>CM040427.1:140532292-143028396 GCA_022702705.1 Papilionanthe hookeriana x Papilionanthe teres | reverse complement strand
GATCTTCCACTGTATGCAATGCTAGTTATAACGACTAAAAAAAGTACTAAAAAAACACTTGAAGTTCTCTTTAATAAATTTCTATGGACTGGGGGTGGTTCAGGCAAAATATGGATATATTGGAAAAGGCTTTGTAAACCTTGGTCCTTTAGAGGACTTGAATTTAAAACTCTGTAACATATTGTTGATTTCAATATGTACAAACTTTGGTTTAAGTTTAGAGCTGGGGAGTCTTTATGGGCTCAATTTATGTATCACAAATATTGTGTATCTGCACACCCCTCCATAATGGCTTGGAAAATTGGATACTCAAAGCTCTGGAAGGCTATTTTACAGGCTAGATCAGTAGCTTCTAATTTTATATTATGGGTTGTCTGAGATGGAAAGATCTCCTTTTGACATGATCATTGGGGTATGTCCAACCTTACCACTTCCCCTCACTCTATAATTAACACAAATTTACTGGTCTTTGATGTTTGGAATGAAGGCAACTGGAACTTCTCTAAACTGCGGTCCTTAGTGGGTGACATAGCTCCTCTGATTTCTAAAATCCCTATACAGATGCATATGAAAGATATTCCTATGTAGAAATTTCACTCCACAGCTTCCATAACCAAAACGCTATATGCTCACGTTCACAATTTTCAGTTCTGGAAATGGAGCACCTTCATATGGCACCCTTATATTTCTCCTTCTATTTATTTCTTTCTTTAGAAGTATTTTACTTTGTTGCTACCATTTGATGATATACTTAAGTTGAAAGGTTTGAGACTTGCCTCATTCTGTTACATATGTAAAAGGGTCGCTGAAACTTTCTCCCACATTTTTTATGAATATTCTTTTGCAAGAGAGGTTTGGGACACACTAGGTAGAATATTTGGGATCTATTGGCCTCTTACCTTTCGCTTGGAGAATTTCTTGGGGCTTGGAAGGAAGCTAGTTTTATCCCTGCAAAGTTGAAATACTTTCCTCTATTTGTTTTGTGGTTCATCTGGTTGGCTAGAAATAGCTATAAATATAATACTTCCTCCCCTTCTCTTTCTACCACTATTTCATTTATAATGGCTAACTTTCAAGAAGCCATCAGGTCTTTAAATGTCGGTGGTGCCTCATCTTTACCTGATAGGTGTAGGAGACTAACTTTGATAAGTTGGTTACCCACCTCTTTTGGTTGGTTTAAGGCTAACATTGATGGAAGCTAGACATCTAATGCTGCTGGGGCTGGAGGCCTATTTAGAGATTATACAAGGAATCGCGTAGCTTATTTTGCCTCATCTGTTATTGCTTCATCCCCTCTTGAGGCTGAAAACTGCACTGTTTTGTTGGCTTTGATAGTCTATATTTCTTTTCATTTCAGGTTTGTGGTTATTGATACTAACTCACAAAGTCTATTTAACACTCTTACCCAAAAAAATAAGCCGGCATGGTATCTTACTTGTTTGTTGCATCGTATTACTGATATTATAAATACTAATAATTTACACATTCAGTACACCTTCACTTATAGGGAGGGGAATACCCCCGCGGATTGGTTCTCAAAGCAGGGATTTTTTGGCGTGTTAGTTGGTTCTAAACCTCCTACTATCCTCAAGTCTTTCTTACTTATTGACATGCTTCACACTCCTTATATTAGGAGTTGAAGGTTGGATGTTTCTCTATCTGTGCTGCTCAACCTTGTGGATTGGCTTTTTGAAATTGTTCTTGGAGTTTTTGGAGTTTTTATTATGACACATTGGTGGCTTTGTCCGGATGCATTTGTTGTGAATGCATTCTACAATTCCTCAGTTGGGTGTATTCTCTGGGAGTTTTTGCTGTTTACTGAGATTTCGTGTTGTAGGTTGCTGGGATGCTTAGCTCTGTTACTTTGTTTTTTCTTTGCTGGGAAATTGTTGTTTGCTGAGAACACTTCCTTGCTTTGATTCATTGTTTTGCTGTTGGATGCTTTTATTTGGAGCTGTTTCTATTTTGTTTGTTGGAGTTATTTTTGGGACTACTGGTTCTTTCCAAATAATCCTTCTGGGGAGCAACGTCACTGCTGTTTTGGTTAGGAGAAGTTTATGTTTTGCTACTCATTGCTTATGTGCATGCCTCAATTACGGACCTTCAATGCTCTTCAACAGTTCTACATTTCCATTTTAACTGTCATACTGTTTTTTCCTTTACACTTTCTGGGTATACTTATATTTTTTTTTTGGGTTTTAGATTTCTTTTTGGGTGGAGTTGTAATGAGGGAGGAGGAATGCCTTAGGTTCTACATGTATTTTTTGGTTTTAGCATGGGGATCCACCTCTCCTCCTCTTTTTTAATTCATTTACTTTATTAACACACAAGGAGCCGTATACTGCTCTTTTCCTTATACATACATACATATACACATATATATATACATATGTATATGTGTATATACATACATATGTATATCTGTATATACATACATATGTATATGTATATATATATGTATATTAACAAAAAACATGCCTAATTAGCAAGCAATATATTAATGAGTAAGCATTTAAGAACAATTACATGGCTTGTATGTGAGGAATAAACAACCTATCCCCATGTAACAAGAAAGCTAAGTGGGAGGAGGGGGAAGTACCCATTACAATAGACTCAGTATTTCATTCTAATGAAGCTAACCAGTGGGCAGGGCCATTACCTTCCCTAGGAGTATGCAAATAGTTGATCTGAGAGGAATGAATCAAGGGGACCATTCTGTTTATCCATCTACTAATGTGCCACGGGGGATGTTCAATGTTCTCTAGTATCTTGATGCAGGTTAGGGAATCAGATTCTACCCGGAGCTTTCTGAAGTTTCACCTGTGAGCAATAAGGATAGCCCAAAAGATTGTCATTATTCAGTCTCCAATGCATCCAAAGAAATAGTTGGAGAGGAGAAAAAGAGTAGACAATTCCCCTGATGGTTCCTGAACACTCCACCAATGCCTGCAAAATCCTTGCAAAAGCTACCATCTATGTTTACCTTCAATCAAGAGATAGGAGGAGGGTAACATCATAATTAGCATCTCCAATGAATTCCAATTCTACCAAAACAACCTATTTTGACCTCCTACACAAACTTTTACAAATTTCCCAAACTACCCTTGAAACTCTAATTTTTCTAAAATTGCCTAAATTATCAATTCTCACCCAAAAATTATATTAAACAACTCGAAATTATTCAAATTGATCAAAATACCCCATTTTTCTCGAAATTCTAAAATACCCCAAAATTCCCCAAAAATTACGAAAAATGCTACTCATGTCCAAAAAATTCTTAAAATCTTTGAATTCTCTCCAAGCCTCATCCATATCAATCCTAACCACCTAATGATCCCAATTGCACTCAAATTCTCCAAAATTGGCCAAAATTCCCAAATTGCTCCTAAATGCCCAAAGTCCCTAAATCACTCTCAATTCCCACCAAATTGATTTCAAACTCCCTTAACTTCAAATCCAAATCAAGTTTCATCATGTCCAAGCCCAATTAAAAGCAAATGCAAGTCCAATTGAACCCAAATTCAAGCAAATTCCAAACCCATATCAAATACCACAAAATTCATCCAACTCCAAATTTCATTAAATTAAGGCATATGACCACTTAAATTTCACAAACTTCACTTCTTAAACTCTTCATGGCATTTCCCTAGACCAATACATGCATTAAATTAATTTTTAATCTAAGCCAAGCTAAGCCCAAGCCCAATCTCAAGCCCAAATCCTAATTTTGAGCTTAATTCCAAATCCACTCCAAATTATTTGGATTAACCAAGCTCTAATCACCTCAGCATGTTTTGAACTTTTGAGACGCTAATCAAATCACCCAAGACCCCTAATTTGGTGCCATGGACCAATGTTCCCCCAAATTGTGGAGCCTCTTCCCAAGATTGGCTAAGAGACTCATACTTGCCATCACTTGACTAGGCCGCTAGTCTAATCACAATTAAATCTCCTTTTGAGCTCCCTGAGCCACCTAGCTAACTCCTTTGTCTTGGTCGGCCAGCCTAGTGGCAGGAAAACCTAAAACCAAGAAAGCTTCCCCATAGCCTAAACCCAAATTGTACCCATCCCTTGTGGCAATCTCAAATTAGTCAATTGCACCGCTCAGCCCTCCACCTTGGCAACACTTTGCACCCCCTTGCTTGCTCTATTGGCCACCATGTCCATGGCTATAAATTGAGCACCCTTCATGGACAAAAGCGAAGAGAGAAGAAATCCTTGGTGAGACTCTGCTAAAAATTTTCCAGAGCTTTCTATAGCCTTCCTAAGTGCAATCCTGATCCCGATATTTTTTATATGTAAGGATTTATGAAATTGACACCACTACTTGAAGATTTAAATCCCCGGCCACAAACTTGATCCCAAGCAAAGTAAGATTTCAATTATATCTTTAAATAGTAGGGATTCTACGTAAGTATACGTGTCATTATCAAGTAATATAAGACTTTCTGATTAAGCACCAAATATCGATCCCACGAAGATCGAGGTTAATCACGGCGGCTTTCAAGAGAATTTCTTCTCTACAATAACACGTTCTAGCTTGGACGGTCGATAAAGGTTTGATTTTAATTAAATCCTATAATTATCACAACAATACTACTTCTACTCCTATACTACAATACTTAGTGAAAATAAAAAAAAATTGGGTTTGATATATTAAAAGTTCCCTTCCTCATACAATGAAATTAGAGACATGCGTAAAAGTAAAACAATTAGCGAGAGAGATTATGACAAATAAGAGCAATTATATTATTTACCTTTACTAGAGATGTTATAAAGAACATTGGTTAATCTAAAGTTTGAATAGTTCTGAAGACGGGCTAAGTAGGGAAGATACTAGCTCTCACTCTAGAGTTCCCTCTTATCCCTCCACCTGGAGGCTTACATGTCGCATCAAAACCTAAAACAATAGACCAAATTAATGGGCTTTAGCCTGCCACTCTAAAGTCCTATAATTCTACAGTCATCAAAGATTATTTCCCTATTTATTTGCACTCAACCATATGGACTACATTCTCATCCATACGGTCTCATGTGATTCTACCAAAGTTGTGTAAGAAAACACCATCACGGATCTTACATGTTTTCACAACGGATTTTATTATGCAAGTTAATCAAGTTAACATGTAAATGAAGAACAAATTAAAATCTTCACATTATATTCTCACTCTACTCAATTCTATATCCTACACATGCATACTAATTCACTATAAGAGGTAAGAGTAAAGAAAACTACTCACTACACATGGAGAAACAATAAGAACTTTTCATTGAAAAAGTTTTTGAAACCATCCAAAAAAATTACTAGATTCAAATCAAAATACAATGAAAATACTTATCTTTCTATGAAAATCAAACTCTCCTTGTATAGCAAAAGCAATCGCCTTACAATTCTCTCCAAGAACAATGTGAAAAGAAAAGAAGAAATAACTCACTCTCTCTCTTTCTCTCTCACCTTATAGCCCTACTCGGGACTCTCGCCCAGGCCTTCTTCTCCTCTTTCAATTAGTTCAAGAGAGTTCGAGAGGGTTCAAGTGATTTTTAAAAACCTTTCTAAGCCTTATTTATAATTTCTCAAGAGGTGTTTTAGTATCTCTTCAAAAGTGTCTATTTTCAATGAATCCTCCAATAGAGTGCCTCAAGTGCCTCTTCAAAAGTCTTCAAAAAATTTTCTTCTAACCACCCTAAATCCTTCTTTTAAGTCCATTTTATCATTTCCAACGAATTCCTCAAGAGACACACGAAACACTACTTCAAAAATCGTCCAAAACTGATGTATATTCTAGAAGATATGTTGAAAACTGTCACCAGTGCTTAAGCGCCGATTTTGGGCGCTTAAGCGCCCTCCTCTCTGTTTGGTGGCACCTAAGCGCCATGTTTGGGCTCTTAAGCGCCCTCCTCTCTGTCTGGTTGTGCCTAGTGCCATGTGTGGGCTCTTAAGCGCCGGGCACATGCACATAAGTGCCCGATTTCGACCCCCAAAGCTCTGGTTGGTTTGCTCCAGTTTGCTCTGTTTTGGTCCATTTTTGTTTCTTTTGCTCCAATCACTCCAAATTCTTCTATTTGATGTACATACAACCAAAAACACAAGAAAACATACATTTAAAGTTTAATATTATTATAAAATACAGCATGAAAAATAGTATGTTTTTAAGTACATCAAAATCCCCCCAACTTAAACATTACTTGTCCTCATGTAATATTACATTTTTAAAATAATTTATGTTGACTAGAGTTAATGGGCCATCCGTTAGAATTGTTAAAATTTTGTTCTAAAATTTTGGTATATCAAATTAGAAGAACCTCTAGTGAATCAGAATAGCCCAGGGTCAAAAAAATTTATCATCAAACTTGGGAATTTGTTTTCCTATCCAATTCAGAAATATATGCAGATTTTTTAAACTTCAGATTCTATGAACTTTACTTTCTAGACTTAAGAACTCTCTTTAAAATAATTTTTACTAATATAGGTGCAAAAAGAAAATTTAGGGTTGTTCTAAGTTATTTACTCTAGAAAGACTCAAATGAAATTAATTTTTTATTAGATCCTCTCCTCACACATTTTTTTTGGCATTTTCTTTTTGTTTTTTAGGATCTTTTTGATCCATTCTTTTCTTTTCCAATTTTTTTTTATGTGAGAATTACTATATCCGGAGAAGTCTTTAAAAAATTTTGAATTCCACTATCGTCATCTAAAGTTAAAACTTGATAATCTCCTTCACTTATATATATATATATATATATATATATATATATATATATATATATATATATTAAATAATTTCTAAAAGAGCATTAAATGTTTGAAAATAAAAAATCTAAGAATCCTTAGTTTTTCAAATGTACAATTCTTCCTACTAATTATTCATTTTCCCAAGTTCTCTACTAAATATCCTTAACTCTAGGTTCATCATTTTCACTAAAAATATTAACTAAGTTTTTCTACTCCATTTCTATACTTAAAATTCTAACATCCTTAAGGTGACTCCAGATAACAATAATCATTAGAAATAAAATACAAATTTATTTGTAGTACCTTTGAAAACAAGGTTTAAATTTGAAACATTTTCTTTTCCCCCAAACTTACGCTCAAACATGTGTAACAATGAAGCTCAAAAATATGCGACAAAGAATAATCACTTTTAAAATTTACTTCACATCCTTAAAAAATATCAACAAATAGCACATGTAGAATATTGCAGCAGAAATTAAATCTAGTTTAAACGTGCTTGAATAACACTATAAAGAAATTTTAAATAGTAGAATAGGTACAAACTGAAGATTAAACAGGAACTTATTTTAAACTTTATAAAGGAATTGTTGGATACTAACAAGTTTAAAATATTGAGATAAGATTTGTCATCTTCAATGACTCATTCAACTTGACTCACAAACATAGACACACAAACTCCAATACATAGACTCACAGATTCATAAACAAAAAACAAGGTTAATTCAGTCTCCCTTCTACTCACATTTCGCCTCTTTACTTTCAATTTCTAACAGAAAAAACTAAAATAAAAGCATGGGTGTATTATAAGATTTTATATGGTTATCACCCATGGACTAGAATTCCCCCATGTGCTGCCAATTCAAGGTTACTCTAAGTCTAAGCTATACACAATCTGATAAATAAAAATAGTGAAGTTCATCCAAATGTTGTTAACTAAGTAAGTTTCATGACCTTACTTAGTGAAGTCAAAGTCATGTAAAGGAATTAATAGAGTTGGCATGGATTGGTCCAAGTCCAAAGCATACATGCTTCAAGCTAATGCTCAGCTCCGGTTAAGAACTAAGTTGTAACAGACTCGTCAGCCTGCTACTACCAGAAGTCATATACAAATCTAGTCATGATGAAGGAATTATCTCATAACATTAATCCAATCCACTCTTACACATCAAACATGGATTAAAGTCTAACATCTCACTATTATCAAATCCAATATAACAACAATCACACTAAACAGATAATAAAGATAACCATGAGTTGCTTCCCACGAAGCGCTTGGTCTAACATCGATGACCCGATGTATCCAATGTTTACTCTGGTTTCCCTAGTATCAGAATCTCGTTCATTTTGTCTGTATACCACAGAATATGCCATTCAGTGATTTTGAATAACTCTTTCTTAGGAGATCTTTTACTGATTTCATCATTTAATTCATATTCTTCTTGTGATTGAGTTGAATCTGAAGATATAAAGACTGGTGGTGTAGATGAATAAATATGTACGCTTTAAAATTGTATGGGGTACATCCATCTTAAGTTTATTAGATTTTTTAATAGATGGAATTAAAAGTTCACTATTTTTGGTAATGTCCATCATTTCACACCTCTCCTGAACATGCATACGGCCTTCTTTAAACAACGATTTCAACTCATCATGAAAGTCTATTTTGATCTCATCTGTTAACTTATTCTCAAAATTTTCTTAGAAATTGTCTTTACTTAGATAATCAACTTCATCCATCCAAAAACAATCATAATCTTTTCTCCCAGTTGGATATTTTATAGTATTTAAATATTCATATTCGACTCTCTTTTTTTGCACATCTATCATAGCTTTTCCAGTAATAAGGGAATGTCTCCCCAAAATAATTGGATTTTTTTAATCTTCCTCCATATCTAATACAATAAAGTCTATAGGAAAGATAAATTTATTCACTAATGATAGATTGATCAGCCAACTGAAGGGTTACATTAGTAGGAGAAATATCAGCTAAACTTAACCTTCTAAATATAGATATATGCATCATATTAATGCTCACTCTTAAATCACATAAAGCTTTTCCACATAATCTTTCTCCAATTGCACAAGGAATTGTTAAGCTACAAGGATCTTTAAGTTTCTGAAAAAAATTTTTCTGATGTATTGTGCTGCACTCCTCACTTAGTGCAACTGTCTCGTAATCCCTAAATTTTCTTTCCTTGTTTAATATCTCCTTCATAAACTTTGCATAACTAGGCATCTGTTCGAAAGCTTCAGTGAAATGAATATTTATCGTTAACTTCTTAAGTACTTACATGAACTTTTAAATTTTTTATCCAACTCATGCTAAGTCTTGGAGGAAATAAAGGTGGTGGTCTTTCTAATGATTTTAGTTGGAGATATTAATTTTTCCAGATTCTTAGAAATATGTTCTTCAGATCTTTTAGTTTCCTTTATTTCTCTCACAACTTCTTTCCCTTTTCTAACCACATCCTCTATCTCTCTTCCACTTCTTAATTAGACAACTTCTACTTGTTCATTATTGTTCTCTTTAGGGTCGATCTCAGTGTTTTAGGAAGTGTTCATTGGGGTATATTGCTAAGTGAATTAGCAATTTGTCCCAGTTGATTCTCTATATTTCTAATCACAATATTTTGACTTTGCAACTGGTTTCTCATTTGTAAGACCACTTCATCTATAGACATCTTATCCTCAAATTATTGCTCATTGTTGGAGTCCGGTGTATATGAAGGTCTATAGTTTGTGTTCCCTGATTTTTCTAACTTCCATTAGGATTTGCATGATTATTTTCCCATTGTTGGTTTCCACCCTCAGTAGTATGATTCCGTTAAAATTAGGATTGTTCTTCCAACTTGGGTTGTAAAAGTTAGAATACAGGTTATTTATTGTATTTAAAGTATCATATGGTAAGTCAAGAATCAATTATATTCCCTAATGAATTTTCCTCAATTACAAAAGTAAATTGAGGCTGGTTCATTCCAAATTGGTCCAACTTTCTTGCTATTGCAGCAATCTGAGATGCATGAATTGCAATCGCATCTGTACCATGAACACTGGCTACCTTTTAGGATTTACCCTCATAGAGGGCCATTGAACTTCATTTATAGCCATTACTTCAATTAATGCATACACTTCATCAAATATTTTTTACATTAATGATCCACCAGCGGCAGCATCAATAATAAACCTAAGGGATCCTACTAACCCATAGTAGAAAGTTGAATGATTAGCCAATCTGGTAGAGCATGGTATGGACATTTTCTTAGGAGTTCCTTCAATTTTTACCAGGCTTCATATATTGATTCCCTTTTATACTAAAAAGATGAGATAATATCGTTTCTAAGTTTAGTAATCCTTGAAGGTGGAAAATACTTAGCTAGGAATTTCTGAGTTAACTCCTAATTTTTAATAGAGCTAGGAGCTAATGAGTATAACCACATTTTAGCCTTATTCCTTAGTGAAAAAGGAAAAAAACCTTTGTCTAACAATATCGGCTGATATGCCATTATAACGAAATGTAGCACAAAGTTCTAGAAAACTTGATAAGTGTAAATAGTGATCCTCCGAAGGAGTTCCCCCAAACTGGTTGTTCTGCAGCAGTTGGATAATTGCTGGATTTAATTCAAGCAGTCAGCTTCTATGACAGGGTTTTGTATACTTGAGTGAATTTCATCTATCGTAGAATTTACGTAACCCCTCAATGATTTTGATGATTTTCCAAGTTATTTACTTTTCTAGTTTTTCAAGTCCTTTCTATTTTTTTTTATTTTTTTTCCTTTTTTCTAACTCGGGATCATAATGTACAAGTCTTGCAGATCCTTTATTTCGCATACGCAACACAACAAACTATTAACAATTAAACAAATAAAACAAAAATATATTCAACACAACAAAACACTTTCACAAACACCTTATTTTTCACACAAAAATTTTTTTCACAACTCTTTTTCATACAAAAAAAATATTTTACACAAAAACAGTTTTTACAACACTACAGTTTTCCAAGTCCATGCCTAATTACTTCAATTAAAATTCTCCTAAAAGTCAAGATCAAACGTTGAGATCCCCAACAACGGCGCTAAAAACATGATCCCGATATTTTTTATATGTAAGGATTTATGAAGTTGACACCACTACTTGAAAATTTTAATCCCTAACAACGGCGCCATAAACTTAATCCCAAGCAAAGTAAGATTTCAATTATATATTTAAATAGTAGGGATTCTACGCAAGTATACATATCATTATCAAGTAATATATGGCTTTCTGATTAAGTGTCAAATATCGATCCCACGAAGATCGAGGTTAATCACGACGGCTGTCAAGAGAAATTCTAGTCTACAATAACAAGCCCTAGCTTCGAAGGTCGATAAAAGTTTAGTTTTAATTAAATCCTATAATTATTGCAACAATACTACTTCTACTCCTAAACTAAAATACTTAGTGAAAATTAGAAATTGGGGTTTGATATATTAAAAGTACCCTTTCTCATACAATGAAATTAGATACATGTGTAAAAGTAAAACAAGTAGCGAGAGATATTATGACAAATAAGAGCAATTATGTTGTTTACCCTTACTAGAGATGGTATAAAAAACAATGGTTAATCTAAAGTTTGAATAGTTCAGAAGACGACCTATGTAGGGAAGATACTAGCTCTTATTCTAGAGTTCCCTCTTATCCCTCCACATGGAAGCTTACATCTCACATCAAAACCTAAAACAATAGACCAAATTAGGGGGTTTAGCCTGTCACTATAAAGTCCTCTAATTTTACACTCATTAAAGACAATTTTCTTATTTATTTATACTCAACCATATGGAATACATTCTCATTAATACAATCTTATGTGATTCTACTAAAGTTGTTAAGACAACACCATCACGGATCTTACATGTTCTCACAATGAATTTTAACATGCAAGTTGATCAAGTTTACATGTAAATGAAGAAAAAAAGTAAAATCATCACAATATATTCTCACTCTATTCAATTATATATCCTACACATGCATACTATTTCATTATAAGAGGTAAGAGTAAAGAAATAAACTCACTATACATGGAGAAACAACAAGAACTTTTCATTGAACAAGTCTCTGAAACCATCCGAATAAAGTACTAGATAAAAATCAAAATACAATTAAAATGCTTATCTTTTATGGAAATCATACTCTCCTCATGCAACAATCTCCTTACAATCCTCTCCAAGAACAAAGTGAAAAGAAAAGAAGAAATCATACACTCTCTCTCTTTCTCTCTCACCTTGTTGCCCCACTCGGGGCTCTCGCCCAAGCCTTCTTCTTCTTCTTCTCCAAACCTGCTTGTCCTCTTCCAATTAATTCAAGAGAGTTAAAAAGGGTTCAAGAAATTTTTAAAAACATTTTTAAGCCTTATTTATAATTTCTCAAGAGGTGTTTAAGCGTCTCTTCAAAAGTGTCTATATTCAATGAATCCTCTAAAAGACGCCCCAACTACCTATTCAAAAGTCTTCAAAAACTTCCTTCTAAACACCCCAAATTGATCTCTAAAGTCTATTTTGTCATTTACAATGAATTCCCTAAAAACACGTGAAGCACCGCTTCAAAAATCATCAAAATTCGATGTATATTCTAGAAGACATGTTGAAAAACCGTCACCGGTGCTTAAGTGTCGATTTTGGGCGCTTAAGCACCCTCCTCTCTGTCTGGTAGCGCCTAAGTGCCATGTATGGGCGCTTAAGTGCCCGATTTTGACCCCCAATGCTCCGGTGTGCCTCGGTTCGACTTGGTTCGCTCCAGTTTTGCTCTGTTTTGGTCCATTTTTGTTCCTTTTGCTCCAATCACTCTAAATCTTCAATTTTATGTACCTACAACCAACAACACAAAAAAACATACAATTAAAGTGCAATATCATATAAAATATAGCATAAAAAATAGTACATTTTTAGGCACATCAAATCCCACTGTTCTTTGTCCCTCATTCCCACTGTTTGAGCTCAATTTCTTTACCAAAAACCAAGGTGTTTTTTGACAATCTCACCAAAATCCACCAAATTCCAAATTAATCAAACCCTAAGCTTTCCCAGAGCAAGAGAGGGCATTCCCATTGAAATTGGCCCTTCTCGAGCTCCCCAACCTTAACTTCCACCTAGCCCGTGCCACCTCTTGATCGAAGTCATACACAGAGCCCATATCCGAGAAAGCCAACAGTTCAAGGACATTGGTGGGACCAAGAAGAAGCTTCTACAACCATTCTATTGAGGCTACACCTCTTGGACAAAGGTATGTACCAAAATTCTAAATTTTGCTCTCGGTTTAAGCCTTTGTGAGGTGAACTTGTATTTCATGCTATGTAACCATATAGATAAGTTTGTTTCACTTAGATTAAGGTGTAGGAACAAACACTATGTGGTTTGCTTAAGGTTCGAGTGAGATCTTAGGGTTAAAAAATGGACAGTTCTCAGTTTAGGGCATATTTGGGATGATGACTTCGAGTCGTTAGCTTGCGCTTGTATCGAACGGACGGACCAGATCGAGCCGGATGAGGAGATGTTACATGAACAGTAGGCTGCGTCTTAAGCCTACATGTCAAGCGCAGCCAATCAGATGCTTCCGTGTGTGCGTTCAGAGCTGCCAAAGTTGATGTGGATAAGTAGAAAATTAGGGTATTTTTTGATTTAAATAATTACATTAACTTTAAAAATTCATAACTTGGTGTAGAAAAATACTAAAAATAAAAGAAAAATACCTCTGTGCTCAATGAACAAAGGAGAATATTATAGACTAAAAATAAAAAAATATTTATCGTATATTTTATTTTAAAGAAATTAAATATTCAAGAAGATAATTAATTAATAACTAATTATATTTTTATCTAAATTGAATGAAACTTTGAGGCTTATTTTTAATGTCATTAGGAGTCTTTTTTTATTTTTCCATGGTCAGAGGACCCTCCTAACATTAAAAGCCCTAATTTTCCAACCTTAATCACAATTGTTTCAATTTAAAAATATAAAAATTAAAATATAAATAAAAATTTAAAAATTGGTTTAGGGAGGGTTAATGTGATCGAGAGGACCTTAGTAAAAATAAAAAATATATATTAAAAATAGAAAAAATGTAAAAAAATTCAAATAATCACTAAATTACCAAATTAAAGCTAACCACCTCGAGAGGCTCCCGTAAAAATTTGGAAGCCATGAAAATTATTTTTGATGTAAAAATTAATTTTCTATGTAAATAGCGATTTTTGGCTTAAAATAATTATTCAAATTGAAAGAAATATAAGAAAATTATAAAAAGTGATTTGGAGTACTCCTTAAGACTAAAGGAACATAAGAAGAATAAAGTTAGAGTTGAAATAAAAAGTTAATTTTTAAGCTGTTTTGGTATTTTTCATAATTTTTTAATAAAGTAATTATAAAAAATAAAATAAAAATAAAAAAATACAAAGTAAATTTCTTTGGGTTCTCAGAAGTCAGAGAGAGTGTAAAAATTATAAAACTAGTTTTTTAAAATAAAAATGTATTTTCTATTTAATTACACCTTATAATTAATTAAAAGTTATAAAAATTAGTATAATTAAAAAAATCACCAAAATTATTCCTTGAGGTCCTTTGACGTAGGTGAACCTCCAATAATTTCTTTAAGAACATATGATTTTGTTTTGTTAGTTAAATTAATTAACATTGAAAATCTTTATTTATGAGTTATAATAATTATGAAAAAATAAAAAATAAAAAAATTATAATATTTCCTCTGATATTTTAATTGACCCATTAGAGGGTCACAATAAGGTTTCACAGTCATTTGAGTTAACTTTAAAGAATTATGAAGTGGAAAGACTTGGGAGCAAAATGATAATTATGAAATTCAAAGATCTAATTAAAATTTATGTTAAATTAAAGGGTAAATGGGTAATTCTGATCATAATGAACTCTCTCAGGTGATTGAAACATATGGGGATAAAAGATAGAAACCGACTCATCACTTCTTTACAAAAAGGATAAAATTGTAATTTCTTAAATTATTGTGATTTGGAGTCAATCTAATTGGGAGATCCTAAGGTAAGCTTAGGTTAAGTAGATAATAACTCACCAATTTAAAGCCCCGAGTCAAGTATTGAACCATAAAGTATAATCTTTTGATAAGAATTTGATTCATTTAATCAAATACTTACGATTATTACAAATTTATCTACAAGCACTTAGGCACTTAGTAGTGAACTATGTTTGAAATAAAATTGCTTAAGTTTTGGAAAAAGAAACATAATCAACTACGAATACACTTAAAGCACTACAAGCCCGCAAGAACATGAGTTCCTTAACAATACCATTTGCCTTTAGGGGCGACCACCCACATAATTCCTAAATAAAAAAGTAAGTGAATGTCTGGTTGAACTGCTTGTAGGATAATTAAAACATTAAGGATCATTGAGCATAGGTCAAAAATTTCACAACTAAGTTAAATTGGAGTGACTAATTTAAAAACATAGTAAGATCAAATGAGCTCGAAATGATTCGAAGGGTCTTATAAGTTGTTTAGTGTTATGCCCTAAATATTTTTGCGATCATTTGGTTATTTTGAAAGACATATGAACTTATTATGCTTTGATGAAGAAAATCATCCTCAAACAAAAGTATAGGGACCCACCAAGTTATGCCTCGAGACCCGATAATCCATCCAAATCAATATAAATACACTAAAACTACTTATCCGACGTTTATAACCCAATGCTCAAGGATTTGAGTTTATAAAGTATACAAACTCTTATGAGAAATTGGGGACATTTGTTTTTGCCACATATGAATCATAAAACTGGTATAAGTCTGAGATTTAGGTGGCAAGGGCGTTAAAGATAATGCTAATGTGTGCTAAATGAGAGATACAAAGTTGAATTTTTTTAGAATAACATCTCCTACCTCAAAGACCTTCAATGAGAGGAGAGAAGAAGGATCGATGATACTATTTGCTAACCCTTAATATGATTGTTTCCCCTGACACTCTTAGGTTGCCAGTAATCTTAGCTTGATTAGAGTAATTAGTCTGTGGACTACACTACTTTACAAATATTTTAAAAAATTCTTTTGCTTGTTAAAGTGAACTCTGTATGAAAACTTAAATAAAACCTTTTGCATGAAAATTTAAAGAAATTTGATGAAGACTTATAAAGTCCATGGTTAGTTACTTGGATCGAGATTAAGGATTTCCCTCCATAGGTTGTTGGTTTGGTAGCTCTTATTCAAAGTTGGGAAGCACACAGTCCAGCTCTGAGCCCTCACCTTTACTACCATCTTACACCTAGCATCTATATTTCATGTGACTGCGGGTTTTGCTTTGCAAGTTCGTATTTTTTTTATGAATTGTTTTTTTTACTTCTGTGTACTATGTTTTCCTACTTTCTTTTTTTGCAATTTACTTAAAACTCCTGCAAATATATTATGCTTTATAATATTAACCATGCAACAGTTGTAGAGGCCCAGATACACATTTACATTTTATGTATTGTACTTTTTTGATTTACTTTACAATATTTTATACCTGTATTTATTTACTTTACATGTAAAACTAAAACCAAGCCAAAAAAAAAAGCAAAATACACTTTTAAAAATATTATTACACTTTCAAAACAAAACACAAACTTAATAAACTCTTTTTCAGTTTAAGAGGACCCCTCAAATGACGTTACCTACAGTTGTTAACAAGAATTCTCTGGTCAAAATGAGCTTATCAACTTGTTTAGACTAAGTAAACTCAAAAGAAAATAGTAATGCCGGAATGATGGAAACGTGATATCTTAACCGATGTCGCTTAACATATATTAAAATTTCTCCCCCCAAGTATTTAAACAACAACAACAAAAGAAACCCAAAACATTGAAACATACGATGTAAAACCATAAAACCTTAAACCTTGGAACTTCTACTTCAACGAGGAGCCCAAAGAAAACACAGTGGGCAGTGTGACAGAGCATGCAGAAGAACATCTTTAAGCGAGCAAACAAGTCTACATCAACAAATCTTTCCTTATAATTAAAAAATAAGCCATAGGACTTCAAGGTAGTCCGTCTAGTGTGACATAAATCCTCAACTTATCTTTAGGCTCCTGCAAAGTCTTGCTGAGCAGTATAATTCCTAACTCTTTTTAGGCTTCGAGGCTATCGTTTGTTATGATGTAAGCCCTCCTATCTTTTTAGGCTATTTTCATGATCGGTATCATGCAAATTTTGGTTCATAATAAAATTGGCAAGATGGAATATCTAATAATATATCTTCGAAACTGAAGCCAAACCATAGGATAGCTTGAGAAGTCACCAAAATTCTCCTTATGATCTGTGACATCCCTTACTTTCTTCGTTTGGATTCTAAAATAACCGTTCCAATTTAATCCCTTCCCATTTGATTTTCCATGTCCGACCTTGAGACCATAAAAGTTGAATTTATGAAGACAAGTATCTCTGATCTAAATTGAAAGTTTTCTTAGGTGACTTCAGTTATCTAAGTTGTAATTAGCTATAGGTGCTTGACTTTATATAATACTTTAGAACCCAGGAAATATAAACCCTATCTAATATTTTATATTAGATATGGGAACCTGTCGGTCAACACAAAGATTCACAGACCAAAATAGATGTCATAAATTATTTAGTTTATTTAATTGAGCCTCACTATTGAGTAATGTATGTATTGCTTGGGATAGGTGCATCTCTCGTGGTGTTGTGCTTGATTATTTAAACAATGAAATATATGGAATCAGTTTGGTCTCTCATTTTCAAAATTAAAATGATACTTTTCAAAATTATATATATATATACATATTAAATTTAAAATATATCTTCAAGGCAACTGAAAAACTCCAATTTAAAGACTGATAGATTCTGGCGATTCCGTTGGGGACTAGTTTCTATCTCCATTATGATTAGGAGGTTCTATCTTTATACATCAGTAATGTGTCTATGTCCCTTATGGTTCAGATTACTCTTATTCCGTTGACATGCTTTGTCTATTTCTTTCTTGGAAAAGTACGGTCGACTCCTTTCGATTCCAAGACCATCTGTTTAACCATCTTTAAACAGAGGGGTTCAGAAATCCTTAGAGTTTTTCTATCTATGTGGTGTCGAAAATGAACATGCTTCACCAAAGTGAGGTACATTGTGAAGAATCCCAAATTAGGTCCTGAACTTCAGCTTTACTTCGTTGTCGGCATATTTTTAGGTTATGTGTTTTATTTTAAAAAGGGGTCGCCTAACAGAAGTTGTCGGCATATTTTTTATTTAGTTTAAATAAATAATTTGAAAAGTAGTATTGGATTTTGAAAATAATTTTAAGTTTGAAAAAATTTTAAGATATGAAATCAAACTGATCTCACATCCCAAATAGTTTATATAAACGAACACCACACCGCAAACCGTGTATCTATCCCTAAGGATAGACACACCTGCTGATGGTGGGGCTCGATTAAATAAACTAGAAGATTTGTGACATCCGTTTGGTCCGCGAACCAATTTTATAAGCCGACAAATTCCTCGCTTAATATGAAAGCATTAAACGAGGTTTATATTACTCAGGTTATTTAAAATTCCTATAAGGGCAAGCCCCTATAGTTAATTACATCTTAAGTGATGGGAATCACCTAAGAAAACTCTCAATAATAATCAATAATTCTGCTCTCAAGAATTTCAAAGTTTAAATTTTCAAGGGATTGAATTTTGGAATTTCAATGGGGAATGGATCAAATTTGGAATATTTTGTTTTGGGAATTCAAAGGAAGAAAAGTAGGAGAAATCACAGATTCAAAGTGAACTTCGGTAATTTCCCGACTATCCTATTGTTTGACTTGGATTTAGGAAAAGTCCTAATGTTATTTAACATTTCAGTCTTCGCTAATTTTAATTAATTAGTGGCTTATATTTATATGATAGAATCATACAAACGACCTCGAAGATGTGAGGGTTTATGTCGTATCGACGACTACCTCGGAATCCTAAGACCGGTTAGGGCTTAATTTGCAATGCAAATGCCTAACGAAGAGTTAAGGATTTACGTTGCACTGAGCAAACTACCTCGAAGTCCTATGGCTTGGTTATTTAATTCTAAGAAAGCTTTGCTGAAGTATACCCGAGTTTTGCTGATGACGATAGCCGTGCTGCCCACCATGCTCCAAGCTTCTTGTTATTGCAGAGATTTAGTTTTAGAAATCATAAATCAGGGGATGAGAAAAGTTTTTTGGTTTAGAGAAAATCTTAATTTCCAAGTGTTTTCAATATTTTAATTAAAACAAATCTTAAAGTTGATTATAACGACACCGGTTAAGATCCCACGGTTCCATCCTTCCAAAGATCATTATTTTTATCGGATTCACTTAGTCCAGTATGAATTTGCTAAACTCAATCGAATGAGTTCCACACTTTCATTTAGACCGTGGAAATCCCGTTAAGCAACACGTAGGTTACATCATCCGAGGTATTCCCGATCATCCAACAGGACGTTTTAATTTAGTTGTAATTGTAGTTTTGTGTTCCGTTTGTGATTAAATTTTGAGTTGTTTTATATTTTGAAATGTCGTAGCGGTGAATTTTATCTTGCAATAACTTTTAACTTAGTTTTGGTTTCGGCTTCGGGGACTATCCTAAAGGTGTGGGTTTTCATGCAACGATTGTTTATCATGCAAGAAAAGTAAGTGCAATGCGGTTAAATAAATTGCACATAATGTAAATTGCAAGAAAGTAAATTGCAATAAAATAAAAGCGTACTGGAGGGTCTTCCCGTCATCCCAAGCCGCACTTAAAACACAATTAGACTATTTAAGCAAGTTCCTAGGTAAAGCTAAGGTAAGGGTTATGGTTTTCTACCAAGTTCCTAATCCTATAGCTAGTCATTTCTATGACGTCTAGGTTCCTTGTGTTTTTGTTTGAAGACGATTTTCTTCATCAAAGAACAATTAAGTTCAATTGTTCTTATGAACATCCTATCATATCGAGGAAGTGCTTAAGGCAAATCTTAAACATCTTTTCAATATTTCTAGGATTGTTTTAAGTCTAAATGAATTCAATTACACAAATGAATTAATCGTCCAAGGTTTAGTTAAGTTTTGTTATTATCTTACTCAGTGAACTAGGATGTTTGAATGTCCTATAAGTGAAGTAACATTTCATTTAATATTTTGTTTAGGAGTTATGACAACTAAAGCTTTCGAGGGTAAGTTTATGATTTAGTTTGAAATCAATTAATGGGTTTAAATTTGGGATAGTGTTCAAGTTATTTTAGATTTATTTTGAATTCTTTATGTCTTTAGTGATGTTATATTTAATTCAATTTAATTTAATTTAATTTAATTTAATTTAGTTTTAATTTAATTTAATTCAATTCAATTCAATTTAGTTTGATTTGATGTTAAATTAATTTAATTTGATTTGATTTAATTTTAATTTAATTTGATTTAATTTAATTTAATTTAATTTAATTTAATTTAATTTAATTTAATTTAATTTAGTTTAATTTGTTTTAACTTAATTTAATTTAAATTTGATTTTATTTATTTAATTTAATTTAATTTAATTTAATTTAATTTAATTTGTTTATTTAATTTAATTTAATTTAATTTAATCTTTAATTTAATTCAACTTTTAATTTTAATTTAATTTAATTTAATTTAATTTAATTTAATTCAATTAATCTTTAATTTAATTTAATTTGATTTAGTTTAATTTAATTCAATTTAATTTACTTAATTTAATTTAATTTTTAATTTAATTTTATTTTTAATTTTAATTAAAATTTTAAAAGAGTTTAATAATTTAACTTTAGTTTAATGATTAAGTCTTTTAATATTTTAAATTTGAGTTATCACTTTAATTAAGAATTGAATATTAATGAGATGATTAATTTAGGGATTTTTAAATTAAAGAATAAATCTCTTCCTAATAATATCCCTATTTTAATAATTCCAATTTTATTATTCTTCCAAATTTAACCAATTATTTAATTAAGGTTTAATTATTTTAAATTGCTTAATGGATTTCTACCCTTTAATTATTTAAGTTTCAATCATCCAAATCAGATTAAGATCAAATATTTTACTTGTTAATTTTTTATTAAACCTAAAGTTTTAATTAAGGATTAAAATTTTAATTACCACTTTACCCTTTAAGCTTAATAATTTCATAACTCACTAAATTAAGCTCAAATGAACTTGAAATTTTTATGTGACTTCACTTATATGTCAATAAAGACATGAGAGGAGAAAATGTGATTTTTCTGTATGTAATTTATTTATATAATTATTTTTGGTAGAAAATAGAGATTTCCAAGGAAAATTTAATAACATGACCAAGGGAAAGTTTCTGTCCTTAAGAAAATTAGGGGACATTCCTAATGACCAGAGGACCACTTGGATCAATTTTGGTGATTTTTTGAATTATATTATTTTTATTATAATTATTTTAAGTTTTGGAGTGTTAATTAATTTAAAAATAAAATAAATGTTGAAAAAATGAATTTTATATTTTTTAAAATCTCTCTGATATCAAGGAAACCATAGAATCAATTTTTGCAATTTTCTGATTTTTCTATGATTTATTATAATTATTCTAGTTAAAATGCTAGAAAATACATTTTTTTAATTTTAAAATTACCCTAGAGCTTTAAAATTTAATATTTCATTAAATAGACCTAAGAAAAATATGGGGTTTGTTCCTAAATGATTAAAATTCAAAATGTGACATTTTTGTGAATTTTATTATTTTTGTGATTTTTATTATTTTTTAATTATTAAAAATATTAAAATAATATTAAAAATCAACTTTTTTAGAAAATTGAAATTTTAATTTTCTTAAATTCCTCTAATTTTAGAGAGGCTCCAAAACCAATTTGGTGAATTTTTGAAAGATATTTTGAAAATTATGAATTTTTAAAGTTCAAATTGACTAAATGGCTTAATCAACCCATTTAGTAGGGCTAACCAAGTCCAATTGACCTCAAATTTTTATGGTGGGTTCCTCTGATCCTAAAGGTCAATGGAGAATTGATTTCAATTCAATTTGATGTATGGTTAGCTCTAATTAATTAGGGATCCATTTTGGGTGTTTAAGCCAATTAGGGTTATTTTAAATGAACTAACTCAAAACCTATTTTCCCTAGGGTCCTCTGGTCATAAGGAACATCACCAAATTTTCCTAGAATTTATTTCACAACATGCTAATTATTGGAATTAAAATACTCAAAATAGTAACATGAATTTGAAAAATCAATAACTTTTCATAGGGATGGCCTCTGACTTTGGAAAATTCAGGGAATGTTCCCAAATTTAGAGGCTTCAAAAGCATTATGGTCTCATGCCATGGTGAATTGTATACATGCATGGAGAATTAAAAATGTGCAGAGAGTAAATAAATTATTAAAAATAAAATACTTGATGAAATTAAATAATTTCTTTTCCACATTATTCTCCTCTGTTCACTGAGCAAGAGGGTATTTTTATTTTATTTTTATGATTTTCCTACACAAAGTTATGAATTTTCCAAGTTTAGGGAATTAAATAAATAGAAAAATACCCTAATTTTCTATTTATCGACGCGGCGCCGCGTCAACCTCGGCAGCTCCGAAACGCCGCGTGTTACGCCCCCATTCGACGCCGCCATCTGACTCAGTGCTCCGGGTCCCGCGGTTCACGTACCATCTCCTGGTCCGACGCCATCTGAGCCGTCCGTCCGCGCGTGTATTGAATGAACGACATCCGTTCATCGTCCCCGAGCGTCCTCACTCGAGAGTCGTCCACACTAAATCCCTAATATCTCACTCGATACTCGATGGATTTTCGTGTTCTTATGCTCTATGGATTCGTCTTGAGAAGACGAATACATCCATACGGTTTATGTGGGATGAAATTTACGCAATAAAAATGGAGAATGTTCGAAGCTCGGGAAGAAGAGTGAGGCCATACCTTTGCTCGCAGAAGTGTAGCTTCGATCCGAGGGTTGTTTCACCTTCGATTGGATCCCGACGAAGCTCCGGATGAAGTCTCCCGGTCCAGTGAATCGCTCAGGTAGGATTTCGACCACGCCCGATCACAAAGCTTGGAGGTCGGAGCAACCGGGTGGCCTCGGAGATGGGGCTTTTGCTGGTGGACACCTTCCCTCGGTCCGGTGAAGGTGTAGAACCAATCAATTTGGGGGTTGGCTCACTGTGGAGAAGTGTCCCGGTTTTGGGCTTGGATTTCAACTGCGAAATCGAGCTCGCAGAGAAGAAATGGCAGGGGATTTTAGTGGGGATCAAGTGCTCTTTGTATGGGGAGTAGTCCGGAATAATTTTGGCAGAGTTTCCTTAAGGTTTGTTTCGAGCACCTCTCATGGCCGAGAGGGGTGGTGTTTAAATAGGAGAGGGTGGAGGGCCTCCCGTGGAGAGTTAGGGCTTGGGATCGACTCGCTTAGGTCGAGGCGAACGGCCATGGTGGCCATTGGGCATGGGGCGGCTCGGCAAGGTAGAATCCCAAAGTCGGCTCACATGTGAGCTCTTGGCCATGGTGTTTTCCGGCGACACGGTGGTCGGTCGGCCGAGCATTGGTCACCATCTTGTTCGGGTGGGTCGGGGCTGGGTTTGGTGCATTCAATTGAGGTTTGACATGTGTAAAGTGGTTGAATCAAAGTAGAAAGGGGAAGGGGCCATTTTAGCTTATTTTGGTCAACCCATGCAAATGGGTTGGGTGCACCTCCCCAAGACTCGGTTTTGGGCCGAGGAGGTCGGGTGGGTCGATCTCCCATGTGTGGTGGAGTCTCCATCGAGGATTAGGTGGCAAAGCATGGTTTAGAGTGTGACATGCTTAAGGTAAAAAAGGCTTAAGAAGGATTAGGAAAGGGGGTCCTCCTTTTTCCATTAATGGCTTGATCACATGTCAAACTCTCCATGGCTTCATGTGGCTTGTCCATGGCTTGCATGGCTTGTCTTTGGCTTGGGGAAAGCTTGGTCAATTTCATGAAAATGGATTTTAGGAATTTTTGGTAATTTGATGGAAATTTGTATGAAACTTGATTTGGAATGATTTGATGATGAATTTAGGACTTAGGTATTGAGTTTAATTGAAAGTATGATGAGGGGAAATGTCATATGGGCTTTGAGACCAATTTTGGGCCCTTGGATGTGGTAAAAGATGGGCTTTTAAAATGGTTTAAGGAATGGGACTTAAGTTTAAAAATGAATTTATGGATGGGAATTTTGTAAAGAGGTTGGGCCAAATAATTGTTGGGTTTAGCTCATGGATGTGTCATGAGTGACTTGAAGCAAGTGGGGGTGATTTGGGTTGAATTTGGGCTCTTTTGGTGAATGGGCCAATATAGGTCAAAGTGGGCCAAGTTGGGCCAATGTTGGGCTAGGGTTGAAATTGATGTAAAATTAATGTTGAGAAATGTTTATGGGAGTGCTTCAAAGAGGTTTTGGCTTTGGTTAGGCTTTGATTTTGGGGTTTGGGCTCATTTGGGTTAGATTTGGGTTTAGGTCAAAATTGGGCCTTTTAGCTTTGGGTTGAATTTGAGTGGGGTTTGGGTCCAAATTTTGGGCAAATCATGTTAGTGTTTTGCTTGTGGGGAAGCTAAGGAAGATTCAGAAAAGATTTGGGGTTAATTGGAGTTGAATTGGGTGAGTTTGGGTTAGGTTTGGGTCATGGGTCCAAATTGGGCTTTAAGGCCAAAAGTGAAATTGGATCCAAATGTCAATCAAATTGGACTTGGATTTGGTCTATATTGGTGTTAGGAATGTTGAATTGAAGTTTAGAATTGAATTGGACCAGAATTTGGGTCAATTGGGTAGGTTTAGTTTGACATTGGGTTCACTTAGGGTTAAAATGGGTCAAATTGGGGGTTTTGACAAAAGTAGGGTAAATTGACAAAATTGGCCCATGGTGTAGTTTACCAAAATGAAATTGGGAATATTTGGGATTTTCTGAAATTTTCTGGGAATTTTCTGAATTTTTGGGATTTTGGGTTAAGAGGGGTATTTTGGGTATTTGGAGGGTATTGGGAGGTATTTTTGGAATTTTTGGTATTTTTGGGTATGGATGATCAATTTGAGTGATGTGGAAATGTTTGGGATTGATTTTGGGGAATTTTGGATGATTTGGAAATTTTGAAAAATTTGGGTAATTTCAAGGGCTTTGGGTAGGTTAGGCGGGTGTAGGGTCCCGGGGGTCAAAAATTGAAAATTTGGGAAATTGAAGATTGGGTGAATGTAAGTGGAATATAATCATTTTGGTTGAGCCATGAAGCCATATCAAGCCCACATGAGCCGTGAAGGGACTCATTTGAGGCATTCACTATGTTGTTCCTAACCCTCTTGCGCGAGGGCTTAGGGGTTAAGGACCATCCATGTGAATCACCTACATGAGTCGGGAGGTCGAGTTAGGTATGGGTGTGGTTTTAGGAGGTGTGTGAAAGTGTAGTGTATAAGTGTAGTGTGTGTGTAAGTCGGCCCCTTCACTGGACCGGGCCACCTGGGCGGTCCCAAGGCCAAAGAGTCCTATAGGAACTCATCCTTTAAACTTCCACATTTGATTTCGACCCTCAGGTGATTAGGGGTCTACGGTCGAGTTTGTGGAGTTTGCGAGGAGTTAAGAAGTGGTTTGAAATTCTAGATGGTGGATCCCAATTCTAGTCCTCTAAGATAGTCGAAAGGAAAAGCCTAAGGCTAGATCCTAAGTACTAAAAGAAGAAGAGAAGACCTCATCGAAAATGAGGTCGACAAATGGACTCCGATAGGTGGGGTGAGCGACGGAGCACACCGCGCGTATTGGTGTTGACCGAAGCGATCGACAAAACCAACACGGATGTCCAGTGACAAACTTAGGACGAAGTAGAAGAGTTTCTGTCTGAGGAGTGTCAAGTATATCTCTCGAAGCCGGAGATTCCTGAACTCTCGGCGGGGAAAGGAAAAGGAGGCGAATCCCGAATCACATGATGCGGGGAATTCAATTTAGATTTCAGTTTGTTTTAATTTAAGTTCGGATGTGCAATTTTAGATTTTGATTTTTTATTTTAGATTGAAGTTTGATTTAAAATTAATTTGAGAAAATTTGGATTTGAGACGAGAATTGAAACCTAGGTTCCAATCTCGGGATTGCAAAGAAAACCGAATTTAGGTACCAGCCTCGGAGTGGGAATCGGAGTTTAAGTGTCGATTGAAAAGGATGAGAATCGGAATTTAGGTGCGATCTCGAAAGGGATGAGAATTGAAATTTAAGTATCGATCTCGAAAGAGAGTCGAAATTTAGGTATCGACTTCGAAAAGGATGAGAATCGAATTTAGGTGCCGATCTCGGAATGAGAGTCGGAATTTAGGTACTAGTCTCGAAATGAGAGCTTGAATTTAGGTACCAGTCTCGAAAGTTTAGAATTGAAATTTAGGTATCAATTCAAAAGAGAATCGAAATTTAGGTATCGATCTCGAATGAGAACTAGAATTTAGGTACTAGTCTCGAAATGAGAAGTTGGAATTTAGAGTACCGATCTCGAAAGTTTAGAATTGAAATTTAGGTATCAATTCAAAAGAGAATCGAAATTTTGGTATCGATCTAGAAATGAGAGTCGGAATTTAGGTACTAGTCTCGAAATGATAGCTGGAATTTAGGTACCAGTCTCGAAAGTTTAGAATTGAAATTTAGGTATCAATTCAAAAGAGAATCGAAATTTAGGTATCTATCTCGAAATGAGAGTCGGAATTTAAGTACCGACCTCGAAGGAAGAGGACTGGAATTTAGGTACCAGTTTCGAAATGAGAGCTGGAATTTAGGTACCAGTCTCGAAAGTTTAGAATTGAAATTTAGGTATCAATTCAAAAGAGAATCAAAATTTAGGTATCGATCTCGAAAATGATGAGAATCAGAATTTATGTACTGATCTCGGAATGAGAACTAGAATTTAGGTACTAGTCTCGAAATGAGAGCTGGAATTTAGGTACCAGTCTCGAAAGTTTAGAATTGAAATTTAGGTATCAATTCAAAAGAGAATCGAAATTTAGGTATCGATCTCGAAAGGGATGAGAATTGAAATTTAGGTATCAATCTCGGAAGAGAGTCAAAATTTAGGTATCGACCTCGAAAATGATGAGAATCAGAATTTAGAGTGCGATCTCGGAATGAGAACAAGAATTTAGGTACTAGTCTCGAAATGAGAGCTGGAATTTAGGTACCAGTCTCGAAAGTTTAGAATTGAAATTTAGGTATCAATTCAAAAGATAATCGAAATTTAGGTATCGATCTCGAAATGAGAACTAGAATTTATGTACTAGTCTCGAAATGAGAACTGGAATTTAGGTACCAGTCTTGAAAGTTTAGAATTGAAATTTAGGTATCAATTCAAAAGAGAATCAAAATTTAGGTATCGATCTCGAAATGAGAGTCAGAATTTAAGTACCGACCTCGAAGGAAGAGGACTGGAATTTAGGTACCAGTCTCGAAATGAGAGCTGGAATTTAGGTACCAGTCTCGAAAGTTTAGAATTGAAATTTAGGTATCAATTCGAAAGAGAATCGAAATTTAGGTATCGATCTCGAAATGAGAGTCGGAATTTAAGTACCGACCTCGAAGGAAGAGGACTTGGAATTTAGGTACCGATCTCGGAAATTTTGAATTGAAATTTAGGTATCAATTCGGATGAGAATCGAAATTTAGGTATCGATCTCGAAATGAGAGTCGGAATTTAAGTACCGACCTCGAAGGAAGAGGACCTGGAATTTAGGTACCGGCCTCGAAATTTTGAATTGAAATTTAGGTATCAATTCGGATGAGAATCGAAATTTAGGTATCGATCTCGGAGTGAGAACTGGAATTTAGGTACCAGTCTTGGAAATTTTGAATTGAATTTTAGGTATCAATTCGGATGAGAATCGAAATTTAGGTATCGATCTCGGAATGAGAACTGGAATTTAGGTACCAGTCTCGGAATTTTTGAATTGAAATTTACTGTGGAGATTTGGATTTAGCGGGAGATCGAAATGAGATATGAAAGTGTTTCATATCCCATGGGAATCAATCAAAGTCTGATTACTTGGCGAAGGGTACAAACCAATGCCATCAGGATCAAATTGAAAATTTTTCGTGATTCTGAAATCATCCCGAGAGGGGGTTTCAAGAGAGGTCTAGAATAGATCTTGATTTGAAGAAGGATTGAAGGGTTTGAGAAGACGGGTATAAACTGGAATTCAATTTGGGCTTTAAATTTGTTTTGTTTGTTCTTTAACTATCCCGTTTTTTTGTCATTTATTTGGTGTTCATGTGGATTTGGTGTTCGACATTTTTAGATTTTTTAAGAAAAATTTTCCTTTATTCTTTTTGTTTCTTTTCTGTTCTTTGTTCAAAGTTCATTTAACTTTAATGGCGTTTCCCGGTCAATTTGCACAAAAGAGGTGAAGGAAAAAAAAATGTGACATGGTCACTTTCATTCCAATCATGTCGAAGATACATCATACAACTTGATCTGGCATATATTTCATACAATCCATGTAGACTCAAAACAGACTATGTATGATCTTCGTCGATCCATCAAAAGAAGCATCCGTCGAAAATCCATGTACGAATAGTGGGGTACATGGTCGATAACATCACCTTCCAAGCCATCCTTGGCAAGGATGGCGTATAGATGTACATTGGAGGTGTGATATTTTCCATGTAACTCACAGCTCGTAAGGCCGAAGGCTCTCTAGCTCCGGTTCTAGCTGGAAATGGTAAGGTGTCTTCCTGTCGTCCATTCTTCTGAAAGTAACTGAGATCCGCTTCACTGGTACTCTGGTATGCAATGCTTAGCGATATCCGCTCCGTTGCCCTTCGGTATCATGATGGAACCTACCGGTAATGGTATCTTCACTAGCCCTCGGAACTCACTCGGGCCTGCTATCCGGAGGTCGGATCCGAACATGATGTTACACTCGTTCGGGAAAGAGATCGTGCGAAAGGTCCGACAAAGTCGTGGTGATCTATGTGTGGGGGTATGCGGTCGCCACGCTTGTAGATGTTAATAATGCGACTATTGGGTATGCAATCCGCCGGCAGTACCCTCCATGTTATCAATCTCTTTACCATTCTCTTGATGACTAATGGCTTCGGATCCACTCGGCCGTGATGGAGTATTCCGGTGGGTTTCCCTTCCTGTCCTCCGCAAAGTTGTAACAACATCCACATTGTATTGTAATTCTTCCCTTCCCCGGCATCCATCTCCGGGGTTCCGAGTATGTGTTTTCCCTTAGGTGGCATCGCTCGGCCCATTCTTTTCAAATCCGGATGCAATCCACGATCCGTTGTTGTTCATACTACGAGAATACGTACGTATGTAGCTCGAGGCCCTCCAGTATATTGATTCTTCTGCCTCTAATTCTCTCGAAGTATTCAAAGGTTTTCTTTTCAACATTCGCATTCTCTCCGGCTCGTATTCCGAATGATCCGCGGATGGCGAGGCCCAGTGACATATTGTGGGATATACGGTTCAATCCCTTCACGTTCTCCTCGCATACCTCGGCTCCTCGGGGATGATGTCTGTAGGGACATCCCCCGGGGTTGCTCCTGCAATAAGGTCATGCATTACTGGTGGTTCTATCCGGTGGCGTGGTAGCTTTCTTTCTTCTGGTCTTTGTGAGATTTCCCTGGTCCTTTCTGTTATCTTAGGAGCTGGCCTCCTTCCTTCAGGTTCTTGGTGAACCGGTGTCCTTGAAGTGTACGTGCGGCGTAGCAGACTCGTCTCGTCGCGCTGGTCCGCATCTAGTTTTGTTAACATCTTACGGATACGGCGATTCTTATTTCTTCGTTGCGTTGCTGTGAGAGTAGCCCTTCGAACTTCTTGAATCTCTGTGGGCGCGGCGCTGACAAGCCTGCCCTCCGTCGTAGCGACTACGGACTTCATTTTCTTGTCTTCTTCGGTGTTTGCCTTTCTTTTCTTCGTCCTTGGATTGGTGGCTTGGGCCACCCACTTTCATCACCTGTCCGCCGGGCGGTTCTTCTCGATCAGCGGGACCCGGTCACTTTCCTTGTCTTGTAGGCCTCGCTGGTGCGAAATCCGAGTCAATCTCGATTATCGCTCCATCTTTCACCCTCTTTTCATCGAGTGCAAGGCTTACGTCATTTCTAAAGTTCAGGACCAACCGCCCGTTCGACATTTCCCTGCGAAAAGACAAGGAAAAGGATCAGGGGCTGTACTAAGAATAAGAACATTAAGAAAATGTTTATTAAAGACATTTCTTTTTTATATTGTATTTTTTTTTGTATTTTCAAATTTAACAGGAAGGAAGTAGGATAAGATCAGGGAAGAGATTTTGATTTGAAAAAGAAAAGAAGGAAAATTTTATCATCATGATTTTATCTATTTTAGCACATTTTATTATTTTTGGGTTCGGACCCAATCATAAGTAATTACTTCGCCCGTGTTTCTTAGGGATGAAGAATTCATTCCTTCGAAACATCAGGTAGCGTAATACTTTTTCAAGTATCGTCCGTTGATCGAAAGCATATGTCGTTCTCCCGGCGATTCACTAGCTGGTAGGAACCTCCCGAGTATACTCCTTCGACCACAAACGGTCCTTCCCAAGTGGGTTCGAATTTTCCTCCTATCTTGCGGTGTGCAAGAATAGGTCTCTTGAGAACGAGAACTAATTCACCAACTTTGAAGGTTCTTGGGCGGACCCGGTTTGTCATGGGCTTGAACCATCTTAGCTTGGTATAGTTCTAAATTCCGTTGCGCCGCAAGTCTTTTCCCTTCCGGGCTTTCTAATTCTTCTAGCCGTAATTTGGCGTTCTCTTCAGTTGTGATCTTGTTTGCAATCGCAATTCCGAGTGAAGGAAGGCCGAACCTCTAAAGGTAACACTTGCCTCGGACCCATACACCAGAGCGTAAGGTGTAGCTTGAGTAAGAGTTCTGAAGGTTGTCCGGTAGGCCCATAAGGCTTCTAACAACTTCTCGTGCCAATTTCTCTTATTATCGTCCAAAGTTTTCTTTAAAATTTGAACGAGGGTTTTATTAAAAGCCTCAGCGAGACCGTTTGCTCTTGGGTAGTAAATTGTTGAGTATCGCCAGTCGATTCCGTGTCTCCTGACAAAATTGTTGATTTGCGTGCTTCGAATGCCGACCCATTATCCGAGATGATCTGCGCGGCACTCCAAAACGGTAGACAACTTGGTTCTTGAAAACCGTAGCACGTGGTGTGCTTTCACTTCTCTAAGTGGAGCTGCCTCGCCCACTTGGAAAAGTAATCCGTAGCCGCAAGAATGAAGCGATGTCCTTTCGAAGATGGTGGTTCTATTGGACCCACTATATCCGTGCTCCAACATTCAAATGGCCACGACGCAATTGTCGGTTGCGAGCACATTTGGAGGTTGGTGTAGAACCACTCCGTGCACTCGGCATCGGTGACGGCTCTTGGTGATTTTCATGCGGTCGGTCATCATTGAGGGCCGGTAGTACCCTAGTCTTTTAATTTTCATTTTCATCTTCGGACCCGACTGGTGAGCGCCACGGAGTCTCGAATGCACCTCTTTAACAATTTCACGGGCCTCGGACCCGCTTAGGCACCTTAGCCACATTTGATCAAAAGACCTTCTGTACAATGTGTTGTTTATTAATGTGTAAGACAGAGTTCTTTTCTTGATCTGATGGGCCAACGACCTATCGTCTGGTAGCTTTCCTGTTTGAAGGTAGTCTACTAATGGCTGTCGCCAATCTTCTGTGTTTTACATCATCATTGCAAGTCGATTCTTTTTCTTTTCCGATTTGTGTATTGTGTCTATGTCGAGCCGTGATAGGACCTGACGTCCGTGAACTGACACTTCCACTGATTCATCTTGCAAACAAGCAAATTCTTTTGCGAGACGGGCTAAAGCATCTGCTAAAGCATTTTCTTTTCTGGGAATTTTGTAGATCGTCACATTTGAAATTTGTTCCAACAACTGTATGGCATACTGGAAGTATTGCTCGAGTCTTGGCTTTAAAATTCTGTACTGTCCGACGATCTGTTGAATGATTAACCGTGAATCCCCGTAGATGTTGATGTCTGTTATCCCCATTTGAATAGTTAATTCCAGTCCCGTTATGAGGGCTTCGTATTATGCTTCGTTGTTTGTACATGGTTCTGTTAAGTGGTAGGAGTATCTAAACATCCCCCGCTCCGGTGTTATAAAGATTAGCCCGATTCCTGCCTTACCGGGCACTATCACTTGCGATTCTTCGTCTTTGTGTCTCGAAGATGCTCCGTCGAAATATAATTCCCAACGTCGATCATCAGGGTCTTCTAGGCTCATTATTTGTTCATCTGGCAAATCGTCATTGAGGGGAGATTCTGCCGGCAAAGAGTGTGTTGCGAGAAAGTCTGCTAAGACTTGTCCCTTTACGGCACGAAGAGGTACGAAAGTTATATCGAATTGCAATAATATCATTGACCATCTGGCAAGTGTGCCGGAAAGTGTTGGACGAGTCATCAAGTATTGCAATGGATTAAATTTTGAGATCAGGTTGACCTTATGAGAAATCATGTAGTGCCTGAGCTTTTGAGCGGCGAAGATCAGGGCCAAACAATGCTTTTAAATTGCGGGATACCTTACTTCCGTCGGAAGTAAACGACGGCTTAAGTAGTAAAGAGCATTTTCTTTACCCTCATCATTGACACTAGGCTAACGAGGCTCCGAGAGAGTCGTCTAAAGCCGCGGTGTAAAGTATCGGCGGTCTACTCCGAGACCGGGGCCGCTAAGACAGGAGGTGTCATTAAATATTGTTTAATGTCCTCGAAGGCTTTCTCGGCATTTTTCTTCCCAAATAAATTTGGCGTCCTTTTTAACTAGTGCCGAGAAAGGCTGACACCTACCTGACAAGTTTGAAATAAAGCGTCGAAGATATGCCAGCTTCCCTTGAAAGGATCGTAGTTGTTTTAAGGTTTTTGGAGGCGGCATTTCTAAGATAGCTGTAATCTTTTCCGGCTCTATTTCAATTCCACGATGTCGGACAACGAATCCTAAGAATTTCCCGGAGGTGACGCCGAAGGCGCATTTTAAGGGATTCATCTTAAGGTTAAATTGCCTTAATCGTTCGAAAATAATTCTCAAATCATACGAGTGGTTTTCCTTTACTTTGCTTTTGATGACCACATCGTCCACATAGCATTCGACTTGATTGTGGATGAGATCATCAAAAATTCTTGTCATTGCTCTCCGGTAGGTTGCTCTCGCGTTCTTCGGTCCAAATGGCATCACCGTATAAAGCAAAATACTCCGATCGGCGTTCCGAATGTCGTAAGCTTTTCATCTTCCGGAGCCATATTTATCCGGTTGTATCCCGAAGATCCATCCATGAATGAAAATATCTCATGTGTCGAAGCAATGTCGATCATTAGTTCCGGGATCGGTAGAGGGAATTCATCCTTTGGACATGCCTTGTTTAAATCTCTGAAGTTCACACAAATTCTGATCTGACCATTCTTCTTTCTGACTGGCACCACATTGGCTAACCAGGTCGGATATTGTTCTTCACGGACAAATTCGGCGTCTATTAGCTTTTTAACTTCGGCTATGACTTGTTGTTCGATTTCTAGATGCATTCTTCTGGGACCTTGTCCGATCGGGACGATGTAGGATCCACTCCTAGCTTATGGATCGCGACCTCCGGAGCTAATCTCGGCATCTCATCGTAGTTCCAAGCAAAACAGTCTTTAAATTCCATTAATAACTTGATTATTTCTTCGGAGTCTTCTTTATTGAGTAAGGAGCTAACAAAGGTAGGTCTAGGCTCTTCTCTAGTACCTAAATTAACTTCCGTTAGTTCATCTATTGTAGATTTAATCTCTTCTTCGAATTCTGGTGGAGCGTCTCCAATTTGTAAATCTTCGAGTTCTTCTATAGTTTCCATGCAGTTTTCATTAGATTCGCAAGTGACAACCAAGCAAAATTCGGTATCGTCAACTGATCCTACTGTGCCAAATCCGAGTCCATACTTTGAATTGGGTGGACGACCGGAATTATTCCATAATTTTTCAAAACGTTGTGATTGGCCTTTTGTCCATTGTCGAGGTAAGAAGCCACGTTGAATTAAATTTTGAACACAGGGAGAGTACCACTCAAAAGGTAATTCCATTAATTCTGATGAAGTGACATCTTCAAATTGTACATTATTTTTAGTTTTGGAGGAAGAAGCACCACGGTAGAATTTGATTGGCTTTGCACCGTTGCTACGTACCTCTTTGACCACCATGCCCTCGATCTTATTAGAATGGATCGGGGTTAGGGTCATAGTATGTACGTAGTGGTTAATCTTCTCGTACATTGATTTGTATTCTTCGTTCTTTTCATCATCGAGGGAGATCTTGAATTGCGGCTTCTTCCAACTTATCGTTGCTGCTTCTTGCTTGATTTCTTTTTCTTCTTCAGAACTATCTTCCCAATCAACATTGATGGCTGGTTTCCTCCGTCCAACTCGTCCTAACGTCTCTACCACGGCCTCGTCCCCGGCCTCGACCTCGGATGCGAGTTGTGGAGAAACCTTCACCATCTCGTCGAAAGGGAGTGGTGAATGACTGTTGGACTAGAACTTCAGGTTCTTCGTTGTCCCGAACTTTCTTTGCTTCATTTGTTACGGTATCTCTGGAGAAAATTGTTTTCTTCGGTGGTGCATAATAAGCTGCGTCTTCATGGATTCCAATCTCATGTATGGAGAATGGTTGTAAGTCACCTTTGATGCACTGTTCCCCTCCATCGTAGTATTTGATGCACTGATGTAGAGATGATGGTACCATCCTGTTTTCATGTATCCATGGTCAGCCCAGTAGAGCGTTGAACGACGTTTCGAATCAATTATGTGAAATTTTGCGGTTGTCTTTGTTAAGTCACCGGTCTTCATTAGTAGTGTTATTGACCCGAGGGCTCTTTCTCCTTTCTGGTTGAATCCCCTTAATAACATTTTGTCGGCTTCGAGCTCACGAGCATCAATTTCCAAATATGCTTAGTGTTCGGAGACTCATTATATTAATTGATGCTCCCGGATCCACCAATACTCCGGAGAGCGTAAACTTCCCAATCGTAATCGAAATGTACAACTGGTCGGTTGTGATCTCGCATCCCAAGTAGTAGGTCATTGTCCGTGAAGGTAACACCTCGCTGTTCCTTTAACGAGCAAACCTCATCTAAGGAATCTCCGGCCATTTGAGCTAAGCAAATTTCCGGATCAAGTAAGGCCTTGATCAGAGCTTCTCTCATCTCCTTTGATAAGATGAGGGCATCGTAAATGCTCAGTTTGGCCGGTAGTTTCCTAAGATGGGCTAGTACGTTGTAGTCCACTTTATTTCCATGTGTCTTGGCTTCTTCTCGAATGGGTATTTCTTCTGTTGGGGTTGGTTCTTCTTAAACAACCACCTGCTTTCCTTTGTCCTTTGGACCCATTCTTGGAGGTAGAACTCTTCCACTTCTTAAGTTGACTTCTGTAATTTCTTCCGAATCTAGTGTTGAGCTTCGTTGGTGTTTCCTCCTCGAATCGGAATGACGAGTTCTTCCGGATTAGCTTCGAGTCCGAAGGTTCTAACTCTATCGTGACTCGGAGCTCCTCGAAACTCGCGAGATAGATTCGTTGCTTGTTGAACTCTCGTAGCCTCCTTGATGGATGTCTTCTTCATTATTTTGATCGTCGAGACTGTGTATGATTTGAGAATTGTCGTTGGTATCGAAATCGATGTCCGGATCGTCGCTAGTTACGTAATCGTCAGAAACAGTCAAAACGTAGCCAACGCCATCACCCTTATCATTATATGATCCCACCGAAGTGAGCGGATAATCATACGAGTCGAGAGGATCGAGGGATTTCTCCCCCGAATCGAAACAACTATCCTAGGATAAGCGGCCCCTAGTCTAGCCTTAGGAGCCTCGGTCCTCTCTTCTTCGTCGATTTTCTTCTTCTCTTCGATCGTCTCTCGTTGAGGTGGTTCTTCTATCGCAAGTGATAGTGCCGACTTGGCAGGTTTCGAACTCTGAATTGAAGCTCGCACCGAAGCGGTTTGGGTGCTGTCTAAAATCTTTTTCGAAGACCTTGTCCAAGCGGTAGTCCATCCATCGTCAGTCGAATAGGGATTTATCGAAATGAAGGGATCAGTTGAGATAACATTGACGGAACCTCCTTTCTGGGGTTCCTTCATGTACTCCTTCGGGATTGTTATATTCCTTTCCGAAGGTTGTCATTGAGCCAACTTTTGAAGGTAATGCAATCTTCTATCTTGTGTCCAAGCATCTGGTGATAAGGGCAAAAGTTGGGATCACTTTTCTTGTTGACTTCCTCCGGTCTCTTAGGCTCCGCGACTGGAAATTTGGAGTCTTCATCGGACTACGGAACATTTTCGAGCATTCGCTTCATTCTTGAATGAATATTCCCCGCTCGAAGCTCCCTTAATGTACGTTGCGGACGAGGCGATTGTTCATACTCGTGGAGATGACCGATAGCTAGGTCGGGGTTGTTGATAATTCGTCGAGGTTCGTCGCGGCCGTTCGGACGATATTTGTATCGGTTGCTTGCCTTTGTCGACTCGCCGCAACGATCCCGGATTTCTTTTCAAAAGTCTTCACGGGCTTTTGCTTGTCCGTCTTGTCGGCGAAACTTAATTGCTTCGCCTCCTCTTGCAAGCTCCCGGCCTTGCTTAACAACTTCTCGAAAGTCTTAATAGTGAATCCTTTGAGGAGAAGTGCTTATCGGGCCGTGAATGCTTTTAAGTAAAATGCCGATCGCATGTTGTTCTTGTAGTTGTGGTTCACACTTCATGCTTAAGTTCCTCCATCGAAGTATGTAATCCACCAAAGTTTCGTTCGGCTCGTTTCTCTACCACTAAATCACCTATAGTGATGTGGTGCTGAGCTCCGGTGAATCGCTTGATGAAAAGGTTTTCTAGTTCTGAGAACGTCTTCACCGAACCATTTGGTAATTCTACATACCAGTCGAAGGCGATCCCCGACGAGTCGCCGACGAGCCGTCGGAAGAGTAATGCATCGCTCCCGCCGGCATTGCAACAATTGGCACGAAAGTGAGCAACATGCTTGTCGGGGGTTCCGGTTCCATCGAAGGTTTTGAACGGAGGTGGTACGAAGCCTTTGAGTACTGGACAGCGTCGAATTCTTCCGGGTAAGGTCTACCCGTCCGAATGGATGCCCCGCTCTTTGATTGTGCTAAGGCTTCTCGCACCTACTGTTCCACCAAGCTCTTGATATCCTTTTTAGGAATCATACTTTGTGTTGTATCCTTTTTTAGCTGATCATCCCCGTTGAAGGATGTAATCTCCTTTCCTCCATCTACAATGTGAATGACCTCTGGGGGTGTCTCTCTTTGGGGTTGCACTTGACTCTGGAGAGTGGCTAGGGCTATAGCCATCTCTTCCATTCTCTTCGCCATTTTGGCGATCGTGTCGTCTTTCTCTTGAAGCTGTCTTCTCATTACTTCTGGCTCCTCTCTTTCTGCGGTCGCAGGAGCACCTTGTGAAGCTGATGAAGCTCGTGTTTCGACCATGTTGATTTCTGCATACTCGTCGTCCATGAATTCCGATGAATCAATCTCGTCTCCGAATTTCTCTTCTCTTTCTTTTGCTAGTCGTCGAATATCAGTCATCAACTTTTCCATGGAGTCTTCTAGCGGTCTTTTCTGTGCATCTTCACAGTTGTCGTGTGATAGCTGCCAGGTTCCTTTCTCACGAGTCCCCTTTATTGCAGTAGCACTTTCTTCGCATTCAAGTCTCTCGGCGAGACTTTCTTTCTCGAGTCGTTGTTTCAATCTCGATTGTCCAGGTAGTGGGACGCCATACCATCCTTCTAGCAGCAGAAGGTCTAGGACCGGATGGTCCGTCGGCCAAATCGTCGGAAGGTGGTATCCTCCCTAATCCGTAATCCCGAAACGACGACGATCGGACTAGCCTTCATCCTTTTACTTGGCTTTTCCGCAACGATGGCGGGTTCTACTCGGGGCCCAAGACCGGGATTCGAGCGGCACCCGCCCTATCCTTCTTAAAATTTCGATACGGGGCACTTTTCCTTCTTTGTTAACTTCTCTATCAAAGTTTGCGGTCGAGCAAACGGCGTAGTTCTAGTCCTTTTCTTGCGGTTATCGTTGTAATATGCGGGTCGAGGCAATGCGGCGAGCAATCTTGCGAACATTTTCTTCATCCTCCGCGGCGGAGAGGGGATGGAACTCCGCTTCTTCCCAAAAGTGGTATGTATTCGAGCAGCGGTGTATATTCGAGCGGTTACGGGATTTCCTCCAGGAAAGCAATTTCGGCGGCTACGGCTTCTCTAGCGATCCTTCTACTTATGTTTCTTCTTTGGGTCCTTGTTAGTGATGGAATTCTTGAGCTGAACCCGATTTCAAAAACAGAAGGTGTCACAGGAAGGTCTGTACCCTCCACGGTAACAGGTTCACCATAATTCGGATTTCTTTCCCTTTAATTCGGCAGAAGTCGGGGTAGGTGCGAAACAACTAGACCAGGTGGGGGTAGTAAGAACGGTCCTCCTGCGGACAGCGGTACTCCTCTCGATCGGGATCTTTTGCAGGGGAGGAAACTCTTGGGTTGACCTAAGGTTGAACTCAATCGAGTGGCTTCTTAGCTTCGGATACTTTGTTTGTCGGTGCGAAAAGGAAACGTCGGTGATCTTGACATTCGTGTTTTCAAATCCTTGTCCAAACCGGATGATCCCATTGTCGGGCGAGCTCATCCTTATAAACGGTGAAGTCCGATCCATTGGTGAAGGAGAAAATCGGCTTTGGGGCTTCCATTTCGCGAGGTAGATTCCGGTTGTCGGTCCTAAGTTATGCTTCTTCTCTTTAGGACGAAAAGAAAGGAATTGAAAAGAGTCCGAACACATTCTTGTTCATGTATTTATAAGAAGGAATCATTTGTTAAAAGAATCATTTATTAAAGGGTTTGTTTATTTAGAACGGAATGTTCGAAAGGTGTAGAGAAGGTAAGGAATCCGATTCGAGTTGGAAAGGAAAAGAAAGTCTTATGCGAAGACTTCTCGACTTGAAGGATCACTCCTAAACTAACACCTATCGGGGGTTCACCCCATCTCGTAAATGAGGTAAAAGGATCTCGGAACCTCTCTGTTTAGGGGTGTCTAAACAGTGGCTCCTAAATCCGAGAGAATGTTGGCTATACTTGTTCAAGGTAGAAATGAACATAGTATTCCAACGGAAAGAAGGATAGCTTGATCCACATGGGACATGGATACACTACCGATTTTTGAAAGCAGAATTGTCTGATTAAAATGGAGAGAGGAATTTTCCCCAGCGGAGTCGCCAGAAGTTGTCAGCATATTTTTAGGTTATGTGTTTTATTTTAAAAAGGGGTCGCCTAACAGAAGTTGTCGGCATATTTTTTATTTAGTTTAAATAAATAATTTGAAAAGTAGTATTGGATTTTGAAAATAATTTTAAGTTTGAAAAATTTTAAGATATGAAATCAAACTGATCTCACATCCCAAATAGTTTATATAAACGAACACCACACCTCAAACCGTGTATCTATCCCTAAGGATAGACACACTCGCTTGATGGTGGGGCTCGATTAAATAAACTAGAAGATTTGTGACATCTGTTTGGTCCGTGAACCAATTTTATAAGCCGACAAATTCCTACGCTTAATATGAAAGCATTAAACGGGGTTTATATTACCCAGGTTCTTTAAAATTCCCTATAAGGGCAAGCCCCTATAGTTAATTACATCTTAAGTGATGGGAATCACCTAAGAAAACTCTCGATAATAATCAATAATTCTCGCTCTCAAGAATTTCAAAGTTTAAGTTTTCAAGGGATTGAATTTTGGAATTTCAATGGGGAATGGATCAAATTTGGAATATTTTGTTTTGGGAATTCAAAGGAAGAAAAGTAGGAGAAATCACAGATTCAAAGTGAACTTCGGTAATTTCCCGACTATCCTATTGTTTGGCTTGGATTTAGGAAAAGTCCTAATGTTATTTAACATTTCAGTCTTGCCAATTTTAATTAATTAGGGCTTATATTTATATGATAGAATCATACAAACAGACCTCGAAGATGTGAGGGTTTATGTCGTATCGTACGACTACCTCGGAATCCTAAGACCGGTTAGGGCTTAATTTGCAATGCAAATGCCTAACGAAGAGTTAAGGATTTACGTTGCACTAAGCGAACTACCTCGAAGTCCTATGGCTTGGTTATTTAATTCTAAGAAAGCTTTGCCGAAGTAGACCCGAGTTTTGCGATGACGATAGCCGTGCTTGCCCACCATGCTCCAAGCTTCTTGTTATTGCAGAGATTTAGTTTTAGAAATCATAAATCGGGGATGAGAAAAGTGTTTTGGTTTAGAGAAAATCTTAATTTCCAAGTGTTTTCAATATTTTAATTAAAACAAATCTTAAAGTTGATTATAACGACACCGGTTAAGATCCCACGGTTCCATCCTTCCAGCATCATTATTTTTATCGGATTCACTTAGTCCGGATGAATTTGCTTAAACTCAATCGAATGAGTTCCACACTTTCATTTAGACCGTGGGAAATCCCGTTAGCAACACGTAGGTTACATCATCCGAGGTATTCCCGATCATCCAACAGGACGTTTTAATTTAGTTGTAATTGCAGTTTTGTGTTATGTTTGTGATTAAATTTTGAGTTGTTTTATATTTTGAAATGTTGTGGCGGTGAATTTTATCTTACAATAACTTTTAACTTAGTTTTGGTTTCAGTTTCAGGGACTATCCTAAAGGTGTGGGTTTTCATGCAACAGTTGTTTATCATGCAAGAAAAGTAAGTGCAATGCAATTAAATAAATTGCCATAATGTAAATTGCAAGAAAGTAAATTGCAATAAAATAAAAGCGTACTGGAGGGTCTTCCCGTCATCCCAAGCTGCACTTAAAACACAATTAGGACTATTTAAGCAAGTTCCTGGTAAAGCTAAGGTAAGGGTTATGGTTTTCTACCAAGTTCCTAATCCTATAGCTAGTCATTTCCTATGACGTCTAGGTTCCTTGTGTTTTTGTTTGAAGACGATTTTCTTCATCGAAGAACAATTAAGTTCGATTGTTCTTATGAACATCCTATCATATCGAGGAAGTGCTTAAGGCAAATCTTAAACATCTTTTCAATATTTCTAGGATTGTTTTAAGTCCAAATGAATTCGATTACACAAATGAATTAATCGTCCAAGGTTTAGTTAAGTTTTGTTATTATCTTACTCGATGAACTAGGATGTTTGAATGTCCTATAAGTGAAGTAAAATTTCATTTAATATTACGTTTAGGAGTTATGACAACTAAAGCTTTCGAGGGTAAGTTTATGATTTAGTTTGAATTCGATTAATGGGTTTAAAGTTGGGATAGTGTTCGAGTTATTTTAGATTTATTTTGAATTCTTTATGTCTTTGGTGATGTTATATTTAATTCAATTTAATTTAATTTAATTTAATTTAGTTTTAATTTAATTTAATTCAATTCAATTCAATTTAGTTTGATTTGATGTTAAATTAATTTAATTTGATTTGATTTAATTTTAATTTAATTTGATTTAATTTAATTTAATTTAATTTAATTTAATTTAATTTAATTTAATTTAGTTTAATTTGTTTTAACTTAATTTAATTTAAATTTGATTTTATTTATTTAATTTAATTTAATTTAATTTATTCATTTAATTTAATTTAATTTGTTTATTTAATTTAATTTAATTTAATCTTTAATTTAATTCAACTTTTAATTTTAATTTAATTTAATTTAATTTAATTTAATTTAATTCAATTAATCTTTAATTTAATTTAATTTGATTTAGTTTAATTTAATTCAATTTAATTTACTTAATTTAATTTAATTTTTAATTTAATTTTATTTTTAATTTTAATTAAAATTTTAAAAGAGTTTAATAATTTAACTTTAGTTTAATGATTAAGTCTTTTAATATTTTAAATTTGAGTTATCACTTTAATTAAGAATTGAATATTAATGAGATGATTAATTTAGGGATTTTTAAATTAAATAATAAATCTCTTCCTAATAATATCCCTATTTTAATAATTCTAATTTTATTATTCTTCCAAATTTAACCAATTATTTAATTAAGGTTTAATTATTTTAAATTGCTTAATGGATTTCTACCCTTTAATTATTTAAGTTTCAATCATCAAAATCAGATTAAGATCAAATATTTTACTTGTTAATTTTTTATTAAACCTAAAGTTTTAATTAAGGATTAAAATTTTAATTACCACTTTACCCTTTAAGCTTAATAATTTCATAACTCACTAAATTAAGCTCAAATGAACTTGAAATTTTTATGTGACTTCACTCATATGTCAAAAAAGACATGAGAGGAGAAAATGTGATTTTTCTGTATTTAATTTATTTATATAATTATTTTTGGTAGAAAATAGAGATTTCCAAGGAAAATTTAATAACATGACCAAGGGAAAGTTTCTGTCCTTAAGAAAATTAGGGGACATTCCTAATGACCAGAGGACCACTTAGATCAATTTTGGTGATTTTTTGAATTATATTATTTTTATTATAATTATTTTAAGTTTTGGAGTGTTAATTAATTTAAAAATAAAATAAATGTTGAAAAAATGAATTTTATATTTTTTTAAAATCTCTCTGATATCAAGGAAACCAGAGAATCAATTTTTGCAATTTTCTAATTTTTCTATGATTTATTTTAATTATTCTAGTGAAAATGCTAGAAAATACATTTTTTAATTTTAAAATTACCCTAGAGCTTTAAAATTTAATATCTCATTAAATAGACCTAAGAAAAATATGGGGTTTGTTCCTAAATGATTAAAATTCAAAATGTGACATTTTTGTGAATTTTATTATTTTTTTGATTTTTATTATTTTTTAATTATTAAAAATATTAAAATAATATTAAAAATCAAATTTTTTAGAAAATTGAAATTTTAATTTTCTTAAATTCCCCTAATATCAGAGAGGCTCCATAACCAATTTGGTGAATTTTTGAAAGATATTTTGAAAATTATGAATTTTTAAAGTTCAAATTGACTAAATGGCTTAATCAACCCATTTAGTAGGGCTAACCAAGTCCAATTGACCTCAAATTTTTATGGTGGGTTCCTCTGATCCTAAAGGTCAATGGAGAATTGATTTCAAGTCAATTTGATGTATGGTTAGCTCTAATTAATTAGGGATCTATTTTGGGTGTTTAAGCCGATTAGGGTTATTTTAAATGAACTAACTCAAAACCTATTTTCCACTAGGGTCCTGCTAGTCATAAGGAACATCACCAAATTTTCCTAGAATTTATTTCACAACATGCTAATTATTGGAATTAAAATACTCAAAACAAGTAACATGAATTTGAAAAATCAATAACTTTTCATAGGGATGGCCTCGACTTTGGAAAATTCGGGGAATGTTCCCAAATTCGGAGGCTTCAAAAGCCCTATGGTCTCATGCCATGGTGAATTGTATACATGCATGGAGAATTAAAAATGTGCAGAGAGTAAATAAATTATTAAAAATAAAATACTTGATGAAATTAAATAATTTCTTTTCCACATTATTCTCCTACGTTCAGCTGACGAGAGGGTATTTTTATTTTATTTTTATGATTTTCCTACACAAAGTTATGAATTTTCCAAGTTTAGGGAATTAAATAAATAGAAAAATACCCTAATTTTCTATTTATCCACGCGGCGCCGCGTCAACCTCGGCAGCTCCGAAACACCGCGTGTCGCGCCCCCATTCGACGCCGCCATCTGACTCAGCGCTCCGGGTCCAGCGGTTCACGTACCATCTCCTGGTCCGACGCCATCTGAGCCATCCGTCCGCGCGTGTATTGAATGAACGACATCCGTTCATCGTCCCCGAGCGTCCTCACCCGAGAGCCGTCCACACTAAATCCCTAATATCTCACTCGATACTCGATGGATTTTAGTGTTCTTATGCTCTATGGATTCGTCTTGAGAAGACGAACACATCCATACGGTTTATGTGGGATGAAATTTACGCAATAAAAATGGAGAATGTTCAGAAGCTCGGGAAGAAGAGTGAGGCCATACCTTTGCTCGGAGAAGTGTGGCTTCGATGCGAGGGTTGTTTCACCTTCGATTGGATCCCGGCAAGCTCCGGATGAAGTCTCACAGTGCGGTGAATTACCCAGGTAGGATTTCGACCGGAGCCGATCACAAAGCTTGGAGGCTAGAGCAAGCTGGGTGGCTCGGAGATGGGGCTTTCTGCGGTGGACACCTTCCCTCGGTCCGGTGAAGGTGTAGAACCAATCGATTTGGGGGTTGGCTCAGCTGTGGAGAAATGTCCGGTTTTGGGCTTGGATTTTAACTGCGAAATTGAGCTCGCGAGAGATGAAATGGCAGGGGGATTTCGGTGGGGATCAAGTGCTGCGTGTATGGGGAGTAGTGCGGAACAATTTTGGCGGAGTTTCCTTAAGGTTTGTTTCGGCACCTCTCATGGCCGAGAGGGGTGGTGTTTAAATAGGAGAGGGTGGAGGGCCTCCCGGGGAGAGTTAGGGCTTGGGATCAGCTGCTTAGGTCGAGCGGCAGAACGGCCATGGTGGCCATTGGGCATGGGGCGGCTCGGCGAGGTAGAATCCCGAAGTTGGCTCACATGTGAGCTCTCGGCCATGGTGTTTTCCGGCGAGCCGGTGGTGGCCGGCCGGGCATTGGTCACCATCTTGTTCGAGTGGGTCGGGGCGGGGTTTGGTGCATTCAATTGAGGTTTGACATGTGTAAAGTGGTTGAATCAAAGTAGAAAGGGGAAGGGGCCATTTTAGCTTATTTTGGTCAACCCATGCAAATGGGTTGGGTGCACCTCCCCAAGACCCGGTTTTGGGCTGAGGAGGTCGGGTGGGTCGATCTCCCATGTGTGGTGGAGTCTCCATCGAGGATTAGGTGGCAAAGCATGGTTTAGAGTGTGACATGCTTAAGGTAAAAAAGGCTTAAGAAGGATTAGGAAAGGGGTCCTCCTTTTCCATTATTGGCTTGATCACATGTCGAACTCTCCATGGCTTCATGTGGCTTGTCCATGGCTTGCATGGCTTGTCTTTGGCTTGGGGAAAGCTTGGTCAATTTCATGAAAATGGATTTTAGGAATTTTTGGTAATTTGATGGAAATTTGTATGAAACTTGATTTGGAATGATTTGATGATGAATTTAGGACTTAGGAATTGAGTTTAATTGAAAGTATGATGAGGGGAAATGTCATATGGGCTTTAAGACCAATTTTGGGCCCTTGGATGTGGTAAAAGATGGGCTTTTAAAATGGTTTAAGGAATGGGCCTTTAAGTTTAAAAATGAATTTATGGATGTGAATTTTGTAAAGAGGTTGGGCCAAATAATTGTTGGGTTTAGCTCATGGATGTGTCATGAGTGACTTGAAGCAAATTGGGGGTGATTTGGGTTGAATTTGGGCTCTTTTGGTGAATGGGCCAATATAGGTCAAAGTGGGCCAAGTTGGGCCAATGTTGGGCTAGGGTTGAAATTGATGTAAAATTAATGTTGAGAAATGTTTATGGGAGTGCTTCAAAGAGGTTTTGGCTTTGGTTAGGCTTTGATTTTGGGGTTTGGGCTCATTTGGGTTAGGTTTGGGTTTAGGTCAAAATTGGGCCTTTTAGCTTTGGGTTGAATTTGAGTGGGGTTTGGGTCCAAATTTTGGGCAAATCATGTTAGTGTTTTGCTTGTGGGGATGCTAAGGAAGATTCAGAAAAGATTTGGGGTTAATTGGAGTTGAATTGGGTGAGTTTGGGTTAGGTTTGGGTCATGGGTCCAAATTGGGCTTTAAGGCCAAAAGTGAAATTGGATCCAAATGTCAATCAAATTGGACTTGGATTTGTTCTAGATTGGTGTTGGGAATGTTGAATTGAAGTTTAGAATTGAATTGGACCAGAATTTGGGTCAATTGGGTAGGTTTGGTTTGACTTGGGTTCACTTAGGGTTAAAATGGGTCAAATTGGGGGTTTTGACAAAAGTAGGGTAAATTGACAAAATTGGCCCATGGTGTAGTTGAACAAAATGAAATTGGGAATATTTGGGATTTTCTGGAATTTTCGAGGAATTTTCTGAATTTTTGGGATTTTGGGTTAAGAGGGGTATTTTGGGTATTTGGAGGGTATTGGGAGCTATTTTTGGAATTTTTGGTATTTTTGGGTATGGATGATCAATTTGAGTGATGTGGAAATGTTTGGGATTGATTTTGGGGAATTTTGGATGATTTGGAAATTTTGAAAAATTTGGGTAATTTCGAGAGCTTTGGGTAGGTTAGGCGGGTGTAGGGTCCGGGGGTCAAAATTGAAAATTTGGGAAATTGAAGATTGGGTGAATGTAAGTGGAATAAAATCATTTTGGTTGAGCCATGAAGCCATATCAAGCCCACATGAGCCATGAAGGGACTCATTTGAGGCATTCACTATGTTGTTCCTAACCCTCTTAGCCAAGGGCTTAGGGGTTAAGGACCATTCATGTGAATCACCTACATGAGTCAGGAGGTCAAGTTAGGTATAGGTGTGGTTTTAGGAGGTGTGTGAAAGTGTAGTGTATAAGTGTAGTGTGTGTGTAAGTCAGCTCCTTCACTGTAGACCGAGCCACCGCAGGGCGGTCCTAAGGCCGAAAGAGTCCTATAGGAACTCATCCTTTAAACTTCCACATTTGATTTCGACCCTCTAGGTGATTAGGGGTCTACGATCGAGTTTTTGGAGTTTGCGGGGAGTTAAGAAGTGGTTTGAAATTCTAGATGGTGGATCCCAATTCTAGTCCTCTAAGATAGTCAAAGGAAAAGCCTAAGGCTAGATCCCAAGTACTAAAAAGAAGAAGAGAATACCTCATCAAAAATGAGGTCAACATTCGTGTCTTTCAAGTTCAATTTGTTATTTGCAAGTTGGACCAAGTCCTTACACTTCTTAACTCTCATTTAATCTTCAAAATTAAATTAAAATCTTCAATTCCATGTTCATCAATAAACAATAAATTTGAAAAATACACTTCAAAAGTTGAAAAATGAAAGCTAGAACAAAATGATATAAGCACTCGAAAAAAAAACTAAAATGGAAAATAAGAAAAATGTGTTCACAATTTACAGAACGACCTTCGTTAATTTTAGTGTTTACAATGAAATTACAAAGTATAGGTTGTTTCTAACTCCCAAAACTTCTTTTAAAACGATAGCCAAGTTGTCGTCCCCAATGTTAACCATCTTTTACGACTTGCATTCTAGCAGGGAGGCCTATCACGTGGGACCCAAGATCAAATTCAGGTCTGGTTTTGATGAGTTTAAGGTTATACTTAGAAAAATCCTCGTTCATCATTGTGAAAGTCGCTTCACCGCATGTTTAAGAGGTTGCCACTGAATTCGACCTGAATTGTTGTTAGGACTTTCCTTCTTTCATGAAGGCGAAATTCTCCCCCCTCCCGTTAAATTTGTTTCCACCAGAGCTACCCCAACAACTATTAAGTTTGTCATTTCTGCGCTGGCTAGGATTGCCACTCCCGCATCAAAAGGAGTTGTTACCCCCCACCACCACTGGATTTACCTTCGTAATGCCGACCATCCATTCTACTAAAGGGAAAGAGATTTTGTTTGAAGGAGATTCCACTGATGTGTTTTCTACCCCGCAGTTTGTTTTTTAGATTAGTTCCAGTTACAAGGATGTCTCATTAACTAAGTCAAAGAAGAGGAACCACAACCATAAGGTTTTGAGGGTTGTCAGGGCCAAGGCTACTCCTATATGGGAGAAGTTGAAGTACTTTAGACCTCTCCTCACCTCCGAGAGAGTACGTTTCACCCTTTGACAGACACTTCTAGAGACAAAAGCCTCTATAGGATTACTAGTGCTTTACCACCACCCCATGATCATGGTGAGGAGAGGGAGAGGCCTATTCCCATCACTTAAGTCTGTACCATGTTTAAGAGATTAACTGACAAGGAAGGATGTTATGTAGCTGAATGCTGATGGGTTGCACAGTATCACCAAGAATGAAGAATGAGATTTTTGAGGAGAGATAAACCTGCTCGTTAGTTACAGAGGCCAGTAGAAGTACCTCCCGCCTGTATTCTTGTCAGGTCTCGCCTGGGGATTCGTGTTAATCTCGTTGCCGCTGTCCTTGCTGCTACTATCTTCATCTCGAGACTCGTAGTGCAGAAATCAATCAAATCCTATCTCGGTTCAAGAGTACTGTCTGCCAGTATTTATGAGGAATTCTCGAAGAAGGATAATAGGAAGAGACCGTTCTTGTTGTACTTGGTATGCACCCTAGGGAGCACAATTCTCTTCAATGTATTGATGTCCCCACGGAGACACTCCATCTTATGGCATCATCATCAAAGAGGAAAGTGTGGATACCTAAGGTTGCCACACCAGTACATTCTGAGAAGCCAGTGGAGCATGTCCGTGAGATGGATCATGAGTCCGCTACTCCAGTTTTCGTTACTACACTTGCTTCAGAGTCTGTTGCAGAAAGGAATGATGCTTAAGAAAAGCAGCTCGATCTTAAGTTTGTTAAGGAGAAAACGGTTGATAATAAAGAAAAGAAGCTCAAAGATGAGATTTCAGAATTGAAAAAAGAACGAGGACTAGACATTGATGATGAGGATTATGATTTGTCAGATTAATTCAATCAGGAATTCATGGAGATCAACGTCGTGGAAAATAGGGCCGCATCATCTACGCGTGACACTCCACTTTTTACTGAGGAGAACGCTGCAGATAAGTTCCACAGGGTCATTCAGCTGAGGGATGAACAAATCAGTCAGTTGGAGAGGAGGATGGAGGAGATGGTCGCCGCCATGACCACGATGGCTAAAGTACATGGACAGTCACAGTCAAAGTCAGATAGCATCTCCGGATTAAACCAGCCAGAGGTTGTGCACATTGCATATGAAAGAAAAAAGTCTCTTCAGCTAACGAAGACAAACTGCCAAAGAAAGATTTAGCTCAGCATTTGATACCAGAAAGAGACATCGAACATTTGGTCGAACAGCAGGTACGGGAAGCCTTAGTCCAATCGAAAGGATGTGCATTGGTTTCAAAGGGTAGACCTTACTTAGAGGAGTTCGATGTTGCACCATATTCTAAAGGCTTTGTGCCACCGACCTTCAATAGTTCCAATGGAATAGGAAACCCCGCTAGTACATTGCACATTTTTGGGCAAGTTATTGCAACACTGGGGGTAATGAAGCCTCTCTTTTCTACAAGTTTGTTAGCAGCTTGTCAAGGGTTACATTTGATTTTTATGCAGAGTTGCACAACAGATCAATTAAGACATTTGTCGTGGAGAGATTCGTCAGAGCTCAGCACCATGTAGCCATAGGGAATCTCATCGTAAAGAGAGAAAAGCCTAACGAGACCTTGGTAGACTATATTTTGAGATGAAGGAACCTTAACTTGAAGTGTGAGCCTTAACTACAATAACAACATGTGATTGAGATTTGTCTTAAGAGCATTCACGGTCAAGTGGCATTCATGCTCAAAGAACTTACTATTAAGTCATTTGAAAAATTACTCAGCAAAGCTAGCATCCTACAAGAAGAAGTTAAGCATATGAAGTCTCTAGAGAAGCATGAAAATCCCAGACCGGCAAAGACGTTAGAGAAGAAAACTAGAATACTGGCAATGGTCGATAATGGAAAGCAGCCGATGAGAAGTTAAGCCCATCAGCCTGTTTCTTTTATCTTTTGTTCTACCATTTGTGTAATTTGTTTTTCTTGAACTCCGCTTTGGGAAGAGTCCCTTTTCTTTTGATTGCTTTCTTCAATTTCTATTGGCTCTCTTTTGTCCTCCAAATGTGTATTGCCTCTGGTCTAATGATTTCAGCAGCAGGCACTGGATTTGTTGGTGGATTGCTGCCATTAATTCTTCCATTTTTGTTCAATACGATGAATTTGTTCAGCCCGTTATCGGATAACCGCTCTTAATTCTTTTGTCGTGTCTTCTTCACTTAATTCTCGTGCTAAGGAGGTAGATCGTGTTTCTATCATATTTATCTCGACAACTTCCTCATTTGAACAATTTGAAGAATTATCGCTTCTTCGTATCGAGAATTGCTTAATGTCATTTTTCAATTTCTTCAATCTTTTTTCGAATGATTTCATAGGGTGCTTTTCACAACTTTGTTCCCGAGAACTGTCTACAGGGGTACTCATGGTATTCGAGATTCTTCCCGACGATTCTCGTCTCCATACATTATTTCTATGTATAGGGCGAGATATCATAGGAAATGTATCATCATTTTGTGAATGAGAAGGGTCTTCTTGTTGTAGCATTTGAACTAAAGTAGTCATTTTAGCAAATGTGTCTTCTTCTTCTGATATCAATTTATTATGCTTCATTCTATCCTTTTTGACGACTACATCTTTTATCCTTGGGCCTAGACAAAATTACACTGGTACCCGAGTACAGTGACTGTTCAGTGAGAATTGTTGATTTCCTTTTAAGTAAGTAGGATCTTCTATTGAGAGAATCTTTCTTTTCATTGTATTGAAGATTGCACATCCCATCTTGTCAAACAGTCGGGAAATTGAACACCTGTCTTTCTGTGCTAATCTTTTGAAAACAGAGTATACAGCATGAATTGATGGAGAATTTCTTGGTTGGAAAGTATTTTTGTCATATTCAACATGTATTGGAATATATCGGTTTTCCTTTGAGAAGGAAGGATTCTCGAAAACACTTTGTTCGAATTCAGATGTTTCAAAATTATCATTTTTGTTCCACCTTTTCTTTTTTCTAAGAGAACGAATTTTTTTCCTTCGTTGAGTTTTTGAACAATACCCAACTTCATATATGGATGGAGGTGGGATGTCGTTTTCTTGTTCAACACAAATTTTCATTCCTTTTTTGTTAGCTTGTCTTTCCATTTCATTAAAAGTATATTGTTCTTCAGGCATGTATTGAGGTAAGTCTTTTGTAAAGTTAAGAAAACCTTCATAAGATTCCAGATTAAATTCCTCAAAGGATTGTATATCAGTCAGATATGGATTTTCTAATGAAAATTCAGTTTCATCAAATGATCCTAAATCATTCTGATAAAGGCAAAGTCTTCCTCAATTGGTGTATTGAAATCTTGATAGTATGAAAAGACCGAATCTGGAAATTCCATTGCAAATTTTCTGAAAATTTAAAGAAAATAGAATTTCATGAACTTATTTAGAAACTGGGAATTTAATTTTTTGTTTATTTTATTGTAAGATGTCAAAGATAACTTTTCAAAGAGTTAGCTGTGGCTCTAAAGGTCAAACAATAAGAAAATTTAGCAAAAGATGAGAAGAAAGATAACTCCTCAGCAGAGTAGCCAAAATAAAATCTCTTGATGGCGGTGTCGTCACCATGTTGGAGATTTTCTCGGTGTCGATGTCTATGTCATTTTGAAGTTGTCACTCTGTTTATCTTCAATAATTCCTATTTCTTTAGATCCTATAAAAAAAAGATCCTTAAATAATAAGAAGTTTGAAGAAAACAAGGGCTAATAAAATTGAAAACAATAGGAAAGGAGATGTCGGTGATAATCCTTATGAAAAGATTCTAGAATACCTTATTCTAGGAGTTCTTTATAAGGATGAGATTTTGATAACCAGAGATGTAAATAGAATATCTATTTTGATTTTTTTAAATCTCTTATAGGAGCAAGCTCCTATAGTTAATTACATCTTAGACAATTATGATTATCTAAGAAAACTTCTGATTAATGTTAATTGCTTGTTGCTGAAAATGTTTTAAGGAAAGAAATATCAATTTTCAATCCTAAGGGTAATGTGTCATACTACCCTAAAAATTTGGTTGATTTTGGTTTTTTTGTTTTTGTTGTTTGTCATTTTTTTATTGTTTTGTCGATGCCATTTTTGTTTTGTTTTATTTTTTATGTTTGTCATTTTATTGTCGTTTTTATCATTTGTTTGATGGCTATCCTAAATATTTTAGGATTTGTGACTATCTTAAAAGTTTTGGTTTTGTTTTATCTCGGTTTTGTCATTTAAATGTTGTTTGTCTTGTTTTGTTGTTGTTTTAATTTCGTTTCAATTTTATTTTATTGTCGTTTGTCCCGTCTTTAGAATGTTGTTCTACAAAGCAGAGTTACCACACCCTATAACATAAAAAAAATCAAAAACGAAATCAATGTCATCATTTCGTTTTAATCGTTCTACAAAATAGATTTAGCACATTATATAATATGCAAAAAAAATATTATTATCATCCTGCAAAAGAAAATGATGTCAATTTTTCTTTTTAAATCTTTTATTTTATTTGGTTCTGTTTTGGATAAACCGGTCAAGATGTCACTGGCTCCGTCGTCACAGGGTCATCAGGAGCCTTAATCTACTTAGTCCGAAAGGTGTTTAGGACTGGAAGATTTCTATCAGCAACTAGGATTGTGTCGTCCGAGAAATGTTTGTAGATTAAGATCACTGGGATTCAAGTTGCATTAGGTGATGTTTGCTCGTTAAGGTTTCATTTAAGTTTTAATATGTTTTTCTAAATTTTAAATTTAAAAATTTTAGGTTATTTACGATTTCTTAAGATTTTTGTGTCATTTCATGTCAAAATCTTAAATTTGACGTCTTTTGAACCTAAAAATTTAAATTCGATGTGCTTTGATTTTTAGATTCATTATCGATTGAATCTAAAATTTGATTAAATTTGAGGAACCATGTTTGAGATTTGATTAGATCTAGAAATTTAGATTCAATTTTATTTGAATTTAAAGATTTAGATCTAATGATGTTTAAAAATTAGATTTAATGTCATTTGAATTTAATAAGTCTAAATTAGACTTAGATTTAATCTAACACAGATTAGACTTTAGAATCTTAGATTCGGTATCTTTTGAATCTAATGTTAAGTCTAATTATGTTAAACTCAGAGAAAATCTAACATAAGTTAGATTTTAGAATTCTAGATTCAATGTCATTTGAATCTAGAAGAAGTTTTAAGTCTAATATGGATTAGACTTAGATAAAATCATTTGATAATTAGATTCAATGTCGTTTGAATCTAAATATCTTTGATTTGATCTTTAAAGTATTTTGATTTGATTTCAGTTTGATGTGGTTTGAATTTCATCTAGGTTCAATTTAGGTTGAACCTAATTTAGAAATGTTGAGTTAATCTTAAGTTCATGTCTGTTTAAGTTAGATTCAATTTAGATTGAGTTCATGTCTGTTTGAACTTAAGCTAGAAGTATTGATTTAGACTTAATGTAAATTGAATCCTCATGTATGTTTGAACTTAAGTTATAAATGTTGAGTTAGATTCAATTTTGATTGAATATAATGTTGAGTTAACTTAAGTTCAATTTAAGTTGAACCTAAGTTAGAAATGTTGAATTAGGTTGAATGTGAGTTGATTTTAGGATTTAAGTTAACTTAGGCTAAGTTTAGGTTGAACCTAAGTTAGATATGTTGCGATAGGTTTGATATGGGTGGAACCTAAGGTTTGAGTTAACTTGGGTTCAATTTAGGTTGAACCTAAGTTAGATATGTTGAGTTAGTTTCAATATCGGTTGAACCTAAAGTTTGAATTAACTTAGGTTCAATTTAGTTTGAACCTAAGTTAAATATGTTGAGTTAGGTTCAATATGGGTTAAACCTAAAGTTAAGTCTAGTTAAAATAGGTTTAATGAAGGTTTAAGTCTTATTAAATAATACTCAAAGGTTAATTAAGTCTAATTAGATTATACTTAATTAGAATTTAAAGACCATTCAAGTCTTATTTAAGTAAAACTTAAGGTTTAACTAAGTTTTGAAGTTATTTAAGTAAGGCTTAAATCTTAATTAAGTCTAATAAGTTAGACTTAATTAGAGTATAAGTTTGATTAAACCTTAATCAGTTAAGTTTTAATGGTTTAATTAAGTCTAATGTAATAGACTTAATTATGGTTTAAGATTGATTAAACCTTAGTTGGTTAAGGTGTCATAGTTCAATTAAGTCTAATGTGATAGACTTAATTAAAATTTAGAATTAATTAAACCTTAGTTATTTAAGGTTTAATAGTTTAATTAAGTCTAATGTGATAGACTTAATTATGGTTCAGGAATGGTTTATGATTGATTAAACCTTAGTTAGATAAGGTTTAATAGACTAATTAAGTCTAATATGTTAGACGTAATTTTAGCTGCCCCTATCCCGAGTTGACCGTTGATACTTTATACCGCGACCATAGATGACTCCCTCGGAGCTTTAATAGCCCAAGTCAATGATGAGGGTAAGGGAAACACACTCTCCTACTTGAGTCGACCTCTAATACCGGTGGAAGTAATTTATCCTCCAATTGAGAATCAATGTCTGCTTTGGTTTTCACCACTCAAAAGCTTATACATTACATGCTTTCTCATAAGGTCAACCTGATTTCGAGGGTTAATTCATTACAATATTTGATGACCCAATCAACAATTTCTGGATGTCTAGCAAGATAGACGATTATTTTATTGCAATTCGATATAACTTTCATGCCCAGTCACACTATTAAACGGCAAATTTTTATAGACTTTCTCGCAGCACACCAACTACCAGCGAGGTCCCCTCTTAAAGATAACCTGCCATATGAACAAATATTGCATGCGGAATAGTCACTTACCAGATGTTGAGAAATATACTTTGATGGAGCGTCATCAGCCAGGAAAGATAAATGATCATGAACAGTTATACCGTGAAGCAGAGATTGGTTTGATTTTGTCACGCTGGACCATGGGATGTTGAGATTTTCTTACCACTTGATGGAACCGTGTATAAAAAATGAGGCATAATACAAATCTTTGATAACTGGTTTAGAATTGGCCATATTAATGTAAATAATATACATTTCCATCTTATGGCAACTCGCAACTCGTCATTCAGTAAGTTGCCTAAGAGTATAAGATTCTAAAGCCAAGATTAAGGGAGTATCACTAGCGCACGATGAAGTTGTTGGAACAGATCTCTAATGTCACTTTGTACAAGATCCCTCGAGGGGATAATACAAACATAGATGCTTTAGCTATGCTTGCTAAAGTGTTTGCATGTTCGTAGGAAGATTCCATAGATATTAAGATACAAGGACGTCAGTTTCTGTGTGAGGTCAACCTGGATAATCTACAGAAGCTTAGAAAGAAAAAGATAGTAGCTGTAGTGACAAATGATACCAAGGATTGGCGCAAGCCGTATGTCGAGTACTTACAGATCGGGAAGTTTCCAGAAGATAAGTCAGTGGTGCATCAGATTAAGAAGAGGGCTCTGTCATATGCTTTGATATACAAAGTCTTATACAGAAGTTCATTTGACCAAATATGGTTATGTTGTCTGAGCAGAGCAGAAGCACAAAATGTGGTTAAAGAAGCATATGTTAGGTTGTGTGACACTCATCAGTTGAGACCGAAGATGAAAATGAAGTTCAAAAGACTTGGATACTATTGGCCAGTGATGATGACCATTTGTATGGAAGTAGCTAAGAGGTGTAACCAGTGCCAGGTAGATGGGGTGGTCTTACACCAACCTTCGAGTGTGCTACACCCCACGATCATATCGTGGCCATTTGAGTGTTGGAGTACGGATACAGTAGGACTTGTAACGTCCATCCTAGAAGGGACATAATTTTTTTTTCTTGCAGCTACCGACTACTTATCCAAGTGGGTTGAGGCAGTGCCGTTATGAGAGGTTGCAACACAACACGTTATGTAGTTCTGGAATCACATTTTTTACCATTTCGGTGTTCCTAGCAGGACCATTTCAGATAACAGGTCCACCTTCAAGACTACCAAGGTCAATAATTTTGTTAGACGTCATGGGACAGATTGGAGGTATTCCACGATTTACTACCCCAATGTGAATGGCTTGGCAGAAGCCTTCAATAAGATGCTCATACTAATTTTAATGAAAATATTAGAAAACAACAAAAGAGGATGAGACGAGAAACTATTGGAAGCCTTATGGGAATACCAGATGATAGTCAGAGCTTCAAAGAAGTCTACACCATATGCACTCGTTTATGGGTCTGAAACGGTACTCCCATTAGAAGTTCAGTTAGCTAGCCTCAGAACTGCCTTCACCAACCCAATTATAGAAGAATACAGCATCAAACTCTGACTTGAATAATTAGAGAGCTTTGAAGGGAGGTGATTACTAGGGCAGCAGAATTTGGAGCTTTATCAGGCGAGGATGATCCAGGCCCACGATAAGTTGGTCTGCCCGAGGATGTTTAAATTGGGCGACCTCGTACTTATTCTCAGGAGACCTATTCTTGAACACCACAAAATAGGTGGAAAGTTTGATCCAACTTGGGAGGGACCATTCGTGGTAGAGAAGGTTTACTCTGGAGAATCGTAACAGTTAGTGAACTCACAAGGTGAAAAGCTTATGTTGCCGATTAATGGACGATATTGGAAAAAATACTATGCAACATGATGCTTCAAAAGGCGAATTTTTAGAATGAAACATGTTCTGGAGTAACCATATGGCTAGTGTCTATGAATTGGTCCAAAAGAAAGTTTGTAATGATAACATTCTTAATGAAATGAAGTGAAATCTTTATGAGATAAGATACATACAAATCTTGAATTTTGTTAAAACTTGAAGAAATTTAGAAAATTAAAATCCATATATATTATTTAAAATTACCGATAATGATAAAATGTTATTATTCTTGTTCATTTGAATTTCAACATGCTTACATTTCTCTTGTTTCATGCAAGAAAATGTATGTTCATAAGTTGATTTTCGCTTTCAAAAATGACTTAAGTCTCGCACTAGATAAGGAGAAAGTGGCAAAAGGATGAGTCATAAATTTTGACTTAGATTTTAGATAGATCAATGTGGATTACGAGGGCTCCCTAATGAACGCGGTCAGTCGCAGGGAGCCTAAAGGATTAAAGTCAGAGATGAGGATCAATTATAATGAAGGAGTGTCATTAAAGAGAAAGAAGGCAGGGGAAGTTTCGTATACACAGGACCCCGACGGAGATGGTCAAGGGTATACTGTCAATGGTCATGGTGCCGATGGGAGAGTTAGTCGATGTGTCTTTAGGGAGGGCCCTAGAAATTAAAAGAAGGATAGAGTGCCACTAAAACGAACACATCGTCAGAATGTCGACCATCATAAGAACATGGCACTAGACAAACTCAAAAGAAGACAGGCCAGAGAGGCAGTTGGAGAGCCTGTGCCAGCTACCGAGGTAGTTGCAGAGCCTGTTCCAGCTACTGAGGAGTAGATCCACGTCCAGCCATAGGAGCAGATCCAAATTCAGTCACCAAAGAAAATGCATGTCGGTTTTTCAAACAGTTAGGGTGAGCCTGTATCGCTAGAGGGATCGCCAGAGGAACTCCGTGCGGGGTGCCTAAAATGTAATGTTGATATACCGAGACAGACCTCACCAGTAGGATAATTTGTAAAGTGCCCGGAGTGTAATGTTCTTCACAAAGAGCATTACAAAACTTGTGAGGAGTATGTGACAGCCTCTATGGTGTTCAAGAGCAAAAAACACCCCAATGTTGAGCGGTATACCAAAATTCATTGAGCCATGCTAATCGTAGGTTTTTTTTAGAAGATAGTAGAATTATGAGCCTCAACAACGTTCACGGGTCATCCCCAAGTATGAGTTAAAAAATGCAAAGAGTTAGAAAGCGAGAGTTTGAGCATTTTGTGAAAATAGGGAAAGTATGTCAATATCCTAGAGGGACTTGAATTGCATACCAGAGTATTTTCTGAAAGTAATGAAGGGAAAATTCTCAACTGTGTTTTTGATTAAGAGATAGAGATCGTGCAGTTCTCACACTACGGACTTACTTGAAGCCACAGAAATGGATTCAAGGAAATGGTAGGATTACCAACTTTGCCAAGAATAAGGAAGGCAAACCCCCAGGTACTCTGAGACACGATGAAGTGGATCCCATGCCAATGATTATAAAGAAGGTGGTTGAGAGGATGGTGGCATGGCGTATATTACCAGCAAATTGTGTTTCAAACAGTCGTATCATTAATATTTATGAAGAAGGAGATTGTATTCCGCTGCACATTGATCATCATGATTTTGTCAGACCATTTTGCACAGTCTCGTTTATTAATAAGTGCAACATTTTATTCGGAAAAGAGATGCAGATTGTCGACCCTAAAGAATTTTGAGGAATTATGGAAACTTTATTACCAGTTGGGTCAGTTCTGATTTTTAAAGGAAATGAAACAGATCTAGCCAAGCATTGTGTTCCCGGAGTGCCACATAGAAGAGTTTTGGTTATCTTCCATAGGATGAATGATAGTAAGGTGTGTATGGATATCAGAGCAATCCGGACTTGAAAGAACTCTAACCGCTCGAGTTGTGAGACAGCCCTACCACTAAATATACGCAAGGAGAATTTTATTCTGGTGCTTGGCTTAGGAGGTTAGCTTGATCACAGAATAGCCTCAGAGGACAGAGAGATGTTTGCTACTTTTGCACTACGCCAGAGTAGAGAGGATGTGACATAAGAGATTATAGTTTCTACACGGACGTACTCATGATGTTATTTTAGAAGGCTTCAACATATGATTAGTTGTCCTGCATTTCAGAATAGAATTAACAAGGATCTTTTCTTTTGTCTTCAACATGTGTACATGAATTACAATGTTTATGCAATTGATAAATAGCTGCAAGACTATGCGTTGGTCCCGAATTATATCAAACAATGAAGGATATAAAGAAAATCTGGGAATGAATGAAATTAAAATTCAAAGTAAAAAAAAAGGAGTTAAAGAAAATCAAATTCGGAAATATCTTAATAATAAGATAAAATGATGAAAATGATAAGAAAATTCTTCCACAATCCCGAGTTCTTCAGTTACTCCATGATTATGTGTTCTTCATTCATTTCAAGGGTCCCATACTTTTCACTCACTTTCCACTTCCTTTAGACTCCAATTCCACAACTCTCTACAAATCTTCACAATGCCGCAACACCTTCCCACAAATCACAAAATTTTCGTAACCCTCCGCATTCACCATGATTCCACAAACTCTCACACTAATAAATCCATAAGCTCAGTACTTTCTCTAACTCTTGGGTTGGATGTGAGTCTTTGTGCTTTCCTTCCCAATGTAGCTTGTCACCTCTTAGATTGGATGTGAGTCTTTGTGCTTTCCATCCTAATGTGATATTCTTTGTACTTTGAGATCCGTGTGAGGCCCTCTTAAATGGAGCATGACATTTGATACTCTTCTCAGCATTTTGAGATCTGATTGAGGCCCTCTTAAATGGAGCAAGAAATTTGATTCTCTTCTCAGCTCTGTGAGATTGGTGTGTGGCCCCCTTAAATGGAGCAAGGTGTCTGATTCTCTTCTCAGCATTTCGAGATAGGTGTGAGTCTCACTTACATTGAGCCAAGCGTCTGGTTTTCTTCTTAGGACTTCGAGATTGGTGTGAGACCCCCTTCAATGGAGCAAGGTGGCTGATTCTCTTCCCATCACTTTGAGATCGGTTTGATGCCCCCTAAAATGGAGCAAGGTATCTGATTCTCTTCTCAGCGCTTAAATATCAATGTGAGGCACCGTAAGTGGAGCAAGGTGTCTGATTCTCTTCTCAGCACCTCGAGATCAGTGTGAGGTACCCTTAAATGGAGCAAGGCATCTAATTCTCTTCTCAGTACTTTGAGATCGGTGCCCCCTTAAATGGAGCAAGCCATCCGATTCTCTTTTCAGCACTTCGATATAGGTGTACGACCACCTAAATGGAGAAAGGCATTCTATTCTTATCTCTGAACCACCCGTGACCTCTTGGTTGGATGTGAGCCCTCGTGAATTTTTTCATAATGTGACATTTTATGCACTTTTTGCTACTTCTTGGGTTAGTTGTGAGTCTCTGTGCTTTCCTTCCCAATATAGCACCCCCCTTTCCGATCGGCTCCTGAGTTGGATGTGAGTCCCTATACATTCCTTCTCAGTTTGGTTGTCTCTGCATCTCCTATCACCTCTTTGGTTGGACCTGAGCCCCCATGCTGTCCTGCCTAATGTGACATTTTATGCCCTTTCTTCTTCTTCTTTGGTTGGATGTGAGTCTCAGTAATTTCTTTCCTAATGTAATGCCATCCCCTGTTTTTGATTAGTTCTTGAGTTGGATGTGAGTTCTCGCGTTTTCCATCTCAACTCGGTCTCTTCACCTATCTTTGCACTTATCTTAATCCAAAATTTCCACAAAATCAAAATCAAAATTAAATAGAAAATCATAAACAAAACAAACAAAACTAAAATTAAACCCAATCAAAATTAAACTAAATTAACTTTCACTCGAAGTTTGAAATTTGAATTCACAGCTTCAATTTAAATTTTTCTTCAGTTAATTCCCCAATGAAAGCCTTTCCTTCGTTTTTGAATTTAGCTCAGTTTGCTCAAATTTGAAATCTTGTTCGATGTTCTGTACCATTCTAGCTATATTGGCTTAGGCGACTGTGTTGGTTTTGTTGATCGTTTCAGTCAACACTAATACGTGTGGTGTGCTTGTCCAACACACCACACCTATTGGGGGTCTGTTGTTAACCTCACTTTTGTTAAGATCTAGTCTTCTTCTCTTAGGATCATAGGATCTAGCTATAGGACTTTTCTGATGACTATCCTAGAGGACTATGATGGAACCCTACCACTTAGAAATTCTAAACCACTTCTTTACTTTCCTTGGAGTTTTGCATGTACAATTATAACCTCTAGCACTTAGAAGGTTAGAGTCAACATAAGCAAACTCAAGAGTCCCCATAGGACTGTCAGGCCTTAGGGTTAGCCCTGGATGGCTCAGGAATTGTCTCACTCACACACATACCTCAACCCATCACAATTTTACTCACAACCTAAAACCCTAAAACCCTAAAACTAATCTTGCTTAGTCTAGTTCCCCATTCTTTAGAAACTCATGTGGGTGGTCTCCAAGCCCTTAACCATTGGCTAGGGTTGCTAGGACCAACACATGGATAATCCAAAATGGGTTCCCATTGATCTTATGGACCAAAAGGGTAACATTATGATTAACATCTCTAATGAATTCCAATTCTACCAAAACACACCATTTTGACCTTCTACCCCTGAACTTTTCCAAAATTCCCAAAACACCCTTAAACCCTAAATTTTCCAAAATTTCCTAAATTGTCATTTCTCACACAAAAATCATATCAAACCACTTCAAATCATTAATTTGACCAAAATATCCCATTTTCCTACAAATTTTCAAAATACCCTCAAATTCTCAAAATTACCAAAGTGCCTCTCATGTCCCAAAAATTCCCAAAATCTTACCCAAATCAAACCAAACCACCCAATGATCCCAATTGCACCCAAATTCACCAAAATTGGCCAAAATTCCCAAATTGCCCATAAATACCCAAGGTCACCAAATCACCCCTAATTTCTATCAAATGATTTTAAATTCCCCAAACTTCAGATCCAAATCAAATTTCATTCTTTCTAAGCCAGATTAAAATCAAATGCAAGTCCAATTGAACCCAAATTCAAGCCCAAATTCCAAACCCAATTCAAATACCCCAATATTGACCCAACTTCAAATTTTATTAAATTTAGCCATATGACCACTTAAATTCCACAAAGTTCACATCTTAAACTCTTCATGACATTTTCCTAGACCAATCCAAGGCTTCAATTAATTTTTAATCCAAGACCAAGCTAAGCCCAAGCACAATATCATGCCTAAATCCTAATTTTGAGCTTGATTCCAAATCCACTCAAAATGTTTTCGATTAACTAAGCTCTATCACGCCAGTCTGGTTTGACCTTTTTAGATGCTAATCACATCACCCAAGTCCCCTAAATTGGTGCCATGGACCAAGGGTTCCTCAAATTGTGGAGCCTCTTTCCAAAATTGGCTAAATGAATCATACATATCATAGCTTGACTAAGCCCCTGCCTAATCACAATTAAATCACCTCCTGAGCTCTCTGAGCCACCTAGCCTCCTCCCATGTCCTGGCTGGCCGGCCTACTAACCGAAAAATCCAACATTGAGAAATCTTCCCCATGGAAAAAACTTAATTTTCACCCATCCCTTGTGGAAATCTCCAATTGGTCATTTACGCCGCACAACCCTTCACCTAGGCAGCACTTTGCACCCCCTGTCTTGCCCTGTTGGGCACCATGGCTATGGCTATAAATTGAAGAGAGACCAAATCCATGGGGAAAGTCTGCCAAATTATTTCCAAAGCTTCCTACAGTCTTCCTAAGTGCAATCCCACTATTCTTAGTCTCTCATTCCCACCGTCTGAGCTTAATTTCATCACCCAAAATTAGGGTGTTTTCCGGCCATCTCCCCAAACTTCACCAAATCTCAAATTGATCAACCAATAAGCTTCCCTAGAGCAAGAGAAGACATTCCCACTTTAAATTGGCCATTCTCGAGCTCCTTAACCAAGACTTCCACCTTGCCCGTGCCACCTCTTGATCGAAGTCATACACATACCCCATCTCAGAGCAAACCAACACTTCAAGGACATTCATGAGACCAGTTGAAGCTTCTGCAACTATCCAATTGACGCTACACCTCTTGGATAAAGGTGTGAACCGAAAACCCCAATTCTGCTCTCAGTTTGAGCCTTTATAAAGTAAACTTGTATTTCGTGCTTATGTAACTGTATAGATAGGTTCATCTTACTTAGATAAAGGTGTAGAAATAAACTCCAAGTGATTTGTTTAAGGGTCGCGCAAGATCTTAGGGATAAAAAATAGAAGGTTCTCCGGTTAGGGCGCATTTGAGGCAATGACCACGAGCCGTTGGATCGCATGTGTATCAAACGGACGGACTGGATTGAGCCGAATGAGGAGATGTTACATGAACTGTGGGCCACGTGGCAAGCCTACGAGTAAAGCCCAGTCAATCAGATGTTGTTCCATCTGCGTTCGGAGCCGCTCAGGTTTGCGTGGAGAAGTAGGGAATTAGGGTATTTTTTGATTTAAATAGTTATAGAAACTTTATAAATTTGTAACTTGGTGTAGAAAAATGTTAATAATAAAAGAAAATTGCCCCTATGCTCAGTGAACAGAGTAGCATATTATGGACTAAAAATAAAAAAGGTTTATAATATATTTTATTTTAAATAAATTAAATACTCAATAAGGTAATTAATTAATAACAAATTATATATTTATCTAAATTAAATGAAACTTTGTGGGCTTATTTCTAATATTTTTAGGAGTTTTATCTAATTTTTCCATGGTTAGAGGACTCTCCTAACATTAAAAGCCCTAATTTTCCAATCTTAATCACCTTTATTTTAATTAAAAACTTATTAAAATTAAAATATAAATAAAAATTGTAAAATTAGTTTAGGTAGGTTTACTGTGGTCAGAAGACCTTAGAAAAATAATAATAATCAGATTTAAAGAGTTAAAAAATGCATTTTCATATTTAAAGTTAATAAAAATTATTAAAAGTTAGAAATTGTAAAATAATTCAAATAATCACCAAATTGAGCTAAATTGAGGTTAACCACCTCAGGAGGCTCCTGTAAAATTTGGAAGCCATGAAAATTATTTTTGATGTAAACATAAATTTTCTAAGTAAATAGTGATTTTTGGCTTAAAATAATTATATAAATTTAAATAAAAATTAGAAATCATAAAAAGTGGTTTGGAGTACTCCTTAAGATCAGATGAACCTAAGAAAAATAAAATTGGAGTTGAAATAAAAAGTTTATTTTGAACTATTTTGGTATTTTTCCTAATTTTTGAATAAAATCATTATAAAAAATATAAAAAATATATATATAGTAGATTTCCCTTGGCTCTTAGAAGTTAAAGGGACTTATGAAAAATATAAAAATGAATTTTTGAAATAAAAATGTATTTTCTATTTAATTACCCCTTAGAATCAATTAAAAATTATAAAAGTTGAAATATAATTCAAAAATTCACCAAACTTATTTCTAAAGGTCCACTAACCTAATTAAAACTCCAATAATTTACTTAAGTATAGATGATTTATTTTGGTTAGTTAATTAATTAACATTGAAAATCCTTATTTTTGAGTTAAAATAATTATTAAAATTAAACAAAAATCAAAATAATTACAATTTCTCCTTTGATATTTTAAGTAACCCATGATTAGGGTAAAATAAAGTTTCACAGACATTTGAGTTAAATTTAAAGAATTATGAAGTGGAAAACTATAGGAGCAAAATGGTAATTCGGAGCACTATTTTAAATTTATGTGAAAATAAAGGATAAATGGAAAATGTTGATCATAGTGAGCTCTCTTAGGTGATTGAAACATAAGGGATTAAAGGTAGAAACGAACTCATTACTTCTTTACAGAAATGATAAAATTGTAATTTCCTAAATTATTGTGATTTGGAAGTCAATTTAATTGGGAGATTCTAAGGTAAGTAACCCGACCCGCAATAACGCAGTAATATTCGCTTCCAAAAGATGACCAAAAACTTGACCCAATTTATAAATAGCGGCTAGTGTATATAATCAAAATGTTGTAAAATTTTAGAAAATATTTTACACACTAGGGGTACTACGCAAGTATACGTATCGTTTCAAGTAATATAGGGTTTTCTTTTATAACCCCGATATCGATCCCACGAGAGAAGCAGTGGTAAGAAATCCTTTAAGCTAATTCTAGTCTATTTCTATAAGGCCTAAATTTGGAATGTCGATTAAAATGAGTTTTCTAATAACTAATCCTAAATTAAATTCTTAAATAAAAAGATAACTTATGGATAAATTGGTTTGGAGAAATTTGAGATATTAAAAATTATATTTCTCTTGCAATTACATAGATAATGTGTAAGAAAGATATGCTTAGAATTAATGAAGTAGTGCCAAATAGAAGCATTCATATTCTTTACCCTTTGGTCCAGGCATAAAGAACATTGGCTAATCTATAGATCGGTTCAGGATGTTTTATTAGTAGAATGGGTTAATCTAGACTCACACTACTAGATGTCCAAGGGTGGCTATGGTCGGCCCTACCAGTGACCCGTTCCCTTTCTATAGACCAAATTATTAGAATTTAGTCTGTCACTCTAAAAACTAATCAATTCTATGCCCAATAAACAATATCTCTCTTTTTATTTGCATTTCACCTTGAATAACCTACACAAGGCCTTCGACTACCCAAGGATTCATGTGATATCTACTAGTTAAGAATTCATCTCCTTCTAGGTCTCAGAATTCTTCAACAGGTTTTAACAATACAAGTGATCAATTTGTAAAGTAAATGAAGATCCGGTATGAATATCATCACCATAATTTAATAAGAGAATATCTAAGAAAATCTTAATTCCTAAACATGCATCTATTTCATTACAAAATAAAAGTAAATGAAAATAATGGCATAAGAAGTAAAAGAATTGATAGAACTATATAATAAATTAAGTGTCAACAAGGAACTTATTTCATTAGTACTCTATTATATTTATGCAACTATCTGTCACCTAGAAGCATCTAATAGATAATTCTATCATAAAAATGATTTTCCTACGCATGCCACTACTTCATATTAAAATAAAGAGTAAAGGAAATCACTTACGAAACATGGATAATTCACAACAGAAAACTTGGTTTAAAATAAAGAAAATCCACTAGAAAGTGTTTACAACAATTACAAAGAAATGAAGAACACAATACTTAGCTTTTTCCTCTGAAAGAAAGAAGAAATTCTCTCCACCAAAGTTCCCCACAGATCCATGCGCCGCTCGTACATCCCTTACATAAATATCTCAAAATCTCTCACCATTCTCTCCATAAGATATAGAAATCTACATCTTCATGATTCTAAAATGACTAAAATGACTAAGGGGAAAGAGAGACACTATAGGGTGTGATTTTCTCTGAAGGAGTGGAGACTTATTTATAGGCTCCAAGGGTTGCCTTGAGGCACCTCTTCAAAATGTGTCCAAATTCAATGAATCTTCTAGAAGGTCAGTCTGGCGCCTAGGCGCCGGGATCTAGTGCCTTGGCGCTAGACTCCGTGTCCAGTTCTTCGCACCTCTTCACTTTGGCTTGCACCTCTTTGTGATTTAAACCTCTCCAATGTGTGTAGATTCATTGTATCACATGTCCTATATATTAGGAATAACTTCCAGGCTTCTAGAAGGTCTAGAAACTACTTAACACCGTCAAAATAACTCCTAAAGTCGTCAAAATCCGTCCAATAACTGTTTCTGGATGATTCTGGCGCCTAAGCCTTGATTCTGGCTCCTAGGTGCCGTTTTCTCGTCGTCACTGGCGCCTGGGCGCCGGGTTTTGGCGCTTAGGCGCCACCCTCTGCACAGCTCTATGGTTTTGCTCCGTTTGGTATCGTTTCAACCTCGTTTTGCCCCATTTCAGTTGCGTTGAGTTCCTAGCATCTTCACCTACGAGATAGACATAAAAACAACCTTTCTCAAAAGTATAATTTCATTAAAAAACATGTAAGAAATATAAAATAAATTAAGCATAGAAAGACATATCGATATGTATCAAGTTAGAATTTGTTTTTCTTGCTCATTTTGGCTCAAAATTGCATAGTTTTTGCTTCATTTTCTATAAAATCATATTTTTATACTTGAAGACAAAAATATGCAAAATTACTTCCTTTATAATGTAATCATTAAAAATGTGCATAATATGAGCATGAAATCTATACTAAAAATTGGTACTTTTTTCTTGGATCAGTAAGGACTAAGGGGCTTAGATAAAGAAGATAATAACTCACCAATTTGAAGCCTCTAATCGAGAATTAAGCAATAAACTATAATCTTTTGATAAATTAAATCCATTTAGTCTAATACTTACGATTATTGCAAATTTATCCACAAGAACTTAAGGGCTTAGTGGTGAACTAAGTTTGATCTAAAATTGCTTAATGAGATTTAGAGAAGGAAACATGATCAACTATGAATACCCTTAAGGCACTACAAGCCTGCCCTCAATTTAAAAAACACGAGTTCCTTAAGAATACTATTTGCCTTTAGGGGCGACCATCCACATAAAGAATTCTGATGAAGACTTATAAAGGTCCACGGTTAGTGACTTGGATTGACATTAAGGACTGCCATCCGTAGGTTGTCAGGTTGGTAGCTCTTATTTAAGATTGGGAAGAACACAGTCAAACTCTGAGCTCAAACCTTTAACAATGTCTTACACCTAGCTCTGATCTTTCATATGTGACTGTGGGTTTTTCTTTGCTTGTTTGTATTTTTTCTACAACCTGTTTGCTACTTCTATGTACTAGATTTTCTAGCTTTCTTTTTCCACAATTTGCTTAAAATTTCTACAAATATATTATGCTTTATGATACTAACCATTCAACGGCAGCAGAGGCCCAGGTACACATTTACATTTTATTTAATGTAAATTTCATATTCACTTTTCAACATTTTCTACCGCCATTTATTTACTTTACATGTAAAACTAAAACCAAACCAAAACAAAAAAATAACAAAATACCCTTTTAAATATATTATTGCTTTTAAAATAACTAACGAACTTAATATTCTCTTTTCAATACGGTCAATCATCTCATCCCTTTGCTGAAGGAGTCTTTATAGTGCCTCTGGGTCATCTCCCTCTGAGAGTGCCTGGGCCACTCGCAAAGTTAATGATGGTCGGGTCTCAACCACATTTACTTCAGCATATTCTTCCTCCATGTAATCAACCAGGTTTTCGTCTTCATCTTCATTGGAATTACCCTTCCTTTCTTAGGACAACTGCTTGAGATTTGTCCTCAGATTTTCCAATGTTTCTTCAATTGAACTTCTTTTAACAACCTTGTGATCCACTGCTGATGGTTGATGAACCTTCGCCTCTCAGAAAACCACAACCTCCTTACTCCTTTCAGTGGTCACCGACACAGCAATTTTAGGTTGCCACACCATCACTTTTGATGTCAGTAGCTTAGGACAAGATGGTATGTCGGCAGTACCAATACGTTGAGGAGAGGCGCGAGCCCTAACATGTAGACTAGATACTATGGTAGATGATCCATCATCTCTAGTCAATCCCTTTATTGGGGAATGGAGTTTCTCTTGTGGAACTTGTCACTGTCCGAGGTGGGCCTTGACAGGTACTCATTCCATCCTTCTAAGAATATCAGTGGCTGAACAGTTTTCCTTTACGGCTAGCCTCTCGATTATTTGTAATCAAGCCATCCATATAACCTTGATCTTCTTCTCCCTCTGACCCTCATATTGAAAAGGTCATGGTGTCATAGCGACAATCTTTTTGGCATCCTCCTCATCTTGGGTAGCAGACAACTAGTATAACCTGCTTCCTCCCAAAAACGGTGAAGTCTCAGGTAATCCAAACCCATCCCCTACAACTTCTATTGGGACAACATCTTCAGAAACCTTTAATTTCTTTATCTTGGCGACTTTCCTACTATTGTTCCTCCCCTGCGCTCGGGTCAGATGTGTGCACCTTGAGCTAGAACCTACTTCAAACAGAGAAGCTGTTGCAGGGAAAGTCGAACCCTCCATGGTGATAGGTTCTTCATCTACTTGAACGCCTTCTCCCTTGAATGGAGTAGGAATGGTGACAGGCACAGTGACGACTAGACCACTGGGGGTAGCGACGACCATCATGGGGGTACTTCTTATGACTCTAATAGACTTAGCATAAACGGTAGAATTCTTCTCAACCAAAACCCCCTTTAGGGGAGGGAACTCTTATGTTGACTTTAGGTTGAACTCCACTATCAGCTCAACAGTCTCAGGTGTCCTAGTTCTCAAAACAATGACAGTAATGTCTCCAAACTTGATCTTAGTATTGTCGAACCCTTGTCTGAAACGAATGACTACTCCATCGGGCAACTCACTCATGTTGACGTTCAGTCCATCCTAAATTTGGTGCAGACATTCTTCTGTAGTGAGGATTCAAGATGTCAGCATCATCCTATGCTTCCTTCCCTCATAGTAAGAACAAAAAAGAACTCGTTCAACAACTTTGTCTAGCAAGGACGAAAAAGAACTCATTCAACAACTTTGTCCGAACACATTTTTATTTATTTAATTTTATTTCATTTATGTTGTAAAGTTTCCAAATTTTTTTTGCGCTTCATTTCATTTATTATTAATAAAGGAAAGGTTTTGAGCATAGAAAACTGGCATAATTTGTCGAAAACAAACCAACCACAAGGGAGAAAGAAAGAGAAGCAAGGAATCCAATCCAAACCAATGGGAAAGGGTGGACTTTGCACTGAACTTACTTTGACAGATCTGCCCTGAGATAACACCTATTGGAGGTCCACCTCAATTTTAGGAGGTGGGAGGATACCGGAACCTCTCTATTTAGGGGTGTCTAAACAGTGGCTCCAGAATCCAAGTGGTGTTCACTATACCTGCTCAAGACAGAAATGAGTGAGTTATGCCAACGGAAGAGTGGTAGCTTGTTCCACGAGGGACATGGACACTTTATCGATTTATGAAAGTAAAACCATCTAATAATTGAAGGAGAGAGGAGATTCCTTAGCGGAGTCGTCAAAAATTTTTGGCCTCCAAATTTGTTTGGAAAATAATTTAAATTTAATTTAATATATGTATATATATTAATTTGAATTTAGTAAAGTAGTATTTTGATTTTGAAAATTATTTCTTTAAAATTTTCTTGAAAATACGAGATCAAACCGATCTTATATGTAGTAATTTAAATGCGAGCTCAACACCGCTAGTGATGTACATATCCCAAATAATATACACATTACTTGATAGTTAGACTAGATTAAATAAACTATAGAATTTAGGACATCCATTTTGATCTGCAAAACTTTTTTATATTAACCGATAAGTTTCCCTATTTAATATAAAATATTAAATAAGGTTTATAGTAAACTGTGTTCCAGTGTTTCTTATAGGGGCAAGCCTCTATAGTTAATTACATCCTACATGACCGAAGTCACTTAAGAAAACTTTTGATAAATATTAGTAGTTTTGCTTTCAAGAATTTCAAAGTTTAAAGCTTTCAATGATGAATATGGAAATATCAAGTGGGATAGGATTAAGTAGAAACAATTATTTTTAAGAATCTAAATGAGTGAAAAGGTATGAAATATCACGGATCCTGAGAGAACCTATGTGACTTTCTAGACTATCCTATGGTTTGGATTAATTTTTAAGAAAATACTATTAGATGTTTCATCTTGCCAATTTTATTATTTAGGGCTTACATTTGCATAATACTGATCATAAGAATGGCCTAGAAGATAGAAGCATTCACGTCATACTGAACGATGACCTCAGAATCCTAAGACGAGTCAAGACTTATGTTGCACAATTTTGTTATGCAAAAGCCTAAAAGATAAGGTGAGGATTTACACTACGCTAGGCAAACAACCTCGAAGTCCTATGACTTGTTATTTCAACTAAGGGAAGAATTTTGTTGTTGTAGACCTATTTGCTCTCTTGAAGATGTCCTACAGGTACTCCTCTTGTTGCCCACGGTATATGCTGTAAGCTTGTCATTGAAGTAGCAGTCATAAAGCCTAAGTTTCAGAAGGTTATACAATGTATATTTCAATGTTCTAGTTTTGTTGTTGTTGTTGTTATTGTTTAAGTGTCTTATTAGAGAAATTTTAATTTAATTAGAAAGAAACCATTTTGGATCCCATGATTCTCTCATTCTGGCACCACCATTTTGTTTCAAATCTACTTAGTCTAAATAAGTTGTTAAGCTCATTTAAACTGAGGAAATCGCATTAACAACCGTAGGTTACCTCATTCAAGAGTTCTTGTAATCCAAAAGGAGTGTATTATGTTGTTTTGTTTTTTTTAAAATGTTTATATTTAATTTTGAAGAAAGTTTGTGTTTAATTTTGAAAGTGTTTGTGTTGAAATTTGAAAAGTTTTTTCTTAACAAACATGCATAGTATATTGAAGTAGTGGTAAATTGCAGTAATAAAAATGATAATAAATAAACTATAAATGCGTACCTATCATCTTCTCGCTGCTCCCGCTGAAAGGTTAGCATTCATAATCATGTATATATTACAAAGTGAAAGTAATAGCAACTACTAAGTAGCATTGAAGCCTTAATGGTTTAAGTTCAGAAGAGACCACAATTCATGACTTGGTGGGCCCCTAAAGGTTTTAAGGATGATTTTCTTGAACAAAGCATATAAGTTCAATCGTTCTTTAAAATATCCAAAAGATTATAAAATTGTTCGTGGTATAACCCGGAATAACTTTTGAGAATCCTTTGAACCATTTCGAGTTCACTTGAATTTATTATGTTGTTGAATAGATCACCTCGAGGTTAATTGGCTTTAAGCTATGCTTAGTTTTTTATATATGAATTAATCCATGAGAGATGGGATAGGCAAGTTTGAGCTTGTAGTGTTTGAAGGGGATTAATCATAGTTTATCTTCCAATGAAACCTTAAGTATCTTAAAATTAAACTTCACTTATTACAAAGCTCTCAAGACACAGAGGGTAAATGTGTAATTTAGGAAAAGTCATATCAAGAAGATTTAATAAAAAGATTAACTTATGAATCAACCATTGGTTTGGGATTTTAGGTTAGTGGGTTATTGACTTCTTAACTTATGTCCCAAATATTTAAACCATTCAAGTCAATTTCATCTTCCAATGTTCAAAAACATGAGGTTAATTTGTTTCTACCTATTAACCTCATGTTTCAATCACCTTAGAACATTACTTAGGCTTAAATATTACCCTTTAAACCCATAACATACCCTAAATTTTAATTAGGGGTGAAAAGGTGGGAATTACAATTTACCCTTACGGCTTCTATATTTATAAATCTTTTAAATTAATTCACATGGACTTACATATCTCCCATGGCTTAATTAAGGTATTAGAGAAGAAATCATATTTTTATGATTTCTATTTTATTTTTTATAATTAATTTAATAAAAAAATAGGAATTTCCAAAGTTAATTCATTTTATCAAATAAGGTAAAGTTTCTGTCCTTAGGAAAACTACAGTGAACCTACCAAAGCAAACCCTATATTTTTATTTTAATTTTAATTTATATAACTATTTTAATCAAAAGGGTGACTTAACTTTGCAAATTAGGGTTAACCATATTAAAGTGCCCAGTGACTTTGAAAAAATTAGAGAACATTCCCAATAAAAGAGAGAACAAACCCACAAAATTTCATTTTATGGTTTATTAATATTTAATAAGTTATGATTTAGAGAAGGTTAGGGTATTTAATTAATTTTAAAGTAAATATAAGTTAAATAATTTTGATTATTAGTCAACATGATTCTCCTCTATTCACTGAGCACATGGGTATTTTTATTTTATTTTTTATAATTTCTCTACACCAAATTTAGAATTTTTGCAGTTTTTTGAATTTAATTAAATGAAAAAAACTTAATTTTTTATTTATTCACATCGGCGCAACGCAATCCTTGGCAGCTCCGAGCTTTCCATGCATCGCTCCACTATTGCATGTCTCCTTATAAGTCAGCCGCCTTGAGTCTCACATTTAGCGCTCCATCTATTCATCAGGTGCAATCTAGATTGTCCATCTGATACACACGTGATCAGACGACTCCTGGTTATTGTCCCTAAATGACCTAGCCCATAAACTGTTCATTTTCTAAACCTAATTTCTCCATCGATTCGCAACTAAATTATGCAAGGTTTGTTCCGACACCATCATCTACTCAAGAAGAACGCATCTATACTGTTACATGCTCATGAAATTAAACTTCTCTACACAATTTGTGAAACCGAGCTGAAAATTAGGGTTGGTGATTTATACCTTTTCCTAAGAGGTGTGGCCTTAAAAGGGAGCTTGCGGAAGCTTCAGTGGAGCCCAAGAAACCTCCTTGAAGTGTCACCTTCCTCTGGTATAAGGTCTAGACAGAAATTCAATCGAAGGGTGGCACGAGCTTGGTCTAGCTCTATCACATAGGGCTCAAATGATGGGGCCTTTAGTGGGGAACTTCCTCTCTTTCTCTAGTGAAGCTTAAGAGTGAGTCAATTTGGGGAATTGATTAAGTTGGATGGATGTCCATGAAATGTCCTATTTTTTGAAGTTGAATTTGAGGCTAACCATTGGGTATTAGGTCAGGAAAGTAGCGGAGATTAGCTTCTCAGAGTTGCAAAGGGGTATGGTGAAAATTTGATAGAGTTTTGTTAGGGTTTGAGCACACTTCATCCGTTGGCCGTGGGAGGTCCTTCATTTATAGAGGAAGCTCTGGTGGCCAACAAGGCATGCCATGATGGCAAGGTAGTCGCTTAGATGGAGGGAGGAAAGGTTGTGACGACCAATTGGATTGAGCCAACTTAGGTGAGTTGAACTTTGGGTTTAAGCCACTTGGGCCCTCTCGAGCATGAGGTTTTCCTGTGATTGAGATGGCGGCCATCCAGGGTCAGGTCACCTTTATGCTCAGGGAAGTCAGGGGGCTGAGTGTTCAGCTCAGGTAAGCTCCAAGGTGAAGGACCATGAGAAAAATGAGGTTTAGGCTAAGTGATTAGATTTAAACTCTTGGTCAAGTGGTTAGGTCTGGTCCCAAAGTGGTTAGGGTGCTTGGAGTGACCCTAAGGATGGTTTGGGTGAGGTCAAATGGTTGGGTTGATCATGAGGCAAAGGTTTAGATGTATCATGAAGAGGGAAAGTCCAAGTGAAGGAGGGAGAGGATGTGGACACCTCCTTTTGCCATTTTCAAAAATTTTGACTTTATGATACTCATGGATGACTCCATGAGACATTCCATGTATGTATGAGCACATGGAAATGTTTCATGTAAATGGAATTTAGGATTTCTTATGCATTTAAACGAGAAAAGTAAACATGCCCAATTTTGGATAATTGCTCATGTTTATGAATGGTATGCTTGTCATGATGAATATTTAAATTAAAATGGGATGATGAGGAAGGGATTTTATGCCATGTTGGCTTAATTAAGGTCCTTTAAAATCAATGTCATGGGATTTTAAAAATGCCTATGGGTATGGGATTTTAAAGTATGCATTAAGGATATAAATTGAAATTAACCATGGGCTAATCAAATTGGGCTTGGTTTTAATTGAAGTTGAGTTTCAACTTTGAAATTTGGTAGGTTGGGAGTGAATTTGATGAAAATTGGGGGTTAATTTGATCAATTGGGTGCAAATTAGAGGTTTTTGGCCTTTAGGGGAAATTTTAGAAATTTAGGCAATTTTGGTAGATTTGGGCATAATTGAAGACTTTGGATGATTCCAATTGATTTTGGGGACATTGAGAGTGAATATGGGGATTTTGAGTTTTTTTGTAGTAATTTTGGAGATTTTGGGGATTTTAGGGGCAAAATTAGAATTTTGATCAAAATTGGCCAATTTGGTCAAATTGGGCCCATTGAATGTGGGATTAGTTTAGGGAAGGTTTAAATTATTTGGGAGATTTTGGGAATTTTTAGGATATGAAGGGTATTTTGGTAATTTTTTGTAAATTTAGGAGTATGTACATAATTTTGGGGAAATTGTGGTGTGTCAATCAATTTGAGTAGTTTGAAATGGTATATTATGATTTTTAGAGAGAATTTGAAGATTTGGGCCACTTGGGAAATTTAGGGTTCCAGGGGCATTTTGATCCATTTGTGGATGAATGATTTAACAACATAATAAGTTGAGAAAAACTCAAGATGTTCCAAAGGACCTTAGAAGAGGTGTAGGATTATGTCCCACGTCACTTTTATAGTATTTTGGATATCTTGGAAGACAATTTAACATATTATGTTTTTGCTAAAGAAAATCATCCTTAAAATAAATGAATAGGGACTCACCAAGTTATGACCTAAGGACCCAGTAGGAATACCAGGAACTGCATTTCCTTCTTTTCTTCTTGCAATTTAATTAAATTCCTTGAAAAATTATATTCATTACAACAACTAACGTTTCAGTGGATACACTAGAAGATGACATGTATGAAGACATTTATGTATTGAAATTTCCTTTCATTTTACTTTATCGCATTTACTTACCTGCATTTTACTTTACCTATAAAAACTCAAGACAAACCTGCATGTTAAACCAAAACAAAACAAAACAATTTCAAAAGTTAAATATATTTTTCAAAATAAAAAAAAGAAGAAACTAAATTTAATACACCCTCTTTGGATGATCAAGAATCCCTACATACGGCTGCTAAAGAGATTTCCCTAGTTTAAATGAGCATAAGAACTTGTTTAGACTAAGTGAATCCAAAGAAAATAGTGGTATCGGGATGAGGAAACTGTGGGATCCTAACTTGTATCACTTAATTAACGTAAACCCCCCATAAGACATTTAAACAAAAATCACAACAACAAAACCTGACATACATACTTTAAACCTCTTTAAACTTCTCTGAAAATTTTGAACTTTACAATTCAAACTTGAAATCATCTACAATGAGGAGCTCATAGTAAATACCGTGGGCAGCATGACCATCTTCAACAACAAAACAAATCTATATAAACTAAACCATTCCCTGGAAATAAAAAACAAGTCATGGGACTTTGAAGTGATTTGCCTAGCGCAACATAAACCCTCACCTTATCTTTTAGGTCTTGCACACCATGCAATATAAGCCCTCGCTTATCTTAGGATTCTGAAGTTGTCGTTTGATATGACATAAATCCTCCTATCTTCCAGGCTAATTGCATAATTGGTGTCATGCAGATGTAAGCTATAAGTAATAAAATTGACAGGATGAAACATCAAATAATATCTCCTCTAAATGGAAGCCAAACCATAGGATAGTTCGGGAAGTCACCGAGGTTCTCCTCAGGATCCGTAACATTCTATACCTTTTCTCCCATTGTATTCCACAATAACTTTTCCAAAATTGATACATTCTCATTTCAACTTCCTATGTACAACCGTGAAAATCCTAATTTTGGAGTTCATGAAGACAATATTTTTTGATCTAAATTGAGAGTTTTCTTAGGTGACTTTAGTTATTTAAGATGTAATTAACCATAGGGGCTTGCCCTTATACGAATCTTTAAGAACCAATGTAATATAAACCGTATCTAATTATTTTATATTACATAGAAAAACTTATCGATTATTATAAAGGTTTGGCAGACCAAAAATGATATCATAAATCTATTAGTTTATGTGATTGAGCCTCACTGTCAAGCAATGTGTTCATGCCTCGGGATAGGTTGTAGTGCTCGTTTACTTAAACTATTAAGGATATGAGATCGGTTTGATTTCTTATTTTCAAATTAAAATGATATTTGCCAAATTATAAATATATTAAATTAAAAACAATATATTAGAGCGGGCGACGGGATTCCTATCCCAGCAACCGACAATTTCTGATGGCTCACAATTTCTAGCGACTCTATTAGGGACTAGTTTCTCTCTCTATTATGATCAGGAAATTTGTTTTCATACATCGATGATGTGTCTGTGTCTCTAATAGACTAAATTACCATTCTTTCATTGATGTTCTTTGCCCATTTCTTCCTTGGGAAAGTACAATCGATCCTTCTCGATTCTATGACTATCTTCTTGACCACCCATAAATAGAGGGGTTTGAGATTCTTTATGATTTTCTTTTTGTGTGTGGGGTCAGACCCCAGTAGGTGTTTTGGTGAACAAGTTTCACCAAAGCGATGTACAATATGAAGAAGGTCACGAACCGGGTCCCGAACTTTACTTTTCCTTCATGTTTCTTGGGTTTGATTTGTTATTTGCAAATTTAGCTAACTCTTTTATAAATCTCAACTCCTGCAAATTGATCGGAACGGTTACCCTTGAATAAATTTTTGAAAAGTATTTTCAGTTCAGTCACAAAGTATAAACAGTTTAATAAGAAATCAACCAATCTATACACAAGTGTATGTATCGTTCAAGTAATACAGTCTCTAGCGGAGTCCTGGTTTTCGTTCAAGTATACGCAAGTAATACAGTCTCTTAGTAGTGAACTTTACTTAATGAATATTATGATTTTTAATTTAAATGAATATAATAGCAAGACTTTTAGAAAGATCTTCAGTGACTTAGGTCAAAACTTTAGGTGCAAAAACAATTAGTAATCAAGTCGAAGAGTTCTAGTCTCCAATTCATTTCAAGAATAACCATAATTTGTCCCATTGAGGGTGCTTTGAAGGATCATATAAAAAAGAAGCTCATGTGAACTCTATTAGTAAAGATGCTAATACTTAAGTATAAATAAAAAATGTAACTAAGCTTTTCCCTTAAGTTGATTCAAGTGAAGCCAATTTTTGATTAGGCCTCTCCTGAAGCTTCTCCTCACATATATTTTCTTTTTCTTTCTTTTCTCTTTTCTTTTTGGGATTATTTTTCAATCCTCTCTTTTTTTTTCTTTTTTTCTTTTTCTTTACTTGTAAGGATTATTATATTTGGATAGCCTTTAATAATTTTGATATTCACTCTCCTCTCCCTAAAGTTGGAACTTAAAACACATCTTTATATATATATATATATATATATATATATATATATATATATATATATTTTAACAGAAGCAAAATATATTAAATTGAAGAGTTGATACATCTAACATGAGGGATCTTAATTAAATCCCCATGTACTAGAGAACTAAAAAAAGGAAAAGATGAGACAACAGAACTACAAACTATATTAAAGGAAGAAGATGCAGTAGATGCAAGCCAATTTGCAGGCTGATTCCCTTCTCTGTAGATGTGAGACCAAATAATATGCTTGGAAGTAGTAATAACCTTGATCTATTTTATCCATATATGAAGGAACCATGGTATAGCAGATTTCTGTGTCAAAATCTGTAAGAGAAGCAATGAATCAAGTTCAAAATGAAGAAAATTTAAGTTCATTTTTTCAGCAATTTTCAATTCCCAAAAAATAGCAATTATTTCAGATTCTAGTGCGAAACGAAGCCATGAGTCGGGGCGAGCAAAGAACCATAGACATTGTCCTCTAAAATCCCTGCAAAGACCTCCAATACCGGCGAAGTAGCTTTAAGGCTGCCATACGTATTAATTTTCAACCAAGGATGCATAGGAGCCTTCCATTGCACTAAAACAATTTGCCTTTTCTTATGAGTACGAGAAGGAGTAATAAAATTCTGCGGTTTGTTAAGATAAGACCGACAATTCCGAATAATAGATTGAGAAGAGAAAGAGACATTAAGATGTTTAACATCATTTCGAGCCGACCAAATGAACCGAGAAGATAATCGAGGGAGTGTAGTAGCAAGAACCATCTTTCCAATCCACCTGACAAGCCTCGATAGAAGACCACACAAAAAATTTCTCATTCGACCTAATATGGATAGAATCTCCTTCCGATTTCTTGAATCCGATTGCAATTAAGGAAAATATGGAATAAAGATTCCTCATCAAGATGACAAAAAGGACAAATAGAAGGACCTCTAATACCTTTAAGCTTCAAAATATCATCGGTTGGGAGTAGCTTCTTAAATAATTTCCAACAAAAAAAGGACATAGATGGAGTGATAAATTTATTCCATAATTTAGTACCCCAATCATTTTTATGCCGAGTTGAAGCAAGAGTGATAAACAAACTTAGAAAAACTGCGAGTAGATGAATTCTTAGGTATTAATCTATCCTTTCCGATAAACTGAATAGGAATGGATAAAATCCTGTTAATAATTTCAGGATTAAGATGATGTTGAAGCATTTCAGAATTCCATTTATGATCTTTCCAGCAATCAGCAACAATCTTAATATTAGAAGAAGAAGTATAATGATTTGTTAAAGATTCATCATACAACCACTTATCAAACCAAAAATTAATTTGGCCATTTCCAATATCCCAAGTAAAGAGATCTTCAGCCTTCATTCTAATATATATATATATATATATATATATATATATATATATATATATATATATATATATATATATATATATATATATATATATATATATATATATATATATGTGTGTGTGTGTGTGTGTGTAAGTATATATATATATTAGCTTTTAAATGATTCATCATAGAGTCACAATCTTTTCTCCTCACATAAACCTCTAAGACTCTACATTTCAAAAATACAATTTTCTTTACTTTAAACAGTCAAATATAGTCTAATCCTCTTATACTAAATATCTTAGCCCCATAAATTTAACCTTCATTACTAAAAGCTTTCAGTCAAATATACTATGATATTTAAATGAAATAAAAAATTTACTTATCTAAAGTTAAGCTCAACTACTTTAAGTCATGTTAAAATAATTTTTAAAAAATATTTTAATTGAGAACAAATAAAAGTTAATTTTTCCTCCCCCAAACTTGAGTTTTTCATTGCATATCAAATTAATAAAAGAGTGAGAAAAACAAAAAGCAATCTAACCTTTTTGTGTCGGGCTTGTGCTTCTTCTGAAGCATGCAGGTATTAATTAAAAATTTAACTATGGGTATAAAACAGTTAGAAGCATTGTTTACATATATATCAGAGATTTGCAAGGTGAAGAAAATTGAAAACACAACTTTAAACACCTAATACAACATCCATTACAATTTTAATACAACTGTAAAAAACTAATATAAGTTTTAATACAACTTAATTAAATTAAAAGAGTACAATTACTACACACATCTACTACACAAAAGCAAATAATAAACACAAAAATCTATACGAAAATAACAAACTAAAGAATACTACACTATCAATCATCCTCAATTTCTCCTTTTGCTCCTTCTTCCTCCTCAGGCTGGTATGGAATATAACGGGGGCATGTAGGAAATATCACACCAGCTTCACCCCTCATAAATCTCATCTGAGCATCATGATAAACTATATCTTATTCCACTCTTCTCCTCTGATAATCAGCATTAATGTTATTTCTTACTTCAAATCCATCAATCCTGCTATGAAGCCTTGAAATATCACTTTGTTGTATCATCAGCCACTCCATAACATCAGAAATAGTAGGAGTTCCGGAGGTATAAGGTATGTCATGACTAGTAGAGGGAATCTCACTACTCTTACTTCCAGATCTTCATCCTACATGAGATTCATAAGTGCGAATGTTGGCTTTACTAATTGGCTTTAAAGGATGAACCAACTATTTGCTACTATCAACTTTACCTCCTGATTGTACACAGAATGTGTAAATCGGGGCAGGATGTATCAATCCTCCAGTGGTTTCCCCTTTAGCTATATTCTGAATACTATTATGAATAAATCTACCAATGTCAATTATTCTCATGTTTTGGATACAAAAATTCAGAATAGCAATATCTCTTGAAACTTCACTATGATGATAAGTAGGTAGTAGTCTTGCAGAAATAAAGTAATGTCAGACTTTAGATGAGACATTTAGAGTGGAAGCAGGAAAATTTATCTTTTGCCTTTACTTTGTTTTCCACTCCCCTTTTTCATCAGTAAGAAAAGTAATTATCTCATTTAAGGCCACATCCACCATACCAAAAGATTTGTACTCACAGAATGGATTATCTCTCAACTGGTATAAAGCATTGATTCTTGCAGGAGTGAATTTTACCATTTGTCCTTGAACCGACACATATTCTTCTTCAGTCAATCACAAATTAGCATAAAACTTACGGACTACATAAGCAACAGTATCGACAGCAAAATAACAAAAAGCTTCCCAACTCTGAACAGCAATCACCCGCTCCACAACTTTGCCCGGATTTTCAAATCCTCGATCCTGTATACACTTTTTTGCTTCGGAGTGTAGAATTGAAGTAATACTTTGCTTTAATATTCACAATTTCCTTTCATCAAAATAAACCTTTCTCTTTCCCTTAAACATCCTTGGAGCCATTCCAAAATTTATAGAAAATTTGCGAATAAATCCCAATAAATTCCAAAATCACAATGTAAAAAGTCCAAAGTCAAATCTAATATGTAAGAGCAACTCACCATAGATTATCTCAAAGTTTTCTTCAAAAATGCCAAAGTTTTAGATTTCTCCAATGTAGGAGATTTCCATGGTGAAAATAAAAAAAATTTAGTTTAAGGTAGAGCTCTTACCAAGAGAAGATGAGATCCAACCTCAAAAAGCCTCGAAATCACCTCAAATCCAAATGCTAGCAAGCCCTAGGAGTGCTTTTCGGCCTTGGCTGGAGGTTGAAGGTGGTCAAATGTGGTCAAAGGCTCAAAATCACGATTTTAAAATGTCCAGGAAGAATTCAAGTTTTGGGCACCGTCGGCGCCAGACCGATTTTCAAGATTCCACAAAAGTTTGAGATTTAGATCATTTCAAAATTACGACGACATCTAATTAACCTTTTTACGCATCTATATTCATACTTAAGTGAAGAACTAATGAAAATATTACACAAACAACACAAAACATCACTTTTATATATAAAATCCACAATTACAAACTTTCACATATAATTTATTCTACCACATGCATAATTCAGCGCTGCAATCAAACCGCAACACTCTAACGCTGAAAACATAACATAACTCAAGTCTCAAGCATAATAAGTTTGAAATCACACCATAAGCAAGCCAAAAACAAACTAAACTTAAGAAAATAAAGTCCAAATTCTAAATAAAGTAGATAAAATAGAGAATCACTACTCCTCATCAATGTCAGTGTTATCTTCTCTGATATCTCCCATGAATTGGTGATGGACAAAAAAATTGTAGAAGGGTTGATACGGGAATTCATTAGTCAAATCCTCTTCAATCCAAGCATTTTTCTTCATCAAATGTATCAATCCTTCTTCCATACGCCCAGTATGATCGAAATGTTCCTTCATCCTCCAATCCAGATGATCAAATAATTCAGATATATTATTAATTGCATCCATAAGATTTTGTACCTCTTTCTCCAGTTTCTTGATTTTCCTCAGAATCAACTGAGCATTTTGAAGAAAATAAGGTTGAAAAGGTAGTAAACTCTAAGCTGGTTGATCTACAGTTATGCTCATATCATTCACATCCCCAGTTGCTAGACAAACATAAATATTAGTTGGGTCCATGGGCTTCCAAGGGAGAAACATTCTTTCCCAACTTTTATATGATACTTCTGACTGGCTACGGAGAAGAAATATGGTGGAAGGATTTCCCAAATCGTAATTTGATCCATGCATAATCAAACCCAAAACTGACTTCACAATTACGGTGCCAATATGAATAGGCCTTCTAGTTTGAATGCAATAGTTCAATATTGCACTTTCCTTCGTCGTTATACTAATTTTCATAGTCGGGAGTAAAATTGAAGATTTAAAGAAATGTTATTGCTTCGACATAGGATTCAATAAGGGAGTAAAGAAATTGACACACTTGTCATCTCTTATCTCTCAATCTTTGCCTTTATCTCTCAAATATCGATAGATTTCATTCATGTTATCTCTCGTAGGGACAAAATTGGTGTAATGATAGATTGTCACATTATCTATCATATAATGTTCATTAATCTTGGAAGGAGTGAATGATATCCACCTTCCTCGCATATAGACGACTTCTTGGTTGATGCCATGAAAATTTGCAGTAAATTCCTTCACTATAGGAATGGCTACTGCGGCAGTAGCATAACAAAATACTTCCCATCGCCACTGCAAAATATATACTTCTACTAAATTAATAGGAACATTCATACCTCGATTGACAAAGCCTCATTCCTTGATAAGCCTCATCTTTATAAAAACTTTGTCACAAAGTCGCTGCGCCTAGAAACTGACGAACTTTCTCCTGTTGAAAACTCTAAATATTGGAGATTCAAAGAAGTTAGAAGTCATGGAATGCAAATTTTGGAACTACCCTCTCATTTTTCTAGAGTTAATGGGTTTTAAAATTAGTTTGGGGAGTTATAAGAATGAAACTCCCGCTCAAAACCGTGAAATTCCGCCATTTGAAACTCAAAAAATGCTACTCGGCCATCAGCTCTGTCGGCAATGGATAGGGTGTCGACGGTGCCCAAGCTCTGAAATTAAGCAACGCTCTCTGAAAAATCTCGCAATCGGCGCCCATTCTGGCACGTTTGCGACCATTCTGTTGCCGTCAGCGCTAGAGCACAGTTTTGCTCCAACAACATTTTTGTCCAAATAAACTTCGAATTTTTTATACAATTCAATAATTATCACCACTTAGGATATTTATGAGTGAGAAAGACTCAATTTTAAGACTATTTAATAATAATATAAACTATAACCAAATCAAAACAAACTAAACAACACAAATAACTATGGGTTGTCTCCCATAAAGCACTTGGTTTAACGTCATCAACCCGACAAATATTATTTTTATTCAGGATGACTTAACATTAAAACCTCTTTAAAATTTAGTTGTGGCTCCTAAAAGTATGGTTTTAATCGATGCTCATTAACTTTAAATATTATTCTAGTTTTAGGATCTTCAATAGCATCAGCTCCAAACTGGTGAACTTTTATAACAGTGAAAGGTCCTATCCACCTAGACTTTAGTTTTCCAGGAAATAATTTCAACCTTGTATTGTATAACAGAACTTCTTGTCCAAGTTCAAATCTCTTTCTCATAATCTTCTGATCATGTCATATCTTCATTTTCTCCTTGTAAATTCTATCATTTTCATAAGTTTATAATTAATTTCTTCCAGTTCATTAAGTTGTAATAATCTTTTCTCGCCAACATCCTTTAAATTGAAATTGAACTCTTTAATTGGTTGATATGTTTTATGTTCCAATTCAACTGGTATATGAAAATTTTTTTTCCAAAACGTAGTCTATATGGAGACATTCCTATAGGAGTTTTATAAGCAATCCTATAGGGCCATAGTGCAGTATCTAATCTCGTAAACCAATCTAATTTATGAGGATTTACAGATTGCTCCAAAATTCGTTTAATTTCTCGATTAGATACTTCAGTTAAACAACTTATCTGGGGATGATAAGAAGTTGAGATTCTATGCATCATATTATATTTTTCAGTCAAAATTTTAATCAGATTATTTCTAAAATGAGATCCAATATCAGTAATGATAACTCTCGGCATTTCATATCTTGTAAAAACATTTTTCATTAAAAATTTTGAAACACTTTGAGCATCACATTCAATAAAGCTATGGCTTCAATCCATTTTGATACATAATCCACTGCAATCACAATATATATAATCCCAAATTAAGGAATAAATGGTCCCATAAAATCTAATCCCCAAACATCAAAGATTTCAACTTTTAATATAAAATTTAGGGGCATTTCATTTCTTCGAGAAATATTACCTACTCGCTGACATCGATCACATGTTTTAATATATCTATTAACATCCATAAAAAGAGTAGACCAATAGAATCTAGATTATAAAATCTTATGTGCAGTTTTGTTAGTTCCAAAATGTCCCTCAAACTCAGAATCATGACATCTCTGAATAATTGGTTCAATTTCTTCATAAGGCAAACATCTCCTAATAACTAGATCCTTGCATTGTGTATATAAATATGGATATTCCATAAAATAAAATTTGGTATCATACATAAATTTTTTTTGTTCTTGCTTAGATAATTTAGGTGGTAAAATATCACTTAAAATATAGTTCACAATATCAGCATACCACGGTAAATTCCATTCCTTAATATTATAAAAGTTGTTGATTGATCCCTGATATTTAAGCTTAAGTTTTATAGAAAAATTTATACTTCTTTTTAATGATATCTCTTTCTTTACAACGACGCCAAAAACTTGATGCCAATGCAAATAAGAGTTTTAATTGATATTATTATAAATGGGATTCTACGCAGGTATACGTTTCATTATCAAGTAATATAGAACTTTCTGATTAAGCCCTGAGATATCGAACCCACAGGAAAAAAGGTTAAATAATCTTAACAAAGAAAACAGAAAAATAACTTTTTCCCTTTGAAGAAAGATCTTACCCAAACTAAAGATAATATTCTAGGAAAGAAAATTCGATTCTTTATTTGGTAATTTTTATAATTTGAAATGAAAGCAAACAATTATTTTATCAAGATTTTTGTAAGATGAAGGCAAATGCAAAAAAAATATCGTTTTCCTTATCATGAATCAATAACAAGACATGTAATTCTGTTGTGGAAGTATTTAAAATGTGTTGTGCTAAATAGGAGCAATTATATTCTTTACCCTTACTAGAGATGCTATAAAGAACATAGGTTAATCTGGTGTTTTATTAATCTTAAAGACAGGCTAGGCAGGAAAGATACTAGCTCTCACTCTAGAGTTTCCTCTTCTCCCTCCACTTGGGGGCTAACATCACGTATCAAGAAATAAAACAATAAATCAAATTGGGGGCTTTAGCCGGTTAGTCTAAAGTCCTCTAATTCTACACCCATCAAAGTATATCCCTCTATTTATTTGCACTCAATCATATGGATTACATTCTCACCCATATAATCTCATGTGATTCTTACTAATTGTTTACTAAAACAGTACCATCCCGGTTCTTACATGTTCTCACAACAAATATTAACATCATAATTGGCTAAATCAAGAAGTAAATAAATTGTAAAGGTTTGAATAATTACAACTTCTTCCAATATTGATTTCTTATACTTCACACAACATCCATCCATATCTTAATTATTTCATCATTTTAAGGAAAAAGATAAAGAAAACTACTCATAATTCATGGAGAAAATACAATCACAACTTAGTTTAAAAGTAGAAATCATAGTGAAAACACAAGAAGTCTTAATTAAAAATCAAATGTAATAACAAAGATAAAGACTTATAAAAAAATCCTCTCCACCAAACACTTGGAGTTCCTTTGAAAACTTTGATTTTCCTTATAATACTCCTTAGAGGGTGGCACCCAACTCTAAGGACTTCAAATCTCTCTTCTAATCCTAATAGAAACTATATTAAAGTAAGTAGAAATGGTGAAGTGGAGTGGTGTGTTACTAAAAAGAACTTTCCTACACAATAAACATAAACTACATACCCTCCAACAACAACCATTTTCTGAATTTCGAACCTTCTTTTTATAATTTTCCAATAGGTACATTTGTGTCTCTTCAAATTGTGTTCGGATTCAATGAATCCTCTAAGAGATGCATCCATTCAAGAGTAATTTAATTTAATTTTGGCGCCAATAGGAAGTTACCCACATTTGTACCAAGAGAAACCTCAAACACCCCTTTAAAATAACGCCAAAAATTAAATAACGTCTCTAAAGTAACTGTCGCACGTAAGCACGAGGTCGCAGAGCTTAGCTGCAAGGCTTCTAGCATGTAAGTTCCAACTCTGGGCACATAACTGCGAGGCTGTGGCGCGTAAGCGCATGTCCAGGCGCTTAGCCTACACAGATCAATTTTTCACATTTCTTCATTTTTCTCCAAATTTGGGTCTTTTCCACTCATTTCATAACAATCATCCATTTAATCATACCTGAGAGAAAAATACACAAAATACCTTCCATTAAAGTGCAATATCATCAAAAATAGGTATAAAATGTGTATAAAAATACTATATATTTTAAGTATATCAAAATCCTCAAACTTGAAATATTACTTTTCCACAAGTGACATCATAATCACATGAAATTAAACAAGTAAATTATGTGGATGAGTTTCTTTAGAAGTTTCTAAAATTTTGTTCTAAAAATGTAGTAGTTCAAGTTAGAAAAAAATTCTAGTAAATGAGACCAATTTAAAGTTTAGAATTCTCTTAAGTAAAGGGTTATGAAAATATGTGTTCCTATCTTATTTAGAAATACTTGTAGATTTTTCAAAATATATGGTTTAGGCATTTTATTTTCTTTACTTCAAAATCTTTACTAAAAAATAATCATACTAATTATATTATATTTATAAGATTCAAGATTTTCTCAAGTTTTATACTCTAGAAAGATCAGGTGTGGAACAAATTTTTAATTAGGCTCATAAATCCATAAGCTTCTCCTTCATTTTTCATATACAATTTTTTTTATAGGCAAGCATTACTATATCTGGATAGGCCTTTAATAATTTTGAATTCCACCGTTTCTTTCCTAAAGCATGAAGTAGATATATATCTTTTACTTAGAAATATAATAAAAGTTTTGAAAATTATTTTCAGTAAAAGAAACTCTAAGTATTAAAAATAAAAGTATAATCCCTCTATTTTTCCAAAAATACATTTTTTCCTACTAAAGATAGTTGCAAAATGTTTATCATTTCTTCACTAAGAAATTTTTAACTTAAAATTTTTCATCTTTACTATAGATTTTAACTAAATTCTTTTAGTCATTTCTAGAATCAAAATTTTACTTCCCTAATATAAGTTTTTTAGTATACATAACTATTTTTCAATCAAAATCAAATTTTATTTTTAGTACAGTTGAGAACAAATAAAATTTAAGTTTTGAGAATTATTTCATCCCCCCCCCAAACATTAAAGATTTTTGTTATTATAAAACATTTAAGCATAGTAAAAAGGATACATGGGTAGGAATTGAAACTATAAGTATCATGCTTGCAGGAATTTTTATATCATAAATATAAAAATATAACAGTTAAAAATAGGAGTGAAAATAACTAGATCAAATTTTGGCATCACATTTTATAAAAAGAAAATTCAAAAGACTTCTAAAGTAGTGGAGGTTATAAAAGCAAATTCACACATACTTAAATAGAAATCCACAACAACAATATATATGGTAGTAAATTGAAGAGATTAAACATAATATTAAATAGTGGATTTTAATAGTGTTCTAAACCTTCCTATTAGTTTTTGGAATAAGTTCTACACTAACAAACCAAATACACTATAATTTTGGTTTTATAACTTCGAACGAAGAAGATGACGGGGAGAAGAAAAATGGTGATTTTCAAGTTTTTAACACATACAGACCGATTTTCGCGAAACAACGCCTAAGCGCAAAAGTTCGGCACTTAGCTGCGGAGCTCTGCGCGTAAGCGTGGGGTATCGACGCTTACCCGCCAATTTGCTAACTTTGATTTTTTGTTAAATACACATTTAAGCTCATTTAATCAACTTTAAATGGTTTTAATAAGTATATCTTCTCCTTGTATTCATCTTATCTTTAAAATCACACATTAATACTTAAATAGATTCAATACAAGTTTCACACAAACATATACTTCTTTACTAAAAAACAAATAAGTACAAACTACAAATTTTTAATCCAAGATTCTTGAATAAGATCTCATCTTTACTCACTCTTTAACACTTTAAACGAAACACAAACAAAACACTTAAAACATAACATACTTATAACACAAACAATACATAAAACACTAAACACTAACAACTAAACATAACTAACAAACAACCTAATACGACATAAGAACTTAATTGCATTCTCCATTAGGTGGAACATATTCAAGACCTCCATTATTTCCTTCTAAACTATTTGGTATAAAAATTTGATAGAACGGGCGATGGTTGAAAACTCTTATCGAAACTTCTTCTATCTACTTGTTCTTCTATCTGCCTTATCAAAATGACTAATATGACTAAATTGCATCTTTAATTGTCATCCAATATGTGCTAAATGTGCATTAGTTTCATTTATCTTTGCTTTGATTGATGCCACATTAGCCTCGATCTTTGCAATCTTCTCAGTCATTCCTTGAATACTAACGGTTAGAAACCCAATGTATAATTCTTGTGCAGTCTCACAAATGAATTTCTTCTTATTTGCATCATCTGTCTTCTTAATTTCACTCTCCTAAGAAGTCATTTTTGTAACTTAAACTCTTTTTTAAGGCTCTTAGGACAAAAATATGGAATGGGGTGAATATCTCTTAATATGATTCCTATTTATATACATTAAATGCTTTAGAACCATCCTCCCAAACTTCCCCATTATTAGGACTTATATAAACCCATTTTAACATTTTTCATAATTCTGGTGCCTAAGCGTCAACTGCTGGTGCTTAGCCACCAGTGCTCATTTTAGCACAAGTATGTTAAATGTCCAAGTAATCATTTTAATTCATCCAATTTATCAATTGAGGTCTCATTAATCTCAAATAACATACTATAATCAAAATACTACCATATAATTCTCACTTTAAACTAAACAACAAACATACAAAACAAACTTAAAATAAAGCACACCGATAACTATGGGTTGACTTCCAAAAAATGCATGGTTTTACGTTGTCAGCCCGACATACCCAATACTTATTCTGGGTGACCCAACATCATATTCTCATCAAGTTTAAGTTGATCTACTAAGAAATAAGGTTTCAGTCTATGACCATTCGCTTCGAATATTTTCTCAGTTTTAGGATCTTTAATATCCACAGCTCCATAGGGATAAAATTTTATTATAATAAATAGGCCCATCCACCTGGACTTATGTTTTCCAACAAATAATCTTAATCTAGCATTATAAAGTAAAATTTGTTTTCCTTGCTACAAAGTTTTAGTCAGAATCCTACGATCATGCCACATGTTCATCTTTTCTTTATATACCTTAGCACTTTCATATGATTCATTCCTTATCTCTTCAAGCTCATTTCATTGCAATAATCTTCTCTCACCAGTATCCTTTAATGTATAATTGAACACTTTAATAGCCCAATATGATTTATGTTTAAGTTCAACTGGTAAATGACAAGCTTTCCTAAAAAGTAGCCTATATGGGGACATTCCTATAAAAGTTTTATATGCAGTCCTATAGGCCCACAAAACAAAATCCATTTTGATTGGCCATTAATTTTTTTTTGGATTAATAGATTTTTCCAGAATTCTTTTAATTTCACGATTGCATAAATCAATCAAACCACTTGTTTAAGGATGATAAGCAGTAGCAATTTTATGGATAATATGATATTTCTTTACAAGATTTCTCCGTAATTGCATTTCTAAAATGACTTATCCTATTAGTTATGATTACTCTTGACATTCCAAATCTACAACATATTTTCTTTCTTAAAAACTTTGTAACACTTCGAGCATCACATTGAGATAAAGCTACAGCTTCTATCCATTAAGAAACATAGTCTACTGCTAATATGTATAAATTTCCAAAAGACGGTATAAATGGTCCCATGAAATCTAATTCAAAATTCAAATATTTTAACTTCCAACAAATAATTGAGGGGCATCTCATTTATTTTAGAAATATTGCTTACACGCTGACATCGATCATAAATTTTAATATAAGCATTAACATCCTTAAAAATTGTAGGCCAATAAAATCCATATAGCAGAATTTTATATACAGTTTTATCAACACCAAATTGTCCCCTAAAATCAAGATAATGACATTTTTGAATAATTTCATAAGTTTCTTCTAATGGGCCACATCTTCGAATAATTAGATCTTTTTTTGTTTATATAAAAATGGGTCATCTCAAAAATAAGTCCTAGCTTTAGATAAAAATTTCTTCTTCTATTGGTATGTCAAATAATAGAGTAATATGTTACTAACAATAAAGTTTACAATATCAACATACCATGGAGCACACCACTCACATGAATAATTTTTTATCAGAAAAAGTTCATTAATTTCTTCATCAGAATAGAGAGATTTTTCATTTTCAAGCCGGGACAGATGATCAGCAATTTGATTATCAGTACCCTTCCTAGTTACTATCTCAAAGTCAAATTCTTGTAAAAGAAGAATCCATCTTATCAGTCTTAGTTTTGCATCATTCTTTTTCATTAAATATTTAATAGTAGAATGGTTAGTATGCACTACACATTTTGTTCCAATTAAATATGATCTGAATTTATCAAAAGCAAATACTATAGCTAATAACTCTTTCTCAGTTGTGGTATAATTAATTTAAGCTTCATTAAGAGTCTACTAGCATAGTATAGTAGATTACTTTAAAAATATTTTTATGTTTTTGTCCTAAAACAGCTTCAATAGCATAATCACTTGCATCACACATTAGTTCAAAAGGTTTTTCCCAATCTGGTAAACTATAACTGGTGCAGTAGTTAATTTCTCTTTTAATAACTCAAAAACTTTTAAGCATTCTTCATTAAAATTAAAAATTGCATCTTTTTCCAATAACTGACACAGAGGCTTAGCAATTTTTGAAAAGTCTTTAATATAATGTTTGTAGAATCCAACATCTCCTAAAAAACTCATAATCTCCCTTACATTTGTTGGGCAAGGTATATTAGCGATTGATGCAGATTTTTTATTATGCAAGAATTTATGAACTCAAATTTATATATTTAGAATGATTTTGTAAAGTCTAAACTTCAACGCAAGTATATATATCGTATCAAGTAATAGAGGGCTCTAATGGAGTCCTGGTTATCGATCCCACAGGGAAGGCACATTTCTTACAATAGATAGTGTAGTACTAAAATCCAATACTCAAATCGCAATTAAAGTTTAAGTATACTTCTACTAACAAGATGTAGAAAATAGTAACAGTTAAGCAAACCACAATTACTTCTAATATCTTTAAAGAGAATTAACTAACACACACACTAAGCTTTATATTTGAAAGGTTTTTATATATATGAAAAGTGTCTTTCCTTTTGTAATGAGTATATAATGTGTGAATGATATAGAATGATTATTTATTGCATTGTGCCAAATAGGAGCATAAATGTTTCTTTACCCTCAAAAGAGTACCCCCTCTTCCAAGCATGTAAAGAACATTGACATATCTTAAGTTCAGTCACTAAATCTAAGGCTAGGCTGGGAGGATACCGGCTGTCACTACGGTCCCACTCACCCTTTATTTGAAGGCTAACCTTCGACTTTAGTTACCAATCTTAGGACCAAATTAGGGATCTCAGCTTGTCACTCTGAAACCTCCAATTTAAAGCCCATCAAAACACATCTCCCTATTTATTTGCACTCAATTCCCATGAACTAATCAATTCATTCATGGACATTGTATTGATTCTTCATTATTGTTGTAGGACACTCAATCCTTCTGGAGTTAATGTACAACAACAGATTTTAACAATTCAATTGGCCAGATCAAAAAGTAAATTAAGTTCGAAATGAAAAATCATCACAATTTCTTCAATACTTTAAAAGCACTTCAAATCCCAGTTAACACGCCAACAATTTGTGGCCTCCATCCACGAATCTAGCCACTAATTGATGAACCAATGCACTGCTTAAGTTGTTGACCAAGATGTTGTATCGGTGTGATGTTATAGCTTAGCAATTTCGACCAAGTCGGTATCTTTAACAAGGAGAGTGAGCTATCTTAAGTTCTCTAATTTTTACCTCAAGAGGGGTATACAATGAGGAAACTTAATAAACACCTCTCTATATCTCCATAGAAGACAAAAACAAATTAAAATTTCTCATTCTCCAAGGAGAAACTCACTACATAATAATAGAGAGCACATTGTATCTCTGAGATAGAATATCCATATATTTGTGGGATAAGATAAATTTACATGCCAATGCCTCCTTTGCCATCACCACCTCGTCAATAATTTTAAAGTCCCTTATCCCACTCATAATAACATAGCAAAATGGAAATTATATAGCCTATATTTTGAAGAATGTGTGCTTTTATTGTGAACTGGCGATACTGAGACATCTAATAAATCATAAAAGTGTTACTTTTCACGCTATCATTATGCTCACTAGATGTTACGCCCAATTATATGTACAAAAAAACTTCAAAAAATATATTATGACAAAAGCTATATCACTAATGAATATGATTGAGGCAAAATGTGCTTGCTTTTAAAAGTTTAAAATCCTTACTTATTTAATTATAGTCACCTCCAAAGAAACTAGAGAATTCCACCTTCTAAGCTCCATAATTATCAACTCCTTTTGCCCTACCTTGATTGATCCTAACATTGGAGTTTTTCTCCTGTCTCATGATAAGATCCATATTAAGAGGTGCATGAGTTTACACTTTTGCAAGGCCATATTTTTACCTCCATAAAATTTAATTGTAGCATAAGGCATGAACCATTAAAAGTTATAAGAACTTTTTTAGGTGGTTATGCTATAAAAAAAAATTGACTACAAGCAAGGCTTGGGAAAATACATACAAAAGAATCATCTCACCCTTAAAAGTTACAAAGTAAGCAAACAATCAACTTTCCCATGAGAAAAACAAATTTATCAAGTGACCAACTCATCCTTAAGGCTGACAAAGCAATTAAGCAATTAACTCACCAATGAGTGATAAATGAAGCAATCAATTCACCCATCAAAGTAATGAAATGATCAGCTGATCAACTATCTCGTGAGAGTGCAAAATCACATAATAAATAAAAATACTCATGGGATATTGACATTGATTTTCAAATTCACAACCATGTATTTACACGATAATGAGATTTGAAGATCTTGGTAAACATGTTAATCGACATACACTCTCTCTAATTCATCAATAATAATGATCAGTACGATGTTTGATTTTCAAGATATTTATTTTGGTAATTTACATATTATATCAAGTTTATTCAAAAGAATGACATCGAACACAACATTTTCTTACACACTCAATAACGAAGACTGGCTCAATAAAGAAGTATGTGAACAAAATAGAGAAAAAATAAGTATAATGTATTTGCAATGACTGAAGCATTTATTAATATAAGTAGCAATCTTTTCTCCATTACATTTATGTAAAATTAATAGGTCTAAAAATAATGGCCATTTAAGAAAAAAATGATAATAAAGAGTAGAAAACTACAAAGCACTTTTTTCATCAAGTTTCCCATCATCTTTGGATTCATCACTAGTTTTCACCACATACTATAAAATTACCATAGAACTTACTTTAAGATCACAAATTGGTGAAATGAGACCCTGATCCCCAAAATATTCATGCTTACGATTTAGATAGGAAATTTATGATTTATAATATGGGATACTATGCAAGTATACATATCGTTTATAAAAAATATAGGACTTTCTGATTAAGCCCTGAGATATCGAACCTACAGGGAAATGTGTAAAAATTTAAAGAAATAAGAAAAATAACTTTTTATTTTTTTTAATTGATTTTTTGTAAGTATGTTTTAAGGTTTTAATTTTGAAAAGTTGTTTTGATATTTTTAATGACAAGTTACGCAGGAAATAAAATCATCAATACTCTAAACACGATATAAAAGTTATAAGAATCAAATATCTTTTTCCTTCTTCAATGAATCAGTAATAAATATGAAATTTTATGTTGTGGAAGTATTTAAATGTACTGTGCCAAATAGGAGCATTTATATTCTTTACCCTTACTTGGTTCTATAAAGAAAATTGGTTAATTTGAAATTTTGAAATTTTATAGATGGGTCAGGCAGGGAAGATACCAGCTCTCACTCTAGAGTTCCCTCTATTCCCTCCACCTGAGGGCTAACATCTCATAACAAAATTTAAAATAACAAACCAAATTGAGGGGTTTTAGCATATCACTCTAAAGTCCTCTAACTTTACTCCCCAATAAAGCATATCTCCCTATATATTTGCATTCAATCATATGGACTACAATTATCACCCATATAATTGCATGCGATTCTTTCCAATTGTTGTTTGAGACAATACCACATTGGATCTTACATAATCTCACAACAAATTTTAACATCTTAATTGACCAAATTAAGAAGTAAATTAAGTTCAAGGAATTGAATCATCACAATTTATTCCAACATTAAATACTTATACTTTCCACAACATTCTTCCATAATTTAATTATTTCATCATCTAAGAAAGAAAAAGATAAAGTAAACTACTCAGATTTCATGAAGAAAATACAAACACAACTTGATATGAAAGCATAAACCATAATGAAAACACAACAATCTTGCTTAAAAACAAAATGTAAAAACAAAGATAAATACTTATATGAAAATCCTCTCCACTAGACTCTGGAAGTTCCATTAGAATTTTGTTTTCCACAATACAACTCTACAGAGGTTGGCGCCCAACTCTGATGACTCTAATAAAGAACTTTGAACTTCAATAAAAACTAGATATAAGGATAAAAGAAAATTGGTGAGAAGAAAGCCTCACACCAACCCTTTTTCCTTTCCTACTCTTTACTCTCTACTATAGAAAAGAAGAACTCTAAATCTTAACACACTAACTACTACCACTCACTTCAATACACACTTCACACACTAATAACAACCATTAATTACTACATGCAAATTATGAGGCTTCATTTTTATAATTTTCCAAAAGGTGCCTTGGTGTCTCTTCAAATCATGTCCAGATTCAATGTATCTACAAAAAGATGCATCCCTTCAATCATATTTGCCGCCTAAAGGAAGTTACCACCAAAAGTTGCTTCAAACATCTCTTGAAAATGACGTCAAAATTGATTTAAATTTGATTTTTAACTGTGGCGCTTAAGCGCCGACACTTTGGCGTCAGAGGCCAAATTTCTCAAACTTCATAATTTTGCTCCAAATTTGATCATTTTTTCGCTCATTTCATTATAATTAATCATTTTGATCATACCTGCAAGAAAAACACAAAATACCTTCCATTAAAGTGTAATATCATCAAAAATAGGTATAAAAATGTGAATAAAAACACAATATATTTTAGGTGCATCGGACCCTTCAAAGCCAACCACTTTAGCCAAATTTAGGACGCGCCTCTTATTGTTGACTTGAGACATAAGTTGAGTTTTTATTTAGTGACTCTATAAACTCCTCAAAAGTCTTTCTTCTAGCTTATAAAGAGGTGACTTCTTGGTGAGTAGCCTTACCTTAGGAAATGACTAAAGTAAGGGTAGTTTCTTTCATCGAGAACTACTTGACTAACTTAGCATTATTTTCTATCAAAACTGTCTTGTTCTATTTCTATTATAATTAGAGAGTTTCTGTTTTTCATTGGTAATATCTTTTTTCTAGTAAGTTTTATTTGTACCATCTCATTGCATTCAACCATTTGTTATATTTGTCAACCAACAAGATCATGTATTGCTGGCTAAAAACCTTATTTTTGGTCTCTACAATGAGACCCTACTTCTTTTTAAGGGAAATCTCATCATTGAAGTGTGATTCTAAGTAGATATCTATCCCCAACTTGAAAGCTACAAAATAATTTGACAATGTAATTGACAGTGTAGCTGATTATATTGAACTTTTTTATTATGTCGAAAGAGAATTAAAACATTAACGAGCTACCTTATTTTTTTAGTTCACCCTTGGGGATCTCTCCTTCAATTCTTTCTATTTACTTTAGGGGTCTTTATAATTACCTTTATTTTATTTCTTGGTAGCCCTAGCAATTTTTCTCTCCTCTTTTATTCTTATCGTACCAGGTCAACAACATTTTAACTAGTAGAGGATTTTTCCCTTAGGCATTGGCTTATTTGACATTGGTGATATGGTCCACATGCCCTTCATTATTTGGACATGAGCTTTTGAGAGCCCCAACACCCCACCTCTAAAAATTCAACCCTTTTCTCTTCCTTGGAGGAAGAGGGACTTGTCTTTGAGGGCCAACCTTATATATATATATATATGTGTGTGTGTGTGTGTGTGTGTGTGTGTGTGTGTGTGTGTGTGTGTGTGTGTGTGTTGAATTAATTCTCAATAACACAATCATAGTCATCAAAGTAGTAATTGGGAAACTCACACCGATTTACACCTTAAACAAGTGTGCATTATAATAAAAATAGCTTGTCGTACATCCCTTAGCTTACCTTAATCCCAATGATATACAATTGGACTTGTTAAACTAGTAATCACTTTTCTTCAAAACCTGAGATCTCATAAATATTCCAGTGAAAAAAAATAATAAGACAAAAGATTTTAAAGTTAGAAGCCCTAAGTATTCTAGAGAGAGAATCAAACGATAAAAATAACTATGTTATGTGAAGTACTATATCTATAGTGTATACCACTTTCTCAATCTTCAAATTAGAGGGGCCAATGACGACCCTCTATCTCTTCTTCTATTATCTTTGGTTAAGTTCTCACTCCATATCATCATGGCTATGTACATGTTATTATAAATAGAATCAAAGTTTCTGATATCCATTATTTTCACACTACAAAATACGTACAATAATGAAGAAGGAACTTATAATGTGAAACCCTCCCTTCATGGGGGATGGAAAATTTATAGGAGAGAAACATATGTTGATGTTGGGCTAAATAATAAATAAATTAAAATTTTGAACAAAAATCTATAATATTTTTTTAGATACACTCACTCTTTTCAAGAATAAAAATGCAAGAAATAAAATTAGTGAAACTTTATTAGCCCAAAATAAAGTCGTGACAACATAAAAAACCATGATAGAGAAATTATGTTAAAGGAGATATGGTCCCCACTCAGAAGTGATAATTATTTATCATTCTTTTATTCTTCTCATAGTTATTTTTCAAAGATGTAGGAGAATTAATAAATTGATGTACACCCCAAGGAAGATTCACCTAAAGGAATGATAAAGAAGATGAGTTTGCTAAGACAGACTCAATAGTAGCTCATCCAACACCGCTCAATATGAACTTGTTTGCTAAGCTCCATAGAGATAAGATGTTGGTTGGGCTTAAAACACAAGGTCACCAAATTGAGCTTAAGACCAACTTACACATTTATCTTAAAAGAAGCATACACAATGGCTCTAGGATGACTTTTTTTTATCCATTTTGCTCCTCATAAATCGACCGCACTAAACAAGTTGATTGTAGTCATAAATGTACTCCAATCTCAAAAAACCATGTGCATCTTTTAGCAAGTGGGTTGTCCCTCCTTGAGCTTGATTAATGAAATTAGTTCTATAAATTTCTTATTCCCTTTTATAAATAAATTGCTCATTCTGTAAGTTTTTCTATAGTGCTCGAGACCTTATATTCTATCCCATAAGTAGTTGATGTTGTGAACAACTAAGAGCTCAGCCCTTTTTAATCTTTTTATCTTCCTTACTCATATATTAGTGGATTTGCTCTCTGTCCCCATTTTTTATGGTATTTCTCATTTTCTTTGAATTAGCAAGGTTTGGGCATCACCTACAGATATATTAGGATCCATTAGGTGCTTAATTCACTAATAGTATGAAAATGCCCTACATATTGACATAAGCAAGATTATTGTGCTAATAATTTACTTTTATCATTGTTGCACACAGTGGAATAAATCTTTTTTAGTTAATGTGTGATCTAGTGATTTTGCAATTGGGCTAATATTAGGACAAAAATATGAGAAACTTTTCAAATTTATATATTATGCTAGTAAAATTCTTACTAGAAACTCAAAGAAATTATACTATTTATTGAGAAAGAGCTTCTAGTTATAATATATGCCTTTGATAAATTGAACCTTATCTTGTAGTACTAAATGCATAGTTCATCTTGATCATTAAAACATTAAATATCTAATGTCAAAAAAGGATGCTAAACTAGACTAATAAGATGGGTTTTACTTCTACGAAAATTTGATTTTCAAACCAGTGGATAGAAGGAACGGACGACCAAATTGTTGATCATTTATCTAGAATTAAGAATGATGTTATTGCGAAGAAAATATAAATGAGAAATTTCACGATGAACATTTATATGTTATTCAAGGATACCAAACACCTTGGTATGCGGATATAGTTAAGCATTTAGTTAGCAATATTCTCATATGGATTGGATGAAAAATTTATTAAGAAATTTAAAAATGATCTTAAATATTATATTCGGAAGATGCTCATTTATTTAAATTAGGAGAATATTCTGTAATTTGAAGATGCGTACCTTATGAGAAAACTTTTTCTATTATTCAAAAATGTCTTGATTCCTGATTTTGGAGGACACTTTGGAATATATAAAGCGCATTAAAATTTTAAATTTAAGTTTTATTGGCCTACTTTATTCGGAGATGTGAGACATTATGTTAAAAAGTATGAGTCGATGTCAAAGTGGGAAATATATCCAAGAAAGATGAAATGCCTTTAAACTATATATTGGAAGTTAAAATTTTTGATATATGGGTTTAAACTTTATGGGACCATTTGTACCATCATGCAGAAAAATTTATATTTTATTGTGGAGTTGATTATGTTCAAAGTGGATTGGCGCTAATAACTTTTGCCTGCTTGTGACTCTAAAAAGTGTATCTAAATTTGCAGAAAGATAATTTTTAGGTGGAATGCTTAGATAATTTATCACGAGATGGTGGAAGTCATTTTAGAAAAATAAAATTGATCATTCATAAAATTTGGAATCAAACATAAATTTGCAATACATATCACCCACAGAAGAAGCAAGTGGAATGTTGATATCAAACGGAAGAGAAATTAAAAAAATATTAGAAGAAGTGTTAATCTAAAGAACTGATTGGGTTAATAGACTTGATTCGCATTATGGGATTATAGAACAGCAAGACACCCCGATGAGATGTCACCTTACTAGTTAGTTTTGGAAAACACTGTCACTTGCTGTTGAACTTGAACATAAAAAGCTTATTGGGCGGTAAAGAGTTTAATTCTGAAAGTTTGAATGTTGCGGGGAGAAAAATGATTATTAACAGTAAATGAGATGGATGAAATAAAAAATGGAATCATATGATATGCAAAAAATTTATAAAGAGAAAATGAAGGTATTACATGATAAAAGATTTCAAGATAAATATTTGAGCCTAGACAAGTATTCCCTGCCCAATACTCGTTTAGAACTTTCTGAAAATTGAGATCAAAATGGATAGGACCATATAATTGAAAAAAAAGTATACAATATTAGCATTGTGGATATTAAAGACTGAAAACGGAAGAATTTTTAAAGTTAATGGATTAAGATTAAAGCCTTATTTAGGAGACATTAAAAAAATTTATAAAAGAGGCTTATGAATTAAGTCAACCCCTAGTTAAAAATTACTTAGGTAAATTTTGTGACGTTAAACAGCTTGACTTGTGGGAGAGGCGGCACATGATTTTTTTTAGTGTGTTTTTTTATTTTAATGTATGGTTATGCCTCGGTCTTGACTAATTTTATACTCTTCCAGAAAATTAAAAATTATCTTGAAGTATATAAAATTTGGACTTGGATCACTCCATTGTATGTGAGTAAAAGTCAAGTTAATATTCATTGAAATTATGTATAATTGTGTTATTGAGATTGTTCTGATCTTATCATTATAATTTACACCTGTCTTTGAGAAGCAGAAAACATGAGAAATTTAACCTTCTATTTGAGCAAAAGAGAAACGGAGTCGAACATGGATTCCATGCTTTGAAAAAACCTGAAAATTAGAAGCCTTTAAACACCGAAATATTTGTGTGTCGATATAGATTACATTGGCCTTGGTGCTAAAAACGCCTGATTCTTGCAGATGCATCATAAAAAGCGAAAACTTTCAGTTTTTCACCACGATTTTCACCTTCTGAAAGAATTGACCCATCTTCATCCCAATCCCTGGCACCAATCAAAATTTTGACCCATTGTTGACCTCATTTTTGGTGAGGTGTTTATAATCACTTCTCTTTAGTACTTGGGATCCTTTAGGCTTTGCTTTGACTATCTGAGATTAGAATTGGTCCCACCACTTAGAAGTTCTTAATACTTCCTAACTCCTGCAAACTCCACAAACTTGATTGTGAGCCCTAATCTCACTAGAGGGTTGAAATTAAATGTGGAAGTTTAAAGGATGAGATTCTAATAGGACTCTTGGCCTTAGGATTCTGCTGGGTATTTCGGTAGGTGAAGGGGCTGACTTACACACACTATGCCTATGCTACTTTCACCCACCTCTTAAAACCACACCCACCCAGCTTGACCTCCTAACAAAAGGTGATTCACATGGATGGTCATAACCCCAAAAGCCCTTGTTGAAAGTTAGGAACAGCATGGTGGATGCCTCAAAATGAACCTTCATGACTCATGGAAACTGATGGCAGCCATGACTCAACTCCCAAAATGATTTCATTCCCTTAAATTCACCCAATCTTCAATTTTCCAATTTTTTAATTTTTGACCCACAGGGACCCTACACACTTTAACTGCAAAAACCATGAAATTACCCAAATTTCAAAATTTCAATCTTAAAAATTCCTCAAAAACAATCCAAACTTGTTCCCACATTTACTCAAATTGATCATTCATAGTCAAAAATACCAAAAATTCCAAAAATACCTCGATACCCTCCCAGATAAAATGCATATTGTGAAAATCGAAAATTAGAAAATTTATCTCAGAAAATTTCAAAAATCCCAAATATTCCCAATTTCATTTTTGTTCAACTACACCATGGGTCAATTTTGTCAATTTACCCCACTTTTGTCAAAATCCCCAATTGACCCATTTTAACCCAAAAGTGAACCCCGATGTCAAACCAAGCCTATCAATTGACCCAAATTCTGGTCAATTCAATTCTAAACTTCAATTAAACATCCCACAACACCAATATAGACCAAATCCAAGTCCAATTTGATTGGCATTTGGATCAATTTCACTTTTGGCCTTAAAGCCCATTTTGGACCCGTGACTGACTTAGCCCAAACTCACCCAATTCAGCTCAATTAACCCCCAAATCTTTTCTAAACCTTCCTTAACATCCCCATAAACAAAAAACTAACAGTTTGCCCAAATTTTAGACCGAGCCCACTCCAAATTCAACCTAAAATCAAAAAGCCCAATTTTGACCTAAGCCGAAACCTAACCCCGAATAGGCCCAAACCTCGAAAATCAAAACCCAACCAAAGCCAAAACCTCTTTGAAACACTCCCATGAACATTTCAGCATTTATTTTGTGAATTTCAACCCTAGCCCAACGTTGGCCCCAGTTGACGATTTGACTGCGTTGGCCACACTTGCAGAATGAACCCGGAATTGAGCCGATTCGGTCCAAATCTGCAATTGACTCCAAGCCATTCATGGAACATCCCTAAACCAATTGTAACATTTGTTTGGCCCAATCCTTCACAAAATTCCCATCCTAAATTTATTTTTTATAAACGAAAAGCCCTTCTTAAGCCTTCTTTAAAAGCGAATTTCATGCTAAAGCCCATTATGACAAATTCTTCTCATCATACCATTAATTAAAATCAACCTAAGTTTGAAAATTCATCATGAAGCCATTCAAATTAAGCCCCATATACAAATTCCCATCAAAATACCAAAATTTTTCTTAAAATCCATTTCCATGAAATTGACTTAACTTTTCTAGAAACCCAGATGAGCCATGTGAAGCCATGCATGAGCCACATGGGAGCCATGAGAGCCATGGAATCTACTTTCCCTCTAATACCCAAGATGGCAAAGAGGGAGGCCCTTTCCATACTCTCTTAAGAGTGATTAACCACTTCCATGACTCCATTTAAACCATGCTTAAACTTAATTGTACTTGGATTGTGACTTGACCCCACTAATGTTGATCCAAGGAAATCACTTTCTCTTCGACTAAACCAAGCCTTGGGTGGTGCACCTAGCCCAAATGGATGGGTTGACCAATTTGAGCCAAAATGAGCCCTCTCCCATTCCATTCTAATCCAAGCCTTTTACACATGGCATTTGCCCGTTTGCTTACATAACCCAGCCACGGCCACACAAACGAAGATGGTGGCCAGGTGCTGGCCCAGGCCGACCACCGGGTGTGGGAAAACACCATGGCCGAGACCTTGGAGGGCAAACTTTGGAATTCCACCTTGCTGAGCCTTTATGCCAATGGCCACCATAGGTTGTTCTTCCCAGCTGCAGGAGCGGCAGTCCCCGACCCTTGGCCATCCTGTAGGGCTCTCCGTCCACCTCTGACCCCAAACCCCGACCCCCTCGCGGCCATGGAGGAGAGTTGCAAAAACCTTGCCGAAACTGCGCGAGTATGCCCGAACCACACTCATGCACAGAACGGTTGATCCACGAGTCAATCGGTGCACAATCACGTGACGGAATCCGATTTCTCGGCGAAATCTCACCGAAAACCCGAGGACACTTTGCCGGTGAGCCAATCTTCAAGTGTGGTCCTACACCTTCACTGGACCAAGAGGAGAAGTTTCCCACTGAAAGCCCCCATCTCCAGACCCTGCCCGGTTGCTCATGACCTCGAAGCTTGCCGACGGGCTTGGCCGAGAATCATGCACAGGCAATTCACCGGACAGGAGACTTAAATGCAGGGCTTGGCCGGGATCTGTCGAAGAGTGACCCACTGACCCTCAGACACACTTCTCCTAGGCAAAGGTATGAGCTAACTCTTTATCCGGAAAGCACGGGATTCCCCGATTTCAAATGCTTTAATTTCGATGCATGATCACCGTATAGATGTGTTCGTCTCTTGAGAGACGAATCGTAGAAACAAGAACACGAAAATCCGTTAAGTATTGAGTGAGATATTAGGGATTTAGTGTGGACGGTTCTCGGGTTAGGAGGCTTGGGGACGATGAACGGATGCGGGATTCATTTAATACACGCGGACGGACGGCTCGGATGGCGTCGGACGAGGAGATACATGAGCCGAGCGGGCACAGCGTGGCGGCGAGTCGGAAGGCGGCGCCGAATCGGGAGGCGACGCGTGTGCGTTCGGGGGTTTGCCCCAGGGATGAGTCGGTCTTGGCCGTTTTAAATAGAAAATTAGGGATTTTTCTAATTTATTTAATTCACTGAACTTTGAGAACCATAACTTTGTGTAGAAAAATCCAAAAAACAAAAAATAAAAATGTTAGTACGCTCGATTGAACGGAGGAGTATAATGTGGAAAGGGAAAGAAATCATTTAATTTCATCAAGTATTTTATTTTTAATAATTTATTTACCTCTACAACGTTGTTTTAATTAACAAAATGCATGTAGGAAATTCACCATGGCATGAGACCATAGGGTTTTTGAAGCCTACCGAATTTGGGAACATTCTTTGAATTTTCAAAGTCGAGCCATCCACATGAGAAGTTATTGATTTTTCAAATTCATGTTGGCATTTTTGAGTATTTTAAATCCAATAATTAGCATGTTGTGAAATAAATTAAGGAAATTTGGTGATGTTTCGTAACGACCGAGAGGACCCTAGGAAAAATAGGTTTTGAATTAATTCGCTTGGAGCAATGCTGGTGGGCAAGCTTTCTTGCACAGAAATAGGTCCTTAATTAATTAGAGCTAATCATACATCAATTGACTTGAAATCAATTCTCCACGTATTTAGGATCGAGAGGAGCACAATAAAGTTTGAAGTCGATTGGGATTGGTTATTTTGTAGTGGGTTGATTAATTTATTTAATGATTTAAACTTTGAAAATTCATAACTTTCAAAATACTTTTCAAAAATTCAAGGTGGTTTGGGCCCATCTCGATATTAGGGAATTTAAGAAAATTAAAATTTCAATTTTCTAAAAAGTTGATTTTTGTATTATTTTAATATTTTAATAATTAAAAAAATAATAAAAATCACAAAAATAATAAAATTCACAAAATGTCATATTTTGAATTTTAGTCATTTAGGAACAAATCCATATTTTCTTTAGGTCTCTATGATAGGTTATTAAATTTTAAAACCCTAGGGTAATTTTAAAATAAAAAAATGTATTTTAAAGCATTTCTACTAAAATAATTCTAATAAATCAAAGAAAAATCCAAAAAATTATAAATTGATTCTCTGATTTCTTGATATCAGAGAGATTTTTGAAAAATATAAAATTCATTTTCAAACTTTATTTTATTTTAATTTAATTAATACTCCAAAACTCAAAATAATTATAATAAAAATAATATAATTGAAAAATCACATTGAAACTTGGTCAGAGTGGTCCTGCAGTCATTAGGAATGTCCCATAATTTTTTTAAGAATAGAAAAGTTCCTTTGATCATCTTATTGAATTTTCCTTGGAAATCCCTATTTTCCACCAAAAATAATTATAAATAAATTAAAAATACGGAAAAATCACATTTTCTCCTCTAATGTCTTCTTGACATATGAGTGAAGTCACATAAAAATTTCAAATTCATTTAAACTCGATTTAATGAGTTATGAAATTATTAAGCTTGAAGGGTAAAAATGGTAATTAGCTTTATCGCTATCAAAACTTTAGGCTTAATAAAATGAAAATTAAAATATTTGATCTTAATTTTGATTTGGATGATTGAAATTTAAATAATTGAAGAAATTAGAAACCTATTAAACAATTAATGATAATTGAAATGAACTTTAATTAAAATAATTAATTAAAGCGGAAGAATAATAAAGGTGGAATTATTAAAATAGGGATATTATTAGGAAGAGATTTGTTATTTTAATTTAAAAATCTAACATTAATGATAAAATAATATTTAATTCATAATTAGAAATGATAATCGAGTTTAAGATTTAAAATGCTAAAAAGAACTTAATCATTAAATTGAGATTGAAGTTAAATTATTTAAAGCAAATCCTTTTAAAAATAAAATATTAAATTAATTAAATTAAATTAAAAAATAAATTAAATTAAATTAAATTACATTAAATTAAATTAAATTAAATTAAATTAAATTAAATTAATTAAATTAAATTAAATTAAATTAAATTAAAACAAAATTAAATTAAATTAAAATTAAAATTAAATTAAATTAAAACATATTAAATTAAATTAAATTAAATTAAATTAAATTAAATTAAAATAAATTAAAAGCTTAAATCGAATTAAATTAAGCTCAAGATGATTAAATTAAAAGAACACAAAAGCATATTATGTTAACTTAAATTAGAATTTAACTTAAATTAAATTAAATTAAATTAAACATTAAATTAAATTAAGTTAAGTTAAATTAAATTAAATTGAATTAAATATAACATCCACACAGACATGAAGAATTCAAAATAAAATCAAACAACTTGAACAATTTATTCAAACTTAAATCCATTAACTAAAATCAAATTATGAACCTTGAACATCATTTTACTCAGCTGTTGATGTCATAACTCTTAAAGGGAGTGTTAAATGAGGTATTACTTCATTCATGGAATATTGATAATCTTTAGTTCATGAGCAAGATAACAAAACTTAAAGCTCCGGACGATTAATTCATTTGTATAGTTAAATTCTCTTGGACTTCAAAAACGATCTAGAAATATTGAAAAGATGTTTAAGATTCGTCTTAACTGCTACTACTTTCAATATGATAGGATATTTATAAGAACAATTGAAGCTTAGTTGTTCTTTTGATGAAGAAAATCGTCCTCGAAACTAAATTCTATTCAAACTGGCCGACAAATAAAATAACAAGTTTTAGGGAATATTTATATATAGATGAGTTGGTTGGTATGTATGTAAATCTTCCTGTTCACATTGACCGACAAATAAAATAAAAAATTTTATGGGTTAGATATATAGAGACGAAATTGGGTGGTATCTATGTAAATCTTCCCCTTTTTGGCCCATGGACGTGGCAATGGTGACCGATTGATGCTTCTGTGGCAACCGACCATGGCGTCAAGCATTTCCTCCAGCGAAAGATGCAGTCAGCCAAAGAAAGGAGTGGCCAACATGAAGTGGAAAACGATAGGAATAGCTTTCTGTTGTTATGAACACAGTTTTTATATCCAAAAAACATCTCACAAAAACCGCAATTCTACAACCGAGTCTGATCTCGATCATCCCTATCACTCGGTCACATGAATCTTATCGTCTATATTCTCAAAGTCGTGTACTTTGACGTCTGCTTAATTATAATTAATAACTACTTGAATCACAGTAACTTGGTGAAAGAAGTCAGCCGGTGGGGTTATGGAAACTTCGGTGGAATGACGATAGAATTTTTGTCGATAGATGGCCATGCGTTTTGGTTGGGTTTCTCAACTGGTGAGAGGAATTTATGCTTGGCTGGACATTGACAATCATCGACGATTGGCGTGGTTGGATTTCAGGCGAGCAACTAGACTTCAGGGGTATGATTTTGAGCGAGCGGCTGATACTAGCAATCAGAAGCTGGCCTCATCTTGGATTTTGGAAATCAGTGACTTAAGCCAATGATTCATCAACAACAGAAGAATCAATTTATTGTAACTTGTTTTTAGGCTTTCAAATTATGAATTGATGTTTTCTTTCTGAACTCATTAGAGTAACCGAGTATTCGTTAAATTTAATCAGGAACGTGTTCAGCTTCTAAACTTGCTATTGTAGGTTCCCTTTACGAGCCATTTGCGAGTTCTTTGCTCATCTTATTGTTGATGACATGATCCACACTCATCACACATTATAGGCTGTTGAACCCAAATTTATCTTTAGCTCATGCTCAAGAGAGAGTGCAGAATCTGAGGGAAGGATAAAGAGAGCGAGAGAAAGAGTTGCCCCGTGTGGGGGCGGGGGGGGGGGTCAAAGAAAGGTGTTCTCGGGCTCTTTGGCCAATTTTATTCCACACAACTTGAAAGTTATAAGTGGGAAAAGAAGAAAAGTTCTTATCTATATGGGGATTGAGAGAGAGAGCTTAGGGGCCCCTTTTTTACATATAAAGGTCCTCTATTCATAGAGATAGAAAAAGGGTAAAAGAATATTACATTTATGCCTTGCTTCGAGGTCATTTCCTTATTTAGATTTGTCTCTTTGGAGCATTCTCATTGCTAGATTCATTAGTATCAGGTAGTCGACCAAGATGCTCGTCCTTTTGGCAGTCGATTTTCGGTGGTCAGCCCTTTGGCCGTCGAAGCTTGATGGTCGGATCTTGATGGTCGATTTTTGATGGTCATCTCTTTGTGGTCGGCCCTTTAGCGGTCGGCGCTTTGGTGATTGGCCATCGATGTTCGATCCTTGATGGTTAGTTTTGCTGGGTGGTCGGTCAAGGTAACCAACCAGTTCTAAATTTCCTCTTTCGCACAAAAGCAATGGTTGAAGCCCTTCTTTGCTTCACATTCTCAGGCGGTGATGATCATGTTTCCACTGCCGGATTTGTCAAGATCCAAGTGGACCATTTTTGCTCGTACAATCGCCAAGCGGCATGAACCTTCTCTACAAGGCAGACATGAAGGCCCACATCTTTATTGGAGATTGTAACTACCATTTCTTCTTTTCTTCATGTTCTGCATCATGAGGCAGATGTGATTTAGTTGTGGTGCTGATTAAGACAAGTGGCCAAGGGTTATGATAGAGAAGGCTAGTGATGGCAACATTGTTGATGGCTTTGAAGTGGTGAGCATATAGTGGCATATTATAAAGGGATCTGGAAGGTGATGAGAAGCCATTGGTCATCAAAATCAACAAAGTTGAGATCTGCCCAAAAAAGAGGATGAAGGAAGATAGGATTAAAAGGCTAAACAACCCGTTGAAACCACTGCACCTAAGAGATTGACCTCTGGCAAATGCCTCAACGCTCAGATAGATTATGCAAATGCACGGTCAAAGTAGTATCAAATTTTTTTGAGTTTGGAATATCGATCCCATAGAGAAACAGGGTGAACTAATTAGGAAAAGGTTCTAGCCTACATAGTTCATCCTAGGTTTGAAATTTAATGAAATCCAAGTTGGATAATCATTCCTACTGCAATGCGAATAAGTTTAAATTTACTCCTACAAAAATTCTAATTATCCTACGTGAATTGGTGATAATCACTTGATAAAACTACATTCCATTGCAGTGATAGTAATGGAATGTATAAAATGAGAAAATAAAAATTGAAATGTCGCTAGTGACAAATAAGAGCATTCATCTTCTTTACCCTCTCCCGAGTGCATAAAGAAGTTTGGTTAAAGTGGCCTTAATTCCTTAAGCTCCACTTTGAACCCAACAACGAATATCTTCCTATTTATTTGCATCTCCTTATAACATACTTTTGCTTCATACCCTATAGTTCAACGTGATCTTCCTAGTTGTTCATTCCATTGCTCTCCCGAGTTCTTATGGGTTCACAATGGATTTTAACATATCTTTTAGCCAGAATGATAGCTAAGTGAAAAGCATAAGGAAAAGCATCACATTAATAGGTTAAAGACAATTTAAAATCATTTCCATATTCCTACACATCCTACTACACAACAACAAGGAAATGATATAGGAGATTACTCAGAAAACATAGATAAAATACCGTAAGAATTCATTGAAACAAAGAGAATCCACATACCAAAGTGTTTACAGAAAGCTCGAAAGTTAAATACAATAATACTTGTCTTACTCCCTCAATATAACCTTGAGTATTCTTCACAAAAGCCCTTGCTATTTTCCTATAGACTCCCCTCACTTTAACACTCAAATCCTCACTAATTCCTTACTCTAGACTTGTTATATCTAGCCTATAGCAAGCCTTCCACATTATAGATATTTCTCTCACAATCAGTGGAACTTCTAATCCTTCTTCTCCAAAAGCTCCCTTCGAATGTCCTTAATTCTTACTTAATTAGCCATTAATATCCTCAGTTCAAATTGCCTCGAGTCTGCCCAAACGATATTTCGAACAGGTGGATCGAACTGCTGTAACTGTTCAAAATTCGGTTAGGGTGCCCAACTTTTAAGGCCTCAAGGCCCTGGACTTTACTTCTGAGGCCTTGGCTTCCATTGGCTGACACCTAGGCACCGACTTCTCAAGTTGCAAATCCATGGCTTGGCGCCTAGACACTGGCCACTAGGGTTGCACATCCATGGGCTAGCGTCCACGGGCCCTAGAAGTCTGACGCCAAGGCCTCAATCCACTATATTACCTTTTTCTTCATTTCACCTCTTTTTCACTCCATGTTTCTTCCAATTCATTTCACTCTTAATACTTATTATATCTACAAGAAAAACATACAAATACCTTTATTTAAAGTGTAATTTCATCCAAAAAGATGTGCGGAACATAAATGAATTCATGCAATCTTTTCACAAATTAAAAATTCTCCAAACTCAAGGGTTACTCCTCAAGTATACTAAAATATTAATATCAAAATAATTTAATTTGAGAGAGTGAGTTTCATTAAAAATATAAACAACTTTGCATTAGGAAATTTAGTGTATCTCTAGGTTAATTCTAGTAAATAAGCCTAATCCTAGGGTATAAGAAACCTTTCATTCAACCAAGAAAATATGAATTTATATTTATTTTAAAAAAAGCAATAAATACTTTTATGTTTTGGTACCTTAGATGATAGAAAAACAAAATTTAAGTTCTATATTTAAAAAAGGTTATTAGTACAACATAAATATAAGCATGTTTAGGAATGTAATAATGCTTCAACTCCAAAAATGGTTTAGTGAAACCAATTTTTGATGGGGCTTCTCCCTAACCTTCTCCTCCTTTAATATTTTCATCCTTATTCTTTCTATTTCTTTTTTTTTTTCGTTTGCTTTAGGATGTACACTTTAATCCTTAGCATAACTTTAAGAAGATTACTATATATGGATGACCTCTTGATAATTTTGAATTCCAGTATCACCTCCTTAAAGTGAAACCTACCACACCCCTTTAGTTTTTAAGCTTGCATAAAATTAAAAAAGTATAAAGATTTTATAGAAACTCAATTCTTAATAACTATAAACCTAAGAATACCTAATTTCACAAATATAATTCTTTTAAGAAATAAATAACTAATTCATACTTATTGAATTACACGTTATCTTAACTCTAGTCTAGTTTCATTTACATAGATTTTAATTAAGAACTATGTTTTTTCTTTCTTAAAAGTTCTAGTAATTTTTAATGAAATCCATGATGTGTCCTTTAACATGCTTAATTTTCCTATTATTTAACATCAGTTTTGGATGAAATTAAGATTTGAAGAAAGGTATTTTTGTGTTTTTCTTGCAGATAAATGTCGACGATAGAAAACTCGTCGCTTCCGATCATCGCCAATTCCTGGGCGTCGTGTCAAATGTCAAGGAGTCGCCAGTCTATTTATATTGCTCCAGTATTTAATCCCCTTTTGAAAGAAAAGAGACAAAATAGACAATCATAGGAAAAGTTAATCTGATATCTTTATAGGAAGAACTCTAGAATGTTCTTATCCTACTAGAAAAAATCACATGTCTGGTAACCAGAGATTTTTAGGTATTTAACCTATTCTGAGTTATTTTTACTTCTCCTGTAGAAGCAAGCTTCTATAGTTAATTACATCTTAGTCAATTCTAGTTTTGCTTAAGAAAAATCTTAATTAATGTTAAAAACTCATTTTTCTAAATACTTTTTAAGAAATAAACATGCAAATGTTTTATTCCTAATGTTTAATGATCCGTCTTAAAATTACTTAGAATTTTATATCAAATTTTTATTAATATTTTAAGGATATTACGCTTTAATGAAAGGTATTTCTTATGTTTTGGTTGCAGGTACAACAAAATGAGTTTATGAAGAAAAAGAGTTAAAAAAGAGCAAAAATGAGCCAAAAGGAGTAAAAATGTAAAGAGGCTGATTTTGGCGTAATATGGCTGGATGGCTGGATGCTTAAATGCTTAAATGGCTGGATGCTGGTATTATATATCCAATATCAGACAGTCCTTGGGTAAGTCCTATTCTCTGTGTTCCAAACAAAGGAGGAGTAACTGTTGTTAAAAATGAGAATAATGAATTAATACCTACTAGACAAGTTACTGGTTGAAGGATTTGTATTGATTATAGAAAACTAAATGATGCCATCAAATGCTGGATAGATTAGCAGGACATTCTTATTTTTGTTTTCTGGATGAATATTCTGGGTATCATCAAATACCTATTGCTCTTAAAGATCAAGAAAAGACTACATTTACAAGTCCATATGAAACTTTTGCTTTCCGAAGAATGTCTTTTGGGTTATGCAATGCACTTGCTACTTTTTATAGGTGTATGATGGCTATTTTTTGTGACTTAATTGAAAAAGGAATTGAAATTTTTATGGATGATTTCTCGGTATTTGGAACTTCTTTTAATTCTTTCTTATACAATTTGTCAAAGGTGTTGAAACACTGCCAAGAAACAAATTTAGTTCTGAACTGGGAGAAGTGTCAATTTATGATCACAGAAGGAATTATACTAGGTCATAAGGTTTCTAAAAATGGTATGGAAGTTGATCAAGCCAAAATTCAAGTTATTGATGGATTACAACCCCCAACTTCTGTTACTGGTATAAGAAGTTTTCTTCGACATGCTGGATTTTATAGGAGATATATTAAAGATTTTTCCAAGATTACAAAACTTCTATGCCATTTTTTAGAAAAAGATACTAAATTCGAATTTGATGAAATTTCCCTAAAAGCCATTAATTTGTTAGAAGAAAAATTAATTACTGCACCAATCATTATTGCACCTAATTGGGAAAAACCATTTGAATTAATGTGTTATGCAAGTGATTATACTATTGGGGCTGCTTTAAGACAACGATATGATAAAATGTTTAAAATTATATATTATGCCACTAAAACTCTTAATGAAGCTCAAATTAATTACACTACTACTGAGAAAGAGCTATTGGTCATAGTATATGCTTTTGACAAATTTCAATCATATTTACTTGGGAATGAATGTATAGTGCATACAGATCACTCTGCTATTAAATATCTAATTACTAAAAAAGAAGCTAAACCATGATTGATTAGATGGATTCTTCTGTTGCAAGAATTTGACTTTCAATTAGTCGATAGAAAAGGGTCTGATAATCAAATCACCGATCAGTTATCTAGAATCGAAAATAATGAAATGAATGATAAGGGAGAAATAAACAAATGTTTTCCCGATGAACAACTTTATACTATTTCGTTGGATTAATCCCATGGTATGCCGATATAGTTAATTATTTAGCTAGTAGCATTATGCCGTACTGATTAGATCAAGATCGTAAAAGAAATTCTTACATGACATTAAATTTTATTTTTGGGATAATCCCTATCTTTTTAAACAATGTAAGGATTCTATTATACGAATATGTGTTCCTTATGAAGAAACTTAGAGATTATTAAAAATTACAACAACTCTAAATTTGGTGGACATTTTGGAATTGATAAAACTGCTTTCAAAATTTTACCATCTGAATTTTATTGGCTTACATTATTCAGGGATGTTAACAATTTTTTTAAATCTTGTGATCGATGTCAAAGCATAGGCAATATTTCTAGAAGAAACTAAATGCCGCTAAATTTCACTCTGAAAGTGGAAATTTTTTAGTTTGGGGTTTAGATTTCATGGGACCGTTTGTGCCCTCTTCAGAAAAAATGTATATTTTATTAGTTGTTGATTATATTTCAAAATTGATTGAAGCAATTGCTTTACCTCAATATGATGCTAAAAGTGTGGAAAAATTTTTAACTAAAAATATTTTCACTAGATTTGGAATGCCACGAATAATCATCACGGATGGGGGAAGTCACTTTAAGAATTTTCTAATTCAGAGATTATTGACCAAATTTGGAATCAAGCATAAAATTTCAACAGCTTATCATTCTCAAACTAGTGGATTAGCGGAAATATCAAATCGAAAGATTAAAAGAATTTTAGAAAAAACGGTTAATCCAAAGCGAACTAATTGGGCTGATTGACTTGATGATGCATTATGGGCTTATAGGACTGCTTATAAAACTCTTATTGGAATGTCACCTTATGGGCTCATTTATGGAAAACCTTGTCATTTATCTGTTGAACTGGAACATAATGCTTATTGGGTAATTAAAGAGTTTAATTATAATTTAAGAGATGTTGGAGATAAAAGATTATTACAATTAAATGAGCTGGATGAGATGAGAAATGATTCTTATGAAAGTGCTCGAATTTATAAAGAGAAAATGAAGATTATGCATGATAAAAGAATATTAAGAAAGAATTTTGAGCTTGAACAACATGTTTTATTATACAATTCAAGATTAAAATTGTTTCTAGAAAAATTAAAATCCAAATGGATAGGGCCGTATGTAGTTGAGAAAGTTTACCCTTAGTGAGCTGTGGACATTAAAGATTTAAAAACTGATTCAGTAATTAAGGTGAACGGACATAGACTGAAGCCCTATTATGAAGAAAGCATGCCATCTTTTAAAGATGTGCTATTTATAACCCACTTGGAGTAAAATATTATTTATGTCAGGCTAACGACGTTAAACCATGCGCTTTATAGGAGGCAACCCATAGTTTGATTTTATTTTGTGTTTGATTGTGTGTTGTATGTGACTACACTTAGTCACATACCTTCGATCTACCTTTTTAAATCTTAATTGAGTATGGAACTTATGAGAGTTTGACGAATGGATCGTGGAAAAACTGCCCTAAAGCAGTTTCTGGATCATGGAAAAACCGCCCCAAAACAGTTTTTGCACATTCTAATCCATTTAAACCACCGTACCTTTGTCCCAAACCTTCAAGCCATCAAAAAACATTCCTTTAGAGAAAAAAAAGAGTTTTGATTGCTTCCATGGAGAGATTAAATATTGAAATTAATGGGAAAGAGAAGTTTGTACACAAGAATTCACAAACTTATTTTAATGGCTATCTAGTCATGACTCTGTAGAAGTTATGAAATCTACTTGAGAAGATTGAAAAAGAGTTAATTCTAGTTGGAGGGAGATTGCATGAGATGTTCCACCAAATTGAGCACATTGAATGGCAAATTAAAGTTTAATCAGATCATTTGGCATGCTTCAAAGATTATCAAGTAACAATGTACGCTAAGAATAATTGGATTGATGAAAAGACGGCCTTGGAATTTCCTCGAGTCCCTTTCTTCCATTCCTTTGTTCGTAGTGAATTACCTTGTTGAACTAATGAAGGTTCTAATGTGAATCCATGAAGTTAAGGAGAAATAGGTGGAGAGATTGAATGTGATTATTAAGTGCGTTGTGATTTGAAATTGTTTTATGTGGAGATGTTTATGAGTGTTTTATGTGTTTGTGAGATGTGAGAAAATGTTGATGTATATTTTCTATATTATTTTGAGCCTTATCTTGAAGATCTGGAATGAAATGAAATGAAGTAAAGTTTGGATTGATATTTATTAGATATTGGGAATGTTATCTTTAAATTTGGAACCTTTTGGTTTTTTTAATATTATTTTCTGGAAGATGTTTGATGAAGATTAACAGATGATTGTAGGCTTACAGATGTTAAAATCACCTAAATTACAAAATATAAAAATTTGAAAAAAATCGGAATGTTTGGTGATTCTGGAGCCTGGGCGCCAGATCTGGCTCCTGGCACTTAGGCGCCGGTTCACCTGGACCGAATTTCAGCTTTTAAAACAAAGCCAACTCCATTTTCACGTCTAAGCTTCATCTTCATCCTCCATTTTCGTGAAAATCAGATATAGTGTTCCATTTTGAGCAAGATTTGAAGGATTTTGACGCCTATTAACTTCGGATTTCAGCTTCTCAAGGTTAGATCTACGTTCTAATTTTATTTTCATCATTGAATTTTCTACTTATGAATAGTGCCGAAATTTTGGAAGAAAAAAATTTGATTTTTAGGAGGAAAATCCAAGGATTTAAGTTTGATTTAGTGAGGTGAGCTTTTATTTAGTGTGATTTTATATTTCATGAAATTTATTTGGAATTATCTACAAATGTTAGGAATGGCACCTAAATCAAAGCGGGGTAAGAAGCATAGCGAATTGATCAAATAAGGTTTGCTAATGCGAGTACACAAGTTAGTTACAATGAATTTGCTACTGTTTGCAGGTTCATAGTGGAAAGAAGTTTTTATCATCCCGGTGGATCGATTGAGCATATTACTGCTACCAGATAGTGGGAGTAGTTCTGCTATTTTCTGCGGAAGTGGTTATTTCATTAGTTCGGGAGTTCTATGCAAATTTTCCCGAAACGACCGATTTTGAAGTTTATTTGAGGGGGACAACAGTTGAATTCACTTTGGAAGTGATCAACATGTTTTATGGCCTGCCTCCAGTAACAGATTATTTTTATGATATTTTTACTCCTTCTGAGGGAGAACTCGATGAGATTCTGGCTTGTTTGACTGATGGAAGAGGGTCATGGAAAATAAGTAACAATAAACGGGTAAATTTCTCCTCTTCAATGCTTAATGCTACTTCTAAAGACTGACATTATTTTATTTCTGCTCATCTCTTTCCGTCAAACCACTTGAGTGAGGTGACAAAAGAGAGAGCTATTCTGAACTACTGCATTCAAGAATTGAAGCCAATAGATGTGGGAGCCATTATTTATTATGCGATCAACACTTCTGCTAGAGGAAGTGTTATTTCTGGTTTAGGCTTTCCAACTCTCATTTTCTCAATTTGCAAGAATGCTGGTGTTTCTTATTCTAATTCCAAAGAGTAGCTTAAGCCGCTAAAGCCGATAGGGAAATCTCATGTTGATATTTATGGGAAGACTAAGAGTGAAAGTACTGGAGCAAATTCTTCTTCTGTGCCTTCTACTTCTGTTTCTAGGCCATCTACTTCTACATCTGAGCCTCCATCTAATCTGTGGAATACTGTTTGTGAGAGTTATTTAGAGCATCAGAGTGAACTATTCATGATGCAGTGTAGAATGGATGATATGGATAGCAAATGATCATGTATCAGACTATATACAGAGGAAGAGTGATTATGATTGGGAGTATAATGAGGTTTTAGTAAAATTTCTGAAGGGTGATACAAATGTAAGATTTCCTACCTGTCCGAAGTTCATACCTTAGGGAAAATCCAAAGAGCCAGATCCAGATGTTTCTTTTGAGGATGATGAAGAAATTGATGATGATTAGATAGATTTCTGCTATGATTTAGTTGAGTGTTTGTTGCTTTTAGTGTATGTTTTTATCTTTCTGTACTGTTGTATTTAGATCGTAACTCTATTTTATGTTTTCTGTTGTTGGATTGCTTAGACTTAGTCCTTTTCATGATCCTGTTGTTTTTATTTTAGCACATTTGTTTTTAAATATTAAATTTTTCATGTGTTACTTATTAACTACTCTTTTATATATCTATTCATGCTTATACCAGCATTGATTTAAATACCTTTAAATGTTATACTTCATTCTTCCTGCTTAGTTTAAATTTCATATTACAAAAATATTTAAACCTAATTTAAAGAACTAAGTTTAGGGGAGGGAAATGAACTTAAATTTAAATTTTTCTTGTCCTTAGTAAACAATATTTTCAAAATTAATAACATAACCTATGGAAGAAAAGTTAATTTAAGATAGACAAACTTTTGTTTTTATAGGTATTATAATAAACTTATATAAGTATTTTTAGTAATAAGGGATAAATCTAAAAGTTGTGATTACTTAATGAAAGAGTGAAAGATTTTGATTCAACTATCTAAATAAAAAATTTTTGTATTTCTGAAAGTATCAGGAAAGTTAGATATTTACTTGACAAGAACGAATTGAAACTCTATGAAAAATCTTAATGATAAACACATTTTCATTAAGTGAAAATGTATGAAGTCTTTAAATATAAGTTAAGGATGGTGAAGTTCAAAATCATTAACAGGCTCTCCAGATATAGTAATCCTCACAGATTATAAAAAAGAAATGGCAAAATCAAAAGGAAAAGCCATAAATAAAAAAATATATATGTGAGGATAAGCTTGAGAAAATGCCTAATCAAAAATTGGCTTCACTAAAATTATCTTATAGGAGAAGGCCTAATTACATTTTTAACTTAAATTTTATGTATAAGCATCCTTACTAGTAGAGTTTTCATGAAAGCCTTTCTTTTGTAAATAATCTACGAACTCTTAATATGACAAATTGCAATTATTATTGAAATAGATGGGAGAAGAGAGTTCTTAACACTTAATTATTAAGTAATTTACACATTTTGAACTTATTTTGAGTTATTAAAAAGCCTCTTAAGTTTCATTATATTATTTATAAAACAAAAAGTTATAGAAGTCTTAAAGAAAATTTTCTCCATAGATTATATTTTTAGTAGTAAAAGGTTACTTGAGTGCAAATAACGTTTAAGTTTGGGGGAATTGATCCACCTTAAAATTACTTAGAATTTTATATCACATTTTTATTAATATTTTAAGGATATTACACATTAATGAAAGGTATTTCTTATGTTTTGGTTGCAGGTACAAAAAAATGAGTTTATGAAGAAAAAGAGTTTAAAAGGAGCAAAAATGAGCCAAAAGGAGTAAAAATGTAAAGAGGCTGATTCTGGCGCCTAGGTGCCAGACACAGCAGATTGATTCTAGAGATTTCTTGGACGGTTATTGGACGATTATTGACACTTACGAACCAATCTAGAAGCCTCTGAACAAACTCCCACATGTTATAAACAAGATACAATGAATATAAACATGGGAGAGTAGTTATTAAACGAAGAGATGTGATCTAAATGTGAAGGGATGCATACATTCGCGTAGAGATCTTGGCGCGTAGGCGCCAGAACTGACGCTTAGGTGTCATAGTTATTTTCTTGAACATTCATTGAATGTGGACGAATTTTGAAGAGGTGTCTTAAGCAACTCCTGGTCATTCTTGGAGATCTATAAATAGAGGAGCATTCTACAGCAAGGAATATAAGGGAGAATTAATTAACAAATAATTAATTAAGAGTTGTTAAGTAAAGTGTCTTCTTCTTTATTTTAGTGAGAGTTCAGTGTGAATTCCGGAGTCAAAGTTCTGTTAGAGTCTGTGGAGTCAGAGAAACTTCAAAGGATTGTTTGGATTACATTCCAAATAAGTATTTATATCAAGTTTCTTAAGTTTAGTGCTTTGGATTTTAGTTATATGAATATGATTTGTGGTGTAATTTCTATGCTTTCTGAGTAATCTTCTTTTCTTTCTCCCTACGAATATGAAATTGTTTAATAACAGATTTAAATCAGATTTGAGAACTTAATTTCTTATTTTCTAAAAATTTGTGATGATACTATACCTAATTTTAATTTAGTTTACAAATTGGCCATCCGTATTGTTAAAAACTGTGGAGAATTCTTAAGATCTGACCTTGGGCTAAGAATTCTTAACTTATATGTATCACATTTCTCTTTGAAAGGTAGATATTAAATCCTTAAAAGGGGAGGTGCAAATAAATAGGGAGATAATCATTAATGGGCGTAGAATTGATTTTTGTTTTTTGTGCGACAGGCTAAATTCAATCAATTTGGTTTTACAAAATAGGTGACGGGTCACTAGTAGGCCAGACCATAAGCAACCTTTTAAGGGGGGAACCTAGAAGTGAGAGTCTAGAAATTCATCCCTTTTTACTAATAATACAATCTAATCCAATCTTTAAAAACTAGCTAATGTTCTTTATGACCTGGACCAAAGGGTAAATGATATATATGCTCCTATTTGTCATAATACCACATTTTTTAAAGTTCTCAACTAATTTTAACTGCTTATTAATCATGGAATATTTCTTGTGGGGAAAGAATCTTTATTTATTATTTTATTAATTGCCAATTTTTATATTCTGCATATTTTAAGTAATTTTAAATTAAAAGATTTTAATTAATGATTTTCTTTCTTTTTTACTTTATTAGTCCTCATGGGATCGATATCTGGGGTTTTAAAAAGAAAACTCTATATTACTTGAAACGATAAATATACTTGCGTAGTACCCCCAGTGTACGATTTATATTTATTTATAAAAACTTTAATCTTTAATTATCGTACATTAGCCGCTTAATCAGATTTAGGGTCAAGTTTGGCCATAATTTTATAAGCTATTTTACTTACGTAATTGCGGTTGGATCATTTATCTCATTTTGTCATGAGATATTTTGTTAATTATTTATGTCATGAGCTATCTTCTGTAGATATTTTATTATTTTGCTTATAATTTTAATTTTGTCATGTTAAATGTCATATCAATGTTTTTGTTTTATCATTATTTTAATGTCGTTTTGTTATTTCTTCTTCTTTAAGTTTGGTGACTATCCAAACAGTTTCAATTTTATTTTTTTGATGACTATCCTAATAGTCCAGTTTTGTTTTGTTTTTGTTGTCCTAGCATTTTTATTGTTTGTTTAGGTTTCGTTGCTAACATAAAAGTTCCAATTTGTTATTTTTATTGTTTTTTTATTGTCAATTTTTATTATATTTTACTGTCGTAGATCGTTCTACAAAACAGAGTTAGCACACCCTATAACATGCAAAGAAAATCTAAACGGAACTTGTCTTCATCTTGCAAAGAAAATATCGTCAGAAATAATATTGTAAAAATATTTAGACTACCTGATAAAAATGTTTGTTGTTTCAGAATTGTTGGATATCCAATTTTGGTTGAAATGTCTATTTTATATCAAAAATTGAATTTTTGATTTCAATTTATATCGATTTGGGTTTGGTAAGAATTTGGATTTAATGAATTAGACTTTTAAATTTAGTTGTTGAACTTAATAAGTCTAGTGTTGTTTAGTTCCAAGGTTTTAGAATTTAATAAGATAAAAACTCGATGTCATTTGAGCCTAAAGGTTTGGAGTTGAGTCTAATAAAAATTAGACTTTGAAAATTTAGATTCAGTTTTATTTGAATCTAGAATTTTTGAATTTTATGTTGATTTAAGTTTTTCTTGTGAGTTTTAAATTTAATTTTGTCAATTTAAGTTTAATTTGTTAATTTATGTCGAGTCGAGTTGATTTACGTCAAATTATGTTATTTTATGTTGATTTATATTGTTTTAGATTTCAATTTGAATTGAACTTAGGTTTTATGTTTAGATATGTCGAGTTAAGTTGAATTTAAAATTTATGTTGAACTAAGTTTGATTTGAATTTATGTCAAGTTAAGTTAATACAGTTTGAATCTTAAGTTGGGTTTGGGTTAAATTAGATTCAAGTTGAACCTAAGCTTAAGGTTGACTCAAGCTCATATGAGTTGAACTCAAGTTCGATTTAAGTTTGGGTTAGGTTCAAGTTAGGTTGAACCTAGACTTAAGATTGACTCAAGTTCAATATGGGTTGAACTCAAGTTATGTTTAAGTTAACTTGGGTTTATGTCATGTTGAGCCTAAGTTTAGTTTTGACTTAAGTTTGATGTGATTTGGTGTTAAGTTAGGTTTGACTTAGGTTTTAAGTTTGAGTTAAGTTAGGTTTGAGTTAAATTGAACCTAGACTTAAGAGTGACTCAAGTTCAATAAGGGTTGAACTTATGTTTGGTTTAATTTGAGTTCAAGTTAGGTTGAACCTGAATTATAAGTTTTGTTTGATAGGGGTTTGTTATTAATTTGAACCTAATTAGGGTTAAGTTTAATTGGTTCAAAGTTAATTAAACCTAATTTGGGTAAGGTTTAATTGATTAATTAGGTTTAATTAGGGTTAACTCTAATTGATTTAAGATTAATTAAACCTAATTTGGAAAATGTTTAATTGATTAATTAGACTTAATTAGGGTTAAGTCTAATTGGTTTAAGATTAATTAAACCTATTTTGGATAAGATTTAAATAATTAATTAGACTTCATTAGGGTTAAGTCTAATTGGTTTAAGGTTAATTAAACATAATTTGGGCAAGGTTTAATTGATTAATTAAGCTTAATTTAAGCCTCATTGGTTTAAGGTTAATTAAACCTAATTTGGATAAGGTTTAATTGATTAATTAGACTTAATTAAAGTTAATTATAATTGGTTTCAGGTTAATTAATCCTAATTTGGGTAAGGTTTAATTAATTAATTAGACTTAATTAGGGTTAAGTCTAATTGGTTTTAAGGTTAATGAAACATGATTTGGATAAGGTTTAATTGATTAATTAGGCTTAATTAGGGTTAAGTCTAATTGGTTTTAAGATTAATTAAACCTAATTTGGATAAGGTTTAATTGATTAATTAGACTTAATTAGAGTTGAGTCAAATTGGTTTTAAAGTTAATTAAATCTAATTTGGATAATGTTTAATTGACTAATTAGACTTAGAGTTAAAACTAATTGGTTTAGGGTTTGATTAAGTCTAATTTAATTAAGAATTAATGGATTAATTAGGTTTAATGTGTTAGATCTAATTAGGGTTTAGGATTGATTAAGTCTAATTTAGTTCAAACTTAATTAAGGATTAATTTATATTAAACCTAATTTAATTTAGTTTTAATGTGTTGATTAAGCTTAAGCCTAATTAAAGTTTGATTTATATTAAACCTAATGTATAATTAAGCTTAATGATATTTTAGCATTAATTAAAGTTTGTTTATTATTAAACCTAATATATTTAAGGTTTAATGATGACTAATTAAGCCTAACAGTGTTTTAGACCGAATTAAAGTTTATTTATTATTATTAAACCTAATTTCTTTAAGGTTTAATAAAGGTTAATTAAGCCTAATGATGTTTTAGGCCTAATTAAAGTTTGTTTATTATTAAATCCAACATGATTAGGGTTTAAATTATTAACTAAGTCTAAAGTGATTAGAATTAATTAGGGCTTGATTCTATTCTAAGCCTAATGTAATGAAGGCTAAAGGATAATTAATTAAATTTAATATATGGTTAAACCTAATTAGGTTTTAACTTTGTTTTTAATTAAATTTAATTAAAGATTAATAGGGTTAATTAGGGTTGATGTTTAAATTAATCCTAATCATATTTTCATTTGATTTCATTTGATGTTTGAACTCAAATTTGACCTAACTCATGGTGAATGAGTTAAGTGAAGTGGATATTTATGTTTTAAAGTTATTTTAGGGTTTTAAATTTTGAAATTTTTAATCATAACAAAAGAAATGTCATTTTAAATTTTTGACAAGTTAGAATCTGTCATTTTATGGTTTAAATTTGTTCCCCTAAATTCCTAGTCAATTTCCAATTTAATATTTCTATTTTCTGATTTTTAGAATTATTATTAAAAATAATTAATAAATCTCATGAAAATTAAAAAAATATCATCCTAGAGAATTTTTTTGTCTTTGGAAAAATCAGAGATAGTTCCTAAGGTGCTAGGAATTATTCCCTCAAATTTTCATATTTTTCTAACTTATAAATAATTTTTAATAATTAAAATACTTCAGAGAGTATTTAATTAAGTAAAAATTAAATGTAAATAAAAAATTAAAATTCCAATTCCACATTGTAGTGCTCATTGTCCTGAATCCATAGGTATTTTCTTTTATTTTTGTGATTTGTCTATGCAAAGTTATGCATTTTTGAAGTTTTAAAGGTTTATTTGGATTTTATTAAATCCAAATAAACTTAGAGCACCGCGTGTCCTCGGATGGGTTGAAACGCGGTTGATCCGCTGTGGGGAGTCGAACAGAGGAGCGGCTATGATTCAATCTGAACTGTTCATCTTTTAAACAAAAGATCAGATGACACTCCATCATCGTCCTCCTCTCGTCTCAACTCGAGCACCGTCCGCCTTCTAGGCTTAATATCTCGGCCAAATCTTAATGAAATTTGTTCCAGAAGCTTCATCAAGAGGAACCGAGCACATCCATACAGATTTATAAATGTTTTGAATTACTTTGTTTCACAATGTGTCAAACCTGAATGAAATTAGGATTGAGTAATCCATACCTGGGCCCCAGTGGGTCTAGCTCCAAATTGATTAGTCTAGAAGTGTCGTGTGGTCTAGAGAAGACTTCCTCGCAGTCTAATTTGAGCTCAAATCAAGTCTTTATATGCCTATGATCAAAGGGAGGCTCGGCTTGAGGGAGTTGATCAAAAACTGGCTTATAGGCTATGAGGATAGCAATTTTTTATTGGGCTCATCCTCACACAGTTCCTAGATGGGTTTAGGATGGTTAATTTGAAGGTTTAAAGAGTTTAGTTTCAATCTTCCATTTTGTCCTGGTTTTGGGCTTCTCAGGTTGACTCCATTAAGCTAACTCAGTGGATTGGTGGCTTGGTTTTATGTGGGATCCATTGCTTAGGTCCTAAACTAAGTTTTTGATGTTGAGAGTTAAGGGAATAGGGCAGTATATATGGTTTTCCAATTTTTCTCCTCTCTTCTTCCATGTGTTCATTTCTAGCTCTATTTATAGTCATGGGGATAGCTAGCGCTGAGCTTCGCTTAGCTAGGAGTCATCTAGAGAAGTTCTTAACTCCCTCATAAATGATTTGGATAGAGTGGTGGCTGTCAATTAAATGGATTTTTGGATTTAAAAATGATTAACCCATGTAGGGTTTGCTCATGGTTACACTTAGGTTAAAATTTAATTCTTCCTATTTGATCCTTTGGGAGGTGGATATGGCATGTTAACTTACCATGGTATAACCTTCTCTACATGTTTTAATAATTTTTTTTAATGGTGTTAAGGAGAGAAAGCCACCTTAGCCCCCTTACTCATTTCATGCATAATGGATTATCATGGTATTTAACCATGGTAAAAAGTTTATCCTAGGCTATGTTTCTTTTTTTTTGGATGATCAAGGAGGTGGCTAAAATAACCTTTGCCATGGCTCGCCACATCACCTTGGAGAGCAAGATGATTCATGCCTTGAAATAGTAAGGTTTTGCCACTTCATTTTCATGTCATCATGTCTTTTAACCATAGTTAGAAATATCATATTATAAATTTTTAATGTGTCATATAGGTTGTGTCTAACCTATATGAGGTCATCTATGATGTCATGAATGAGTTTAAAATTTTGAAAACCATTTATTATGTCATAAATGGTGTCATGGGTCAAAATTTTTTTTCAAGGCTTTTTGAATATAATTCCATTCTTAATTATGTCATTAATTAAAATTTTGGAAATTATATTATTGGCTAATAAATTAATCAAAATAAATTTGAAATTTATTTGATTAATTTATATTATTTTTGTTCAAACTTAGGCATGGTCTTATTTTATGGCCATTAATTAAATTTCCCCTTTTTAATTAATTATGTCATTAATTAAAAATATTGGAAGTTATATTTTGGTCAATAAATTAATCAAAAATAATTTTGGAATTAATTATTTTAATTAATTTTATCATTTTTGTTCAAAATTGGGTATTTTGACCAAATTTGATACATGTTTTCTAGAATTGACCCTTTTTAGGATTTAAGTCATTCAAAGACCAATGTAGTGACTCTTAGTTTAAATTTTAGTCATTTTGATTAATGTCATGTTGATCATGCCAATGTTTGTATTTGAAGTCAATTTTGTGGTCATAGGGGCATGGGTTAGCCATTGTGATCAATTTTAACCCTTTTAGGTTAAGAATTGACCAATGGGGTTAATTTAGTTGTCTTTATATTATGTTTAGATTGTTATGACTAAATAATTCATTACTTAATCAAAAAGGTTGACTAATGAAGTTAATATAAGTCATGGTTTAATCATTTTTGACTTTTTGATCAAAGGTGACCAATGAGGTGAATGTGATGGTCTTTAGGCATTGGGTTGGTGATTTTGGTCAATTTTGACTTTTTTGGGTCAAAAGTTGACTACTTAGGCCAATGGAGTGGTCATTGGCTCAAGGATTGACTATTTTGACTAAAGTTTACTTTTTGGTCAAAAATTGACCTGTTGGGTCAATAATTGATTAAATCAAGGTTTGTAATTATTGATTTAATCATTTTGGGTCAATGAAGTATTTATAGGGTTTTACCCTAGTCATTAGGGTAAATAACTATCAATGAGATTTAGGAAGTTAATATTGATATAATTCCTATCTCAAACTGACTTTGAAATGATCCTCACATAAGTGAGGTTAATAAATGGACCCCCAATATGTGTGGGATACTATAAAAGTATGCCGCACATATTGGCATTGATCGAAACAATCTGGATGTCACAAATGTCAATTTGTCAGAAAGTATTCTATATCATTATTTGAAGGATGAAATTGTATGTCATAAAATGTCGAATGTCTACATGTCGATTTTGAAAAAGAATATTATATGAGTTATATTGTTTTTCGAAGAAAGAGTTAGAGGAATGCCTTATTTTCGTGTCAAGAAGAGGTCTTATATCCAATAACAAGAATGAGAGATTCGATGTCATATTCCATCTATCGAAAATGTCAAATGTCTTTATCAAGTTAAAGGAATGTCATAACTTCCATGTCAGAAAATGACTTATATCCAATAACTAGAAAGAGAAAATGGGTGTCATATCCCATTTCTCAGAAATGTCAGATGTCGATTAAAGTTAAAGGAATGCCATAACTTCCGTGTCAGGAAATGACTTATATCCAATAATTAGAAAGAGAAAGTGGGTGTCATATCCCATTTATCAGAAATGTCAAATGTCGATGTGAAGTGAAAGGAATGCCATAACTTCCATGTCAGGAAAGGACTTATATCCAATAACTAGAAAGAAAAAGTGGTGTCATATCCCTTTTCTCAGAAATGTCAAATGTCGATGTCAAGTTAAAGGAATTTCATAACTTCCATGTCAGGAAATGACTTATATTTAATAACTAGAAAGAGAAAGTGGGTGTCATATCCCATTTCTCAGAAATGTCAAATGTCGGTGTCCGTGTCAGGAAAGGACTTATATCCAATAACTTTAGAGAGTGGAAGACCCACTTGGAAAAGAATGTATTCGCTGGGGATATCCACTGGGGGTCTGACCATTACAGGTCAGAGAATAATTCTCTTATCAGTTATTATGTTGTTATTTTTACTATCATTTTTATTTAAAGAATTCATTTTGGCACTTTAGGACCTGCTGACGTATCATTAACACAAGGGATGTTTTTTAATATTTCATTTCATTTCCAAAGATGTACTACAACAGTCACTAGTACATATCATTTCAAATAAATGTTAACAGTACATATATGTACATATATCATAGCACACATACTACAAACTACCAATATATCATATGTCAGAAGTTTTCATGTAATTCTCCTTATCAGAACATAGCCCTGAATACTACTAGACCAACCATAAACATCTAACACTCCAAGACATCATTTGCCAAACATGTCTCAGGTTTTTGGGCATTCACGGGGTCATGGTAGCTCCAAAGGCTTCAACCCTTCAAGTTTTAGAATAGCCTGATATCTGATGGGTCTTTTGTCTGGTTGCATTCGACACAAAGTGATTGATATACGAGGTCTACTGACACTAGGTATAAAGTGTTTCACGACGTCGGCACCGTTTCCTTGTAGTAGAAGAACTGATCCTCGTGGCAAAAGGACCTCGTATGTTCCTGCAAATTCTCCTGGTTCAAGGATCTTTGTTTCCCTTCTGAAAAGGATAGAACAACAATTCATCAAGGACACCGTGCAGAATGGTCTCTCAAAATCATGATTGTCGATGTGAGGTGGGAAACAGTCCCCCTCATCATAGATGTTGATAATGCAACTATCTGGAATACAACTTGTTGGCATGATTCCCCAGGTAACAAGTTGTTTAATAATCTGAATGATTACTGTAGGTAGTGGATCCACCTGTTCGTGCCGTAGGATTCCCGGAGGATTTCCTTCATTGTCTCTAGCATAATTATAGCAACATCCATATTGGATGTCAGCCTTCCCTTACCACGTATCCATTTGTTAGGCTCAGAGTAGGTTCTCCTTCTAAGACATCCAGCACGACCTAAATCTCGGGCTTTCACTCAGGCTTTCATCACATGCTCAATGATGGCCGCCTGTTCATATTCATCAAATATTTTGGTGAATAGCTTAATATCTTCAAGGATATTTATTTTTCGTTCGTTAATATGCTTGAATTTTTCAAAAGATTGTCGTTTAATAGCTTGAATACATCGTATTTCTACTTCATAGACGTTTCTCCTAGAGATTTCTTTCTCTGGTATTTTCATGATAGGATAAATTTCAGCAAATGAAGTCTCGAGGTCAAGAGATTCAAACTAGTTGATGTGATCTTCCTTAAGTTTTCTACCTTGTAGTAGTTTTTCTTCTTGTTGCTTCAGTCGTTTGTTTCGATTTCGCCTTTGTGAACGGGTAAGTCCTGTTGTCGTCTTGTTAACCTCTGCAACTTCCTAAGCCGCAGTCGTCACTACTGATTTCTATTTCTTAATATTAGGATTCGGTTCATGATTATCAGTTTCTGATTCATCCTCAAAATCATATTGTTCCCGAAGTTTAAGTTCTATCAGAGGTGTTTGTTCCTTAATTTCATTTTGATCGACTAGGTACAGTAATGACACGTGGTATATTGATTCAATCTGTAGTAGATCAAAGTTGAAATGAATTCTTGAACCCTTGTTAAAGTGTCAACGGTCCAGTGTAAATGTCATATCATTTTGAAAAGTGAAAAGTAGCATATTGTCAGACATTTTCTTGCAAATGACAGGATTATAATATGTCAGACTAAATTTCATTTTTAAAGTATTGTTATATATTTTTTATTTTGAGGGATTGTGCTCATAAGTGTATACTCAGTAAGCAAAAAGAAAATTTCAAGAGACAAACTCAATTTGTACAAATAAGACAAAAGATTATTATTATTTTTTTTCTAGTTCAGAAACAAGTCATTGTCTTATGTCACATAATATTGTTTTAGGAAACGCCCATTAATTGGGGGTAAAACTCTATCTCCTTGACAGTCAATTAACTGATAGGATCCTACTGAATAGGTCTTTTCAATTACATATGGGCTCTCCCACATTGGCTCAAATTTCCCTACTATTTTCCTGTTAGCAAGGATATGTCTTCGAAGTACTAAGACCCAATCTCCTATTTGAAATGTCCTAGGATGAATCAATTTATCATTGGCACGTACCATTTTGGCTTGGTACAATTCTAGATTCTATTGAGCTTGAAGTCGTTTGCCCTCTAAATCTTCAAATTCTTCAAGACGTAATTTTGTGTTTTCTTCTTCAGTGATTTTGTTTGTAACCGCAATCCGAAGAGAAGGAATTTGAATTTCTAATGGAAGTATAGCTTTAGAACCATACAACAAAGAAAATGGTGTTGACTGTGTTGGTTTTCGGTATGTAGTTCTATAAGCCCACAACTATTCAATTAATTTTTCGTGCCATTGTCTTAGATTGCTAGTCAATGTTTTCTTCAAAATTTGGATTAATGTTTTATTGAAAGCTTCAGCTAAACCGTTGGACTTTGGGTAATAAATTGTTGAATATCGCCAATTTATTCCATGTCTTTGATTAAAATTATTTATTTTCATTTTTTTAAAGGTTAATCTATTATCTGAGATAATCCTTCGAGGAACTCCAAATCTATAAATAATTTGTGTCTTGAGAAAATGAAGAACTCATTCTGCTTTGACTTCCCTAAGTGGTACAGCTTCTGCCAATTTTTAGAAGTAATCAGTGGCTGCTAATATAAATCTATGCCCTTTGGTTGAGGAGGATCTTTAGGGCCCACAATATTTGTCCCCCAACATTCAAACGACCAAGATGCAATTGTCGGATGTAATACATTTGGCGGTTGATGTAAGAACACTCCATGAACTTGGCATTGATGAACTTTTCTTGCTACTTCAAAGCAATCAACCATCATTGATGGCCAATAATACCCCATTATTTTTATTTTCATTTTCATCTTGGGCCCAGATTAGTGTGCACCACATAAGCCTGAATGGACTTCTTTAACGAGTTCTTAAGATTCAGATTGACTTAAACATCTTAACCACATTTGATGAAAAGATCGACGATAAATAACATCATCTATTAAGACATAAAATAATGCTCTCTGTTTAATTTAAAGTGCTATGGAACTATTGTCAAGTAATGTCCCAGTTTGTAAGTATTCAATAATCGGTTGTCGCCAATCCTTGTTCTTTTCTTCATTGACAACTGTTATTACTATATTTTCTTCCTTTTTGTCCAAACAATCAAAATCAATTTGAGATAAAACTCACCGTTCTTTTGTGAATATTAAAATTTTATTCCCTTCAGGACAAGCAAATTCTTTTACAAGTTTTGCCAAAGCATCTGCTAGGGAATTATCTTTCCTTGAAACTAGGAAAAATGTCACATTAGGAATATCTTGCAATAATTCCATAATGTAATTAAAATATTGTTCAAGCCGCGATTTCAAAATTTTGTATTTTACTGTTATCTAATTAATAAGCAGTTGAGAATCACCGTAAATGTTGAGACTTTTGATGTTCATTGTGATTGGCAGATCTAAGACAACTATGAGCGCTTCATACTCAACTTCATTGTTTATACATGGCTCAGTTAGATGATAGGAAAATGGTATCATTCCTTTGTCCGAAGTAATAAAGATTATTCCTACCTCTGCTTTGCCAGGTATAGTGGTTTGTTCGTCTTTATTATTTCTAGCAAAAGAAGCTCCATCAAAATATAACTCCCATTGCTTTGAGTCAGAATCTTTTATTTTGAATACTTGTTTATCATACAAATCATCATTAAGTGGAGATTCATTCGACATAGGGTGTGCTGCTAGAAAGTCTGCGAATATTTATCCTTTAACAGCACGCAACGACATGAATGTTATATCAAATTGAAGTAACAACATTGCCCATCTTGCCAATATTTCAAAAAGTGTTGGTCGAGTCATTAAATATTGCAATGGGTTAATCTTTGAAATAAGGGTCACTTTGTGTGATAACATGTAATGTCTTAGCTTTTGAGTCGCAAAAATCAAAGCTAAATAATGTTTTCGATCGAAGGATACCTTATTTCAATTGTATTTAAACAATGACTTTGGTAATATAGAGCATTTTCTTTACATTTTTCATTATTTTGAGCCAGCAATGCTCCTAAAGAATTTTCTAAAGTTGCAGTATAAAGGATAAGAGGTCTTCCTAACATAGGAGCTGCTAGAATAGGAGGTGTCACTAGATATTGTTTGATGTTTTCAAAAGTATATTGACATTTTTCATCCAATATAAATTTTGTGTCTTTTCTGGTCAGAGTAGTGAGAGGTTGACATCTTCCTGACAGATTAGAGATGAAATGATGGATGTATGCTAATTTTCCTTGGAAACATTGTAATTGTGTTAGATTTTTTGGAGGAGGCATATTCGTGATAGCTTTAATTTTGAGCGGGTCAATTTCGATCCTATGATGTCGAACAACAAATCCTAAAAAATTTTCCTGAGGTGACACCAAAGGCACACTTAAGAGGATTCATTTGAAGATTAAATTGTCGTAATCTCTCGAAGACGATTCTTAAATCATATGTATGTTCATTTTTGTATTTACTATTAACAACCAAGTCATCTACGTAACATTCAACTTGCTTGTGAATAAGCTCATCTAAAATTATTGTCATGGCCCGCTGGTAAGTAGCACCGGTGTTCTTTAGTCCAAAAGGCATTACTTTATAACAATATATCCCGATGGGTGTTCTGAAGGCTGTATTTGGTTCATCTTCAGGAGACATTTTAATTTGGTTATATCCTGGCATTCCATCCATAAAGAAAAATATTACATATGTCTATGCAATATCTACCATTAATTCAGGAATTGGTAATGAAAATTTGTCTTTTGGACATGCTTTATTTAGATCTTAGAAGTCTACACAGACTCAGATTTGGCCATTTTTCTTTTTTATTGTTACTACATTGTCCAGCCATATTGGATATTTTTCTTCTCAAATAAAATTGGCTTCAATTAGTTTCTTGACTTCTGTGATGACTTATTGTTCTATGTCAATACGCATTCTTCTTGGACCTTGTTTTACAGGGACAACTCTTTGGTCTATCCCTAGATTGTGAACTACCACTTCTGGAGCAAGTCCGGGCATTTCATCGTAATTCCAAGCAAAGCAAACCTTGTATTCTCTTAATACTTGAACTATTTCTTCTGCTTCTATATTATTAAGAGAACTGCTAATAAAAGTTGGTTTTGGATTTTCGTCAGTTCCCAAGTTTATTTCTTTTAATCCATCAGTCGTTGATTTGATTTCTTCTTCAAATTCTGATGGGGCATCCTCTATCATAGGATCGAGTATTTGTTCAAAGTTAGATCATTTGTGACAACCAGATAAAATTCCATATCATCTAAAGGTCCTAGGACACCAAATCCTACTCCCTCTTTGAAAGTATGATTTTGTTTATTATTATTCCATAAATGCTCAAAACCATAAGGTTGGTTTAATGAATTTTGTTTAGACATTAAACTATTTGACAAAAATTTTTGAACACATGGAGAATAAAGCTCAGAAGGAATTTTTATTGATTCCAAAAAGTTTTCATCTTTTGATTTTACATCAACATCTCAGCTAGTATAATCAAGTCAAAATTTTATCAGTTTCTTGTCTTCACCATGTATCTCTTTGACCACTAAATATTCAACTTTTGTAGAAGAAAAAGAAGTTAGGGTCATAGTATTTACATAGTGATTTATTTGTTCATACATAGATTCAAATTCGTTTCCTTTATCTTCCTCTTCAAGAAGTATCTTGAACTGGGGATCCTTTAGAATTTCTTTCTTTCTTTCTTCTTCTTCATAATCCAAATGAATTTCAAACTTCGGTGTTTTCTTCACGTTAGTAGCAGGGATCCCTTTTTGTTGTGCTTGTCACTGGCCTCGGCTTCGACCACCGGCATCAACTCGTTTTTGTTTATTTTGATTTTTATCTTTCTCCTTCACATTTGACATCACATCTCTATAGAATATCAAATTCTCTACTGGGGCATAATATGCAGCGTCCTCGTGTACACCAATTTCATGGATTAAAAATGGTTGGACATCTCCTATTATGCAACATTCTTTTCCTTTTTGTAGATATTTGATACATTGGTGTAATGATGACGGTACCATTTTATTTTCGTGGAGCTAAGACTGGCCAAGTATAGAATTAAAAGATGTATCTAAATCAATGATGTGGAATTTTACTGTTGTCAACAGACTATCTATCTTTAAAAGTAAAGTTATCGATCATACTGCTCGTTCTCCTTGTTGATTAAATCCCTGTAACATGATCATATCAGTTAAAAATTTGTCAACATCAATGTCCAAATGTGCGAGAGTTTTCAAATTCATAATATTAATTGAACCTCCAGGGTCAATAAGTACTCTCGGAAGCATGATATCATTATGTTCAATGTAATATAGAGTGGCGATTATGTTCAGTCATACCGAGTAGCAAATCATCGTCAGAAAAGGTTATTTTTGTTCATTCTTTGAATGAATATGCTTCATTCACAGAAGTACTAGAAAGTTGAGCTAAACATATTTCAGGATGTAAGATAGTCTTTATCAAAGATTCTCTCATTTCCTTAGATAGGATAAGAGCTTCATATATGCTCAATTTCTCTGGCAACTTCCTTAAATGAGCCAATACATTATAATCCACTTTTCCATGGATATCGTCTCTATTTTCTTCCAACGGTTGTTCTTGTATTGGAGGGAATTTTTCTTTGGGTGCTACTATTTGTTTTTCTTTTTCTACAGGTGCCATTCTTGAAGGTAATATTTTTCCACTTCTCAAGTTGACTTCAGTTATTTCTTGTGGTATAACATTCAATTCATGAGTTTTTGAATAAGAAAAATCCAATTCTATAGAGATTGGTACTTTTTCTAATTCGAGCGTAAAGGTTTCATCTTCACTGTTATTATCATTTTGGTTGTCATTAGTCTCGTCAGTTTTACATAGAATCGAAATATCGTCTACAAGATCAAATTTGACTTGTTCATTTTCATGAATATCATGAGAAATAGTCAAGATATAAGTAGAACGGGAAACATTTTTATTTATGAACAAAAAGTCATACAAAGTTAATGGTCTTAGGGATTTTCTCCCTTCGTCCAAAATAACTATCCTAGAAGGATATGACAAAGTAGAAGGAGTAAAAGATACAAAAGAAGGAGCAGCCCCTATGTTTACAAGACTCTTATTTCCTCTCTACTTCTTAGAAGATTTATTACGAACATTCTTAGAATTGATGAGCATTTCTTTATAGGATTTGCCTGGAACAACATTTTTGTCATCAAAGCGATTTTCGTGAGTATTTACTAAGATCATATTTTATGAACATTTTCAGTCTGCTTCAAATGTTCTTTTGGGATAGTAATATTCCTTCTTTGAAGTTTTTCTCCAACCAGTCTTTGAAGACGAAGCAATCTTCAATTTTTTGTCCCAACATCCTATGATAGGGACATTAGTTAGGATGGTCTTTCAAATCGGCCTCTGCTAGTCTTTTAGCTTCAGGTAATTTGAATTCAGGTATTTTTAATAAACCACTAAATATTTTAGTAACCGCTTCTGTTTTAAATGGATATTCCTTATTCATTCTATCGGCTATAGTTCTTTTATCCATTTTTGGTATGGTTGGTTATTGAAATTGCAATTGGGAAGGCGACTGTTGTTGTTGTTGTTGTTAATTTTATCGTTACTTCTTTTGTTTAGGTTGTATTTGCGTCACCTGTTTCCTATTTTCTATTGTGTTAGTTTTCTTTTCTAGTACTTTGACTGGTTGCATTTTCTCATTTTTTTTCCATCTACTTAGCTTCTTCCTGGAGATTAGCAGCTTTGCTGAGTAATCTTTCAAACATTTTTATGGTAAATCCCTTAAGCATAAATGTTATTGGGCCATGGATATTTTTAAGTAGTATTTCCACTGCATGTTGTTCTTGAAGCTGTGGCTCACATTTCATACTAAGATTTCTCCAACGTAGAATATAATCCACAAGTGTTTCTTCTGGCTTTCGCTTTTCTACAATCAGGTCTCCAACCGTCACATGATGTTGTGCTCCAACAAAGCATTGAATAAAAAGATTTTCTAATTCTACAAAATTTTTAACAGAAACATTAGGAAGCCTGACGTACCAGTCGAGAGCAACTCCCATTAAACTGTTGACAAATTGTCGGAATAACAGGGGATCACTCCCTCCTGCATTGCAATAGCTTGCTCTTAAATGCGCAAGATATTGTCTCAGATTTCCTGTTCCGTCAAACATTTTGAAAAGTGGTGGAACAAAAACTTTAGGATATTGAACTGAATCAAATTCCTCTGGGTAGGGTCTACCTTTGAAATTAATGATCCAATCCGTTCTTGTGCCATGGTTTCTTTTTATTTTTTGTTCCACTATTTGTGAAAGTTATTTTTAGGAAATCCAACTTTGAATGGGTTCCTTTTTCTTTTGTGATCTTTCTTCAACTTTAGTTTTATCTTCATGAATATGTATTGTTTCAGGTCGAACAATTTCAATGGCCGGTGATGGAGTTGTGGGTGATTTTTGTAAGGTTGCTGCCAATTCTTCCATTCTTTTTTCAAGACAATTGATTTGTTCGTCTCGTTGTTGAATGACAGATCATAATTCTTCAGTACATTTTATTCATTTTGAGGAGATATTTCCCGAGCAACACTAGATCGTGTTTCTACGACATGTATTTCTATAAACACTTGACTGTGCTGGTTAGAAGAATTTTCCTTTCTTTATGAAGCTAATCATTTAATGTTTTCTCTTAATTTCTCCAATCTTTCCTCAATTATTTTACCAGAATTCTTTTCAGGGGTATTGTCTTGAGAAATATAGATAGGAGTATCCATGATACTATAAGCTCCATCTGAAACTTCTTTTTTCCTTACATTCTTTTTTAATATAGAGTTATGCTTTTTTTATTGTGATTGGTCTCCATCTCATAGCTTGTGCACAAGAGTCTTCATCTTTTGCAATGTTTCTTCAGCTTTCAAGAGGAATTTATTGTGTTTTATACTGTTTGCCAAAGTAACTATCTCGTTCGTTTTTGATTTTGAACGGAGCTTAGTTGGCACTGGAATATTTTGATGATAGATGGATTTATCATATTCAAACATTTTCTTTTTCATGGTAGTGGTAACTGCACATCCCATTTTATCCAATAACTTGACAATTGAACATCTATTTTTTCATGCCAATTGTTTAAGTGTGTATTCTTCGGATGGGTGAAAAATTCTCTTCTTTTAAAGAATGATACATACCCTCATTATATTCAACTGGTACAGGATAGAACTCAGTTTCTTCCTAAAGGTATGTATTTTCTTTATATCCAACGAGGGAAAACTTTTCAATTTCATTTTCATATAGATTTTTATTCTTTCTTTGGGTATGAGTTAAAGGAACGTTTTTAGCGCTAGATCAAAACTCATACATTGATCTTGGAATAGTGTCTTCTTGTTCCTAAAAAAGTCCTTTCCCTTTATTATTAACTTCCTCAAAGCTACATTGTTCCATAGGAAGTTGTTGAGATAAAAGAAAAGATTCTTCTTAAGGGTCCTCATAAATATTTGGAAAATATGGAAAAGGTTCTATTATCATAGGAGGATTATTCCAAGTATATTCAGCTTCATCATCGAATATTCTGAATCCGTTTTGTGGAAAGTATGCAGCTTCATTAAACAGTTAATTCAGATCTTGAAAATAAGAAAAGTCTGAATTGGAAGAATCCATAGTAGTTTTCTGTCGAAGTCCAAAGAAATCTTATCTCAAAATTTTATGATAGACATGTCTATGAACTAGAATCATTATTATTTTATCAAAAATATTTATTTTAAAAGAGCTAGAAGAGATGATATTGTTTGTCAGATAATACTTAAAAAATTGAGTATTTAACAAAAGATGAAGAGAAAGAATCTATAAAGATCAATCTCCAGCAGACTCTTTACTCTCTTGTCGGCGATGGAAAACTCGTCGCTTCCGATCGTCACCAATTCCTGGGCGTCGTGTCAAATGTCAAGGAGTTGCTAGTCTATTTATATTGCTCCAGTCTTTAGCCCCTTTTTGAAAAAGGGTGAAAGAAAAGAGACAAAATAGATAATCATAGGAAAAGGTAATGTGATATCTTTATAGGGAGAACTCTAGAATGTTCTTATCCTACTAGGAAAAATCACAAGTCTGGTAACCAGAGATTTTTAGGTATTTAACCTATTCTGAGTTCTTTTTACTTCTCTTATAGAAGCAAGCTTCTATAGTTAATTACATCCTAGACAATTCTAGTTTTGCCTAAGAAAACTCTTGATTAAAGTTATAAACTCATTTTTCTAAATATTTTTTAGCAAAATAAACATGCAAATGTTTTATTCCTAATGTTTATCTCATTTTGTCATGAGATATTTTGCTAATTATTTATGTCATGATGTATATTCTATAGATATTTTATTATTTTTTTATGATTTTTACTTTTTCATGTTAAATGCCATATCAATGTTTTTTTAATCATTATTTTAATGTCGTTTTGTTATTCTTCTTCTTTAAGTTTGGTGACTATCCTAATGATACACTGAAAATTTGATAGTTTTTTACTGTTCATTTCATACCTTTTTTATGATATTGCACTTTAAAGAAAGGTATTTTTCATGATTTCATGCAGGTACAATGATTTTTGGCCTTTGGAGCAAAAGGAAGCAAAAAAGAGCAAATCTATAACAAAATGGAGAAAAAGTGTATTTTATTGAACTAGTGCTGTCACCAGCGCCGAACCGTACTAGTTTACAAAGATTTTGGACGCAAACGGTGGAAAATAGCGTCAGACGGTGCCCTATCCTGCGCCCTATCCCGAATTCAAACTAGATTCAATGTATTTGGTCATATTTTGGAGGGTTGCTTGAAGAAACACTTGAGAAATTAGTTATGGCCAGATTTAGACTACTTTGGAGCCAAATTTAGAGAGAGATGAAGAGTTTAGAGTGTAGAGATGGAGAGTTTAGAACATACTTTGATAGAAGTAGTAACTATAAGTGTTTGCCCTATTTTAAGAATTGTAATTACTTACAACTATGCTGTGATTCGAGAAGTGATTTCTGTGCTACACCATAAAAATTAATTGCCTCCCTGTGGGATCGATATCCAGGACTCCACTAGAGCCCTATATTACTTGAGCGATACATATACTTGCATTTAATTGTGTGACTCATTAGAAAACTAAATCAATATTGATATATAAATATGAGTTCATAAATTTTGGCAAATTAAAAAAGTCACACCAAGTTTTTGGCGTCGTTGCCGGGGAGAAAAGGTAACTGTTAACATTAATTTTGTAGTATTTGAAATCTTATATTTGAATTACAAGTCATAATTGTGTTTGTTTATTGTTTGTGTGCTTATTGTGTTTGTGTGCATAGTATCAGATCTATTGGTTTAGTTGCTTACGATTCTTAATTAGAGCATACTGTTACAAAATTTTGAAAACAACCAAAACAATGTGAAAATCCTCACAAAATGGTGAACAACATAAACAATCAAAATGAAAGTATACCAAAACCTTTAAGAGATTATATTAATCTAACATCAGATGAAATTCACTTAACTATCCAAAATCCTGATCTTGCTGCTAATTCATGTAAGCTTAAACCTGTTATTATCCAAATGGTACAGAATAATCAATTTGGAGAAACACCTAATGAAGATCCTAACTTAAATCTCGCTAGTTTTCTAGAATTGTGTAATACCTTTAAATATGATGGAGTGTCAAACGATGATGTTAGGCTTATACTTTTTCCTTTTTCATTAAGGGATAAGGCTTAGATGTGGTTAAATTGGTTAGCACCTAGATCTATCAGAACTTGGTGAGAGCTTTCACAAAAGTTTTTGTCAAAATATTTCCATCCTTCAAAAATTGCTAAGCTGAGGAATAATATCACATCTTCTAGTCAATTTGATAGAGAATCCATATTTGAAGCTTGGAAAAGTTCAAAGATCTTCTAAGAAAGTGTCCACATCATGCTTTACCAGACCGTTTAATAATTCAAACCGTTTATAATGGATTAGTGGGATTTTTGAGATCAATTATCGATGCTGTTGCTAGTGGATCATTAATGTCTAAACCTTTTGATGAAGCATATTCGTTAATTGATGAGATGGCTATTAATAATTTTCAATGGCTCTCTGAGCGGGTAAATCCTAAAAGAGTAGCTAGTATTCATGATGTTGATGTGATAGCTATGATAGTCTCTCAAATTGCTGCACTTTCTAAGAAAATAGATCAATATGGAAAGAATTATTCTCCAACACCCCCAGTGTTAGAAGGAAATTCATAAGGACAGATGATCATCAAATACTTTATGAAACTTTGAATGTCGTAAACAACAGGGTCAATAATCCTTATTCAAATTATTAAAATCCTAGTTGGAGGGATCACCCAAACTTCAATTGGAATAACACCAATGTTGTTGCTAACCCACAATGGGGAAACAATTCTATGAATCCAGTTGGAAATCCGAACAACTAAGGAAATACCAATTATAGATATTCTTATCCTCCTGATTTTAATAGTAACCACCAATTTAAGGAAAAGAAGTTTTCTACTGAAGAAATGATTCTGAATATGGGTAATCAAATTCAAGCTCAAAATGTTACGATGAAGAACATTGAGAATCAATTGAGACATATGTTTACTGTGCTTAATAATTGACCTTTTGGAAATCTTCCTAGAAATGTTGAGATTAACCCAAAAGATCAAAACATGGAGCAAATTAAGGCTATTCAATTAAGGAATGGAAAAGAATTGGAACTAAGAGTTCAAAAAGAATTCGAAGTTGAAAGAGAGGAAGTGAACATTGAGAAAGATTCTAATAGGATATATCCAGATGAATATCCGCTTGAACCAATGAAGATAACTGTTGAAAAACCACCTCCTCCTTTTCCTTAAGACTGAAGAAATAGAGCAGTGATAATAGATTTGCAAAGTTTTTGGAAATTCTTAAAAAATTAACCATTAATATTCCCTTTGTTGAAGCATCAGAGCAGGTGCCTGATTATGCAAAGTTTATGAAGGATATTATTAAAAAGAAAAGAAAGTTCAAAGACCATGAGACTGTTGCACTTAGCGGTGAGTGTAGTGCAATTATTCAGAAGAAGCTTCCTGAAAAACTTAAAGGCCCAAGTAGTTTCACTATCTCGTGTGCTATAGGTGAGAAATTTTCGGAAGAGCTTTATGTGATCTTAGAGCTAGTATTAATCTTATGCCTTTATCAACTTTCAAAAGATTGGGAATAGGAGAAATTTCACCTACATCTGTGACTCTTCAGTTGGTTGATCGTTCTATCACTTATCCTAAAGGAGTTGTGGAAGATGTATTAGTAAATGTGGATAAATTTATCTTTCCTATGGACTTTATTGTACTAGATATGGAGGAAGATAAAGAAATTCCAATTATTTTGGAAAGACCATTCCTTGCTATTAGGAGAGCTATAATCGATGTTCAAAAAAGAGAATTAACTATGAGAGTTAATGATCAAGAGGTAACTTTCAATATTTTGAAATCTATGAAATACCCTTCAAATGAAAAAGATGATGAGTACTTTCGAATGGAAATCTGTGACTATTTGAGAGAAGACCATTTTAAAGAAGTATTTGAAGAAAATTTTGGAATGTGAGGATGAAAATGAAAGTGAAAGTGAAGATTATTTGGACAATATGAAGAATGAAAAGTTAAAATTTGTTCAGGAAAGATTTGAAAGATTGGATACTATGGAAAATGGAGATAAAAGTTTAATTCCATCTATCATTAAACCCCCTGAACTTGAGCTGAAAATTCTCCCTAATCATTTGAAGTACATGTTTTTAGGAGAATCATCTATCTTACCAGTCATTGTATCTTCGAATTTAAATGAATATCATGAACAAAAATTACTGGACACCTTAAAAAGATACAAAAGGATTTTAGTTGGTCCATAGCTGATATTAAAGAAATCAGTCCATCGATCTGCATGCACAGAATTTTGTTAAATGAACAACATAAACCTAGAATTGATCCACAAAGGAGACTGCACCCAATAATGAAAGAAGTGGTTAAGAAATAAATTTTAAAGTGGTAAGATGCTGGAATTATATATCTTATTTCTGATAGTGTTTGGGTAAACCTAATTCATTGTGTTCCTAAGAAAGGAGGTGTGACTATTGACGTAAATGAACGAAATGAAATTATACCGACAAGACAAGTCACTGGTTAGAGATATGTATTGATTATAGAAAATTAAATGCCACCTCTAGAAAAAATCACTTTCCTTTACCTTTTTTTAGACCAAATGCTAGACATACTTGCTGGACACAAGTTTTATTTCTTTTTGGATGGATATACCGGTTATCACGAAATACCTATTGCTCCTGAGGATCAAGAGAAGACAACATTTACTAACCCTTATGAAACTTTTGCTTTTAGAAGAATGCATTTTGGATTATGTAATGCGCTTGCAACATTTCAATGATGTATGATGTCCATATTTAGCAAATTAATAGATGATGGAATATAAGTGTTTATGGATGATTTCTCAGTATTTGGAGATTCATTTGATGCATGCTTATGCTACTTAAAAAAAGTTTTAGAGGTATGCGAAAGAAAAAATTTAGTCCTAAACTGGGAAAATTTTTAATTCATGGTTGCAGGAGGAATTGTGCTTGGGCATAAAATATCTGAATATGGCATATAAGTGGATCCTGCAAAAATTCACATTATAGAAAAATTACCACCTCTAAGAAGCTTTTTGGGACATGTAGGATTCTACGGGTGATATATTAAAGACTTTTCAAAAATCACTAAGCCTTTATGCTAACTTTTGGAAAAAGATAGGAAGTTTGATTTTAACGATGAATGCTTAAAAGCTTTCAATCTATTAAAGGAAAAATTAATCGCTTCCCCTATAATAGTTTCACCTGACTGGGAGAAACTATTTGAATTAATGTGTGATGCTAGCGATTATGCTATTGGAGTGGTTTTAGGTTAAAGGCACGAAAAAATGTTTAAAGTTATATACTATGCTAGTAAGACTCTCACTGATGCTCAAATTAATTATACCACTATATAAAGAGAGTTATTAGCTATCATTTATGCCTTTGAAAAATTTAGATCTTACTTAATTGGAGCTAAATGTATAGTGCATACTGATCATTCTACTATTAAATATTTAATGCAAAAGAAGGATGCTAAACCAAGACTAATTCGATGGATACTTTTAATGCAAGAATTTGATTTTGAGATCGTTAATAGGAAAGGGGTCGATAATCACATAGCTGATCATTTATCTTGACATGAACAACCTAATTTGAACGACTTTGAAAGAGAAATCACCAAAACTTTTTCTAATGAGCAATTATATAATATTATTGAAGGAAATGCTTATATTGTAAACTACATGGTTAGTAATATTTTACCACCTGATTTAATAATGCAACAACGAAAAAAAATTTAAGAATGATGCTAAATTTAATTTTTGGGATGATCCTTATTTGTATAAGCAATGTAAAGATCTTATTATTAGGAGATGTGTGCCTTATGAAGAAACTGAAAGAATTGTTGAAGAATGTTATAATTCTGAATTTGGAGGATATTTCAAAATTGATAGAACTGCACATAAGATTATGTAATATGGATTTTATTGGCCTACTATTTTCAGAGATGTTTATAGATTTATAAAAACTTGTGATCAATGTCAGAGAATAGGTAATATATCTAGAAGAAATGAAATGCCTCATAATTTTACTTTGAAAGTTGAAATTTTTTATGCTTGGAGATTAGATTTTATGGGACCATTTATACCTTCATTTGGAAATATATATATACTAATTGCTGTTGATTATGTATCAAAAATGGATTGAGGCAATTGCTTTACCTAGGTGTGATGCTAGAAGCGTTTTGAGGTTTTTAATGAAAAATACTTTCACAAGACATGGAATACCTAGAGTAATCATCACTGATAGACGATCCCATTTTAAGAATAATCTGATTCAGAGATTGGTGAAAAAATATAATATTATGCATAGAATCTCTATAGCTTATTATTCCCAAACTAATGGCTTAGCAGAGGTATCTAATAGTGAAATTAAATGAATTTTAGATAAAGCTATTAATTCTGAGAAATTAGATTGGTCTGCTAGATTAGACACTGCTTTATGGGCAAATAGAACTGCTTATAAAACTTCTATAGGAATGTCCTCTTATAGATTAATCTTTGGAAAGACTTGTCGCTTACCAGTTAAATTAGAATATAAAGCATATTGGGCGATAAAGAAATTGAATTTTAATTTGAAAAATGCTGGTGAGAAAAGACTGTTGCAATTGAATGAATTGGAAGAAATCAGAAATGAATCTTATGATAATGATGAATATACAAGGAGAGAAGAAAAATATGGCATGATCGAAAGATTGTTAAAAAGGAATTTGAACCAGGACAAAAAGTTTTATTATACAATACAAGATTGAAATTATTTCCTGGGAAACTGAAATCTTGATGAACAAGACCTTTCATTGTCGTAAAAATCTATCAATTTGGAGCTGTGATTATCGAAGACCCTAAATCTGGAAGAATATTCAAAGTTAATGAATAAAGATGAAAACCATATTTTGAAGGCAATAGACCTAATTTTAAAGAGGTTTTAATGTTGGATCAACTTGAATAACTTGAAGTTATGTCGGGCTGACAACGTTAAACCAAGTGCTTTGTGGGAGGCAACCCACAGTTATTGAGTGTTTGCTTTGTTTGATGTGTTATTTGTGTTTGTTTGTTACTTAATTAAGTATTACCCTTACTTAAATATCATTAAAAACATTTAAGAAATGAATCAAATTGAAGTTTGGAATGAATTTGGACAAAATGAAGTTTTACAAAATTTGAACTAGTGCCGAACGGTGCTGTTATCAGCGCCGGACCGCACCGCTGTTCAGAAAATAGTTTTTCATCTTTAAATTTGAGTTTTTGCAGTTCTAGGTGACAATTCTTCCACTTGAACACCCAAAAACAGTCGTTAGACGCAGGAACTCCTAGAGGAACGAAAAGGAAGATCCCAAATCTCGTCCAAATGGATTCCGACTCGATAGAAAATCTAAGATTTCAAGTTTTTAATCGTAGAAAGTTCATCAATTTTGAAGCGCAACGTCTATTCAACAAGAATATCTCAAATATGAGGTTGATTAAAGAGTGAGGCTTTGTGAATCAAGGTACGAATTCTCCTACTACTAGAATTGATGAAATCATTATTCAGAGACATTGGGCAGTGCTATGTTATACTACTACCGCCGTAGTTGTCCCGGTTGTTATGGAGTTTTATGAAAATCTTCATGGAATCAACCAAGGATCAATTTATGTGTGATGTAGGTTTGTCACATTTACTCCTACAAAGATTAATGATTTATACATGATTGAAAATGTGTCAATCTGCCACTATTCAAACTTTGCCCCAACGAAGGACAATATGAATGATATATACAGATATCTGAAGGATGAAAGTGATGAATGAGAGATAAGAGATAACAGTTATGTAAGTTTTTTGACCACACTATTAAATCATATGTATAAGCACTTACATTATTTCATATGTGCAAAATTGCTCTCAACTATGAAAATCAGTAAAGTAACTAACGAGTGTGATATCATGAACTATTGTATTCAAATGGGGATGTCTATTGATGTTGGTTCAATAATTGTTAAGTCTATTTTGGGATTGATCATTCATGGATCAAAGTATGGACTTGGACATCCTTCCACCATATTTCTCCTCTACAGTCAATCATAAGTTCCATATGAGAATTGGGAAAGAGTGCTTTTACTTTGGAAGCCTGTAGACCCAGCAGATGAACATAGTAACCAGGCAGTTGGTGATATGAATGACATGAGTATCATTGAAGATCAACTATCTCAGAGTTCGATACCTACTCCTCCTTACTTTCCTGAAAGTTCACAGATCATCTTGAAGAAAATTAAGAAATTGGAGAAGGAAGTTCAACACCTAATGAATGTAATCAACAATCTAACTGACTTCTTTGATCATTTGGATTAGAGAATGAAGGAGCACTTTGATCATTTTGGGTATCTCGAAGGAAGTTTGACATGGTTAATGAAAAAGAAAGGTTGAATTGAAGAGGATTCCACTGAAAAATTACTGTTTTGTCCATTATATAATCTGTTCGTTCATGCTTAATCAATTGGAGATTTAAGAGTTGATGATAGTTCTAAGGATGAATGAAGACTTGATTATTATATTTCTATGTTTGTGTATTCGAACAGCTTTACTTTGCTTTGCTTTACTTGGATGTTATATTTGGACTTGCTTTCTTATTTAGTTTTCAGCGTTATTGTGTTGTGGTTGTGATCGACGCTGAATCTTTAGAATTTTATGGCTTGATGATGTGTAGTGTTTAGTGTTATTTGTATGTGTTTGTAATTTGGATTTTATATATGAAAGTGATGTTTTGTGTTGTTTGTGTTTATAAATATCATTTTCCATGGCTTTAGGATGTTATTTAATGCTTAAATAGACAATTAGACGTCGAAGAAGTCATAAAAAGATCAAAATTATAAAAGAAAGTCGGAAGCCCAATTTTTAAACTGGAGCTGAACGGCACTATCACCAGCACCAGATCACGCCAAATGACAGAGAGTTTGGCCATAAGAGCAGAAAATAGAGTCGAACGGTGCTGTCACTAGCGCAAGACAGCACTATACCTGAAAAAGGCCCTAAACTCCAAATTTTTGCGATTTAACCCTGGGAAACACCATTTTTGCCTAAACCATCATCTTCTACCTCCAACCAAGGCTGATTTTCACACTTAGGGCTCACTAGCATTTGAATTTGAAGCGATTTCGTGGCCAGAAAAGTTTGAATTTGATCTTCTCTTGGTAAGAGCTACACTTTAACCAAAATTTTTTCAATTTTGATCGTGAAAATTTACTGCATTAGAAAGATTTGAATTTTGAGTATTTTAGAGAAAATTTGGAGATTTTACATGGTATTTGAGTTCTTATCTATTTAAATTTACTTTGGAGTCCAATACATTGCAGTTTTCAAATTGATTTGGATAAATTTGATATTTTTAGACCAATGGCTCCAAGAATGGCTAAGGGGAAGAGAAACTTTGATTACGATGAGAGTAAATTTGTGAATTTCAAGGCTTATTCACGCTTCAGTACATTTCTTAGCAATAAGAAGTGTATTCAATAGAAAACCTTTAAAAAATCCTGGAGGTATGATTGAAGAACTGATTGCAAATCATCAATGGAAAATTTTCTGTTATTTCACTGTTGAAGCGGTGCTGGGGATTGTGAGGGAGTTTTATGCTAGTATGTAATATTCTAAAAGTGAGTATATCCTTGTTAGAGGATAAATGCTTGAATTTACCCTTGTCCACATCAATTCATTTTATCAGTTGACCCTTTTTATGTGAATACCAAAATTTTCTTGTTATTAATGAAGCATTGGATATGATTATGAACTTTTTTACTGATGGAAAAGGGGAATGAAAGATTAAACAGAAACAAAAAGTTAATTTCCCACTTTCTACTTTGAATCCTGTTTCGAAAGCCTGACACTATTTCATTTCTGCAAGACTTTTGCCTACCAAGCACTACAGCAAGATTACTGTAGATAGAGTTGTTCTGAATTACTGTATTCATAACATGAAGAATATCAATATTAGGGCTATTATTCATAAGAGTATTTTAACAAGTTCAAAAGGAGAGACTACAGGTGGACTAGGACACCCCAGCCTGATTCATGCCTTGTGTATTCAGTCGAGTGTAGCAACTGAAGATAATGATGAGGTAGTCCATCCCCTGAAGCCCATTACTAAATTAAATCTAAAAAATTATGAAGCCCATGTAGGATGGAAATGGAGTAAGAAAGCTGATGAACCTCCTTCTAGCCATGAGAGACCGTCTACATCTTGGGAACCTACTCTGCATGATGTGCTGGATCAGTTAGAAAGGTTGAACACCGGAGTAGAAAGGCTAGAAACAAGGAATAAGATAAATGATGATTATCAAGTGTGGTGGCGAGAATAGGAGATAGCTTATCATGAAGCAAAGATGAGATTTTTCAGAGGAGACACTAGTGTTTTATTTCCTAGTTATCCTGAGTACCTTCATACCAGCCTGAAGAACCTGATGATGGTGGAGCTCCTGCAAATGATGATGGGTAGTATTTGTAGTTTTATTTTCATTTTATTTTGTATTTGTATTTTGTGTATGTGATGTACCTGAGACTCTTTCTGATTGGTATCTGTGATGTAATTTGTATTTGGTTATGTTTGTAGCAGACTTTATGCTTAATTGTGATGTATATGATATGATAGTGGAGTTTGCATATGGTTTAGTAATATGTGATAGTAACAGTTGGATGTTAAAGTTGTGTGCATAGTTTATATTTTATGTTTTTAAAGTTCTTCCCTTGCAAATTTCTAACCCATATTTGTGTATAGAAATGCTCTTATTTATTTCAAGCCTACTGTTCTAATTTATGAAGAAAACCTGCCTAAACTAAAAGGTATGAAAAGCCCAACAAATTGAGGTATGAGTAATATATTTATATCTTCTTCCCAAGTTAATTGTATTGATATTCAAAAATGTAAGTTTCATGGAGGGAAAGAATTAACTATTAATTGTTCTCATTTTTAAAGTATTTTCAAAATTATTAACATGATTTCCTGTGATAGAATTCAATTTCAGATAACTGTATTTTGATTTTATTTAAGTATTTTGTGAAACTGAATGAAATTATTTGGTAATGAAAAGTAATTTTGTAGGTTAAGATAATTAGTATAAGAGAATAGGACTATAATCAACTATTCAAAGTAAGAAAAGTTGTATGTTGAAAGTATTAAGAATCTTAATACTTTATGTGATAGGAAATGCTTGAGACTCTATGATGAATCTATAATAAGCTAAAGAAATGCCTATAAGGTAAAGGATTGTGGTAAGTTTCAAATTTAGGGTGAGCAGGGTGAAGTTCAAAATTATTAAAGGCTATCCAGATACAGTGATGCTCACTTGAAAAAAAAAACAAGAAAGCAAAATAAAAGAAAAGAAAAGAAAGAAGAAAAGAAAAGAAGGAAAAGTAAGGAGAATCTTGAGGAGATGTCTAATAAAAAATTAGCTTCACTTGGACCTACCTAAAGGGAAGAACTTAATTACTTTCTTGAACTTATATGTATGGATTAGCATCTTTACTAGAAGTGTTCTCATAAAATTCTTTTCATGTAATACTTTTAAGTACCTTAATAGGACAATCTACAGTCATTTTTGAAATGAATAGAAGATTAGAGCTCTTAGACTTGATGACTAGATAGTCTTACACCTGTAGAATTTACTTGAGTTATTCAAAGATCTTTCTGAAAATTTTACTATCGTACTTATCTAAATCAAAATTATGGTATTCTAGAAAGAAAGTTCATTGCATTGGATCATTATTTTATGTATTAACTAAAATTACTCGAGGACTAGTAATAGTTAAGTTTGGGGGATCTTGATCCACTGAAAGTTTCATAGCTTTTTTATTGTCCATTTCATACCTATTTTTGATGATATCGTACTTTAAAGAAAGGTATTTTTCATGATTTTATGCAGGTACAATGATTTTAGTCCTTTGGAACAAAAAGAAGTGAAAAGGAGAAAATTTGGAGTAAAATGGGGCAAAAGTGTATTTTATTGAACTATTGCTGAACGGCGCTGTCACCAGCACTGGACTGTGCCAGATTATAGAGACTTTAAACGCAAAAAATAGAAAATAGTGTCGGACGGTGCCCTATCCTGCGTAGGACCTCGCCCTATCCCGAATTCAAACTAAATTCAATTTATTTGGCTGGATTTTGGAGGGTTGCTTGAAGAAACTCTTGAGAAATCAGTTATGGCCAGATTTAAACTGCTTTGGAGTTAAATTTAGAGAGAGAGAGAGAGGGAGAGTTTAGAGTGTAAAGAGAGAGAGGAGAGTGTCTTTTCATTTTGTTTAAAAAATCTAGGGTTTGTGTGTTCTCTTCTAAGGAGTGTAGGAGGAGAGGAAAAGTGAGAGATTTCTTCTTCCTTACTTATCTAAAGAGAGAATTGTGTGTTGTTGTGAAGAAAGAAGATGAGTTAAGGGAATTCCTTGAGATTCGTTTGGGGAAGAGTTTGAGATATTTTGTCTTTTCTTTACCCTGTTTGTATGACATTTCTTTTATATATAAAAATCCATGTTTTTTCATCTTTTTGTCATGAGTATTGAGTATATTTCTTTGTCTTCCTCCTTTTAATGAGATGTGTTGATGTTGTGATATGAAAATGATGTGCCAATTTATTATGAAGAATTTGTAATGACATTTTCACTTTGAACTTCATTTACTTTTTGATCTGGCCAATTAAATTGTTAAAACTTGTTGGGAAACATATGTTTTGAAAGGATTATGAGTTCCACAACAAAGGTGAAGGTCACATTCAATGTCTATGAATGATTGACATAGTTCATGCCGGTTGAGTGCAAATAAATAAGGAAATATACTTTGATGGGCGTAGAATTGAAGATTTTAGAGGACATGCTAAAATTCTCAATTTTTTCCTAGGATTTGGAAACCAAAGTGAGTGTTAGCCTTCAGAGGAGGGGAAGTGGGAGCTCTAGAGTGAGAGCTAGTATCCTCCCAGCCTAACCACAGATTTGGGGACTAAACTTAGGATTAGACAATGTTCTTTATGCGCTTGGAAAATGGTAAAGAATATGAATGCTCCTATTTGGCCCAATACATTTGCATCACTTATCTGTCACAAAAATCATCATATTATAATTGGAGAGGAGGAAGATTTTTTCTTACAATTAAACTTTGTTATAACTTTAGTCTTGTGTTAGTTTAACTTGCTAGAAGGTTAGAACGTAATTTGGTAGAAGTAGTAACTATAACTGTTTGTCTCTATTTTTAGAATTGTAATTACTTGTAATTGTGCTCTGATTCGAGAAGTGATATCTGTGCTACACAATAAAATTAATTGCCTCCCTATGGGATCGATATCCAGGACTCCACTAGAGCCCTATATTACTTGAGCCATACGTATACTTACATTTAATTGTGCGACTCATTAGAAAATTAAATTAATATATATATATATATATATATATATATATATATCTAAGTTCATAAATTTTGGCAAATTTAAAAAGTCGCACCACCTAACAGTTTCAATTTTGTTTTATTAACGACTATCCTAATAGTCCAGTTTTGTTTTTTTTGTTGTCATGTCATTTTTGTTGTTTGTTTAGGTTTCATGGCTAACCTAAAAGTTACAGTTTTGTCATTTTTATTGTTGTTGGTCGTTAAATTTGGAGGTTGAAATTTTTTAAACTGTTTAAGACGTGGTTTTATAAAATAGAATTTGATTTAGTTTAATATAAATGGATTTTTGAAAATAATATTTTAATTTTGAAGAATAAGAAATCAAACTGATCTCATATAAATAATAGTTTAAATAATCAAGCATTTCACTACAATACATGTACCTATCTCGAAGAATAGATACATTGCTTGGGGTGAGGCTTGATCAACTAAACAAAAGAATTCATGATATCTGTTTAGTCTGCGAACCATTATTGAACGATAATTTCCCCTATCGAATATGAAGGAATTAGATAGGGTTTATATTAATCTAGGGTCTTTAAGTTTCCTATAAGGGCAAGCCCCTATAGTTAATTACATCTTAGATAACTGAGGTCACCTAAGAAAACTCTTGATATATATCAGGAAATATTTATATTCATGACTTCCAAAGGTATTGTTTTCAAAGAAAATGGGATAGTCAGAAATTCAATAGGAGAATGACTCAATTTTCAGAACATTTCATTTTATTAGAATCTAAAAGAGAGAAGGCTAGGGGAAGGACATAGATTCAAGGAAAATCTTGATGTCTTCCCAAACTATCTTGTGGTTTGGCTTTGATTTAGGATATTTATTTGGTGTTTCATCCTGTCAATTTTATTATTTTTCACTTGATATTAATCATCTGAATGGCCTGGAAGATAGGAGGAATTTTATAGTATCCGACGACAAACTAGGAAACCTAAAACGAGTTAAGGCTTATGCTGCACAACATGGTTATGCAAGGGCCTAAAAAAGGTGAGGATTTATGCTGCCCTAAGCAGGCTACCTCAAAGTCTTATGGCTTGTTGTTTTAATTTCTAATGAGTTTTACTGTTGAAGATGGTCGTGCTGCCCACCATGCATGCTCCGAGCTCCTCATCATAACAGGTTTAGTTTAAAGAAGTATCAATTGTAAGAGAGGAGAGAAGTTTCACGTTTTGGAAATATTTAAATTGAGGTGTCTTAATATTTTATTAGGGGAACATTAAAGTTGATTATAGCAACACTGATTAAGATCTCATGGTTCCATCATCTCGACACCACTATTTTCATCAAATTCACTTAGTCCAAAATTTACTAAACTCAACTTAATGAGGTCTATACTTTCCTTTAGACTGTGAGAAACCTAGTTAGCAACACGTACTTTATCTCCTCTGAGGAATTCCTGATCAGCCAACGTGACATTTTAATTTAGTTACAATTGTGATTTTTATTCTATTTATGATTAAATTTTGAGTTGTTTTATAATTTTGAATGTTGTAGCAGTGAATTTTATCTTGTCTTGATTTTTTTTTATTTTGATTTTTATCACAGTTTTGCGGCTACCCTAAATGTTTCAGTTTTTATGCAGGGTGACATTGTTGTTTAGTTTAATTAAGACTTAATTAAGGATTAATTTATATTAAACCTAATTTATTAAGGTTTAATGTTTTGATTAAGCTTAAGCCTAATTAAAGTTTGATTTATATTAAACCTAATGATTAATTAAGCTTAATGATGTGTTAGCATTAATTAAAGTTTGTTTATTATTATTAAACCTATTGTCTTTAAGGATTAATAATGGTTAATTAAGCCTAATGATGTTTTTGACTTAAAGTTTTTTTATTATTAAAACTAATGTCTTTAAGGTTTAATGATGACTAATTAAGCCTAATAGTGTTTTTAACCTAATTAAAATTTGTTTATTATTATTAAACCTAATGTCTTTAAGGTTTAATAATAGTTAATTAAGCCTAATGATGTTTTAAACCTAATTAAAGTTTTTTTATTATTAAATCCAACATGATTAGGGTTTAAATTATTAACTAAGTCTAAAGTGATTAGACTAATTAGGGTTTGGATTTATCCTAAGCCTAATGTAATGAAGGCTAAAGGATAACTAATTAGGTTTAATATATGATTAAACCTAATTAGGTATTAACTTTGTTTTACCCTAATTTAATTAAAGATTAATAAGGTTAGTTAGGGTTGATGTTTAAATTAATCCTAATCATATTTTCATTTGAGTTCATTTGATGTTTGAACTCAAATTTGACCTAACTCATGGTGGATGAGTTAAGTGAAGTGGATATTTAAATTCTAAATTTTTTTTAGTGTTTAAATTTTGGAATTTTCAATCCTAACAAAAGAAATTTCATTTTAAAATTTTGACAAAATAGAATATGTCATTTTAGGGTTTAAATTTGTTCCCCTAGTTTAAATTTGTTCCCCTAAATTTCTTGTCAATTTCCAATTTAATCTTTCTATTTTCTGATTTTTAGAATTATTATTAAAAATAATTACTAAATCTCATAAAAATTAAGAAATGTTATCCGAGAGAGTGTTCCTAAGGTGTTAGGAATTATTCCCTCAAATTTTCATATTTTTCTAACTTATAAATATTTTTAAATAATTAAAATACTTGAGAGAGTATTAAATTAATTAAAAATTAAATATAAATAAAAAACTAAAAATTCCAATTCTACATTGTAGTGCTCATTGTCCTGAATCCAGAGGTATTTTTATTTTATTTTTGTAATTTTTATGCAAAGTTATGTATTTTTTAAGTTCTTAAGGTTTTTATAGATTTTATTAAATCCAAATAAACCTTAGAGCGTCGCGTGTCCTTGGACGGGTTGAAACGCAGTTGATCTGCTGCACAGACCCAAACAGTGGAGAGGTTATCATTTAATCTGAACCGTCTATCATTTAAACAGAAGATCAGACAACTCTCCATCATCGTCCTCCTCCTGTCTGAACCCGAACACTTTTCGTGTTCTAAGCTTAATATCTCGGCCAAATCTTGATGAAATTCCATGAAATTTGTTCCAAAAGCTTCATCAAGAGGAACCAAACACATCCATACAAATTTATATATGTTTTGAATTACTTTGTTTCACAATGTGTCAAACCCAAATGAAATTAGGGTTGAGTAATCCATACCTTGGCCATAGTGGGTCTAGCTCCAAATTGATTAGTCTGGAAGCCTCGTGGTCTAGAGACGACTTCCCCGAATTCCAATTTGAGCTCAAATTAAGTCTTTATATGACTTTGATCAAAGGGAGGCTTGGCTTGAGGGAGTTGATCAAAAACTAGCTTAAAGGTTATGGGGATAGCAATTTTTAATTGGGCTTGTCCTCACACAGTCCTTAGATGGGTTTAGCATGGTTAGTTTGAAGGTTTAATAAGTTTGGTTTCAAACTTCCATTTTTTCCTTGTTTTGGGCTTCTCGAGTTGACTCAGTTGAGCTGACTCAATGGATTTGGTGGCTTGGTTTCATGTGGGATCCATTGCTTAGGTCCTAACTTAAGATTTTGATGCTGAGAGTTAAGGGAATAGGGCAGTGTATAAGGTTTTCTGATTTTTCTCCTCTCTTCTTCCATGTGTTCATGTCTAGCTCTATTTATAGCCATGGTGATGGTAAGGGCTGAGTTTGGTTTGGCTAGGAGTCATCTAGGAAAATTCTTAACTCCCTCATAAATTCTTTGGATAGAGTGGTGGCTGTCAATTAAATGGATTTTGGGTTTAAAAATGATTAACCCAAGTAGGGTTTGCTCATGGTTACACTTAGGTTAAAATTGAATTCTTCCTTTTTGATCCTTTGGGAGGTGGATATGGCATGTTAACTTACCATGTTATAACCTTCCCTACATGTTTTAATAAATTTTTTTAATGGTGTTAAGGAGAGAAAGCCACCTTAGGCCCCTTACTCATTTCATGCATAAATTGATTATCACGGTATTTAACCATGGTAAAAAGTTTATCCTAGGCTATTTTTCTTTTTTATTGGATGATCAAGGAGGTGGGTAAGATAACCTTTGCCATGGCTAGCCAGATCACCTTGGAGAGGAAGAAGATTCATGCCTTGAAATGGTAAGGTTTTGCCACTTCATTTTTCATGTCATCATGTCTTTTAACCATAGTTAAAAATATTATATTATAAATTTTTAATGGGTCAATTCATTTTTGATGAGTCATATGGGTTGTGTCTAACCTATATGAGGTCATCCATGATGTCATTAATGAGTTTAAAATTTTGAAAACCATTTATTATGTCATAAATGGTGTCATGGGTCAAAATTTCTTTTCATGGCTTTTTGAATATAATTCCATTCTTAATTATGTCATTAATTAAAATGTTGAAAATTATATTATTGGCAAATAAATTAATCAAAATAATTTTGAAATTTATTTGATTAATTTATATTATTTTTGTTCAAAATTAGGCATGCTCTTATTTTATGGCCTTTAATTATATTTCCCCTTTTTAATTAATTATGTTGTTAATTAAAAATATTGGAGATTATGATTTGGTCAATAAATTAATCAAAAATAATTTTGGAATTAACTATTTGATTAATTTTATCATTTTTGTTCAAAATTAGGTATTTTGCCCAAATTTGATACATGTTGCTTAGAATTGACCATTTTTAGGGTTTAAGTCATTCAAGACCAATGTAGTGACTCATAGTTTAAATTTTAGTCATTTTGATTAATGTCATGTTGATCATGCCAATGTTTGTATTTGAAGTCAATTTTGTGGTCAAAGGGGCATGGGTTAGTCATTGTGATCAATTTTAACCCTTTTAGGTTAAGAATTGATTGGTGGGGTTAATGTAGTTGTCTTTATATTATGTGTGGATTGTTTTGACTAAATATTTCATTACTTAATCAAAAAGTTTGATTAATGAAGTTAATATAATGTTTTTGGGTCATGTTTTGATCATTTTTGAATTTATGGTCAAAGGTGACCAATGAGGTGAATGTGATGATCTTTAGGTATTCAGTTGGTGATTTTGGTCAATTTTGACTTTTTGGGTCAAAAGTTCACTTCTTGGGTCAATGAAGTGGTCATTGGGTCAAGGATTGACCATTTTGACCAAATTTGGCTTTTTGGTCAAAAATGGATCGTTGGATCAAGAATTGATTAAATCAGGGTTTGTCATTACTGAGTCAAGAATTATTTATAGGGTTTTACCCCAATCATTAGGGTTTAATGACTATCAGTGAGATTTAGGGAGCTACTATTGATATAATTCCTATCTCAAACTGACTTTGAAATGATCCTTACAAAAGTGTGGTCCTCATGGAACGAATTGGAGCTAAACTGAAGTGAATCGGAGGCAAAATGGAGCAAGTTGGAGTCTAGCCCACTGGCTCCTAGAAGCCAATTTTTGGGCATCAAGGTGCTGCCCAGTAGCACCTTAGCACTAGTTTTTGGGCTCCTTGGCTCTAGTGCCTCCCAGGAAACCCGAGAGGGTGGCAACTAGGTGCCAGTGACTGGGAGCCAAGGCACTGATACCAGCAAGAACGGTTCTTGCAGTTATTAAGCATGATGAGGGGAGTTATTTAGTGGATTTTGACACTTAGAGAAGGGAATATTGGCCTCTCTAAACCCTTGGAAACCTCAAGGAGTCAAAGGAGTCGTAGTTAGAACTTGGGTTCGTAAATTTTCACTTTTCTTGAGAGATTGGTGAGGGGTATTTTGAGAAATCTGTAATGGGATCATTTCAGGATTGTAGGAAGCACTTGAATACATTGTTGGAGGGACTTTTCATCTCTTTTTTGAGGAGAAAACTATGTATCATGTTACCATTTGTCTTGTACTTTTTTTAAACACATATTTAGTAGATTTGCTTTGTTAAATGATGATGATTTCTATGGTGTTCTTCGTGCATTGTGAGTAGATTTCCTTTACTTTTCTCTTGTGGTAAATAATTTGAATGTGTAGGATGTTAGGATGCTTATAGAATTGATATTTAAACTTTAATGTGATGATGTTTCTGTTGGTTCTTCTTTTACTTTCCATTTTGGCCAAATGTTTTTAGTAAACTTTGTTGTCAACCCATAAAAACTTCGGAGAGTTATGGCATGAACAACTAGAAAGATCACATTGAACTAGTGGGTGAAGAAAAAATAGTCCTTAAGGCAATGCAATTAGATAGGGAGATAGGTTTTGTTGGGTATTACTTGGGGGTTTTGATCGCTGAAAAATTTATTAAGAAATTCATACCTATTTTTGATGAAATTGCACTTTAAAGAAGGGTATTTTCTTTATTTTATTGCAGGAATGAAGAATTTAGGTGATAAAAGAAAAAATCATAAAAAGGAGCGAATTTGGAGCAAAATCATGCAAATTGTACTGAGTCTCCGACGGCGAGATCGAGCCCGCCGACGGCGAGGTTACGAGAAGAAAATTCTGAAGAATTTATAACTGTCTCGCTGACAGCGAGCCCGAGCCCGCTGACAGCGAGCTAGAGCGGTTGAAGATCTTCTAGAAGCCTCGCCGACAGCGAGGTAGTTCGTCGCCGACGGCGAGCTAGTTCAAATGGTGCAGATACATTGAACCTGGACACTTTTTTGAAAGGATGCTCATACACACCTCTTGGTCCTTTGCTCACCTCTATATATAGAAGCCGAAATTAAGTCTTTAGTGTGTTACTTTTGTGTCATTTAGTGTCATTTTTAGTGTAGTCTTTGTGTTATAAGTGTTAGTTTTGTGTCTTAGAGAGTTCTTGAGTGAGTTAGTGAGTTTTTAGTGAGTCGTGTTGTACTGGAAGGAAGAGTCAAAGGAACTGTGAGGAGTCTGCTTAGGGATAAATTAAGATAAGTATTTGTATTTATTGTTTTTAACTTTAAATGAAATCCATGCTTAGTTTAGTTTCCATGCATTCTAAGTAGTTTATTAAATCTTTCTCCCTCTTATGAAATTAAGTGATTTGATGAACTAAAAATAGAAGTATTTTTATATATTAATAAATTGTGATAATTTTTACTTAAAACTTAATTTACTTTTCAAACTGGCCATTTGATTTATTAAAATATGTTGATTATCAACTATAGTAAAAATTACATCTGATATTCGGGGAAATTCAAATGCCTTGGAAGGAGGGTGCAAATAAATAGGGAAATAATATCACTGGGCGTAGAATTGAGCATTTTAGTGTGACAGACTAAAATATTCAATTTGGTCCTATTGTTTGAAAGCTGAAGTGTAGATGTTAGCCCTCAAGTGAGGGGAACGTGGGAGCTCTGAAGTGGCAGTCGGTATCCTCCCAGCCTAGCCGCAGATTCAGTAATCAAACATAGGATTATTCAATATTCTTTACACCTGGACCAAAGGGTAAAGAATAGGAATGCTCCTATTTGTCACAATACCTTAACATTATCTATTTAAATTCATCAATCATTTAAATTTCTAAACAAGGGGAAAGATACTTTTTCTGAATAGTTAAAACTTATTTAGCTATTAGTTTTATTTCCTACACTTGCAATTAGTATTAATTTTCTACTTAGTTAAGTTACACGATTAGAATACTTAGTTTACTTTATTGCGCTTAAATTTAGAACTCCAAATTTTCGTATACTATTTTAAAATTATTATTATTATTATTTTAAAATTAGTCTGTTATTTAATTTTCTCTTTCCCTGTGGGATGATAACCGAGACTCCACTAGAGCCCCGTATTACTTGATACGATACGTATACTTGCGTAGCATCCACAACATAAATTACAATTCTATACATATAATATAGCGGGGTCAAGTTTTTGGCTTCGTTGCAATCAAATTAAAATATCATAATATAAATTTGTGGGTCAGGTTTCTATTGGGATAGGCAGAAATACTTACTAAGTTAACCCAAATTAGCAATTCATAATATTCGATTGTACAATCCACATACACAATCACAAGAGAAAAGTAGCTTTTAAATCTTGATATTCACAAAACCAATAGATCAAGTTAAACTTAATTTTAGACTTAGTGATGAAATTTAGGAGTAGTTGTTAGAAAAATCACCTTAATCGACACTCCAAACTAAGAGCTTAACATAGTAGACTAGAACTTCTCTTATTGGATTTATTACCTCCTTCTATGTGAGATTGGCAATCCAGACTCAATAGAGCCCTATATTATTAAAATGATATGTATACTTGCGAGAGAAACCTCAGTGTGTAGGAAAATATGATTTTAAGAATTTAATCAATTTTCCATAGAGCAGATCAAGTTTTCTTGTGTCATTACCAGGACTTACTTTATTTTGATAATGGCTGGGGCGGACCATATTTTCTGACGCCATTGCTTGGGAATAAGGTAAAGAACCGTAGGAGAATTTTAGTTGAAACTATAAAACTTAGACTTGGAAATCATAGTGTTATTATATAACATGTTTTAATTATTGTGTGCTATTTAATAGAGAAAATTAAAAAAATATATATTTTTGAGTGTTTGACATGCTTGATAGCTATCCTATTTGTTAAGTCATTAGAATTGATTGCATAGTTCAGGAGCTGCAGGCCTTGAACTCTATGACTAAGAACTAGAGAGAACTTTTAGGAGGATTAAAAAATAGAAAAGTCTTTAAGAATCTGTTGCAGAAATGGCGATACAACAAATTAGTGAAGAATCAGTTCATGATTATAATGTGAATAGACCTTTAAGGGATTATGCAAAACCTACGGTGGATGAAATTCATTTAAGTATTCAAACCCCCACTGTAGAGGAGAACACATTCGAACTTAAGCCTGCTATTATTTAGATGGTGCAAAATAATCCTCGTATGAAGATTCTAACTTACATTTGGCGAGATTCCTAGAACTTTGCACCACCTTTCGCTATAGAGGTGTTTCCAATGACATTGTTAGGTTTAGAATTATCCTTTTTACTTAAGGGATAAAGCCAAAATTTAGCTTAATTCATTATCACCTTGATCAAATAGGACATGGGAAGATTTAGCCTAGAAATTCCTAGCAGATTCCACCATCTAAAACTGCTAAGTTGAGGAATGATATCACATTATTCTGTCAACTTGAAGATGAATCAAATTGTGAGGCCTAGGAACAATTTAAAGAAATTCTTAGGAAGTGTCCACTTCACGCTTTGCTTGGTTTATTATTCAAACCCTCTTTAACAGTTTAGTTGGATCTTTAAGAGCGATCATCGACACTACCATTAGATGTTCGCTTATGTCAAAACCATTTGAGGAGGCTTATTCTCTTATAGAGGATGTACACTAAAAACTTTTAATGGCATTCCGATAGAGTAAACTCCAAGAAAGTATCGAATTTTCATGTAGCAGATGTGCTGACTATTTTAACTTCTCAGGTAGCAACTATTGTGGAAAGTTATACCAATATGGAATGAGTCAAGCTAAAGAACCTCAAGTTATTAAGTAAAATTCATTTGGACAATTGTACTAACTCTTTTAAAACTATCCATGTGTAAAATAATTTCTCAAACATCCCATATTCAAATTATTGCAACCCAGGTTGGAAGAGTCATCCCAATTTATACTTGAATAACAATTCTAGAGGAGGAAACTAACCATGGAGAAATAATCAAGTTAATCTTACATGTAATTGGAATAACCAGGGGGGTAATTCTAAATTTATATCTTCTTCTCTTCTTGGATTTAACTCCAACCCATAGTTCAGGGAGAAGAAGTTATCATTAGAATAGGTTGATCTTCAAATGGGGAGTCAACTGCAAAGCTAAGGGGCTGCAATTAGGAATATAGAAAACTAGATGGAGCAGATTTCTAACTCACTCAACAATCATCCTCAAGGGATTCTTTTTAGTAGCACCGAGGTGAACACTAAGGAGAGGAGTAGTGAGCAAGTAAAATTTGAGTTACAGTTGTATTCGTTGGGCTGATGACATTAAACCAAGCTCTTCATGGGAGGCAATCCATGGTTATCTGTGTATGTTAATGTGTCATGAATGTTTGAGGTGTACTGTGTTTGTTGATGTGGAGTGAATAACTTTTTGATGTTTATGGATGTTTGGATTGAGCGCGGATTTATTTAATTGAAGTGTGTCATGAGAAAGGTGATTCCTTAACTTCTTGTTATGACTAGACTTGTATGTGTTCTCTAGTAGTAGTAGGATTAACTAGTCCACTTTGACTCAGTTCTCAACCGAACTCGAGGATTTACTGAAGTCGTGTTGGGTTTAAACATGGGACGGATCCTTCTCAATCTTGTTACTTCCTTTTTTTGACCGTGTTTTCTTCAAGATGGTTTAATAAACCAATTTAAAGAGTAACATGAGGATGACCCTACACTATTCTTATTACTATTAGAGGTGTGTAATTAAAGGGATGAGTGGATACCTGAGGTTGGTGCATGCGAGCCAATACATTAAGAATGATCTTATCCTTTTTTTTGACCCTAAAAAGCATTTTAAAACACCCAGGAGAACAGTGGAGAGATTTCATTAGTAATTGGAAGTAAGGAAAGGAAGTGTGATGAAATGGAGGAAGAATTAAACTCATTTATGTATTGATGTTTGTGTATGTGTAACAGGAGTAAATAGGACTTTGGGAAGATCAAAATAGTCAATTTAAAAAAATTAAAAAAGAAAGTGGATCGTGCACGAAGGACTGGGGCGTTTGACATCAAAAAATGCTAAAAGGAGAACTAGCGCTTAAGCACTCAAATCGCGGTGCCTAGGTGCCTGTTTCTCTGTTCGACAAAATCAAGCTAAGTTGCTCGGTTTAGGTGATTCACACACGAATTCATCCCTCGATTTATACTAGGCAATTTAGAGGCAATTCTTAGGGATTATTTTCTCATTGCCTTTGGGTTCAATCTAATTAGAGTATGAAGTTCACCTCCCAAAGGTAAATTTCATCACTACGAGCTTGCATTTTTATCTTCATTCAATATTTTTTGGAAAATTTGGGAATTCTTGAAGAAGAGGGTGTGATTGTGAGAGAGATTCGATTTAGCCTTTAACTAGAATATTGATTGCATTTCTATCTTTTGTAAGAGTAATTTGATAGTGTGGGATGTTTTTCATTATGTGTTGTTATTACATGTTGCTACTGATGTTGTGATGATGTTTTTTTATTTTTCTGTGTTGTACTGAACATTTTATTTATCTCTATTGTAATATTTGAGATATTTATGGACATATGTACTATTGTCTTATGCACATGTGCTGAAACCTGTTGTGATATTAAAACCTTTCTCTTGTTTAATTTCTTCCAGCATATTTAGTTTAGATTTACTTATGTTCCATAATGTTCTGTACTGATGTATACTTGTAAATGTTTCTTATAGGCTCATGTGGTAGATTGTACTTTTGAATAGTTTTTCTTCCCACTTACTTTTTTTGTACTGAATGTTATACATGCTAAAAATCAAGTTTGAAGGGGGAGAGAAATTTTTAAAAGCCTAATCTTATTTATCCTCAATAAATTACATTTAAAATTTTTATCATTTTAAAATGATTTATTGAATATAGTGTGAGTTATAGATTATTGCAATTTTGATTTTACGGGTGATATAAAAAAATAGATGAAATTATTTGTAAAGAGAACTGCTCTAGAGTTAAGGTATTTTGCAGGAGACAGGTAGAAAAAGGTTTTACTATTTATTGTGGAAAATAGTAGTATTTTTGAAAAACTAAGGTTACTAGATTTACAATTTTCAGGAATTGAGCCTCTATCAAAATTTATTTTAAACTAATACTTACCTTTTTAAAAGTGAAAGAGAGTGATGAGTTTTTAACTTTAGGAGGCGGATAATGAAATTAAAAACTATTAAACATCAATTTAGATATAATAATCCTCACATAAAAATATGTAGGATTGAAAAAGAAAAATAAAAAAAATATATATTAAAAGTGAGGAGATGCTTAAGGAGAAGCCTAGTCAAAAATTGGTTTCATTTAAACCTTTTTAAAGGAAAAGATTTGGATGCAATCCTATGCTTTTTTTTCCAAAAAAGTATTAGTCAATTTTTTTTAAAATAAGCGCTTAGGTTATGTTTCCATATTTTCTAGGAATCCTTTGTTTAACAAATTACAATAATTTTCAAAGTAGATAGAAAATATGGATTCAGAAGTTGAATACATAAAATTCTTAACCCTATTCCTAGATTTATTTACTAGAATTTTTCTTAAGTTACAGTATAAAGTTTTTAAGGAAAAATTGTATGAAAATTCATTTAAACTTACTACCTCAAATCGATAAATTTGGTTTTTAAAAGTGAGAGTTACTTGAGGACAAATAATGGTTAAATTTGGGGGAATTTGATGTTTCCTTTAACATGATTAATTTTCATATTATTTAACACCTATTTTGCATGAAATTATACTTTAATGAAATGTTTTTTTTATGTTTTTATTGTAGGTATAACAAGTAGGACTCATGGAACGAATTGGAGCTGAACCGAAGGAAATTGTAGGTGAAACAGAGCACGTTGGAGTCTAGCAGACTGGCACCTAGGTGCAAGATTTTGGGCACCAAGACACTGCCCAGTAGTGTCGTGGCGCCAGCTTCTAGGCTCATATGCACTACTAGGCTCATAGGCACCGGTGCCTCTAAGTCAACCCAAGAAGATGGCGCCTAGGCGACATAGATTGGGTGCCAAGGCGCTGGTACCTACTAGAACGGTTCCTACACTTATTCAACATGATGTGGGGAGTTATTTGATTGATTTTAACACTTAGAGAAGGGGAACTTGGCCTCTATGAACCCTTGGAAACACCAACGAGGCCAAGGAGTCGAAGGTAGATCTAGGTTTTGTAGTTTTTCACTTTTCTTGAGAGATTGGTGAGGGGTTTTGATAGAATCTATAAGGGATCATTTCGGCATTGCAAGAGCACTTAGATACTTTGTTAGAGGGACGTTTCATCTATTTTATGAGAAGAAAAGCTAACTATCGTGTTTCCTTCTGTTTTGTACTTGTTGTAAATACATATTTAGTGGATTTTTTTTGTTAAATGTTGATGATTTATATGGTGTTCTTCATGCTTTGTAAATAGATTTCCTTTGCTTTTCTCTTGTGATGAATAACTTGAATGTATAGGATATTAGGATGCTTATAGAATTCATATTTAAACCTTCATGTGATGATCTTTTCTTTGGTTCTTCTTTTACCCTACCATTCTGACCAAATGGTTTTGTTAAAATTTGTAGTGAACCCATAAAGACTCAAGAAAGCTATGCCATGAACAATTAGGAAGATCAAATTGAACTAGTGGGTGAAGGAACAATAGTCCATAAGGCAATGCAAATAGATAGGGAGATAGATTTTGATGGGTATAACTTGGGGTTTTCTAGGGTGCAAGGCAGAAACACTTACCAAGTTAAACCAAACTTCTCTACGCACTCGGAAGATGGTAAAAAAGATATATGCTCTTAGTTTTCACTAGCCACATTAGCAATTCATAATATTTGATCCTATCCACTTATGCAATCAAAAGAGAAAGTTAGTATTTAAATCATGATATTTACCGAACCAATTTATTTATTTAGATTTAGCTTTAGAATTAATGTTGTAATTTAGTAGTAGTTGTTAAAAAAATCATCTTAATCAACACTCTAATCTAGGACCTTAGTGCAGTAGACTAGAACTTCTCTTATTGGATTTGTTACCTCCTTCTCTGTAGGATCGACAATCCTGACTCAGTACTCCTATATTATTGAAATGATATGTCTACTTGCATGAGAAATCTCAGTGTGTAGAAAATTCTGATTTTAAAAATTCATTCAATTTGCTACGAAGCTGATCAAGTTTTTTGGTGCCATTACTAGGACTTCAATTATTATGGCAATCACTGGGGTGGATCACTCCACATTCCTAAAATTTAAAAATATAACAGTTCAAATATATGTTACTGAGGATAAATAAATTTAAGTTTTTACAATATGATTTACATCCTCCTCCTCCCCACCCACCCCCCACCAATCCACCCCAAAACACCCCCACCCCACCCCCACCCCAGCCCACCCCTCCCCCACCCCCAAACTTAATTTTTAGCATATAAAACAATTCAAAATATGAATATAAGTAGAGAAAATTTTGACAGACATACTTCCCACAACATCTGTCTATTATAGAATTAATAGTTTAAGCTCAATACACATATATGCAGTAACAAGTATTTGAAAGCTAACGGGGGTGAAATAAAACTATAACGAAGAAATTCTAGATATCTTAACAGATAAACATGAATGGGCTCACAATAACAACATAAAGAATGAATAAGAGAGTACAATATAAGTGGCAACAAATTAGTAAAAATAAAGTCCAGTACATCCATAAATATAACAACAATTAAACTTGATATAATTAATTCTCATCCTCCTCATCATCTTCATCATCATTTTCGTCATTGCAATCTTCCTCCTCCTCTGACTCCTACTTCTCTGAATCCTCCTCCATCGGTTGGCCCATACAACTGATATGGAGGATAAGTTGGGAACTTTACTAAGTTTTCCCTGCCAATCCACTGGTTCCTTCTTTACCTTTCTAACCAAGTAGCATGGGCACTGTCATGATAAAAAAATTGACATTTATATTTTCAATCTAGACGCGAGCAATGTTTAGTCAATCTATACACCTCACCATGTAAAATAGTAGTGATATCCTCTATGTATTTGTTGTTCAAATGTTCTTATCAGAGTAGTAGGATGAGTGTTGTGAGGAAACGAAGAGTGAGGTGGGTGAAAAACTCATTCTTTACCTCATTCGAAAATCATATTTCTCCTATATAAACTTATTTTACTACTCGAGATTAGCTTTAAGGAATTAAGCATTTCCTCCTTACTACTAGAAGGTACTCCAACACGCTGACACAAAGAAAATATAGTAGAGGGATGCCCCAATCCAATTGTAGTTCGCTCATGAGAGATATTCATGATAGAATATTGAAGTATGGAGCCAACATCCATGGGTCTCAACTGTTGTATACAAAAAATCGATAAAGCACAATCTCTTGTTACTCAACTCAGATTCATAGAAGGAAGCATTTTAGAAGAAATAAAATAATGCTAAGAACGTGATATTCCACCCATTTTCTTAACGGGAAAGATAATTTGAATTCAATTTTTAACATTCCAAACAACCCTGCTATTGGCTAATTCATATATAAGGTTCCCTTAGAATGCGTTACTGGGGGTACAAATTGAATAGTAATAATCAGGAACATCTTCTAAAGAAAAAAATGCATTAATACATGAAGGTGAAATGTCCACAGATTTTCCACTTTCAAATACATACCCATCAACAGCTTTAGATAAATTAGCATAGAATTTTATAACTACAAAAACCACTGTAATAGCGGTATTATACAAGAAATCCTACCAATGATTTTTAACAATTACATTCTTTATCAGGCCCCCGAGTTCAATGAAACCCCTCTCAATAGTCACTTTCTTCATTTTCATTGTTAACAAAAAATCATTGTAATGCTCCCAAGCTTTGGAGCTCACAAATTTCATTTTGTCAAATGAAAAACCACCTTTCCTACCTTTGTTTCTGCAAAGCCGTGAAAGGGTAAAGATTATGGAAATACACATGAATGAGGTAGATAGTTATGGTGGATGCATACAATACAAATTTATGGGCTAAATCAAGCACTCCCTTAAGAAATAGACAAATCACCAAAAATCTCTAGAAATTCTTGGATGAACAAGAAAAACAGAGCTTAGGAGGCAAAATTAACCTTACAGAAGTGTTTTCCACACTCCAAAGCTTCAAAAATCAAGAACAAATGAAATATATGGGGAAGCCCTAGGTATGCCTCTCTATCATCGAAGGAGAACTGGAGAGGAGGAATTGAGAAAATGACTTAAATCAAGCCAGTTTAGATGATTTTTCCCCTAGGTGGGAGTGCCACCTAGGTGTTGCGATAGTGGCACCAAGGTCTTACTCCTGTCTTGGGGCTTGGTGCCCAAATTCTTCAGATCTTAGGCGTCAATGTGACTTTTAGCCATTTGATGCCACGACCACTAGCATAGATGCACAAGCCCCAGATTCGGTTCCATTCATATAATTACTAGTAATTTCTCCTCCCTAAGTCTCAAATTACACAAAATAATTTCAAACACAAAATCCAAGATTGGTGATAAATGATGGTTGCTCGTCCCTCTTCTCATTACATCTTCATTCTTTATCGCCTAATTCCAAATTTCCTTCTATTGACTGATGGGTGCTTTACATATAATTTGTAAGGAGAACCTTCTGGACTAGGTAACGACTATACTATTAAGATCAACTTATGTGTTGCTAGTCTTAAGTGTCACCCTACCTGATAGAGTATGCATCTATGTCAGTTCAACAAAAAAAAATACTCTAACCCCTTCTCATAGTTTGTCGGCGGAACCAATAGAAAGATGAACTAGGTCAGAAATAGGAAGTAAAGAAGTGAGATGGACTAGTTCTATGCATAAACTTAGCATAACTCAAGATAATCCTATGATTAATTGAGAAGTAGGGTTTAGAGGATAACATTGATCCTATTACCTCCAACATCCATACTAAAGTCTAGTCACAATGAGAAGACTAAAGATTTGTTATCTCACGCACAAAATTGTAATTAAAACACATAAACACAAACTTAACATTCAAATATAAGCAAACCACATCACAACAACAAAAAGTACAATCAAACCGCACAACATGAGTTGCCTCCTAAGAAATGCTTAGTTTAACTTCCTCAGCCCGACGATTTCAGATATTACATGAGATGTCCCAACGTTAGAATCTCATTTACTAAAGGTCTTTCCCCTCCTAAATATGGTTTAAGTCTCTGCCATTAACTTTAACTTCTTTATCGCTATTAGGATCTTTTATATCAATAACAATAAAAGGGTAAACGTTTACTGTAATAAATGGTCCTGAACACCTGGATTTAAGTTTTCCAAGAAATAATTTTAATTGAGAATTAAACTGCAAAACCTTCTATCCAGGCTCAAAATCTTTCATGAGAATCATTTGTTATTCCATTTCTTCATTTTCTCTTTATATTCTTGGCATTTTTATAAGATCCTTACCTAATTTCTTCAAGTTCATTTAATTGTAGTTGTCTCTTCTCACCAGTTTCCTTCATACTAAATTTGAACTCCTTAACAACCCAAATAGCTTTATGTTCCAACTCTACTCGTAAGTGACAAGCTTTGCCAAATATGAGCCTATATGGAGACATTTTAATTGATATTTAAAATAAAATTATGTAGGCCCACAATGTATCGTGTAATTCCAAAGACCAATCTTTTCTATTAGGTTTTATAGTCTTTTCCAAGATGCTCTTAGCATCACAATTAGAAACCTTAGCTAAACCACTAGTTTGGGGATGATATGTTGTGGCAATCCGATGTTTAGTTCCATATTTAGTGACTAATGCCTAAATTTTCTGGTTTATAAAGTGGTTCCCTCTATCACTAATGAGATATTTTTCTTTAAAAATTTAACAACACTTTAAGCATCACATTTTGGTAGAGTCACTGCCTCAATCCATTTCAAGACATAGTCCACAACTATCAGAATATATATATATATATATATATATATGAGAATTTTGGACCAAGCCTTTTCAATTTCTCCACATCTTGCCTACCACCATATATATATATATCTATATATATATATATATATATATATATATATATATATATATATATATATATATATATATATATATTACTAATTGAAGGTATGAAGGGTCTCATAAAATCTAAACCTCAGACATTAAAAATTTCAATCTCCAAAGTGCAATTCAGAGGCATTTGATCGCGCTTAGAAATGTTACTTACTCTATGGCATCTATCATAAGGTTTAATATATATGTTCAAATCCTTAAATAGATTAGGCTAGTAAGCAAATTACAAAATCCTATAAGCAGTTTGAACACTGAAAAATTTATTAAGAAATTCATACCTATTTTTGATGTAATTGCACTTTAAAGAAAGGTATTTTCTTTATTTTGTTGCAGGAATGGAGAATTTAGGTGATAAAAGCAAAAATCATAAAAAGGAGCGAATTTGGAGCAAAAGGAAGAAAATAATGCAATTTAGTCCTGAGTCGCCGACGGCGAGATCGAGCCCGCCGACGGCGAGGGTACGAGGAAGAAAATTCCGAAGGATTTATAGACCGTCTCGCCGACAGCCGAGCCCGAGCCCGCCGACAGCAAGATAGCGCAGTTCGAAGACCTTCTAGAAGCCTCGCCGACAACGAGGTAGTTCGTCGCCGACGGCGAGGTAGTTCAAATGGCGCAGATACATTGAACCTGGATACTTTTTGAAGGGATGCTTACACACCTCTTGGTCCTTTGCTCACCTCTATATATAGAGGCTGAAATTCAACTTATATGTGTGCGTTCTAAGAGTGTGTGTTCTAAGAGTGTGTGTGTGTGTGTGTGTCAATTTTTGTCTTAAGAGTCTTTTATTTATGTGTGTGAGCAGTCTTTAGAGTCTTAATTAGTGTAATTAGTGAGTCTTTAGTGAGTTAGTGAGTTTTTAGTGAGTCTTCATTGCATCGGAAGGAAGAGTCAAAGGAACTGTAAGGAGTCCGCTTGGGATAAATCGAGATAAGTATTTGTATTTATTGTTTTTAACTTTAAATGAAATCCATGCTTAGTTTAGTTCCCATGCATTCGAGTAGTTAATTTAGTCTTTCTCCTCGTTTATGAAATTAAGTGACTAGATGAACTAAAAATAGAAGTACTTTTAAATATTAATAAATTATGATAATTTTTACTTAAAACTTAATTTACTTTCAACCGGCCATTTGATTTGTTAAAATATGTTGAATATCAACTATAGTAAAAATTACATCGGATATTCGGGGAATTCAAAAACCTTAGAAGGAGGGTGCAAATAAATAAGGAAATAATATCACTGGGCGTAGAATAGAGCATTTTAGTGTGACAGACTAAAATATTCAATTCGGTCCTATTGTTTGAGAGCTGAAGTGTAGATGTTAGCCCTCAGGCGAGGGGAACGTGGGAGCTCTGAAGTGGCAGTCGGTATCCTCCCAGCCTAGCCGCTGATTCAGTAATCAAACATAGGATTAGTCAATATTCTTTACACCTGGACCAAAGGGTAAAGAATAGGAATGCTCCTATTTGTCACAATACCTTAAAATTATCTATTTAAATTCATCAATCACTTAAATTTCTAAACAAGGAGAAAGATACTTTTTCTGAATAGTTAAGACTTATTTAGCAATTAGTTTAATTTCCTGGACTTTCAATACGTATTAATTTTCTACTTAGTTAAGTTACCTAATTAAAATACTTAGTTTGCTTTATTGCGCTTAAATTTAGAATTCCAAATTTTCGTATACTATTTTAAAATTATTATTATTATTATTTTAAAATTAGTTGTTATTTAATTTTCTATTTCCCTGTGGGATCGATAACCAGGACTCCACTAGAGCCCTGTATTACTTGATACGATACGTATACTTGCATAGCATCCACAACATAAACAATTACAATTCTATACATATAATATAGCGGGGTCAAGTTTTTGGCGTCGTTACAATTAAATTAAAAATATCATAATATAAAAATTGTGGGTCAAGTTTTTGGCGCCATTGCCGGGGAAAGTAAGAAAAATTTACTAGAGTAACAGACTATTTTAAAATAATCACAATAAATAAATTAATATCTATTCAAAAATTGTATGCGCAAATTTGGAAACGAAAATTTAATACCCTACGATTCTGAATTAGAGCGTACAATTAAAAGAATTAGAAAGCAAAAGAAACAAATTATAAATTTAACACAAATGGCGAATATTCCTGAAATTCAAAATATGAACCAACAAAGACCATTAAGAGATTATGCCAACCCTACATCGGATGAAATTCATTTAACTATTCAAAACCCCGATGTAGCTCGCTAATTCATTCGAACTTAAACTCGCAATTATCCAAATGGTACAAAACAATCAATTTAGTGGTTCACCTACCGAAGATCCTAACTTACATCTTGCTAGTTTTCTAGAACTTTGTGCTACTTTTAAATATCAAGGAGTATCCGACGATGCTATAAGACTTAGACTTTTTCCTTTTTCATTAAGGGATAAGGCTAAAATGTGGTTGAATTCGTTAAGACTTGGATCTATTAAAACTTGGGGAGAATTATCACAAAAATTTCTATCCAAATATTTTCCACCATCTAAAACTCGCTAAGTTTAGAAATGATATAACTTCTTTTGTCGGTTAGATGGAGAATCAATATATGAAGCTTGGGAGAGATTTAAGGAACTTCTTAGGAAATGCCCACATCACGCGCTACCAGATTGGCTGATTATTCAAACCTTTTATAATGGATTAGTAGGATCTTTAAGATCAATCATCGATGCTGCTGCTGGAGGTTCATTAATGTATAAACTATTTGATGAAGCTTATGCACTAATCGAAGAAATGGCAACAAATAATTTCCAATGGCTCGCCGATAGAGTAAATCCGAAAAAGATAGCCGGCATTCATGAAAACGATGCAATATCTATGTTAGCTTCTCAAATTGCTGCTATATCTAAGAAATTAGATCATTTTGGAATGAACTACTCTCCTACTTTAGAAGAAAACTCATCTGAACAAATCATAGAATCTCAATCTAATTATGAAACTTTAAATGTTATTAATAATAGAACTAATAACCCTTATTCAAACTATTATAATCTTGGTTGGAAAACTCATCCAAATTTTAATTGGAATAACACATCTAATCAACAATGGATGAATAACTCAATAGGAAATCAACCTAATCAAGCAATTCCAAACTATAAACCTAATTACCCACCTGGATTTAATAACAATAACCCTCAATTCAAAGATAAGAAATTATCTATGGATGAATTAATTTTGAATATGGGTCATCAACTACAAAATCAAGGAAATCAACTACAAATTCAAGGAAATCAATTACAAATTCAAGGAACATCTATTAAAATATCGAAACTCAACTTGGAAATATTGCTACTGCGCTAAATAATAGAATACCTAGAACTTTTCCTAGTAATGTGGAAATAAATCCTAAAGATCAAGGAAAAGAACAAATTAAAGCAATACAACTAAGGAGTGGAAAAGAATTAGAACCTCAAATTCAAAAAGAACTTGAAAGCCAAAAAGAGGAAGTGGAAATTGAAAGGAAACACTTCAACAAAATTCAAACTTAGAACATCCTTTAATACCTATGAAAATTTCTGTTGAAAAACCTCCATCACCATTTCCTCAACGACTAGCTCAACATAAAAAAGATAAACAATTTGCTAAATTCCTTGAATTATTAAAGAAATTAACAATCAATATACCTTTTGTCAAAGCTTTAGATCAAATGTCAAATTATGTAAAATTTATGAAAGATATTCTAAATAAGAAAAGAAAATTCACTGATAATGAAACAGTCGCACTTAGTGAAGAGTGTAGTGCTATTATTCAGAAGAAGCTTCCTGAAAAATTGAAATATCCTGGTAGTTTCACTATACCCTGCGTTATAGGAGAAAAATTTTATGGAAAAGCTTTGTGTGACTTAGGAGCAAGCATCAATCTAATGCCTCTATCGATTTTTAAGAGATTAGGATTAGGAAAATTACACCTACTTCAGTAAACCTTCAATTATCTGATCGTTCGGTTACCTATCCTAAGGGAGTTATTGAAGATGTGTTAGTAAAAGTGAATAAATTTATCTTCCCAGTAAATTTTATTGTTTTAGATATGGAGGAAGATAAAGAAATTCCTATCATTTTAGGAAGACCATTTTTAGCTACTGGAAAAGCTATGATTGATGTTCAGAAAGGAGAATTAACTATGAGAGTAAATGACCAAAAAGTTACATTTAATATTGCAAAATCAATGAAATATCCTCGCGCTAGAAAAAGATGATGAATGTTTTCGGATGGAAATACTTGAACATTTACAACAAGAACATTTTAAGGAATATTACGAAGATAAATTAGAAAAAGAAAACACTGAATTAATTGAAGATAATAATGAAGAGCTAGATTATATTCAGGAAAGATTTGAATTTTGGATAATACAGAAAACACTGACAAGAATATAGTTCCATCAATTATTAAACTTCCTGAGCTTGAGCTAAAAATATTACCTGATCATTTGAAATATGCTTATTTAGGTAATTCTTCAACTTTACCAGTTATTATTTCATCTGCATTAAACGAATCTCAAGAACAAAAACTTTTAGAAACTTTAAAAAAATATAAGAAAACTTTTGGTTGGACTTTAGCAGATATTAAAGGAATTAATCCTTCAATCTGTATGCATAGAATTATTTTAGATGATGAACATAAACCTAAAGCAGATCCCCAAAGGAGATTAAACCCGATAATGAAAGAAGTAGTTAAGAAAGAAATTTTAAAATGGTTAGATAATGGTATTATATATCCTATTTCTGACAGTGCTTGGGTAAGCCCAATTCACTGTGTTCCTAAGAAGGGAGGAGTGACCGTCACTGCCAATGAAAATAACGATCTTATTCCTATAAGACATGTTACTGGTTGGCGTATATGTATTGATTATAGGAAATTAAATACCGCCACCAGGAAAGATCACTTCCCTTTACCATTTCTAGACCAGATGTTAGATAGATTAGTCGGACATAAGTATTTTTGTTTTCTAGATGGATACACCGGTTATCATCAAATACAAATTGCTCCCGAGGATCAAGAGAAAACTACATTTACTAGTCCTTATGGAACTTTCGCTTTTCGAAGAATGCCTTTTGGATTATGTAATGCACCAAGCAACATTCCAGTAGATGTATGATGTCTATATTTAGTAAGTTAATTGACAATGGAATAGAAGTATTTATGGATGATTTCTCTGTATTTGGAACATCATTTGACACATGCTTAACTCATCTTGAAAAAGTATTAGAAATATGTGAGAAAACAAATTTAGTTCTAAATTAGGAGAAATGTCAATTTATGGTTGCGGGCGGCATTGTATTAGGGCATAAAATTTCGGAAAAAGGCATGGAAGTGGACCCTGCAAAAATTCAAGTTATAGCTAAATTACCACCTCCAACTACGGTAAAAGGGGTATGAAGTATTCTTGGACATGCTGGATTCTACAGACGCTATATAAAAGATTTTTCAAAAATTACTAAACCTCTATGCCAACTTCTCGAAAAGGACAAGAAATTTGAATTTACAATCGAATGCCTGAATGCTTTTAAACTCTTAAAAGAAAAATTAATTACAGCACCTATAATAGTTTCACCTAACTGGGAGAAACCATTTGAGCTTATGTGTGATGCTAGTGATTATACTGTAGGAGCAGTTCTTGGGTAAAGATATGAAAAGATTTTTAAATTTATATACTATGCTAGTAAAACTCTAAATGATGAAATAAATTATATATTTACAGAAAGAGAATTATTAGCGGTAGTATATGGTTTTAATAAATTTAGACCTTATCTGATTGGAACAAAATGTATCGTGCATACTGATCATTCTGCTATCAAATATTTAATGCAAAAGAAAGATTCCAAACCAAGATTAATTAGATGGATGCTATTAATGCAAGAATTCGATTTTGAGATCATTAATAAGAAAGGAATTGATAATCAAATTGTGGATCATTTATCAAGATTAGAAAATCATGAATTATCTGATATTGAAAATGAAATTATAGACAGTTTTCCTGATGAACAACTATATAATATCAATGAGTGGAAAATACCATGGTATGTTGATATAGTAAACTATATAGTTAGTAATATTTTACCACCTATGCTAACTTTGCAAAAAATAGAAAAAATTCATCCATGATACGAAAACCTATTTTTGAGATGAACCATATTTATATAAGCAAAGTAAGGATTTAATTATTAGAAGATGTGTACCTTATGAAGAAACTGAACCAATTATTCAAAAATGTCATGATTCTGATTTTGGAGGACATTTTGGGACTGATAAAACTGCTTATAAAATTCTACAATCTGGATTTTACTGGCCTACTCTATTTAGAGATGTATACAAATATATTAAAACTTGTGATAAATGTCAAAGAGTAGGAAATATATCTGAAGAAACGAAATGCCTCTGAATTTTATATTAGAAGTTGAAATTTTTGATGTTTGGGGATTAGATTTTATGGGACCTTTTATTCCTTCGTTTGGAAACTCATATATATTAGTAGCTGTTGATTATGTTTCAAAATGGATTGAGGCACAAGCTTTATCTAGGTGTGATGCTTAGAGTGTTTCAAAATTTCTGATGAAAAATATTTTTACTAGATTTAGAATGCTGAGAGTGATTATCACTGACGGAGGAACTCATTTTAGAAATAAATATATTCACAAACTAGTAGAAAAATACAATATTACTCATAAGATATCCACTCGCTTATCATCCACGGACTAACGGATTAGCTGAAGTATCTAATCGTGAGATTAAACGTATTTTAGAAAAATCCGTAAACTCAAATAGGTTAGATTGGTCTATTAGATTAGACAACTCGCATTATGGGCTTATAGGATCGCTTATAAAACTCTGATTGGAATGACTCCTTACAGGCTTATATATGGAAAAACATGCCACTTACCAGTTGAATTAGAACATAAAGCATATTGGGCGATTAAAGAATTTAATTATAATATGAAGGAAGCTAGTGAGAAAAGATTGCTGCAATTAAATGAATTGGAAGAATTAAGAAATGAATCATATGATAATGATCGGATTTATAAAGAAAAGATGAAATTATGGCATAATCGGAAGATTAATCGGAGAAATTTTGAACCGGGACGGGAAGTTTTGCTATATAATACTAGATTGAAATTATTTCTGGAAAATTGAAGTCTCGATGGTTAGGACCTTTCACCATAACTCAAATATTTTCATACGGAACTATAGAAATCGAAGATCCAAAAGCCGAACATAAATTTAAAGTTAATGGACATAGATTAAAACCATATTTTGAAGGTATAAGACCTAACTATAAAGAGGTTTTAATGCTTAGTCGACTCGATTAATAATTGAAATTAGGTCGGGCTGACGACGTTAAACCAAGCGCTTTATGGGAGGCAACTCATATTAGTTATCTATTTTTATTGTATCTTAATAGTTAGTCTATATTATTGAAACTTTACTACTCAATTATTATTAAGAATCATCACATATTCGAACCATTATGATGAGAAAAGAAATTATTCGATTTAGAGCGAATTTGGACATTATTTTGGAATCTCGCCGACGGCGAGGTCGATACTCGCCGACAGTGAGGTTCGCACCTAAATTAAATTCAGTTTATTTATCGAGCTCGCTGACAGTGAGAAACGTCCCGCCGACAGTGAGAACATGGAAGACAGTTTTTATAACTGAGTAGCCGACTGCGAGAAACTTCTCGCCGACAGCGAGGAAGTTATAAAGATGAGTTATTTATAATTTGAATGCCGATTTGGATGGTTTCAACACCAATTCCTTTGTGAAAACCCATTCTTAAATCATTCTAGATCTGCCTTCTTCACTAGAATTCATTCCATTCACCATAATGGCCTCCAAATTCTTAGATTCCTCTAATTCTGGAGTGTTTAACCGGAGGAAATTTGTGAGTGCGGAAGCGCAGCGGATCTTCAACAAGGTTTTGGTAAAGAAAAGAGTTATCAAGGAACGGGGATTTTTCAATCAAGGATTAGAGAATTCCACTACGAAGATAGAAGAAATGATCGCGCAGCGGCACTGGGAGGTATTTTGTTACACTACGTCTGCTGTTGTTATTCCCGTTGTGAAAGAGTTCTACTCTAACTTACATGCGATCAACAATGGGAATGTCTACGTCCGAGGAAGATGGGTGACGTTTACTCCATCAAGAGTAAATGAATTATTCTCTATAGAAAACACCCCGGTATGTCACTATTCAAATTTTGTGCCTTTTCGATATAATATGAATAAGATATTTCGATATCCGATCGATGAACCGTAAGATTGGGAAATGCATGAAGACGGGTATGTTAGTTTCTCCGCATCACTTTTGAATCCCGTCTCAAAGCAACGACACTTTTTTATCTCATCTAAATTGTTACCTACTATGAGGGTAAAAAAGGTTTCGAAGGAATGCGCTATATTGAATTATTGTATTCAAAATGGATTGCCTATTGATGTTGGATCAATAATTGTTAAGTCTGCATTGGGTTTAATTGTGCATGGATCAGTTCACGGACTAGGACACCCATCTACTATTTTTGCATTATGCAGTCAGTACCAGGTTTCTTATGAAGCTTGGGAAAAGGTTCTGTTACCTTGAAGCAGCTTGATCCTACAGATATGTTCCCTACTTTGGACAATAATGATGAAATTACATTTATCTCTGATAGAGCTTCACAGAATAATCCTATAGCAAGGCCTATTTCAGATAAAACGGAGTTACTTATGAAGAAAATTAAAGGAATGGAGAAAGAACTGCAGAAAGTGAGAGATTCAATCGACAATATATCTGATTTATTTGATCACATTGATTGGAGGATGAAGGAACACTTTGATCATTCGGACACCGGAAGCTAGCTTTCTTCATTTACCGAAACAAAAGGGTTGGATCATCGAAGAATGCGCTCGAGTTTCCCTTCGGGCCTTTCTATAACTTATTTGTGCATCATCGTCATATCGGAAATATCGAGAAGATGAAGATTCGACATCGAAGAGTAGTAGTAAAGATTTCCATAGTATGTTTGTATTTATGTTATTTGATTTGATTTAGATTTTATTATGTGTTGAGTGATGATTTGAATATCTCAAACTTAATTGAGATATGCGTCATAGTTTTGTATCAGCATTTAGTGTGTCGTGGATTGGTTTGCGACGCTAATTAGTAGTAAGGATTGGAGAATTGAAGTTTGATTATAGAGTTTAAAATTATGTTAGTTTGTACATCTCATGGATTTCAATATTAAAGTTAATTTGTTGTGTTCTGTGAATTTGTTTGTGTATAAGTAGTTAATCTTCATATTAAATTAATAAATGATGTGATCGGAAATATAATATAAGGCAAATCAAGGACGAAAATGAGTGACGAAATTCGGAAATTAAATATTTTTGGAATCTCGCCGACGGCAATCCGATTTATAAGGGAAATCAAACTGGAAATCTGATGTTTAGTTCCATATTTAGTGACTAATGCCTAAATTTTCTGGTTTATAAAGTGGTTCCTTCTATCACTAATGAGATATTTTTCTTTAAAAATTTAACAACACTTTGAGCATCACATTTTGGTAGAGTCACTGCCTCAATCCATTTCAAGACAGTCCACAACTATCAGAATATATATATATATATATATATATATATATATATATATATATATATATATATATATATATATATATGAGAATTTTGGACCAAGCCTTTTCAATTTCTCCACATCTTGCCTACCACCATATATATATATATATATATATATATATATATATATATATATATATATATATATATATTACTAATTGAAGGTTTGAAGGGTCTCATAAAATCTAAACCTCAGACATCAAAAATTTCAATCTCCAAAGTGCAATTCAGAGGCATTTGATCGCACTTAGAAATGTTACTTACTCTATGGCATCTATCATAAGGTTTAATATATATGTTCAAATCCTTAAATAGATTAGGCTAGTAAGCAGATTACAAAATCCTATAAGCAGTTTGATCACTGAAAAATTTATTAAAAAATTCATACCTATTTTTGATGAAATTGCACTTTAAAGAAAGATATTTTCTTTATTTTGTTGCAGGAATGGAGAATTTAGGTGATAAAAGCAAAAATCATAAAAAGGAGCGGATTTGGAGCAAAAAGGAAGAAAATAATGCAATTTAGTCTTGAGTCGCCGACGGCGAGGGTACGAGGAAGAAAATTCTGAAGGATTTATAACTGTCTCGCTGACAGCGAGCCCGAGCCCGCCGACAGCGAGATAGCGCGGTTCGAAGACCTTCTAGAAGCCTCGCCGACAGCAAGGTAGTTCATCGCCGACGGTGAGGTAGTTCAAATGGCGCAGATACATTGAACCTGGACACTTTTTTAAGGGATGCTTACACACCTCTTGGTCCTTTGCTCACCTCTATATATAGAGGCCGAAATTCAACTTCTATGTGTGTGTTCTAAGTGTGTGTGTTCTAAGGGTGTGTGTGTGTGTGTGTGTCAATTTGTGTCTTAAGAGTCTTTTATTTATGTGTGTGAGCAGTCTTTAGAGTCTTAATTAGTGTAATTAGTGAGTCTTTAGTGAGTTAGTGAGTCTTGCTGTACTGGAAGGAAGAGTCAAAGGAACTGCGAGGAGTCCGTCAGGGATAAATCGAGATAAGTATTTGTATTTATTTTTTTTAACTTTAAATGAAATCCATGCTTAGTTTAGTTCCCATGCATTCTGAGTAGTTAATTTAGTCTTTCTCCATGTTTATGAAATTAAGTGACTAGATGAACTAAAAATAGAAGTACTTTTAAATATTAATAAATTGTGATAATTTTTACTTAAAACTTAATTTACTTTCAAACTGGCCATTTGCTTTGTTAAAATATGTTGAATATCAACTATAGTAAAAATTACATCGGATATTCGGGGAATTCAAAAGGCTTGGAAGGAGGGTGCAAATAAATAGGGAAATAATATCATCGGGCGTAGAATAGAGCATTTTAGTGTGACGGACTAAAATATTCAATTCGGTCCTATTGTTTGAGAGCTAAAGTGTAGATGTTAGCCCTCGGGCGAGGGGAACGTAGGAGCTACGAAGTGGCGGTCGGTATCCTCCCGACCTAGCCGCGGATTCGATAATCAAACATAGGATTAGTCAATATTCTTTACACTGGACCAAAGGGTAAAGAATAGGAATGCTCCTATTTTTCACAATACCTTAAAATTATCTATTTAAATTCATCAATCACTTAAATTTCTAAACAAGGGGAAAAATACTTTTTCCGAATAGTTAAGACTTATTTAGCAATTAGTTTAATTTCCGCACTTTCAATACGTATTAATTTTCTACTTAGTTAAGTTACCTAATTAAAACACTTAGTTTACTTTATTGCGCTTAAATTTAGAATTCCAAATTTTTGTATACTATTTTAAAATTATTATTATTATTATTTTAAAATTAGTTGTTATTTAATTTTCTATTTCGCTGTGGGATCGATAACCAGGACTCCACTAGAGCCCTGTATTACTTGATACGATACATATACTTGCGTAGCATCCACAACATAAATAATTACAATTCTATACATATAATATAGCGAGGTCAAGTTTTTGGCGTCGTTGTAATTAAATTAAAAATATCATAATATAAAAATTGTGGGTCACAGTTCTATCAACTCTAAATGAGGGTTATTCGTCCCCCTATTTAGAATCGTGACATTTACGAATAATTTCAAGAGTTTCTTCTATAGGAATACACCTCTTCATCACTTGATCCTTGCATTTCCCATAAAAATATTGTTCATCCCAAAAATAATATATGGCATCATGGATAATTTTTTTACATTGATAAATGTCAGACCAAAGAGTTGATAAATTTTCTTTACATTGACTCTTTGGTATGTCAGACCAAAGAGTCAAACCAAAGATAAATCATATTGCTAACCATTTAATTAACTATGTCAATATACCATGGAATATGCCAATCAATAATAGCTAAATGAAGCTCATTAGAAAAAATTCCCATTAATCTCTTCTTCATAAGCAGAAGAATTTCCAGGATTAAGCCTTGATAAATGATCTGCTGATTATTTTTTAGAGCATTTTCGATATACTATTTCAATATTAAATTCTTGCATTAGAAGGACCAATCTAATTAATCTGGGCTTGGCATCCTTTTTTAACATTAGATATCGAATATCAGAATGGTCAGTGCAAACAGTGCATTTAGTTTCAATTAGATAAGATCTAAATTTATCAAAAAGTGTAGGCTATCATGAACAACTCCTTCTCAGTAGTAGTGTAATTAATTTGAGCTTCATTAAGAGTATTATCGGCATAGTATATAACCTTAAACACCTTATTATGCCATTGTCCTAAAACTAGTTTGATAGCATAGTCACTTGCATCACATATTGTTCAAATGGTCTCCCCCAATCGGGTGAGACAATAATAGAAGCAGTGACTAACTTCTCATTTAGGGCGTTAAAAACTTTTAAGCAATCTTGGTCAAAGCTGAATAGGACATTTTTTCCAATAGAAGACATAGAAGTTTAGCAATTTTAGAGAAATCTTTTATATATTGTCTATAAAATCCAGCATATCAAACAGAACTTTGAACTCTCCTCACATTAGTGCGTGGTGGCAGTTTTTTGATAAAGAAATTTCACCGTATCTACTTTCATGCCTCTTTCAGATATTTTATGCCCTAAAAAAATTCCTCCTGACACCATACATTGACAGTTCTCCTAATTGAGGATAAGGTTAGTCTCTTCACAGCGTTTTAACACCTACGTAAGGCAATCTAATCAAGAGTTAAATGTAGGGCCAAACACTGAGAAATCATCCATGAAAATTTCTATTCCTTTCTCAATTAGATTACAAAAACTTGATATCATGCACTATTGAAATGTTGCCAGTGTGTTAGACAATCCATAAGGAATTCTACAAAAAGTAAAAATTTTGTAAGGATTTGTGAATGTTATTTTCTCTTAATCCTTAGGAGGTATATGTATTTGATAATGCCCAAAGTATACATCTAAAAATAAAAAATATTGATGGTCAATTAGCCTATCCAACATCTGGTCCAAAAAGGTAATGGAAAGCGATCTTTCTTAAAGGTAGAATTTGATATTCAATAATTAATACATATGCACCACCCAGTGACATGTCTAGTCTGAATTAATTCATTATGCTCATTAATAGACATTGTTACTCCTCATTTCTTAGGAACACAATGGATAGGGCTAACCCATGCACTATCTTATATAGGATGTACAATACTTGCATACGACCATCTCAATATTTCCTATTTAATTATATCTTTCATTATTGAGTTTAATCACCTCTAAGGATCTACCCTGGGTTTATGGTTATCTTCCATCAGCATCCTATGCATACGTATAGAGGGACTAATCCCTTTAATATCAGCTAAGGTTCATCTGAAAGCTTTCTTATAGTTCCTTAAAGTTTCCATTAATTTTTTTTCTTGTAAGTGAGTCAAATATAAGGATATGATATCATGTAATGTAGATGACTTCCCCAAGTAAGCATATTTTAAATATTTAGGAAGCACCTTCATTTCAAGTTCAGAGGGTTCCTCATAGAAGGAACAAGTGGTTTAATAATTTTGGTTTATCAAGAATCTCAAACCTCTTCTGAAAAAATTTTTAATTAGCTACAATCAATAGATTAGGTTCATCTTGATAGTGAAAAATATTCTCCTCATCTAAATCTTGTTCTTCTGTTTTAATTTCATCATTTTCTCAAAAATGTCTATTACATAAATAATTAGTTAAATCCATCCAAATACACACATCATCATTTATTTTAACAGGATACTTCATAGATTTAATACTTTGAAAGTTACCTCCTGATCATCTACTCTTATAGTTAAATCACCTTTCTACTCATCTATCATTGCTCATCCAATGGCCAGAAAAGGTATATCTAGCGTGATTGGAATTTCTTAACCTTTCTCCATGTACAATACAATGAAATCAACAAGGATTATAAATTTATCCAATTTAACAAGAACATCTTCTATAACTCCTTTTGGATAAGTGATCGATCGATCAGCCAGTTGGAGGGATACTGTTGTAGGAAACACTTCACCTAATCCTAACCTTCTGATGATAGATAATGGGATAAGATTTATACTTTATCCAAAATCATATAAATCTTTGCCATTAAATCTTTCTCCAATTGCATAAAAGATAGTAAAGCTCCCATGATCTTTAAGTTTATGAGGAAGCTTTTTCTGAATAATAGCGTTGCACGCCTCACTAAGTGCAAAAATCTCATATACTCCAAACTTCCTCCTTTTTATATTAAGAATGTCTTTCTTGAAATTTACGTAATTGGAATTTTCTCTAGAGCCTCAGCAAAAGGAATATTAATTGTTAGCTTCTTAGAAACTTCTAAAAACCTCAAAAATTGTTGGTCTATATTTATTGTTGCAATCTTTGAGGAAAGGGAGGTGGAGGATTTTCTAAGTTAATCTGAGTTGGTGAAACTACTTTCTCTAATTCCTTGGGAATATTTTACTTAGATTTTTCAAGATTTGAAAGCTCTTTCTCTAACTCATGATTTGTTTGAACTACATCTTCCAACTATTTTCCATTATTGAACTTCACAGCTTTGATGTGCTCACTATTCTTCTTCTTAGGGTTAATCTCTGAATTACTAGGAAGAGTTTCTTGAGGTTGATTTCTAAGTGAGTTGAAATCTTCCACAGTTGGTTCTCAATATTTCTTATAGAAGTACCTTGATTTTGTATTTTATTTCCTATTTGTAAAACAAATTCCTCTAATGATAACTTCTTCTCCTTAAATTGTGGATTCTATTTAAATCCATAAGCATAAGAATGTCTAAAATTAGAATTAACTTGATTATTCCAATTCCCAATAGGATTTGCTTGATTATTACCCCATTTTTTGTTTCCTCCACTGGAATTGTTATTCCAGTTAAAGTTAGGTTGGTTCTTCCAACATGGGTTATAGAAATTGGAATAAGGATTGCTAGGATGATTGCTAATCTAGTTTAGAGTTTCATATGATGAAATGTTAGGGTCAACCAAATGTCCAAAACAACTTTTCTCAATCACTGATGGTACTTGAGGTTGACTCATCTCAAAATTTTCTAGCTTCTTAGATATAGTTGATGCCTAAGAAGTTAAAATTAAAAGTACATTAGTGTCTGTTGACCTCATTTTTGATGAGGTCTTCTCTTCTTCTCTTTAGTACTTAGGATCTAGCCTTAGGCTTTTCCTTTGACTATCTTAGAGGACTAGAATTGGGACCCACCTTTTAGAAATTCAAACCACTTCTTAACTCCCTCAAACTCCACAAACTTGACCGTAGACCCCTAATCACCTAGAGGGTTGAAATCGAATGTGGAAGTTTAAAGGATGAGTTCCTATGGGACTCTTTAGCCTTAGGATCGTCTACAGGTGGCTCGGTGTGGTGAAGGGGCTGACTTACACACACACTACACTTATACACTACACCTACACACTACACTTCCACACACCTCCTAAAACTACACCCATACCCAACTTGACCTCCTGACTCATGTAGGTGATTCACATGGATGGTCCTTAACCCCTGAGCCCTTGGCTAAGAGGGTTAGGAACAACATAGTGAATGCCTCAAATGAGTCCATTCATGACTCATATGGGCTTGATATGGCTTCATGGCTCAACCAAAATGACTTCTTTCCACTTACATCCACCCAATCTTCAATTTCCCAAATTTTCAATTTTTGACCCCGGGACCCTACACCCAGCTTACCTACCCAAAACCTCGAAATTACCCAAATTTCTCAAAAATTTCCAAATTACCCAAAATTCTCCAAAATCATTCCCAAACATTTCCACATCACTTAAATTGATCATCCATACCCAAAAATACCAAAAATTCCAAGAAAACCTCCCAATACCCTCCAAATACCCAAAATACCCCTCTTGACCCAAAAATCCAAAAATCCAGAAAATTCCCAGAAAATTCCAGAAAATCCCAAATATTCCCAATTTCATTTTGTTCAACTACACCATGGGTCAATTTTTTCAATTTACCCTACTTTTGTCAAAACCCCGATTTGGCCCATTTTAACCCAAAGTGAACCCGATGTTAAACCAAACCTACCCAATTGACCCCAATTTTGGTCCAATTCAGTTCTAAACTTCAATGCAACATCCCCAATACCAATCTAGACCAAATCCAAGTCCAATTTGATTGATATTTGGATCCAATCTCACTTTTGGCCTTAAAGCCCGATTTGGACCCATGACCCAAACCTAACCCAAACTCACCCAATTCAACTCCAATTAACCCCAAACCTTTTCTAAATCTTCCTTAACATTCCCACAAAAAAAACACTAACATGATTTGCCCAAAATTTAGACCCAAACCCCACTCAAATTCAACCCAAAGCTAAAAGGCCCATTTTGACCTAAACCCGAACCTAACCCAAATGAGCCCGAACCCCAAAATCAAAGCCCAACCAAAGCCAAAACCTCTTTGAAACACTCCCATAAACATTTCTCAACATTGATTTTACATCAATTTCAACCCTAGCCCAACATTAGCCCAACTTGGCCCACTTGGACCCATATAGGCCCACTTACCAAATAAACCCAAATTCAAACCAATTCAACTCCAAATCACACCAAATTGACTCCAAGCCCTTCATAGAACATCTCCAAACCAATTATGACATTTATTTGACAAATTTCTTCACAAAATCTTTAACCAAATGCCCATCCTAAAATCAAAAAGCCCATTTCCCTTAAACTTTCCTAAGAGCCCACTTCCTTCAAATTCAAAAGCCCAAAATCTACCCTAAAGCCCACATGACATCTCCATTTGCCATCCACTTAATTAAAGCCATTACCTAAGTCCTAAATTCACCATCAAATTATTCCAAATCAAGTTTCATACAAATTTCCATCAAATTACCAAAAATTCCTAAAATCCATTTTCATGAAATTGACCAAACCTTTTCCCAAGCCAAAGGTGAGCCATGCAAGCCATGGACGAAGCCACATGAAGCCATGGAAGGCTTGACATGTGATCAAGCCATTAATGGCAAAAGGAGGGGCCCCTTTCCTAATCCTCCTTAAACCCTTTTTTACCTTAAGCATGTCACACACTAAACCATGCTTAGCCACCTCATCATGGATGGAGACCACACCATTCTCTCTTGGGCGACCCAAGTGACCCTTTTCAGCCCAAGACCAGGCCTTGGGTGGTGAACCTAGCCCAAAACCATGGGTTGACTCATTTGAACCGAAAATGGCCTTCCCCCCATTCCATTTCAATCCAAGCTCTTTACACATGGCAATTGTCAATTGTTTGCACCAAGTCCCGCCACGACCCACCGACCTTGAGGGTGACCCATGCACAGCCGGCCGGCCACCAGGCCGCCGGAAAACACCATGGCCGAGAGCTCGCATGTGAGCCCGACTTGGAATTCTCACCTGCTGAGTTGCCCCATCCCCAGTGGCCATTGGAGCTGTTTTTCTCTTGCCAAGAACAGCTGATCCCAAGCCCTAACTCTCCCTGGGAGGCCCTCCACCCTCTCCTATTTAAACACCACCCCTCTCGGCCATGAGAGGTGCCGAAAACAAACCTTAAGGAAACTGCGCCAAAATTGTTCCGGACTCCTCCCCATACACGAGCACTTGATCCCCAGGTGAGATCCCCCTGCCATTTCTTCTCTCGTGAGCTCGATTTCGAGTTGAAATTCCACCCAAAACCAAGACACTTCTCCACGAGTGGACCAATCCTCAAATTGATTGGTCCTACACCTTCACCGGACCAAGGGAAGGTGTCCACCAGCAAAAGCCTCATCTCCGGAGCCTCCCGGTTGCTCCGGCCTCCAAGCTTTGTGATCGGGCTTGGTCGAAATCACACCTGAGACAATTCACTGGACCAGGAGACTTCATGCGGAGCTTGCGGGATCCGATCGAAGGTGCAACAACTCTCGGATCGAAGCCACACTTCTGCGAGCAAAGGTATGAACTAATTCTTCATCCCGAGCTTCGGAGATTCTCTATTTCAAATGCTTTAATTTCGATGCATGATAACCGTATAGATGTGTTCGTCTCTTGAAGACGAATCTATAGAAGCATAAGAACATGAAAATCCATTGAGTATCGAGTGAGATCATAGGGATTTAGTGTGGACGGCTCTCACGGTGAGGACGCTAGGGGACGATGAACGGATGTCGTCCATTCAATACACGCGCGGACGGACGGCTCGGATGGCGTCGGACCGGGAGACGGTACAAGAACGGCGGGGCCGGAGCGGCGAGTCGGATGGCGGCGTCGAATGGGAGCGCGACGCGTGTGCGTTCGGAGATGCCGAGGATGAGTTGGCGCCGCGTGGATAAATAGAAAATTAGGGGTATTTTCTATTTATTTAATTCCCTAAACTTCGAAAATTCATAACTTTGTGTAGGAAAATCAGAAAAATAAAATAAAAATACCCTCTTGCTCGGTGAACAGAGGAGAATAATGTGGAAAAGAAATCATTTAATTTCATCAAGTATTTTATTTTTTATAATTTATTTACTCTCTGCATAGTTTTAATTCTCCATGCATGTATACAATTCACCATGGCATGAGACCATAGGGCTTTTGAAGCCTCTGAATTTGGGAACATTCCCTGAATTTTCCAAAGTCGAGAGGCCATCCTATGAAGAGTTATTGATTTTTCAAGTTCATGTTACTGTTTTGAGTATTTTAATTCCAATAAATAGCATGTTGTGAAATAAATTCTAGGAAAATTTGATGATGTTCCTTATGACCAGAGAACCCTAGGAAAAATAGGTTTTAAGTTAGTTCATTTAAAACAACCCTAATTGGCTTAAACACTCAAAATAGGTCTCTAATTAATTAGAGCTAACCATACATTAAATTGACTTGAAATTAATTCTCCACTGACCTTTAGGATCAGAGGAACCCACCATAAAAATTTGAGGTCTATTGGACTTGGTTAGCCCCACTAATTGGGTTGATTAAGCCACTTAGTCATTTTAAACTTTAAAAATTCATAATTTTTAAAATATCTTTCAAAAATTCACCAAATTAGTTTTGGAGCCTCTCTGATATTAGGGGAATCTAAGAAAATTAAAATTTCAATTTTCTAAAAAAGTTGATTTTTAATATTATTTTAATATTTTTAATAAATAAAAAATAATAAAAATCACAAAAATAATAAAATTCACCAAAATGTCACATTTTGAATTTTAATCACTTAGGAACAAACCCCACATTTTTCTTAGGTCTATTTAGTGAGATATTGAATTTTAAAGCTCTAGGATAATTTTAAAATTAAAAAAATATGTTTTCTAGCTTTTTCATTAAAATAATTATAATAAATCATAGAAAAATCAGAAAATTGCAAAATTTGATCCTCTGATTTCCTTGATATCAGAGAGATTTTTGAAAAATATAAAATTCATTTTTCAACATTTATTTTATTTTTAAATTAATTAACACTCCAAAACTTAAAATAATTATAAAAAAAATAATATAATTCAAAAAATCACCAAAATTGGTCCAAGTGGTCCTCTGGTCATTAGGAATGTCCCCTAATTTTCTTAAGGACAGAAACTTTCCCTTGGTCATGTTATTAAATTTTCCTTGAAAATCTCTATTTTCTACCAAAAATAATTATATAAATAAATTAAATACAGAAAAATCACATTTTCTCCTCTCATGTCTTTATTGACATATGAGTGAAGTCACATAAAAATTTCAAGTTCATTTAAGTTCAATTTAGTGAGTTATGAAATTATTAAGCTTAAAGGGTAAAGTGGTAATTAAAATTTTTAATCCTTAATTAAAACTTTAGGTTTAATAAAAAAATTAACAAGTAAAATATTTGATCCTAATCTGATTTGGATGATTGAAATTTAAATAATTAAAGGGTAGAAACCCATTAAGCAATTTAAAATGATTAAACTTTAATTAAATAATTGATTAAATTTGGAAGAATAATAAAATTGGAATTATTAAAATAGGGATATTATTAGGAGGAGATTTATTCTTTAATTTAAAAATCCCTAAATTAATTATCTCATTAATATTCAATTCTTAATTAAAATGATAACTCAAATTCAAAACATTAAAAGACTTAATCATTAAACTAAAATTAAATTATTAAACTCTTTTAAAAATTTCAATTAAAATTAAAAATAAAATTAAATTAAAAATTAAATTAAATTAAGTAAATTAAATTGGATTAAATTAAATTAAATTAAATTGAAATTAAAAGTTGAATTAAATTAAATTAAATTAAAGATTAAATTAAATTAAATAAACAAATTAAATTAAATTAAATAACTTAAATTAGATTAAATTAAATTAAATTAAATTAAATCAAATTAAATTAAAACTAAATCAAATCAAATTAATTTAATGTAGCATCAAATCAAACTAAACTGAATTAAATTAAATTAATACTCAATTAAATTAAATTAAATTAAATTAAATTGAATTAAATAACATCACCTAAGGCATGAAGGAAATTAAATATGAAACAACTTGAACACTATTCCAAATTTAAACCCTTTAACTGAAGTTAAATGAAATCACAAATCATTTGAACACCAATTTGCCCTCAAGAGCTTTGGTTATCATAACTCCTAAATAGAACATTAAATGAAATGTTACTTCACTCATAGGATATTCAAATGTCCTAGTTCAGCGAAAGCAAGTTAACAAAACTTGAATCCGGACGATTAATTCATTTATATAATTAAATTCATTTGGACTTAAAACAATCCTAGAAATATTGAAAAGATGTTTAAGATTTGTCTTAAGCACTTCCTCGATATGATAGGATGTTTATAAGAACAATTGAACTTAATTGTTCTTTGATGAAAAAAATCGTCTTCAAACCAAAACACGAGGAACCTAGACGTCATAGGAAATGACTAGCTATAGGATTAGGAACTTGGTAGAAAACCATAACCCTTACCTTAGCTTTACCTAGGAACTTGCTTAAATATTCTAATTGTGTTTTAAGTGCAGCTTGGGATGACGGGAAGACCCTCCAGGTACGCTTTTATTTTATTGCAATCTACTTTCTTGCAATTTACCTTCTTGCAATTTCATTAATCGCATCGCACTTACTTTTCTTGCATGATAAACAACTGTTGCATGAAAACCCACACCTTTAGGATAGACCCTAAAACTGAAACCAAAACTAAGTTAAAAGTCATTGCAAGACAAAATTCACCGCCACAACATTTCAAAATATAAAACAACTCAAAATTTAATCACAAACAGAACACAAAACTACAATTACAATTAAATTAAAACGTCCTGTTGGATGATCGGGAATACCTCGGATGATGTAACCTACGTGTTGCTAACGGGATTTCCCACGGTCTAAATGAAAGTGTGGAACTCATTCGAGTTGAGTTTAGCAAATTCATCCGGACTAAGTGAATCCGATAAAAATAATGATGCCGGAAGGATGGAACCGTGGGATCTTAACCGGTGTCGTTATAATCAACTTTAAGATTTGTTTTAATTAAAATATTGAAACACACGGAAATTAAGATTTTCTCTAAACCAAAACACTTTTCTCATCCCACGATTTATGATTTCTAAAACTAAACCTCTGCAACAACAAGGAGCTCGGAGCATGGTGGGCAGCACGACCATCGTCATCAGTAAAACCTGAGTCTACTTCAGTAAAACTGTCCTAGAATTAAATAACAAAGCCATAGGACTTCGAGGTAGTTTTCCTAGTGCAACATAAATCCTCAACTCTTCGTTAGGCACTCGCATTGCAAATTAAGCCCTAACCGGTCTTAGGATTCCGAGGTAGTCGTCCGGTACGACAATAAACCCTCACATCTTCGAGGCTATTTGTGTGATTTTATCATACAAATATAAGCCCTAATTAATTAAAATTGGCAAGATCAAAACATTTAAATAAATATTAGGACTTTCCTAAACTCAAGCCAAACAATAGGATAGTCGGGAAATTACCGAAGTTCGCTTCGAATCTGTAATTTCTCCTAATTTTCTTCCTTTGGATTTCCAAAACAAAAATATTCCAAATTTGATCCATTCCCTATTGAAATTCCAAACTTCAATCCTTTGAGAACTTAAACTTTGAAATTCTTGAGAGCAGAATTATTGATTATTATCGAGAGTTTTCTTAGGTGATTCCCGTCACTTAAGATGTAATTAACTATAGGGGCTTGCCCTTATAGGGAATTTTAAAGAACCCGAGGTAATATAAACCCTGTTTAATGCTTTCATATTAAGCGGGGAATTTGTCGGCTTATAAAATTGGTTCGCAGACCAAACGGATGTCACAAATATTCTAGTTTGTTTAATCGAGCCCCACCGTCAAGCAGTGTGTCTATCCTTAGGGATAGATACACGGTTTGTGGTGCGGTGCTCGTTTATATAAACTATTTGGGATGTGAGACCGGTTTAATCTCATATCTTAAAACCTTCAAATTTAAAATTATTTTCAAAATCAAATATTAACTTTCAAAATTATTTATTTAAATTAAATTAAAAATTCGCCAACAACTTCTGTTAGGCGACCCCCTTTTCAAAATAAAACACACAACCTAAAAATATGCCGACAGTGTCATGTGCACTAGCTGCCTTCTTCAAGTTTAATTTCTCAGTGGGCCATTATAAGTTTTTAGTAGCTATGTACACATTTAGAGAATTGGCCTCATCAAATGGTTTCGACATGAGCGAGCCTCCAGTGACAACATCGATAATAGTCTATGGGATCCTACCAAAGCAGTATAAAAAGTGTGAATAATCATCAAATCGGGCAGAGTGTAATGCAGACACTTCCTTAGAATTTATTTAAATCTCTGACAAGCTTCTTATATCGATACACCTCTATGCTAGCAAAATGAAGTAATATGATTTCTTAATTTCACCTTGTTTAAAGGTGAGAAATACTTAGCTAGACATTTTTGGGGTAGTTCGTTCCACGTTCTAATAAATCCAGGTGTTAATGAGTTCAACCACATTTTGGCTTTATCCCACAAAAAAGAGGGAAAAATCCTAAGACTAGCATGAACATTAGAAATACCATTATAGCAAAATATGGAGCAAAGTTCTAGAAATCTTGCTAAATGTAAGTTTGCATCCTCAGACGAAGTCCCCCAAATTGGTCATTTGCATTATTAAGCATTAATTTTTATCATTAAGTTGTCTACTAACAATAAATTTCATAAACAACACAAACATCATATTCATATATAAAATACAACACTAACAAGCAAATTTTTCATTCACACCAACACAAGTGATGCACCCTAAACAACATAAAATTTCAGCGTTGAAATCAAACCACAACTCACTAACACTGAAACTAAACAATAAACACTCAATCAAAGGATAAAGAGTCTTAAATTTAAAGCAAATACATCACGAACACACATAAGCATATATAATTTCAAATACTAGAAATCCTATCTCTAGAGACACTACTCATCATCATCATCAATACTATCTTCTCCTCGAATGTATCCTATAATTTGGTGATGCTCATATTGATTGTAAGAAGGTCGGTATGGAAATTCATCAGACGAAACATCTTCAATTCAAGCATTTTTCTTAAACATATGTATCATACCTTCTTCAATGTGTCTAGTGCGATCAAAATGCTCCTTCATCCTCCAATCAAGATGATTAAATAATTTAGAAATATTATTAATTTCACTCATAATCTTCTGAACTTCTTTCTCCAATGTCTTGATCCTTTTCAAAATCACATGTGAACTATCAGGACGTAGGGCCGCAAAGGTGTTGAACTTTGAGATGGTTAATCCAAAACAATGCTCATATCATTTTCCTTCTCATTTCCTATGTAGTTATAATAATCACATGGGTTCATAGGCTTCCAAGGTCAAAGCACTTTTTCTCAATGTTCATATGGCACTTATGACTGACTACAAAGTAGGAATATGGTAGATGGATGTCCCAGCCCATAAGTAGATCCATGCACAATCAAGCCCAAAACATATTTCACAATTATAGAACCCACATCAATAGGCTTTCTCATTTGAATGTAATAGTTTAGAATAGCACTTTCCTTAGTTACTTTACTCACTTTCATGGTAGGGAGTAACTTCGCAGAAATAAGGAAATGTGATTGCTTCGACACAGGATTTAAGAGTGAAGAAGAAAAATTTACATTCCCATCATCCCTTGTCTCCCAGTTTTCATTTTCATCAGTTACGTATCGATGGACTTCATTCATGATATCTCTTGTAGGGATGAAATTTGTGTAATGGAAAATTTAAAAACTTTCAATCATTAACATATCATTTATCCTCTAAGGAGTAAATGGTACCAACTTGGCTTGAACATAGATGACTCCTTAGTTGATTCCACGAAGATTTGCATAAAATTCTTTCACCACAGGAATGATTATTGCAGTAGTAGGGTAGCACAACACTTCTCAATGCCTTCGCACAATTATCTATTCCACTTGAGTACTTGGATTACTCAATCTTCAATTCATGAAGCCTCTTTCCTTGATTAGTCTCTTCTTCACAAAAACTTTATCGTAAAGTTTCTAAGCCTTGAAATTAATGAACTTTCTTCTATTGAAAATTTCATATCTTGAAGTATTCTTGGAATTGGAAGCCATGGAAATCATTAAATGGTGAGTTTCTTGACATTTTCTTGTCCAAAGTGGCTTTAAAAATAAGTTTAGGGAGTTATTTGGGCAAGAATCCACCAAAAACTACACTTTAAATGAACCTGGCCATTCTAATAACTGCATCATCGTTGTAGTTGCAATTGGATGTCCTCAGCACCTAATCTCTAAAAGATGGCATCGTCGGTGCCCAGAGCAGGTTTGCTCACCGATTCATTTTTTGTCCGAATAAATTTGAAATCTTTCATTAAATCCAATAATTGCAGTCATTTATGACATATAAGGATGTGTAGGACTCCAAAGAAATACTAACTCATAATATTATTAACAATAACAACTTATACAAAATAAAATAACAAACATAACTATGGATTGCCTCCCACAAAGTGCCTGGTTTAATGTCATCAGTCTGACATAACCCATTTTTGCTCAGGAAGACTCAACAATAAAATCTTTAAAATGTGGTATATGCCCTTCAAAATAAAGTTTTAATATGTGCATATTAACTTTAAATATATTCCCGTTTTTAGGATCTTTAATATTAATAGCTCCATTTTGATAGACTTTAATAACAATGAATGGTCCTAACCACCTAGACTTCAGTTTGCCTGGAAAAAATATCAGTCTTGTATTATATAATAATACTTTTGTCCAGGTTCAAATTTCTTTTTTATATCTTCCGATCACTCCATATTTTCATTTTCTCTTTATAAATTGTTGCATTATCATATGCTTCATTTCTAATCTCTCAAGTGCATTAAGTTGTAACAATCTTTTCTCACCAGTATCCTTCAAATTAAATTCCTTAATAGCCCAATATGCTTTATGTTTCAATTCTACTGGCTTGTGACAAGTCTTTCTAAAAATTATTCTATATGAAGTCATTTCTATAGGAGCTTTATAAGCTGTCCTATAGGCCCACAATGCATTATCTAGTCTAGCAGATTAATCCAATTTGTTAGGATTCACAATTTTTTCTAAAATTTATTTAATTTCACAATTTGATACTTCTGCTAGACCACTAGTCTGGGGATGATAAGTAGTTGAGAATCTATACATAATATTATATTTTCCAAGCAGTTCTCAATTCTCTTATTCCTAAAATGGGTTCCTTCGTTAATGATGACCACTCTTGAGATTCCATATCTTGTAAAAAAAATTTTATTAAAGTTTTTAAAACACTCCAAAAATCACATTTATGTTAAGCTGCTGCTTCAATCCATTTTGAAACATAGTCTGAAACAATTATTACATATAAATTTCCAAATTAAGGAATGAATGGTCCCATAAAATCTAATCCCCAAACATCAAAAATTTCAACTTCCAATGTATACTTCAGAGGCATCTCATTTCTTCTAGAAATATTTCCTACTCACTGACATCGATCACATGTTTTAATATATTCATTAACATTCTAAAAAGAGTAGACCAATAAAATACAGATTGTAAAATCTTCTGTACAGTTCTATTAGTTTTAAAATATCCTCCAAATTAAGAATCATGACATCTTTGAATAATTTGTTCAATTTCTTCATATGAAACACATCTCTCATAACTAGATGTTTACACTTTTTATATAAATATGGGTCATCCTAAAAGTAAAATTTAGCATCATACATAAATTTCTTTTATTGTTGTGTCATTAACTCAAATGGTAAAATATCACTCCCAATCTAGTTAACAATGTCTGCATACTACGGTATATTCTTTCCATTAATACTATATTATTGTTCATCTGAGAAGTTTCTATAATTTCATTAGCAAAATCGGATAATTCTTTCAATTCTAGGCTAAATAAATGATCAGCTATTTGATTATCAGTTCCTTTTCTATCCACTACCTCAAAATTAAACTCTTGCATTAGAAGTATCCATCAAATTAATCTTGGTTTCACATCTTTCATTTGCATTAGATAATTAATAGAAGAATGGTCTGTATGGACTATACATTTAGCCCCAATTAAATATGATCTAAATTTTTCAAAAGCATAAATAATAGCTAATAAATCTCTTTCAGTAATGTGTAATTAATTTGAGCATCATTAAGAGTTTTACTAGCATAATATATTACTTTAAAAACTTTGTCATATCTTTGACCTAAAACAGCCCCAATGGCATAATCACTATCATCACACATTAGCTCAAATGGTTTCTTTCAATCAAGTGAAAATATTATCGGAGCAGTGATTAAATTTCTTTTAATAATTCAAAGGCCTTATGCATTCTTCATTAAAATTAAATTTGTCTTTTTCTAAAAGTTGACACAAAAGCTTAATAATTTTTAAAAACTCTTTTATATAATGCCTGTAGAAACCAGCATGCCCTAAAAAACTTATAACCCTCTCATTATGGAAGGAGGTGGTAGTTTAACAATAATTTGAAATTTTGTCAAATCTACTTCGATGTCATTTTAGAAATTGTATGCCCAAGCACAATTCCTTCTGCAACAAAAAATTGACATTTCTTCCAATTTAATACTAAATTTGTTTTTTCACAGAGTTCCAAAAAATTTTCTAAATGATTTAAACATAATTCTGATGAAGTTCCAAACACTAAAAAATCATTCATAAACACTTCTATTCCATTTTCAATAAAATTATATATAATTGACATCATACATCTTTGAAATGTTGCAAGTGCATTGCATAATCTAAAGGGCATTCTTCAAAAAGCAAATGTTCCATAAATACTAGTAAATTTTTTCTTTTCATGATCCTCAGGAGCAATTTGAATTTGATGATAGCTGGTATATCCAACCAAAAAGTAATAATATTTGTGCTCAGCTAATCTATCCAACATTTGGTCTAGAAAAGGTAAAGAAAAGTGATCGTTCCTAGCGGCGGCATTTTATTTTCTATAGTCAGTACAGATTCGCCATCGAGTGACTTTTCTTATTAGTATTAATTCATTTTTCTCATTTATATCTACTCTCACTCCCCCTTTCTTTGAAAAAAAAAATGAATTGGACTCACCCAAGTACTATTTGAAATAGGATATATTATTAAAGTGTCTAACCATTTTAAAATAATCACTTTCTTCATCATTGGTTTTAATCTCATTTAAGGTTCATGACATTCATAAAATAAAATTTTGTGCATAGAAATCGAAGGACTGATTCCTTTAATATCAGCTAAAGTCCATCCGAAGGTCTTTTTTTATTGTTTTAAAGTTTCTAATAATTTCTGCTCTTGTAATTCAGTTAAATCTGAGGATATAATAATATGTAATGTACATGAATCTCCTAAAAATGTGTATTTTAAATGGGTAGGTAATACTTTCATTTCAAGTTCAGGAGATTTTATAATGGAAGGAATGTGATTCTTATTATCACTTTCTATAGTATCCAACATCTCAAATCTTTCCTGAACATAATATAACTTTTCATTTTCTACCTCAACATTGTTATCTTCCATCTCATCCTTATCCTCATATTTCAAATCTTCTTGCTCTAATTTCTCTTTAATTTTTTCCTTAAAATGCTCATTACTTAGAAAATCACAAACTTTCATTCTGAAACAATCATTATATTCTTTTATTGTAGGATATTTCATGGCTATTGATATATTAAATGCTACATCTTGATCATTGAATCTCATAGTTAATTCTCCTTTTCGAACATCTATCACAGCTCTTCCAGTTTCAAGGAATGGTCTCCCCAACATAATAGGAATTTCTTTATCTTCCTCCATATTAAAATAATAAAATCCACAGGAAAGATAAATTTATCGACCTTTACCTATACATCTATTATAACACCATTAGGATTGGTGATCAAATGATCAGCTAATTGAAGAGTTACAGTAGTAGAAGAAATCTCTCCTAAAACCAACCTTTTAAAAATTAACATAGGCATAAGGTTAATATTGGTTCCCAAATCACATAAGGTTGTTCCAAAAAATCATTCACCAATAGCGCAAGGTATAGAAAAGCTATCAGGATCTTTTAGTTTTTTAGAAAGCTTTTTCTGAATAAATGCGCTACACTCCTCACTAAGTGCAACAGTTTCATTATATGAAAAATTCCTTTTTTTATTAAGTATATCCTTCATAAACTTTACATAATTTGGCATTTGTTCTAAGGCTTCAACAAAAGGAATATTTATAGTTATTTTTTTAAGGATTTCTAAATATTTTGAAAATTTTTTATCTCTCTATTGTTGTTTAAATCTTTGAGGAAACGGAGGTGGAGATCATTGTACATTAGTTTTCATTCTTTTAATTAGATATTCCAAATCCAGAGATGTATCATCACTACTCTTTTCAATTTCCACCCCTTCCTTTTCAGTTTCTTTTTTATTTTGTACTCTTCTTTCCAATTCTTTCTCACTTCTTAGTTGAATTCCTTAATTTGCTCTTTATTTTGATCTTTTGGATTAATTTTGACATTACTAGGAAGAATTCCTAAAGGTCTATTACTAAGCGTAGTTACAATTTGTCCTAGTTGATTTTCAATGTTTCTAATAGCAGCTCATTGACTTTGTAATTGGTTACTTTGACTTTGTATTGATTCCCCTTTAATACCAATTCTTCAATAGATAATTTCTTCTCCTTAACTTGTGAGTTACTGATAAAACCTGGAGGATAATAAGATCTATAATTATGATTTTTTTGGTTGTTTGAATTTCCCAATAGGTTCACTGAATTGTTATTATTATTCCAATTTAAAGTAGGGTGATTCTTCCAACCAGTAATAATTAGAATAGAGATTATTTGGTCTATTATTTATGACATTCAGAGTCTCATAAGGTGATTAAGATTCCATTATTTATCCCAATGAATTTTTCTCTAACACCGGGTGCCTTTGAAAATAGTTCATTCCAATTTGATCAATTTTCTTTGACATAACAACAATTTGAGAAGCCAAAATATATATTGCATCAGAATCATGGATACTAGCTACTTTTTTTGGATTTACCCGTTCAACAGGTCATTGAAAATTATTAGTAGCCATCTCCTCTATTAAAGACTATGCTTCATCAAATGGTTTTAACATTAATGATCCACTAGCAGCAGCATTGATAATAGATCTAAGAGATCCAATCAATCCAATATAAAAAGTTTAAATTATTAACCAGTCTGGTAAAGCTTGATTCAGACACTTTCTAAGGAGATCTTTAAATCTTTCTTAATCTTTGTATATTGATTCCCCTTCGATCTGAAAAAAAAGATGTAATATTGTTCCTAATCTTAGCAGTTTTTAATGGTGGAAAATATTAAGCCAGAAATTTTTGAGATATTCTCCCCAAGTTCTGATAGATCCAAGTGTTAAAGAATATAACCACGCTCTAGCTTTATCCCTTAAAAAAATAAAAAAGTTTAAGCTTGACAGCTTCATTCGACACTCCGACATATTTAAAAGTAGCACAAAATTCTATAAAACAAGTAAGATGTAAATTAGGATCTTTAGTAGGTTTTCCCCCAAACTGATTATTTTGTACCATCTAGATAATAGCAGGTTTAAGCTTAAATGAATTAACAGCAACAGCAGGATTCGAATAGTTATGTGAATTTCATCTGCTGTAGGATTAGCATAATCTTTTAAAGGTCTCTGTTGATGTTCATTTTTAAATCTTTGATTATCTATGTTTTTCGCTATTTTGTTCAAGTTTTTAGATTTTTTTTGTTGTTTTCAAATTTTATAATAGTACATTCTAATTAAGAATCATAAGATATTAAATCTTCAGATCCAATACTACACATAAATAAACACAATCAACACACTTAAAAATAAACAAAAACACAAATAAGTTTAATAAATCAAACAAAATCTTTTCAAATATTACAAAATTTACCGTTACCCTACCCCAGTAACAGCGCCAAAAACTTGATGCGGTGTTTTTGAATTTAAATATATTTTCTTATGGACACCGGAATACAAAAGCAATTAGACGTATCGCTCAAGTAATACAGACCTCTAATGGAGTCCTAGTATCGATCCCACGAGAAAAGTGTAAATTGATGATAGTAGCACTGAAACACAATGTTCAAACTATACAAAACTTACAAGTGAAAAATATTAGTTGACAATTTTTAATTATGATAATAGAAATAAGTTAGAAAACTACCATCTAAACTTCAAAGTAAAATCACTAATTCTAAATAAAGTTTTACTATCTTGTAATGAAAGGTTCAAATTGGAGACATTATCCATCCCCTTGCAATGAGTTTAAGGTTAATGAAAGATTTAGATTATTGGAAATTGTATTGTGCCAAATAGGAGCATTCCTATTCTTTACCCTCTTCCTAGAGCATAAATAACATTGGGTAATCCTAGGTTTACTCCCTAAATCGTTGGTTGGGCTGGGAGGATACTAGCTCTCACTTCAGAGCTCCCACTACCCCTCACCTGAGGGCTAACTCTCGCTTTAGTTTTGCAAACACTAGGACTGAATTGGGGACTTTAGTCTGTCAACCATAAAATCTTTAATTCTACACACAACAATGTATATTTCCCTATTTATTTACACTCAGCTCCATGGTCTACATTCTCATATACAATATTGAATATGATTCTCACATTTTGAGTGTTAAGTGCGAGATTATAAGTGTTATTGTCAAGCCAAGTCCTTCATCATCGTACTGAGCAATAGGAGCCGCCGGATCACTTTGTCGCATATTTTTGAGTTATGTGTATTATTTTAAAAGGGGGGTCGCCAATGAAGTTGTCGGCGGATTTCGATTTAATTTAAATAAATAATTAAAAGTAACATTTGATTTTGAAAATAATTTTAAGTTCGAAAGTTTTAAGATATGAAATCAAACCGATCTCACATCCCGAATAGTTTACATAAACTAGAACCGCACCACAAACCGTACTATCCCGCAATGTACACAATCGCTCGACGATGGGACTCGATTAAATAAACTAAGATTTCAGGATATCCGTTCGTCCGCGAACCAATTTTATAAGTCGACAAATTCCCCCCGCTTAATAAAAATGAATTGCCAGGTTTATAATATTCGGGTTCTTAAAATTCCCAAGGGCAAGCCCTTATAGTTAATCACATCTTATGACGGAATCACCTAAGAAAACTCGATAATAATCAATAATTCTACTCTCAAGAATCTCAAAGTTTATGTTTTCAAAGATCGAATTTCGAAAATTTCATCAGTGTGGAATGGATCAAACTTGGAATGCTTTATTTTGGGAATTCAAAGGAAGAAGGTAGGAGAAATTACGTATTCGAAGCGAACTTCTAAGAATTTCTCAACTATCCTATTGTTTAAATTTTGATTTAGAAAGCCCTAATGTTATCCGCATATTTCAATCTCGTCAATTTCGATTAATTTGACTTATATTTGTATGATACAAAATCATAATAAATATTCTTCAAGATGTGAGGTTTACATCGTATCAATGACTACCTCGTAGTCCTAAGACCTGCTAGTGGCTTAATTTACATGACATGATCATGCAAATGCCTAACGAAGAGTCGTAGGATTTATGTCGCACTCAGCAACTACCTCGAAATCCTTGGTTTAGTTATTTAATTCTAAGAAAGCCTTGGCCGGCGTACCCGGCCTTGGCCGATGACAATGGCCGTGCCGTCACCATGCTCCGAGCTCCTCAGTCGCCGTTGCAGGCTTAGCTATGTGTCATAAAATCGCAGACGAGAAAAGTGTTTTGCTTTGTAGAAAATCTTAATTTCCAAGTATTTTTTATGTTTTATTTAAAACAAATTTTAACGTCAATATAATAACACCGGTTAAGATCCTACGGTTCCATCCTTCCGCATCATTATTTTTATCGCATTCACTTAGTCCAAACATGAATTTGCTAAACTCAATCGAATGAGTTCCACACTTTCATTTAGACTCATGTGAAATCCCATTAGCAACACGTAGGTTAAGTACCTATCCGAGGTATTCCCGACTCAACAAGACGTTTTAATTTAGTTGTAATGTATTGTATACTGTTTAGATTAAATTTTGAAGTTTTTTTTTTATATTTTTAAATGTCAGCAAGGAATTTTATCTTGCAATGACTTTTAATTTAGTTTTGTCAGCTTTTAGGACTATCCTAAAGTGCGGGTTTTCATGCAACAACCGTTTATCATGCAAGAAAAGTAAAGTGTATTCGCAATAAAGTAAATTGCAAGAAAGTAAATCGCAATAAAATAAAACAGACTTGAGGGTCTTCCCGTCATCCCCAGCCGCACTTAAACACAATTTAGAATATTTAAGCAAGTTCTCAGTAAAGCTAAGGAAGGTTATGGTTTTCTACCAAATTCCTAATCCTATAGCTAGTCATTTCCTATGACATCTAGGTTCTTTGCAGCTTGCTCGAGGACGATTTTCTTCATCAAAGAACAATTAAGCTTAACATTGCTCTTATAAATATCCTATCATATCGAGAAGTGCTTAAGAAGAATCTTAAACATCTTTTCAATATTGCTGCACTATGGCAACCAAAATGAATTTAATTATACAAATGAATTAATCGTCCAGAATTCAATTTTTGTTATTCGCTTGTTAACCAGATATCTGAATATCCTATAAGTGAAGTAACATTTCATTTAACGTTCTATTTATTATGATAACCAAAGCTTTCGGTATAAATTGGTGTTCAAATGGTTTGTGATTTAATTTAATTTTGCTTATCTAGTTTAAATTTAATACTGGTTTCGTTGCTTTATTTCTTTAATTCTTTTATTGCTCAGTAATTTTATTTTTTTTAATTCAATTTAATTTAACTTTAATTTAATTTAATTTAGTTTAGTTTCAATTTTCGATTTAATTTAACTCGATTTTAATTTTAACTCGATTCTATTATTTAATTTAATTTAATTCAATTTATTGATTTGATATGAATTAATTTAATTTAATTTAATTTCGATTTAATTAATTTAATTTAATTTTAAATTTAATTTAATTTAATTTAATTTCCTTAAATTTAATTTTAATTTGCTCTAATTTAATTTAATTTAATTTAATTTAATTCGATTTAATTCGATTTAATTTAATTTAATTTAATTTAATTTAATTTAATTTAATTTGTTTAATTTAATTTAATTTAATTTAATTTCGATTTCATTTAATTTGATTTTTAATTTAATTTTATTTTTAATTTTAATTTAATATTTTATTCTTTATGTTTTAAAGATGATTTAATTGTAATTTAAAGTATTAATTTAATCAAATTTTAAAAGGATTTAATTTAAATAATTTAACTTTAATTTAATTTTATGATTAAGTCTTTTAAAGATTTTTAAATCTTAAATTTGATTATTATTTTAATTAGAATTAAATATTATTGTAAGATGATTAATTTAGGGATTCTTAAATTAAAGAACAAATTTCTTCCTAATAATATCCCTATTTTAATAATTCTAATTTTATTATTCTTCCAAATTTAATCAATTACTTAATTAAGGTTTATTTCAATTATCTTAAATTATTTAGTAGGTTTCTACCCTTTAATCATTTAAATTTCAATCATTCAAATCAGATTAAGATCAAATATTTTACTCTTTAATTTTATTAAGCCTAAAGTTTTAATTAAAGGTTAAAATTTTAATTACCATTTTGCCCTTCAAGCTTAATAATTTCATAACTCACTAAATCGAGCTTAAATGAACTTGAAATTTTTATGTGACTTCACTCATATGTCAATAAAGACATGAGAGGAGAAAATGTGATTTTTCTCCGTATTTAATTTATTTTATGTAATTATTTTTGGTGGAAAATAGAGATTTCCAAGGAAAATTTAATAGCCATGACCAAGGGAAAGTTTATATCCTTAAGAAAATTATGGCACATTCCTAATGACCAGCAGGACCACTGACCAATTTTGGTGATTTTTTAAATTATATTCTTTTTATTATAATTATTTTGAGTTTTGGAGTATTAATTAATTTAAAAATAAAATAAAGGTTGAAAAATGAATTTTATATTTTTGAAAATCTCTCTCGATATCAAGGAAATCGCAGAATCAATTTTTTACAATTTTTTTTTATTTTTCTTTGATTTATTAGAATTATTTTAGTGGAAATGCTAAAAAATACATTTTTTTAATTTTAAAATTATCTTAAAGGCTTTAAAATTTAATATCTCATCAAATGTATCTAAGAAAAATATGTTTGTTCCTAAGTAATTAAAATTTAAAATGTGACATTTTGGTGAATTTTATTATTTTTGCGATTTTTATTATTTTTTAATTATTAAAATATTAAAATAATACAAAAAATCAACTTTTTTAGAAAATTGAAATTTAATTTTCTTAAATTCCCCGATATCAAAGAGGCTCCAAAACCAATTTGGTGAATTTTCGAAAAGTATTTAAAAGTTTAAATTGCTAAATGGCTTAATCAACCCATTTAACAGGCTAACCAAGTCCAATTAACTTCAAATTTTATGGCGGGTTCCTCCTAATCTCTAAAGGTCATGGAGAATTGATTTCAAGTCAATTTGATGTGTGATTAAATTTCAATTAATTAGACCTATTTTGGGTGTTTAAACTAATTGTATATTCCAAGTGGATTAGTTCAAAACCTATTTTTCCTAGGTTCCCCTGTCATAATAAACATCACCAAATTTTCCTAGAATTTATTTCACAACATGCTAATTATTATTCTAACACTCAAAATTAAATACGACCTTTAAAAATCAATAACTTCTCATAGGATGGCTCGACTTTGGAAAAATTCAAAGGGAATGTTCCCAAATTCAGAGGCTTCAAAAGCCCTATTGCCTCATGCCATGGTGAATTTTTTATACGCATGGAGAATTAAAACAATGCAAATAGGGTAAATAAATCATTAAAAATAAAATACTTCGATGAAATTAAATGATTTCTTCATTATTCTCCTCTCGTTCGCCGAGCAAGAGGGTATTTTATTTTATTTTTCCGATTTTCCTACACAAAGTTATGCATTTTTGAAGTTTAGGAATTAAATAAATAAGAAAATACCCTAATTTTCTATTTAAAACGGTGGCGCCGATCATCCTGCATCTCCCTAAACGCCGCATGTCGCGCTCATTCGATGCCTCCACTCGAGTCACAGCCTGTGTCCCGCCTTCCTCGTATCATCCGCCGATCCGACCCTCCGATTCGAGCCGTCCGTCCGCGCGTGTATGGAATGAACGGCATCCGTTCATCGTCCCTGCCCGTTCTCACCCGAGAGCCACCCACACTAAAACCCTAAGAACTCACTCATTTCTCAATGGATTTTCGTGTTCTTGTGCTCTATGGATTCGTTCAAGAGACGAATACATCTATACCGTGATCATGCATTAAAATTAAGGCATTTAAAATGGAGAATCTCCAAGCTGACAAAGAGTTAGCCTGTCACCTTCGCTCGCAGAAGTGCGGCTTCAATCCGAGGCTATGTCACCTTCGATCGGGTCCAAACAAGCCCGCGTATGAAGTCTCCCTGTCCGTGAATTGCTCAGTAGGATTTCACCAAGCCCGATCACAAAGCTTGGAGTCCGGAACAGATGGGTGGCCCGGAGAGGGGCTTTGGCTTCGCGACTTCTCCCCTCGGGGTCCGGTGAAGGCGTGTAGGACCAATCAATTTGAGGAGGATCCACTCGCGGAGAAGTGTCCCGGCTTGCACTTTGGCCGAGAAATCGGGCTCTATTGGTAGATCAGGGGCAAATTGGTTACCGGGGACTCAACCCGCCTAAGTATGGAGAGCGGCCCCTGAGCACTCGGTGGTTTCGCAAGGTTCGGTTCAAGACTTCATGCCGAGAGGAGTGCGAGGTTTGGGTCAGAGAGGGTGGAGGGCCTCCCGTGGGGAGTTAGAAGCCTGGGATCACCGCTTCGCAAGAGAAGAATGTGCTCGCAATGGCCACTGTGATTGTGGGCGCCGCGAGGAGAATTTGCTCGGCTCACATGCTAGCTCTCGACCCGGTGGTTTCCGGCTACCGTGGTGGCCGGGCCGGCCGTAGTCGTCACCGTTGTCAATGAGGGTCAGGTCGGGCAATGGTGCAAGCAATGGAGAGTGGCCATGTGTACAAAGCTTCATTCAAAATGGAATGGTGAAGGGGCTCTTTAGCTCAATTTCCGTCATCCTACGGGCTCGTCGGGTGCACCTTCAAGCTCTAACTCGGGCCGAGGGAGGCCGGGGGCCGGCCCAGATTAAAGGTGGAGAAGTCACTATCCAAGCATGTTTAAGCTTAAACATAGTTTGTGGAAGCATGAAAAGGTTTAATCAGCCTTTAAGAGAATCCTTCTTAAAGAGGCTCCTCCTCTTGCCATTTATGGGATGGTCACATGTCAAACCTCTCATGGCTTTAAATGGGGCTTCTTAGAATGGCTTCATGGTTTTGGTATTTGGGCTTTCTGCATGGCTTAGTCAATTTCATGAAAATGGAAATCGGGAAATTTTGGTAATTTAGTGGGTGATTTATCAGATTTGGCATATGGCTTGATTTGGAACCATTTGATGATCGATTCGAATCCTAGGGAATGGATTTGATTAAATGGATGGCAAATGGAAATGTCATGTGGGCTTTAGGGTAGATTTTGGGCTCTTTGAAATGATTTTAGACGGGTTTTTAAAAATGATTTATGGAAGTGGGTTTTTTTTTATTTTAGGATGAGAATTTGCAAAGGATTGGATCCAATAAGTGCTGAATTTAGTTTAGGAATGTTTCATGGAATGATTTGGAATAAATTCGAAGTGTTCGGGCTGTGGCTCGTTGGATTCTGACCTCTTTCTGGGTGAATGGGCCAATGTAGGTCAACGTCAACTTGGGTCAATGTTGGGCTAGGGTTGAAATTGATGTAAAATAAATGTTGGGAAATGTTTATGGGAGTGTTTCAAAGATGTTTTGGTTTTTGGTTGGGTTTCTGATTTCAAAATTGGGTTTATCTGGGTTAGGTTTCGTTTCAGGGTCAAAATCGGGGCCTTTTAGCTTTGGGTCAATTCGAGTGGGGTTTGAGTCTAAATTTTTGGCAAATCATGTTAGTGTTTTGTTTGTGGGGATGCTAAGGAAGGTTTAGAAAAGTTTTGGGGTTAATTGGAGTTGAATCAAGCTACGGTTAGGTTTGGGTCAGCCGTCAAAATCGCCTTTAAGTGCCAAAAGGAATCGATTCAAATGTCAATCAAATTGGACTTGTATTTGGTCTAGATTATGTTGGTGGCCGTTTAATTGAAGTTTAGAATTGAGTTGGACCCTAATTTGGGTCAATCGGGTAGATTTGCCTTCGACATCGTGTTCACTTAGTTAAACGTCAAATCGGGGGTTTCGACAAACGTGGGGTAAATTGACAAAATTGGCCCATAGTGTAGTTAAACAAAATGAAATTGGGAATATTTGGGATTTTCTGAAATTTTCTGGGAATTTTCTGAATTTTTGGATTTTTGGGTCAAGAGGGGGTTTCTGGGTATTCGAGGGTATTTGGGATGGTATTTTTTGGAATTTTTGGTATTTTTGGGTATGGATGATCAATTTGAGTAATGTGGGAATGTTTGGGATTAGTTTTGAGGAATTTTGGGTAATTTAGGTGATTTTGCAAATTTTGGCATTTTCAAGGGCTTTCGTAGAAAGTTAAAGTGTGTGGTCTCGGGTCAAAATTAAAAATTTGGAAATTTGAAAATTTGGAAATGTGGAAGCGGAATAAAGTCATTTTGGTTGAACCATGAAGCCATATCAAGCCCACATGAGCCATGAAGGACTCATTTGGAGGCATCCACTGTTGTTCCTAACCCTACCAAGTATTGGGGTTAAGTGACTGATCACGTGGAATCACTTCATGAGTCGTATGTCAAGTTAAAAGGTGTAGCTCTAGGATGTGTGAAAGTGTAGTGCATAGGTGTAGTGTGTGTAAGTCGCCCTTCACTGCACTGGGCCACCCAGTGTGTCCTCGTGCCAAAGAGTCCTATAGAACCATCCCTTAAACTTCCACATTTCCGATTTCAACCCCAGTGATGCCTAGGGTTCATAGTCAAGTTTGTGGAGTTTGCAGGGAGTTGAGAAGTGGTTTGAATTTTGCTAGGTCCCAATTTAATCCTCTAAGACAAGCCAAAAGAAAAGCCTAAGGCTAGATCCTAAGTACTAAAAAAGAAGAGAAGACCTCATCAACGAGGTCAACAAATGGACTTCAATGTGTGGTGAGCCGAGCACACCCCCGCATATTGGTGTTGACCGAAGTGATCAACAAACCAACACAAAAGTCCATGGACAAAACTGGGACGAAGTAGAAGAATCTCCGCCTGGGAGTGTCATGCATATCTCTCGAGACCTGAGATCCCCCAACTCTCGCCTGGGAAAGGAAAGGAGGTGAATTCCAAATCACATGATCGTGGGGAATTTTGATTTAGATTTTATTTTGTTTCAATTTAAGTTTTGAGGAGCTCGCATTTTAGCTTGAGTTTCAATTTAGATCAAGTTTTGTTAAGATTAATTCTAAGAGATTCGATTTGAAATGAGAATCGGGATTTTGTGGTTTTAGATGTAACATCTTCAACCTCGAAAAGAAAATTGAATCGATTAGATTGAATCATTACAATGAGGGGAGAGATTCGAGCAATGCGGTGATTGGATGTAAAATCCTTAACCTCAAGAGTTTCGATTTCGATGTATTTCAATGCGATGGTGAAAAAGAATCCTAGCAATGCACTGATGTAAAAATCCTCAACTCCAAAAGTTTGAATTTGATGTACTTCATTGCGATAGGAAAGGATCCTAAAGCAATGCAGCTCTCGGATGTAAAATCCTCAACTCCAAAAGCTCAATTCTCATGCATTTCTCGGATGTAAAATCCTCAACCCCAAAACACTACGTATTTCATCGTTGATAGTGAAAGGATCCTAAAGCAATGCGCCCCGGATGTAAGATCCCGAACTCCAAAAGTTCGAATTTGATGTATTTCATTGCGATAGTGAAAGAATCCTAAAGCAATGCAAGCCTCGTATGTAAAATCCTCAACCCCAAAAAGTTTAATTTCGATGTATTTCATTGCGATGGAAAGGATCCTAAAGCAATGCGTCTGACAAAATCCTCAACTCCAAAAGTTTGAATCTGATGTATTTCCCCATTGCGATGGGGAAAACTATAAAGCAATGTAGTCTCTGATGTAAAATCCTCAACCCCAAAAGTTTAAATTTGATGTATTTCATTGCGATGTGGTGAATCCTAAGGCAATGCAAATTTCGATGTAGAATTCTCAACCCCAAGAGTTTGATTTTGATGTATTTCATTGCGATAAGTGGAAAGAATCCTAGCAATGCAGTCTCGGATGTAAAATCCTCAACCCCAAGAATTTGAATTTCGATGTAATTGATTTTGCAAAAGACGCAGTGTTGATTTGAAAGGTGGAATTTTGGTGTTTCGAGAATTTCACAGAAAGTTGTAAAAGATTTTGTGGAAAGAAATGTGATCGGAGGGAATATGATGCTCATATCCCATTCAAAAGAGTTGATCGAAAGTTGCCGGTTTGGATTGGATACAATTCTCGCCACTCAGATCCGAATTGAAAACCTCGTTGCTTCGTGTCAATGGAACACCGCTTCCATCCCGTACAAGGGGAGAGTAAAGAATTTGATTGGATTTTGGGGATTCGAAGGTCGAGTTAGAATTCCGATCAATTCGATTCGAGATCCGGAAGGTTGAATTCAATCTTTTCATCGAGACTCGACTGGAAATTCGAAAGTCAATTTGAATTTGATCGAGATTTGATTTGAAATTTGTGTTCATTTTGTTTGTCCTTTAACGATTCAAATTTATTTTATCGATCATTTAATGTTCGCGAGAATTCGAGTTCATCATTTTTTTTTTAGATTTTTAAGGAAAGTTTTTTTTATTCTTTTTTGCTTTCTTTTTTTTTTGTTTCTTTTCCTGCTCTTCGTTCGAAGTTCATTTAACTTTAATGGCGTTTCCGCCAATCCCCATAAAAGAGGTGAAGGGCTAAAAATGCGATGATAATACCATTCCAATCATAATAAGATACTCATACAACTCGATCCGGAATACATCTCATACAATCCATGTAGATCAAACGGACCATGTATGATCTTTGTCGATCCATCCAAAAAGGTATCTGGCTGTGTAAATCCATGTCTAAATAGTGAGGTACATGGTCACAACATCACTAAGCCATCCCTGCAAGGATGCCGTATGCATGTATGTCGGAGGTGTGATATTTTCCATGTAACTCATAGCTCGTAAGGTCGGGAGGCTCTCTAGCTCGTCTGGCCGGGAAGTGGTAAGGTGCTTTCCCCGTCATCCATCCTTCTAAAAGTAACTCAGATCCGCTTCACGGGTACTCCCGCATGCAATGTTTAGCGACATCCGCTTCGTCGCCCTTTAGTATCATGACGGAACCTACCGGTAATGGTATCTGGCCGGCTCCTGAATCCTCACCTGGCCTCATATCCGGAGGCCGCATCCGAACATGATATTACACTCGTTCGAAAAGAAACCGTGCATAAAGGTCCGACAAAGTCGTGGTGATCTATGTGCGAGGGTATGCGTCAACCTTCTTGTAAATGTTAATGATGCAACCGTTAGGTATGCAACTGGCAAGATTCTCCATGCTATCATTCTTTTTACCATCCTTTGATGACTAATGACATTGATCCACTGCCATGACGGAGTATCCCTGGTGGGTTTTCCCTTCCGTCTTCGCGGTTGTAGCAGCATCCACATCGTATTGTAATTCTCCTCTCCTGACATCCATCTCCGGTTCGAGTAAGTGTTTTCTCTTAGCGACCCGCTTCGACCCATTCTTTTTTCAATCCTTGATAAATTCACGATTTGTTGTTGTTCGTATTCCTAGAACACGTATGTATGTAGCTCGAGGCCTTCCAATATATTGATCTTCCTCGCTCTCGATTCTCTCGAAGTATTCAAAAGTTTTTCTTCTCGGCTTTCTCTCGCATTCTTTCTAACTCGTATTCTCGGAATAATCCGTAAATGGCGAGGCCCGGTGACGTACTCGCGGGATATATGGCTCAATCCCTTCACGTTCTCCCCGCATACCTTGGCTCCCTCGGGATGGTCTCCGTCGGACGTCCTCCGGAGCGTTCCCGCAACAAGGTTATGCATTGGTCGGTGGCTTTATTCCGGTGGCATGGTAGCCTTCCTTCTTCCGATCTTCGAGACTTCCCTAGTCTCTTCGTTATCCTCGGAGTTGGCCTTCTTCTTCGTGTTCCCCGGCGAACCGCATCCTCGAAGTATATGTACGGCAAGAAAGAATCGCCTCGTCGTGTTGGTCCGCTCGCTAGTTTAGTTAACATCTTGCGGACACGCAATTTTTATTTCTCCGCCGAGTCAGCCGTGAGAGCAGCTCTTCGACTCTCCCGACCCCTCGTGGGTGCGGCCGACAAGCCCGCCCCTCCGCCGTAGCGACTGGGCGTACCTGATTTTCGTCTTCTTCGTTGTTTCCGTTTTCTTTTCTTGCCGGCCGGGATTGCGGCTCGGGCCACCCACTTTCATTATCGTCCGATCGGGTAGTTCCTCTCACACCAGACCTGGGCCACCTTCCTCGTATTGTAGGCGTCCGCCGGTGCGGTCTGAGTCATCTTGCCATCGGCCCATCTTTCACCCTCTTTTGTCGAGTGCAAGGCTTACACCATTTCTAAAGTTCGTGACCAACCGCCCGTTCGATACTTCGCAAAAAGACAAGGAAAGGATCAGGGTCGTACTAAGAACAAGAACATTAAGAAAATGTTTATTAAAGACAAGCTTTCTTTATTACTTTTTGTATTTTTAAATTCTAATGTGAATGAAGTGGGATAAGATCGAAAGAGATTTCGATTCGGAAGAGAAAATAAGGAAAACTTTATTATCATGATTTTATTATATTTTTTTAGCACATTTTTTTTATTATTTTTGGGTTCGGACCCAAATACAAGTAATTACTTCGCCCGCGCTCTAGGGATGAAGAATTCATTCCTTCGAAACATCAAGCAGCATAATACTTCTTCAAGTATCGTTCGATCTAAGCATATGTCGTTCTCCTCGCGCTCACTAGCCGGTAGGAGCCTCCCCGAGCAGACCGCCTCAACCACAAACGGCCTCTTCCCAAGTGGGTTCAAATTTTCCTCCTATCTTCGCGGTGTGCAAGAATGTGTCTTTCGAGAACGAGAACCAAGTCACCAACTTCAAGGTTCTCACACCAATCTGGCTGCCGTTCGAACCATCTTAGCTTCGGCGGGCTTCTACCCCGTCGCGCTCGCAAGTCGTCTCCTTCCGTGCTTTCTAATTCCTTCTAGTCGTAATTTACATTCTCTTTTGTCGTGATTTTGTTTGCAATCGTACCCCGAGTGAAGGAAGCCGACTCTAAGGGTAACACGTCGGACTCATACACAAGAGCGTAAGGTGTAGCTTGAGTAGAGTTCAAGGTTGTCCTAGGCCCATAAGGCTTCTAATACCGTGCCAATTTCTCTTATTATCGTCCAAGGTTTTCTTTAAGATTTGAACGAGAGTTTTATTAAAAGCCTCACTGTGCCATTTGCTCTCGGGTAGTAAATTGTTGAATATCTCCAAGCCGATTCCGTGTCTCCCCGACAAAATTGTCGATTTTTGTGCTTCGACGTCGACCCATTATCCGAGATGATCTCGCGCGGCACTCCGAAACGGTGTACAACTTGGTCTCGAAAACCGGTAAAGACGTGGTGTGCTTTCACTTCTAAGCGCGAATCGCCCGCCCACTGGGAAAAGCAATCTCAGAACCGCAAGAATGAAGCGATGTCCTTTTGAAGATGGTGGTTCTACTGGACCCACTATATCCGTGCTCCCCAACATTCAAATGGCCACGACGCACCGGGTTTGGATGTAAAGACATTTGGAGGTCGGTGTAGGAGCCGCAGCCTCGAATGCACCTCTTTAATAATTTCACGGGCTCCCCACCCGCTTAGGCACTAGCCACATTTGACTTTAAAGACCTTCGTATAACGTGTTGTTTATTAATGCGATTTGTGCTCCTTTCGATCTCATTGGGCCAGCGACCCATCGTCCGGTAGTTTTCCGTTTGGCAGTAGTCTATTAATGGTCGTCGCCAATCTTCTCTCCGTGTTTTCTATCATACCGTAATCGATTCTTCTCATTTTTTCTCGATTTGTGTATTGTGTCTATGTCGAGTCGTCATGTGGACCCGACGTCCGTGAACCGACACTTCCACCGAGTCATCTTGCAAGCATGGAAATTCTTTTGCGAGTCGAGCTAACGCATCTCGCTAAAGATTTTCTTCGGGGAATTTTGTAGACGTCACATTCGGAATCGTTCTAACAACTATATGGCATACCGGAAGTATTGCTCGAGTCTTGGCTTTAAAATCCCGTACCGTCGTGCGATCTCGTTGAATGATTAGCCGCGAATCCCCGTAGATGTTGATGTCTCGTTATCCCCATTCGTCAGCCTAATTCCGTCCCGTTACGAGGGCTTCGTATTCGCCGTTGTTCGTACACGGCTCTCGTCAAGTGGTAGGAGTATCTTAACATCCCTCGCTCCTGTTATAAAGATTTCGTCCGATTCCCCGCCTTACCGGCACTATCACTTGCGATTCTTCGGTTTTTTGTGTGTCAAGATGCCCGTAGAAATATAAATCCCAACGTCGATCATCAGCAGCCTTTCTAAGCTCATTATTCGTCTATCCGGCAAGTCATCATCGAGAGGAGATTCGCCAAGAAATAGTGTGCCGCGAGGAAGACTGCCAGACTCGTCCCTTTACTAAGACGAAGAGGCACGGTTATATCGAATTGCAATAATATCATCACCATCTCCGCAAGTCCGCGGTAGCGTCGACGAGTCATCAAGTAATGCACGGACACCGAGACCAGGTTGATCTTATGAGAAAGCATGTAGTGCCCGAGCTTTTGAGCGGCAAAGATCGTGGCCAAACAAATGCTTTTCAATTGCGGGATACTTTATTTCCGTCGGAAGAAAACGAGGGCTTAGGTAAGAAAGAGCATTTTCTTTACCCTCATCATCGACTCCGGCTAACCTGCTCCGAGAGTCATCTAAAGTCGTGGTATAAAGCATCAACGGTCTACTCCGAGACTGGGGTCGCCAAGACAGAGGTGTCATTAAATATTATTTAATGTCCTCGAAGGCCCTCCGGCATTTCTCTTCCCAAATAAATTCGCGTCCTTGTTAACTAATGCCGAGAAAGGTCGTACACCTACCCGACAAATTCCAGATAAAGCGTCGAAGATATGCCAACTTCCCTTGAAAAGATCGTAGTTGTTTTAAGGTTTTGGGAGGCGGCATTTCTAAGATAGCTTTAATCTTTCCTGTCGATTTCAATTCCACGATGCCTGACAACGAATCCTAAGAATTTCCCGAGGTGACGCCGAAGGCGCATTTTAAGGGATTCATCTTAAGGTTAAATTGTCTTAATCGTTCGAAAACAATTCTAAAATCATATAGGTGGTCAGTTCTTTACTTGCGCCCTTGATGACCACATCGTCCACGTAGCATTCGACTCGATCAACAGGATGAGATCATCAAAAATTTCGTCATTGCTCTCTCGGTAGTCAAGCCCCCGTTCTTCATCCGAATGGCATCACCGTGTGCGAATATACTCCGATCGGCGTTCCGAATGCCGTAAGTTTTTCCATCTTCTCCGGAGCCATTTTTATCCGGTTGTATCCTCGAAGATCCATCCATGAATGAATATTTCATGTGTCGACAATGTCGACCACACTCGATCGGTAGAGCGGATCGGTAGAGCAAATTCATCCTTTCGGACATGCCTTGTTTAAATCTCTAAAATCCACACAAATTCCGATCCGACCATTCTTCGATCGGCACCACATTCTCTAACCAAGTCGGGTATTACTCTTCACGGACAAATTTAGCGTCTATTAGCTTTTAACTCGCCCATGACTTGTTGTTCGATTTCTGCATGCATTCTTCCTGACCCGTCCGACCCAGATTGCAGGCAGATCCACTCCTACTCTTGCGACCGTGACCCTCTGGAGCTAATCCCGGCATCTCATCGTAGCCCAAGCAAAACACTTCTTTAAATTCCATTAATAACTCGATTATTTCTTCGAGTCTTCTTTATTGAGTAAGGAGCTAACAAAGGTGTCTAGTTTTCAGTACCTAAGTTAACTTCCGTTAACTCATCTATCGGTAGATTTAATCTCTTCTTCGAATTCTCGTGGAGCGTCTCCAATTTGTAAATCTTCAAATTCTTCACAGCTTTCCATGGCCATTGCATCACAAGTGACAACCAAGCAAAATTCGCATCGCTAACCCATCCTACCGTGTCGAATCCGAGACCATGCTTCGAATCGTACGACCGAGTTATTCCATAATTTTTTAAAATTTTGTGATCAATTCTTTGTCCATTGTCGAGGTAAGAAACCACGCCGAATTAAATTTCAACACATGCGAGAGTACCACTCAAAAGGTAATTCCATTAATTCCGATGAAGTGACATCTTCAAATTGTACATTATTTTCGCCATGAAGGAGCACCATGGTAGAATTGATGGCTTACATCGCCGGCGGTAATTTTCTCTTTTCGACCACCATACCCTCGATCTTATTAAAATGAATCGGGGTCGTATTCGCATGTACATAGTGGTTAATCTTCTTGTACATCGATTTATATTCCTCGTTCTTTTCATCTTCGAGCGGATCCCGAATTGCGGCTTCCTCCCACTTATCACGTCGCTTCTCGTTTCGATTTCTTTTTCTTCTTCGAACTCGGCTCTCTCCCAATCAACATTGATGGTCGGCTCTCCGTCCAACCGTCCTAACGTCTCTACCACGACCTCGTCCCCGCCGACCTCGGATGCGAGTCGTGAGAAACCTTCACCATCTCGCCGTAAGGGAGCGGTGAGTGATCAGTTGACTAGAACTTCGTGTTCTTCGGTCCCGAATTTCCTTTTCTTTTGCTTTATTCGTTATGGTATCTCCGGAGAAGATCGTTTTCCGAGGTGCATAATAAGCCGCATCTTCATGGATTCCAATTTCATGTACGGAGAATGGTTGTAAGTCACCGCTTCGACCTCATTTTCGATGAGGTCTTCCTTCTTCTTTTTAAATAAGCAGATCTACCTTAGGCTTTTCCTTCGATCGATTCTAAAGGACTAATCGGACCCGCCTTTTAGAAATTCAAACCACTTCTAAACTCCCCGCAAACTCCACAAACTTGACTATAGACCCCTAATCACTCAGAGGGTCAAATCAAATGTGGAAGTTTAAAGGATGAGTTCCTATAGACTCTTTTCGTCTGGGGATCGGCCGCGGCCTCGGTCCTGAAGGGCCGACTTACACTACACTTACACACTACATTTCCACACACTTCCTAAACCACACCCATACCCAACTTAACCTCCCCGACTCATGTAGGTGATTCACATGGATGGTCCTTAACCCCTAAGCCTCACAAGAGGGTTAGAACAACATAAATAATGCCTCAATGAGTCCTTTCATGGCTCATATGGGCTTGAAATGGCTTCATGGCTCAACCAAATGATTTCTTTCCACCTAGATTCACCCAATCTTCAATTTCCCGAATTTTCAATTTTCGAATTCTCGGGACCCTACACCTACTAAACCTACCCAAAACCCTCGAAATTACTCATAAATTTTCGCAAAATTTCGAAATTACCCAAAATTTTCCAAAATCAATCCCAAACATCTCCACATCACCCAAATTGATCATCCATACCCAAAAATACCAAAGATTCCAAAAATACCCCCCAATACCTCCAAACACCCAAAATACCCTTTTCGTCTAAAAATCCAAAAATTCGTAAAATTCCCAGAAAATCCTAAATATTCCAAATTTCATTTTTCCAACTACACCATGGGCCAATTTTGTCAATTTACCCTACTTTTGTCAAAACCCCAATTTCACCCATTTTAACTCCAAAGTGAACCCAATGTCAAACCAAACCTATCCAATTGACCCAAAATTCTGGTCCAATTCAATTTTAAACTTCAATTCAACATTCCCAATACCAAATCTGCACTGCAACCAAGTCCAATTCGATCGACATTCGGATCCAATCTCACTTTCGTCTTAAAGCCCAATTTGGACCCATGACCCAAACTTAACCCAAACTCACCCAATTCAACTCCAATTAACCTCAAATCTTTTCTAAATCTTCCTTAACATTCCCACAAAACAAAACCCTAACATGATTTGCCCAAAATTTAGACCCAAGTCCCACTCAAACTCAACCCAAGGTCAAAAGGCCCATTTTTGACCTAAACCCAAACCTAACCCAAATTCAACCCAATTCAAATCCAAATCACCCCCAATTTGTTTCAAATCACTCATGACACATCCATGAGCTAAACCCAACAATTATTTGCCCAACTCTTTACAAAATTCCCATCCATAAATTCATTTTTAAATCCTAAGGGCCCATTCCTTAAACCATTTTAAAAAGCCCACTTCCACCAAATCCAAAGCCCCAAAAATTCTTCCAAAGCCCATATGACATTTCCCCTCATCATACTTTCAATTAAAATCATCCCTAAGTCCTAAACCAATGATCAAATATTTCTAAATGAAGCTTCATCCAAATTTCCACCAAATTATCCAAAATCCTTAAAATCCTTTTTTATGAAATTGACCAAACTTTTCGCCAAGCCAAAGGTGAGCCATGAAGCCATGTACGAGCCACATGTGAGCCATGAGATTGGACACTCCACCATGCCATATCAACAAGTAAGAAGAGGGGGCTTTCCTTAATCCCTAAAGCTCATTAGCCTTAATCATGTTTCACCTAAACTTAAATTTAATCCAAATATATTTGGATGGAGACTTCTCCATGCCAAACCACCGATCCCTTTGATCCCCCACAAAGATCCAAAGCCACCCTCAAGGGTGCACCAAGCCCAAAAGGGTGGATTGACCCATTTAGACTCAAAACTAGCCATGCCCCATTCTACTTCGATTCAACCACTTTACACATGGCATTTGCCAACTGCTTACACTAAACCCCACTTCCCCGACCCACCCGACCAAGATGGTGACCATCGCTCGCTCTGCCGGCCACCAAAGCCGCCGGAAAACACCATGGCCGCAGCTCACATGTGAGCCAACATTGAAATTCTCACTCGCCGAGCCGCCCCCATGCCCAAGGGTCACCACGGCCGTTCTTCTCTCACCAGAGCAAACAACCCAAGCCCTAACTTCCCCCGCTGAGGCCCCCCTCACCAGCCTCTATTTAAACTCCACCCCTCTCGGCCATGAAAGGAGAGAAGCATAAACCTCGCTGCAACTCGCTAAAATTGTTCCGTACCCTCCTCCCACCCTGTAGAGCACTCGATCCCCGCTGAAATTCCCCTCGCCATTTCTCCTCTCGTAAGCCCACCCCCGTAGCCGAAATTCCACCCAAAAACCAGACACTTCTCCACAAAACAGCCAATCTCAAACACGGGGCTCTACACCTTCACTCGTACCAGTGGAAGGTGTCCACCATCAAAAGCCCCATCTCCAAAGCTACCCGCCTGTTCAGCCCTCCAAGATCTGTGGATCCCGTTCGGGTCAAAATCATATCCGTACACCACTGCACTGTGAGACTTCATCCGGAGCCCTCCGCCGGGACCCAATCGACAGTAACAGCCTCTCATCGAAGCCACACTTTCCGAGCCAAGGCTCGAGCTAACTCTTCATCCCGAGCTTCGGGAGATTCTCCATTTCCAAATGAAGCTTTAGTTTCAATGCATGTTAACCGTATAGATGTGTTCTCGTCTCTTCAAGACGAATCCATGTATATAAGAACGTAAAAATCCACGAGAATCGAGCGAGATCTGTGGGATTTAAAGGCGGGACGGCGCTCGGGGCGAGAACACTCGGGACGATGAACGGATGCCGTCCATTCAATACACGCGCGATCGGGACGGTGCTCGCATGGCGTCGTACCTCGGTGAGACTCGTACGAGAACCGGCGGGCTCGGCCGTCGACCTGCGAAGGCCGAATGGGAGCGCGCCGCGCGGCTGAGCCGCCGAGGACGCGTCGCGCCGACTCCTGGAGCAAGTAGAAAATTAGGGATTTTCCGATTTATTTAATTCCCTAAACTTCAAAAATTCATATCTCCGTGTAGAAAAATCAGAAAAATAAAATAAAAATACCCTCTCTCGCTTCTCTCAAAGGAAGAGAGGAGAAGAATGGAAAAAAGAATCACTTAATTTCATCAAATATTTTATTTTATAATTTATTTACCGCATCGTTTTAATTCTCCCATTTACGCATACAATTCACCATGGCATGAGACCATAGGAGTGAAGCCTCTGAATTTGGAAACATTCCCTGGTTTGGAAGTCGAGGCCATCCCTTTATGAAGAGTTCTTTGATTTATCAAGTTCGTGTCACTCGTTTTCGAGTATTTTAATTCCAGTAAATAGTATGTTGTGAAATAAATTCTAGGAAAATTTGGTGATGTTCCTTATGACCAGAGAACCGTAGGAAAAATAGGTTTTCACTTAGTTCATTTGTAAAACAACCCTAATCGCTTAAACACCCAAAATAGGTCTTTAATTAATTAGAATTAACCAGGCATCAAATTGACTTTGAAATCAATTCTCCACTGACCTTTAGGATCAGAGGAACCCACCATAAAATTTGAGGCTTTCAATTGACTCTGGTTAGCCCCACCAATTGGGTTGATTAAGTCACTTAGCCATTTTAAACTTTTAAAAATTCATAACTTTTAAAATACTTTTTCAAAAAATTCACCAAATTGGTTTTGGAGCCTCTGATATCAAAGGGGAACCTAAGAAAATTAAAATTTCCAATTTTCTAAAAAAGTTGATTTTTAATAATATTTTAATATTTTAATAATTAAAAAATAATAAAAATCACAAAAATAATAAAATTCACCAAAATATCACATTTTGAATTTTAATCACTTAGGAACAAATCCCACATTTTTCTTGCAGTGCCTATTTAGGCGAGATATTGAATTTTAAAGCCTTAGGTAATTTTAAATTAAAAAAAATGTATTTTCTAGCATTTTCACTAAAATAATTATAATAAATCATGTAGAAATCGAAAATTACAAAATTTGCTTCTCTCGGTTTCCTTTTGATATCGTAGAGATTTTTGAAAATATAAAAACTCCATTTTTCAACATTTATTTTATTTTTAAATTAATTAACACTCCAAAACTCAAAATAATTATAATAAAAATAATATAATTCCAAAAAATCACCAAAATCGTCCAAGTGCTTCTCTAGTCATTAGGAATGTCCCCCAATTTTCTTAAGTGACGTAAACTTTCCCTTGGTCATGTTATTAAATTTTCCTCGGGAAATCTCTATTTTCCACCAAAAATAATTATATAAATAAATTAAATACAGAAAAATCACATTTTCTCCTCTCATGTCTTTATCGGAGCATGGAGCCAAGCCACATAAAAATTTCAAGTTCATTTAAGCCCAATTTAGTTGAAAAGTTATGAAATTATTAAGCTTCGAGGGCAAAATTTAATTAAAAATTTCAACCCTTAATTAAAACTTTAGGTTTAATAAAATTAACAAGTAAAATATTTGATCTTAATCTGATTCGATGATTGAAATTTAAATAATTAAAGGGTAGAAACTCATTAAACAATTTTTAAAATGATTAAACTTTAATTAAATAATAGACTAAATTCGAAGAATAATAAAATTTGAATTATTAAAAATAAGGATATTTATTGAAGAGATTTATTCTTTAATTTAAAAATCCTCTAAACTAATTATATCATTAACACTTAACTCTTAATTAAAATGATAATTGTGTTTCAAAATATTAAAAGACTTAATTAAATCATTAAACCTTTTAAAATCTCAAAATTAAAATTATAAATTAAATTAAATTAAAATTAAATAAAATAATTAAATTAAATTAAATTAAACAATTAAATTAAATTAAATTAAATTAAATTAAATTAAATTAAATTAAATAATTAAATTAAATTAAATTAAACAATTAAATTAAATTAAATTAAATTAAATTAAATTAAATTAAATTACTAAATAAAATTAAATCAAATCAAATTAATTAAACATCAAATCAAATTAAATTAAATTAAGTTAAATTAAAACTCAAATAAATTAAATCAAATTAAATATAACATCACTCCAAGACATAAAAAAGAAATTAAATATAAAAAGCGAATCCTTTAACACTATTCCAAATTTAAATCCCTTTAACTTAAATCAAATCAATTAATACTAATTTACCCTTGAAAGCTTTGATTATTATAACTCCTAAATGAAACATTAAATGAAGTGCTACTTCACTCATAAGATATTCAAATGTCTTAATTAATCGGGCAAGTTAACAAAACTTGAAAACCTCTAATTTTATCGATTCATTTATATAATTAAATTCATTCGGACTTAAAACAATCCTAAAAATATCAAAGATGTTTAAGATTCTTCTAAGCACTTCTCAATATGATAAAATGATATTTATAAGAACAATTCGATTTAATCGTTCTTCGATGAAGAAAATCGTCCTCAAACAAAAAACACAAAGAACCTAGACGTCATGGGGATTTAATTTAAACATAAGATTAGAATTGGGTAAAAAACCATAACCTTTCCCTACTTTTACCTAGGAACTTGCTTAAATATTCTAATCGTGTTTTAAGTGTAGTTTGGATGACGGACGACCCTCCAGTACGCTTTTATTTTATTGCAACTTACTTTCTTGCAATTTACTTCGCAATTTACTTTATCACATGCACTTTTACTTCTTCGCATGATAAAACAACCGTTGCATGAAAACCCACACCTTAGGATAGTCCCTAAAACTCAAACCAAAACTAAGTTAAAAGTCATCATAAGATAAAATTCACCGCCACAACATTTCAAAATATAAAATAACTCAAAATTTAATCACAAATGTAACACAAAACTACAATTGCAACTAAATCTAAACGTCTGTCAGATGATCGGGAATACCTCGGATGATGTAAACTTACGCGTCGCTAACTGTGATTTCTCACTGCCTAAATGAAAGCCAGAACTCATTCCGCCGAGTTTAGCAACTATCCGGACTAAGTGAATCCGATAAAAATAATGATGCCTAAGGATGGAACCGCGGGATTCAACCTAAGTCGTTATACCAACTTCAAGATTCGTTTAATCAAAATACAAAACACTCGGAAATTAAGACTTCTCTAAACCAAAACACTTTTCATCTCCCCGATTTATGATTTCTAAAACTAAACCTCTCGCAACAACAAGGAGCTCGAGCATGGTGGGCGCATCGGCCATCGTCGTCGCAAACTCCGAACCTACTTCAAGAAAACCTTCTTAGAATTAAACAACAAAGCCATGTGACTCGAGGTAGCTTGCCTAGTGCAACATAAATCCTCAACCTCTTCGTTAGGCATTTGCATCGTTAAAATTAAGCCCTAACCGATCTTAGGATTCCAAGGTAGTCGTCCGATACGACAATAAACCCTCACATCTTTTCTGTGCTATTTTGCTTCGATTTTATCATACAAATATAAGCCCTAATTAATTAAAATTGGCAAGATTGAAATACTAAATAAACATTAGGACTTTCCTAAATTCAAGCGTACAATAGATATTGAAATTACCGAAGTTCACTTCGAATCGCTGATTTCTCCTACCTTTCTTCCTTTCGATTCACAAACAAAATGTTCCAAATTATCCATTCTCATTTGGAAATTCCAAAATTCAATCTTTCAAAACCTTAAACTTTTGAAATTCTTTAGGAGCAGAATTATTGGTTATTATCGAGAGTTTTCTTAGGTGATTCCGTCACTTAAGATGTAATTAACTAAGGTGGTCATTTCATGTGGAATTTTAAAGAACCTGTGTAATATAAACCCCGTTTAATACTTTCATATTAAGTGTGAATTTGTCGGCTTATAAAATTGGTTCGTGACCAAACGGATGTCACAAAAACTTCTAGTTTTCAATCGAGCCCCACCTCACAGTTGTGTCTATCCTTAAAGATAGATACACTAAGCCAGGTGCGTGCTCATTTATATAAACTATTCTAGATGTGAGATCGGGTTTAATCTCATATCTTAAAACTTTCAAATTTAAAATTATTTTCAAAGTCAAATACTACTTTCTAAATTCATTATATATATATTTAAATCAAATTTAAAATTTAAACTCAACACAACTTCTCATATAGGCGCCCCTTTCAAAATATCACACAACCTAAAAATAGTGCCGAACTTCTCGCTAATTCCGCCGGGGAAGATTCCCCTCCATTATAATCAAATAATTCGTTTTCAAAAATCGCAACAGGTCCATGTCCTCAGGGATCCAAATCCACTTTCCCCGTTGGAATACTATGTTCATTTCTATCTCGAACAAGTATACCAATATTCTCTCTGGATTAGAGCCACCGTTTTCGACACCCCTAAACAGAGGTTCCGAGATCCTTTTACCTCATTTCCCAGGTGGGGTGGATCCCCGATAGGTGTTAGTTTAGGAGTGATCCTTCAGCCTGAAGTCTTCATGAAGACTTTCTTTTCCTTTCGAATCGGATTCCTTACCTTTCTACACCTTCGAACATTCCGTTCTAAATAAACAAACCCTCTAATAAGTGATTCTTTTTTAACAAATGATTCTTTTTTATAAATACATGAACAAAGAAACGAGTTCGGACTCTTTCAATTCTCTTCTCTTTTTCGTCCCGAAGAAAGACAGCATGTCGTACCTCATTTTTGACGCAGGTCTTCCTTTTCTTCTTTACTGGCCAGATCTGGAATTTCAGCCTTCCTTCGACTATCTTAGAGGACGACCGGACCCGCCTTTTAAATTCAAACCACTTCTAAACTCCCCGCAACCCACAAACTTCACTATAGACTTCTGTTCCGCAGGGTTGAAATCAAATATGGAAGTTTAAAGGATGAGTTCCTATAGACTCGGGCCTTGGGGACCGCCCCCTGCGGCCCGGTCCGATGAAGGGGCCGACATACACTACACCTACACACTACATTTCCACACACTTCCTAAAACCACACCCATACCCAACTTGACCTCCCGACTCATGTAGGTGATTCACATGGATGGTCCTTAACCCTAAGCCTCGCGCAGGGTTAGTAACAACATAATGAATGCCTCAAATGAGTCCTTTCATGGCTCATATGGGCTTGAAATGGCTTCATGGCTCAACCAAAATGATTTCTTTCCACCCAAATTCACCCAATCTTCAATTTCCCAAATTTTCAATTTTGACCCCCGGACCCTACACCTACTAAACCTACCCAAACCCTCAATTACCCAAATTTTGCAAAATCTCCAAATTACCTAAAATTTTCCAAAATCAATCCCAAACACCTCCACATCACTCAAATTGATCATCCATACCCAAAAATACCAAAAATTCCAAGAAAACCCCCCAATACCCCTCCAAATACCCAAAATACCCTTCGCCTAAAAATCCAAAAAAAAATTCAGAAAATTCCCAGAAAATTCCAGAAAATCCCAAATATTCCCAATTTCATTTTGTCCAACTACACCATGGGCCAATTTTGTCAATTTACCCTACTTTTGTCAAAACCCCCAAATCGACCCATTTTAACCCAAAGTGGACCCAATGTCAAACCAAACATACCCAATTGACCCCAATCTTGGTCCAATTCAATTCTAAACTTCAATTCAACATTCCCAATACCAATTTAGGCCAAATCCAAGTCCAATTTGATCGACATTTGGATCCAATTTCACTTTGCCTTAAAGCCCAAATTTGGACCCATGACCCAAACTTAGCCCAAACTAACCCAATTCAACTCCAATTAACCCCCAAATCTTTTCTTAAACTTTCCTTAACATTCCCACAAACAAAACACTAACATGATTTGCCCAAGATTTCCGACTCCAAACCCCACTCAAATTCAACCCAAAATCGAAAGCCCAATTTCGACCTAAACCCAAATCTAACCCAAATAGGCCCAAACCTCAAAATTAAAACCCAACCAAAGCCAAACCCTTTGAAACACTCCCATAAACATTTCTTAATATTTATTTTACATCAATTTTAACCCTAGCCCAACATTGGCCTAAGTTAGCCCACTCACCTACATTGGCCCATTCACCAAAAGAATTCAAATCCAACCCAATTCAAGTCCAAACTACCCCAAATTTGCTTCAAGTCACTCATGACACATCCATGAGCTAAACCCAATAATTATTTGGCCCAATCCCCAGCAAATTTCATCCCAAAATCCATTTTAAAATTCAAGAGCCCACTTTCCTTAATCCATCTTAAAAGCCCATCTAAAACCCTTTCAAAAAGCCCAAAATTCCTTCCAAGGCCCATAAGGACATTTCCCCTCATCATACTTTCAATTAAAATCATCCCTAAGTCCTAAATTCATCATCAAATAATTCCAAATCAAGCCTCATGCCAAATCACCCCTAAATACCAAAATTTTCCTTAAATCCATTTCCATGAAACGACTTTACTTTTCCCAAGCCACTGGAGCCATGAGCTGGCGACAAGCCATATAAGCCATGAGAGCCTCTTTTTTACATGTCACCATGCCACTTTGGGCAAAAGGAGGAGGCTCTTTCCTTAACTCCTAAAGGTGGTTAACCACTTACATGATGTCTCCACTAAACCATGCTTAAGCCTAATCAGACTTGGATCGCGACTGACTTCACTAATCAAGCCGATCCAAATCACTTTCTCTCACTTAAACCAGGGCCTCGGGGTGGTGCACCTAGCCCAAATGGGTGGGTTGACCCATTTAGGTCCAAATCTAGCCATGCCCCATTCCACTTTGGATCAAAGCCTTTACACATGTCCATGGCCAATTGACAGACAAACCTCCTGTACTCGACCCACTCCGACTCGAGGGTGACCCATGTTCGACGGCCGCCACCAAGCCGGAAAACACCATGGCCGAGAGCTCACATGTGAGCCAACATTGAAATTCTCACTTGCCGAGCCGCCCCATCCCTAGTGGTCACCATACTCGATCTTCTCCTCACCAGCAACATCCTAAGCCCTAACTCCCTCCCCGGGAGGCCCCCACGACTTCTATTTAAACTCCACCCTCTCGCCGAGGAGAGCCAAGCACAAACCTTGCCGAAACTCGCCAAAATTGTTCCAAACCCTTCACCATCCTGCATGTAGCCGGATCCCTGTCAATTTGCCCTAATCCCCACCAACAGCCCAATTTCCTTAACCGAAATTCCACCCAAACCAGACACTTTGCCATGCTGAGCCAATCCTCAAATCGACCGTCCTACACCTTCACCGGACCAAGAGGAGAAGCTTCCTAATCGAAAGCCCCATCTCCAGTTACCTACTTGCTCCAAATTCTCCAAGCTGCAGGGATCTACCGTGGTCACTTTCATACTAGTAATTCACTGCATCAGAGACTTATCCGGAGCCATTTCGGGACCCAATCGAAGGTGCAACAACTCTCGTATCAAGCCACACTTCTCCGAGCTATGTATTTTGTTAACTATTCATCCCGAGCTTCGAAGATTCTCCATTTCAAATGCCTAGCTTCAATGCATGTTACGTATAGATGTGTTCGTCTCTTCAAGACGAATCCATAGAGCATAAGAACATGAAAATCCACGAGAATCGACAGATCTGGGGGATCAGAAGTGCGGACGCCTCGGGGAGAACACTCTGGGGACGATGAACGGACAAGCGTCCATTCGATACACGCGCGCACCTTCTTTTTCCGACGGGCCAGATTGCGGCCGACGGGGAGATCTGCACAGGAACCGCGGGGGCCCGGGCCGCCACCTGTGGCGGCGGCCGAAGGAGACGCGACGCGTGCGTTCCTGAGTCGCCGAGGCGACGCTTTTGTGCGCGTGGATAAATAGAAAATTAGGGTATTTTTCTATTTATTTAATTCCCTAAACTTCAAAAATTCATCTCCGTGTGAAAATCACAAAAATAAATAAAATACCCTCTTGCTCAGCGAACAGAGAGAATAATGTGTTTAAATCATTTAATTTAATTAAGTATTTTATTTTTTATGATTTATTTACTCTCTGCATACATTGACTTTCTCCATGCATGTATACAATTCACCATGGCATGAGACCATAGGGAAAGTGAAGCCTCTGAACTTGGGAACATTCTCCTCGACTTTCCAGGTCAGAGGCCATCTCTCTGAAAAGTTATTTATTTTTCAAATGCATGTTGTTGTTTTGAGTATTTTAATTCCAAAATTAGCATGTTGTGAAATAAATTATAGAAATATTTGGTGATGTTCCTTATGACCAGAGAACTCTAGAAAAATAGGACTTGAGTTAATTATCACAGATTAACCCTAATCAAGCCAAACACCTAAAATAGGTCTTTAATTAATTAGAGTTAACCAGGCATCAAATTGACTTGAAATCAATTCTCCACTGACCTTTAGGATCAGAGTGAATCCACCATAAAATTTGAAGTCAATCGACTTGGTTAGCCCCACTAATTGGGTTGATTAAGTCACTTAGCCATTTTAAATCCTAAAATTCATAACTTTTAAAATACCTTTAAAAATTCACCAAATCGGGTTTTCAGAGCCTCTCCGATATCGTGTAATCTAGTTAAAATTAAAATTTCTAATTTTCTAAAAAGTTGATTTTTAATAATATTTTAATATTTTTAGTAATTAAAAATAATAAAAATCACAAAATAATAAAATTCACCAAAATGTCACATTTTGAATTTTAATCACTTAGAACAAATCCTATTTTTCTAAGTCTATTTAGATATTAAATTTTAAAGCCCTAGGTAATTTTTAAAATTAAAAAAAATGTATTTTCTAGCATTTTCTACTAAAATAATTATTATAAATCATAGAAAAACTGTAAAATTGTAAAATTTGATTCTCTGGTTTCCTTGATATCAGAGAGATTTTTTGAAAAATATAAAATCCATTTTTCAACATTTATCTTATTTTTAAATTAATTAATACCCAAAAATCCTAAAATAATTATAATAAAAATAATATAATTCAAAAAATCACCAAAATTGGTCCAAGTGCTTTCCGGTCATTAGAATGTCCCCTAATTTTCTTATGACAGAAACTTTTCCTCGGGTCACGTTATCAAATTTTCCTTTGAAAATCTCTATTTTCAACACCAAAAATAATTATATAAATAAATTAAATACGTAGCAAATCACATTTTCTCCTCTCATGCTCTATCGCATATGAGTAAAAGTCACATAAAAAAATTTCAAGTTCATTCTTTAGTTCAATTTAGTGAGTTATGAAATTATTAAGCTAAAGGGTAAAAATGGTAATTAAAATCTTTAATCCTTAATTAAAACTTTAGTATTAATAAAAAGTCAACAAGAAAAAATATTTGATTTTAATCTAGTTCGTGATGATTGAAATTTAAATAATTAAAGGGTAGAAACCTATTAAATAATTTTAAAATGATTAAACTTTAATTAAATAATGACAATTGATAATAATAAATTGGAATTATTAAAATAAGGTAGATATTATTAGGAAGAGATTTATTCTTTAATTTCAAAATCCTTTAAATTAATTATATCAACTAATACTCAATTTTTAATTAAAATGATAACTCAAATTTAAAATATTAAAAGTGCTTAATTTCAATTAAAATTAAAAATAAAGTAAATTAAAGATAAAATTAAATTAAGATTAATTTAAAAATTAAATTAAATTAAATTAAATAATTAAATTAAATTAAATTAAACAATTAAATTAAATTAATTAAAACAAATTAAATTAAATCAAACAATTAAGTTAAATTAAATTAAAATTAAATTAAATTAAATTAAACAATTAAATTAAATTAAATTAAATAATTAAAATTAAATTAAATTAAATTAAATAATTAAATTAAAGTTAAATCAAATCAAATTATCCAAACACCAAGTCAAATTAAATTTAACTATGTTAAACTAAATTAAAACTCAATTAAATTAAGTTAAATTAAATATAATATCACCTAAGACATAAAAGAAATTAAATATAAAAACAATTAACACTATTCCAAATTTAAACTCTTAACTTAAACCAATCATTCAATACTAACTTACCCTCGAAGCTTTTAGTTATTATAGCTCCTAAATAAAACATTAAATGAAGTGTCACTTCACTCATAAAAGATATTCAAATGTCCTAGTTCAATTTTAGCAAATTAACAAGACTAAAACCTCAGATGATCGATTCATTTATATAATTAAATTCATTTCGACTTAAAACAACTCGAAATATCGAAGATGTTTAAGATTCTTCTTAAGCACTTCCTCAATATGACAAGATATTTATAAGAACAATCGACTTAATTCTATTCCTTTCACATGAAGAATCTGCTCCCTGCACAAAAAACACAAAGAACCTAGACGCTGCAGAGCCGATCAAATACAGGATTTAGAATTTGGTAGAAAACCATAACCTTTCCCTAGCTTTACTCAGAACTGCTTAAATATTCTTAAATTGTAAGTGTTTTAAGTGCAATGTGATGACTAAAAGACCTCTGTGCACGCTTTCTATTTTTATCGTAATTTACTTTTGCAATTTACTTTAGTCAAGAATGCATTTTACTTTTCTTGCATGATAAAACAATCGTTGCATGAAAACCCACACCTTTAGGATAGTCCCAAAAACTAAAACCAAAATTAAGTTAAAAGTCATCGCAAGATAAAATTCACCGCCACAACATTTCAAAAGATAAACAAATCCTCAAAATTTAATCACAAACGGAACACAAAACCTGAAGGCAATTGCAACTAAATTGTAAACGTCCTTGTTGGATGATCTGTGAATACCTCGGATGATGTAACCTACGTGTTGCTAACGGGATTTCCCATTGCCCAATGAAAGTGTGGAACTCATTCGCTGAGTTTAGCAAATTCTCATCCGGACGAAGTGAATCCGATAAAAATAATGATGCCTAAGGATGGAACCGGCTGCTGATCTTAACCTAAGGTCGTTATAATCAACTTTAAGATTTGTTTTAAATAAAACATAAAAAACACTGAAATTAAGATTTTCTCTAAACCAAAACACTTTCATCCCCCGATTTATGATTTCTAAAACTAAACCTCTCGCAACAACAAGGAGTCACTGAGCATGGTGGGCAGACGGCCATCGTCGGCCAAGAAACTTAAACCTACTTTAAAATCTTCTTTAGAATTAAAACAACAAAGCCATGTGATTTCGAGGTAGCTTGCCTAGTGCAACATATAAATCCTCAACTCTTCGTTGTGCATTTGTATCTTCAGAATTAAGCCCTAACCGGTCTGGGGATTCTGAGAAATGCCCGATACGACATAAACCCTCACATTTTCTAAAGCATTGCTTAATTTTATCACACAAATATAAGCCCTAATTAATTAAAATTGGCAAGATTGAAATACTAAATAAACATTAGACTTTCCTAAATTCAAGCCAAACGATAGATACGGAACACGAAGTTCACTGAATCAGTTGATTCTCCTACCTTTCTTCCTTTCTGATTCACAAAACAAATGTCTAAATTTGATCCATTCCCTATCAAATTCCAAAATTCAATTCAAAACCTTAACCAAATTCGAGATGTAATCACTTCATTATTATCGAGAGTTTTCAGTGTGATTCCAGCCACTTAAGATGTAATTAACTATTAGTGGTCACTTACAGGGAATTTTAAAGAACCCAGTAATATAAACCCCCGTTTTAATGTTTACATGCTGGGGGAAACTGTCTAAGCCATAAAATCGGCTCACAGACCAAACGCACGTCACTAATCTTCTAGTTTATTTAATCAAGCCCCACCATCAAGCAAAGGTGCTCCATCTCAGTGGACAGTATTACCTGCTTTGTGCAGCTCAAGTATATAAACTATTTGGATGCGAGACTCGCTTAATCTCATATCTTAAAACCTTCAAATTTAAAATTATTTTCAAAATCAGTCACTACTTTTCAAATTATTTATTTTAATTAAATTAAAAATTCGCCGACAGATTTCCTCGTTAAAGACCCCTCTTCAAAATAAAACACACCAAAAATGTAGTATTGTGCATAAGCGCACAGATTTCTCGCTTTAATTCCGCCGGGGAATATTCCTCTCTCCATTATAATCAAATACCCTCGCTTTCAAAATCAGAAGGTATCCATGTCCCTAATGGATCAAACGTCCCTCTTTCCGTTGGAATACTATGTTCATTTCTATTCGAACAAGTATACTCAACATTCTCTCGGATTTAGAGCCACCGTTGTACACCCCTAAACAGAGGTTCCGAGATCCACCATTTCCTCGAGGTGGGGTGGACCCCCAATAGGAAAAGCACATGAAGAGTGATCCTTCGAGCCTGGAAGCCCTCATGGCACTTTTCCTTTCAATCGGTTTCCTTACCTTTCTACACCCGAACGTTCCGTTCTAAATAAACAAACCCTCTAATAAATGATTCTTTTAACAAATGATTCTTTTTATAAATACATGAACAAAGAATGAGTTCGGACTCTTTTCGCTCCTTTCTTTTCATTCCGAAGAAAAGAAGCATAACTCGGGACCGATGCAACCGACCACTTCAGAAATGGAAGCCCAAACCGATTTTCTCCTTCATCAACGGACCGGACTTCGTCTGCGGGTGGATGAGCCGCTCGACAATGGGGTCCGATTTGGACAAGGATTTGAAAATACGAACGTCAAGGTCACCGACGTCTCCCTCTTTCGCACGACGAACAAGGTATCTCGAAGCCGAGGAACCACTCGCCGAGTTCAACCTTAGGTCGACCCAAGAGTTTCCTCCCCTCGCAAAGGGTCCCGACTAGGAGAAGCATCGCTGTCCGCGCGGAGGACCGTTCTCACTACCCCCACCGGGCCTAGCTGTTTCCCGCACCCACATTGTTCCAAATTTGATCCATTCCCTATTGAAATTTCCAAAACTCAAATCCTTTGAAATCCTTAAACTTCGAAATTAATCATTATCGAGAGTTTTCTTAAATGATTCCCGTCATTTAAGATGTAATTAACTATAGGGGCTTACCCTTATAGGAAACTTTAAGAACCCAGGTAATATAAACCCTGCTTAATTTCTTTATATTAAGCAGGGGAACTTGTCGGCTTATAAAATTGGTTCGCAGACCAAACGGATGTCACAAATCTTCTAGTTTATTTAATCGAGCCTCATCATCAAGCAGTGTGTCTATTCTTCGGAATAGATATACGGTTTGTGATGCGGTGCTCGTTTACATAAGCTATTCGGGATGTGAGATCATTTTGATTTCATATCTTAAAATTTTCAAACTAAAAATCATTTTCAAAAATCAAACGCTACTTTCCAAATTATATATATATATGTTTAAATTAAATTTAAAAATATGAAGATGCGTCGACAATTTCTGTAGGCGACCCATTTTCAAAATACAACACACCAACCTAAAAATATGCTGACACTTCATAAATTATTTCACCATCAAATTGTGTAAATGAAGTAATATCATTTCTCAATTTAGTAGTTTTAGAAGGAGAAAAATATTTATCAAGGAATTTTTGTGTCATATCTGACCAAGTTTTAATAGAATAAGTTGCTGATGATTTAAGCCACATCTTTGCTTTATCTTTTAAGGAAAAAGGAAAGAGTCTAAGCCTAATAGCATCATCAGAAAAATTATTATATTTAAAGATAGCACAAAGTTCTAGAAAACTAGCAAGGTGTAAATTTGGATCCTCATTAGGTGTTCCTCCAAATTGATTATTTTGAACCATTAGAATAATAGAAGGTTTAAGCTCAAAAGAATTAGCATCTACAGCTAGCATTTGAATACTAATATGAAGTTCATCACTCGTAGGGTTTGCATATTCCCTTAATGGTTTATAAATATTTTGTTCATTAATTTCGATTGGATTTTGATTATTGTTATGTAAGTTAGCCATTTCTTGATGTTTTGAAATTTTTTTTCCTTTTTTAATTCTTTTAATTGTTCTTTCTAATTCAGAATCAAAAGGTAGTAATCCTTCAGATCCAGAACTACGCATAAAATTTAAAATATTTTTGTTTTGTTTTTTTTGTATTTTTTATTTTTCTTATCTTTCTTTTTTACTTTTTATTCTATTCTATCCCCGGCAACGATGACCAAAAACTTGATGCGATACGACTTTATATATGCTTTTAAATACAAGAATTTGATACCACTTTTTAGAATATTTAATTCCTGGCAAATGACTTCAAAAACTTGATGTGCAATGTTTACTTTTATTTATGAATTTATGTTTAGATTTTATAATAATTATTGTAAAAGTCACAATTTTAAACTCAAGTATACGTATCGTTCAAGTTATATAGGGCTCTAGTGGAGTCCTGGTTATCGATCCCACAGGGATATTGTTTTTCATAAAAAGTAGGAAATGTAAGAAATATTTAGGAATTTTTCAAATTAAAAGTAATATATATATATATATATATATATATATATATATATATATATATATATATATATATATATATATATATATATATATCAAATTTAATTTACTAACAATTTTTACTATAAGCAAGTAAGCAATAATTAAAATACAATGCAAGTATAAAAACGACTTTCTCCTTTTCAACTAATTCAAGATTTTTAGAATAATTATCTTTTGTGGGGAATATAGATTATGGTATTGTGCCAAATATAAGCATTCCTATTCTTTACCTTTTGGTCCAGGTGCAAAGAGCATTGACTAATCTATTGATCGGTTCAGGATGTTTTATTAGTAGAATGGGTTAATCTAGGCTCACACTACTAGATGTCCAAGGGTGGCTATGGTCGGCCCTACCAGTGATTCGTTCCCTTTCTATAAACTAAATTATTAGAATTTAGTCTCTCACTCTAAAAACTAATTATTTTTACGCCCAATAAATAATATCTTCCTATTTATTTGCACTTCACCTTGAATAATCTGCATAAAGCCTTCGACTACACAAGGATTCATGTGATATCTACTAGTTAAAAATTTATCTCCGGATAGGTCTCAAAATTCTTCAATAGGTTTTAACAGTTTAAATGACCAATTTAAAAAGTAAACTAAGATCGTGTATTAATATCATCACAATGTTTTAAATATTTTAAATTTAATTCTCCTACAAAATTTAATTAATTTATTATATTTTCATAGTTGAAAGGAGAAAGATAACTAACTACTCATAACACATTGAAATCACACAACAAAACATATTTATAAAACTTTGAACCAAGATACAAATACTTATCTGAAGTGTTCCTTCAAGTGATCTGCTGACTTCTACTGACTCCAAAGTAATGATGAAAGACTCTAACAACAACAACACACAATAAATACTAAAAATAAACTCACTAGATACAAAGTAAAGTGGCACCCTAAGTGTGGAAGAGACTAAAAAAACTAAGTAAAACTAGAGGGGGGAGAGAAGGAGCAATTTTTTCTGTAGAATGGGCTCCTATTTATAGAGCTCTGAATTTGACTAGGGGTTGCTTAAGGCACCCCTTCAAAATTAGTCTAAATTCAATGCATCTTCTAGAAGGTAACTGTCGCGCCTAGGCGCCGTACTCCGTGACCAGGTCTTCGCACCTCTTCACTTTGGATCACACCTCTTCGCGATTAAAATCGTTTCCTTGTGTCCAAATGCATTGTATCACATGTCCTATATTTTAGGAGTAACTTCTAGTCTTCTAGAAGCTCCAATAATCGCTTAACTTTGTCAAAATAACTCCCCAAAATCATCAAAAAATCTTAACAGCATCTGTATCGAGCTGGTGCTTAGGCGCCGGATTCTGGCACCTAGGCGCCAGGCCAATAATTCCAATATTTTGCTCCATAAGCTCCATTTTGCTCCATTTTGCTCCTTTTTCTTCTTTTTCCTTCTTGGACTCTTTTTTCAACTACATCCAAAAACATGAAAATACCTTTCAATAAAGCATAATATCCTTAAGAATTGAATCATAAATAAGGCATAAAAATGGGTATTTTTTAGGCAGATCTATGTGCTGAGGAGTAAACTTAACCATCTTTCCACTAACATGCACATACTCAGTCTTAGTCTAGGGTACTTTATAATAGAATTCTCTAACAACTCCCATAACAGCATTCGTAGTGAAATAACAAAATCGCTCCCAGTTTCACTCTATAATTAATTGCTCTATAGATCCACCAGGACTATCAAAAGCTCGATCCTGGATACACTTCTTGTTGTGAATGATAGAGTTATAGCGAAATTGGGCTTTGATGTTGACAAACCTCTCCTCATCAAAATCCAATTTCCTCTTCCCTCTTGGAGCCATGTGAATTTCTAAAATTTGCAAAAAAATTCCAATAAATTCTAAATTCATAATGTAATAACTCCAAACACTATCTTAAATAAGTAAGAGAAAATTTCATTATGAAAATCTCAAAATTTCTTTAAAACTCCAAAAATTCCACCATAGGCAATGTGAGAGATTTCCATGGTGAAAATCTAAAAATTTTAAGTTAAAGTGAAGCACTTACTAAGAGAAGTGCAAATCCGGTGTCGAATAGCTTTGAAAACTCCTTAAATCCGAGATCCAGCAAGCTCTAGATCTTCAAAATCACGAAAATGGAGGAGGAAGATGAAGGAAATGGAAATATTTGCGGGTCCCAGAGCAAAAATCGTGAAATCAAGGGTTTCAGACCTTTTTCTGGGTTCAGGCGCCGGTTGTGCTCTATTTAAAATAAATGGCCAAAGTTTCTGGATTTGGGCACCGGTGGCGCCCATTCTAGCGCCGGCGGCGCCAGTTCAAAATATTTTCTAGGTCCAAAAAATTTTTCGTAATTTTGATCATTTCAAAGTCCACAATGATGTTTAATACTTCAATAAGCATTTACATCATACCATAAACAATAATTAACACAATTCTTCAAACAAACAACACACAACAATCTTATATATATAAAATGCAAGTTACATTAAAGACATTAAATATGTTCATTCAAACCAACTATTCTTAGATGTTTAGTACAACAAGTACTCTATGATAGGCAAGAACTAAGATCTAAGCACACAATGAAAGTAAACACATCTAAATCCAAGTTTAAATCTCAAAGCAAATACTACACAAACCAAACATAACTAAGCAAAGCAAACTAAACACACAACGAACATAAGTAGAATCCATTAATTACTCCACATTAATTTCAGAACTATCCTCTCGTCTAATGTCTCCAATTGATTGCTGATGCACAAACAAGTTATAGAATGGATGAAATGGAAATTTGTCAGATGATTCCTCAATAATCATTGCATTCTTCTTCATCAGATTGATCAAGCCCATCTCAATTCGATCAGTGTGATCAAATTGCTCTTTCATTCTCCAATCTATATGATCGAACAAATCAGAAATGTTGTTGATCACATTTATAACTTTCTGTACTTGTTTCTCCAATTGTTTGACCTTCTACAATATCATCCTGGAACCTTCAGGAAAATAAGGTTGAATCGGCTGTGAAGTCTGCGTTGGTTGATCAGCAAGAAAATTCATGTCATCCTCATCTCCAACTGTCTGATAGTCATAAGGATTAGTTGGATCAATAGGCCTCCATGGAAAAAGAACTTTTCCCAACTTTTATAAGGAACCTGTGACTGACTACATAACAGAAATATGGTGGACGGGTTTCCAAGCCCATATTTAGAGCCATGCACAATTAATCCAATTACTGATCTCACAATAATATTACCAATGTCAACCAGCCTCCTAGTTTCAATACAGAAATTCAAAATGGCGCTTTCCTTGGTTACCTTGCTAATCTTCAATGTCGGAAATAACTTTGTAGAAATAAAGTAATGCCACTGCTTCGATACTGGATTGAGAGATGCAGATGAGAAACTCATGTATCCATTCTCTCTAACTTCCCATTCTTCATTCTCATCCATCAGATATCGATAAACATCATTCATATTATCCTTCGTGGCATTGAAATTAGAATAATGGCAAATAGGTACGTTCTCGATCATAAAGAGATCATTGATTCGTGCAGGAGTGAATTGCACAAATCTACCACGCACAAATACAAACCCTTGATTGATCCCGTGAATATTTGCATAAAAATCTTTCACGATGGGAACAACAACGATAGCAGTGGTGTAGCAAAGCACTTCCCAACGTCTCTTTTAATAATTTCTTCAATTCTAGTAGTAGGATTATCCATACCTCAATTTATGAAGCCTCTTTCCTTGATAATGCTTCTTTTCATAATCACTTTGTTGAACAAATGCTGCGCTTCAAAACTTATGAACTTCCTTCTGTTGAAAACACAAAATCGAGGGGTTTCAATGGGAATGGAATCCATAGGATACGAATTGGGATAGGTGGTTTTCATTTTTTTGGAGTTAAGAAGTCAAAAATGGAGTTTGGGGAGTTATAAGGACGAAGATCAGGCCAAAAACAGCCAAAACTTGCATTTTAGAACTTAAAAACTGTCAAGCAGATTTTGGGCACCGGCGGGCGCCGGTGGTGCTTAAACAGACAAGTTCAGTAGGGCAGAAAAGATAGGGCGCCGGCGGCGCCAGTGGTTAAAATTTCTCACCGAACTTTGTTTGATCTAAAATATTCTAATATCTTGATTTGATCCATCATTTATCAATTTTTTAATTATTTAGGAGTAATTAGGATTCAAAAAAAATTATATGAAAAGGTACAACTACAACAAAAAAGCAAACACACCACAAAGATACATATGGGTTGCCTCCTATAAAGCACTTGGTTTAACGTCGTCAGCCCTACAAACAGTTCAGTTAATCGAGATGACTCAGCATTAAAATCACTTTGAAATCAGGTTGAAACCCGTCAAAGTAAGGCTTTAATCGATGCCTATTAACCTTGAAAATATTTCCAATATCAGGATCTTTAATATCAACGTACTCCAAAAGAATGAACTTTTACAACTGTAAAAGGTCCTAACCATATAGACTTGAGCTTTCTAGGAAATAACTTCAATTTTGCGTTGTATAATAAAACTTTTTGTCCATTTTCCAAGTTCTTTTTCAATATCTTCCGATCATGCCATAATTTCTTTTATTCTTTATAGATTCTATCATTGTGATAAGATGCATTTCTAATCTCTTCCAATTCATTCAATTGCATAAATCTTTTCTCTCCAGCATTCTTTAAATTAAAAAGCATTCTTTAAATTAAAATTTAACTCATTTATCATCCAATATGCTTTAAAGCAGTATCTATAAGGAGTCTTTCCAATAGGGTTTTAAAAGCAAGTCTTTCCAAATACTAGTCTATAAGGAGACATTCCAATAGGGGTTTTAAAAGTAGTTCTATAAGCCCATAAAGCAATATCTAATAGAGTAGAGCATACTAATTTATGATTATCCACAGTTTTCTCCAAAATTCTTTTAATTTCATGATTAGAAACTTCTGTTAAACCACCAGTCTGGGGATGATAAGTAGTATAGATTCTATGAATAATATTATATTTCTCAATTAATCTCTTAATTCGATTATTTCTGAAATGGGATCCACCATTAGTTATGATCACTCTCGACATTCCATACCTTGTAAATATATTTTTCTTTAAAAACTTTGCAACACTTCGAGCATCACATTTCGGTAAAGCAATAGCTTCAATCCACTTAGAGACATAATCAATGATAACCAATATATATAAATTTCTAAATGAAGGAGTAAATGGTCCCATAAAATCTAATCCCCATACATCAAAAATTTCAACTTCCAAATTATAATTTAGAGTCATTTCATTTCTTCTAGAGATATTACCTACTCTCTAGCATCGATCACATGATTTAATATATTTAGAAACATCTCTAAAACGAGTAGGCCAATAAAATCCAGATTGTAAAATCTTAAAAGAAGTTTTATCAACACCAAAATGACCTTCAAATTCAAAATCATGACATTGTTGAATAATTAAATTTGTTTCTTCCTGTGGCACACATTTCCTAATAATCAGACCCTTACACTGTTTATATAGATATGGCTCATCCCAAAAATAGAATTTTGTATCATATTTAAAATTCTTTTGTTGTTGCATTATTAAATCAAGTGGTACAATATCACTTACAATATAATTCAGAATATCAACATACCAAGGCAAATTATTTCCCATAAAAGTATAAAATTGCTCATCAGGGAAAATTTCAGTAATTTCCTTTTCAAATTCAGATAATTTATCATAATCTATTCTGGATAGATGATTAACTATTTGATTATTAGCTCCATTCCTATCAACTATCATAAAATCAAACTCTTGCAGAAGAAGTATCCATCTAATAAGTCTAGGTTTCACTTCCTTCTTTTGCATTAAAAATTTGATAGCTGAATGGTCTGTATGCACAATACTTTTAGCTCCAATTAAATAAGGTCTAAATTTTTCAAAAGTAAACACTATAGCTAATAATTCTCTTTCAGTTGTGGTATAATTAATTTGAGCCTCATTAAGAGTTTTACTAGTATATTAAATGAATTTGAAAACTTTATCATGTCTTTGCCCCAATGCTACTCTGATTACATAATCACTAGTATCACACATGAGTTCAAATGGTTTCTCCCAATCGGGTGAAACAATTATAGGTGCAGTGATTAATTTCTCTTTTAATAATTCGAAAGCTCTTAAGCATTCATCATAAAAATCAAACTTTCTATCATTTTCTAAACGTTGGCATAAAGGTTTTGTACTTTTAGAAAAAAATTTATTATTTCGCCTGTAAAATCCAACATGTCCTAAGAAACTCCTCACCTCTCTCACAGTAGTGGGTGGCGACAATCTCTCAATCACTCTAATTTTAGCAGGGTCGACCTCCATACCATGTTCAGATATTTTATGGCCAAGCACAATTCCTTCTGCAACCATAAATTGACATTTCTCTCAAATCAGAACTAGATTTGTTTTCTCACAAAGCTCCAAAACTTTTGCTAAGTTTTCCAGGAAAATTTCAAATGAAGTCCCGAATACAGAGAAATCATCCATAAAAACTTCTATTCCATTATCTATCATACTACTGAAGATAGACATCATACATCTTTGAAATGTTGCAAGTGCATTACATAGTCCAAAATGCATTCTTTGAAAAACAAAGGTTCCATAAGGGCTAGTAAATGTTGTCTTTTCCTGTTCCTCAGGAGCAATAGGTATTTGATGGTAACCAGTATATCCATTCAGAAAATAGTAGTACTTGTGTCCAACAAGTTTATCTAGCATTTGATCAAGAAAAGGAAGAGGGAAGTGATTTTTCTGGTGGCGGCATTTAATTTCCTATAGTCAAGACAAACTTGTCATCCATTAATTGGTCTTATGGGTATAATTTCATTACATTCATTCACTTCAACAGTCACTCCTCCCTTTTTCGGTACACAATGTATTGTACTTACTCAAGCACTATCCAAAATAAGATAAATAATTCCAAAGATCCAGCCATTTTAAAATCTCTTTCTTAACTACTTATTTCATTATAGGGTTCAATCTCCTTTGTGGATCAACTCTCGGTTTATCTTCTTCATCTAATAAAATTCTGTGCATACAAATAAAAGGACTAACTCCTTTAATATTTGCTAAAGTCCATCCAAAAGCTTTCTGTATCTTTTTAAAGTTTCCAACAACTTCTGTTCTTAGTATTCGTTTAGTTCCAAAGATACAATAACAGGAAAAGTAGATGATTCTCCTAAAAATATATACTTTGAATGATTAGGGAGAATTTTTATTTCAAATTCAGGAGGTTTTATGATAGATGGAATTAAGCTTTTATTTCCACCTTCCATAGTGTCTAATATTTCAAACCTCTCCTGAACATACTCTAAATCTTCATTCTTCTTACTATCTGAATTTTCTTCATCTTCACTTTCTTCTTCAAATATATTTTTATATTCTTCTTCTTTTTCAAATATATTTTTAAAATGATCATTTCTCAAGTAATCACAGACCTCCATCCTAAAACATTCATTATATTTTTCCATTGAGGGATACTTTATAGATTTTAAAATATTAAAGGTCACATCTTGATCATTAACTCTCATAGTTAATTCTCCTTTTTGAACATCAATTGTCGCTCTTCCAGTAGCAAGGAATGGTCTTCCCAAAATGATTGGAATTTCTTTATCTTCCTCCATATAAAGTACAATAAAATCCACGAGAAAGATAAATTTATCCACTTTCACTAACACATCTTCCACCACTCCTTTAGGGTATGTAATGGAATGATCAGCCAACTGAAGAGTCATAGATGTAGGAGAATTTCTCCTACTCCCAACCTTTTGAAAGTTGATAAAGTATAAGATTAATACTCGCTCCCAGATCACATAAAGCTTTTTCAAAAAAATTTTCACCTATAACACACAGAATAGTGAAAATACCAAGGTCTTTATGTTTTTCTGAAAGATTCTTCTGAATTATTGCACTACACTCTCCGCTAAGTGCAACAGTTTCATGATCTGTAAGCTTTCTTTTCTTTCTCAAAATATCCTTCATAAACTTAGCATAATCAGACTTCTGTTCCAACGCTTCAACAAAAGGAATATTAATCGTTAATTTCTTAAGGATCTCCAAAAATTTTCCAAATCTATTATCTCTGTTTTGTTTCTTTAATCTTTAAGGAAATGGTGGTGGTGGCTTTTCGACAGTTATCTTCATTGGTTCAAGAGGATAATCCAAGTTTGGATAAATATTGTTTGAACCTTTTTCAATTTCCACCTTCTCTTTTTCTATTTCAACTTCTTTTTGCAGTTTAGTTTCCAATTCTTTTCCACTCCTTAATTGAATAGCCTTAAGTTGTTTCTTGTTTTGATCTTTTGGATTGATCTCCACATTACTTGGAAGTGTTCCAGAAGGTCTATTATTAAGTGCAGTGAAAATATGTCCTAATTGATTTTCAATATTCTTCATAGCAACACCTTGAGCTTGTAATTGATTTCCCATCTTCAGAATCATTTCTTCAGTAGAGAACTTGTTATACTTAAATTGTGGGTTACTATTAAATCCAGGGGGATAAGATGGTCTAAAATTAGAATTTCCTTGATTGTTTGAATTTCCAATTGGATTCATAGAATTTTTAGCCCAGTGCGGGTTAACATTAGCATGATTATTATTCCAATTGAAGTTTGGGTGATTCTTCCAACCGAGGATTATAATAATTCAAATAAGGATCTGTTAGGTTTATCAATAGCATTTAATGTCTCGTAAGGTGTTTGAGATTCTATTATCCGTCCAAATGAATTTTCCTCTAACACTTGAGGTGGTTGAGAATAATTCATTCCATATTGATCTATTTTCTTTGAAAGGGCTGCAATTTGAGAAACTACCATAGTCATCATATCCGAATCATGAACACTAGCTACTCTTTTAGGATTTACCCATTCAGAGAGCCATTGAAAATTAATAGTAGCCATTTCTTTAATTAATGCGTATGCTTCATCAAAAGGTTTTGACATTAATGATCCACCAAATAGAAGCATTCTATAATAGATCTCAATGATCCCACTAATCCATTATATAATGTTTAAATTATTAACCAATCTGGTAAAGCATGATGTGGGCACTTCCTAAGAAGATCTTTAAATCTCTCCCAAGCTTCATATATTGACTTTCCTTCAAACCGAAAAAAGATGTAATATGATTTCTTAGTTTAGCTGTCTTCGATGGAGGGAAATATTTTGATGGAAACTTTTGGGATAATTCTCCCCAAGTTCTAATAGATCCAGGTGCTAACAAATTTAACTATGCCTTAGCTTTATCCCTTAATAAAAAAGGAAAAAGACTAAGTCTGACAGCGTAACTAGACACTCCATCATATTTAAAAGTAGCACACAGTTCTAAAAAACTAGTGAGATGTAAATTTGGATTAGGTGTTCCAACAAATTGATTGTTTTGTACAATTTAGATAATAACAACTTTAAGTTTAAATGAATTAGCAGCAAAATCAGTATTTTGAATAGTTATGTGAATCTCATTTGCTGTTGGGTTAGCATAATCTCTTAAAGGTCTTGGCAAATTTCCAATTGCATTTCTCTGATTATCTTGAATATTCACCATTTTGGAATGATTTTCAATTTGTTTTTGTTGTTTTCTAATTTTTCTAATAGTACGCTCTAACTCTGAATCGTAAGACACTAAACCTATAGATCCGCTACTACGCATATACAAACACAAATACTCTAATAAAGATAAACAAACACACATATACACACTACTAAATAAAGGTTTTTTTTTCTTTCTATTTTTTTATATTTTTAATAAATACCTTCCTACTTACTGTTGACCTCATTTTTGATGAGGTCTTCCTTTTCTTCTTTTTAGTGCTTAGGATCTAGCCTTAGGCTTTTCCTTTGACTATCTTAGAGGACTAGAATTGGGACCCGCCTTTTAGAAATTCAAACCACTTCTAAACTCCCTGCAAACTCCACAAACTTGACTATAGACCCCTAATCACCTAGAGGGTTGAAATCAAATGCGGAAGTTTAAAGGATGAGTTCCCATAGGACTCTTTGGCCTTAGAGCGCCCTGGTGGCTCGGTGCAGTGAAGGAGCCGACATACACTACACCTACACACTACATTTCCACACACTTCCTAAAACCACACCCATACCCAACTTGACCTCCCGACTCATGTAGGTGATTCACATGGATGGTCCTCGACCCCTAAGCCCTCGGCCGAGAGGGTTAGAGAACAACATAGTGAATGCCTCAAATGAGTCCTTTCATGGCTCATATGGGCTTGAAATGGCTTCATGGCTCAACCAAAATGATTTCACCCCACCCAAATTCACCCAATCTTCAATTTCCCAAATTTTCAATTTTTGACCCCGGGACCCTACACCTACTAAACCTACCCAAAACCCTGCAGATTACCCAAATTTTTGCAAAATCTCCAAGTTACCTAAAATTTTCCAAAATCAATCCCAAACACCTCCACATCACTCAAATTGATCATCCATACCCAAAAATACCAAAAATTCCAAAAAACCCCCCAATACCCTCCAAATACCCAAAATACCCTTCTTGGCCTAAAAATCCAAAAATTCAGAAAATTCCCAGAAAATTCCAGAAAATCCCAAATATTCCCAATTTCATTTTGTCCAACTACACCATGGGCCAATTTTGTCAATTTACCCTACTTTTGTCAAAACCCCCAAATTGACCCATTTTAACCCAAAGTGGACCCAATGTCAAACCAAACATACCCAATTGACCCCAATTTTGGTCCAATTCAATTCTAAACTTCAATTCAACATTCCCAATACCAATTTAGACCAAATCCAAGTCCAATTTGATTGACATTTGGATCCAATTTCACTTTGGGCCTTAAAGCCCAAATTTGGACCCATGACCCAAACTTAGCCCAAACTAACCCAATTCAACTCCAATTAACCCCAAATCTTTTCTAAACCTTCCTTAACATCCTCATAAACAAAACACTAACATGATTTGCCCAAGATTTTGACCCAAACCCCTCTCAAATTCAACCCAAAATCAAAAAGCCCAATTTTGACCTAAACCCAAATCTAACCCAAATAGGCCCAAACCTCAAAATTAAAACCCAACCAAAGCCAAAACCTCTTTGAAACACTCCCATAAACATTTCTTAATATTTATTTTACATCAATTTCAACCCTAGCCCAACATTGGCCCAAGTTAGCCCAATTTGACCTACATTGGCCCATTCACCAAAAGAATTCAAATCCAACCCAATTCAAGTCCAAACTACCCCAAATTTGCTTCAAGTCACTCATGACACATCCATGAGCTAAAACCAATAATTATTTGGCCCAACCTCTTTACAAAATTTCATCCCAAAATCCATTTTAAAATTCAAGAGCCCACTTTCCTAATCCATCTTAAAAGCCCATCTAAAACCCTTTCAAAAAAGCCCAAAATTCTTCCAAGGCCCATATGACATTTCCCCTCATCATACTTTCAATTAAAATCATCCCTAAGTCCTAAATTCATCATCAAATAATTCCAAATCAAGCCTCATGCCAAATCACCCCTAAATACCAAAATTTTCCTTAAATCCATTTCCATGAAATTGACTTTACTTTTCCCAAGCCAAATGGAGCCATGGAGCCATGCATAAGCCATATGCAAGCCATGAGAGCCTCTTTACATGTCACCATGCCATTTTGGGCAAAAGGAGGAGGCTCTTTCCTTAACTCCTAAAGGTGGTTAACCACTTACATGATTCCACTAAACCATGCTTAAGCCTAATTGTACTTGGATTGTGACTTGACCCCACTAATCAAGCCGATCCAAATCACTTTCTCCTCAGCCTAAACCAGGCCTTGGGTGGTGCACCTAGCCCAAATGGGTGGGTTGACCCATTTAGGTCCAAATCTAGCCATGCCCCATTCCACTTTGGATCAAAGCCTTTACACATGTCCATGGCCAATTGATTGCACAAACCTCCAAGCCCGACCCACCCGACCTTGAGGGTGACCCATGCTCGGCCGGCCGGCCACCGAGCCGCCGGAAAACACCATGGCCGAGAGCTCACATGTGAGCCAACATTGAAATTCTCACTTGCCGAGTCGCCCATCCCTAGTGGTCACCATGGCCGATCTTCTCCTCACCGGAGCAGCTGATCCCAAGCCCTAACTCTCCCAGGAGGCCCCCCGCCCAGCTCTATTTAAACTCCACCCCTCTCGGCCATGAGGAGAGCCAAGCAAAAACCTTGCCGAAACTGCGCCAAAATTGTTCCAAACCCTTCACCATCCTTAGAGCGGTTGATCCCCGGTGTCAATTTGCCCTAATCCCCACCAACGAGCCCGATTTCTCAACCGAAATTCCACCCAAAACCAGGACACTTTGCCACAGTGAGCCAATCCTCAAATCGAGCGGTCCTACACCTTCACCGGACCAAGAGGAGAAGTTTCCCACCGAAAGCCCCATCTCCGAGGCCACCCGGTTGCTCCAGCCTCCAAGCTTTGTGATCGAGCTGTGGTCACTTTCATAGCTAGGCAATTCACCGGACTGGGAGACTTCATCCGGAGCTTGCGGGACCCAATCGAAGGTGCAACAACTCTCGGATTGAAGCCACACTTCTCCGAGCTAAGGTATGAGTTAACTATTCATCCCGAGCTTACGGAGATTCTCCATTTCAAATGCCTTAGTTTCAATGCATGTTAGCCGTATAGATGTGTTCGTCTCTTCAAGACGAATCCATAGTAGCATAAGAACATGAAAATCCATTGAGAATCGAGTGAGATCTTAGGGATTTAGTGTGGACGGCTCTCGGGTGAGAACACTTGGGGACGATGAACGGATGCGCGTCCATTCGATACACGCGCGCACGGACGGCCGGGATTGCGTCGGACCGAGAGACGCGTACGAGAACCGCGGGGCCCGGGTTGCCGACTCGGGTGGCGGCGTCGAATGGGAGCGCGACGCGTGTGCGTTCGGAGGCTGCCGAGGTTGACGCGGCGCCGCGTGGATAAATAGAAAATTAGGGTATTTTTCTATTTATTTAATTCCCTAAACTTCAAAAATTCATATCTCTGTGTAGAAAAATCACAAAAATAAAATAAAAATACCCTCTTGCTCGATGAACGAGAGGAGAATAATGTGGAAAAGAAATCATTTAATTTAATTAAGTATTTTATTTTTTATGATTTATTTACTCTCTGCATACATTTAATTCTCCATGCATGTATACAATTCACCATGGCATGAGACCATAGGGCTTTTGAAGCCTCCGAACTTGGGAACATTCCCCGAATTTTCCAAGGTCGAGGCCATCTCGTGAAAAGTTATTTATTTTTCAAATGCATGTTGTCGTTTTGAGTATTTTAATTCCAAAAATTAGCATGTTGTGAAATAAATTCTAGAAATATTTGGTGATGTTCCTTATGACCGAGAGAACTCTAGGAAAAATAGGACTTGAGTTAATTCACTCGCATTAACCCTAATTGGCTTAAACACCCAAAATAGGTCTTTAATTAATTAGAGTTAACCAGGTATCAAATTGACTTGAAATCAATTCTCCACCGACCTTTAGGATCAGAGGAATCCACCATAAAAATTTGAAGTCAATTGGACTCGGTTAGCCCCACTAATTGGGTTGATTAAGTCACTTAGCCATTTTAAACTTTAAAAATTCATAACTTTTAAAATATTTTTTTAAAAATTCACCAAATTGGTTTTGGAGCCTCTCCGATATCAGGGGAATCTAAGAAAATTAAAATTTCAATTTTCCGAAAAAGTTGATTTTTAATAATATTTTAATATTTTTAATAATTAAAAAATAATAAAAATCACAAAAATAATAAAGTTCACCAAAATGTCACATTTTGAATTTTAATCACTTAGGAACAAATCCCACATTTTTCCTAAGTCTATTTAGTGAGATATTAAATTTTAAAGCCCTAGGGTAATTTTAAAATTAAAAAAATGTATTTTCTAGCATTTTCACTAAAATAATTACAATAAATCATAGAAAAATCAGAAAATTGCAAAATTTGCTTCTCTGGTTTCCTTGATATCAGAGAGATTTTTAAAAAATATAAAATCCATTTTTCAATTTTTATTTTATTTTTAAATTAATTAACACTCCAAAATTTAAAATAATTATAATAAAAATAATATAATTCAAAAAATCACCAAAATTGGTCCAAGTGGTCCTCTGGTCATTAGGAATGTCCCCTAATTTTCTTAAGGACAGAAACTTTCCCTTGGTCATGTTATCAAATATTCCTTGAAAATCTCTATTTTCCACCAAAAATAATTATATAAATAAATTAAATACAGAAAAACCACATTTTCTCCTCTCATGTCTTTATTGACATATGAGTAAAGTTACATAAAAATTTCAAGTTCATTTGAGTTCAATTTAGTGAGTTATGAAATTATTAAGCTTAAAGGGTAAAATGGTAATTAAAATCTTTAATCCTTAATTAAAACTTTAGGTTTAATAAAAAATCAACAAGTAAAATATTTTGATCCTAATCTGATTTGGATGATTGAAATTTAAATAATTAAAGGGTAGAAACCCATTAAATGATTTTAAAATGATTAAACTTTAATTAAATAATGGATTAAATTTGGAAGAATAATAAAATCGGAATTATTAAAATAAGGGATCTTTATTAGGAAGAGATTTATTCTTTAATTTAAAAATCCCTAAATTAATTATATCAACTAATACTCAATTTTTAATTAAAATGATAACTCAAATTTAAAATATTAAAAGACTTAATTTCAATTAAAATTAAAAATAAAGTAAATTAAAGATAAATTAAGTTAAGATTAAATTTAACAATTAAATTAAATTAATTAAAATTAAATTAAATTAAATCAAACAATTAAATTAAATTAAATTAAAATTAAATTAAATTAAATTAAACAATTAAATTAAATTAAATTAAATAATTAAAATTAAATTAAATTAAATTAAATAATTAAATTAAAGTTAAATCAAATCAAATTAATTAAACACCAAGTCAAATTAAATTGAACTATGTTAAACTAAATTAGAACTCAATTAAATTAAGTTAAATTAAATATAACATCACCTAAGACATAAAAGAAATTAAATATAAAACAACTTGAACAACTATTCCAAATTTAAATTCTTTAACTTAAACCAAATCATTTGAATACTAACTTACCCTTGAAAGCTTTAGTTATTATAGCTCCTAAATAAAACATTAAATGAAGTGTCACTTCACTCATAGGATATTCAAATGTCCTAGTTCATCGAGCAAATTAACAAGACTTAAAAACCTCGGACGATCGATTCATTTATATAATTAAATTCATTTGGACTTAAAACAATCCTGGAAATATTGAAAAGATGTTTAAGATTCTTCTTAAGCACTTCCTCAATATGATAGGATATTTATAAAGAACAATTGAATTTGATTGTTCTTTGATGAAGAAAATCGTCCTTAAACAAAAACACAAAGAACCTAGACGTCATAGGAGCCGACTAGCTATAGGATTAGGAATTTGGTAGAAAACCATAACCTTTCCCCTAGCTTTACCTAGGAACTTGCTTAAATATTCTAATTGTGTTTTAAGTGTAGCTTGGGATGACGGGAAGACCCTCCAGGTACGCTTTTATTTTATTGCAATTTACTTTCTTGCAATTTACTTTATTGCAAATGCATTTTACTTTTCTTGCATGATAAAACAACTGTTGCATGAAAACCCACACCTTTAGGATAGTCCCTAAAACTAAAACCAAAACTAAGTTAAAAGTCATTGCAAGATAAAATTCACCGCCACAACATTTCAAAAGATAAAACAACTCAAAATTTAATCACAAACGTAACACAAAACTACAATTGCAACTAAATTAAAACGTCCCGTTGGATGATCGGGAATACCTCGGATGATGTAACCTACGTGTTACTAACGGGATTTCCCACTGCCTAAATGAAAGTGTGGAACTCATTCAGTTGAGTTTAGCAAATTCATCCGGACTAAGTGAATCCGATAAAAATAATGATGCCGGAAGGATGGAACCGTGGGATCTTAACCGGTGTCGTTATAATCAACTTTAAGATTTGTTTTAAATAAAACATAAAAAACACTTGGAAATTAAGATTTTCTCTAAACCAAAACACTTTTCTCAACTCCCGATTTATGGTTTCTAAAACTAAACCTCCGCAACAACAAGGAGCTCGGAGCATGGTGGGCAAGCACGACCATCGTCATCAAGAAAACCCGAGTCTACTTCAGAAAACTTTCCTAGAATTAAACAACCAAGCCATAGGACTTCGAGGTAGCTCGTCTAAGTGCAACATAAATCCTCAACTCTTCGTTAGGCATTTGCATTGCAAATTAAGCCCTAACCTAGGTCTTAGGATTCCGAGGTAGTCGTCCGATACGACAATAAACCCTCACATTTTCTGAAGCTATTTGTTTGATTTTATCATACAAATATAAGCCCTAATTAATTAAAATTGGCAAGATCGAAATACTAAATAAACATTAGGACTTTCCTAAATTCAAGCCAAACGATAGGATAGCGGGAAATTATCGAAGTTCACTTCGAATCGATGATTTCTCCTACCTTTCTTCCTTTGGATTCACAAAACAAAATGTTCCAAATTTGATCCATTCCCTATTGAAATTCCAAAATTCAATCTTTGAAAACCTTAAACTTTGAAATTCTTGAGAGCGATAATCATTGATTATTATCGAGAGTTTTCTTAGGTGATTCTCGTCACTTAAGATGTAATTAACTATAGTGGCTTGCCCTTATAGAGAATTTTAAAGAACCTGAGTAATATAAACCCTCGTTTAATGTTTTCATATTAAGCAGGGAAACTTGTCAGCTTATAAAATTGGTTCACTGGACCAAACGGATGTCACTAATCTTCTAGTTTATTTAATCAAGCCCCACCATCAAGCAGTGTGTCTATCCTTAGGGATAGGTACACAGTTTGTGGTGCGGTGCTCGTTTATATAAACTATTTGGGATGTGAGATCGGTTTGATTTCATATCTTAAAATCTTCAAATTTAAAAATTATTTTTAAAATCAAATACTACTTTTCAAATTATTTATTTAAATTAAATTAAAAATTCGCCGACAGATTTCTGTTAGGCGACCCCTCTTCAAAATAAAACACGACCTAAAAAAAAAAAATAAAAAAAAATAAGCCGCACACTTACTTCTTAGTTAGTTACTTTTCTTTCTTAACTCTGTTACCTTCCCCGACAACGACCCCAAAAACTTGATGCACGGGACTTATATTGCAAGAATTTATGAACTCGAATTTATATATTTTTAATGATTTTGATAAGTCTAAGCATACAATGCAAGTATACGTATCGTATCAAGTAATACAGGGCTCTAATGGAGTCCTGGTTATCGATCCTACAGGGAAGTTCAAAGTTTTAAGAAAGCTATCCCAAGATAAGTAAGATGGCACTAAGATCCTATATTTAAATAACACTTAAAGTTTAACACAAACTCCTACTAACACTATGCAAAAAAGAGTAATAGTTTACTAAACTACAAATACTTCTAACAACTTTAAAGACAAAATTAACTAACATACACACTAAATTAAGTTTTTAAAAGGTTTTTTTATATATAAGAAAAGTATCTTTCCTCTTGCAAGGAGAATATGATGTGTGGATTGATATGGAAAAAATATTTATATTATTGTGCCAAATAGGAGCATAGATGAATCTTTACCCTTAAAAGAGTACCCCCTCTTCTAATTAGAAAAGAACATAGACATATTCTAAGTTTAGTCACTAACTCTAAGGCTAGGCTGGGAGGATACCAGCTCTCACTTCGGAGCTCCCATTCACCCTTCACCCGAAGGCTAACCTTTGATATTTAGTTACTAATCTTAGAACCAATTTGGGGTTTTTAGCCTGTCACCCTGAAATTTCCATATTGAAGTCCATAAAAACACATTTCCCTATTTATTTGCACTCAATTCCCATGAACTACGCAATTAATCCATGGAAATTGAATGGATATTTCATTATTGTTGTAGGACATTAAATCTTTTCAAACTTAATGTTCCACAACATATTTTAACATTTCAATTGGCCAAATCGAAAGTAAATTAAGTTCTAAATGAAAAACATCACAATTTCTTCATCACATTAAAAGCACATCAAATCCATATCAATCCATCATCACATCTCTTTTGCAAGAAGAAAGACAAGGAAACTACTCAGAATTCATGGAGAAGATATAATAAAACATGTATTTTATATATAAAAGAAAAGTCATACAAACCACAAAAGAAAATACAACTTATCTCTTTATCTTCCCCTATGCAATTCCCTTGAAGTTTCTTTGAATCCTCTTCTCTTCTTCTTTACAACACTTGATTCTCTCTTTAAAATTGAAAGGAAGAAGCAATCTCTCACTTTACCTCTTCTCCTTCCTTCCTTAGAGAAGGATTCCTCTCAAATTTTCACTCTACACTCTCTACTCCTAAACCCTAATACTTCACTCTCACAAAAACTACTCTAGAACCACTAAAAAAGCCCCCTATTTTCATCAAAAAATAGTAACTTATAAGATAAGGATGAAATATCAAGAGTTTCCATAGGCATCCCTTCAAAGTCGCCAAAACTCTTCAAATTTGATCTCCATCGACTTCGGGCATCGACGACACCCGATAGGGCGCCGACGATGCTCTATCGTGCCATTTAATTCTATGCTCTCTGGATTTGGGCGCCGGAGGCTCTGGCGTCGGCGGCGCCAGAACACTTTTTCCAAAGATTTTGCTCCTTTTTGCTCTGGATTCGTTCCTTTCTGCTTTTTTTCACTTCAATCACCTAAAATCATCATACCTGCAACAAATCGTGAAAAATACCTTTCTTTAAAGTGCAATATCACCAAAAATGGGTAAAATTAGATAGCAAAAACCATATAAATTTTCGTTGCATCAGAGACGGCGGTGCTCAAATCCCGAAGTTCAAAGATACGATCAGTACTGGGCGCCGGCGGTGCCCACTCGGCACTCGCGGCGCCAATGGTCTAAAATTCCATCGAACTTTGTTTCGCTAGAAATATTCCAATGTCTTAATTCGGTCCAATATTTATCAATTTTTAAAAGTATTTAGGAGTGATTAGGATTTCAAAATAACTATCTAAAAGCACAAGTACAACAAACAAGCAAACACACCACAAAGATACATATGGGTTGCCTCCCATAAATCACTTGGTTTAACGTCGTCAACCCGACAACCCATTCAGTTAATCGAGATGACTTAGAATTAAAACCTCTTTGAAGTCAGGTTGAAACCCATCAAAGTAAGGCTCTAATTGATACTCATTAACCTTGAAGATCTTTCTAGTATCAGGATCCTCAATATCAACAACCTTCAACGAATGAACTTTTACAACTGTAAAAGGTCCCAACCATCTGGACTTAAGCTTTCCAGGAGATAATTTCAATCTTGTGTTGTATAACAAAACTGTCTATCCATATTTAAATTTATTTTTCAATATCTTCCAATCATGCCACAATTTGATTCTCTCTTTATAGATCTTGTCATTGTGATAAGATGCATTTCTAATTTTTTCCAATTCATTCAATTACATAAATCTCTTCTCTCCAGCATTTTTCAATTTAAAATTCAACTCTTTTATCATCCAATATGCTTTATGCTCCAATTCAAACGGTAAATGACAAGTCTTACCAAACACTGGTCAATAAGGAGACATTCTAATAGGGGTCTTAAAAGTAGTCCTATAAGCGCGTAATGCAGTATCTAATCGAGCAGACCAATCTAATTTGTGATTATCCATAGTTTTCTCTAAAATTCATTAATTTCACGATTAGACACTTCTGCTAAATCACTAGTGTGGGGATGATAAGCAGTAGAGATTCTATGAATAATAATATATTTCTCAATTAATCTCTTAATTTGATTATTCCTGAAATGGGATCCACGATCAGTTATAATCACTCTCGGCATTCCATATCTCACAAATATATTTTTATTTAAAAATTTTAAAACACTCTGAGCATCACATCTAGGTAAAGCAATAACTTCAATCCATTTCGAGACATAATCAACTGAAACCAGTATATATAAATTCCCAAATGAAGGAGTAAATGGTCCTATAAAATCTAATCCCCATACATCAAAAATTTCAACTTCCAAATTATAGTTTAGAGACATTTCATTTATTCTAGAGATATTACCTACTCTCTGACATCAACCACATGATTTAATATATTGGTATACATCCCTAAAAAGAGTAGTCTAATAAAATCTAGATTGTAAAATCTTAAAAGCAGTTTTAACAACACCGTAATGACCTCCAAATTCAAAATCATGACATCGTTGAATAATTAAATTAGTTTCTTTCTGTGGCACACTTCTCCTAATAATCAGATCCTTACACTGTTTATATAGATAGAGCTCATCCCAAAAATAAAATCTTGCATCATATTTAAACTTCTTTTGTTGTTACCTTGTTAAATCAGGTTGTACAATATCACTCACAATAGAATTCACAATCACAAGTCCTTACGGGACTTTTGCTTTTTGTATAATGCCTTTTGGAAATGCACCAGTGTACGATGTCAAATTTCAGTGACCTACTTGAGAAAGGGATAAAAATCTTCATAGATGATTTTTCAGTATATGGCTTACATTTGACTCTTGTCCAAATCATCTTGCTAGGTTCTAAAACACCATGAAGAGACTAACCTTGTTCTCAATTTGGAGAAATGTCTATTCACAGATCTCATGAGGAGTTATTCTAGGGCATAAAATATCTAAAAAGGGCATAAAAGTTGACTCAGTGAAAGTTTAAGTTATTGAAAAACTGTCACCACACACTAATGTAAGGGGAGTTCCAATTTTTCTTGGACATGTTGGATTTTATAGACGTTATATTAAATATTTTTCTAAAATCACTAAACATCTATGAAATCTCTTAGAAAAGGATGTACTATTCAACTTTGACCATGAATGTTTAAGGTCCTCTAACAATCTGAAAGAGAAGTTACTTGCTGCTTCTATTAATGTCTCACCTGATTGGGGGACACCATTTGAATTATTGTGTGATGCAAGTGACTATGCTATCAGAGAAATTTTTGGAAAAGGACACGATAAAGTATTTAAGTCTATATACTATGCCAACAAGACTTTTAATGAAGTTCAAATTAATTATACTTCCACTAAGAAGGAGTTCTTGGTAATATTCTATGCTTTTGATAAATTTAGATCTTACCTGATTGGAAATAAATGCACTGTTTATACTGATCATTATGTTATTTGATATCTGATGTCGAAAAATGATGTCAAGTCTAGATTAATTAGATGAGTTCTTTTAATGCAAGAATTTGATATTGAAGTGGTAGATTTGAAAGACTCTAAAAATCAAATAACATATCATTTATCAACATTTAATATTGAAAATTTGTGTACTTAAGAAGAAGAAATTAATGAGAATTGTTTTGATGAGCATCTTTTAGTTATTACTGAATGTCACATTCCATGGTATGCTGACATAGTTAATTATCTAGTTAACAATATTATTCTTTATGGTCTGACATACTAACAATGAGACAAAATTTTCCTTGATGCCATATATTATTTTTTGGATGACCCATATTTGTATAGGAAATGTAATGATCAAGTGAAAAGGAGATATTTGCTAATAGAAGAAGTAATGAAATTATTCTAAAATGTCGTGATTTTTAATTTGGGGGACATTTAGGAGTTAATAGAACTGCTCATAAGATTTTACAATAAGGATTTTAGTGGCCCACTTTATTTAAGGGTGTGAACATGTATATCAAATCTTGTGATCGATGTCAAAGAGTTGATAACATGTATATCAAATCTGGATTTTACTGGCTTACTTTCGCTACAGTAAATTGTCCTCACCACTTGTATTTCAGTTTTTTGGAAAATAATTTCAATCAAGAAGTAAACAACAAAATCTCATATCTAAGCTAAAAATGTTTCCAAAGAATCTTTTGATTGTGCTATTTCTTCATTTTCTCTTTATAAATACTAGCATTTTCGTACGATTCTTGCCTAGTTTCTTCAAGTTCATTTAACAGTAGTAGTCTCTTCTCACCAGATTCCTTCAAGTTATAATTAAATTCATTAACATCCCAATAAGCTTTATGTTATAATTCTACTGGTAAGTGACAAGCTTTGTCAAATATGAGCCTATATTGAGACATTTCAAGATGTTTTGTATGAAATTTTGAGGCTCATAATTAATCATCTAATTTCAAAGAACAATCTTTCCTAATAGGTTTAATAGTCTTTTTCAAGATCCTCTTAATCTCATGATTAGAAAATTCTGCTAAACCATTAGTTTAGGGATGATAGGTTGTTGCAATCCAATGTTTAATTCCATATCTAGATACTAATGCCTAAATTCTTCTATTTATAAAGAGGCTTCCTCTATCACTAATGATCACTCTAGGCATCCCAAATATACTAAAGATATTTTCTTTAAGAACTTATAAACACTTTGAGCATCCTAGTTTGGAAGATTTGCTGCCTCAATCCATTTCGAGACAAAGTCCACAGCTATTAGAATATATATTACAAAAAGAAGGTCCGAAGGGTCTCATAAAACAAACATAAAAGATCTCAATTGCTAGAGTAAAATTCAGGGGCATTTCATCTCACTTAACCATGTTTTGTATGAGCATACTTGTGTGCATAGGGCCTGAGTTTACCCTGATGTTTTGATGTTGTTCTTTGGGCATTACAACACTGTATTTTCACTTTTTAGGTGTGAAAAAGTTCAGTATCATCTTTCAGTGCTTGATTGTCCTTTCACCTCATCTTGAAGCCACTTAATTTATTTTTTATTGGCACTATATGTTTTTTTAGCAATAAAATGTCAGATTCATAGAATCAGACTATGACACACTTAAAAATATGCTAATTTTTTATATAGATTTTATGTTTATTTTTAATGATATCACTCTTTAAAAGAATGTATTTTGTGTGTTTTTAGTTTTAGGTACAAGAAATAAAGTTTTGGAGAAAATGAAGCCAAAATGAAGCAATTTAGAGTCAAATAGAGCAAGGTATAACACTTGGAGCAGATTGAAGCTGAAACAGCGCAAAACGAGAGCAAATGGAGGTGCTACCAGCAAGGTGGCGCCTAGGTACCAGTACCCACCTTAAAAACAAAAAACACGGCGTCTAGGCACAGCAGACTGGTGCCTAGGCACCAAAAACGGCCCGGGGCGGTTACGACACGTCCCAAGGAGTTATTAAGCAGATTTTCATGCTTAAAAAGGCAGCTTTTGACATTTCAAATTTCTGGAATCTCCAGGAACGGCTAGGGGTCAAAGATAGGAGTAAGAAATGTAGATTTCTACTTTTTCTGGATAGATTAATGAGGGATTTTGAGAGATAACTGTAAGGGATTGTATGAGCATTGCATGGATCAGCAGGAGACTTTGTTTGAGAGATTTTCATCTATCTTTCAGAGGGAAAAACTAAGTATTGTATTTTCTAGTATCTTATAATTGTTGTAAACACTTATCTAGTCAATTTGTTTGGATTTAAATGAAGTTTTTTGTTGTTTTTTCTCCATGCTTTGTGAGTAGTGCTCCTTACACTTTCCTCTTTTTATGATGGAATAAGTGGGAAAATTTGTTTTATGATATAATAATTTTAATTTCTATGTGATGAGTAATACCTCCATTTTTTCATTGAAATAATGTACTGGCAATATGTTATGTTAAAATCTGTTGTAAGTTAACTAAGGCTCGGAAGAGTGGGGACTTAACAACTTGAGTGCACTCACATTGTCTGGTTGGCTATGATGAAGTAGTTTAGGCGGCGATGCAACTTTTAAATGAAATATGCTTGATTATCTATTTTGAGGAGCTTCTAGGTGACAATTGATGTAAGTGAATGAGGTCCTTACCATGAGTTGTAAGGCTTTTTACCCACCTTCGCATCTCTGCTAGTTTTGCAAACCTAATATAATACTAAGCGTACCTATATACTCGAAAGAGGGTAGGTAGACATATTTTCTAATTGGCACAAATATTATTACATAATTCTATCAATTCTTCTACTGCTTATGTCAATATCTTCATTTCTAAATTTCTTTTGCAATGAACTGGATGAATGTTCAGGAGTTTATATTTGCTTAGAAATGCTCTTATTTAAAAAATGTGAAGTTATTTCACTTGAACTTTATTTACATTGCAATTTAGGTTTGTTGTAGTGTTAACATTTATTGTAATTTCATTAGAATCTGAAAGGACGGTGTAATTCACAATTAAGTGGTACCACATTGAATTTTTTGTTGAAGGATAAGTAGTCTAGAGATTCAATGAAATGTTAGGGAGATATTCGTTGATGGACGTAAATTGGTGTTTCCAGGGTGACAGGCTAGATTACTACCTATTTTCTTTTGGTCTTTGTACCTTAAATCTAAGATTGAGCTAATTAGAGGGCTATTAAGAGAAGGAGACTCTAGGGCAACAGGCTAGAGTACCGCCGTGAAAATCCAGTTACTTGTAGGAATCAACTCTATTTTAGGTGATGTTCTTTATGCACTCAGAAGAGGGTAAAGAATAAGTTTGCTCCTATTATCACTAGCCACATTAATTTTTAATCATTTCATTCCTTCACTTTATCTAAGTCTCAACTTGAGAAATGTAGTTTTTACATCTCAAAATTTACCAAACTAATTTATTTAGTAAGGTTTATCTTTAGATTTAGGTTTATATGTAGGAGTGTTGATAGAAAAAACACCCTTAATAGACATTCCAAACTAAGAAATGATAGTAGTATACTAGAACTTATCCTAAGGGTTTTGTTACCTTGCTTCCATGTGGAATTAATACTCTAAGTCTTAAAGAAAACTTTATATTACTTAAAAAGATACGCGCACTTACATAAAACCCCTAGTGTGTAAACTATAAATCAAATTCTAAACTCTATAACATATTAGTTTTCCACACTAGCTACATAAAGAAACTGGGACAAGTTTTTGGCCATGCAACTAAAGAAACTGCGTAATTACAGGATCGAGTCAAGTTTTTGACTCCGTTGTCGGGGAAGCAACGGTAAGAATTTTAGGAGAATTTTAGTTGAACCTGGAAGACTTAGATTTGAAATTGTAGTATTAGTATCTATTGTGTTTAGTTATCGTGAGTTTATATAAAAAATAAAAAAAATCTAAAATACCAAAAATATTTTTAAGAGCGTAAAGTACTGGATATCTATCATATTAGTTATGTCTTTAAATTTGTATGTGTATTTCAAGAGCTGCAGACCTTTAACCATACGACTCAGAACTAGTGAGAACTTTTATGAGGATTAAAAAACCCCAATGAGAAGGCGAACAAGTGAAATATGTATAAACATGGGATTCGTTAGGTTGATGATGTTAAACCAGATGTTAAACTGAGCGCTTCATAGGAGGCAACCCATATGTTATCTATGTTAGCATATTTGTGACTTGTGATTATTTGTCGCGTGCTGCATTTGTTTTAGTGTGAAATGATTTGTTTGAGTTATGTTGGTGGATGTTTGGATTTTTAGTGGATTAATTTGATATTTATGTGTCATGATGGAGGTGATTCCTTAATGTCTCATTATGGCTAGACTTGTATATGCTCTCTTGTAGCAGTGGGACTGACGAGTCCACTAAGACTCTGGTCTTAACCAGACTTGAGTTTTACAGGAGACATCTTGTGTTTGGACATTGAGAGTTCCATCTAAATTTTATTACGTCCTTTATCTGACCTTTTCTTCTTCAATATGGTTCAATAAACTAGATGAAAAATAACCTGAGGATGATCTTACATTACTTTTATAACTGTTAGAGGTCCTTACTTAAAGGGATAATGTGATGCCTGAGGTTGGTGTTCATGTGTCAATATATCAGGGATAATCGTGTCCATAAAAATATTTAAAAGTACCTAATTGATCAGTAAAGAAATCCTGTTAGAAATTAGAAGTAAGGTAGCGAGGTGCGATGAGTTAAGAGAAGAATTTCATTTATCAAGAGTTTTTGTGTTTGTATTAAAACAATATAGAAGACTTGGGGAACACTTAAATATATATTTTTATGTTGATACCTATTATGTTAGTTAGACTTTTCTTTAGTTCAATTCCATTATAGCATGTTTAATTTTGATTTACATTATGTTGCAAATTGTTCTGTCCTGATCAATACTTGTAGATATTTCTGATAGAATTTTGTGGTAGAAAGAATTTCTGAGCTATTTTTCTTTCTTCTTATATTTTCTATACTGAATGTTATACATGTTAAAAATCAAGTTTGGGGGAAATAAAAAAGTGTTTAATCTTAATTTTATTTGTCCTCAATAGCCTGCATTTAATTTTATATCACTTTTAAAATGATTTGTGGTATGTGGTGTTACCTCTAGGTTACTATAATTTTAATTTTAGGAATGCTAGAAAAAAACTTAGTTTAGATCCTATGTGAAAAAACTGTTCTAAAGTTAAGATATTTTGTAGGAAATATTAGGAAAATGATTTTGCTATTTATGGTAGAAAGGAGTAGAATATTTGGAAAGTTAAGGTTCTTAGATTTATACTTTATGAGAATTAAGCCTTTATTGAAACATATTTCAAACTAATACATACATTTTTCAAAAGTGAGGGAAAATTTTATGTTTTGAACTTTAGAAAGAGGACATTGAAATTCAAAACTATTAAAGGCTTATTTAGATATAGTAATCCTCGCATGAAAATATAAAGGATTGAAAAAAAAAGTTCCTAAAAGAAAAAAAAAAGTAAAAAAAAATGAAAAGTGAAGAGAAGCTTGAAGAGAAGCTTAATAAAAAATTGATTTCACTTGAATCTTATTAAATGAAAGGACTTAGAAATAATTATATGCTTATTTTTATTTCAAAAGATTATTGGTCAAATTAGTATAAATAAGGTGCTTAAATTCTATTTTTAAACTTTCTAAGAATCTTTAGTTCAACAAGTTTCAATAAATTTTGAAGTAAATAGAAAACTGAGATTCCTAAGTTGTATATGAAATATTCTTACACCATAGTACTAAGTTGATTTGCTAAAATTTCTCCTAAGTTACATTATAACATTTTTGAGACAAAATTATAGGAAAATCTATAGAAACCCACTACCTCAGATAAAAAGATTTGGTTTTTAAATTTATGGCGTTACTTGAGGACAAGTAACATTTATGTTTGGGGGAATTGACACGCCTTAAAATGTGCTACTTTTTATATACATTTTGTACTCATTTTTAATGTTACTGCACTTTAATGGAAGGTATTTTGCTTATTTTTAGTTTCAGGTAAAAGAAATGGAGTTTTGGATGTAGCAAGAATGGAGCAACTTTGAGTTAAATGGAGCATGGTATAACACTTGGAGTGGATTAGAGCTGAAATGGGGCGAAGCTGGAGCAAATGGAGGTGTTGCCAGCAGAGTGGCACCAAGTCACCAGAAAAAGATTGTGCCTAGGTGCCAGCCTCTGCCCAAAAAATAAAAAAGATGGCACCTAGGGGCTGCAGACTGACTCCTAGGCGTCATAAGATGCCCGAGGTGGTTACACACATTATAAAGAGTTATTAGGCTGATTTTCATGCTTGAAAAGTCACCTTTTGGCATTTCAAATTCTTGTAATCTCCATGAATACCTTGGGGTCATATAAAAGAGTAGAAAATGTAGATTTCTATCTTTTCTTGAGAGATTGATGAGGGATTTTTAGAGATATATGTAAGAAATTGTCTGAGCATTGCATGAATCAGTAGAAGACTTTGTTGGAGAGATTTTCATCTTTTTTTCAAAGGAAAAAAAAACTAAGTATTGTGTTTTTCATTATCTTATAATTGATGAAAACACTTATCTAGTGAATTTACTTTGATTTATATGAATTTTTATGTGCATTGTGAGTAGTTTTCCTGACTCTTTCCTCTTTTTATGAAGTAGTGGCATAAGTAAGAAATTTTGTTTTATGATATAATAATTTTAATTTCTATGTGATAAGTAATACCTCTGTTTCTTCATTAACATATTGTACTGGCAACATGTTATGTTAAAATATGTTGTAAGTTAACTAAGGCTCAGAAGACTGGCAACTTAATAACTTGACTACACTCACATTTTTTGGTTGGCTATGATGAAGTAGTTTAGGAAGCGATCAAAATTTTAAAGGAAATATACTTGATGATCAATTTCTATTAGGAGATTCTAGGTGAAAATTGATGTAAGTGAATGAGGTCCTTACCATGAGTTGTATGGCTTTTTTCCCACCTTCGCATCTCTGCTAGTTGTGTAAACCTAATAGATTACTAAGAGTACATATACACTCAGAAGGGGGTAGGTAGACATATGTTCCAATGGGCACAAATATTATTACATAGTTCTATCAATTCTTCAACTACTTATGTCATTATCTTAATTTTACTTTTCTTTTGCAATGAATTGGATGAATGTTTAAGAATTTAGATTTGCTTAGAAATGCTCTTATTTAATAAATGTGATGATATTTCACTTGAGCTTCATTTACAATGCAATTTAGGCCCATTGTAGAGTTAAAATTTGTTGTAATTGCATTAGGATCCGAAAGGGCAGTGTAATTCTTAAATAAGTGGTACCACATTAAATTTACGGGTGATGGAGAAGTAGTCCAGAGATTCAATGCAATGTTAGGGAGATTTTCATTGATAGGCATAATTGTGTTTCAAGGGTGACGGAGTTAGATTCCTACTTATTTGATCTAGGTTTCCGTACCTTAAATGCGAGATTGAGCCGATTAGAGGGCTATTAGAAGAAGGAGACTCTGGGAGACAGAGCTAGAGTGCCGCTGGGAAAATCCAATTACTTGTAGGAATCAACTCTATGTTAGGTAATTTTCTTTATGCACTCATAAGAGGGTAAATAATATGTTTGCTCCTATTATCACTACCCACATTAATTTCTAAGCATTTCATTCCTCCACTCTTTCTAAGTCTCTACTTGAGAAAGGTAGTTTTTAAATCTCAAAATTTACCACTCTAATTTATTTAGTTAGGTTTATATTTAGATTTAGGTTTGTATTTGGGAGTGTTGTTTGAAAAACACCCTTAATAGACATTTCAAACTAAGACATGATTGTAGTAGATGATATACCTAAAATGTATAGTGTTTTTAAGCACATTTTTATACCTATTTTTGATAATATCGCACTTTAATGGAAGGTATTTTTTTGTTTTTCTTGTAGGTATGATTAAAATGACTGACTATGATGAAAGGAGCAAAAGATGATCAAATTTGGAGGAAAAATTAGAAGGGTTGCAAAATTGGCCTTTGGCAGCTAAGCGTCGGACCCTTGGCACATAGGCACCACAGTTAAAGTGACAAATTTTATTTGATTTTGGCGCAAATTTAAAGGGGTTTTTGAAGCATCCTTTGGTTTAAACTTCACTAAATTCCCATCAACGCTAAAACTCTTTTAAAATTTGAACTGATGGATGCATTCTTGGATGATACATTGAATCTAGACATATTTTGAAGAGACAACAAGACACCTTTTAGAAAATTTTAAAAAGAAGACTTGAAGATTAGAAAAATGATTGTTGTTGGAGGGTGTGATTAGTGTTAAGAGTCAAGTTTAAGTTAGAAAGTTATTGAGAGCACACCTTTCCACTTCACCAGTTTTATTATCAATTGTATCTAGTTTTTATTAAAAGTAGAATAGAGATCTGAAGTCAAAAGAGTTGGGCGCCAACCTCTATTGTGTCTTGTAAAGGGAAAGCAAAGTTTCAAAGGAACATCAAGAGTCATATGAAGAGGATTTTTAGATAAGTGTTTATCTTTATTTTACTTTTGCTTTTAAAGTAAAACTTATGTTTTCACTATGCTTTCTACTTTTAAATCAAGTTGCGATTGTGTTTTCTCCATGGATTCTGAGTAGTTTTCTTTATATTTCTCCTTTTAAATGATGAAGAAATTAAATAATGGAAGGAAGTTGTGTGAAGTATAGGATTTCAATGTTGGAATAAGTTGTAATGATTCACTACCTTGCACTCCATTTACTTCTTGATTTGGCCAATTAAGATGTTAAAATTTGCTAGGAGATTATGTAAGATCCACTGCGGTATTGTCTCAATCAATAATTGGAAAGGATCAAATGCAATTGTATCAATGAGAATTGTAGTCCATATGGTTAGGTGCAAATAAATCAGAAGATATGCTTATAATGGGGAGTAAAATTAGAGGACTTTAGAGTGACAGACAAAAGCCCCCAGATTTAGTTTGATGTGAAAAATTTTGTTATGAGATGTTAGCCCCCAGGTGGAGGGAATCGAGGAAACTCTAGAGTGAGAGCTAGTATCTTTCCTTGCCTAACCCATCTACAAGATTTTAAATCATCAAATTAACTAATGTTCTTCATAGAACTAAGTAAGGGTAAAGAATATAATTGCTTCTATTTGGCACAACACATTTTAGATACTTCCACAACGAAATTCCATAATTATTACTGATTCATTGAAAGAGAAAAATTATATTTTATTCTCATTTGCTTTCATACTATTTTATAGTTGTGTTAACTTTAGTTGTTTGCTTTAATTTTTATTCAGAAAATACTAAAAATAAATTTGAAAAACTTTATATCTTAAAACATACTTTACAAAATCATTTTAAAAAGTAAAATGTTATTTTTCTTATTTCTTTAAAATTTTAGACATTTTCCTGTGGGTTCGATATCTCGGGGCTTAATAAAAAAGTCATATATTACTTGATTAACGATACATATACTTGCGTAGTATCCCATATTATAAATAAATAAAGTATAATTTCCTATCTAAATCATAAGCATAAATATTCAGTGGAGTTAAGTTTTTGGCGCCGTTGCAAAGAAAGAGATAATATCATTACAAATAAATATAAATTGAAAAATGTAAGGATAAATACTCAGGGATCAAGTTTTTGGCACCGTTGCTGGGAAATTAATTAAAATAAAATTCAAGAAAAATTAAGTTTTTACTTTTCATTATTTTTGTTAGTTTGTTTATTTTATTTTGTTAATTTTGTATGCGTAGTTTAGGTTTTGCGGGACTTGTGCCTTACGATTTTAAATTTGAGAGAACTATCAGAAAAAAATAAAATTAAAAATTTAGAAAAAGATAAAAATATTCAAGAAATGGCAAATCAAGATCATCATTGATGCGACTTTTTTTATATGCAAGGATTTATGAATAATAGATATATAATAATTTTTATAAAGTCACAATGATCCAATGTAAGTATACGTATCGTATCAAGTAATACAAGGCTCTAATGGAGTCCCTTTTATGGATCCCACAGGGAAGCGGGGTAAGAGGTTCTTAGTCAAATTCTAGTTTACTACTAAAAGCCTTAGTTTGGAAGGGTGATATACGTGGTTTTTCTAACAACTACTCCTAAATGCAGATGATTATATGTAAAAATAATAACTACTCCCTAATGCAAATATTAATACTAAAGATAATCCTTTTTGAAGAAATTGGTTTGGTGAATTTTGAGATAATAAAAACTACTATTCTCTTGTAACGAATTAGATAATGTATATGAATGAGATGCATTAATTATTATATGTGTCAAATAGGAGCAATCATATTCTTTACCCTCTTTCGAGTACCCTCTCTTAAGAGTATTATAACGAACATTGGCAAATCCTAGGCTTAGTCCCTAAATCCATGTTTAGGCTGGGAGGATATTGGCTCTCACTTCAGAGCTCCCACTGCCCTTCACCTGAAGACTAGCCCTAGCTTTAGTTACCAAACTTTAGGACCAAATTGGGGATATCAACCTGTCACCTTGAAACCTCCAATTTGACGCCCATGAAACCATATTTCCCCATTTATTAGCACTTAATCCCCATGAACTACACAATTGATTCACAGACATTGAATGTAGTTCCACTTTGTTGAGAATTACACCGCCCTTTTGGGTTAATGTAATTACAATGAATTTTAACACTACAATGAGCCCTTTTTGTAATGTAAATGAAGCGCAAGTAGAAACCATCACATTTACAATTAAAACATCTTTTAGCAAGCATCCCAATATCTTAAACATCAATCCTACTGATTGCAAAAGAAAAGTAGAGTGAAAATAATGGCATGAACATCTTATGCCACTATTTCCAAACAAGAAGAAAGAGTAAGAGAAAGATATCACAAAGCACGAAGAAAACACCACGAAAAACTTCATTTCAAAGCAAATTGACAAAATAAGTGATTACAAAATCATGAGATAATGAAAAACACAACACTTAGTTTTTTCCCCTTGAAATAAAGATGAAAATCTCTCTCACAAAGTCTCCTGCTGATCTATGCAATGCTAGAATATTCCCTTACAAATTCTCTTAAAATTCCCTCACCAATCTCTCCAAAAAGGTAGAAATCTACATTTCTACTCCTATTCTAAGATCTCTCAACATTCTCCACATTTTTCCCAACATCTCCCCTCATTTTTTGGCTTCAAATTTGGTTTAAAATAGTGTAGGGACAAATTTCCCAAGAGGTTCATGAAGAAACCTTCCAAAAAGTGTCCAGATTCAATGTATATGGCCAAAAACCACCCAATATCGCATCCCAATTGTCCGGAACGCCGCTGGTGCTGAATAGGGTGGTGCCGGTGCCCTATTTTCATGCCCTCGGGTTTCTAGCGCCGCCAGAACCGGTTTGGGCTCCCCTGGAGTCCATCCTGCGTAGCTCCGCCATTTTGCTCCATTTTTCTCTGTTTCAGCTCCGATTCGCCCTGCTTCAGTTGTGTTGCGTTCCTAACAAATAGCCCTAAAAATAAGCATAAAAACAATCTTTCTTTAAAGTGTAATCTCATTCAAAAATATGCAAGAAGTTTAAAAGATATTAAGCATAGAAAGACTTATCGAAATGTGTCAAGCCAAAATTTGTTTTCTTGCTCATTTTTGCTCTAAATTGCACCATTTTTGCTTCCTTTTGCTCCAATCGCCATTTCTTGTACCTATAACCAAAAAACAGAAAAAATACCTTCCTTTAAAGTGTAATATCACCAAAAATGAGTAAAATCATGTAGCAAAACCCGTATATATTCTTGGTGTATCAAAATCCCCAAAACTTAATCATTACTTGTCCTCGAAGTAACACTATAACTTTAAAAATAAAATATGTTGACTTGTGGTTGTGTATTTCAATAAAATTTTCTATAATTTTATCTCAAAAATATTATAGTATAACATAGGAGAAATTCTAGTAAATTAACCTAGGACTAGAGTGTAAAAATATCTTATATTCAACTTAGGAATCCTGATTTTCTATTTACTTCAAAAGTTATTGAAAATTGTCAAACTAAAGATTCCTAGAAAGTATAAAAACAGAATTTAAGCACCTTAACTATACTAATTTAACCAATACCTTTTGAAATAAGAATAAGTTAGGATTGTTTTTAAGTCTTTTCATTTAAAAAGATTTAAGTGAAACCAATTTTTGATTAGGCTTCCTCTCAAGCTTCTCCTCACTTATTTTCTTTTCTTTTTTTTTCTTTCCATTCGGGATAATTTTTAATCCCTTTTGTTCACTTTTTTTTTCTTTCTTTTGGGATCATTTTTAATCGCTTTTTTTACCTTTTTTTATGTGAGAATTACTATATCTGGATAGGCCTTTAATAGTTTTGAATTTTACTATCCTCTCTCTAAAATCCAAAACTCAAAACTTTCCCTCACTTTTTATAAGTGTAAGTATTAGTTCAAAAAAGGTTTTCAATAAAGGCTTAATTCTCATCAAGTATAAATCTAAGAATTATAGCTTTTCAAATATTCAACTCCTTTCTACCATAAATAGAAAATTCATTTTTCCAATGTTTCCTACAAAATATATTAACTCTAGAACAATTTCTTCACATAGAATTTCAACTAAGTTATTTTTCTAACATTCCTAATATTGAAATTATAGAAACCTAAAGGTAACACCACATGCCACAAGTCATTTTAAAAGTGATATCAAATTAATTACAGGCTACTGAGGACAAATAAAGTTACATTTTTAAAATTTTTCTCCCCCCCAACTTAAATTTTAAAATATTTTGCAATTAATTCTATAAAATGTTGCAAGAAGAAAAAGTAAAGGTTGAATCTACTTATTACTACAACATCCTATCAAATTCATATACATGCATAATCAGGATAGAATGACTGTAGAAAAAAGTAAATCTAACCTAAAACATACTTGTAATAAAATTAAACTAAAAGAAAGTATTTTCACTTTAAAATTTTATTTTTCTTCCTACCCCCAAACTTAATTTTAAACATATATAACATTTAGTACAAAAAATATAAGGAGGAAGAAAAATAATTTAGAAATTCTATCTACCACAAATGTCTATCAAAACCATTTACAAGTGTTCATTATGACAGAAAAATATGCAGAAGAAGGTAAATTTAAACTAATCATGCCAAAATGAAATCACTAAATAAAAGTTTAACTAGCATAGCAGGTATCAGTAAGGGAATATAAAAATGTTCTTCAATTATTATATAAAATTGTAACATAAACATAAACACACATAAGATAAATGAGGTTAATTCATCCTTTAACTCATCCAATCTCACTATCTTACCTCCAATTTCTAACAAAATCACTACACTAATAAAAAATGATTTTATAGATTATAATCCCAAAGATAAGATTATCCCTGATAAATTAGTTTCTGGACACTAATCTCAGGCATCATCTAATCCCTATAATTAAGCACCTCTAACTGTTATATATTGTAGTGTAAAATCATCCAAAAGTTATTCATCAAATATGTTCATGACTCCTTTCAAATGAAAACAAAGTTAGAGAAATGATGTAACAAAATTAAGATGGATCTATCACCGTTTAAATTCATGATGTATCCTAAGTTGAATATGAGATATAATGTATCGTGATATAGTAATCCTCACGTAATAGAACCAGGTGCTAATAAGTATAACCACATTTTAACCCTATCCCTTAGTGGGAAAAGAAAAAGCCTTAGCCTAACATCATCGTCTCACATGCCATTATAATGAAATGTAGCACAAAATTCTATAAAACTAGATAAGTGTAAATAGGGATCCTCCGAAGGTGTTCCCTCAAACTGGTTGTTCTGCACAAGTTGGATAATCACTGGATTTAATTCAAACGAGTCAGCTTTTACAATATGGTGTTGTATACTTGAGTGAATTTTATCTATCGTAGGATTTACATAACCCCTCAATGATTTATGATGATTTTTCAAGTTATTATTTTGAGTGTTTTCCATTTCCATTTTTAGTTTTTTAAGTCCTTTCAATTTTTTTATTTTTTCCATTTTTCTAACTTGGGATCATAAGGCACAAGTCCTACAGATCCTTTGTTTTGCGTACAAAACACAACAAACAATACATTAACAATACAACAAATAAAACAAAAAATAAATTCAACACAACAAAATATTTTCATAAACACCTTATTTTTCAAACAAACAGTTTTTTTTTTCACTATACTTTTTCATACAAAAAAAAATACTTTTCACACAAAAAAATTTTACGACACTAAAGTTTTCCAATTCTAACCCTAATTACTTCAACTAAAATTCTCCTAAAATTCTTACCAAAGCTTCCCCGATAATGGCTCCAAAAACTTGATGTGACTTTTTTTATATGTAAGAATTTATGACCTCAGTTTTATATATTTATAATGATTTTGTAAAGTCACAATTTCAAATGCAAGTATACGTATTGTATCAAGTAATACAGGGCTCTAATTGAGTCCCGTTTATTGATCCCACAGGGAAGCGAGGTAAGTGGTCCTTAGTCAAATTCTAGTCTACTACTAATAGCCTTAGTTTGGAATGGTGATATAAGTGGTATTTCTAACAACTACTCCTAAATGCAGACAATTATATGTAAGAATAATAACTACTCCTAAATGCAAATATTAATTCTAAAGAAAACCCTTTCTGGAAAAATTGATTTGGTGAATTTTTTTGAGATAATAAAACTACTATTCTCATGTAACGAACTGGATAATGTATAAGAATGAGATGCATTAAATATTGTATGTGCCAAATAAGAGCAATCCTATTTTTTACCCTCTTTCGAGTACCCCCTCTTCAGAGTGCTATAAAGAACATTCACAAATCCTAGGCTTAGTCCCTAAAACTATGGTTAGGCTGGGAGGATACTGGCTGCCACTTCAGAGCTCCCACTTCCCTTCACCTGAAGGCTAACCTTAGCTTTAGTTACCAAACTTTAGGACAAACGTGGGGATCTCAGCCTGTTACCCTGAAACCTCCAATTCGACGCCCATGAAGCCATATTTCCCTATTTATTTGCACTTAATCCCCATAAACTAAGCAATTCATTCACAGACATTGAATTTGGTTCCACTTTGTTGAGAATTACACTGTCATTTTGGGTCAATGCAATTACAACAAATTTTAACACTACAACGAGCTCTTTTTGTAATGTAAATGAAGCGCAAGTAAAAACCATCACATTTGTAATTAGACTTCTTTTAGAAAGCATCCCAATATCCTAAACATGAATCCTATTCATTTCAAAAGAAAAGTAGAATGAAAATAATGACATAATTTTCTTATGCCACTATTTCCAAACAAGAAGAAAGTGTAAGAGAAAGACATCACAAAGCACGAAGAAAACAGAACGAAAAACTTCAATTCAAAGAAAATCCACAAAATAAGTGTTTACAAAATCATAAGATAATGATGAACACAATACATAGATTTTTCTTTTTGAAACAAAGATGAAAATCTCTCCCACAAGGTCTCCCGCCTATCCATGCAATGCTAGAACATTTCCTTACAGATTCTCTCAAAATCCCCTCACCAATCTCTCCAAAAAGGTAGAAATCTACATTTCTACTCCTATTCGAAGATCTCTAAGCATTCTCCAAGTTTTTCCTATCATCTCCTCCTTTTTCTGGTTTCAAATTTGCTTTAAAATAGTGTAGGGATAAATTTCCAAGAGGTGCATGAAGAAATCTTCCAAAAAGCGTCCAAATTCAATGTATATGACCAACAACCGCTCAATTTCACATCCAGACCATCTTGGGTGCCACCGACACTAAATAAGGCACTGACGGCGCCCTTATTTTTGTGATCTCGGGTTTCTGGCACCGCCGGCATTGGTTTGGGCGCCCCCCGACACCCACTTTGTTCAGCTCCACCATTTTGCTCCATTTGGCTTCGTTTCAGCTCTGATTCGCCCCGTTTCAGTTGCGTTGCGTACCTAACAGATAACCCTACAAAATAAGCATAAAACAACCTTTCTTTAAAGTGTAATCTCATTCAAAAATATGCAAGAAGTGTAAAAGAGATTAAGCATAGAAAGACATATCGAAAGGTTTCAAGCTAAATTTTATTTTTTTGCTCGTTTTTGCTTCAAATTGCACCATTTTTGCTTCTTTTTGCTCCAATCACCTAAAATCATCATACCTACAATAAATCAAGAAAAATACATTCCTTTAAAGTGCGATATCACCAAAAATGAGTAAAATCATATAGAAAAAACTGTATATATTTTTGGTGCATTAGGGAGCACCAACTAAAGATCCTAATTTATATCTTGCCAATTTTTTAGAATTGTGCGCTACTTTTGAATACGATGGTGTTTCGGATGATGCTATTAGACTTAGACTTTTTCCTTTTTCACTGAGAGATAAAGCTAAGATTTTGTTAAATTCATTAGCACATAGATCTATCAGAACTTGAGGTGATTTAGCATAAAAATTCCTTGCTAAATATTTTCCAACATCGAAGACTTTGAAGCTTAGAAATGATATCACATCTTTTTGTCAGTTTAAAAGGGAATGTATATATGAAGCATGGGAACATTTTAAAGATCTCTTAAGAAAGTGTCCACATCATTTGTTACCAGATTGGTTAATAATTCAGACATTTTATAATGGATTAGTTGGATCTCTTAGATCTATTATCGATGTCGTTCTTGGTGGTTCATTGATGTCTAAACAGTCTGCTGATGCTTATGCTTTAATTAAAGAAATAGCTACTAATAAATTTTCAATAGCCTTCTGAAATGTTAAATCCTAAAAAGGTAGGCAACATTCATGATAATGATGCTTTTGCGATGCTAGCAAATCGACTGCAATTTCGAGGAAGATGGACCGATTTGGGATGAATTTGTCTTAGCCAATTTCCATGATTGAAGAAGATTCATTAGGCCAAATGGTTGATTCTCAAACTTCATCAGAAACTTTGAATGTCATAACTAAGCCTAATAACCCATATTCCAATTATTATAACCCAAGTTGGAAAAGCCATCCAAACTTTAACTGAAATACTAATAATCAGGATGGTAGTAATCAATAATGGGGGAACAACCAAGTAAACCCATTGGGAAACTAGAACAACCAAAGTAATAATAATTATAGACCAACCTATCCTCTAGGTTTTAATAATACTTCCCAATTTAAGGAGAAGAAGTTGTCTATTAAAGAAGCGATGTTACAAATAGAAAATCAATTACAAAGTCAAGAAGCTACAATCAGAAATATTGAGAATCAATTGGGACAGATTGCCAGTTCATTAAGTAGTAGATCATAAGGAACACTTCCTAGAATACTGAAATAAATTCAAGAGACAAGACTAAAGAGCAAGTACAAGCTATTTAGTTAAGAAGCGGAAGAGAGTTGGAAAGTAGAGTTCAAAAAGAAACTGAAGTAGGAAAGAAGAAATTGAAAAACCAAAAGAGGATGCTCCGAAAGGTTTGGAAAGAACTATTTCTCCACCTAAGGTTGATTTAGAAAAGCCACCACCTCCATTTCCTCAGAGACTTCAACAACAAAAATCGGAGAGGTAATTTTCAAAATTCTTAGAGATATATAAGAAGCTTACAATCAACATTTCATTTTCTGATGCCTTAGAACAAATGCCAAGCTATGTGAAATTTATGAAGGATATTCTTAACAGAAAGAGGAAGTTTGAAGATAATGAGACCGTTTCCCTTAGTGAAGAATGTAGTGTAATAATTCAGAAAAAGCTTCCAGAAAAATTTAAAGATCTTGGAAGTTTCACAATTCTATGTGCAATCAGAGACATATTTTTTGAAAAATATTTATGTGATTTGGGTGAAATCATTAACTTAATGTCATTATCAATATTCAAAAGAATCTATAACTTTGTAATTAGCTGATCGTTCGATTACATATCCTAAAGGAGTTATAGAGGATGTTTTGGTGAAAGTGTATCAATTTATTTTTCCTGTTGATTTCATTGTGCTGGATATGAAGGAAGATAAAGAGATACCCATAATTTTAGTGAGACCTTTTCTAGCCACAGGTAGAGCGATGATAGATGTACAAAAATGGGAATTAACGATGCGAGTTAATGATCAAACTGTTACATTCAATATTTTAAAATCAATGAAATATCCTGCAAGAGGTAAAAATGATGAATGTTATAGGATGGATGTTATCAAATATTTGAGTAAATGACATTTTAAATCAACTTATGAAGAAAACCCTGAAAGTAAATAATTGGAATACAAGCAAGAAGAGGAATTACAAGATTCTAAAGATTTTTATGAGGAATATCTAAATTATGTTCATGAAAATTTTGAAATTTTGGACATGACTAAAAAAGATGAATCTTTTGGTCCATCAATTGAAAAACCTCTTAAACTTGATTTAAAGATGTTTCCTAATCATTTAAAGTATGCCTTTTTAGGTGATTCCTCAACTTTTCTAGTTATAATTTCTTCTCAATTAACTAAAAGAGAAGAAGAGAGTTTTCTTAAAATTTTAAATAAATATAAGAAAGCCTTTGGATGGACAATAGCTGATATTAAAGGAATCAGTCCTTCAATTTGTATGCATAAAATCCTTATGGAGGATAACTGCGAATCTCAGGCTGATCCTCAAAGGAGATTAAATCCTATCATGAAAGAAATTGTTAAGAAAGAATTTTTGAAGTGGTTGGATGCTGGAATTATCTACTCTATTTCAGATAGTACATAGGTTTGTCCTATTCATTGTGTTCCTAAGAAAGGTAAAGTTATCGTAATCGTTAATGAAAAGAATGAAATAATATCAGTAAGAGAAGTTACAGGATAGCGAATATGCATTGATTATAAAAAATTAAACTTTTTCACTTCCTTTTCTAGATCATATGTTGGATAGATTGGCTGGACATAAATACTTTTATTTTTGGATGGATATACTGGTTACCACCGAATTCAAACTTCTCCTGAGGATCAAGAGAAAACAACGTTTACCAGTCCTTATGGTAAATTTTCTTTTAAAAGAATGCCCTTTAGTTTATGTAACGTGATCCACTTAAAAAATACCTATTTTTATACCTTATTTATGATTCAATTCTTAAGGATATTATGCATTAATGAAAGGTATTTTTATGTTTTTGGATGTAGGTGATAAAAAAAGAGTTCAAGAAGGAAAATGGAGCAAAAAGGAGCAAAAATTGATCTAAAAAGCAAAGTTGCCGAAATTTTAGGTCTGGCACCTAGGCGCCAGAACCCGGCTCCTAAGTGCTAGTTCGATGCAGACGCAGACAAGATTTTTGACGACTTTGGACAGTTATTTTGACGGTGTTAAGCAGTTATCAGACCTTCTAGAAGATTGAAAGTTTCTCCTAATATATATGACATGTGATACAATTCATCTAGACACAGGGAAATGATTTTAATCGTGAAGAGGTGCGATCCAAAGTGAAGAGGTGCAAAGACTTGGTCACGGACTCCAGCGCCTAGGCGCCAGATCCCGACACCTAGGTATCACAGTTACTTTCTAGAAGATACATTGTATTTGAACAAATTTTGAAGATGTGCCTTAAGTAACCCCTGGTCAAATTCGGATCTACATAAATAGAAGTCCATTCTACAGAGAAAAGTGCACCCTATAGCACCTAATCAACCCAAAGCTCTCCACGCTTCAAAATAGTTTTCAGGAGCCACCTTCTTTAGTTTTTAGTGAGTTTATTTTTAGTTTATTTTGAGTGTTAAGTGTGAGTTTATTAGTGTTGTTGCTGTTGAAGTCTTTCATTTTACATTGGAGTCAGTAGAAGTCAGCGGATCACTTGAAGAAACATTACAGATAAGTATTTGTAACTTGTTTCAAAGTTTTATAAATATGTTTTGTTATGTTAATTCAATGTGTTCTGAGTAGTTAATTTTCTTTCTTCTTTCAACTATGAAAAGATAATAAGATAATTAAATTTTGATGGAGAACTTAACTTAAAATATTTTCAAAAATTGAGATGATATTAATACCTGATCTTAATTTACTTTTTAAATTTTCCATTTGAATTGTTAAAATCTGTTGAAGAATTCGGAGACCTATCCGAAGATGAGTTCTTAACTAGTAGATATCACATGAATCCATGGGTAATCTAAGGCTATATGCGGATTATTCAAGGTGAAGTGCAAATAAATTGGGAGATATTGATATTGGGCGTAGAATTGATTAGTTTTTAGAGTGACAGACTAAATTCTAATAATTCAGTTTATAGAAAGGGAACGGGTCACAAGCGGGGCCCACCATAGCCACCCATGGACATCTAGTAGTGTGAGCCTATATTAACCCATTCTACTAATAATACATCCTGAACCGATCTATAGATTAGCCAATGTTCTTTATACTATCGAGCAAAGGTAAAGAATATGAATGCTTCTATTTGGCACAATACCATATTCTAGGTTCTCCTCAAAATATAATTATTTTGAAAAATCTTGGATTAGTTGAAAATGAGAAAGTTTTTTTATTTATACTTGCATTAACCTTTACTTTATTGCTGCTTACTTACATTTAGTAGAAATTTCATTAAAACTTAAAATCTAATTTTTAAAGAAAATAAAATTTATAATTAATTTGAAAATCTATTAATTTCCTTTTAATCTTAATTAACCTTTGCTTAATTAATCTTCCATGTGGGATCGATAACCGGGACTCCAATAGAGCCTCGTATTAGTCTTAGAACTTTGTCTTTACCTTAAAATATAATAATGTTTCTGATGATGATATTAGTCTTAGACTCTTTCTTTTTTCCTTAAAAGATAAAGCAAAGATGTGGCTTAACTCATTAGCAACTTGTTCTATTAAAACTTGGGCAGATATGACACAAAAATTCCTCGCTAAATATTTTCCTCCTTCTAAAACTGCTAAATTAAGAAATGATATTACTTCATTTATGCAATTTGATGGAGAAACAATTTATGAAGCCTGTGAAAGATTTAAAGAACTATTAAGAAAATGTCCTCATCATGCTTTACCAAATTGGTTAATTATTCAAACATTTTATAATGGACTTATTGGATCACTTAGATCTATTATAGATGCTGGTGGTGGTGGTTCTTTAATGGCTAAAACATTTGAAGAAGCTTATACTTTAATTGAATAAATGGCTAACAATAACTTTCAATGGCCTCCTGAAAGGATTAATCCTAAAAGAATGGCAAGTATTCAAGATAATGAAGCCCTTTCTATTTTAGCTTCATAAGTGGCTGCTATATCTAATAAATTAGATAATTTGGCTATTAAATTATCGCATGTAAGTAATGATAATTCTGTAAACATTGATGATTCTCAAATAATGGAAACTTTGCGAAGTCATTGCTAGTAAAAATAACAATCTTTATTCAAATTATTATAATCCAGGTTGAAAAAATCACCCTAATTTTAATTGGAATAATGGACATCAACAATGGGGTAATAATCAAGTTAATCCAACCGAAAATTAGAATAATCAAGAAAATTCAAACTTTAGACCAACTTATCCTCCTGGTTTTAACAATCAGCAGAAAAAGTTATCTGTAGAAGAATTGATTTTGCAACTAAGTAATCGGCTACAAAATCAAAACATTGTTATTCGTAATATTAAGAATTAGATGGGTGAAATTGCTAATTTTATTAATTCCAGACCTCAAGGAACACAGCCTAGCAATGTCAAAATTAATCCTAAATAATCTAAAAAAAATCATAAATAAGCAAAAGCTGTACAACTTAGAAGTGCAAAGGAATTAAAAGAGAAAATTCAGAATGAAACTGAAAAAGAGAGAGAAGTTGAAGAGATTGAAAACCTAAGGAAACTCTTTCTCCAAGTAAAGATCAAACTGTCATTCCTATTGAAGTAGATGTTCAAAGACCACCAACACCTTTTCCACAACGACTAAAACAACAGAATCTTGACCATCAATTTTCTAAGTTCTTTGAAATTTTTAAGAAACTTACCATCAACATTCCTTTTGCTAAAGCTTTGGAATAAATTCCAAGTTATGCAAAATTTATGAAGGATATTTTAAGTAAGAAAAGGAAATTTAAAGCTTATGAAACTGTTGCATTAAGTGGAGAATGTAGTGCAATAATTCAAAAGAAACTACCTCAGAAATTTATAGATCCTGGAAGTTTCACTATACCATGTGCTATTGGAGAAAAATTTTATGGAAAAGCCTTGTGTGATTTAGGAGCAAGTATTAATCTCATGCCATTTTCTATCTTTTGAAGGTTAGATTTAGGTGAGATTTCTCCAACCACTGTAACCCTTCAGTTAGCTAATCGATCTATCATTTATCCTAAAGGAGTTATAGAGGATGTTCTTATTAAGGTAGATAAATTTATTTTCCCTGTGGATTTCAATGTACTGGATATGGAAGAAGATAAAGAAATACCTATTATTTTAGGAGACCTTTTCTAGCTACCGGACGTGCTATGATTGATATGTAAAAAGGTCTCCCTATGAGTTAATGATCAAGAGATAACATTTAATGTTCTAAAATCAATGAGGTATCCTGATAAAGAAAAAGGCTATCGGATGGATATTTTTTATTATATAATTGAAAAGCATTATCAAAAAAATGTAAGGTCATTTCTGAAGAAAAAAATGATGAATCCATGTTATATAATGAGTCATTAACAAAAGAAAATGAAAAAGTAAATGAAGAAAATTTATTTGAAAAAACTCATTATATTCATGATAATTAAGAAATTTTAGACACAAATGAAAATGATATACTTTTACCCTCAGTTAAAAAATCCCAAGAACTAGAATTAAAAATATTACCTGCACATTTGAAGTATGCATTTCTTGAAAATTCATTAACTTTACTTGTGATTGTATCTTCAAAACTAAGCATACATCAAGAAGAAAAATTAATTGGAGCTGTAAAGAACTATAAGAAAGCTTTTGGTTGGACTATTGCAGATATAAAAGAAATAAGCCCTTCAATCTGTATGCATAGGATTTTAATGGAAGAAAATTGTAAACTCACTATTGAACCTTAAAGAAGATTAAACCAAATTATGAAAGAGGTTGTTCAAAAAGAAATTTTAAAATGGTTAGATGCTGGAATCATTTATCCTATTTCGGATAGTCGATGGGTAAGTCCTATTCATTGTGTTCGAAGAAAGGAGTAACTGTCATAGTTAATGATAAAAATGAATTAATTCCTACAAGACAAGTTATTGGATGGCGAATTTGCATTGATTATTGAAAATTAAACAACGCCACTAGAAAAGATCATTTTCCTTTACCTTTTTTAGATCAGATGCTGGATAAATTAGCTGGACACTCATATTTCGTTTCTTGGATGGATATTACGGTTATCATCAATTACCCGTTGCTCCTGAGGACCAAGAGAAGACAACATTTACAAGTCTTTATGGAACATTTACTTTTAGAAGAATGCCTTCCAGTTTATGTAATGCATCTGCAACTTTTCAGAGATGTATGATGTCAATATTATGTGATTTAATTGATAAAGGAATTGAAGTATTTATGGATGATTTTTCAGTATTTGGAACTTCTTTTGAGACTTTCTTGGAAAATATAACAAAAGTTCTAAAAAGATTTGAAGAAACAAATTTGGTTCTAAACTGGGAAAAAGGTCAGTTTATGGTCACAGAAGGAATTGTACTTGGACATAAAATTTCACAAAAATGGATGGAAGTTGATCAAGCAAAAGTGAAAATTATTACTGACCTTCAACCACCTACTATTGTTACTGATGTGAGAAGTTTTCTGGGTCATGCTGGATTTTATAGAAGACATATAAATGATTTTTCTAAAATTGCTAAACCTCTTCATCATTTATTAGAAAAAGAAGCCAAGTTCAAATTTAATGAAGATTATCTGAATGCGTTCAATATTCCAAAAGAAAAATTAAACACTGCACCTATCATTGTTGCACCTGATTGGAGTAAACCTTTTGAACTAATGTGTGATGCAAGTGATTATGCAATTGGAGCTGTCTTGGGACAAAAATATGAGAAAATTTTCGAAGTTATATATTATGCAAGTAAAACTCTTAATGAAACACAAATAAATTACACTACTACTGAAAAAGAGCTTTTAGCAATAGTACATGCCTTTGATAAATTTAGACCATATCTTCTTGAGACAAAATGTGTCGTACATACTGATCATTCTGTTATAAAGTATTTAATGTCTAAAAAGGATGCTAAACCTAGATTGATCAGATGGTTTTTACTTTTACAAGAATTTGATTTTCAAATAATGAACAAAAAAAGAGCTGACAACCAAATCGCTGATCATTTATCAAGAATTAAAAATAATAGTAAGAATATTTTTGAAGAAAATATAAATGAGAAATTCTCTGATGAACAGTTAAATGTTATTCAAGGATTACAATTGCCTTGGTATGAAGATATAGTTATCTATTTGGTTAGCAATATTTTACCATATGGGTTGAATAACAAATATATTAAGAAATTCAAGAATGATTGTAAATCATATATTTGGGAAGATCCTCATTTATTTAAAATAGTAAGAGATTCTGTAATTCGAAGATGTGTACCTTATGAAGAAACTTTTGCAATAATTCAAAAATGTCACGATTCTGAATTTGGAGAACACTTTGGAGTAGATAAAACTGTATTTAAACTTTTAAATTCTAGATTTTATTGGCCTACATTATTCAAAGATGTTGGATATTATGTGAAAACTTGTGATCGATGTCGAAGAATGGGGAATATATCTAAAACAGATGAAATGCCTCTAAGCTATATATTAGAAATTGAAATTTTTGATGTATGGGATATAGACTTTATGAGATCTTTTGTACCATCATCTGGAAAAATTTATATTTTATTAGCAGTTGATTATGTTTCAAAGTGGATTGAAGCAATAGCCATACCTAACTGTGATTCCAAAAGTGTTTCAAAATTTTTAAAGAAAATGATTTTTAAAAGATTTGGAATGCCAAGGGTAATTATCACATATGGGGGAAGTCATTTCAGAAATATAAGAATTCAATCATTTCTGGAAAAATTTGGAATTCAACATAGAATTGCAACTGCTTATCACCCACAAATAAACGGAATGGCTGAAGTATCAAATAAGGAAATTAATAGAATATTAGAGAAGACTGTTAATCCTATAAGAACTGACCGGGTTGATAGACTTGATTCTGCATTATGGGCTTATAGAATAGCTTATAAGACACCTATCGGAATGTTACCTTATCGGTTAATTTATGGTAAACATTGTCATCTACCTGTTGAACTGGAACATAAAGCTTACTGGGCGATAAAGGAGTTTAATTATGATTTGAGTGCTGTAGGAGAAAAACGATTATTACAACTAAATGAAATGGAAGAGATAAGAAATGAGTCCTATGAAAATGCAAAGATTTACAAGGAAAGAATGAAGAAATTTCATGACAAAAAGATTTCAAGGAAAACATTTGAGCCTGAACAAGAGGTATTATTATTCAATACTCGTTTAAAACTTTTTCCTCAAAAATTAAGATCTAAATGGATGGGACCATTTATAATTGAAAAAGTACACCCTTATAAAGCTGTGGACATTAGAGATCCTAAAACTGGAAAAATATTTAAAGTTAACGGATTAAGACTGAAGCCTTATATGGGAGAAATGAAATCAGATTACAAAGAGGCTTACGAACTGAGTCTACCTAATTAATTCAATTAATTAGGTCAGGCTGACGACTTTTAACCAAGCGCTTTGTGGGAGGCAACCCATTTATTATCATTGTGATTGTGTGTGATTTGAATTTATCTTAATCGATGTTTGTATGTTGATCACACCCTTTTTATAGAACTATTTTAAGACCGAAACTTTATAAATTTAACGATAGGCGAAACAAAGTCGAACGTGGTTCTGGCGCTTAGGCGCTAAACTTTGTGCCTGAGCGCTAGCATAACCAGTGCATATCGATAGTCCGGCGCCTAAGCGCCACAGTTACAGATCGTGCAAAAACCAAAATTCTTTAGTTTTACACACGAAATCTCCTTATAAATTGGCCTACCATCGTCCCCAATCCCTAGGCAACCTTATTTTTGACCTGAGCAATTCAATTTGGAGGCGATAAGAGGAGTTTTAAAGAAATGGAAAGAGGAAATCACGGAAATGAGGTAACAGACAAGTCCCCCAAAGACCCTCAACCTTATTTTAATGGTTTTATTGCAGTTAGTATGGAGAGGTTATTTATGCGTTTAAAAAAGATTGAAGTGGAAATGCTAAGCATTGGGAATCATTTGCACGAGATGTACCATCAATTTGAACACTTGGAATGGCAAACGAAACTTCAGTTTGACCATATGGCGGCCTATCAAGACGCTCAAGTAGCAATGTACGAGAAGAGCAGTGGATTGATCAAAAGACGACTTTGGAATTTCCAAGGGCATTGGTTTTCTATCTCCACGGTCCAAGAGAACTTCACTACGAAAGAGATGGAAATTGAAATTCGGTGTTGAATAGATCTTTTATGTGTTCTAGGTGTGATTAAGTCTAGTTCTAGTGTGTCGAATATCAAATTTGTGTATTTTCTTAATTGTTCAATGTGTCTTGTTGGATTAAAAATTTGCTTTGAATTTATGTTGTTTGTGTTGTTTATATAATGATGAACTTTGGTATGAGTCCTATTCTGGAATTTAATGAGCTTGGAATGAAAAATATGAATTGGAATTGAAGAGATTTGATTATATCTTGAAGTTTGAAATGTGCATCTAAGTTTTCATTTTAATTGATTTTGAAAATGATTGGATGTTGGAAATTGGATTAATACTCTCAAATGAGTGTTAGAAGTTGAATTTGATAAGTTTTGCTGGAAATTAAAATTTTTAGAATGAATTTTGGAAAGGCGAGTCTGGCGCCTAGGCATCAGTTCGGCCTGAACCCAAAAACTTCATCTTCTTAAACCCCTCACGCCATTTTCGACGCTTAGGCTTCCTTTGATCCTATGAATTTATTTTGTGTTTTTATTTCTCGTTTAGATGGCACCCAAATCTAAGCGAGGAAAGGAAAGAGAAAATTTTGATCATAGCAAGTTTGTCACTGCTGCTGCACATTTTTGATACAAAGATTTTGCTATGACGAGGAAGTTTATCTCGGAATGAAGTTTTTACAATCCTGTTGGAAGGATTTAAGACACAATCATTACACTCAACTGACAACAATTCTGTTACTTGATTTTTGTCACTGTTATCCTAGTCATTAGGGAATTTTATGCAAATTTCTTTAATGCTGAAGAGTATGAGATTTTCGTAAGAGGAGTTGGAGTAGGATTCACTCGAGAGCGTATCAATATTTTCAATGGCCTGCCACCAAACATCAAGTGCTATTACTTTGGATTATCTCCATCTGAGGGAGATTTAGAGATGATTATTGCTTACTTGACTGATGGTACTGTAGCATGGAAGATCCGAAACAAAAAAAAAGTAAATTTTTCATCGTCTAAGCCAAATGATGTTTCAAAGGCATGGCATTACTTTATTTCTGCTCACCTCCTTCCTTCCAATCATTTGAGTGAGGTTACCAAGGACAGAGCTATCATTCTAGACCTTCTACTTCTGCTGCTGATCCACCATCTAGTTTTTTGGAGAACTGACCCTCGATCCGTAGCAATGCACCAAAAAAACTTGGTTTGTAATCGCCAAACAATGCAGTAATATATGCTATCAAAAATATGTTATGGTCAATACTTTGACTTAAATAATAACAGAGGCTAGTGTATATAAATATAATTTTATGGAAAATATTTTACACACTAGTGGTACTACGCAATTATACGTATCGTATCATGTAATATAGGGCTTTAAATTAAGACCACAGTATTGATCCCACGAGGAGGATTATAGATTTTTCTTCTAAATATTTTTGATTTTATTTTTATGTATTTCTTTTAAAGTTAAAAAGTTAATATTTAATTTACTAGATGCAGAAATAAAGCAGTAATAAAGTAATGATTGATGAAAATAAAATAAGCAAACAACTTTCTTCCTTTCAATTAATCCAAGATTTTTTAGATAATGTAATATTTGTGGAGAATATAAATTTATGGTATTGTGCCAAATAGAAGCATTCATATTCTTTACCTTCGCTTGATAGTATAAAGAACATTGGCTAATCTATAGATCAGGTCTGTATGTATTGTTAGTAGAATGGATTAATCTAGGCTCACACTACTAGATGTCCAAGGGTGGCTATGGTCATCCCTACTAGTGACACTTTCCTTCTTATAAACCAAATTACAAGAATTTAGCCTGTCGCTCTAAAAACTTATCAATTCAACACCGAATAAATATTATCTTCCTATTTATTTGCACTTCACCTTGAATAAGCCGCGCAAGGCCTTTGACTACCCAAGGATTCATGTGATATCTACTAGTTAAGAATTTATCTCCTTCTAGGTCTCAAAACTCTTCAACAGATTTTAACAATTTAAATAGTAAATTAAGATCCGGTACTAATATCATCATAATATTTAAAATATATATATAGTTTTTAATTCTCCAACAAATGTTATATTATCTTATTTATCTTTTCATAATTGAAAGGAGAAAGTAAAGTAACTACTCAGAACACATTGAATTTAAACAACAAAACATATAAATAAAACTTTGAATCAAAATACAAATACTTATGTCAAGTGTTTCTCCAACTGAACCTCTGAATCATTCTGACTCCAAAGTAAATAGACTTCAAAAGCAACGACTCTTCAAATACTCTCAATACAAACTCTAAATAAACTCACTAAGAAACTATAAATATGGCCCTTAAAATATTTCTCTAATCTCTCTAAATGGAACTATATGATCTCTCTCTAATTTTAGGCTATGTGGGGCGTGGGGCTAAGTTGGGCATTTTTATTTGAAGGAGTAGCCTTCTATTTATAGGCTTCAAGGGTTACCTTGAAGCACCTCTTCAAAATATGTCCAGGTTCAATGAATCTTCTAGAAGGTGTGTCTGAGGCCTAGGCGCTGGAATCTGGCGTCTAGGCGCTGGGCACCGTGCCCAGTTGTTCGCACCTCTTCACTTTGGATCGCACCTCTTCGCGATCCTAACCATTTCTAAGCATCCAAATACAATGTATCACATGTCCTATTATCCAGGAATAACTCCCAATTTTCTAGATGGTCTAATAACCGCTCACACCATCAAAATAACCGTCCAAAAAATCTTACAGAATTCTGTATCAAACTGGCGCTTAGGTACCGGATTCTGGCGCCTAGGCGCCAGACCAATTATTTTGACAATTTTCCATTTTAGCTCCATTTTTCTCCTTTTTTATCTTTTTTTCTTTCTTAAACATTTTTGCATCACCTACATCCAAAACACAAAAATACCTTTCATTAAAGCATAATATCCTTAAGAATTTGATAAAAATCAAGGCATAAAAATAGGTATTTTTTCATGGATCAAAATCTCCCAAACTTAAACTTGTCCTCAAGTAACCCTTTTTACTATATAAAATGTATAACAATTGGAATAAAAGGTAAATATTTAAGATTTCTCATAATTTTTTATTTTATAAAGGTTTTAGTAAATTATTAACCGAATTTTACTAACTAAGTTTAATTTTAAGAATTTAAAGAATATTTAACTACCAATCATAAGATTTCAAAAAAAATTTTCATTCACTTCGAAAATAAGTGTAATTTATTATATTAAGATTACATAAATTACTTACAAGAAAAAAATCTTCTTGAAAATCTTTTCTAATAAAGATTTATGCATAAAAATTAAGTAAAATATGTAATCAGTTTTTTTCTTAGGTAATTTAAGTGAAGCCAATTTTTGATTAGGCATCTCCTCAAGCTTGTCCTCTCTCTCTCTCTTTTTTACAGAGAGGATTACTATATCTGGATAGCCTGTTAATGGTTTTGAACTTCGCTATCCTTAACTTATATTTTCAAACTTATACATTTTCACTTAATTACTATAACATGAATAGATTTAAAAAAGAATTTCAATCTTTTCTTTTTCAAGTTATAATTTTTGTTTTCTTAATACTTCTAAAATTCAATTATTTCTACTATGAATAGAAAATTTTCTTAATCTTACTCTTCTTTAAGTTCAATAATTCTATTCTTAAAATCAATCAAAGTTATTAAAATTTTGGTTAAGTCTACTAAATTATTTATAATTTCAAAAATTTAAATGATCTTAAATAGATTCTTCATTCCTATGTTATGTTAATATATTTTTTTAGAAAATATTAGTTCATTAAGGATAAATAAAATTTAAATTTGCATGTATTTTCCCTTCCCCCAAACTTAAGCTTTGGTATATCATGAAAAAAAAAATTTAAAGTATGAGAGAAAGAAATGTATAATTTCAAAAAGATTTTTTATAAGTATGTAAAAACAGTTTAAAAAAAGAAAAATTTACTTCTACACATGCTTTTTATGAATATTACTGAAATAACGAAGCATATATAAAAGTAAGCAGGCTCATATATATATATATATGTATATTATATCAATAGTTGAATTAAATGACTATACAACTCAAATTAACAGAAACAGAACAACATTACTAACTATTAAGAATACTAAACAGTAGAGTTTGAAACGGAAATAAACATTAATTCATCCAAATTTCAGTCTTCAACACAATACACTAAATATCTAAAACAGTCTCAACATCAAACAATCCACACCAAGTTTCATAAACAAATCTACACTAACAAACAACAAACAACAAACAACCAATGGTACTAGCAAACAAGAATAAACTAACAACAGAATCAACACATCTCAGAGGTAAATCAAGCTACTAATCACTATCTGTAGCTTTGTCATCGTCATCACCAAAAGTAAACTTCACATCCTTTGGATCAACATACGGTGTAAATCTAGGATAGGTAGGAAACTGAATATCATGCTCACCTTTCAAGAATCTCACTAAAGACTTTGAATACTCAGCATCATAATCACTTTTCCTTTGGGTATAATCAGATAGATGATCAATCTTCTTATCTATAGTATCTACTCTGCAGTGAGTTAGATATAACTCATTATATTGCTCCAGAAATAGATCATGCATCGATTCCCAAAAACTAGATGGTGGTTCAGTAGTAGAAGTAGAAGGTTTAGAAGTAGAAGCTCTACCTGGAGTAAGTACAAAAGTAGAAGGACCAGTAGATCTCTTCTCTCGAAGAAGATCATAAATGCTCACCCTCTCCTGCCCAATTGGCTTCGTAGTCTTCAAGTTCTCCTCTGATATATCATGCATAAAGAATGAATCAAGGATGGGAATCCTAATCCCACAGAAGTGCTGGATCTAGCAATTGATTCCACTGACTCATAAATAATACTGCCAACATCTATCGGCTTCCTCTCCTGAATGCAGTAGTTCAGGATAGCTCGATCTCTGGTAACTTCGTTCAGGTGGTTGGAAGGTAGAAGTCTAGCAGAAATAAAATAATGTCATGCCTTTGAAATACCATTTAGCTTAGAAGATTTGAAGTTTACCCGTTTTTCGTTTCGGATCTTCCAAGTTCCAGTGCCATCAGTCAGATATGCAATAATCATCTCAAGATCTCCCTCAGATGGAGATAAACTAGAATAGTAGCACTCGATGGTAGGTGGCAGGCCTTAGAAAATATTGATCCGTTCCCGAGTAAATCCTACTCCGACACCTCTAAGGAAGACTTCGTAGTCTTCTGCATCTAAAAAGTTAGCATAAAACTCGCGTACAATAGGAATAACGACAGTGAAATAATAGAATCGTTGTCAGTTGTGTGCAATGATCGTGTTCTCGATCATTTCACCAGGATTGAAAAAATTGCGTTCTGAGATAAATTTTCTTGACGTCGCAAATTCGTGATAACGAAAATGTACTGCCGCAGTCGAAAACTTGCTGCTGTCGAAATTTTCTTGTACCTTTCCTCGCTTAGATTTTGGTGCCATCTAAATGTGAAAGAAAACATAAATAAATTAAGGAATCAAAGATTTAAACTCTTTTTAAGCTTGAGAAACTTAAAATGAGTTTAAGAATCCATGAAGAAACTCTAAAAATCAAAATTTTTCTCAAAATTTTGGTTTTTAGCAAAAAATAGGAAAAACTATGGTAAGAATAAAAAATAAATGGATTAGAAGATAGATTTGACCTTAAGATGAAGAAATCAAGTGATTTTGGGCTCAAAAACTTGATGTTTTGACATCAAAATGGATCTAGAGGGTGGGTTTTCGTGAAAATGAGGAAGGGGATGAAGCTTAGGCGTCAACCATGGCTAATGGGGTTTAAGTGCTAATTTTCGTTAAGCGGGCCAAACTGGCGCCTAGGCGCCGAGTTCTAGCGCCTAGGCGCCAGACTCGCTTTTCACAAAAATCACTTTAAAAATTTTATTATCCACCAAAAATCATAAATTCAACTTCCAATTACTCATATTAGAGTAGTGCTTCAGTTTCCAACTTCCAAACTATTTTCCAAAAAATTTTAAAAATTAAAAATTAAATCCACCAATTAAATATAAGGTTTAAATAAAACTCTTCTAATTCCATTCATAATCTTCAATTTTCGCTCAATACAATTCAGATAAGTATAGTAATATGATTCAAGTCCTATCAAACAATCAAACTACACAATTTCAAAGCAAATACAACATACATTGAACAATAAATCAAACACTCCAACAATACAATCGATTTACTAAATCGATACAACGACACACTAATAAAAGTCTCGATCACACCACAATAACTATCTAATCTATGAATTTGATATTTCCATTCTCTTCGCAATGAAGATTACTTAGCCTACTTGGGAAGAATACTAACGCTCTAGAAAAATCCGTAGCCGTTTTCTCGTCGATCCATTTGTTCTTCGCATACATCTCCACTTGAGCATCTTGATAAGCCGCTAAATGATCAAATTGGAGCTTCGCCTGCCATTCCAGATGTTCGATTTGATGATACATCTCATGGAGGTGATCTCCAATACTTTTGAAATCTGCTTCAAACTTATATAAACGACTTGAAATTTTCTCCAAACTTACAGCAATAAAACCATTGAAGTAGGGTTAAGGATCCTTTGAACCTTTGTCTCTAGCATCTTCTCCAAGATTTCTTCTCTCCATTTCTTCAAAAATCCTCTCTAATCTCTCAAGAATGAAGTATCTAGGTCGTAATTTTGGTTGCTTAGGGATTAGGGACGAAGATGGGGTGATTTAAAGGAGAAAATCATGTGAAAAACTAAAATTTTTGGTTTTTACACGATCCAGTAACTGTGGCGCTTAGGTGCCAAATCTGGTGCCTCGGCGCCAGACCCATCTATACACAATTTATTCTGGCGCCTAAGCGCCGGAACCATGTTCGACTCCATTTTACCCATCGTCAAATTTTAAAGTTTTATTCTCCAAAATAGGTAAATTAGAATGGTAAGATCAATATAGACTTAGTAACACAAATTATAAACAATCATTATGAAGGTTAACTTGATCTCCTTTTTACTCACATATGAAATGGAGTGATCCAAAGTCCAAACTTATATACTTCGAGATAATTTTTAGCTTAAGTCAATGAAGACTTGTTAGCATACAATTTTCTAAAGTTATATAAAATTAGTCAAGACCGATGCATAACCTTACATTGAAAATGTAAAAACACACAAAAAATAACTATGGGTTGCCTCCCACAAAGCGTTTAGTTTAACATCGTCAGCCTGACCTAAGTAAGTCTTTAATCAGGTTGACTTAACTCGTAAGCCTTTTTATAAATCATTTTAATGTCTCCCAAAAAAGACTTCAGTCTTAATCTGTTAACTTTAAATACTTTTCCTGTTTTGGGGTCTTTAATATCCACAGCTCCATAATGGTATACTTTCTCAATTATATAAGTTCCTATCCATTTAGATCTTAATTTTCTAGGAAAAAGTCTTAAACGAGTATTAAATAATAATACTTCTTGTCCAGGCTCGAATATTTTTCCTGAAATCTTTTTATCATGTAATATCTTCATTTTCTCTTTATAAATTTTTGCATTTTCATATGATTCATTTCTTATTTCATCCATCCCATTTAATTGTAATAATCGTTTTTCTCCTGCAGTATTCAAATCAAAATTAAACTCCTTTATCGCCCAATAAGCTTTATGTTCAAGTTCAACGGGTAAGTGACAATGTTTACCATAAATTAACCGGTAAGGTGACATTCCGATTGGTGTCTTATAAGCTGTTCTATAAGCCCATAATGCAGAATCAAGTCTATCAACCCAATCAGTTCTTTTAGGATTAACAGTCTTCTAAAAAATTCTTTTAATTTCTTTGTTTGATACTTCAGCCATTCCACTTGTTTGAGGGTGATATGCAGTTGCAATTCTGTGTTTGATTCCAAATTTTTCCAGTAATGATTGAATTCTTAAATTTCTAAAATGACTTCCACCATCTGTGATAATTACCTTAGGCATTCCAAATCTTGAAAAAATCATTTTCTTTAAAAATTTTGAAACAATTTTGGAATCACAGTTAGGTAAAGCTACAACTTCAATCCACTTTGAAACATAATCAACTGCTAATAAAGTATAAATCTTTCCAGATGATGGTACAAACGGTCCCATAAAGTCTAAACCCTATATATCAAAAATTTCAACTTCCAATATATAGTTTAAAGGCATTTCATCTTTTCTAGATATATTTCCCATCCTTTGACATCGATCACATGTTTTCACATAATGTCTCACATCTTTAAACAAGGTAGGCCAATAAAATCCTAAATTTAATATTTTAGATGTAGTTTTATCTACTCCAAAATGTCCTCCAAAATTAAAATCATGACATTTTTAAATAATAGCAAAAGTTTCTTCATAAGGTACACATCTTCGAATTACAGAATCTCTTCCTAGTTTAAATAAATGAGGATCCTCCCAAATATAAGATTTAGTATCATTTTTAAATTTCTTAATATATTTGTTATTCAATCCATAAGGTAGAATATTGCTAACTAAATAGTTAACTATTTCCGCATACCAAGGTGTTTGGCATTTTTGAATAACATATAAATGTTCATCAGGAAATTTCTCATTTATATTTTCCTCAGTAATAACATCATTCTTAATTCTAGATAAATGATCAACAATTTGGTTAGCAGTTCCTTTTCTATCCACTATTTGAAAATCAAATTCTTGTAGAAGTAAAACCCATCTTATCAATCTAAGCTTAGCATCTTTTTTTGACATTAAATATTTAATAGTGGAATGATCAGTATGAACTATGTATTTGGTACCAAGAAGATAAGGTCTAAATTTATCAAAGGTATAGACTATAGATAAAAGCTCTTTCTCAGTAGTAGTGTAATTTCTTTGAGTTTCAGTAAGGGTTTTACTAGCATAATATATAACTTTGAAAATTTTCTCATATCTTTGTCCCAATACATCTCCAATTGCGAAATCACTTGCATTACACATTAATCCAAAGGGTTTATTCCAATTCGGTGCAATAATTATAGGTGCAGTTATTAATTTTTCTTTTAAATTATTAAAAGCATTAATACAGTCTTCATTAAATTTAAATTTAGCTTCTTTTTCCAATAAATGACAAAGAGGTTTAGCAATTTTAGAAAAACCCTTTATATATCTTCTATAAAATCCAAGCATGTCCCGGAAAACTTCTCACATCGATAACAGTAGTAGGTGGTTGCAGTTCAGCAATAATTTTCACTTTTGCTTATCAACTTCCATCCCTTTTTGTGAAATTTTGTGACCAAGTACAATGCCTTCTGTGACCATAAATTGACATTTTTCCCAATTCAGAACTAAATTTGTTTCTTCACATCTTTTCAAAACTTTGGAAATATTTTCCAAATAAGATTCAAAAGATGTTCGAAAGACTGAAAAATCATCCATAAATATTTCAATACCTTTGTCAATCAAATCACAAAATATTGACATCATACATCTTTGAAAAGTTGCGGGTGCATTACATAAACTGAAAGGCATTCTTCTAAACGCAAATGTTCCCTAAGGACTTTAAATGTTGTTTTCTCTTAGTCCTTAGGAGTGACAGGTAATTGATGATAACTAGAATATCCATCCAAAAAACAGAAATATGAGTGTCCAGCTAATTTATCAAGCATTTGATCCAAGAAAGGTAAAGGAAAATGTTCCATTAAAATGTTTAAAATCTTCTTCCATTAAAATTCTATGCATACAGATGGAAGGGCTTATTCCTCTTATATAAGCAATAGTCCAACCAAAAGCTTTTTTTATAATTCTTTAACACTCCTATTAATTTTTCTTCTTGTTTAGTTTAGAAGAAATAATAACAGGTAAAAGTAAAAAATTTCCAAGAAAAGCATATTTTAAATGTCCAGGTAACATTTTTAATTCCAGTTCATGGGCTTTTTTAATTGAGGGTAAAGTATATCATTTGTGTTATGTCCAAAATTTCCCAGTTATCTTTAATATAATGAATTTCTTTAGATAATTCTTCTTCTTTTAATTCTTCTTTTTTGTCGGTTAATAATTCAATTTTTTCTTCAGAAATGATTTTACATCTTTCTTGATAATGTTTTTCAATTATAAAATCAATAATATCCATTCAATAAAATTTTTCTTTATCAGGGTATTTCATTGATTTAAGAACATTGAATTTAATCTCTTGATCATTAACTCTCATGGTTAATTCTCCTTTTTCCACATCAATCATAGCTCATCCAGTAGCTAGAAAAGGTCTCCCTAAAATAATTGGCATTTCTTTATCTTCTTCCATATCAAGTACAATGAAATCCACAGGGAAAATAAATTTATCCACTTTAAAAAGAACATCCTCTATAACTCTTTTACGGTAGGTGATAGATCTATCAGCTAACTGAAGGGTTATAGTGGTGGGAGTAATCTCACCTAAATTCAACCTTCGAAATATAGAAAATGGCATGAGATTAAAACTTGCTCCTAAATAATATAAAGCTTTTCCAATAGCGCAAGGTATAGTTAAACTTCTAAGATCTTTAAGTTTCTGAGGAAATTTCTTTTGAATTATTGCACTACATTCATCATTTAATGCAACAGTTTCAAAAGCTTCAAATTTTCATTTCTTACTTAAAATATCCTTCATAAATTTTGCATAAGTTGGCATCTGTTCCAAAGCTTCAGCAAAAGGTATGTTAATGGTAAGTTTATTAAAAATTTCAAAGAACTTAGAAAATTGATGATCAAGCTTCTGTTGTTCTAGTCTTTGAGGGAAAGGTGGTGGGGGTTTTTCAACTTCCACATTAATAGGAATAACAGTCTGATCTTGACTGGGAGAAGGAGTTTCTTTAGGTTTTTCAATCTCTTCATCCTCAATCTCATTTTCAATTTCATTCTGTATTCTTTTTTTAATTCCTTTCTACTTCTAAGTTGCACAGCTTTAACATGTTCATGTTCTTTTCCAGTTTCTTTTGGATTGATTTCAACATTACTAGGAAGTATTCCTGGAGGTCTGTGATTAATTAAATTAGCGATTTGTCCCATTTGATTCTCAATATTACGAATAACAGTGTTTTGATTTTGTAATTGATTACTCATTTGTAAAATTAATTCTTCTATAGATAACTTTTTCTATTGATTATTAAATCCAGGTGGTTTATAGTTTGAATTTACTTGATTGTTCCAATTTCTAGTTGGATGGGATTGATTATTACCCCATTGTTGTTGTGCATTATTCCAGTTAAAATTAGGGAGATTTTTCCATCCACGATTATAATAATTGGAGTAAGGGTTATTTTTACTAGCAATAGCTTGTAAAGTTTCAATAGTTTGAGAATCTTCATTATTAATAGAGTTGTTATGTGATATATTGATAGCAAAATTATCTAATTTCTTAGATATTGCAGCTACTTGTGAAGCTAAGATAGAAAAGGCTTCGTTATCAAGAATACTTGCCATTCTTTTAGGATTAATCCTTTTAGAAGGCCATTGAAAATTATTGTTAGTCATTTCTTCAATTAAAGCATAAGCTTCTTCAAATGAATTAGCCATTAAAGATCCTCCAAGTGACAGCATCAATAATTGATTTAAGTGATCCAATAAGTCCGTTATAAAATGTTTGAATAATTAACCAATCAGGTAAAGCATGATGAGGACATTTTCTTAATAGTTCTTTAAATCTTTCCTAAGTTTCATAAATTGTCTCCCCGACAAATTGACTAAATGAAGTAATATTATTTCTTAATTTACCAGTTTTAGAAGGAGGAAAATATTTAGTAAGGAATTTTTGTGCAATTTCAGCCAATGTTTTAATAGAACCTGTTGCTAATGAGTTCAACCACATCTTTGCTTTATCTCTTAAAGAAAAAGGAAAGAGTCTAACTCTAATAGCATCATCAGAAATATTGTTATGTTTAAAGGTAGCACAAAGTTCTAAAAAACTAGCAAGGTGTAAATTTAGATCCTCATTTGGTGTTCCCCAAATTGATTATTTTGAACCGTTTGAATAATAGACGGTTTAAGCTCAAAAGAATTAGCATCTACAGTAGGTATTTGGATACTACTATGAAGTTCATCAACTGTAGGATTAGCATTATCCCTTAATGGTTTGTAAACATTTTGTTTCTTAATTTCAATTGGATTTTGTAAATTATTATGTAAATATAGCCATCTCTTGATATTTTTGAATTTGTTTTCCTTTTTTAATTCTTCTAACAGTTCTTTCTAATTCGGAATCTAAAGGTAATAATCCTTCGAATCCGAACTACGCATAAAAAGTAAATAAAAAGTAAAATACCAGGAAATAAAATTATTTTTTTTATATTTGTTTTTGCTTGTTTTTTTTAAATAAATGTTTTTGGATTTTATATTTTTGACAATAAAAGAAATAAATAAAATAAAATATTTAAAATCTATAAATTTTTCCTCCCCAGCAACGGCGCCAAAAAACTTGACCCTCGATCCGCAGCAATGCACCAAAAACATGGTTTGCAATCGCCAAACATTGCAGTCATTTATGCTATCAAAAATATGTTATAGCCAATACTTTGACTCAAATAATAATAGCGGCTAGTGTATATAAATATAATTTTATGGAAAATATTTTACACACTAGGGGTACTACACAAGTATATGTATCACTTCAAGTAATATAAGGCTTTAAATAAAGATCCCCGTATCGATCCCACGAGGAGGATTATAGATTTTTTTAAATATTTTGATTTTATTTTTATGTATTTCTTTTAAAGTTAAAAAGTTGATATTTAATTTACTAGATGTAGAAATAAAGCAGTAATAAAGTAATGATTGATGTAAATAAAAATAAGTAAACAACTTTCTTCATTTCAATTAATCTAAGACTTTTTAGATTATGTAATATTCGTGGAGAATATAAATTTATAGTATTGTGCCAAATAAAAGCATTCATATTCTTTACCTTCGCTCGATAGTATAAAGAACATTGGCTAATCTATAGATCAGGTCTGGATGTATTGTTAGTAGAATGGGTTAATCTAGGCTCACACTACTAGATGTCCAAGGGTAGCTATGGTCAGCCCTATTAGTGACCCTTTCCTTCTCTATAAACCAAATTTCAAGAATTTAGCTTGTCACTCTAAAACCTTATCTATTCTATGCCCATTTAATAATATCTTCCTATTTATTTGCACTTCACCTTGAATAACCCGCGCAAGGCCTTCTACTACCCAAGGATTCATGTGATATCTACTAGTTAAGAATTCATCTCCTTCTAGGACTCAAAACTCTTCAAAAAATTTTAACAATTTAAATGGCCAATTTAAATAGTAAATTAAGATCTTGTATTAATATCATCACAATGTCTAAAATATATATAGATTTTAATTCTCCAACGAATTTTATATTATCTTTTTAATCTTTCATAATTGAAAGAAGAAAGTAAAGTAACTACTCAAAACACATTGAATTTAAAAAACAAAATGTATAAATAAAACTTTGAATCAAAATACAAATACTTATGTCGGCATATTTTTAGGTTGAGTGTTGTATTTTGAAAAGGGGTCGCCTACAGAAATTGTCAGTGAATTTTAAATTTTAAATTTAATTAAATTATATATATAATTTAGAGAGTAGCATTTGATTTTGAAAATAACTTTAAATTTAAAAATTTTAAGATATGAAATCAAACCGATCTCACATCCCGAATAGTTTATATAAACGAGCAACACACCACAAACCGTATATCTATTCTGAAGAATAGACACACTTCTTGATGATGGGGCTCGGTTAAATAAACTAGAAGATTTGTGACATCTATTTGGTCTGCGAACCAACTTTATAAGCCGACAAGTTCCCCTGCTTAATATAAATGAATTAAGCATGGTTTATATTACCTGGGTTCTTAAAGTTCCCTATAAGGGCAAGCCCCTATAGTTAATTACATCTTAAATTACGGGAATCATTTAAGAAAACTCTCGATAATGATCAGTGGTTTTGCTCTTAACAAAGTTTAAGGTTTTCAAAGGATTGGATTTTGGAAATTCAAAAGGGATTAGCTTAAATTTGGGACAATTAATTTTAGGAGTCCAAAGAAAGAGAAGTAGGAGAAGGCGAGGATCCAAGAAGAATCTTGGCAACTTCCCAAACTATCCTATGGTTTGGCTTCAATCATGAGAATTTATTTAATGTTTCAATCCTGCCAATTTTAGTTACTTAGGACTTATATTTATATGACATGATCATATAAATAGCCTCGAAGATGTGAGGGTTTATGTCGTACCAAACGACCATCTCGGAGTCCTAAGACCAGTTAGGACTTAATTTGTATAAAATGATTATGCAAGTGCCTAACAAAAAGTTGAGGATTTATGTTGCACTAAAAAAACTACCTCAAAATCCTATGGCTTGGTTATTTAATTCTAAGAATGGTTTTCTTTGAAGTAGATCTTGCGTTTTGCGGATGATGATGGTCGTGCTGCCCACCATGCTCCGAGCTCCTTGTTGTTGCAGAGGTTTAGTTTTAGAAGATGAAAATCAGGAGATGAGAGAAGTGTTTTGGTTTAAAAATCTTAAAATCTAAATATTTTTAATATTTTAATTAAAACAAATCTTAAAGTTGTTTAAACAGAACCGATTAAGATCCCACGGTTCCGTCATCCCGACACTGTTATTTTCATCAAATTCACTTAGTCCAGATGAATTTGCTAAACTCAACTGAATGAGTTCCACACTTTCATTTAGACCGTGGGAAATCTCGTTAGCAACACGTGGGTTACATCATCCAAGGTAATCCCGATCATTCAACGAGACGTTTTAATTTAGTTGCAATTGTAGTTTTGTTGTTCTGTTTGTGATTAAATTTTGAGTTGTTTCATATTTTGGAATGTTGTGGCGGTGAATTTTATCTTGTGATAACTTTTAATTTAGTTTTGGTTTCAGTTTTGGGGACTATCCCAATGGTTTTGGTTTTCATGCAACAGTTTTGTTTAACATGCAAGAAAAAGTAAAGTACAGTGCATGTAAGTAAATTACAATAAAGTAAATTGTAATAAAATAAAAGCGTACCTGGAGGGTCTTCCCGTCATCCCAAGCTACATTTAAAACACATGTTAAGGCATTTAAACATATTTTTGCAAGAAATACCTAGGTAAAGCTAAGGGAAAGGGTTTTGGTTGTCTACCAGAATCCTAATCCTATTGCTAGTCATTTCCTATGACGTCTAGGTTGTTGGTTTGGTTTAAGGATGATTTTCTTCATCAAAGAACAATTAAATTCAATTGTTCTTCTAAAACATCCAGTCATATTGAGGATATGCTTAGGATGAATCTTAAACATCTTTTCAATACTTCTGGGATTATTTTGAGTTCAAATGAATTTTATTGTATTGGTGAATTAATCATCAAAGGATTTTAATTTTGTTTTGTTTCTTGCTCAGTGAACTTAGGACATTTGAATATCTTATGTGTGAAGTGACACTTCACTTGATGCTTCATTTAAGAGTTATAACAATAAAAGCCTTTTAAGGGCGAAGTAATAAATATTTTAATTATTTAATTTGATTTGATTTAATTATAAAAATTAATTAATGATTATTAAGTTTGGAATAGGGTTCGAGTTATTTTAGATTTAATTTAAATACTTTAAGTGATATTATATTTCAGATTAACTTTTTATGTTTTAGATTTACTCATATTGAAAAAGGTGTTGAAATCTTTCAAATGTTTTGATTTAACTCTTAATGTTTTTATTTAGGTTTGTTGTTAAGTGATTTTAATTTAATTTAATTTGATTTGATTTAATTTAATTTAATTTAACTTAATTTAATTTAATTTAATTTTAATTTAATTTAATTTAATTTAATTTAATTTTAATTTTAATTTAATTCTTAATTTAATTTAATTTTAGTTTCAATATTTTTAATTTAATTTAATTTAATTGTTAAGGTGTTAATTTAATTTAATTTAAACTTTGACTTGACTTAATTTAATTTAATTTAATTTAACTCCAAGATTTTAAATTTGATTTTAATTATTGGACCATTTAACATTTTAAGCTTTAATTCATTTAAGGGTTATCTTCTTTTAATTTTTAATTTATTTAGTTTGAATTAATATTTAAATTTTTAATTAAGAACTAAATATTATTGAAGTGAGTTATTTAGGGATTTTTAAATTAAAGAATAAATATCCTCTTAATAATATCCCAATTTTAATTATCCAAATTTTAAATATATTCTTTCCAAAATTTAAATTATTTAATTAATTAGAGTTTCATTTTGATATTTTCAAAGTGTTTAATGGGTTTCTACCCTTTTAATTTCCCTAAGTTTCAATCACCCAAGAGAAAATTAAAATCAAATATTTTACCCTCCATTTTGATTAAACCTAAAGTTTTAATTAAGGGATAAAATTCTTTAATTACCTTTAAGCCCTTTTAGGCTTATTTATTTCATAACTCACTAAATTGAGCTCAAATGAATTTGAAATTTTTATGTCACCTCACTCACATGTCAATTAAGACATTAGAGGAGAAAAATGTGATTTTTCTGACTTTAATTTATTTAGATAATTATTTCTTATGAAAAATAGGGATTTTCAATGGAAATTCAACAACATGACCAAGGTAAAGTTTCTGTCCATAAGAAAATTATGGAATTTTCCTAATGACTAGAGGACCACATGGACTAATTTTGGTGATTTTTTGAATTATATTTTATTTATTATAATTATTTTGAGTTTTAGAGTATTAATTAATTTTAAAATAAAGTAGAAATTGAAAAATAGATTTTATATTTTTCTTAAATTTCTCTGACAACAAGAAGTCCAGAGAAATAAATTTTATAATTTTCTGATTTTTGCTTGATTTATTAGAATTATTTTAGTGAAAAAGGTTGAAAATTCATTTTTTAATATTAAAAATTACGTTAAGCCTTTAAAATTCAATATCTTATCCTAGAGACTTAGGAAAAATATTTGGTTTATTCCTAACTGATTAGCAGTCAAAATGTGACATTTTTATGATTTTTAATATTTTTGTGATTTTTATTATTTTTTAATTATTAAAATATTGTGAAAAATCAACTTTTTTAGAAAATTCCAATTTTAATTTTCCTGAACTCCCCTGATATCAAAGAAGCTCCAAAACCATTTTTGTGAATTTTTGAAAAATATTTTTGGAGTTATGAATTTTTAAAATTCCATTTTGCTTACGAGGCTTAATCAATCCATTTGGTGGGGTTAATAAAGTCCAATTGGTATCAAAATTTTATGTAAAGTTCTTCTGACCCTAAAGAGCAATGGAGAATTGTTTTCAAGTCAATTTGGTGTGTGGTTAACCCTAATTAATTCAAATTCAGTTTTGGGAGTTTAGGCCAATTACAGTTATTATGAATGAATTAACTCAAAATATATTTTTATAGGGTCCCCTTGTCCTAAGAAACACCACCAAATTTTCCTAGAATTTATTTTACCACATGATAATTATTGGAATTAGAATACCTAAAACAGTGACATGAACTTGAAAAATCAATAACCTTTCACAGAGATGGCCTCTGACCTTGAAAAATTCAGGGAATGTTCCCAAGATCAGAGGCTTCAAAAGCTCTATGGTTTCATGCCATGCTGAATTGTCTATGCAAATGGAGAATCAAAACATTAGAAACAGTAAATAAATTATTAAAAATAAAATACTCATCCAATTAACATGATTTCTTTTCCACATTATTCTCCTCTGTTCACTGAGCAAGAGGGTATTTTTATTTTATTTTTGTTATTCTTCTATGCAAAGATATGAATTTTTTAAGTTCTAGTATTTAAATAAATCCAAAAAATCCTAATTTTCAACTTATCCGACTCGGCGCCGCGTCATCCTCGTCCGGATCGAAAGCCCACGCGTTGCTCCTTGATTCGGCATCATCATCTGAGTCAGCGCTACGGGGGCCCGCCATTCACATACCATTGCACTGTCCTACTTGATCTCAACCGTATGCTCGATACACGCGCGATCCAACGGCTCCTGGTCATCATCTCCGACTGGTGTGCACCCGTGACCATCCACACTAAAACCTTAAGATCTCACTCGATTCTCCATGGATTTTTGTGTTCTTATACTCTATCGATTCGTCTTGAAGAGACAAACACATCTATATGGTTAAGATGCATTGAAATCAACTCAAACTAAATGGAGAATCTCTAGGAGCTCGGGAGGAAGAGTGAATTCATACCTTTGCTCAGAGAAGTGAAGCTTCGATCTGAGGGTTATGTCACCTTCGATTGAGTCCAAGCAAGCTCCAGATGAAGTCTCTTGCTCTGGGGAAATGCCTAGGTACAAAAGTGACCAAGGCCGATCACAAAGCTTGGAGGCTAGAAGCAATGGCTGGCCTGGTGAGGGGGCTTTTATTAGGGAACTTCTCCTCTTGGTCTGGTGAAGGTGTAGAGTCAATCAATTTGAAGATTAGCTCACTGTGGTGAAGTGTCCTGGTTTTGGGCTTGAATTTCAACTCCAAAATTGGACTCACAGAGAGGGCTTTAGGGCTAGATTTTAGTGGGGATCAAGTTCTCTATGTCTGGAGAGGGATCTGGAGTAATTTTGGCAGAGTTTTGGTAAGGTTTGGTTCAACACCTTCTTTGGCCGAGAGGGGGTGGAGTTTAAATAGGAATTGCTAGAGGGCTTCCCAGGGGGGTCTGAAGGTTGGGATCAGCTGCTCAGGGGAGGAAAGAAGAGCTCCAGTGGCCATTGGGGTTGGGACAGCTCAACAGGTGAGTTTTGAATTTTTTGGCTCACATGGAGCTCTCGGGCATGGCGTTTTCCGGCGACCCAGGCGGCTGACCGGCAGGGTCAGGTCACCCTCATGGTCATGAAGGTCAAGGCTTGAGGTTTGTGAGCTCAATTAACTGTTGCCATGTGTAAAGGGTTTTGATTTAAATGGAATGGGGGGAAGAGGCTCTTTTAAATTTGGTTTGGTCAACACATAGAAATGGGCTTGGTGCACCCACCAAGGCCTGATTTGGGCTGAAGGGAATTATATGGCTCAGCTAAATTTGAGTGGAGAAGTCTCCATCAAGATCATTTAGATTAATTTTGGTTTAGGGGGAATCATGGAAAGGGTAAAAAGGCTTAATCATTGGTTAAGAAAGGGTTCCCCTCTCTCACCATTAATTGATTGGTGAGGAGTCCAAGGCTTTCATGGCTCCTATGTGGCTTGTGCATGGCTTCTTGGCTCACATTTGGCTTGGGAAATGGCTTGGTCAATTTCATGGGAATGGATTTTACGAATTTTGTTATTTTGATGGGAATTTGGATAAAGCCTAATTTGGAATGATTTAATCATAGGTTTCAAACTTTAGGGAATGATTTTATCAAGTGGATGGTGAGAAGGAATTGTCATGTGGGCTTTGGATGAATTTTTGGGCTTTTGGGATTGGTGGAAGCGAGCTTTTTAAAAGGCTTAAATTGGTGGGCCTTTATATTTCAAAATGGGCTTTTGGATGAAGAATTTTGTGAAAGACCATGCCAAATAAATGTTGGGTTTAGTTTAGGGATGTTTCATGAATGGTTTGGAATCATTTTTGTGTGATTTGGAGTAGAATTGGGTTGAATTTGGGCTTTTTTGGTAAAGGGGCCAAGGTGGGCCAAATTGGGCTAACTTGGGCTAAGGTTGGGCTAAGGTTGAATTTGGTGTAAAATTAATGTTGAAAAATGTTTATGGGAGTGTTACAAACAGTTTTCAACTTTTGTTGGGCTCTAATTTTGGGATTTGGGCCCATTTGGGTTATGTTTGGGCTTAGTTCAATTTAAGGGATTTTGGTTTTGGGTTAGGTTTGGGTGGAGTTTAGGTTCAAATATTGGGCAAATCAAGTTAGTGTTTTATTTATATGGGTGTTAGGAAGGCTTTAGAAAAGATTTGGGGCCAATTGAAGTTGAATTGGGCTAGGTTTGGGTCATGGGTCACACCCCAAATTGGAATTGGGCCCAAGTGTCAATCAAATTAGACTTGGATTTGGTCTAAATTGATATTGAAGATATTGAATTGATGTTTAGAATTGAATTGGACCAAAATTGAGGTCAATTGGGGTGGTTTGGTTTGACATTGGGTTCACTTGGGTTTAAAAATGGGTCAAATTGGGGGTTATGGTAAAAATGGGGTAAATTGGCAGAATTGGCCCAAGGTGTAGTGGAACAAAATGAAATTGAGAATATTTGGGATTTTCTGGAATTTTCTGGGAATTTTTAGAATTTTTTGGATTTTTGGGGTAAAAGGGTATTTTGATAATTTTGAGGGGATTTATGGGTATTTTTGGAAATTTTGGTATTTTTCGCCAAAGATGGTTAATTTGAGTGGTGGGAAGTGTTTAGGATTAATTTTTTGGAATCTTAGGTAATTTAGGTAATTTTGCAAATTTTGGGTCATTTCAAGGGTATTTGGTAGGTTTGGTGAGTCCGGGGCCCTGGGGGTCAAAAACTGAAATTTTGAAAAAAAGAAGATTGATCAAGTGTGAGTGAAATAGAATCATTTTGGTTGAGCCATGAAGCCATATTAAGCCCATATGAGCCATGAGAGGACTCATTTGAGGCATTCATTATGTTGTTCCTAACCCTCTTAGCCAGGGGCTTAGGGGTTAAGGACCATCCATATGAATTACCTACATGAGTCAGGAAGTCAAGTTGGGTGAGAGTGTGGTTTTAGGACTTGAAATGTGTGTGAGAGTGTAGTGTATGTGCAAGTCAACTCTCACCAGACCAGACCATCCAGGGTATTCCTAAGGCCAAAAAGTCCTATAGGGAACTCATCATTTAAACCTCCACATTTGATTTCAACCCTCTAGGTGATTAGGGGTCTACAATCAAGCTTGTGGGGTTTGTAGGGAGTCAAGAAGTGTTTGAATTTTTAAGTGGTGGGTCCCATTTCTAGTTCTCTAAGATTAGTCAAAGGAAAAGCCTAAGGCTAGATCCTAAGTACTAAAGAGAGAAGCAAAAGACCTCACCGAAATTGAGGTCAACAAATGGACCCCCAATAGGTGTGGTGTGCTAACCAAGCACACCGTGCGTATTGGCGTTGACTGAAGAGTTCAACAAAACCAACACAGATGTCCAAGTGGCAAACTTAGGACGAGGTAGAAGAATTTTCGCTCAGGAGTATCAGGTATATTTCCAAGACAGGAGATTCCTGAACTCTCGCTCGGGAAGGGAAAAGGAGGTGAACTCCAAATCACAAGATCTGGGGAATTCGATTTAGATTTCATTTTATCTTTAAATTTCAAGTTACAATGTGTGAGTTTAGATTTCTATTTGTTCTGAGTATCAATTTCGATTGACGTTTTAATTTAAAATTAATTTAAGGAAATTTTGAATTTGAAATTTGGATTTGAAATGAGAATAGAAACCTGGGTTTCAACCTCGGGATTGCGAAGAGAACTGGAATTCAGGTACCAGCCTCAGAGTGAGAATCAGAGTTTAAGTATCGACAGAAAAAGGATGAGAATCAGAATTTAGATACTGATCTCGAGAGAGTTAGATTTGAAATTTAAGTATCAATCCTGAAAGAGAATCAAAATTTAAGTATCGATCTCGGAAAGAGAGTCGGAATTTAGGTACCGACCTCGAAATGAGAACTGGACTTTGGGTACTAGTCTCGAAAGTTGTGAATCAAAATTTAGGCATCAATTCGAATAAGAGTCAGAATTTGGTACCGACCTCGAAGGAAGAGAACTGGAATTTGGTACCAGTTTCGGGAACTTAGAATTAAAATTTGGTATCAATTTGAAAGAGAGTTGGAATTTGGTACCGACCTCTAAAGGAAGAGAACTGGAATTTGGTACCAGTCTCAGAAATTTAGAATTGAAATTTGGTATCAATTCGAAAGAGAGTCAGAATTTGGTACCGACCTCGAAGGAAGAGAACTGGAATTTGGTACCAGTCTCGATAATTTAGAATTGAAATTTGGTATGAATTCTAAAGAGAGTCGGAATTTGGTATCGATCTCAAAGGAAGAGAACTGGAATTTGGTACCAGTCTAGGGAATTTAGAATTGAAATTTGGTATCAATTTGAAAGAGAGTCGGAATTTGATACCGACCTCGAAGGAAGAGAACTGGAATTTGGTACCAGTCTCGGGAATTTAGAATTGAAATTTGGTATCAATTCGAAAGAGAGTCGAAATTTGGTACCGAGCTCGAAGGAAGAGAACTAGAATTTGGTACCAGTCTCGGGAATTTAGAATTGAAATTTGGTATCAATTCAAAAGAGAGTCAGAATTTGGTACCGACCTCGAAGGAAGAGAACTGGAATTTGGTACCAGTCTCGAGAATTTAGAATTGAAATTTGGTATCAATTTGAAAGAGAGTCGGAATTTGGTACCGACCTCAAAGGAAGAGAACTGGAATTTGGTGCCAGTCTCGGTAATTTATCTCTATGAAGAGGGACCCAGTCATATGTCATCAGAACCAAATCGAACAAAGTTCGTGGCTCCATGTCAACAGAACTAGTCGATCCTCTAAAACACAGAGGAAAGAGAACTGGTAAGCATACCAAGCTGAAAAGACTTGACTTAACGACAATTCAAAGAGAATATTAAAATTTCAAAAGAGTTTCCAACAGATTTCAATGAAGGAAAGAACTGAAAGGTTCGAATCAGAGGTTTTAGATCAAAAAAAAATTTGGAGTTTAGATTCGTTTTGTTTCTCCTTTAACTATCTCATTTTATTTTTCGTTGTTTATTTAGTGTTCATGTGAATTTGAAGTTCATTTTAATATTCAGATTTTTAGGAAAAGTTATCATCTATTTTCTTTTCTTTTCTGTTCTTCGTTTAAAGTTCATTTAACTCTAATGGCGTTTCCCAGTCAATTTGCACAAAAAGAGGTGAAGGTAAAATATGACGTAGTCGTTTTCATTCCAACTTGCTGAAAATACATCATACAACTTGATCTAATCATGATGACATTTTCCTCAAAAATTTAATGTCTCATAAAATCCATGTAAATCCAAAACGGACTATGTAAGATTCTTGTTGATCCATCCAAAAGCGTCTGTCAAAAATCCATGTCTGAATAGTAAGAAACATGGGCAATAACATCACCTTCCAAGCCACCCTTGGCAGGAATGCCGCATGGATGTGTATTGGAGGTGTGTTATCTCCCATGTAACTCACAGCTCGTAGGGCCGGAGACTCTCTAATTATGGATCTGGCTGAAACGGGTAAGAAATTTTTCTGTCGTCCATTCTTCTAAAAGTAACTGAGATCCGCTCTACAGGCACCTGGAATGCAATGCTTCACAACGTCTGCTCCGTTTCCTTTTAACACCAGGACGGAACCTACCGGTAGTGGTATCTCCACCGGCCCTCGGAACTCACCGGGTCCTGCAATCCGGAGCTTAGATCTGAACATGATGTTGCACTGGTTGACGAATGACACTGTGTAGAAGGGTCTAACAAAGTCATGATGGTTTATATGTGGAGGTATGCAGTCGCCTTCCTTGTAGATATTAATAATGTAGCTGTTGGGTATGCAATCTGCAGGCAATACCCTTCATGTTATCATCCTTTTCACCATTCTCTTAATGATTCTTGGCATCGGAACCACCTCACTGCGACGGAGTATCCCTGGTGGATTTCCTTTTCTGTCTATGGCAAAATTGTAGCAACATCCGCATTGGATTGTAACTCTTCCTTTTCCTGGCATCCATCTTCGGGGTTCTGAATAGGTCTTTTCTCTCAGGCGACCAGCTCGGCCCATTTTCTGTAATTCGAGGATGCAGTCTACAATTTGTTATTGCTCGTAATCTGAGAATACATATGTATGCAGCTCGAAGCCTGTCGGCATATTTTAGGTTGTGTGTTTTGAAAAAGGGGGTCGCCTAACAGAAATTGTGCGGCGAATTTTTAATTTAATTTAAATAAATAATTTTGAAAAGTAGTATTTGATTTTGAAAATAATTTTAAATTTGAAGGTTTTAAGATATGAGATCAAACTGATCTCACATCCCGAATAGTTTATATAAACGAGCACCGCACCACAAACCGTGTATCTATCCCTAAGGATAGACACATTGCTTAACGGTGGGGCTCGATTAAATAAACTAGAAGATTTGTGACATCCGTTTGGTCTGCGAACCAATTTTATAAGCCGACAAATTCCCCTTCTTAATATGAAAGCATTAAATAGGGTTTATATTACCTGGGTTCTTTAAAATTCCCTATAAGGGCAAGCCCCTATAGTTAATTACATCTTAAGTGACGGGAATCACCTAAGAAAACTCTCGATAATAATCAATAATTTTGCTCTCAAGAATTTTAAAGTTTAAGTTCTCGAAAGGATTGAAGTTTGGAATTTCAATAGGTAATGGATCAAATTTGGAACATTTTGTTTTGGGAATCCAAAGGGAGAAAGGTAGGAGAAATCACAGATTCGAAGCGAACTTCGTTAATTTCCCGACTATCCTATTGTTTGGCTTGGATTTAGGAAAGTCCTAATGTTTGTTTAAAATGTTTTGATCTTGTCAATTTTAATTAATTAGGACTTATATTTATATGATAGAATCATACAAATAGCCTCGAAGATGTGAGGGTTTATGTCGTATCAGACGACTACCTCGGAATCCTAAGACCGGTTAGGGCTTAATTTGCAATGCAAATGCCTAACGAAGAGTTGAGGATTTATGTTGCACATAGGCAAACTACCTCGAAGTCCTATGATTTTGTTGTTTAATTCTAGGAAAGTTTTGCTGAAGTAGACTCAGGTTTTGCTGATGACGATGGCCGTGCTGCCCACCATGCTCCGAGCTCCTTGTTGTTGCAGAGGTTTAGTTTTAGAAATCATAAATCGGGGGATGAGAAAAGTGTTTTGGTTTAGAGAAAATCTTAATTTCCAGGTGTTTTTTATGTTTTAATTAAAACAAATCTTAAAGTTGATTATAACGACACCGGTTAAGAACCCACGGTTCCATCCTTCCAGCATCATTATTTTTATCGGATTCACTTAGTCCGGATGAATTTGCTAAACTCAATCGAATGAGTTCCACACTTTCATTTAGACCGTGGGAAATCCCGTTAGCAACACGTAGGTTACATCATCCGAGGTATTCCCGATCATCCAACAAGACGTTTTAATTTAATTGTAATTGTAGTTTTGTGTTCTGTTTGTGATTAAATTTTGAGTTGTTTTATATTTTGAAATGTTGTGGCGGTGAATTTTATCTTGCAATGACTTTTAACTTAGTTTTGGTTTCAGTTTTAGGGGCTATCCTTAAGGTGTGAGTTTTCATGCAACAATTGTTTATCATGCAAGAAAAGTAAGTGCAATGCAGTTAAGTAAATTGCAATAATGTAAATTGCAAGAAAGTAGATTGCAATAAAATAAAAGCGTACCCGGAGGGTCTTCCCGTCATCCCAAGTCGCACTTAAAACACAATTAGAATATTTAAGCAAGTTCCTAGGTAAAGCTAAGGGAAGGGTTATGGTTTTCTACCAAATTCCTAATCCTATAGCTAGTCATCTCCTATGACGTCTAGGTTCTTTGTGTTTTGGTTTAAGGACGATTTTCTTCATCAAAGAACAATTAAGTCCAATTGTTCTTATAAATGTCCTATCATATTGAGGAAGTGCTTAAGAATAATCTTAAACATCTTTTCAATATTTCTAGGATTGTTTTAAGTCCAAATGGGTTTAATTATACAAATGAATTAATCGTCCGAGAATTCAAGTTTTGTTGTTATCTTACTCGGTGAACTAGGACATTTGAATATCCAATAAGTGAAGTAACATTTCATTTAATGTTCTGTTTAGGAGTTATAATAACCAAAGCTTTCGAGGGTAAATTGGTATTCAAATGATTTGATTTAAGTTAATGGGTTTAAATTTGGAATAGTGTTCAAGTTGCTTTATATTTAATTTCTTTCTGTTTTAGGTGATGTTATTTAATTCAATTTAATTTAATTTAATTTAATTGAGTTTTAATTTTAATTTAATTTAATTTAATTCAATTTTGTTTGGTTTGATGTTACATTAAATTAATTTGATTTGATTTAATTTTAATTTAATTTGATTTAATTTAATTTAATTTAATTTAATTTTATTTAATTTAATTTAATTTAATTTAATTTAATTTGTTTATTTAATTTAATTTAATTCATTTAATTTGATTTAATTTAGTTTAATTTAATTTGATTTTATTTATTTAATTTAATTTAATTTAATTTAAGTTATTTAATTTAATTTAATTTGTTTATTTAATTTAATTTAATTTAATTTAATCTTTAATTTAATTTTTAATTTAATTCAACTTTTAATTTCAATTTAATTTAATTTAATTTAATTTAATTTAATTTACTTAATTTAATTTAATTTTTAATTTAATTTTATTTTTAATTTAATTGAAATTTTTAAAAGAGTTTAATAATTTAATTTTAGTTTAATGATTAAGTCTTTTAATGTTTTGAATTTGAGTTATCATTTTAATTAAGAATTGAATATTAATGAGATGATTAATTTAGGGATTTTTAAATTAAAGAATAAATCTCTTCCTAATAATATCCCTATTTTAATAATTCCAATTTTATTATTCTTCCAAATTTAATCAATTATTTAATTAAAGTTTAATCATTTTAAATTGCTTAATGGGTTTCTACCCTTTAATTATTTAAATTTCAATCATCCAAATCAAATTAGGATCAAAGATTGTACTTGCTAATTTTTTATTAAACCTAAAGTTTTAATTAAGGATTAAGATTTTTAATTACCATTTTACCCTTTAAGCTTAATAATTTCATAACTCACTAAATTGAACTCAAATGAACTTGAAATTTTTATGTGACTTCACTCATATGTCAATAAAGACATGAGAGGAGAAAATGTGATTTTTCTATATTTAATTTATTTATATAATTATTTTTGGTAGAAAATAGAGATTTCCAAGGAAAATTTAATAACATGACCAAGGGAAAGTTTCTGTCCTTAAGAAAATTAGGAGACATTTCTAATGACCAGAGGACAACTTGGACCAATTTTGGTGATTTTTTGAATTATATTATTTTTATTATAATTATTTTAAGTTTTGGAGTATTAATTAATTTAAAAATAAAATAAATGTTGAAAAATGAATTTTATATTTTTCAAAAATCTCTCTGATATCAAGGAAATTAGAAAAGCAAATTTTGCAATTTTCTGATTTTTCTATGATTTATTATAATTATTTTAATGAAAAAGCTAGAAAATATATATTTTTTTTAATTTTAAAATTACCTTAAAGCTTTAAAATTTAATATCTCACTAAATAGACCTAAGAAAAATATGGGGTTTGTTCCTAAGTGATTAAAATTCAAAATTTGACATTTTGGTGAATTTTATTATTTTTGTGATTTTTATTATTTTTTAATTATTAAAAATATTAAAATAATATTAAAAATCAACTTTTTTAGAAAATTGAAATTTTAATTTTCTTAGATTCCCCTAATATCAGAGAGGCTCCAAAACCAATTTGATGAATTTTTGAAAGGTATTTTGAAAGTTATGAATTTTTAAAGTTTAAAATGACTAAGTGGCTTAATCAACCCAATTAGTGGGGCTAACTAAGTCCAATTGACCTCAAATTTTTATGGTAGGTTCCTCTGATCCTAAAGGTCAGTGGAGAATTGATTTCAAGTCAATTTGATGTATGGTTAGCTCTAATTAATTAGAGATCTATTTTGAGTGTTTAAGCCAATTAGGGTTGTTTTAAATGAACTAACTCAAAACCTATTTTTCCAAGGGTCCTCTGGTCATAAGGAACATCACCAAATTTTCCTAGAATTTATTTCACAACATGCTATTTATTGGAATTAAAATACTCAAAATAGTAACATGAATTTGAAAAATCAATAACTTTTTATAGGGATGGCCTCTGACTTTGGAAAATTCAGGGAATGTTCCCAAATTCAGAGGCTTCAAAAGCCCTATGGTCTCATGCCATGGTGAATTGTATACATGCATGGAGAATTAAAAGTATGCAGAGAGTAAATAAATTATAAAAAATAAAATACTTGATGAAATTAAATGATTTCTTTTCCACATTATTCTCCTCTGTTCACTGAGCAAGAGGGTATTTTTATTTTATTTTTCTGATTTTTCTACACAAAGTTATGAATTTTTGAAGTTTAGGGAATTAAATAAATCAAAAAATACCCTAATTTTCTATTTATCCACGCGGCGCCGCGTCAACCTCGGCAGCTCCGAAACGCCGCGTGGCGCGCTCCCATTCGACGCCGCCATCTGACTCAGCGCTCCCGGGGCCCGCTGTATTGTTCCGTCTTCTGATCCGACGCGATCCTGGCCGTCCATCCGCGCGTGTATTAAATGAACGGCATCCGTTCATCGTCCCCAAGTGTCCTCACCCGAGAGCCGTCCACACTAAATCCCTAATATCTCACTCGATACTCAATGGATTTTCATGTTCTTATGCTTTATGGATTCGTCTTGAAGAGACGAACACATCTATACGGCTATCATGCATTGAAATTAAAGCATTTGAAATGGAGAATCTCTAGAAGCTCGGGATGAAGAATTAGCTCATACCTTTGCTCAGAGAAGTGTGGCTTCGATCTGAGAGTTGTTGCACCTTCGATTGGATCCCAACAAGCTCCAGATGAAGTCTCCTGGTCTGGTGAATTGTCTAGGTGTGATTTCGACCAAGCCCGATCACAAAGCTTAGAGGCTGGAGCAATCGGGTGGCCTCGGAGATGGGGCTTTTGCTTGGTGGACACCTTCCCTCGGTCCGGTGAAGGTGTAGAACCAATCAATTTGGGGATTGGCTCACTGTGGAGAAGTGTCCTGGTTTTGGGTGGAATTTCAGTCGAGAAATTCGGTTTTGTCAGTGGGGATTAGGGAAAATTGACACTGGGGATCAACTGCTCTAAGGGTGGAGAAGGTTTGGAACAATTTTGGCAGAGTTTCGGCAAGGTTCGTGCAACTCTCCTCTCTTGGCCGTGAGGGGTGGAGTTTAAATAGGAGAGGGTGGAGGGCCTCCCAGGGAGAGTTAGGGCTTGGGATCAGCTGCTCTTGGCAAGAGAAGAATAGCTCCAATGGCCACTGGGGATGGGGCAGCTCAGCAGGTGAGAATTCCAAGTTGGGCTCACATGTGAGCTCTCGGCCATGGTGTTTTCCGGCGGCTGTGGTGGCTGGCCGGCAAGGCATTGGTCACCATCTTGTTCGGGTGGGTCGGGGCCGGGGTTTGGCGCATTCAATTGAGGTTTGACATGTGTAAAGGGTTTGATTTAGATGGAATGGGGGAGGAGCTAATTTTGAGTCTAAATGGGTCAACCCACCCATTTGGGCTTGGTGCACCCTTCAAGGTGGCTTTGGATGCTGTGGGGGATCAAAGGGATCAGCTGGTTTGGCATGGAGAAGTCTCCATCCAAATATATTTGGATTAAATTTAAGTTTAGGTGAAACATGATTAAGGCTAATGAGCTTTAGGGATTAAGGAAAGCCCTCCCTCTTCTTACCCAATATGGCATGGTGGAATGTCCAAAGCTCTCATGGCTCACATGTGGCTCATGCATGGCTTCATGGCTCACCTTTGGCTTGGCAAAAAGTTTGGTCAATTTCATGAAAATGGATTTTAGGAATTTTTGGTAATTTGATGGAAATTTGTATGAAACTTGATTTGGAATTATTTGATGATGAATTTAGGACTTAGGTAATGGCTTTAATTAAGTGGATGGCAAATGGAGATGTCATTTGGGCTTTAGGGTAGATTTTGGGCCTTTTGAAATTGTTTTAGATGGGCTTTTAAGATGGTTTAGGAAAGTGGGCTTTTGGATTTTAAAATGGATTTTGGGATGAAATTTTGTAAAGAGGTTGGGCTAAATAATTGTTGGGTTTAGCTCATGGATGTATCATGAGTGACTTGAAGCAAATTGGGAGTGATTTGGGTTTGAATTGGGTTGAATTTGGGCTCTTTTGGTGAATGGGCCAATATAGGTCCAAGTGGGCCAAGTTGGGCCAATGTTGGGCTAGGGTTGAAATTGATGTAAAATCAATGTTGAGAAATGTTTATGAGAGTGTTTCAAAGAGGTTTTATCTTTGGTTGGGCTTTGATTTTGGGGTTTGGGCCCATTTGGGTTAGGTTTGAGTTTAGGTCAAAATTGGGCTTTTTAGCTTTGGGTTGAATTTGAGTGGGGTTTGGGTCTAAATTTTGGGCAAATCATGTTAGTGTTTTATTTGTGGGAATGTTAAGGAAGATTTAGAAAAGGTTTGGGGTTAATTGGAGTTGAATTGGGTGAGTTTGGGTTAGGTTTGGGTCATGGGTCCAAAATTGGCCCATGGTGTAGTTGGACAAAATGAAATTGGGAATATTTGGGATTTTCTGGAATTTTTTGGGAATTTTATGAATTTTTGGATTTTTGGGTCAAGAGGGGTATTTTGGGTATTTGGAGGGTATTGGGAGGTTTTCTTGGAATTTTTGGTATTTTTGGGTATGGATGATCAATTTAAGTAATGTGGAAATGTTTAAGATCAATTTTGAGGAATTTTGGGTGATTTAGGAAATTTTGAAAAATTTGGGTAATTTCAAGGGTTTTGGGTAGTAAGCGGGTGTAGGGTCCCGGGGTCAAAAATTGAAAATTTGGGAAATTGAAGATTAGGTGGATGTAAGTGGAGTGAAATCATTTTGGTTGAGCCATGAAGCCATATCAAGCCCACATGAGCCATGAAGGGACCCATTTGAGGCATTCACTATGTTGTTCCTAACCCTCTTACCAAGGGCTTAGGGGTTAAGGACCATCCATGTGAATCACCTACATGAGTCGGGAGGTCAAGTTAGGTATGGGTGTGTGAAAGTGTAGTGTATAGGTGTAGTGTGTGTGTAAGTCGGCCCCTTCACTGCGACCGAGCCACCTGGAGGCGGTCCTAAGGCCAAAGAGTCCTATAGGAACTCATCCTTAAACTTCCACATTTGATTTCAACACTCTAGGTGATTAGGGGTCTATAGTCGAGTTTGTGGAGTTTGTAGGGAGTTAAGAAGTGGTTTGAATTTCTAAAAGGTGGGTCCCAATTCTAGTCCTCTAAGATAGTCAAAGGAAAAGCCTAAGGCTAGATCCTAAGTACTAAAGAGAAGAAGAGAAGACCTCATCAAAAATGAGGTCAACAAAGCCGTCTAAAATGTTGACCCTCTTGTTTCCAATTCTTTCAAAGTATTCAAAGGTTTTCTTCTCAACTAGTTGCATTTTCTCCAGCTTGTATTCCGGGATTATCTGAAGTCCTCGATGTCTAGTAACATACTGCGGGATGTATGGCTCAACCCCAGCACGTTCTTCCGCATGTCTCGGCTCCTCGGGGATAGTCTCTGTAGGGACATCCTCCGGGGTTGCTTTTGCAACAAGACTCTTCGGATCCGGTACATCTGCTCGGCGTCGAGGTACTGACTCTATTTCTGCTTTTCTTGGTACTTCTTTTATCGGTTCCGACTTTCTTGGAGTTGAGTTTCTTCTTTCTGGTTCCTGACGAACTGGTCTCCTTGGAGCATTTGCACTAACGGTATCCACTGTCTGTTTATGTTGATCTTCTGCTAACTTGGTCAACATTTTGCGAATGTGACGATTTTTATTTCTTCGCTGGGTAGCAGTGAGAGTAGCTCTCCTTACCCCTTGAATTTCTGCAGGCGTGACCCGACCGCAAGTAACGCAGTAATATATGCTTCCAAAGGATGGCCAAAGCTTGACCCAATTTATAATAAGCGGCTAGTGTATAAATCAAAATATTATAAATTTTAGAAATTACTTTACACACTAGGGGTACTACGCAAGTATACGTATCGTTTCAAGTAATATAGGATTTTCTATTATAACCCAAGTATCGATCCCACGGGGAAGAATTATAGAAATAAATTTTCTAAAAATTTTCTAAATATTATATTTTAAAAAATATCTTTTTATCCTTTAAATTAAAAAATTACTATTAATTTACTAGATGCAATTTAAGAAAACAATACTAAGAGAATGATTTATGAAAACTATATAAAATAACAACTTTCTTTCCTTCAATTAATCCAAGATTTTAAGATAATTTAATTTTCGTTGGAGAATCTAACTTATGGTATTGTGCCAAATAGAAGCATTCCTATTCTTTACCCTTTGATCCAGGCGCAAAGAACATTGGCTAACTTACAAATTAGGTCCGGATGTATTGTTAGTAGTAATGGGTTAATCTAGACTCTCACTTCTAGATGTCCAAGGGTGGCTATGGTCGGCCCTACTAATGACCCATTCCTGATCTATAAATCAAATTATAAGAATTTAGCCTTTTTCAATTTCCACCTTCTCTTTTTCTATTTCAACTTCTTTTTGCAGTTTAGTTTCCAATTCTTTTCCACTCCTTAATTGAATAGCCTTAAGTTGTTTCTTGTTTTGATCTTTTGGATTGATCTCCACATTACTTGGAAGTGTTCCAGAAGGTCTATTATTAAGTGCAGTGAAAATATGTCCTAATTGATTTTCAATATTCTTCATAGCAACACCTTGAGCTTGTAATTGATTTCCCATCTTCAGAATCATTTCTTCAGTAGAGAACTTGTTATCCTTAAATTGTGGGTTACTATTAAATCCAGGGGGATAAGATGGTCTAAAATTAGAATTTCCTTGATTGTTTGAATTTCCAATTGGATTCATAGAATTTTTAGCCTAGTGCGGGTTAACATTAGCATGATTATTATTCCAATTGAAGTTTGGGTGATTCTTCCAACCAGGATTATAATAATTCAAATAAGGACTGTTAGGTTTATTAATAGCATTTAAGGTCTCGTAAGGTGTTTGAGATTCTATTATCTGTCCAAATGAATTTTCCTCTAACACTTGAGGTGGTTGAGAATAATTCATTCCATATTGATCTATTTTCTTTGAAAGGGCTGCAATTTGAGAAACTACCGTAGTCATCATATCCGAATCATGAACACTAGCTACTCTTTTAGGATTTACCCATTCAGAGGGCCATTGAAAATTAATAGTAGCCATTTCTTTAATTAATGCGTATGCTTCATCAAAAGGTTTTAACATTAATGATCCACCAGCAGTAGCATCTATAATAGATCTCAATGATCCCACTAATCCATTATATAATGTTTAAATTATTAACCAATCTGGTAAAGCATGATGTGGGAACTTCCTAAGAAGATCTTTAAATCTCTCCCAAGCTTCATATATTGACTTTCCTTCAAACTGAAAAAAAGATGTAATATGATTTCTTAGTTTAGCTGTCTTCGATGGAGGGAAATATTTTGATGGAAACTTTTGAGATAATTCTCCCCAAGTTCTAATTGATCCAGGTGCTAACAAATTTAACTATGCCTTAGCTTTATCCCTTAATAAAAAAGGAAAAAGACTAAGTCTGACAGCGTAACTAGACACTCCATCATATTTAAAAGTAGCACACAGTTCTAAAAAACTAGTGAGATGTAAATTTGGATTCTTATTAGGTGTTCCAGCAAATTGATTGTTTTGTAAAATTTAGATAATAGCAAGTTTATGTTCAAATGAATTAGCAGCAAAATCAGTATTTTGAATAGTTATGTGAATCTCATTTGTTGTTGGGTTAGCATAATCTCTTAAAGGTCTTGGCAAATTTCCAATTGCATTTCTCTGATTATCTTGAATATTCGCCATTTTGGAATGATTTTCAATTTGTTTTTGTTGTTTTCTAATTTTTCTAATAGTACGCTCTAACTCTGAATCGTAAGGCACTAAACCTATAGATCCGCTACTACGCATATACAAACATAAATACTCTAATAAAGATAAACAAACACACATATACACACTACTAAATAAAGGTTTTTTTTTTCTTTCTATTTTTTTAATATTTTTAATAAATACCTTCCTACTTACTTCTTAGTTAGTTACTTTTCTTTCTTAACTCTGTTACCTTCCTCGGCAACGACCCCAAAAACTTGATGCACGGGACTTATATTGCAAGAATTTATGAACTCGAATTTATATATTTTTAATGATTTTGATAAGTCTAAGCATACAATGCAAGTATACATATCATATCAAGTAATACAGGGCTCTAATGGAGTCCTGGTTATCGACCCTACAGGGAAGTTCAAAGTTTTAAGAAAGCTATACCATGATAAGTAAGATGGCACTAAGATCCTATATTTAAATAACACTTAAAGTTTAACACAAACTCCTACTAACACTATGCAAAAAAGAGTAATAGTTAACTAAACTACAAATACTTCTAACAACTTTAAAGACAAAATTAACTAACAGACACACTAAATTAAGTTTTTAAAAGGTTTTTTTTATATATAAGAAAAGTATCTTTCCTCTTGCAAGGAGAATATGATGTGTGGATTGATATGGAACAAATATTTATATTATTGTGCCAAATAGGAGCATAGATGAATCTTTACCCTTAAAAGAGTACCCCCTCTTCTAAGTAGAAAAGAACATAGACATATTCTAAGTTTAGTCACTAACTCTAAGGCTAGGCTGGGAGGATACCAGCTCTCACTTCGGAGCTCCCATTCACCCTTCACCCGAAGGCTAACCTTTGATATTTAGTTACTAATCTTAGAACCAATTTGGGGATTTCAGCCTGTCACCCTGAAATTTCCATATTGAAGTCCATCAAAACACATTTCCCTATTTATTTGCACTCAATTCCCATGAACTACGCAATTCATCCATGGAAATTGAATGGATATTTCATTATTGTTGTAGGACATTAAATCTTTTCAAACTTAATGTTCCACAACATATTTTAACATTTCAATTGGCCAAATCAAAAATAAATTAAGTTCTAAATGAAAAACATCACAATTTCTTCATCACATTAAAAGCACATCAAATCCATATCAATCCATCATCACATCTCTTTTGCAAGAAGAAAGACAAGGAAACTACTCAGAATTCATGGAGAAGATATAATAAAACATGGATTTTATATATAAAAGAAAAGTCATACAACCCACAAAAGAAAATACAACTTATCTCTTTATCTTCCCCTATGCAATTCCCTTGAAGTTCCTTTGAGTCCTCTTCTCTTCTTCTTTACAACACTTGATTCTCTCTTTAAAATTGAAAGGAAGAAGCAATCTCTCACTTTACCTCTTCTCCTCCCTTCCTTAGAGAAGGATTCCTCTCAAATTTTCACTCTACACTCTCTACTCCTAAACCCTAATACTTCACTCTCACAAAAACTACTCTAGAACCACTGAAAAAGCCCCCTATTTTCATCAAAAAATAGTAACTTATAAGATAAGGATGAAATCCCAAGAGTTTCCATAGGCATCCCTTCAAAGTTGCCAAAACTCTTCAAATTTGATCTCCATCGACTTCGGGCATCGACGACACTCGATAGGGCGCCGACAGTGCTCTATCGTGCCATTTAATTCTATGCTCTCTGGATTTGGGCGCCAAAGGCACACATTCTGGCGTCGGCGGCGCCAGAACACTTTTTCCAGCATTTTGCTCCTTTTTGCTCTGGATTCGTTCCTTTCTGCTTTTTTTCACTTCAATCACCTAAAATCATCATACCTGCAACAAATCGTGAAAAATATCTTTCTTTAAAGTGCAATATCACCAAAAATGGGTAAAATTAGATAGCAAAAACCGTATAAATTTTCAGTGCATCAGCACCGGCGGTGCTCAAATCCTGAAGTTCAGCATACTGTCTGTACTTGGGCGCCGGCGGTGCCCACTCTGGCACCTGCGGCGCCAATGGTCTAAAATTCCATCGAACTTTGTTTGGCTAGAAATATTCCAATGTCTTAATTCGGTCCAATATTTATCAATTTTTAAAAGTATTTAGGAGTGATTAGGATTTCAAAATAACTATCTAAAAGCACAAGTACAACAAACAAGCAAACACACCACAAAGATACATATGGGTTGCCTCCCATAAATCACTTGGTTTAACGTCGTCAACCCGACAAACCATTCAGTTAATCGAGATGACTTAGCATTAAAACCTCTTTGAAGTCAGGTTGAAACCCATCAAAGTAAGGCTCTAATTGATACTCATTAACCTTGAAGATCTTTCTAGTATCAGGATCCTCAATATCAACAGCTTCAAACGAATGAACTTTTACAACTGTAAAAGGTCCCAACCATCTGGACTTAAGCTTTCCAGGAAATAATTTCAATCTTGTGTTGTATAACAAAACTGTCTATCCATATTTAAATTTATTTTTCAATATCTTTCGATCATGCCACAATTTGATTCTCTCTTTATAGATCTTGTCATTATGATAAGATGCATTTGTAATTTTTTCCAATTCATTCAATTACATAAATCTCTTCTCTCCAGCATTTTTCAATTTAAAATTCAACTCTTTTATCATCCAATATGCTTTATGCTCCAATTCAAATGGTAAATGACAAGTCTTACCAAACACTGGTCAATAAGGAGACATTCTAATAGGGGTCTTAAAAGCAGTCCTATAAGCGCGTAATGCAGTATCTAATCAAGCAGACCAATCTAATTTGTGATTATCCAAAGTTTTCTCTAAAATTCATTAATTTAACGATTAGACACTTCTGCTAAATCACTAGTGTGGGGATGATAAGCAGTAGAGATTCTATGAATAATATTATATTTCTCAATTAATCTCTTAATTTGATTATTCCTGAAATGGGATCCACGATCAGTTATAATAACTCTCGGCATTCCATATCTCGCAAATATATTTTTATTTAAAAATTTTAAAACACTCCGAGCATCACATCTAGGTAAAGCTATAACTTCAATCCATTTCTAAACATAATCTACTGCAACCATTATATATAAATTCCCAAATGAAGGAGTAAATGGTCCTATAAAATCTAATCCCCATACATCAAAAATTTCAACTTCCAAATTATAGTTTAGAGACATTTCATTTCTTCTAGAGATATTACCTACTCTCTGACATCAACCACATGATTTAATATATTTGTATACATCCCTAAAAAGAGTAGGCTAATAAAATCTAGATTGTAAAATCTTAAAAGCTGTTTTAACAACACCGTAATGACCTCCAAATTCAAAATCATGACATAGTTGAATAATTAAATTAGTTTCTTTCTGTGGCACACTTCTCCTAATAATCAGATCCTTACACTGTTTATATAGATAAAGCTCATCCCAAAAATAAAATCTTGCATCATATTTAAACTTCTTTTGTTGTTACCTTATTAAATCAGGTTGTACAATATCACTCACAATAGAATTCACAATCACAAGTCCTTACGGGACTTTTGCTTTTTGTATAATGCCTTTTGGAAATGCACCAGTGTACGATGTCAAATTTCAGTGACCTACTAGAGAAAGGGATAGAAATCTTCATAGATGATTTTTCAGTATATGGCTTACATTTGACTCTTGTCCAAATCATCTTGCTAGGTTCTAAAACACCATGAAGAGACTAACCTTGTTCTCAATTTGGAGAAATGTCTATTCACAGTCTCATGAGGAGTTATTCTAGGGCATAAAATATCTAAAAAGGGCATAAAAGTTGACTCAGTGAAAGTTTAAGTTATTAAAAAACTGTCACCACACACTAATGTAAGGGGAGTTCCAATTTTTCTTGGACATGTTGGATTTTATAGACGTTATATTAAATATTTTTCTAAAATCACTAAACATCTATGAAATCTCTTAGAAAAGGATGTACTATTCAACTTTGACCATGAATGTTTAAGGTCCTCTAACAATCTGAAAGAGAAGTTACTTGCTGCTTCTATTAATGTCTCACCTGATTGGGGGACACCATTTGAATTATTGTGTGATGCAAGTGACTATGCTATCAGAGAAATTTTTGGAAAACGACACGATAAAGTATTTAAGTCTATATACTATGCCAACAAGACTTTTAATGATGTTCAAATTAATTATACTTCCACTAAGAAGGAGTTCTTGGTAATATTCTATGCTTTTGATAAATTTAGATCTTACTTGATTGGAAATAAATGCACTTTTATACTGATCATTATGTTATTTGATATCTGATGTCGAAAAATGATGTCAAGTCTAGATTAATTAGATGAGTTCTTTTAATGCAAGAATTTGATATTGAAGTGGTAGATTTGAAAGACTCTAAAAATCAAATAACATATCATTTATCAAGATTTAATATTGAAAATTTGTGTACTTAAGAAGAAGAAATTAATGAGAATTGTTTTGATGAGCATCTTTTAGTTATTACTGAATGTGACATTCCATGGTATGCTGACATAGTTAATTATCTAGTTAACAATATTATTCTTTATGGTCTGACATACTAACAATGAGACAAAATTTTCCTTGATGCCATATATTATTTTTGGGATGACCCATATTTGTATAGGAAATGTAATGATCAAGTGAAAAGGAGATATTTGCTACTAGAAGAAGTAATGAAATTATTCTAAAATGTCGTGATTTTTAATTTGGGGGACATTTAGGAGTTAATAGAACTGCTCATAAGATTTTACAATAAGGATTTTAGTGGCCCACTTTATTTAAGGGTGTGAACATGTATATCAAATCTTGTGATCGATGTCAAAGAGTTGATAAAATGTATATCAAATCTGGATTTTACTCGGCTTACTTTCGCTACGATAAATTGTCCTCACCACTTGTATTTCAGTTTTTTGGAAAATAATTTCAATCAAGAAGTAAACAACAAAATCTCATATCTAAGCTAAAAATGTTTCCAAAGAATCTTTTGATTGTGCTATTTCTTCATTTTCTCTTTATAAATACTAGCATTTTCATACGATTCTTGCCTAGTTTCTTCAAGTTCATTTAACAGTAGTAGTCTCTTCTCACCAGATTCCTTCAAGTTATAATTAAATTCATTAACATCCCAATAAGCTTTATGTTATAATTCTACTGGTAAGTGACAAGCTTTGTCAAATATGAGCCTATATTGAGACATTTCAAGATGTTTTGTATGAAATTTTGAGGCTCATAATTAATCATCTAATTTCAAAGAATAATCTTTCCTAATAGGTTTAATAGTCTTTTTCAAGATCCTCTTAATCTCACGATTAGAAAATTCTGCTAAACCATTAGTTTAGGGACGATAGGTTGTTTCAATCCAATGTTTAATTCCATATCTAGATACTAATGCCTAAATTCTTCTATTTATAAAGAGGCTTCCTCTATCACTAATGATCACTCTAGGCATCCCAAATATACTAAAGATATTTTCTTTAAGAACTTATAAACACTTTGAGCATCCTAGTTTGGAAGATTTGCTGCCTCAATCCATTTCGAGACAAAGTCCACAGCTATCAGAATATATATTACAAAAAGAAGGTCTGAAGGGTCTCATAAAACAAACATAAAAGATCTCAATTGCTAGAGTAAAATTCAGGGGCATTTCATCTCACTTAACCATGTTTTGTATGAGCATACTTGTGTGCATAGGGCCTGAGTTTACCCTGATGTTTTGATGTTGTTCTTTGGGCATTACAACACTGTATTTTCACTTTTTAGGTGTGAAAAGGTTCAGTATCATCTTTCAGTGCTTGATTGTCCTTTAACCTCATCGTGAGGCCACTTAATTTATTTTTTATTGGCACTATATGTTTTTTTAGCAATAAAATGTCAGATTCATAGAATCAGACTATGACACACTTAAAAATATGCTAATTTTTTATATAAATTTTATGTTTATTTTTAATGATATCACTCTTTAAAAGAATGTATTTTCTGTGTTTTTAGTTTTAGGTACAAGAAATAAAGTTTTGGAGAATATGAAGCCAAAATGAAGCAATTTAGAGTCAAATAGAGCAAGGTATAACACTTGGAGCAGATTGAAGCTGAAACATCGCAAAATGAGAGCAAATGGAGGTGCTACCAGCAAGGTGGCGCCTAGGTACCAGTCCCCACCTTAAAAATAAAAAACACGGCGTCTAGGCACCGCAGACTGGTGCCTAGGCACCAAAAACGGCCCGGGGCGGTTACGACACGTCCCAAGAAGTTATTAAGCAGATTTTCATGCTTAAAAAGGCAGCTTTTCGCATTTCAAATTTCTGGAATCTCCAGGAACGGCTAGGGGTCAAAGATAGGAGTAAGAAATGCAGATTTCTACTTTTTCTGGATAGATTAATGAGGGATTTTGAGAGATAACTGTAAGGGATTGTGTGAGCATTGCATGGATCAGCAGGAGACTTTGTTTGAGAGATTTTCATCTATCTTTCAGAGGGAAAAACTAAGTATTGCATTTTCTAGTATCTTATAATTGTTGTAAACACTTATCTAGTCAATTTGTTTGGATTTAAATGAAGTTTTTTGTTGTTTTTTCTCCATGCTTTGTGAGTAGTGTTCCTTACACTTTCCTCTTTTTATGATGGAATAAGTGGGAAAATTTGTTTTATGATAGAATAATTTTAATTTCTATGTGATGAGTAATACCTCCATTTTTTCATTGAAATAATGTACTGGCAATATGTTATGTTAAAATCTGTTGTAAGTTAACTAAGGCTCGGAAGAGTGGGGACTTAACAACTTGAGTGCACTCACATTGTCTGGTTGGCTATGATGAAGTAGTTTAGGCGGCGATGCAACTTTTAAATGAAATATACTTGATTATTTATTTTGAGGAGCTTCTAGGTGACAATTGATGTAAGTGAATGAGGTCCTTACCATGAGTTGTAAAGCTTTTTACCCACCTTCGCATCTCTGCTAGTTTTGCAAACCTAATATAATACTAAGCGTACCTATATACTCGGAAGAGGGTAGGTAGACATATTTTCTAATTGGCACAAATATTATTACATAATTCTATCAATTCTTCTACTGCTTATGTCATTATCTTCATTTCTAAATTTCTTTTGCAATGAACTGGATGAATGTTTAGGAGTTTATATTTGCTTAGAAATGCTCTTATTTCAAAAATGTGAAGTTATTTCACTTGAACTTTATTTACATTACAATTTAGGTTTGTTGTAGTGTTAACATTTATTGTAATTGCATTAGAATCTGAAAGGACGGTGTAATTCTCAATTAAGTGGTACCACATTGAATTTTTTGGTGAAGGATAAGTAGTCTAGAGATTCAATGAAATGTTAGGGAGTGTGCGGCTTATTTTTAGGTTTGTGTGTTTTATTTTGAAAAGTGGTCGCCTAACAGAAGTTGTCGGCGAATTTAAATTTTAAATTTAATTTAAATATATATAATTTAGAAAGTAGTATTTGATTTTGAAAATAATTTTTAAATTTGAAAGTTTTAAGATATGAGATTAAACCGATCTCACATCCCCAAATAGTTTATATAAACGAGCACCGCACCACAAACCGTATATCTATCCCTAAGGATAGACACACTCGCTTGATGGTGGGGCTCGATCAAATAAACTAGAAGTTTTGTGACATCCGTTTGGTCTCGCGAACCAATTTTATAAGCCGACAAATTCCCCTGCTTAATATGAAAGCATCAAACAGGGTTTATATTACCTGGGTTCTTCAAAATTCCCTATAAGGGCAAGCCCCTATAGTTAATTACATCTTAAGTGACGGGAATCACCTAAGAAAACTCTCGATAATAATCAATAACTCGCTTTCAAGAATTTCAAAGTTTAAGGTTTTCAAAGATTGAATTTTGGAATTTCAATAGGGAATGGATCAAATTTTGGAGCATTTTGTTTTGTGAATCCAAAGGAAGAAAGGTAGGAGAAATCACTGATTCGAAGTGAACTTCGGTAATTTCCCGACTATCCTATTGTTTGGCTTGAATTTAGGAAAGTCCTAATGTTTATTTAGTATTTCAATCTCGCCAATTTTAATTAATTAGGGCTTATATTTGTATGATAAAATCAAACAAATAAATCTAGAAGATGTGAGGGTTTATTGTCGTATCGGACGACTATCTCGGAATCCTAAGACCGGTTAGGGCTTAATTTGCAATGCAAATGCCTAACGAAGAGGTTGAGGATTTATGTTGCACTAGACAAGCTACCTCGAAGTCCTATGGCTTTGTTGTTTAATTCTAAGAAGGTTTTCTTGAAGTAGATTCAAGTTTTCGCTGATGACGATGGCCGTCGTCGCCCACCATGCTCCAAGCTCCTTGTTGTTGCAGAGGTTTAGTTTTAGAAATCATAAATCGGGGATGAGAAAAGTGTTTTGGTTTAGAGAAAATCTTAATTTCCAAGTGTTTTGTATTTTGATTAAAACAAATCTTAAAGTTGATTATAACGACACCGGTTAAGATCCCACGGTTCCATCCTTCCGCATCATTATTTTTATCGGATTCACTTAGTCCGGATGAATTTGCTAAACTCAACCGAATGAGTTCCACACTTTCATTTAGACCGTGGGAAATCCCGTTAGCAACACGTAGGTTACATCATCCGAGGTATTCCCGATCATCCAACGGGACGTTTTAGTTTAGTTGCAATTGTAGTTTTGTGTTCTGTTTGTGATTAAATTTTGAGTTGTTTTATATTTTGAAATGTTGTGGCGGTGAATTTTATCTTGCAATGACTTTTAACTTAGTTTTGGTTTCAGCTTTAGGGACTATCCTAAAGGTGTGGGTTTTCATGCAACTGTTGTTTTATCATGCAAGAAAAGTAAAGTGCATTTGCAATAAAGTAAATTGCAGGGGAGTAAATTGCAAGAAAGTAAATTGCAATAAAATAAAAGCGTACCTGGAGGGTCTTCCCGTCATCCCAAGCTGCACTTAAAACACAATTAGAATATTTAAGCAAGTCCCTAGGTAAAGCTAAGGGAAAGGTTATGGTTTTCTACCAAATTCCTAATCCTATAGCTAGTCAACTCTTATGACGTCTAGGTTCTTTGTGTTTTTGTTTGAGGACGATTTTCTTCATCAAAGAACAATTAAGTCCAATTGTTCTTATAAATATCCTATCATATTGAGGAAGTGCTTAAGAAGAATCTTAAACATCTTTTCAATATTTCTAGGATTGTTTTAAGTCCAAATGAATTTAATTATATAAATGAATCAATCGTTCGAGGTTTTCAAGTCTTGTTAACTTGCTCAGTGAACTAGGACATTTGAATATCCTATGAGTGAGGTAGCACTTCATTTAATGTTTCATTTAGGAGTTATAATAATCAAAGCTTTCAAGGGTAAATTAGTATTCAAATGATTTGATTTAAGTTAAAGGGTTTAAATTTGGAATAGTTGTTCAAGTTGCTTTACATTTATTTTGAATTCTTTATGTCTTAGGTGATGTTATATTTAATTTAACTTAATTTAATTGAGTTTTAATTTAGTTTAACATAGTTCAATTTAATTTGATTTGGTGTTTAATTAATTTGATTTGATTTAATTTAATTTAATTATTTAATTTAATTTAATTTAATTTAATTGTTTAATTTAATTAAATTTAATTTTAATTATTTAATTTAATTTAATTTAATTGTTTAATTTAATTTAATTTAATTTAATTTAATTTTAATTTAATTTAATTTAATTTAATTTGTCTTAATTTAATTTAATTATTAAATTTAATTTAATTTTAATTTAATTTATCTTTAATTTACTTTATTTTTAATTTTAATTGAAATTTTTGAAAGAGTTTAATTTTAGTTTAATGATTAAGTCTTTTAATATTTTGAATTTGAATTATCATTTTAATTAAGAGTTGAATATTAATGAGATGATTAATTTAGGGATTTTTTAAATTAAAGAATAAATCTCTTCCTAATAAATATCCCTTATTTTAATGATTCCAATTTTATTATTCTTCCAAATTTAATCCATTATTTAATTAAAGTTTAATCATTTTGAAATTATTTAATGGGTTTCTACCCTTTAATTATTTAAATTTCAATCATCCAAATCAGATTAAGATCAAATATTTTACTTGTTGATTTCTTATTAAACCTAAAGTTTTAATTAAGGATTAAAGATTTTAATTACCATTTTACCCTTTAAGCTTAATAATTTCATAACTCACTAAATTGAACTTAAATGAACTTGAAATTTTTATGTGACTTCACTCATATGTCAATAAAGACATGAGAGGAGAAAATGTGATTTTTCTGTATTTAATTTATTTATATAATTATTTTTGGTGGAAAATAGAGATTTTCAAGGAAAATTTGATAACATGACCAAAGGAAAGTTTCTGTCCTTAAGAAAATTAGGGGACATTCCTAATGACCAGAGAAGCACTTGGACCAATTTTGGTGATTTTTTGAATTATATTATTTTTATTATAATTATTTTGAGTTTTGGAGTGTTAATTAATTTAAAAATAAAATAAATGTTGAAAAATGGGTTTTATATTTTTCAAATATCTCTCTGATATCAAGGAAACCAGAGAATTAAATTTTGCAATTTTCTGATTTTTCTATGATTTATTATAATTATTTTAGTGAAAATGCTAGAAAATACATTTTTTAATTTTTAAAATTACCTTAGGGCTTTAAAATTCAATATCTCACTAAATAGACCTAGGAAAAATGTGGGATTTGCTCCTAAGTGATTAAAATTCAAAATGTGACATTTTGGTGAATTTTATTATTTTTGTGATTTTTATTATTTTTTAATTATTAAAAATATTAAAATATTATTAAAAATCAACTTTTTTAGAAAATTGAAATTTTAATTTTCTTAGGTTCCCCTGATATCAGAGAGGCTCCAAAACCAATTTTGTGAATTTTTGAAAAGTATTTTAAAAGTTATGAATTTTTAAAGTTTAAAATGGCTAAGTGACTTAATCAACCCAATTAGTGGGGCTAACCAAGTCCAATTGACTTCAAATTTTTATGGTGGGTTCCTCTGATCCTAAAGGTCAATGGAGAATTGATTTCAAGTCAATTTGATGCCTGGTTAACTCTAATTAATTAAAGACCTATTTTGGGTGTTTAAGCCAATTAGGGCTGTTTTAAATGAACTAAGTCAAAACCTATTTTTCCTAGGGTTCTCTGGTCATAAGGAACATCACCAAATTTTCCTAGAATTTATTTCACAACATGCTATTTACTGGAATTAAAATACTCAAAACAGTGACTCGAACTTGAAAAATCAAGAACTCCTCATAGGGATGGCCTCGACTTTGGAAAATTCAGGGAATGTTCCCAAATTCGGAGGCTTCAAAAGCCCTATGGTCTCATGCCATGGTGAATTGTATGCATGCATGGAGAATTAAAACAATGCAGAGAGTAAATAAATTATAAAAAATAAAATACTTGATGAAATTAAATGATTTCTTTTCCACATTATTCTCCTCCGTTCACCGAGCAAGAGGGTATTTTTATTTTATTTTTGTGATTTTTCTACACAAAGATATGGATTTTTGAAGTTTAGGGAATTAAATAAATCGAAAAATACCCTATTTATCTACTTATCCACGCGGCGCCGGCTGAAACATCGGCAGCCTCCGAAGGGGTACGTGTCGCGCCGTGATCGGGCGCCGCCATCCGAGTCAGCAGCCCGGGCCCCGCGGTTCTCGCACCGTTTCCTGGTCCGACGCCATCTGAGCCGTTCGTCCGCGCGTGTATTGAATGGACGGCATCCGTTCATCGTCCCCAAGTGTTCTCACCCGAGAGCCGTTCACACTAAATCCCTAAGATCTCACTCGATTCTCAATGGATTTTCGTGTTCTTATGCTCTATGGATTCGTCTTGAAGAGACGAATACATCTATACGGTTTATGTGGCATGAAATTGACTCAATGAAAATGGAGAATGTTCGAAGCTCGGGAAGAAGAGTGAGGCCATACCTTTGCTCAGAGAAGTGTGGCTTCGATCTGAGGGTTGTGTCACCTTCGATTGGATCCCAGCAAGCTCCAGATGAAGTCTCCTGGTCTGGTGAATTCTCTGGATATGATTTCGACCAAGCCCGATCACAAAGTTTGGAGGCTGGAGCAACTGGGTGGCCTGGAGATGGGGCTTTTGATGGTGGACACCTTCCCTCGGTCTGGTGAAGGTGTAGAGCCAATCAATTTGAGAATTGGCTCACCGTGGAGAAGTGTCCTGGTTTTGGGTGGAATTTCAACTCTGAAATTGAGCTTACAGAGGAGAAATGGCAGGGGGATTTCACTGGGGATCAAGTGCTCTAAAGGTGGAGAAGGGTCTGGAACAATTTTGGCAGAGTTTTGGCAAGTTTTTTTTGCTTCTCTTCTCTCATGGCCGAGAGGGGTGGAGTTTAAATAGGAGAGGGTGGAGGGCCTCCCAGGGAGAGTTAGGGCTTGGGATCAGCTGCTCTGGTGAGGAGAAGATCAGCCATGGTGACCACTAGGGATGGGGCGACTCGGCAAGTGAGAATTTCAATGTTGGCTCACATGTGAGTTCTCGGCCATGGTGTTTTCCGGCGGCTCGGTGGCCGGCCGGCCGTGCAATGGTCACCATCTTGGTCGGGTGGGTCGTGGCTGGAGGCTTGTGCAATCAATTGGCAATTGCCATGTGTAAAGGAGTTGGATTGAAGTGGAATGGGGGATGAGCCTATTTTGGGTCCAAATGGGTCAACTCACCTTTTGGGCTTGGTTCACCTCCCCATGGCCTCGATTTTGGGCTGAGAGGATCGGTTGGGTCGCCCAAGAGAGAGTGGTGTGGTCTCTATCCATGATGAGGTGGCTAAACATGGTTTAGTGTGTGACATGCTTAAGGTAAAAAAGGCTTAATGAAAGATTAGGAAAGGAGCCCCTCCTTTTACCATTAATGGCATGGTCACATGTCAAGCCTCCCATGGCTTCATGTGGCTTGTCAATGGCTTGCATGGCTTGTCTTTGGCTTGGGGAAAGTCGAGTCAATTTCATAAAAATGGGTTTTAAGAAATTTTTGGTAATTTGATGGGAATTTGGATGAAGCTTCATTTGGAATAATTCAATGATGATTTTAGGACTTAGGTAATGGATTTAATTAAATAGATGACAAATGGAGATGTCATGTGGGCTTTAGGGTAGATTTGGGCTTTTGAATTTTGAAGGAAATGGGTTTTTAGAAGGGTTTAAGGGAAGTGGGCTTTTAAGTTTATGAATGTGTTCATGGATGAAAATTTTTGTAAAAGGTTGGGCCAAATAATTGTTGGGTTTAGCTCATGGATGTGTCATGAGTAACTTGAAGCAAATTTGGGGTAGTTTGGGCTTGAATTGGGTTGGATTTGGATTCTTTTGGTGAATGGGCCAATATAGATCCAAATGGGCCAAGTTGGGCCAATGTTGGGCTAGGGTTGAAATTGATGTAGAATTATTGTTAAGAAGTGTTTATGGGAATGTTTCAAAGAGGTTTTGATTTTGGTTGGGCTTTGATTTTTGGGGTTTGGGTTTATTTGGGTTAGGTTTGGGCTTAGGTCAAAAAATGGGCCTTAAGGTCAAAAGTGGAATTGGATCCAAATGTCAATCAAATTGGACTTGGATTTGGTCTAAATTGGTATTAGGAATGTTGAATTGAAGTTTAGAATTGAATTGAACCAAAATTGGGGTCAATTGGGTAGGTTTGGTTTGACATTGGGTTCACTTAGGGTTAAAATGGGTCAATTTGGGGGTTTTGACAAAAGTAGGGTAAATTGACAAAATTGGCCCATGGTGTAGTTGGACAAAATGAAATTGGGAATATTTAGGATTTTCTGGAATTTTCTGGGAATTTTCTGAATTTTTGGATTTTTAGGCCAAGAAGGGTATTTTGGGTATTTGGAGGGTATTGGGGGGTATTTTTGGAATTTTTGGTATTTTTGGGTATGGATGATCAATTTGAGTGATGTGGAGATGTTTGAGATTGATTTTGGAAAATTTTGGGTAATTTGGAAATTTTGCAAAAATTTGGGTAATTTCGAGGTTTTGGGTAGGTTTAGTAGGTGTAGGGTCCCGGGGTCAAAAATTGAAAATTTGGGAAATTGAAGATTGGGTGAATCTAGGTGGAAAGAAATCATTTTGGTTGAGCCATGAATCCATTTCAAGCCCATATGAGCCATGAAAGGACTCATTTGAGGCATTCACTATGTTGTTCCTAACCCTCTTAGCCAAGGGCTTAGGGGTTAAGGACCATCCATGTGAATCACCTACATGAGTCAGGAGGTTAAGTTGGGTATGGGTGTGGTTTTAGGAAGTGTGTGGAAATGTAGTGTGTAAGTGTAGTGTAAGTCAGCCCCTTCACCAGACCAGGCCACCCAGGGTAGTCCTAAGGCCAAAGAGTCCTATAGGAACTCATCCTTTAAACTTCCATATTTGATTTCAACCCTCTAGGTGATTAGGGGTCTATAGTCAAGTTTGTGGAGTTTGCAGGGAGTTAAGAAGTGGTTTGAAATTCTAGAGGGTGGGTCCCAATTCTAGTCCTCTAAGATAGTCAAAGGAAAAGCCTAAGGCTAGATCCTAAGTACTAAAGAGAAGAAGAGAAGACCTCATCAAAAATGAGGTCAACAGGAGATATTCGTTGATGGACGTAAATTGGTGTTTCCAGGGTGACAGGCTAGATTACTACCTATTTTCTTTTGGTCTTTGTACCTTAAATCTAAGATTGAGCTAATTAGAGGGCTATTAGGAGAAGGAGACTCTAGGGCAACATGCTAGAGTACCGCCGTGAAAATCCAGTTACTTGTAGGAATCAACTCTATTTTAGGTGATGTTCTTTATGCACTCAGAAGAGGGTAAAGAATAAGTTTGCTCCTATTATCACTAGGCACATTAATTTTTAATCATTTCATTCCTTCACTTTATCTAAGTGTGAACTTGAGAAATGTAGTTTTTACATCTCAAAATTTACCAAACTAATTTATTTAGTAAGGTTTATCTTTAGATTTAGGTTTATATGTAGGAGTGTTGATAGAAAAACACCCTTAATAGACATTCCAAACTAAGAAATGATAGTAGTATACTAGAACTTATCCTAAGGGTTTTTTTACCTTGCTTCCATGTGGAATTAATACTCTAAGTCTTAACGAAAACTTTATATTACTTGAAAAGATACACGCACTTACATAAAACCCCTAGTGCGTAAACTATAAATCAAATTCTAAACTCTATAACATATTAGTTTTCCACACTAGCTACATAAAGAAACTGGGACAAGTTTTTGGCCATGCAACTAAAGAAACTGTGCAATTACAGGATCGAGTCAAGTTTTTGACTCCGTTGTCGGGGAAGCAACGGTAAGAATTTTAGGAGAATTTTAGTTGAACCTGGAAGACTTAGATTTGAAATTGTAGTATTATTATCTATTGTGTTTAGTTATCGTGAGTTTATATAAAAAATTAAAAAAATCTAAAATACCAAAAATATTTTTAAGAGCGTAAAGTACTGGATATCTATCATATTAGTTATGTCTTTAAATTTGTATGTGTAGTTCAAGAGCTGCAGACCTTTAACCATACTACTCAGAACTAGTGAGAACTTTTATGAGGATTAAAAAACCCCAATGAGAAGGTGAACAAGTGAAATATGTATAAACATGGGATTCGTCAGGTTGATGATGTTAAACTAGATGTTAAACTGAGCGCTTCATAGGAGGCAACCCATATGTTATCTATGTTAGAATATTTGTGACTTGTGATTATTTGTCGTGTGCTGCATTTGTTTTAGTGTGAAATGATTTGTTTGAGTTATGTTGGTGGATGTTTGGATTTTTAGTGGATTAATTTGATATTTATGTGTCATGATGGATGTGATTCCTTAATTTCTCATTATGGCTAGACTTGTATATGCTCTCTTGTAGCAGTGGGACTGACGAGTCCACTAAGACTCTGGTCTCAACCAGACTTGAGTTTTACAGGAGACATCTTGTGTTTGGACATTAACAGTTCCATCTAAATTTTATTACGTCCTTTATCTGACCTTTTCTTCTTCAATATGGTTCAATAAACTAGATGAAAAATAACCTGAGGATGATCTTACATTACTTTTATAACTATTAGAGGTCCTTACTTAAAGGGATAATGTGATGCCTGAGGTTGGTGTTCATGTGTCAATATATCAGGGATAATCGTGTCCATAAAAATATTTAAAAGTACCTAATTGATCAGTAAAGAAATCCTGTTAGAAATTAGAAGTAAGGTAGTGAGGTGCGATGAGTTAAGAGAAGAATTTCATTTATCAAGAGTTTTTGTGTTTGTAATAAAACAATACAGAAGACTTGGGGAACACTTAAATATATATTTTTATGTTGATACCTATTATGTTAGTTAGACTTTTCTTTAGTTTAATTCCATTATAGCATGTTTAATTTTGATTTACATTATGTTGCAAATTGTTCTGTCCTGATCAATACTTGTAGATATTTCTGATAGAATTTTGTGGTAGAAAGAATTTCTGAGCTATTTTTCTTTCTTCTTATATTTTCTATACTGAATGTTATACATGTTAAAAATTAAGTTTGGGGGAAATAAAAAAGTGTTTAATCTTAATTTTATTTGTCCTCAATAGCCTGCATTTAATTTTATATCACTTTTAAAATGATTTGTGGTATGTGGTGTTACCTCTAGGTTACTATAATTTTAATTTTAGGAATGCTAGAAAAAACTTAGTTTAGATCCTATGTGAAAAAACTGTTGTAAAGTTAAGATATTTTGTAGGAAACATTAGGAAAATGATTTTGCTATTTATGGTAGAAAGGAGTAGAATATTTGGAAAGTTAAGGTTCTTAGATTTATACTTTATGAGAATTAAGCCTTTATTAAAACATATTTCAAACTAATACATATATTTTTCAAAAGTGAGGGAAAGTTTTATGTTTTGAACTTTAGAAAGAGGACATTGAAATTCAAAACTATTAAAGGCTTATTTAGATATAGTAATCCTCACATGAAAATATAAAGGATTGAAAAAAAAGTTCCTAAAAGAAAAAAAAAGTAAAAATAAATGAAAAGTGAAGAGAAGCTTGAAGAGAAGCTTAATAAAAAATTGATTTCACGTGAATCTTATTAAATGAAAGGACTTATAAATAATTATATGCTTATTTTTATTTCAAAAAATTATTGGTCAAATTAGTATAGATAAGGTGCTTAAATTCTATTTTTAAACTTTCTAAGAATCTTTAGTTCAACAAGTTTCAATAAATTTTGAAGTAAATAGAAAACTGAGATTCCTAAGTTGTATATGAAATATTCTTACACCATAGTACTAAGTTGATTTGCTAAAATTTCTACTAAGTTACATTATAACATTTTTGAGACAAAATTATAGAAAAATCTACAAAAACCCACTACCTCAGCTAAAAAGATTTGGTTTTTAAAGTTATGGCGTTACTTGAGGACAAGTAACATTTATGTTTGGGGGAATTGACACGCCTTAAAATGTGCTACTTTTTATATACATTTTGTTCTCATTTTTAATGTTACTGCACTTTAATGGAAGGTATTTTGCTTATTTTTAGTTTCAGGTAAAAGAAATGGAGTTTTGGAAAAAAATGTAGCAAGAATGGAGCAACTTTGAGTTAGATGGAGCATGGTATAACACTTGGAGTGGATTAGAGCTGAAATGGGGCGAAACTGGAGCAAATGGAGGTGTTGCCAGCAGAGTGGCACCTAGTCGCCAGAAAAAGATTGTGCCTAGGTGCCAGCCTCTGCCCAAAAAATAAAAAAGATGGCACCTAGGGGCTGCAGACTGACTCCTAGGCGTCATAAGCTGCCCGAGGTGGTTACGCACATTATAAAGAGTTATTAGGCTGATTTTCACGCTTGAAAAGTCACCTTTTGGAATTTCAAATTCTTGTAATCTCCATGAATACCTTGGGATCATATAAAAGAGTAGAAAATGTAGATTTCTACCTTTTCTTGAGAGATTGATGAGGGATTTTTAGAGATATATGTAAGAAATTGTCTGAGCATTGCATGAATCAGTAGAAGACTTCGTTGGAGAGATTTTCATCTTTTTTTCAAAGGAAAAAAAACTAAGTATTGTGTTTTTCATTATCTTATAATTGATGAAAATACTTATCTAGTGAATTTACTTTGATTTATATGAATTTTTATGTGCATTGTGAGTAGTTTTCCTGACACTTTCCTCTTTTTATGAAGTAGTGGCATAAGTGAGAAATTTTGTTTTATGATAGAATAATTTTAATTTCTATGTGATAAGTAATACCTCTGTTTCTTCATTAACATAATGTACTGGCAACATGTTATGTTAAAATATGTTGTAAGTTAACTAAGGCTCGAAGACCGGCAACTTAATAACTCGACTACACTCACATTTTTTGGTTGGCTATGATGAAGTAGATTAGGAAGCGATCAAAATTTTAAAGGAAATATACTTGATGATCAATTTCTATTAGGAGATTCTAGGTGAAAATTGATGTAAGTTAATGAGGTCCTTACCATGAGTTGTATGACTTTTTTCCCACCTTCGCATCTCTGCTAGTTGTATAAACCTAATAGATTACTAAGAGTACATATACACTCAGAAGGGGGTAGGTAGACATATGTTCCAATGGGCACAAATATTATTACATAGTTCTATCAATTCTTCAACTACTTATGTCATTATCTTAATTTTACTTTTTTTGCAATGAATTGGATGAATGTTTAAGAATTTAGATTTGCTTAGAAATGCTCTTATTTAATAAATGTGATGATATTTCACTTGAACTTCATTTACAATGCAATTTAGGCCCATTGTAGAGTTAAAATTTGTTGTAATTGCATTAGGATCCTAAAGGGCAGTGTAATTCTTAAATAAGTGGTACCACATTAAATTTCTGGGTGATGGAGAAGTAGTCCAGAGATTCAATGCAATGTTAGGGAGATTTTCATTGATAGGCATAATTGTGTTTCAAGGGTGACAGGTTAGATTCCTACTTATTTGATCTAGGTTTCTGTACCTTAAATCTGAGATTGAGCCAATTAGAGGGCTATTAGAAGAAGGAGACTCTAGGGCGACAGGCTAGAGTGCCGCCGGGAAAATCCAATTACTTGTAGGAATCAACTCTATGTTAGGTAATTTTCTTTATGCACTCATAAGAGGGTAAATAATATGTTTGCTCCTATTATCACTACCCACATTAATTTCTAAGCATTTCATTCCTTCACTCTTTCTAAGTCTCTACTTGAGAAAGGTAGTTTTTAAATCTCAAAATTTACCACTCTAATTTATTTAGTTAGGTTTATCTTTAGATTTAGGTTTGTATTTGGGAGTGTTGTTTGAAAAACACCCTTAATAGACATTTCAAACTAAGACATGATTGTAGTAGATGATATACCTAAAATGTATAGTGTTTTTAAGCACATTTTTATACCTATTTTTGATAATATCGCACTTTAATGGAAGGTATTTTTGTGTTTTTCTTGTAGGTATGATTAAAATAACTGACTATGATGAAAGGAGCAAAAGATGATCAAATTTGGAGCAAAAATTAAAAGGGTTGCAAAATTGGCCTTTGGCAGCTAAGCGTCGGACCCTTGGCACATAGGCGCCACAGTTAAAGTGACAAATTTTATTTGATTTTGGTGCAAATTTAAAGGGGTTTTTGAAGCATTCTTTAGTTTAAACTTCACTAAATTCCCATCAACGCTAAAACTCATTTAAAATTTGAACTGATGGATGCATTCTTGGATGATACATTGAATCTGGACATATTTTGAAGAGACAACAAGGCACCTTTTAGAAAATTTTAAAAAGAAGACTTGAAGATTAGAAAAATGATTGTTGTTGGAGGGTGTGATTAGTGTTAAGAGTCAAGTTTAAGTTAGAAAGTTATTGAGAGCACACCTTTCCACTTCACAACTTTTATTATCAATTGTATCTAGTTTTTATTAAAAGTAGAATAGAGATTTGAAGTCAAAAGAGTTGGGCGCCAACCTCTATTGTGTCTTGTAAAGGGAAAGCAAAGTTTCAAAGGAACATCAAGAGTCATATGAAGAGGATTTTTAGATAAGTGTTTATCTTTATTTTAGTTTTGCTTTTAAAGTAAAACTTATGTTTTCACTATGCTTTCTACTTTTAAATCAAGTTGCGATTGTGTTTTCTCCATGGATTCTGAGTAGTTTTCTTTATATTTCTCCTTTTAAATGATGAAGAAATTAAATAATGGAAGGAAGTTGTGTGAAGTATAGGATTTCAATGTTGGAATAAGTTGTAATGATTCACTACCTTGCACTCCATTTACTTCTTGATTTGGCCAATTAAGATGTTAAAATTTGCTAGGAGATTATGTAAGATCCACTGCGGTATTGTCTCAATCAATAATTGGAAAGAATCAAATGCAATTGTATCAATGAGAATTGTAGTCCATATGGTTAGGTGCAAATAAATTAGAAGATATGCTTATAATGGGGAGTAAAATTAGAGGACTTTAGAGTGACAGACAAAAGCCCCCTGATTTAGTTTGATGTGAAAAATTTTGTTATGAGATGTTAGCCCCCAGGTGGAGGGAATTGAGGAAACTCTAGAGTGAGAGCTAGTATCTTTCCTGCCTAACCCATCTACAAGATTTCAAATCATCAAATTAACCAATGTTCTTCATAGAACTAAGTAAGGGTAAAGAATATAATTGCTTCTATTTGGCACAACACATTTTAGATACTTCCACAACGAAATTCCATAATTATTACTGATTCATTGAAAGAGAAAAATTATATTTTATTCTCATTTGCTTTCATACTATTTTATAGTTGTGTTAACTTTAGTTGTTTGCTTTAATTTTTATTCAGAAAATACCAAAAATAAATTTGAAAAACTTTATATCTTAAAACATACTTTACAAAATCATTTTAAAAAGGAAAATGTTATTTTTCTTATTTCTTTAAAATTTTAGACATTTTCCTGTGGGTTTGATATCTCGGGGCTTAATAAAAAAGTCATATATTACTTGATAAACGATACATATACTTGCGTAGTATCTTATATTATAAATAATTAAAGTATAATTTCCTATCTAAATCATAAGCATAAATATTCAGTGGAGTTACGTTTTTGGCGCCGTTGCAAAGAAAGAGATAATATCATTACAAATAAATATAAATTGAAAAATGTAAGGATAAATACTCGGGGATCAAGTTTTTGGCGCCGTTGCCGGGAAATTAATTAAAATAAAATTCAAGAAAAATTAAGTTTTTACTTTTCATTGTTTTTTTTAGTTTGTTTTATTTTATTTTGTTAATTTTGTATGCGTAGTTTAGGTTTTGAGGGACTTGTGCCTTACAATTTTAAATTTGAGAGAACTATCAGAAAAAAAATAAAATTAAAAATTTAGAAAAAGATAAAAATATTCAAGAAATGGCAAATCAAGATCATCATTGATGCGACTTTTTTTATATGCAAGGATTTATGAATAATAGATATATAATAATTTTTATAAAGTCACAATGATTCAATGCAAGTATACGTATCATATCAAGTAATACAGGGCTCTAATGCAGTCCTTTTTATCGATCTCACAGGGAAGCGGGGTAAGAGGTTCTTAGTCAAATTCTAGTTTACTACTAAAAGCCTTAGTTTGGAAAGGTGATATAAGTGGTTTTTCTAACAACTACTCCTAAATGCAGATGATTATATGTAAAAATAATAACTACTCCCTAATGCAAATATTAATACTAAAGATAATCCTTTTTGAAGAAATTGGTTTGGTGAATTTTGAGATAATAAAAACTACTATTCTCTTGTAATGAATTAGATAATGTATAGGAATGAGATGCATTAATTATTTTATGTGTCAAATAGGAGCAATCATATTCTTTACCCTCTTTCGAGTACCCTCTCTTCAGAGTATTATAAAGAACATTGGCAAATCCTAGGCTTAGTCCCTAAATCCATGTTTAGGCTGGGAGGATATTGGCTCTCACTTCAGAGCTCCCACTGCCCTTCACCTGAAGACTAGCCCTAGCTTTAGTTACCAAACTTTAGGACCAAATTGGGGATATCAACCTGTCACCTTGAAACCTCCAATTTGACGCCCATGAAACCATATTTCCCCATTTATTAGCACTTAATCCCCATGAACTACACAATTGATTCACAGACATTGAATGTGGTTCCACTTTGTTGATTATTACACCGCCCTTTTGGGTTAATGTAATTACAACAAATTTTAACACTACAATGAGCCCTTTTTGTAATGTAAATGAAGCGCAAGTAGAAACCATCACATTTACAATTAAAACATCTTTTAGCAAGCATCCCAATATCCTAAACATCAATCCTACTGATTGCAAAAGAAAAGTAGAGTGAAAATAATGGCATAAACATCTTATGCCACTATTTCCAAACAAGAAGAAAGAGTAAGAGAAAGATATCACAAAGCACGAAGAAAACACAACGAAAAACTTCATTTCAAAGCAAATCGACAAAATAAGTGTTTACAAAATCATAAGATAATGAAAAACACAATACTTAGTTTTTTCCCCTTGAAATAAAGATGAAAATCTCTCTCACAAAGTCTCCTGCTGATCTATGCAATGCTAGAATATTCCCTTACAAATTCTCTTAAAATTCCCTAACCAATCTCTCCAAAAAGGTAGAAATCTACATTTCTACTCCTATTCTAAGATCTCTCAACATTCTCCACATTTTTCCTAACATCTCCCCTCATTTTTTGGCTTCAAATTTGGTTTAAAATAGTGTAGGGACAAATTTCCCAAGAGGTTCATGAAGAAACCTTGCAAAAAGCGTCCAGATTCAATGTATATGACCTAAAACCACCCAATATCGCATCCCAATTGTCTGGAACGCCGCTGGTGCTGAATAGGGTGGTGCTAGTGCCCTATTTTCATGCCCTCGGGTTTCTAGCGCCGCCGGAACCGGTTTGGGCGCCCCTGGAGTCCATCCTGCGTAGCTCCGCCATTTTGCTCCATTTTTCTCTGTTTCAGCTCTGATTCGCCCCGCTTCAGTTGTGTTGCGTTCCTAACAAATAGCCCTAGAAATAAGCATAAAAACAATCTTTCTTTAAAGTGTAATCTCGTTCAAAAATATGCAAGAAGTTTAAAAGATATTAAGCATAGAAAGACTTATCGAAATGTGTCAAGCCAAAATTTGTTTTCTTGCTCATTTTTGCTCCAAATTACACCATTTTTGCTTCCTTTTGCTCCAATCGCCATTTCTTGTACCTATAACCAAAAAACAGACAAAATACCTTCCTTTAAAGTGTAATATCACCAAAAATGAGTAAAATCATGTAGCAAAACCCGTATATATTCTTGGTGTATCAAAATCCCCAAAACTTAACTGTTACTTGTCCTCAAGTAACACTATAACTTTAAAAATAAAATATGTTGACTTGTGGTTGTGTATTTCAATAAAATTTTCTATAATTTCATCTCAAAAATATTATAGTATAACATAGGAGAAATTCTAGCAAATCAACCTAGGACTAGAGTGTAAAAATATCTTATATTCAACTTAGGAATCCTGATTTTCTATTTACTTCAAAAGTTATTGAAAATTGTCAAACTAAAGATTCCTAGAAAGTATAAAAACAGAATTTAAGCACCTTAACTATACCAATTTAACCAATACCTTTTGAAATAATAATAAGTTAGGATTGTTTTTAAGTCTTTCCATTTAAAAAGATTTAAGTGAAACCAATTTTTGATTAGGCTTCCTCTCAAGCTTCTCCTCACTTATTTTCTTTCCTTTTTTTTTTCTTTCCTTTCGGGATAATTTTTAATCCCTTTTGTTCACTTTTTTTTTCTTTCTTTTGGGATCATTTTTAATCGTTTTTTTTTTACCTTTTTTTATATGAGAATTACTATATCTGGATAGGCCTTTAATAATTTTGAATTTTACTATCCTCTCTCTAAAATCCAAAACTCAAAACTTTCCCTCACTTTTTATAAGTGTAAGTATTAGTTCAAAATAGGTTTTCAATAAAGGCTTAATTCTCATCAAGTATAAATCTAAGAATTATAGCTTTTCAAATATTCAACTCCTTTCTACCATAAATAGAAAATTCATTTTTCCAATGTTTCCTACAAAATATATTAACTCTAGAACAATTTCTTCACATAGAATTTCAAATAAGTTATTTTTCTAACATTCCTAATATTGAAATTATAGTAACCTAAAGGTAACACCACATGCCACAAGTCATTTTAAAAGTGATATCAAATTAATTACAGGCTACTGAGAACAAATAAAGTTACATTTTTAAAATTTTTCTCCCCCCCCAACTTAAATTTTAAAATATTTTGCAATTAATTCTATAAAATGTTGCAAGAAGAAAAAGTAAAGGTTGAATCTACTTATTACTACAATATCCTGTCAAATTCATATACATGCATAATCAGGATAGAATGACTGTAGAAGAAAGTAAATCTAACCTAAAACATACTTGTAATAAAATTACACTAAAAGAAAGTATTTTCACTTTAAAATTTTATTTTTCTTCCTACCCCCAAACTTAATTTTAAACATATATAACATTTAGTACAAAAAATATAAGGAGGAAGAAAAATAATTTAGAAATTCTATCTACCACAAATGTCTATCAAAACCATTTACAAGTGTTCATTATGACAGAACAATATGCAGAAGAAGGTAAATTTAAACTAATCATGCCAAAATGAAATCACTAAATAAAAGTTTAACTAGCATAGCAGGTATCAGTAAAGGAATATAAAAATGTTCTTCAATTATTATATAAAATTGTAACATAAACATAAACACACATAAGATAAATGAGGTTAATTCATCCTTTAACTCATCCAATCTCACTATCTTACCTCCAATTTCTACCAGAATCACTACACTAATAAAAAATGATTTTATAGATTATAATCACAAAGATAAGATTATCCCTGATAAATTAGTTTCTGGACACTAATCTCAGGCATCATCTAATCCCTATAATTAAGCACCTCTAACTGTTATATATTGTAGTGTAAAATCATCCAAAAGTTATTCATCAAATAGATTCATGACTCCTTTCAAATGAAAACAAAGTTAGAGAAATGATGTAACAAAATTAAGATGGATCTATCACAGTTTAAATTCATGATGTATCCTAAGTTGAATATGAGATATAATGTATCGTGATATAGTAATCCTCACATAATAGAATCAGGTGCTAATAAGTATAACCACATTTTAACCCTATCCCTTAGTCAGAAAGGAAAAAGCCTTAGCCTAACAAAGATCGTCTAACATGCCATTATAATGAAATGTAGCACAAAATTCTATAAAACTAGATAAGTGTAAATAGGGATCCTCCGAAGGTGTTCCCTCAAACTGGTTGTTCTGCACAAGTTGGATAATCACTGGATTTAATTCAAACGAGTCAGCTTCTACAACATGGTTTTGTGTACTTGAGTGAATTTTATCTATCGTATGATTTACATAACCCCTCAATGATTTATGATGATTTTTCAAGTTATTATTTTGAGTGTTTTCCATTTCCATTTCTAGTTTTTCAAGTCCTTTCAATTTTTTTATTTTTTCTATTTTTCTAACTTGGGATCATAAGACACAAGTGCTACAGATCCTTTGTTTTGCGTACAAAACACAACAAATAATACATTAACAATCAAACAAATAAAACAAAAAATAAATTCAACACAACAAAATATTTTCATAAACACCTTATTTTTCAAACAAACAGTTTTTTTTTCACTATACTTTTTCATACAAAAAAAATACTTTTCACACAAACAAAATTTTACGACACTAAAGTTTTCCAATTCTAACCCTAATTACTTCAACTAAAGTTCTCCTAAAATTCTTATCGAAGCTTCCCCAAAGAATGGCTCCAAAAACTTGATGTGACCTTTTTTTATATGTAAGAATTTATGACCTCAGTTTTATATATTTATAATGATTTTGTAAAGTCACAATTTCAAATGCAAGTATACGTATTGTATCAAGTAATACAAGGCTCTAATGGAGTCCCGTTTATCAATCCCACAGGGAAGCGAGGTAAGTGGTCCTTAGTCAAATTCTAGTCTACTACTAATAGCCTTAGTTTGGAATGCTGATATAAGTGGTATTTCTAACAACTATGTTGACCTCATTTTTGATGAGGTCTTCCCTTCTTCTTTTTAGTGCTTAGGATCTAGCCTTAGGCTTTTCCTTTGACTATCTTAGAGGACTAGAATCGGGACCCGCCTTTTAGAAATTCAAACCACTTCTAAACTCCCCGCAAACTCCACAAATTCGACTATAGACCCCTAATCACCTAGAGGGTTGAAATCAAATGTGGAAGTTTAAAGGATGAGTTCCTATAGGACTCTTTGGCCTTAGGACTACCCTGGGTGGCCTGGTCTGATGAGGGGGCCGACTTACATTACACTTACACACTACATTTCCACACACTTCCTAAAACCACACCCATACCCAACTTAACCTCCTGACTCATGTGGGTGATTCACATGGATGGTCCTTAACCCCTAAGCCCTTGGCTAAGAGGGTTAGGAACAACATAATGAATGCCTCAAATGAGTCCTTTCATGGCTCATATGGGCTTGAAATGGTTTCATGGCTCAACCAAAATGATTTCTTTCCACCTAAATTCACCCAATCTCCAATTTCCCAAATTTTCAATTTTTGACCCCCGAGACCCTACACCTACTAAACCTACCCAAAACCCTCGAAATTACCCAAATTTTCGCAAAATTTCCAAATTACCCAAAATTTTCCAAAATCAATCTCAAACATCTCCACATCACTCAAATTGATCATCCATACCCAAAAATACCAAAAATTCCAAAAATACCTCTCAATACCCTCCAAATACCCAAAATACCCTTCTTGCCTAAAAATCCAAAAATTCAGAAAATTCCCAGAAAATTCCAGAAAATCCTAAATATTCCCAATTTCATTTTGTCCAACTACACCATGGGCCAATTTTGTCAATTTACCCTACTTTTGTCAAAACCCCCAAATCGACCCATTTTAACCCTAAGTGAACCCAATGTCAAACCAAACCTACCCAATTGACCCCAATTTTGGTCCAATTCAATTCTAAACTTCAATTCAACATTCCCAATACCAATTTAGACCAAATCCAAGTCCAATTTGATTGACATTTGGATCCAATCTCACTTTTGGCCTTAAAGCCCAAATTTGGACCCATGACCCAAACTTAACCCAAACTCACCCAATTCAACTCCAATTAACCTCAAATCTTTTCTAAATCTTCCTTAACATTCCCACAAACAAAACCCTAACATGATTTGCCCAAAATTTGAACCCAAGTCCCACTCAAACTCAATCCAAGGTCAAAAGGCCCATTTTTCGACCTAAACCCAAACCTAACCCAAATTCAACCCAATTCAAATCCAAATCACCCCCAATTTGTTTCAAATCACTCATGACACATCCATGAGCTAAACCCAACAATTATTTGGCCCAACCTCTTTACAAAATTCCCATCCATAAATTCATTTTTAAACTTAAGGGCCCATTCCTTAAACCATTTTAAAAAAAAGCCCACTTCCACCAAATCCAAAACCCCAAAAAAATTCTTCCAAAGCCCATATGACATTTCCCCTCATCATATTTTCAATTAAAATCATCCCTAAGTCCTAAACCAATCATCAAATAATTCTAAATGAAGCTTCATCCAAATTTCCACCAAATTATCCAAAATCCTTAAAATCCTTTTTTATGAAATTGACCAAACCTTTTCCCAAGCCAAATGGAGCCATGGAGCCATGCACAAGCCATTCTCAAGCCACATGAAGCCATGAGGGCTTTGACTTGTCATTAGTCCATTTATGGCAAGAAGAGGGGGTTCTTTCTTAAACCTCCTTTAACCCTTTTTTTACCTTAATCATGTCACACACTAAACCATGTTTAGCCACCTCATCATGGATGGAGACTTCACCACTCCTTCTAAGCTGACCTAAATGATACCCTCAGCTCAAAATCAGAGCTTGGAAGGGTGCACCAAGCCCAAAATGGTGGGTTGACCCAAACCAAGCCAAAGTGAGCCTTCTCCCATTCCATTTAAATCAAACTCCTTTACACATGTCAAACCTCACCGATCGCACAAGCCTCCACTCGACCCACCCGAGCTTCGAGGGTGACCCGACTTCGGCCGGCCGGCCACCCGGCCGCCGGAAAACACCATGCCCGAAACCTCGGGAGGAGCCAAATTTTGGAATTCCACCTTGCCGAGCCGCCTCACTCCAAATGGCCATTGCAGTCTGTTCTTCTCCTCACTCGGAGCAGCTCGATCCCAACCATTAAACTCCCCGGAGAGCCTCCAGCCATGCCTATTTAAACCCCTCACCCTCTCGGCCAAATGAGGTGCCGAACAAAACCTTAAGGAAACTCGCCAAAATCACTCTGCATCACTCTCCACACATGAGCACCGATCCCCACCGAATTCCAGCCCCAATTCCCTCTAGTCGAGCCCAATTTCGAGCTCAAACTTTAGCCCAAAAACCAGGACACTTCTTCACAGCGAGCCAATTCCCAAATTGATTGGTCCTACACCTTCACCGGGCCAAGAGGAGAAGTTCCCCACCGAAAGCCCCATCTCTAGGCCACCCAGCCTGCTCCAGCCTCCAAGCTTTGTGATCGGCCGTGGTCGAAGTCCAACCTAGACAATTCACTGCACTCAGAGACTTCATCCGGAGCTTACTAGGATCCAATCGAAGGTGTAACAACTCTCGCATCGAAGCTTCACTTCTCTGAGCAAAGGTATGGACTCCCTCTTCTTCCCGAGCTTCCAGAGATTCTCATTTTACTTTGAGTCAATTTAAATGCATGTTTACCGTATGGATGTGTTCGTCTCTTCAAGACGAATCCATAGAGCATAAGAACGCGAAAATCCATCGAGAATCGAGCGAGAAATTAGGGTTAGAAGGTCGACGGTCACGGTGCACACCCGCCGTAGACGATGACCGGGAGCCGTTGGATCGCGCGTGTATCGAGCGGACGGTTCGGATTGCGCCGGACCGGGGAATGTTACGTGAACCGCGGGGCCCGGGACGGATGACTCGGATGGCGGCGCCCAATCACGGCGCGACACGTACCCCTTCGGAGCCGCCGATGTTTCGCCGGCGCCGCGTGGATAAGTAGATGAATAGGGTATTTAATGTATTTATTAAATATCGAAACTTCAAAAATCCATATCTTTGTGTAGAAAAATTAGAAAAATAAAATAAAAATACCCTCTTGCTTCAGCTGAAGAGAGGAGAATAATGTGGAAAAGAAATCACTTAATTTCATCAAATATTTTATTTTTTATAATTTATTTACTCTCTCGCATTGTTTTAATTCTCCATGCATGCATACAATTCACCATGGCATGAGACCATAGGGCTTTTAAAGCCTCCGAACTTGGGAACATTCCCCGAATTTTCCAAGGTCGAGGCCATCTCTCGTGAAAAGTTATTTATTTTTCAAATGCATGTTGTCGTTTTGAGTATTTTAATTCCAAAAATTAGCATGTTGTGAAATAAATTCTAGAAAAATTTGGTGATGTTCCTTATGACCAGAGAACTCTAGGAAAAATGGGACTCGAGTTAATTCACTCGAACAACTCTAATCTGGCTTAAACACCCAAAATAGGTCTTTAATTAATTAGAGTTAACCAAGCATCAAATTGACTTGAAATCAAATCTCCACTGACCTTTAGGATCAGAGGAATTCACCATAAAAATTTGAGGTCAATTGGACTTGGTTAGCCCTACTAATTGGGTTGATTAAGTCACTTAGCCATTTTAAACTTTAAAAATTCATAACTTTTAAAATACTTTTTTAAAAATTCACCAAATTGGTTTTGGAGCCTCTCTGATATCAGGGGAACCTAAGAAAATTAAAATTTCAATTTTCTAAAAAAGTTGTTTTTTAATAATATTTTAATATTTTTAATAATTAAAAAATAAAAAAAATAATAAAAATCACAAAAATAATAAAATTCACCAAAATGTCACATTTTGAATTTTAATCATTTAGGAACAAATCCCACATTTTTCTTAGGTCTATTTAGTGAGATATTGAATTTTAAAGCCCTAGGGTAATTTTAAAATTTAAAAAAAAATGTATTTTCTAGCATTTTCACTAAAATAATTATAATAAATCATAGAAAAATCAGAAAATTACAAAATTTGTTTCTCTGGTTTCCTTGATATCAGAGAGATTTTTGAAAAATATAAAATCCACTTTTCAACATTTATTTTATTTTTAAATTAATTAACACTCCAAAACTTAAAATAATTATAATAAAAATAATATAATTCAAAAAATCACCAAAATTGGTCCAAGTGCTTCTCTAGTCATTAGGAATGTCCCCTAATTTTCTTAAGGACAGAAACTTTCTTTTGGTCATGTTATCAAATTTTCCTTGAAAATCTCTATTTTCCACCAAAAATAATTATATAAATAAATTAAATACAGAAAAATCACATTTTCTCCTCTCATGTCTTTATTGACATATGAGTGAAGTCACATAAAAACTTCAAGTCCATTTAAGTTCAATTTAGTGAGTTATGAAATTATTAAGCTTAAGGGGTAAAATGGTAATTAAACTTTTAACCCTTAATTAAAACTTTAGGTTTAATAAAATTAACAAGTAAAATATTTGATCTTAATCTGATTTGGATGATTGAAATTTAAATAATTAAAGGGTAGAAACTCATTAAACAATTTTTAAAATGATTAAACTTTAATTAAATAATAGATTAAATTTGGAAGAATAATAAAATTGGAATTATTAAAATAAGGGATATTTATTAGGAAGAGATTTATTCTTTAATTTAAAAATCCCTAAATTAATCATCTCATTAATATTCAACTCTTAATTAAAATGATAATTCAAATTCAAAATATTAAAAGACTTAATCATTAAACTAAAATTAAATTATTAAACTCTTTCAAAAATTTCAATTAAAATTAAAGATAAAACTAAATTAAAAATTAAATTAAATTAAGTAAATTAAATTGGATTAAATTAAATTAAATTAAAATTAAATTAAATCAATTAAATTAAATTAAATTAAATTAAATTAAATTTAAATTAAATTAAATTAAATAAAACAATTAAATTAAATTAAATTAAATTAAATTAAATTAATTTAAACAATTAAATTAAATTAAATTAAATTAATTTAAATTAAATTAAATAATTAAATTAAATAATTAAATTAAATTAAATCAAATCAAATTAATTAAACATCAAATCAAATTAAATTAAATTAAGTTAAATTAAAACTCAATTAAATTAAATTGAATTAAATATAACATCACCTAAGACATAATGGAAATTAAATATAAAACAACTTGAACACTATTCCAAATTTAAACCCTTTAACTTAAATCAAATCATTTGAATACTAATTTACCCTCGAAAGCTTTGATTATTATAACTCCTAAATGAAACATTAAATGAAGTGCTACTTCACTCATAAGATATTCAAATGTCTTAATTCACTGGGCAAGTTAACAAAACTTGAAAACCTCGGACGATTGATTCATTTATATAATTAAATTCATTTGGACTTAAAACAATCCTAAAAATATTGAAAAAGATGTTTAAGATTCTTCTTAAGTACTTCCTCAATATGATAGGATATTTATAAGAACAATTGGATTTAATTGTTCTTTGATGAAGAAAATCGTCCTCAAACAAAAACACAAAGAACCTAGACGTCATAGGAGATGACTAGCTATAGGATTAGGAACTTGGTAGAAAACCATAACCTTTCCCCTAGCTTTACCTAGGAACTTGCTTAAATATTCTAATTGTGTTTTAAGTGTAGCTTGGGATGACGGGAAGACCCTCCAGTGTACGCTTTTATTTTATTGCAATTTACTTTCTTGCAATTTACTTTCTTGCGATTTACTTTATTGCAAATGCATTTTACTTTTCTTGCATGATAAAACAACTCGTTGCATGAAAACCCACACCTTTAGGATAAGTCCCTAAAACTGAAACCAAAACTAAGTTAAAAGTCATTGCAAGATAAAATTCACCGCCACAACATTTCAAAATATAAAACAACTCAAAATTTAATCACAAACGTAACACAAAACTACAATTGCAACTAAATTAAAACGTCCCGTTGGATGATCGGGAATACCTCGGATGATGTAACCTACGTGTTGCTAACGGGATTTCCCACGGTCTAAATGAAAGTGTGGAACTCATTCAGTTGAGTTTAGCAAATTCATCCGGACTAAGTGAATCCGATAAAAATAATGATGCCGGAAGGATGGAACCGTGGGATCTTAACCGGTGTCGTTATAATCAACTTTAAGATTTGTTTTAATCAAAATACAAGAACACTTGGAAAATTAAGACTTCTCTAAACCAAAACACTTTTCTCATCCCCAGATTTATGATTTCTAAAACTAAACCTCTGCAACAACAAGGAGCTTGGAGCATGGTGGGCAAGCACGGCCATCGTCATCAACAAAACTTGAACCTACTTCACAGAAACCTTCTTAGAATTAAACAACAAAGCCATAGGACTTCAAGGTAGCTTGCCTAGTGCAACATAAATCCTCAACTCTTCGTTAGGCATTTGCATTGCAAATTAAGCCCTAACCGGTCTTAGGATTCCGAGGTAGTCGTCCGATACGACAATAAACCCTCACATCTTCTAGGCTATTTGTTTGATTTTATCATATAAATATAAGCCCTAATTAATTAAAATTGGCAAGATCAAAACATTTAAATAAGTATTAGGACTTTCCTAAATTCAAGCCAAACAACAGGATAGTCAGGAAATTACCGAAGTTCACTTCGAATCAGTGATTTCTCCTACCTTTCTTCCTTTGGATTCACAAAACAAAATGTTCCAAAATTTGATCCATTCCCAATTGAAATTCCAAAATTCAATCTTTGAAAACCTTAAACTTTGAAATTCTCGAGAGCAGAATTATTGGTTATTATCGAGAGTTTTCTTAGGTGATTCCCGTCACTTAAGATGTAATTAACTATAGGGGCTTGCCCTTATAGGGAATTTTAAAGAACCTGTGTAATATAAACCCCGTTTAATACTTTCATATTAAGCAGTGGAATTTGTCGGCTTATAAAATTGGTTCGCGGACCAAACGGATGTCACAAAACTTCTAGTTTATTTGATCGAGCCCCACCCTCAAGCGGTGTGTCTATCCTTAGGGATAGATACACGGTTTGTGGTGCGGTGCTCGTTTATATAAACTATTTGGGATGTGAGATCGGTTTAATCTCATATCTTAAAACTTTCAAATTTAAAAATTATTTTCAAAGCCAAATACTACTTTCTAAATTATATATATATTTAAATCAAATTTAAAATTTAAATTCGCCGACAACTTCGTTAGGCGACCCCTTTTAAAACACACAACCTAAAAATATGCCGACAACTTCGGCGACTCACTGGGGATCATTCCTCTCTCCATTATAATCAAATAATCTCGCTTTCAAAAATCGAGTAGTGTATCCATGTCCCTAATGGATCAAACTACCCTTCTTTCCGTTGGAATACTATGTTCATTTCTATCTTGAACAAGTATAGCCAACATTCTCTCGGATTTAGGAGCCACTGTTTAGACACCCCTAAACGAGAGGTTCCGAGATCCTTTTACCTCATTTCCGAGGTGGGGCGGACCCCAATCAGGTGTTAGTTTAGGAATGATCCTTCGAGTCGAGAAGTCTTCGCTTAAGACTTTCTTTCCCTTTCCAACTCCGAATAGATTCCTTACCTTCTCTACACCTTTGAACGTTCCGTTCTAAATAAACAAACCCTCTAATAAGTGATTCTTTTAACAAATGATTCTTTTTTTTTTTAATACATGAACAAAGAATAAGTTCGGACTTCTTTTCAATTCCTTTCTTTTCATCCTAAAGAAAAGAAGCATAACTTGGGACTGACAACCAGAATCTACCTTGCAGAAATGGAAGCCCCGAAACTGATTTTCTCCTTCACCAACGGACCGGACTTCGCCGTCTATAAGGATGAGCCGCCCGACAATGGGATCATCCGATTTGGACAGGATTTGAAAACACGAACGTCAAGGTCACCGACGTCTCCCTCTTCGCACCGACGAACAAGGTATCCGAAGCCGAGGAACCACTCGCTCGAGTTCAACCTTAGGTCGACCCAAGAGTTTCCTCCCCGCAAAGGGTCCCGACTAGGAGGAGTACTACTTTCGGCAGAGGACCGTTCTCACTACCCCCACCGGTCTAGTTGTTTCGCACCTACCCCGACTTCTCGCCAAATCAAAGGGGAAAGAAATCCGTAACTATGGTAAACCCGTTACCGCGGAGGGTACGGATCTTCCCGTAAGACCTTCCGTCTTCGAAATCGGGTCCAGCTCGAAGATTCCGTCGCCGACAAAGACCCAAAGAAGAAATAGAAATAGAAGGATCGCCAGGAAGCCGTAGCCGCCGAGATCGCCTTCCCGGAGGAAATTCCGCAGTTGCCGAATATACACCGTTACCGTAATATACACCACCGCCCGACTACATACCACTTTTGGGAGGAAGCAGGTTCCATCCCCTCTCCGCCGCAGAGGATGAGGAGAATGTTCGAAAGATTGCCGCCACATTACCACAGCCCCGCATACTACAACGATAGCCGCAAGAAAAGAACCGTAACTACGTCGTTTGCTCGACCGCAAACTTTGGCGTAAAAGTTAGCAAGGAAGGAAAACTCGCCCGTGTCGGAAATTCTACGAAGGATAGTGGCGGGTGCCGGTCAAATCCCGTCTTGGGCCTCGAGTAGAACCCGCCGTCATGATAGAAAAGCCAAGCAAGAGAATGAAGGCTAGCCCGCCCGTCGTAGTATCGTGGTTACAGATTAGGGAGGATACCACCTTCCAAGCATTTGGCCGATGCGACCATCCGGTCCTAGACCTTCCGTCGCTAGAAGGATGGTGTGGCGTCCCACTACGGGGCAGCTTGAGACCGAAACAGCAGCTCCGAGAAAGAAAGTCTCGCCAGGAGGCCGGAATCCGAAGAAAGTGCTACCGCGATGAAGGGGACTCGTGAAAAAGGACCCGCAACCATCGCATGACAACCACAAAGATACACGAAAGCTCCGCTAGAAGATGCCATGGAAAAGCTGAGAACCGACATCCGACGGCTGGCAAAAGAAAGAGAAGAAAAGTTCGGAGATGAGATCGACTCATCGGAATTCATGGACAATGAATATGCGAAATCAACATGGTTGAGACACGAGCTTCATCGCTTCTCAAGGTGCTCCCGCAACTGGCAGAAAGAGAGGAGCCGAACCGATGAAGAGACAGCCTTCGAGAAAAGGACGACACGATCGCTCAAATGGCGAAGAGGATGGAAGAGATGGCCATAGCTCCGGCCACTCTCCGCAGTCAAGTACAACCACATAGAGAGACACCCCCGAAGTCATTCACATCGTAGACGGAGGAAAGGAGATTACATCCGTCAATCGGGATGACCAATCGAAAAGGATACAGCACAAAGTATGATCCCTGAAAAGGATATCAAGAACTTGGTAGAGCAGCAGGTGCGAGAAGCCCTAGCACAATCGAAGAACGGGACATCCATTCGGACGGGTAGACCTTACCCAAAAGAATTCGACGCTGTCCAGTACCCGAAAGGCTTCGTACCACCTCTGTTTAAGACCTTCGACGGAACCGGAACCCCCGACAAGCATGTTGCACACTTTCGTGCCGCTTGTTGCAATGCCGGCGGGAGCGATGCGCTACTCTTTCGACAGCTCGTTAGTAGTCCGTCGAGAATCGCCTTCGACCGGTATGCGAATTACCCAACGGTTCCGTGAAGACATTCTCGCAGCTAGAGAGTCTCTTCATTAAGCGATTTGTCGGAGCTTCAGCACCACATCACTATAGGTGATTTAGTGGTAGAGAAACAAAGGCCGAATGAAACTTTGGTGGATTACATACTTCGATGGAGAAACTTAAGCATGAAGTGTGAACCACAACCGCAAGAACAAAGATGCGGTCGGCATCTTGCTTAAAAGCATTCACGGCCCGATAGCACTTCTCCTCAAGGGATTCACTATTAAGACTTTTGAGAAGTTGTTAAGCAAGGCCGGAAGCTTGCAAGAAGAGGCGAAGCAATTAAGTTTTGCCGACAAGACTGGACAAGCGTAAGCCGGTGAAGACTTTCGAAAAGAAATCTGGGTCGTTGCGAGCAGTTGACAAAGGCAAACAACCGATGCAAATACCTCCGTAACGGCCGCAAAGAACCACAACAAAATTACCAAGAACCCCGGTCCAGCTATCGGTCTTCTCCGCAAGATGAACAACCGTCTCGTCCGCAACGTACATCGAGGGAGCTTCGAGCGGAGAATATCCGTTCAAAAAATGAAGCAAGCATCGAAGATGTTCCGTAGCTTAATGAAAACTCCAGATTTTCACCGCCGTAGCCCAAAAGACCAGTAGGAAGTCAACAAGAAAGGTGATCCCAACTTTTGCCCCTACCATCGGATGCTTCGGGCACAAGATAGAAGACTCGCATTACCTTCAAAAGTTGGCTCAACGACAACCTTCGTAAAGGAAATATAACAATCCCGAAGGAGTACATGAAGGAACCCCGTAAAGGAGGTTCCGTCAATGTTATCTCAACCGATCCCGTCATTCCGATAGATCCCTATGCAACCAACGATGGATGGACTACCACTCGGACAAGGTCTTCGAAGAAGATTTTAGATAACATCCGAACCGCTTTGGTGCGAGCTTCAATTCGTAGTTCGAGACCCGTTAAGCCGTACTATCACTTGCGATAGAAGAACCACCTCGACAGAGACAATCGAAGAGAAGAAGAAAATCGACGAAGAAGAGGGGACCGAGACTCCTAAGGCTGGACTAGGGGCCGCTTATCCTAGGATAGTTGTTTCCGATTCGGGGAGAAATCCCTCGAACCTCTCGATTTTGTATGATTATCTCGCTCACTTCGGTGGGATCATATAATGATAAGGGTGATGGCGTTGGCTACGTTTTGATCGTTTCTAACGATTACGTAACTATCGACAATCCGGGCGTCGATTTCGATACCAACAACAATTCTCAAATCATACATGATCTCGACGATCACAATGACAAAGAAGGCATCCATCAAGGAGGCTACGAGAGTTCAACAAGCAACGGATCTATCTGTGAGTTTCGAGGAGCTCCAGTTACGATAGAGTTAGAGCCTTCAGATTTTGAAGATAATCCGGAAGAGCCTCGTCATTCCGATTCGGGAGGAGACACCAAGAAACTCAACACTAGATTCGAAGAAATTACGAAGTCAACTTGAGAAGTGGAAGAGTTCTACCTCCGAGAATGGGTCCAAAAGACAAAGGAAAGCGTGTGGTTGTTCAAGAAGAACCAACCCCAGCAGAAGAAATACCCATTCGAGAAGAAGCCGAGACGCGAGAGAACAAAGTGGACTACAACGTGCTAGCCCATCTTAGGAAACTACCGGCCAAACTGAGCATCTACGATGCTCTCATCTTATCAAAGGAGATGAGAGAAGCTCCGATCAAGGCCTTACTTGATCCGGAAATTTGCTTAGCTCAAATGGCCGGATATTCCTTGGATGAGGTTTGCTCGTTAAAGGAACAGCGAGGTGTTACCTTCACGTACAATGACCTACTACTGGGGATGCTGAGATCACAACCGACCGTTGTACATTTCGGCTTACGATCGGGAAGTTTACGCTCTCCGCAGTTTTGGTGGATCCAGGAGCATCAATCAATATAATGAGTCTTCGAACACTAAGCATACTTGGAAATTGATGCTCGCGAGCTCGAGGCCGACAAAATGTTATTAAGAGGATTCAACCGTAAAGGAGAAAGAGCCCTCGGGTCAATAACGCTACCGATGAAGACCGGTGATTTAGCAAAGACAACCGCAAAATTTCATATAATCGATTCGAAACGTCGTTCAACGCTCTACTAGGCCGACCATGGATACATGAAAACAGGATGGTACCATCATCTCTACACCGAGTGCATCAAGTACTACGATGGAGGGGAACAAGTGCATCAAAGGTGACTTACAACCATTCTCCGTACATGAGATCGGAGTCCATGAAGATGCAGCTTATTATGCACCGCCAAAGAAAACAATCTTCTCCGGAGATACCATAACAAATGAAGCAAAGAAAGTTCGAGACAACAAAGAACCTCGAAGTTCTAGTCCAACAGCTCACTCACCACTCCCTTCCGGCGAGATGGTGAAGGTTTCTCCACAACTCGCATCCGAGGTCGAGGCCGGGGACGAGGCCGTGGTAGAGACACTAGGACAATCGGACGTAAGAAACCAGCCATCAATGTTGATCGGGATGATAGTTCTGAAGAAGAAAAAGAAATCAAGCAAGAAGCAGCAACAATAAGTCGAAAGAAGCCGCAATACAAGATCTCCCTCGAAGATGAAAAGAACGAAGAATACAAATCAATGTACGAGAAGATTAACCACTACGTACATACTATGACTCTAACTCCGATCCATTCTAATAAGATCGAGGGTATGGAGGTCAAAGAGGTACGTAGTGACGGTGCAAAGCCGATCAAATTCTACCGTGGTGCTTCTTCCTCCAAAACTGAAAATAATGTACAATTCGAAGATGTCACTTCATCGAATTAATGGAATTACCTTTCGAGTGGTACTCTCCCCGTGTTCAAAATTTAATTCAACGTGGTTTCTTACCTCGACAATGGACAAAAGGCCAATCACAACATTTTGAAAAATTATGGAATAACTCCGGTCGTCCACCCAATTCAAAGCATGGACTCGGATTCAGCACAATAGGGTCAGTTGACGATACTGAATTTTGCTTGGTTGTCACTTGCGAGTCCAATGAAAACCGCATGGAAACTACGAGACGAACTCGAAGATTTACAAATTGGAGACGCTCCACCGAATTCGAAGAAGAAATTAAATCCACAATAGATGAGTTAACGGAAGTTAACTTAGGTACTAACGAAAGAGCCTAGACCTACCTTTGTTAGCTCCTTACTCAATAAAGAAGACTCGAAGAAATAATCAAGTTATTAATGGAATTTAAAGACTCGTTTTGCTTGGAGCTACGATGAAATGCCAGGATTAGCCCCGGAGGTTGCGATCCATAAGTTAGGAGTGGATCCTACTTCGCTCCGACCGACAAGGTCCCGGAAGAATGCGTCCGGAAATCGAACAACAAGTCATAGCCGAAGTTAAAAAGCTAATAGATGCTAAATTTGTCCGTGAAGAACAATACCCGACCCGGTTAGCCAATGTGGTGCCGATCGAAAGAAGAATGGTCGTATCGAATTTGTGTGGACTTTAGAGATTTAAACAAGGCATGTCCAAAAGATGAATTCCTCTACCGATCCCGAACCGATGATCGATATTGCTTCGACACATGAAATATTCTCATTCATGGATGGATCTTCGAGATACAACCAGATAAAAATGGCTCCGTAAGATGAAAAGCTTACAGCATTCGAACGCCGATCGGAGTATTTTGCTACACCAGTGATGCCATTCGGATCGAAGAACGCAGGAGCAACTTACCAAAGAGCAATGACAAGAATTTTTGATGATCTCATCCACAATCAAGTCGAGTGCTACGTGGACGATGTCGTCATCAAAAGCAAAGTAAAGGAAAACCACTCGTATGATTTGAGAATTGTTTTCGAACGATTAAGACAATTTAACCTTAAGATGAATCCCTTAAAATGCGCCTTCGGCGTCACCTCCGGAAATTCTTAGGATTCGTTGTCCGACATCGTGGAATTGAAATCGACCCGAGAAGATTAAAGCCATCTTAGAAATGCCGCCTCCCAAAACCTTAAAACAACTACGATCTTTTCAAGGGAAGTCGGCATATCTTCGACGCTTTATCTCAAACTCCGTCGAGTAGGTGTCGACCTTTCTCGGCACTAGTTAAAAAGGACGCCAAATTTATTTGGGAAGAGAAATGCCGAAGGCCTTCGAAGACATTAAACAATATTTAATGACACCTCCCGTCTTAGCAGCCCCGGCCTCGGGTAGACCGACTGATACTTTACACCGCGGCTCTAGACGACTCCTCTGAGCCCCGTTAGCCTGTGTCAATGATGAGGGTAAAGAAAATGCTCTTTACTACTTAAGCCGTCGTTTACTTCCGACGGAAGTAAGGTATCCCGCAATTGAAAAGCATTGTTTGGCCCCGATCTTCGCCGCTCAAAAGCTCGAGCACTACATGCTTTCTCATAAGGTCAACTTGATTTCGAAGTTTAATCCATCGCAATACTCGATGACTCGTCCAACACTTTCCGACAGACTTGCCGGATGGTCAATGATATTATTGCAATTCGATATAACTTTCGTGCCTCTGCGTGCCGTAAAGGGACAAGTCTTAGCGGACTTCCTCGCAAGACACCCTTTGCCGACCGAATCTCCTCTCAACGACGATCCGCCGGATGAACAAATAATGAACCTAGAAGACCTCGACGATCGACGTTGGGAATTATATTTCGACGGAGCATCTTCAAGCACACAAAGACGAAGAATCGCAAGTGATAAGTGCCCGTGAAGGCAGAATCGGGCTAATCTTTATAACACCGGAGCGGGGGATGTTAAGATACTCCTACCACTCGACGTAACCGTGTACAAACAACGAAGCGTAATACGAAGCCCTCATAACGGGATTGGAATTAACTATTCAAATGGGGATAACGGACATCAACATCTACGGGATTCACAGTTAATCATTCAGCAGACGTCGTGACAATACAGAATTTTTAAACCAAGACTCGAACAATACTTCCAAGATGCCATACAAATTCGTTGGAACGATTCCAAATGTAACGATCTACAAAATTCCTAGAAAAGAGAATGCTTTAGCAGATGCTTTAGCCCGTCTCGCAAAAGAATTTGCCTGTTTGCAAGATGAATCGATGGAAGTGTCAGCTTCACGGACGTCGAGTCCTATCACGACTTGACATAGACATGATACACAAATCAGCAAAAGAAAAAGAATCAATCAGCAGAAGTGACGAAAAACACGTAAGATTGGCGACAACCATCGATGGACTACCCGCAAACGGAAAGCTACCGGACGATAGGTCGCCGGCCCATCGGATCAAGAAAAGAACTCGTCCTACGCATTAATAAACAACACATTGTACGAAGGTCTTTTGATCAAATGTGGCTAAGGTGCTTAAGCGGGTCCGAGGCCCGTGAAATCGTTAAAGAGGTGCATTCAGGACTCTGTGGCGCTCACCAGTCGGGTCCAAAAATGAAGATGAAAATTAAAAGACTAGGGTACTACCGGCCCTCGATGATGACCGATCGCATGAAAATCGCCAAGAGCTGTCACCAATGCCAAGTGCACGGAGTGGTTCTACACCAACCTCCAAATGTGCTACACCCGACAATTGCGTCATGGCCGTTTGAATGTTGGGGCACAGATATAGTGGGTCCAATAGAACCACCATCTTCGAAAGGACATCGTTTCATTCTTGCGGCTGCGGATTACTTTTCCAAGTGCGTGCAGGCTCCACTTAGAGAAGTGAAAGCACACCACGTGCTACGCTTTTCAAGAACCAAGTTGTCTACCGTTTCGGAGTGCCGCGCAGATCATCTCGGATAATGGGTCAGCATTCGAAGCACACAAATCAACAATTTTGTCGAGAGACACGGAATCGATCGGCGATACTCGACAATTTACTACCCAAGAGCAAACGGTCTCGCCGAGGCTTTTAATAAAACTCTCGTTCAAATCTTAAAGAAAACCCCGGACGATAATAAGAGAAATTGGCACGAGAAATTGTTAGAAGCCTTATGGGCCTACCGGACAACCTTCGTAACTCCTACTCAAGCTACACCTTACGCTCCGGTGTATGGGTCCGAGGCAAGTGTTACCTTTAGAGGTTCAACTTCCTTCACTCGAATTGCGAGTTGCAAACAAGATCACGACGAAGAAAACGCCGGACTACGACTCGAAGAATTGGAAAACTTGGAATGGAAAAGACTTGCAGCGCAATCGAATTTAGAACTATACCAAGCTAAAATGGTTCAAGCCCATGACAAGCCGGTCCGCCCAAGAACCTTCAAAGTTGGTGATTTAGTTCTCGTTCTCAAGAGACCTATTCTCGCACACCGCAAGATAGGAGGAAAATTTGAACCCACTTGGGAAGGACCGTTTCGTGGTCGAAGCGAGATACTCGGGAGGTTCCTACCAGCTAGTGAATTGCCGGGGAGAACGACATATGCTTCCGATCAACGGACGATACTTGAAAAATATTACGCTACCTGATGTTTCGAAGGAATGAATTCTTCATCCCTAAGAAACACGGGTGAAGTAATTACTTATGATTGGGTCCGAACTCAAAAATAATAAAATGTGCTAAAATAAATAAAATCATGATAATAAAGTTTTCCTTGTTTTCTCTTCAAAAAAAAAAAAAAAAAAAAATTCTGAAAAATGACAAACACCAAGTTCACTTGAACATTAAATAAATAATAAAATAAAATTTGAACCATTAAAAGACAAACGAAATCAACATGAATGATAAATCAAATCACAAAGCAAATTCTCAATCAAATTTCAAATTCAATCTTTCCAAATTCCAAATCAAATTTCAATCTTTTCAAATCACAAATCAAATTCTCAATCAAAATCTAAATCCACTCCCGATCAAGTTTCAAATTTGATCTTCCAAATTTCAAATCAAATCTTAAATCAAATTTCAATCGAGTTCAAACTCATCCTTCCAAATCTCAAATTCAATCTTTCCGGATTTCAAGTCTCAATCAAATTCAAATTCAATTTCTTCCGGATCTCGAATCAAATATCAATCACATCAAATTCAACCTTTTGGGTCGAGGATTTTATATCCAAGACCGCATCGCTTAGGATTCTTTCCTATCTGCACCGAAGTACATCAAATTCAACCTTTTGGGTCGAGGATTTTACATCCAAGACTACACTCGCTTTAGGATTCTTTCCTATTGCACTCGAAGTACATCAAATTCAAACTTTTGGGTCGAGGATTTTACATCCAAGACTCGCACCGCTTTAGGATTCTTTTCCTATCGCACCGAAGTACATCAAATTCAAACTTTTGGGTCGAGGATTTTACATCCAAGACCGCACTCGCTTTAGGATTCTTTTCCTATTGCACCGAAGTACATCAAATTCAAACTTTTGGGTCGAGGATTTTACATCCAAGATCGCACCGCTTTAGGATTCTTTCCTATTGCACCGAAATACATCAAATTCAAACTTTTGGGTCGAGGATTTTACATCCAAGACTACACTCGCTTTAGGATTCTTTCCTATCGCACCGAAGTACATCAAATTCAAACTTTTGGGTCGAGGATTTTACATCCAAGACCGCACCGCTTTAGGATTCTTTTCCTATCGCACCGAAATACATCAAAATTCAAACTTTTGGGTCGAGGATTTTACATCCAAGATCGCATCGCTTTAGGATTCTTTTCCTATCGCACCGAAATACATCAAAATTCAAACTTTTGGGTCAAGGATTTTACATCCAAGACCGCACTCGCTTTAGGATTCTTTCCCTATCGCACCGAAATACATCAAATCGAATTCCCGGGTTAAGGAATTTACATCCGAGATCGCATCGCTTTAGGATTCTTTCCCTATTGCGATGAAATACATCAAAATCAAACTCTCGAGGTTAAGGATTTTACATCCAACACCGCATTACTCCGAGATATCTTCTCATTGCAACGATTCAATCTAATCAATTCAATTTTCTTTCGAGGTTGGAGATGTTACATCTAAAACCTCAAAATCCCAATTTTCATTTCAAATCAAATCCCTTCAAATAAATTTTGACAAACTTCAATCTAAATCGAAACCCCAAACTAAAATTTAAACTCACACATCAAAACATAAATTGAAACAAAATAAAATCTAAATCGGAATTCCCCGCATCATGTGATTTGGGATTCACCGCCTTTTCCTTTCCTCAGCCGAGAGTTCAAGAATCTCCAGTTCCGCAGATATACTTGACACTCCCCAGCAGAAACTCTTCTACTTCATCCTAAGTTCGTCACTTGGACATCCGTGTTGGTTTTGTTGATCGCTTCGGTCAACACCAATACGCGCGGTGTGCTCCGTCAGCTCACCACACCTATCGGGGTCCATTTGTCGACCTCATTTTCGATGAGGTCTTCCCTTCTTCTTTTTAGTGCTTAGGATCTAGCCTCAGGCTTTTCCTTTCGACTATCTTAGAGGACTAGAATCGGGACCCGCCTTTTAGAAATTCAAACCACTTCTAAACTCCCCGCAAACTCCACAAATTCGACTATAGACCCCTAATCACCTAGAGGGTTGAAATCAAATGTGGAAGTTTAAAGGATGAGTTCCTATAGGACTCTTTGGCCTTAGGACTACCCCGGTGGCCCGGTCCGATGAGGGGGCCGACTTACATTACACTTACACACTACATTTCCACACACTTCCTAAAACCACACCCATACCCAACTTAACCTCCTCGACTCATGTGGGTGATTCACATGGATGGTCCTTAACCCCTAAGCCCTCGCGCAAGAGGTTAGGAACAACATAATGAATGCCTCAAATGAGTCCTTTCATGGCTCATATGGGCTTGAAATGGTTTCATGGCTCAACAAAAATGATTTCTTTCCACCTAAATTCACCCAATCTCCAATTTCCCAAATTTTCAATTTTTGACCCCCGAGACCCTACACCTACTAAACCTACCCAAAACCTTGAAATTACCCAAATTTTTGCAAAATTTCCAAATTACCCAAAATTTTCCAAAATCAATCTCAAACATCTCCACATCACTCAAATTGATCATCCATACCCAAAAATACCAAAAATTCCAAAAAATACCTCTCAATACCCTCCAAATACCCAAAATACCCTTCTTGGCCTAAAAATCCAAAAATTCAGAAAATTCCCAGAAAATTCCAGAAAATCCTAAATATTCCCAATTTCATTTTGTCCAACTACACCATGGGCCAATTTTGTTAATTTACCCTACTTTTGTCAAAACCCCCAAATTGACCCATTTTAACCCTAAGTGAACCCAATGTCAAACCAAACCTACCCAATTGACCCCAATTTTGGTCCAATTCAATTCTAAACTTAAATTCAACATTCCCAATACCAATTTAGACCAAATCCAAGTCCAATTTGATTGACATTTGGATCCAATCTCACTTTTGGCCTTAAAGCCCAAATTTGGACCCATGACCCAAACTTAACCCAAACTCACCCAATTCAACTCCAATTAACCTCAAATCTTTTCTAAATCTTCCTTAACATTCCCACAAACAAAACCCTAACATGATTTGCCCAAAATTTGAACCCAAGTCCCACTCAAACTCAATCCAAGGTCAAAAGGCCCATTTTTCGACCTAAACCCAAACCTAACCCAAATTCAACCCAATTCAAATCCAAATCACCCCCAATTTGTTTCAAATCACTCATGACACATCCATGAGCTAAACCCAACAATTATTTGGCCCAACCTCTTTACAAAATTCCCATCCATAAATTCATTTTTAAACTTAAGGGCCCATTCCTTAAACCATTTTAAAAAAAGCCCACTTCCACCAAATCCAAAACCCCAAAAAAATTCTTCCAAAGCCCATATGACATTTCCCCTCATCATATTTTCAATTAAAATCATCCCTAAGTCCTAAACCAATCATCAAATAATTCTAAATGAAGCTTCATCCAAATTTCCACCAAATTATCCAAAATCCTTAAAATCCTTTTTATGAAATTGACCAAACCTTTTCCCAAGCCAAATGGAGCCATGGAGCCATGCACAAGCCATTCTCAAGCCACATGAAGCCATGAGGGCTTTGACTTGTCATTAGTCCATTTATGGCAAGAAGAGGGGGTTCTTTCTTAAACCTCCTTTAACCCTTTTTTACCTTAATCATGTCACACACTAAACCATGTTTAGCCACCTCATCATGGATGGAGACTTCACCACTCCTTCTAAGCCGACCTAAATGATACCCTCGACTCAAAATCGAGCTTGGAAGGGTGCACCAAGCCCAAAATGGTGGGTTGACCCAAACCAAGCCAAAGTGAGCCTTCTCCCATTCCATTTAAATCAAACTCCTTTACACATGTCAAACCTCAATCGATCGCACAAGCCTCCAGCCCCGACCCACTCGAGCTTGAGGGCGACTCGACCTCGGCCGGCCGGCCACCCAGCCGCCGGAAAACACCATGCCCGAAACCTTGGGAGGAGCCAAATTTTGGAATTCCACCTTCGCCGAGCCGCCTCACTCCAAATGGCCATTGCAGCTGTTCTTCTCCTCACTCGAGCAAGCTGATCCCAACCATTAAACTCCCCGGAGAGCCTCCAGCCATGCCTATTTAAACCCCTCACCCTCTCGGCCAAATGAGGTGCCGAACAAAACCTTAAGGAAACTCCGCCAAAATCACTCTGCATCACTCTCCACACATAGAGCACCCGATCCCCATCGAATTCCAGCCCCAATTCCCTCTAGTCGAGCCCAATTTCGAGCTCAAACTTTAGCCCAAAAACCAGGACACTTCTTCACAAGCGAGCCAATTCCCAAATTGATTGGTCCTACACCTTCACCGGGCCAAGAGGAGAAGTTCCCCACCGAAAGCCCCATCTCTAGGCCACCCAGCTTGCTCCAGCCTCCAAGCTTTGTGATCGGCCGTAGTCGAAGTCCAACCTAGACAATTCACCAGACAGGAGACTTCATCTGGAGCTTACTAGGATCCAATCGAAGGTGTAACAACTCTCAGATCGAAGCTTCACTTCTCTGAGCAAAGGTATGGACTCCCTCTTCTTCCCGAGCTTCCAGAGATTCTCATTTTACTTTGAGTCAATTTAAATGCATGTTTACCGTATGGATGTGTTCGTCTCTTCAAGACGAATCCATAGAGCATAAGAACGCGAAAATCCGTCGAGAATCGAGCGAGAAATTAGGGTTAGAAGGTTGACGGTCACGGGTGCACACCGGCCGTAGACGATGACCGGGAGCCGTTGGATCGCGCGTGTATCGAGCGGACGGTTCGGATTGCACCGGACCGGGGAATGTTACGTGAACCGCGGGGCCCGGGACGGATGACTCAGATGGCGGCGCCCAATCACAGCGCGACACGTACCCCTTCGGAGCTGCCGATGTTTCGCTGGCGCCGCGTGGATAAGTAGATAAATAGGGTATTTAATGTATTTATTAAATATCAGAAACTTCAAAAATCCATATCTTTGTGTAGAAAAATCAGAAAAATAAAATAAAAATACCCTCTTGCTCAGTGAAGAGAGGAGAATAATGTGGAAAAGAAATCACTTAATTTCATCAAATATTTTATTTTTTATAATTTATTTACTCTCTGCATTGTTTTAATTCTCCATGCATGCATACAATTCACCATGGCATGAGACCATAGGGCTTTTAAAGCCTCTGAACTCGGGAACATTCCCCGAATTTTCCAAGGTCGGAGGCCATCTCCGTGAAAAGTTATTTATTTTTCAAATGCATGTTGCTCGTTTTGAGTATTTTAATTCCAAAAATTAGCATGTTGTGAAATAAATTCTAGAAAAATTTGGTGATGTTCCTTATGACCAGAGAACTCTAGGAAAAATGGGACTTGAGTTAATTCACTCAGAACAACTCTAATTGGCTTAAACACCCAAAATAGGTCTTTAATTAATTAGAGTTAACCAAGCATCAAATTGACTTAAAATCAATTCTCCACTGACCTTTAGGATCAGAGGAATTCACCATAAAAATTTGAGGTCAATTGGACTTGGTTAGCTATACTAATTGGGTTGATTAAGTCACTTAGCCATTTTAAACTTTAAAAATTCATAACTTTTAAAATACTTTTTTAAAAATTCACCAAATTGGTTTTGGAGCCTCTCTGATATCAGGGGAACCTAAGAAAATTAAAATTTCAATTTTCTAAAAAGTTGTTTTTTAATAATATTTTAATATTTTTAATAATTAAAAAATAAAAAAAATAATAATAAAAATCACAAAAATAATAAAATTCACCAAAATGTCACATTTTGAATTTTAATCATTTAGGAACAAATCCCACATTTTTCTTAGGTCTATTTAGTGAGATATTGAATTTTAAAGCCCTAGGGTAATTTTAAAATTAAAAAAAAAATGTATTTTCTAGCATTTTCACTAAAATAATTATAATAAATCATAGAAAAATCAGAAAATTGCAAAATTTGTTTCTCTGGTTTCCTTGATATCAGAGAGATTTTTGAAAAATATAAAATCCACTTTTCAACATTTATTTTATTTTTAAATTAATTAACACTCCAAAACTTAAAATAATTATAATAAAAATAATATAATTCAAAAAATCACCAAAATTGGTCCAAGTGCTTCTCTGGTCATTAGGAATGTCCCCTAATTTTCTTAAGGACAGAAACTTTCCTTTGGTCATGTTATCAAATTTTCCTTGAAAATCTCTATTTTCCACCAAAAATAATTATATAAATAAATTAAATACAGAAAAATCACATTTTCTCCTCTCATGTCTTTATTGACATATGAGTGAAGTCACATAAAAACTTCAAGTCCATTTAAGTTCAATTTAGTGAGTTATGAAATTATTAAGCTTAAGGGGTAAAATGGTAATTAAACTTTTAACCCTTAATTAAAACTTTAGGTTTAATAAAATTAACAAGTAAAATATTTGATCTTAATCTGATTTGGATGATTGAAATTTAAATAATTAAAGGGTAGAAACTCATTAAACAATTTTTAAAATGATTAAACTTTAATTAAATAATAGATTAAATTTGGAAGAATAATAAAATTGGAATTATTAAAATAAGGGATATTTATTAGGAAGAGATTTATTCTTTAATTTAAAAATCCCTAAATTAATCATCTCATTAATATTCAACTCTTAATTAAAATGATAATTCAAATTCAAAATATTAAAAGACTTAATCATTAAACTAAAATTAAATTATTAAACTCTTTCAAAAATTTCAATTAAAATTAAAGATAAAACTAAATTAAAAATTAAATTAAATTAAGTAAATTAAATTGGATTAAATTAAATTAAATTAAAATTAAATTAAATCAATTAAATTAAATTAAATTAAATTAAATTAAATTTAAATTTAATTAAATTAAATTAAACAATTAAATTAAATTAAATTAAATTAAATTGAATAATTAAATTAAATTAATTTAAACAATTAAATTAAATTAAATTAAATTAATTTAAATTAAATTAAATAATTAAATTAAATAATTAAATTAAATTAAATCAAATCAAATTAATTAAACATCAAATCAAATTAAATTAAATTAAGTTAAATTAAAACTCAATTAAATTAAATTGAATTAAATATAACATCACCTAAGACATAATGGAAATTAAATATAAAACAACTTGAACACTATTCCAAATTTAAACCCTTTAACTTAAATCAAATCATTTGAATACTAATTTACCCTCGAAAGCTTTGATTATTATAACTCCTAAATGAAACATTAAATGAAGTGCTACTTCACTCATAAGATATTCAAATGTCTTAATTCACTGGGCAAGTTAACAAAACTTGAAAACCTCGGACGATTGATTCATTTATATAATTAAATTCATTTGGACTTAAAACAATCCTAAAAATATTGAAAAAGATGTTTAAGATTTTTCTTAAGCACTTCCTCAATATGATAGGATATTTATAAGAACAATTGGATTTAATTGTTCTTTGATGAAGAAAATCGTCCTCAAACAAAAACACAAAGAACCTAGACGTCATAGGAGATGACTAGCTATAGGATTAGGAACTTGGTAGAAAACCATAACCTTTCCCCTAGCTTTACCTAGGAACTTGCTTAAATATTCTAATTGTGTTTTAAGTGTAGCTTGGGATGACGGGAAGACCCTCCAGGTACGCTTTTATTTTATTGCAATTTACTTTCTTGCAATTTACTTTCTTGCGATTTACTTTATTGCAAATGCATTTTACTTTTCTTGCATGATAAAACAACTGTTGCATGAAAACCCACACCTTTAGGATAGTCCCTAAAACTGAAACCAAAACTAAGTTAAAAGTCATTGCAAGATAAAATTCACCGCCACAACATTTCAAAATATAAAACAACTCAAAATTTAATCACAAACAGAACACAAAACTACAATTGCAACTAAATTAAAACGTCCTGTTGGATGATCGGGAATACCTCGGATGATGTAACCTACGTGTTGCTAACGGGATTTCCCACGGTCTAAATGAAAGTGTGGAACTCATTCAGTTGAGTTTAGCAAATTCATCCGGACTAAGTGAATCCGATAAAAATAATGATGCCGGAAGGATGGAACCGTGGGATCTTAACCTAGTGTCGTTATAATCAACTTTAAGATTTGTTTTAATCAAAATACAAGAACACTTGGAAAATTAAGACTTCTCTAAACCAAAACACTTTTCTCATCCCCCGATTTATGATTTCTAAAACTAAACCTCTGCAACAACAAGGAGCTTGGAGCATGGTGGGCAGACACGGCCATCGTCATCAACAAAACTTGAACCTACTTCAACAAAACCTTCTTAGAATTAAACAACAAAGCCATAGGACTTCGAGGTAGCTTCGCCTAGTGCAACATAAATCCTCAACTCTTCGTTAGGCATTTGCATTGCAAATTAAGCCCTAACCGGTCTTAGGATTCCGAGGTAGTCGTCCGATACGACAATAAACCCTCACATCTTCTAAGTGCTATTTGTTTGATTTTATCATATAAATATAAGCCCTAATTAATTAAAATTGGCAAGATCAAAACATTTAAATAAGTATTAGGACTTTCCTAAATTCAAGCCAAACAACGGGATAGTCAGAAATTACCGAAGTTCACTTCGAATCGGTGATTTCTCCTACCTTTCTTCCTTTGGATTCACAAAACAAAATGTTCCAAAATTTGATCCATTCCCAATCGAAATTCCAAAATTCAATCTTTGAAAACCTTAAACTTTGAAATTCTTGAGAGCGTAATTATTGGTTATTATCGAGAGTTTTCTTAGGTGATTCCCGTCACTTAAGATGTAATTAACTATAGGGGCTTGCCCTTATAGGGAATTTTAAAGAACCTGAGTAATATAAACCCCGTTTAATACTTTCATATTAAGCGGGGAATTTGTCGGCTTATAAAATTGGTTCGCGGACCAAACGGATGTCACAAAACTTCTAGTTTATTTGATCGAGCCCCACCCTCGAGCAGTGTGTCTATCCTTAGGGATAGATACACGGTTTGTGGTGCGGTGCTCGTTTATATAAACTATTTGGGATGTGAGATCGGTTTAATCTCATATCTTAAAACTTTCAAATTTAAAAATTATTTTCAAAGCCAAATACTACTTTCTAAATTATATATATATTTAAATCAAATTTAAAATTTAAATTCGCCGACAACTTCTGTTAGGCGACCCCCTTTTAAAACACACAACCTAAAAATATGCCGACAAACTACTTCTAAATGCAGACAATTATATGTAAGAATAATAACTACTCCTAAATGCAAATATTAATTCTAAAGAAAACCCTTTCTGGAAAAATTGATTTGGTGAATTTTTTTGAGATAATAAAACTACTATTCTCATGTAACGAACTGGATAATGTATAAGAATGAGATGCATTAAATATTGTATGTGCCAAATAAGAGCAATCCTATTTTTTACCCTCTTCCGAGTACCCCCTCTTCAGAGTGCTATAAAGAACATTCACAAATCCTAGGCTTAGTCCCTAAAACTATGGTTAGGCTGGGAGGATACTGGCTGCCACTTCAGAGCTCGCACTTCCCTTCATCTAAAGGCTAACTCTAGCTTTAGTTACCAAACTTTAGGACCAACATGAGGATCTCAGCCTGTTACCCTGAAACCTCCAATTTGACGCCCATGAAGCCATATTTCCCTATTTATTTGCACTTAATCCCCATGAACTACGCAATTCATTCACGGACATTGAATTTGGTTCCACTTTGTTGAGAATTACACTGTCATTTTGGGTCAATGCAATTACAACAAATTTTAACACTACAACGAGCTCTTTTTGTAATGTAAATGAAGCGCAAGTAAAAACCATCACATTTGTAATTAAACTTCTTTTAGAAAACATCCCAATATCCTAAACATGAATCCTATTCATTTCAAAAGAAAAGTAGAATGAAAATAATGACATAATTTTCTTATGCCACTATTTCCAAACAAGAAGAAAGAGTAAGAGAAAGACATCACAAAGCACGAAGAAAACAGAACGAAAAACTTCAATTCAAAGAAAATCCACAAAATAAGTGTTTACAAAATCATAAGATAATGATGAACACAATTCTTAGATTTTTCTTTTTGAAACAAAGATGAAAATCTCTCTCACAAGGTCTCCCGCCTATCCATGCAATGCTAGAACATTTCCTTACAGATTCTCTCAAAATCCCCTCACCAATCTCTCCAAAAAGGTAGAAATCTACATTTTTACTCCTATTCTAAGATCTCTAAGCATTCTCCAAGTTTTTCCTATCATCTCCTCCTTTTTCTGGTTTCAAATTTGCTTTAAAATAGTGTAGGGATAAATTTCCCAAGAGGTGCATGAAGAAATCTTCCAAAAAGCGTCCAAATTCAATGTATATGACCAACAACCGCTCAATTTCACATCCAGACCATCTTGGGTGCCACCGACACTTAATAGGGCACTGCCGGCTCCCTATTTTTTGTGATCTCGGGTTTCTGGCACCGCCGGCATTGGTTTGGGCGCCCCCGACACCCACTCTATTCAGCTCCACCATTTTGCTCCATTTGGCTTCGTTTCAGCTCTGATTCGCCCCGTTTTAGTTGCGTTGCGTACCTAACAGATAACCCTACAAAATAAGCATAAAACAACCTTTCTTTAAAGTGTAATCTCATTCAAAAATATGCAAGAAGTGTAAAGATATTAAGCATAGAAAGACTTATCGAAAGGTTTCAAGCTAAATTTTATTTTTTTGCTCGTTTTTACTTCAAATTGCACCATTTTTGCTTCTTTTTGCTCCAATCACCTAAAATCATCATACCAAAAATAAATCAAGAAAAATACATTCCTTTAAAGTGCAATATCTCCAAAAATGAGTAATATCATATAGAAAAAATTGTATATATTTTTGGTGCATTAGGGAGCACCAACTAAAGATCCTAATTTACATCTTGCCAATTTTTTAGAATTGTACGCTACTTTTGAATACGATGGTGTTTCGGATGATGCTATTAGACTTTGACTTTTTCCTTTTTCACTGAGGGATAAAGCTAAGATTTTGTTAAATTTGTTAGCACATGGATCTATCAGAACTTGAGGTGATTTAGCATAAAAATTCCTTGCTAAATATTTTCCACCATCGAAGACTGTGAAGCTTAGAAATGATATCACATCTTTTTTTCAGTTTAAAAGGGAATGTATATATGAAGCATGTGAACATTTTAAAGATCTCTTAAGAAAGTGTCCACATCATTTGTTACCAGATTGGTTAATAATTCATACATTTTATAATGGATTAGTTGGATCTCTTAGATCTATTATCAATGTCGTTGCTGGTGGTTCATTGATGTCTAAATAGTTTGCTGATGCTTATACTTTAATTGAAGAAATAGCTATTAATAAATTTTCAATAGCCTTCTGAAATGTTAAATCCTAAAAAGGTAGGCAACATTCATGATAATGATGCTTTTGCGATGCTAGCAAATCAGCTGCAATTTCAAGGAAGATAGACCAATTTGGGATGAATTTGTCTTAGCCAATTTCCATGATTGAAGAAGATTCATTAGGCCAAATGGTTGATTCTCAAACTTCATCAGAAACTTTGAATGTCATAAATAAGCCTAATAACCCATATTCCAATTATTATAACCCAAGTTGGAAAAGCCATCCAAACTTTAACTGAAATACCAATAATCAGGATGGTAGTAATCAATAATGGGGGAACAACCAAGTAAACCCATTGGGAAACTAGAACAACCAAAGTAATAATAATTATAGACCAACCTATCCTCCAGGTTTTAACAATACTTCCCAATTTAAGGAGAAGAAGTTGTCTATTAAAGAAGCGATGTTACAAATAGAAAATCAATTACAAAGTCAAGAAGCTACAATCAGAAATATTGAGAATCAATCGGGACGATTGCCGCTTCATTAAGTAGTAGATCATAAGGAACACTTCCTAGAATATCGAAATAAATTCAAGAGACAAGACTAAAGAGCAAGTACAAGCTATTTAGTTAAGAAGCGGAAGAGAGTTGGAAAGTAGAGTTCAAAAAGAAACTGAAGTAGGAAAGAAGAAATTGAAAAACCAAAAGAGGATGCTCCGAAAGGTTTGGAAAGATCTATTTCTCCACCTAAGGTTGATTTAGAAAAGCCACCACCTCCATTTCCTCAGAGACTTCAACAACAAAAATCAGAGAGGTAATTTTCAAAATTCTTAGAGATATTTAAGAAGCTTACAATCAACATTTCATTTTCTGATGCCTTAGAACAAATGCCAAGCTATGTGAAATTTATGAAGGATATTCTTAACAGAAAGAGGAAGTTTGAAGATAATGAGACTGTTTCCCTTAGTGAAGAATGTAGTGTAATAATTCAGAAAAAGCTTCCTGAAAAATTTAAAGATCTTGGAAGTTTCACAATTCTATGGGCAATCAGACACAGATTTTTTGAAAAATATTTATGTGATTTGGGTGAAAACATTAACTTAAAGTCGTTATCAATATTCAAAAGAATCTATAACTTCGCAATTAGCTGATCATTCGATTACATATCCTAAAGGAGTTATAGAGGATGTTTTGGTGAAAGTGTATCAATTTATTTTTTCTGTTGATTTCATTGTGCTGGATATGAAGGAAGATAAAGAGATACCCATAATTTTAGGGAGACCTTTTCTAGCCACAGGTAGAGCGATGATAGATGTACAAAAATGGGAATTAACGATGCGAGTTAATGATCAACTCGTTACATTCAATATTTCAAAATCAATGAAATATCCTGCAAGAGGTAAAAATGATGAATGTTATAGGATGGATGTTATCAAATATTTGAGTGAATGACATTTTAAATCAACTTATGAAGAAAACCCTGAAAGTAAATAATTGGAATACAAGTAAGAAGAGGAATTACAAGATTCTAAAGATTTTTATGAGGAAGATTTAAATTATGTTCATGAAAATTTTGAAATTTTGGACATGACTAAAAAAGATGAATCTTTTGGTCCATCAATTGAAAAACCTCCTAAACTTGATTTAAAGATGTTTCCTAATCATTTAAAGTATGCCTTTTTAGGTGATTCCTCAACTTTTCTAGTTATAATTTCTTCTCAATTAACTAAAAGAGAAGAAGAGAGTTTTCTTAAAATTTTAAATAAATATAAGAAGGCCTTTGGATGGACAATAGCTGATATTAAAGGAATCAGTCCTTCAATTTGTATGCATAGAATCCTTATGGAGGATAACTCGCGAATCTCGAGTCGATCCTCAAAGGAGATTAAATCCTATCATGAAAGAAATTGTTAAGAAAGAATTTTTGAAGTGGTTGGATGCTGGAATTATCTACTCTATTTCAGATAGTACATAGGTTTGTCCTATTCATTGTGTTCCTAAGAAAGGTAAAGTTACTGTAACTGTTAATGAAAAGAATGAAATAATATCAGTAAGAGAAGTTACAGGATAGCGAATATGCATTGATTATAAAAAATTAAACTTTTTCACTTCCTTTTCTAGATCATATGTTGGATAGATTGGTTGGACATAAATACTTGTATTTTTGGATGGATATACTGGTTACCACCGAATTCAAACTTCTCCTGAGGATCAAGAGAAAACAACGTTTACCAGTCCTTATGGTAAATTTTCTTTTAAAAGAATGCCCTTTAGTTTATGTAACGTGATCCACTTAAAAAATACCTATTTTTATACCTTATTTATGATTCAATTCTTAAGGATATTATGCATTAATGAAAGGTATTTTTATGTTTTTGGATGTAGGTGATAAAAAAAGAGTTCAAGAAGGAAAATGGAGCAAAAAGGAGCAAAAATTGATCTAAAAAGCAAAGTTGCCGAAATTTTAGGTCTGGCACCTAGGCGCCAGAACCCGGCTCCTAAGTGCCAGTTCGATACAGACGCAGACAAGATTTTTGACGACTTTGGACAGTTATTTTGACGATGTTAAGCAGTTATCAGACCTTCTAGAAGATTGAAAGTTTCTCCTAATATATATGACATGTGATACAATTCATCTGGACACAGGGAAACAATTTTAATCGTGAAGAGGTGCGATCCAAAGTGAAGAGGTGCAAAGACTTGGTCACGGACTCCAGCGCCTAGGCGCCAGATCCCGACACCTAGGTACCACAGTTACTTTCTAGAAGATACATTGTATTTGAACGAATTTTGAAGATGTGCCTTAAGTAACCCCTGGTCAAATTCGGAGCTATATAAATAGAAGTCCATTCTACAGAGAAAAGTGCACACTATAGCACCTAATCAACCCAAAGCTCTCCACGCTTCAAAATAGTTTTCGGGAGCCACCTTCTTTAGTATTTAGTGAGTTTATTTTTAGTTTATTTTGAGTGTTAAGTGTGAGTTTATTAGTGTTGTTGTTGTTGAAGTCTTTCATTTTGCATTGGAGTCAGTAGAAGTCAGCGGATCACTTGAAGAAACATTACAGATAAGTATTTGTAACTTGTTTCAAAGTTTTATAAATATGTTTTGTTATGTTAATTCAATGTGTTCTGAGTAGTTAATTTTCTTTCTTCTTTCAACTATGAAAAGATAATAAGATAATTAAATTTTGATGGAGAACTTAACTTAAAATATTTTCAAAAATTGTGATGATATTTATACCTGATCTTAATTTACTTTTTAAATTTTCCATTTGAATTGTTAAAATCTGTTGAAGAATTCAGAGACCTATCTGAAGATGAGTTCTTAACTAGTAGATATCACATGAATCCATGGGTAATCGAAGGCTATATGCGGATTATTCAAGGTGAAGTGCAAATAAATTGGGAGATATTGATATTGGGCGTAGAATTGATTAGTTTTTAGAGTGACAGACTAAATTCTAATAATTCAGTTTATAGAAAGGGAACGGGCCACAAGCGGGGCCCACCATAGCCACCCATGGACATCTAGTAGTGTGAGCCTATATTAACCCATTCTACTAATAATACATCCTGAACCGATCTATAGATTAGCCAATGTTCTTTATACTATCGAGCGAAGGTAAAGAATATGAATACTTCTATTTGGAACAATACCATATTCTAGGTTCTCCTCAAAATATAATTATTTTGAAAAATCTTGGATTAGTTGAAAATGAGAAAGTTGTTTTATTTATACTTGCATTAACCTTTACTTTATTGCTGCTTACTTACATTTAGTAGAAATTTCATTAAAACTTAAAATCTAATTTTTAAAGAAAATAAAATTTATAATTAATTTGAAAATCTATTAATTTCCTTTTAATCTTAATTAACCTTTGCTTAATTAATCTTCCATGTGGGATCGATAACCAGGACTCCAATAGAGCCCTGTATTAGTCTTAGAACTTTGTGCTACCTTAAAATATAATAATGTTTCTGATGATGATATTCGTCTTAGACTCTTTCTTTTTTCCTTAAAAGATAAAGCAAAGATGTGGCTTAACTCATTAGCAACTTGTTCTATTAAAACTCGAGCGGATATGTCACAAAAATTCCTCGCTAAATATTTTCCTCCTTCTAAAACTCGCTAAATTAAGAAATGATATTACTTCATTTTTGCAATTTGATGGAGAAACAATTTATGAAGCTTGGGAAAGATTTAAAGAACTATTAAGAAAATGTCCTCATCATGCTTTACCAAATTGGTTAATTATTCAAACATTTTATAATGGACTTATTGGATCACTTAGATCTATTATAGATGCTGCTGCTGGTGGTTCTTTAATGGCTAAAACATTTGAAGAAGCTTATACCTTAATTGAATAAATGGCTAACAATAACTTTCAATGGCCTCCTGAAAGGATTAATCCTAAAAGAATGGCAAGTATTCAAGATAATGAAGCCCTTTCTATTTTAGCTTCATAAGTGGCTGTTATATCTAATAAATTAGATAATTTGGCTATTAAATTATCGCATGTAAGTAATGATAATTCTGTAAACATTGATGATTCTCAAATAATGGAAACTTTGCAAGATGTTGCTAGTAAAAATAACAATCTTTATTCAAATTATTATAATCCAGGTTGAAAAAATCACCCTAATTTTAATTGGAATAATGGACATCAAAAATGGGGTAATAATCAAGTTAATCCAACCAAAAATTAGAATAATCAAGGAAATTCAAACTTTAGACCAACTTATCCTCCTGGTTTTAACAATCAGCAGAAAAAGTTATCTGTAGAAGAATTGATTTTGCAACTAAGTAATCGGCTACAAAATCAAAACATTGTTATTCATAATATTAAGAATCAGATGGGTCAAATTGCTAATTTTATTAATTACAGACCTCAAGGAACACAGACTCTAGCAATGTCAAAATTAATCCTAAATAATCTAAAAAAATCATAAATAAGCAAAAGCTGTACAACTTAGAAGTGCAAAGGAATTAAAAGAGAAAATTCAGAATGAAACTAAAAAGAGAGAGAAGTTGAAGAGATTGAAAACCTAAGGAAACTCTTTCTCCAAGTAAAGATCAAACTGTCATTCCTATTGAAGTAGATGTTGAAAGACCACCAACACCTTTTCCACAACGTCTAAAACAACAGAATCTTGACCATCAATTTTCTAAGTTCTTTGAAATTTTTAAGAAACTTACCATCAACATTCCTTTTGCTAAAGCTTTGGAATAAATTCCAAGTTATGCAAAATTTATGAAGGATATTTTAAGTAAGAAAATGAAATTTAAAGCTTATGAAACTGTTGCATTAAGTGGAGAATGTAGTGCAATAATTCAAAAGAAACTACCTCAGAAATTTAAAGATCCTGGAAGTTTCACTATACCATGTGCTATTAGAGAAAAATTTTATGGAAAAGCCTTGTGTGATTTAGGAGCAAGTATTAATCTCATTCCATTTTCTATCTTTTGAAGGTTAGATTTAGGTGATATTTCTCCAACCACTGTAACCCTTCGACTAGCGATCGATCTATCATTTATCCTAAAGGAGTTATAGAGGATGTTCTTATTAAGGTAGATAAATTTATTTTCCCTGTGGATTTCAATGTACTGGATATGGAAGAAGATAAAGAAATACCTATTATTTTAGGGAGACCTTTTCTAGCTACCGGACGTGCTATGATTGATATGCAAAAAGGTCTCCCTAAGAGTTAATGATCAAGAGATAACATTTAATGTTCTAAAATCAATGAGGTATCCAGACAAAGAAAAAGGCTATCGGATAGATATTTTTTATTATATAATTGAAAAGCATTATCAAAAAAATGTAAGGTCATTTCTGAAGAAAAAAATGATGAATCCATGTTATATAATGAGTCATTAACAAAAGAAAATGAAAAAGTAAATGATAAAAATTTATTTGAAAAAACTCATTATATTCATGATAATTAAGAAATTTTAGACACAAATGAAAATGATATACTTTTACCCTCAGTTAAAAAATCCTAAGAACTAGAATTAAAAATATTACCTGCACATTTAAAGTATGCATTTCTTGAAAATTCATTAACTTTACTTGTGATTGTATCTTCAAAACTAAGCATACATCAAGAAGAAAAATTAATTGGAGCTGTAAAGAACTATAAGAAAGCTTTTTGTTGGACTATTGCAGATATAAAAGAAATAAGCCCTTCAATCTGTATGCATAGGATTTTAATGGAAGAAAATTGTAAACTCACTATTGAACCTTAAAGAAGATTAAACCCAATTATGAAAGAGGTTGTTCAAAAAGAAATTTTAAAATGGTTAGATGCTGGAATCATTTATCCTATTTCGGATAGTCAATGGGTAAGTCCTATTCATTGTGTTCCGAAGAAAGGAGTAACTGTCATAGTTAATGATAAAAATGAATTAATTCCTACAAGACAAGTTATTGGATGGTGAATTTGCATTGATTATTGAAAATTAAACAACGCCACTAGAAAGGATCATTTTCCTTTACCTTTTTTAGATCAGATGCTGGATAAATTAGCTGGACACTCATATTTTTGTTTCTTGGATGGATATTCTGGTTATCATCAATTACCTGTTGCTCCTGAGGACCAAGAGAAGACAACATTTACAAGTCTTTATGGAACATTTACTTTTAGAAGAATGTCTTCCAGTTTATGTAATGCATCTGCAACTTTTCAGAGATGTATGATGTCAATATTATGTGATTTAATTGATAAAGGAATTGAAGTATTTATGGATGATTTTTCAGTATTTGGAACTTCTTTTGAGACTTTCTTGGAAAATATAACAAAAGTTCTAAAAAGATTTGAAGAAACAAATTTGGTTCTAAACTGGGAAAAAGGTCAGTTTATGGTCACAGAAGGAATTGTACTTGGACATAAAATTTCACAAAAACGGATGGAAGTTGATCAAGCAAAAGTGAAAATTATTACTGAACTTCAACCACCTACTATTATTACTGATGTGAGAAGTTTTCTGGGTCATGCTGGATTTTATAGAAGACATATAAATGATTTTTCTAAAATTGCTAAACCTCTTCATCATTTATTAGAAAAAGAAGCCAAGTTCAAATTTAATGAAGATTATCTCGAATGCGTTCAATATTCCAAAAGAAAAATTAAACACTGCACCTATCATTGTTGCACCTGATTGGAGTAAACCTTTTGAACTAATGTGTGATGCAAGTGATTATGCAATTGGAGCTGTATTGGGACAAAAATATGAGAAAATTTTCAAAGTTATATATTATGCAAGTAAAACTCTTAATGAAACTCAAATAAATTACACTACTACTGAAAAAGAGCTTTTAGCAATAGTACATGACTTTGATAAATTTAGACCATATCTTCTTGAGACAAAATGTATCGTAATACTGATCATTCTGTTATAAAGTATTTAATGTCTAAAAAGGATGCTAAACCTAGATTGATCAGATGGTTTTTACTTTTACAAGAATTTGATTTTCAAATAATGGACAAAAAAAGAGCTGACAACCAAATCGCTGATCATTTATCAAGAATTAAAAATAATAGTAAGAATATTTTTGAAGAAAATATAAATGAGAAATTCACTGATGAACAGTTAAATGTTATTCAAGGATTACAATTGCCTTGATATGTAGATATAATTATCTATTTGGTTAGCAATATTTTACCATATGGGTTGAATAACAAATATATTAAGAAATTCAAGAATGATTGTAAATCATATATTTGGGAAGATCCTCATTTATTTAAAATAGTAAGAGATTCTATAATTCGAAGATGTGTACCTTATGAAGAAACTTTTGCAATAATTCAAAAATGTCATTATTCTGAATTTGGAGAACACTTTGGAGTAGATAAAACTGTATTTAAACTTTTAAATTCTAGATTTTATTGGCCTACATTACTCAAAGATGTTGGATATTATATGAAAACTTGTGATCGATGTCGAAGAATGGGGAATATATCTAAAAAAGATGAAATGCCTCTAAGCTATATATTAGAAATTGAAATTTTTGATGTATGGGATATAGACTTTATGGGACCTTTTGTACCATCATCTGGAAAAATTTATATTTTATTAGCAGTTGATTATGTTTCAAAGTGGATTGAAGCAATAGCCATACCTAACTGTGATTCCAAAAGTGTTTCAAAATTTTTAAAGAAAATGATTTTTAAAAGATTTGGAATGCCAAGGGTAATTATCACATATGGGGGAAGTCATTTCAGAAATATAAGAATTCAATCATTACTGGAAAAATTTGGAATCCAACATAGAATTGCAACTGCTTATCACCCACAAATAAACGGAATGGCTAAAGTATCAAATAAGGAAATTAACAGAATATTAGAGAAGACTGTTAATCCTATAAGAACTGACTGGGTTGATAGACTTGATTCTGCATTATGGGCTTATAGAATAGCTTATAAGACACCTATCGGAATGTTACCTTATCAATTAATTTATGGTAAACATTGTCATTTACCTGTTGAACTGGAACATAAAGCTTACTGGGCGATAAAGGAGTTTAATTATGATTTGAGTGCTGCAGGAGAAAAACGATTATTACAACTAAATGAAATGGAAGAGATAAGAAATGAGTCCTATGAAAATGCAAAGATTTACAAGGAAAGAATGAAGAAATTTCTTGACAAAAAGATTTCAAGGAAAACATTTGAGCCTAGACAAGAAGTATTATTATTCAATACTCGTTTAAAACTTTTTCCTCGAAAATTAAGATCTAAATGGATGGGACCATTTATAATTGAAAAAGTACACCCTTATAAAGCTGTGGACATTAGAGATCCTAAAACTGGAAAAATATTTAAAGTTAACGGATTAAGACTGAAGCCTTATATGGGAGAAATGAAATCAGATTACAAAGAGGCTTACGAACTGAGTCTACCTAATTAATTCAATTAATTAGGTCAGGCTGACGACTTTAAACCAAGCACTTTGTGGGAGGCAACCCATTTATTATCATTGTGATTGTGTGTGATTTGAATTTATCTTAATCGATGTTTGTATGTTGATCACACCCTTTTTATAGAACTATTTTAAGACCGAAACTTTATAAATTTAACGATAGGCGAAACAAAGTCGAACGTGGTTCTGGCGCTTAGGCGCTAAACTCTGTGCCTGAGCGCTAGCATAACTAGTGCATATCGATAGTCCGGCGCCTAGGCGTTAGATTCTGGCGCCTAAGCGCCACAGTTACAGATCGTGCAAAAACCGAAATTCTTTAGTTTTACACACGAAATCTCCTTATAAATTGGCCTACCATCGTCCCCAATCCCTAAGCAACCTTATTTTTGACCTGAGCAATTCAATTTAGAGGAGATAAGAGGAGTTTTAAAGAAATGGAAAGAAAAAATCACGAAAATGAGGTAAGAGACAAGTCCCCCAAAGACCCTCAACCTTATTTTAATGGTTTTATTGCAGTTAGTATGGAGAGGTTATTTATGTGTTTAAAAAAGATTGAAGTGGAAATGCTAAGCATTGGGATTCATTTGCACGAGATGTACCATCAATTTGAACACTTGGAATGGCAAACGAAACTTCAGTTTTACCATATGGCGGCCTATCAAGACGCTCAAGTAGCAATGTACGAGAAGAGCAAGTGGATTGATTAAAAGATGACTTTGGAATTTCCAAGGGCATTGGTTTTCTATCTCCACGGTCCAAGAGAACTTCACTACGAAAGAGATGAAAATTGAAATTCGGTGTTGAATAGATCTTTTATGTGTTCTAGGTGTGATTAAGTCTAGTTCTAGTGTGTCGAATATCAAGTTTGTGTATTTTCTTAATTGTTCAATGTGTCTTGTTGGATTAAAAATTTGCTTTGAATTTATGTTGTTTGTGTTGTTTATAGAATGATGAACTTTGGTATGAGTCCTATTCTGGAATTTAATGAGCTTGGAATGAAAAATATGAATTGGAATTGAAGAGATTTGATTATATCTTAAAGTTTGAAATGTGCATCTAAGTTATCATTTTAATTGATTTTGAAAATGATTGGATGTTGGAAATTGGAGTAATACTCTCAAATTAGTGTTAGAAGTTGAATTTGATAAGTTTTGCTGAAAATTAAAATTTTTAGAATGAATTTTGGGAAGGCGAGTCTGGCGCCTAGGCATCAGTTCGGCCTGAACCCAAAAACTTCATCTTCTTAAACCCCTCACGCCATTTTCGACGCTTAGGCTTCCTTTGATCCTATGAATTTATTTTGTGTTTTTGTTTCTCGTTTAGATGGCACCCAAATCTAAGCGAGGAAAGTAAAGAGAAAATTTTGATCGTAGCAAGTTTGTCACTGCTGCTGCACATTTTTGATACAAAGATTTTGCTATGACGAGGAAGTTTATCTCGGAATGAAGTTTTTACAATCCTGTTGGAAGGATTTAAGACACAATCATTGCACTCAACTGACAACAATTCTGTTACTTGATTGTTGTCACTGTTATCCCAGTCATTAGGGAATTTTATGCAAATTTCTTGAATGCTGAAGAGTATGAGATTTTCGTAAGAGGAGTTGGAGTAGGATTCACTCGAGAGCGTATCAATATTTTCAATGGCCTGCCACCAAACATCGAGTGCTATTACTTTGGATTATCTCCATCTGAGGGAGATTTAGAGATGATTATTGCTTACTTGACTGATGGTACTGTAGCATGGAAGATCCGAAACAAAAAACGAGTAAATTTTTCATCGTCTAAGCCAAATGGTGTTTCAAAGGCATGGCATTACTTTATTTCTGCTCACCTCCATCCTTCCAATCATTTGAGTGAGGTTACCAAGGACAGAGCTATCCTTAACTACCGCATACAAGAGAGGAAGTCAATTGATGTTGGGAGTATCATTTATGATTCTGTAGAGGTCATTGCTTGTTCTAGTACTTCTGTGAGACTTGGATTCCCATCTTTGATTTATTCTTTGTGTGAAAATGTTGGAGTTGTTGCTGAGCTTTCAGAGGAAAAGCTCAAGACTACAAAGCCTATTGGACGAGAAAGTGTTAGTATTTATGATTTACTCTGAGGTAAGAGTTCTACCGTACCTTCTACTTCATTACCTACTTCTGGTAGACCTTCTACTTCTAGACCTTCTACTTCTGCTGCTGATCCACCATCTAGTTTTTTGGAGAACTGACCCTCGATCCGTAGCAATGCACCAAAAAAACTTGGTTTGTAATCACCAAACAATGCAGTAATATATGCTATCAAAAATATGTTATGGTCAATACTTTGACTTAAATAATAATAGAGGCTAGTGTATATAAATATAATTTTATGAAAAATATTTTACACACTAGGGGTACTACGCAAGTATACGTATCCTATCAAGTAATATAGGGCTTTAAATTAAGACCACAATATCGATCCCACGAGGAGGATTATAGATTTTTCTTTTAAATATTTTGATTTTATTTTTATGTATTTCTTTTAAAGTTAAAAAGTTAATATTTAATTTACTATATGCAGAAATAAAGCAGTAATAAAGTAATGATTGATGAAAATAAAAGGAGCAAACAACTTTCTTCCTTTCAATTAATCCAAGATTTTTTAGATAATGTAATATTTGTGGAGAATATAAATTTATGGTATTGTGCCAAATAGAAGCATTCCTATTCTTTACCTTCGCTTGATAGTATAAAGAACATTGGCTAATCTATAGATCAGGTCTGGATGTATTGTTAGTAGAATGGGTTAATCTAGGCTCACACTACTAGATGTCCAAGGGTGGCTATGGTCGTCTCTACTATTGACACTTTCCTTCTTATAAACCAAATTACAAGAATTTAGCCTGTCGCTCTAAAAACCTATCAATTCAACGCTGAATAAATATTATCTTCCTATTTATTTGCACTTCACCTTGAATAACCCGCGCAAGTCCTTCGACTACCCAAGGATTCATGTGATATCTACTAGTTAAGAATTCATCTCCTTCTATGTTTCAAAACTCTTCAACAGATTTTAACAATTTAAATAGTAAATTAAGATCCGGTACTAATATCATCATAATGTTTAAAATATATATATAGTTTTTAATTCTCCAACAAATGTTATATTATCTTATTTATCTTTTTATAATTGAAAGGAGAAAGTAAAGTAACTACTCAGAACACATTGAATTTAAACAACAAAACATATAAATAAAACTTTAAATCAAAATACAAATACTTATGTCAAGTGTTTCTCCAACTGAACCTCTGAATCCTTCTGTCTCCAAAGTAAATAGACTTCAAAAGCAACGACTCTTCAAATACTCTCAATACAAACTCTAAATAAACTCACTAAGAAACTATAAATATGGCCCTTAAAATATTTCTCTAATCTCTCTAAATGGAACTATATGATCTCTCTCTAATTTTAGGCTATGTGGGGCGTGGGGCTAAGTTGGGCATTTTTCTCTGAAGGAGTAGCCTTCTATTTATAGGCTTCAAGGGTTGCCTTGAAGCACCTCTTCAAAATATGTCCAGGTTCAATGAATCTTCTAGAAGGTGTGTCTGAGGCCTAGGCGCTGGGCTCCGTGCCCAGTTGTTCGCACTTCTTCACTTTGGATCGCACCTCTTCGCGATCATAACCATTTCCAAGCATCCAAATACAATGTATCACATGTCTTATTATCCAGGAATAACTCCCAATCTTCTAGATGGTCTAATAACCGCTCACACCATCAAAATAACCGTCCAAAAGTCATCAAAAATCTTACAGAATTCTGTATCAAACTGGCGCTTAGGTACCGGATTCTGGCGCCTAGGCGCCAGACCAATTATTTTGACAATTTTTCATTTTAGCTCCATTTTTCTCTTTTTTTATCTTTTTTCTTTCTTAAACATTTTTGCATCACCTACATCCAAAACACAAAAATACCTTTCATTAAAGCATAATATCCTTAAGAATTTGATAAAAATCAAGGCATAAAAATAGGTATTTTTTCATGGATCAAAATCTCCCAAACTTAAACGTTACTTGTCCTCAAGTAACCCTTTTTACTATATAAAATGTATAACAATTGGAATAAAAGGTAAATATTTAAGATTTCTTATAATTTTTGATTTTATAAAGGTTTTAGTAAATTATTAACCGAATTTTACTAACTAAGTTTAATTTTAAGAATTTAAAGAATATTTAACTACCAATCATAAGATTTCAAAAAAAAATTTTCATTCACTTCGAAAATAATTGTAATTTATTATATTAAGATCACATAAATTATTTACAAGAAAAAGTTCTTCATGAAAATTTTTTCTAATAAAGATTTATGCATAAAAATTAAGTAAAATATGTAATCAGTTTTTTTTCTTATAAGCTAATTCAAGTGAACCAATTTTTGATTAGGCATCTCCTCAAGCTTCTCCTCTCTCTCTCTCTTTTTTACAGAGAGGATTACTATATCTGGATAGCCTGTTAATGGTTTTGAACTTCGCTATCCTTAACTTATATTTTCAAACTTATACATTTTCACTTAATTACTATAACATGAATAGATTTAAAAAGAATTTCAATCTTTTCTTTTTCAAGTTATAATTTTTGTTTTCTTAATACTTCTAAAATTCAATTATTTCTACTATGAATAGAAAATTTTCTTAATCTTACTCTTCTTTAAGTTCAATAATTCTATTCTTAAAATCAATCAAAGTTATTAAAATTTTGGTTAAGTCTACTAAATTATTTATAATTTCAAAAATTTAAATGATCTTAAATAGATTCTTCATTCCTATGTTATGTTAATATATTTTTTTAGAAAATATTAGTTCATTAAGGATAAATAAAATTTAAATTTGCATGTATTTTCCCTTCCCCCAAACTTAAGCTTTGGTATATCATGAAAAAAAAATTTAAAGTATGAGAGAAAGAAAGGTATAATTTCAAAAAGATTTTTTATAAGTATGTAAAAACAGTTTAAAAAAGAAAAATTTACTTCTACACATGCTTTTTATGAATATTACCGAAATAACGAAGCATATATAAAAGTAAGCGTGCTCATATATATATATATATATATATATATATATATATATATATATTATATCAATAGCTGAATTAAATGACTATACAACTCACATTAACAGAAACAGAACAACATTACTAACTATTAAGAATACTAAACAGTAGGCTGAAACAGAAATAAACATTAATTCATCCAAATTTCAGTCTTCAACACAATACACTAAATATCTAAAACAGTCTCAACATCAAACAATCCACACCAAGTTTCATAAACAAATCTACACTAACAAACAACAAACAACAAACAACCAACAGTACTAGCAAACAAGAAATAAACTAACAACTGAATCAACACATCTCAGAGGTAAATCAAGCTACTAATCACTATCTGTAGCTTCGTCATCGTCATCACCAAAAGTTAAAGAATGAGTTTAAGAATCCATGAAGAAACTCTAAAAATCAAAATTTTTCTCAAAATTTTGGTTTTTAGCAAAAAATAGGAAAAACTATGGTAAGAATAAAAAATAAATGGATTAGAAGATAGATTTGACCTTAAGATGAAGAAATCAAGTGATTTTGGGCTCAAAAACTTGATGTTTTGACATCAAAATGGATCTAGAGGGTGGGTTTTCACGAAAATGAGGAAGGGGATGAAGCTTAGGCGTCAACCATGGCTAATGGGGTCTAAGTGCTAATTTTCGTTAAGCAGGCCGAACTGGCGCCTAGGCGCCGAGTTCTAGCGCCTAGGCGCCAGACTCGCTTTTCACAAAAATCACTTTAAAAAATTTTATTATCCACCAAAAATCATAAATTCAACTTCCAATTACTCATATTAGAGTAGTGCTTCAGTTTCCAACTTCCAAAATATTTTCCAAAAATTTTTAAAAATTAAAAATTAAATCCACCAATTAAATATAAGGTTTAAATAAAACTCTTCTAATTCCATTCATAATCTTCAATTTTCGCTCAATACAATACAGATAAGTATAGTAATATGATTCAAGTCCTATCAAAAAATCAAACTACACAATTTCAAAGCAAATACAACACACATTGAACAATAAATCAAACACTCCAACAATACAATCGATTTACTAAATCGATACAACGACACACTAATAAAAGTCTCGATCACACCACAATAACTATCTAATCTACGAATTTGATATTTCCATTCTCTTCGCAATGAAGATTACTCAGCCTACTTGGGAAGAATACTAACGCTCTAGAAAAATCCGTAGATGTTTTCTTGTCGATCGATTTGTTCTTCGCATACATCTCCACCTGAGCATCTTGATAAGCCGCTAAATGATCAAATTGGAGCTTCGCTTGCCATTCCAGATGTTCGATTTGATGATACATCTCATGGAGGCGATCTCCAATACTTTTGAAATCTGCTTCAAACTTATATAAAAGACTTCAAAATTTTCTCCAAACTTACAACAATAAAACCATTGAAGTAGGGTTAAGGATCCTTTGAACCTTTGTCTCTAGCCTCTTCTCCAAGATTTCTTCTCTCCATTTCTTCAAAAATCCTCTATAATCTCTCAGGAATGAAGTATCTAGGTCGTAATTTTGGTTGCTTAGGGATTAGGGACGAAGATGGGGTGATTTAAAGGAGAAAATCATCTGAAAAACTAAAAAAATTTGGTTTTTACACGATCCAATAACTGTGGCGCTTAGGCGCCAAATCTGGTGCCTCGACGCAGGACCCATCTATACACAATTTATTCTGGCGCCTAAGTGCCGGAACCATGTTCGACTCCGTTTTACCTATCGTCAAATTTCAAAGTTTTGTTCTCCAAAATAGGTAAATTAGAATGGTAAGATCAATATAGACTTAGTAACACAAATTATAAACAATCATTATGAAGGTTAACTTGATCTCCTTTTTACTCACATATGAAATGGAGTGATCCAAAGTCCAAACTTATATACTTCGAGATAATTTTTAGCTTAAGTCAATGAAGACTTGTTAGCATCCAATTTTCTAAAGTTATATAAAATTAGTCAAGACCGATGCATAACCTTACATTGAAAATGTAAAAACACACAAAAAATAACTATGATTTGCCTCCCACAAAGCGTTTAGTTTAACGTCGTCAGCCCGACCTAAGTAAGTCTTTAATCAGGTTGACTTAACTCGTAAGCCTCTTTATAAATCATTTTAATGTCTCCCAAAAAAGACTTCAGTCTTAATCTGTTAACTTTAAATACTTTTCCTGTTTCGGGGTCTTTAATATCCACAGCTCCATAATGGTATACTTTCTCAATTATATAAGTTCCTATCCATTTAGATCTTAATTTTCTAGGAGAAAGTCTTAAACGAGTATTAAATAATAATACTTCTTGTCCAGGCTCGAATATTTTTCCTGAAATCTTTTTATCATGTAATATCTTCATTTTCTCTTTATAAATTTTTGCATTTTCATATGATTCATTTCTTATTTCATCCATCCCATTTAATTGTAATAATCGTTTTTCTCCTGCAGTATTCAAATCAAAATTAAACTCCTTTATCGCCCAATAAGCTTTATGTTCAAGTTCAACAGGTAAGTGATAATGTTTACCATAAATTAACCGGTAAGGTGACATTCCGATTGGTGTCTTATAAGCTGTTCTATAAGCCCCTAATGCGTAATCAAGTCTATCAACCCAATCAGTTCTTTTAGGATTAACAGTCTTCTCTAAAATTCTTTTAATTTCTTTGTTTGATACTTCAGACATTCTACTTGTTTGAGGGTGATATGGAGTTGCAATTCTGTGTTTGATTCCAAATTTTTCCAGTAATGATTGAATTCTTAAATTTCTAAAATGACTTCCACCATCTGTGATAATTACCTTAGGCATTCCAAATCTTGAAAAAATCATTTTCTTAAAAAAATTTGAAACAATTTTGGAATCACAGTTAGGTAAAGTTACAACTTCAATCCACTTTGAAACATAATCAACTGCTAATAAAGTATAAATCTTTCCAGATGATGGTACAAACGGTCCCATAAAGTCTAAACCCCATATTATCAAAAATTTCAACTTCCAATATATAGTTTAAAGGCATTTCATCTTTTCTAGATATATTTCCCATCCTTTGACATCGATCACATGATTTCACATAATGCCTCACATCTTTAAACAAGGTAGGCCAATAAAATCCTGAATTTAATATTTTAGATGTAGTTTTATCTACTCCATAATGTCCTCCAAAATCAAAATCATGACATTTTTAAATAATAGCAAAAGTTTCTTCATAAGGTACACATCTTCGAATTACAGAATCTCTTCCTAATTAAAATAAATGAGGATCCTCCCAAATATAAGATTTAGTATCATTTTTAAATTTCTTAATATATTTGTTATTCAATCCATAAGGTAGAATATTGCTAACTAAATAGTTAACTATATCCGCATACCAAGGTGTTTGGCATTTTTGAATAACATATAAATGTTCATCAGGAAATTTCTCATTTATATTCTCCTCAGTAATAACATCATTCTTAATTCTAGATAAATGATCAACAATTTGGTTAGCAGTTACTTTTCTATCCACTATTTGAAAATCAAATTCTTGTAGAAGTAAAACCCATCTTATCAGCCCAGGCTTAGCATCTTTTTTGACATTAAATATTTAATAGTGGAATGATCAGTATGAACTATGTATTTGGTACCAAGAAGATAAGGTCTAAATTTATCAAAGGTATAGACTATAGATAAAAGCTCTTTCTCAGTAGTAGTGTAATTTCTTTGAGTTTCAGTAAGGGTTTTAGTAGCATAATATATAACTTTGAAAATTTTCTCATATCTTTGTCCCAATACATCTCCAATTGTGAAATCACTTGCATTACACAGTAATCCAAAGGGTTTATTCCAATTCGGTGCAATAATTATAGGTGCAGTTATTAATTTTTCTTTTAAAATATTAAAAGCATTAATACGATCTTCATTAAATTCAAATTTAGCTTCTTTTTCCAATAAATGACTAAGAGGTTTAGCAATTTTAGAAAAATCCTTTATATATCTTCTATAAAATCCAAAGATATCCCTGAAAACTTCTCACATCGATAATGGTAGTAGGTGGTTGCAGTTCAAAGAATAATTTTCACTTTTACTTATCAACTTCCATCCCTTTTTGTGAAATTTTGTGACCAAGTACAATGCCTTCTGTGACCATAAATTGACATTTTTCCCAGTTCAGAACTAAATTTGTTTCTTCACATCTTTTCAAAACTTTGGAAATATTTTCCAAATAAGATTCAAAAGATGTTCTAAAGACTGAAAATTCATCCATAAATATTTCAATTCCTTTGTCAATCAAATCACAAAATATTGACATCATACATCTTTGAAAAGTTGCAGGTGCATTACATAAATTGAAAGGCATTCTTCTAAACGCAAATGTTCCCTAAGGACTTTAAATGTTGTTTTCTCTTGGTCCTTAGGAGTGACAGGTAATTGATGATAACTAGAATATCCATCCAAAAAACAGAAATATGAGTGTCCAACTAATTTATCAAGCATTTGATCCAAGAAAGGTAAAGGAAAATGTTTCATTAAAATGTTTAAAATCTTCTTCCATTAAAATTCTATGCATACAGATGGAAGGGCTTATTCCTCTTATATAAGCAATAGTCCAACCAAAAGCTTTTTTATAATTCTTTAACACTCCTATTAATTTTTCTTCTTGTTTAGTTTAGAAGAAATAATAACAGGTAAAATTAATAAATTTCCAAGAAAAGCATATTTTAAATGTGCAGGTAACATTTTTAATTCTAGTTCAGGGGCTTTTTTAATTGAGGGTAAAGTATATCATTTGTGTTATGTCCAAAATTTCCCAGTTATCTTTAATATAATGAATTTCTTTAGATAATTCTTCTTCTTTTAATTCTTCATTTTTGTCGGTTAATAATTCAATTTTTTCTTCAGAAATGATTTTACATCTTTCTTGATAATGTTTTTCAATTATAAAATCAATAATATCCATTCAATAACATTTTTCTTTATCATGGTATTTCATTGATTTAAGGACATTGAATTTAATCTCTTGATCATTAACTCTCATGGTTAATTCTCCTTTTTCCACATCAATCATAGCTCATCCAGTAGCTAGAAAAGGTCTCCCTAAAATAATTGGTATTTCTTTATCTTCTTCCATATCAAGTACAATGAAATCCACAGGGAAAATAAATTTATCCACTTTAACAAGAACATCCTCTATAACTCTTTTAGGGTAGGTGATAGATCTATCAGCTAACTGAAGGGTTATAGTGGTGGGAGTAATCTCACCTAAATTCAACCTTCGAAATATAGAAAATGGTATGAGATTAAAACTTGCTTCTAAATAATATAAAGCTTTTCCAATAGCGCAAGGTATAGTTAAACTTCTAATATCTTTAAGTTTCTGAGGAAATTTCTTTTGAATTATTGCACTACATTCATTATTTAATGCAACAGTTTCAAAAGCTTCAAATTTTCATTTATTACTTAAAATATCCTTCATAAATTTTGCATAAGTTGGCATCTGTTCCAAAGCTTCAGTAAAAGGTATGTTAATGGTAAGTTTCTTAAAAATTTCAAAGAACTTAGAAAATTGATGATCAAGCTTCTGTTGTTTTAGTCTTTGAGGGAAAGGTGGTGGGGGTTTTTCAACTTCCACATTAATAGGAATAACAGTCTGATCTTGACTGGGAGAAGGAGTTTCTTTAGGTTTTTCAATCTCTTCATCCTCAATCTCATTTTCAATTTCATTCTGTATTCTTTTTTTTAATTCATTTCTACTTCTAAGTTGCACAGCTTTAACATGTTCATGTTCTTTTCCAGTTTCTTTTGGATTGAATTCAACATTACTAGGAAGTATTCCTGGAGGTCTGTGATTAATTAAATTAGCGATTTGTCCCATTTGATTCTCAATATTACGAATAGCAGTGTTTTGATTTTGTAATTGATTACTCATTTGTAAAATTAATTCTTCTATAGATAACTTTTTCTATTGATTATTAAATCCAGGTGGTTTATAGTGTGAATTTACTTGATTGTTCCAATTTCCAGTTGGATGGGATTGATTATTACCCCATTGTTGTTGTGCATTATTCCAGTTAAAATTAGGGAGATTTTTCCATCCACGATTATAATAATTGGAATAAGGGTTATTTTTACTAGTAATATCTTGTAAAGTTTCAATAGTTTGAGAATCTTCATTATTAACAGAGTTGTTATGTGATATATTGATAGCAAAATTATCTAATTTCTTAGATATTGCAGCTACTTGTGAAGCTAAGATAGAAAAGGCTTCGTTATCATGAATACTTGCCATTCTTTTAGGATTAATCCTTTTAGAAGGCCATTGAAAATTATTGTTAGTCATTTCTTCAATTAAAGCATAAGCTTCTTCAAATGAATTAGCCATTAAAGATCCTCCAACAACAACATCAATAATTGATTTAAGTGATCCAATAAGTCCGTTATAAAATGTTTGAATAATTAACCAATCAGGTAAAGCATGATGAGGACATTTTCTTAATAGTTCTTTAAATCTTTCCTAAGTTTCATAAATTGTCTCCCCGACAAATTGACTAAATGAAGTAATATCATTTCTTAATTTAGTAGTTTTAGAAGGAGGAAAATATTTAGTAAGGAATTTTTGTGCAATTTCAGCCCATGTTTTAATAGAAACTGTTGCTAATGAGTTTAACCACATCTTTGCTTTATCTCTTAAAGAAAAAAGAAAGAGTCTAACTCTAATAGCATCATCAGAAACATTGTTATATTTAAAGGTAGCACAAAGTTCTAAAAAACTAGCAAGGTGTAAATTTAGATCCTCATTTGGTGTTCCCCCAAATTGATTATTTTGAACCGTTTGAATAATAGACGGTTTAAGCTCAAAAGAATTAGCATCTACAGTAGGTATTTGGATACTACTATGAAGTTCATCAATTGTAGGGTTATCATTATCCCTTAATGGTTTGTAAACATTTTATTTCTTAATTTCCATTGGATTTTGTAAATTATTATGTAAATATAGCCATCTCTTGATATTTTTGAATTTGTTTTCCTTTTTTAATTCTTCTAACAGTTCTTTCTAATTCAGAATCTAAAGGTAATAATCCTTCAAATCCAGAACTACGCATAAAAAGTAAATAAAAAGTAAAATACCAGGAAATAAAATTATTTTTTTTATATTTGTTTTTGCTTGTTTTTTTTAAATAAATGTTTTTGGATTTTATATTTTTGACAATAAAAGAAATAAATAAAATAAAATATTTAAAATCTATAATTTTTTCCTCCCCGGCAACGGCGCCAAAGAACTTGACCCTCGATCTGCAGCAATGCACCAAAAACATGGTTTACAATCGCCAAACATTGCAGTCATTTATGCTATCAAAAATATGTTATAGCCAATACTTTGACTCAAATAATAATAGCGGCTAGTGTATATAAATATAATTTTATGGAAAATATTTTACACACTAGGGGTACTACACAAGTATACGTATCGCTTCAAGTAATATAAGGCTTTAAATAAAGACCCCCAGTATCGATCCCACGAAGAGGATTATAGATTTTTTTAAATATTTTGATTTTATTTTTATGTATTTTTTTTAAAGTTAAAAAGTTGATATTTAATTTACTAGATGTAGAAATAAAGCAGTAATAAAGTAATGATTGATGTAAATAAAAATAAGCAAACAACTTTCTTCATTTCAATTAATCTAAGACTTTTTAGATAATGTAATATTCGTGGAGAATATAAATTTATAGTATTGTGCCAAATAGAAGCATTCATATTCTTTACCTTTGCTCGATAGTATAAAGAACATTGGCTAATCTATAGATCAGGTCTGGATGTATTGTTAGTAGAATGGGTTAATCTGGGCTCATACTACTAGATGTCCAAGGGTGGCTATGGTCGGCCATACTAGTGACCCTTTCCTTCTCTATAAACCAAATTTCAAGAATTTAGCCTGTCACTCTAAAAACTTATCTATTCTACGCCTATTTAATAATATCTTCCTATTTATTTGCACTTCACCTTGAATAACCCGCGCAAGGCCTTCTAGTACCCAAGGATTCATGTGATATCTACTAGTTAAGAATTCATCTCCTTCTAGGTCTCAAAACTCTTCAACAGATTTTAACAATTTAAATGGCCAATTTAAATAGTAAATTAAGATCTTGTATTAATATCATCACAATGTCTAAAATATATATAGATTTTAATTCTCCAACGAATTTTATATTATCTTTTTTATCTTTCATAATTGAAAGAAGAAAGTAAAGTAACTACTCAAAACACATTGAATTTAAAAAACAAAACGTATAAATAAAACTTTGAATCAAAATACAAATACTTATGTCGGCATATTTTTAGGTTGAGTGTTGTATTTTGAAAAGGGGTCGCCTACAGAAATTGTCGGTGAATTTTAAATTTTAAATTTAATTTAAATATATATATAATTTAGAGAGTAGCATTTGATTTTGAAAATAAATTTAAATTTAAAAATTTTAAGATATGAAATCAAACCGATCTCACATCCCGAATAGTTTATATAAACGAGCACCACACCACAAACCGTATATCTATTCCGAAGAATAGACACACTGCTTGATGATGGGGCTCGGTTAAATAAACTAGAAGATTTGTGACATCTATTTGGTCTGCGAACCAACTTTATAAGCCGACAAGTTCCCCTGCTTAATATAAATGAATTAAGCAGGGTTTATATTACCTGGGTTCTTAAAGTTCCCTATAAGGACAAGCCCCTATAGTTAATTACATCTTTAATTACGGGAATCATTTAAGAAAACTCTTGATAATGATCAGTGGTTTTGCTCTCAACAAAGTTTATGGTTTTCAAAGGATTGGATTTTGGAAATTTAAAAGGGATTAGCTTAAATTTGAGACAATTTATTTTAGGAGTCCAAAGAAAGAGAAGTAGGAGAAGCTGAGGATCCAAGAAGAATCTTGGCAACTTCCCAAACTATCCTATGGTTTGGCTTCAATCATGAGAATTTATTTAATGTTTCAATCCTGCCAATTTTAGTTACTTAGGACTTATATTTATATGACATGATCACATAAATAGCCTCGAAGATGTGAGGGTTTATGTCGTACCAAACGACCACCTCGGAGTCCTAAGACCAGTTAGGACTTAATTTGTATAAAATGATTATGCAAGTGCCTAACAAAAAGTTGAGGATTTATGTTGCACTAAAAAAACTACCTCGAAATCCTATGGCTTGGTTATTTAATTCTAAGAATGGTTTTGCTGAAGTAGATCTTGCGTTTTGCGGATGATGATGGCCGTGCTGCCCACCATGCTCCGAGCTCCTTGTTGTTGCAGAGGTTTAGTTTTAGAAGGTGAAAATCAGGAGATGAGAGAAGTGTTTTGGTTTAAAAAACTTAAAATCTAAATATTTTTAATATTTTAATTAAAACAAATCTTAAAGTTGTTTAAACAGAACCGATTAAGATCTCACGGTTCCATCATCCCGACACCGTTATTTTCATTAAATTCACTTAGTCCAGATGAATTTGCTAAACTCAACTGAATGAGTTCCACACTTTCATTTAGACCATGGGAAATCTCATTAGCAACACGTGGGTTACATCATCCGAAGTATTCCCGATCATTCAACGAGACGTTTTAATTTTGTTGCAATTGTAGTTTTATTGTTCTGTTTGTGATTAAATTTTGAGTTGTTTCATATTTTGGAATGTTGTGACAGTGAATTTTATCTTGTGATAACTTTTAATTTAGTTTTGGTTTCAGTTTTGGGGACTATCCCAAAGGTTTTGGTATTCATGCAACAGTTTTGTTTAACATGCAAGAAAAAGTAAAGTACAGTGCATGTAAGTAAATTGTAATAAAGTAAATTGTAATAAAATAAAAGCGTACCTGGAGGGTCTTCCCGTCATCCCAAGCTACATTTAAAACACATGTTAAGGCATTTAAACATATTTTTGCAAGAAATACCTAGGTAAAGCTAAGGGAAAGGGTTTTGGTTGTCTACCAGAATCCTAATCCTATTGCTAGTCATTTCCTATGACGTCTAGGTTGTTGGTTTGGTTTAAGGATGATTTTCTTCGTCAAAGAACAATTAAATTCAATTGTTCTTATAAAACATCCAGTCATATTGAGGATATGCTTAGGATGAATCTTAAACATCTTTTCAATACTTCTGGGATTTGAGTTCAAATGAATTTTATTGTATTGGTGAATTAATCATCAAAGGATTTTAATTTTGTTTTATATCTTGCTCAGTGAACTTAGGACATTTGAATATCTTATGTGTGAAGTGACACTTCACTTGATGCTTCATTTAAGAGTTATAACAATAAAAGCCTTTTAAGGGCGAAGTAATAAATATTTTAATTATTTAATTTGATTTGATTTAATTATAAAAATTAATTAATGATTATTAAGTTTGGAATAGGGTTCGAGTTATTTTAGATTTAATTTAAATACTTTAAGTGATATTATATTTCAGATTAACTTTTTATGTTTTAGATTTACTTATATTGAAAAAGGTGTTGAAATCTTTCATATGTTTTGATTTAACTCTTAATGTTTTCATTTAGGTTTGTTGTTAAGTGATTTTAATTTAATTTGATTTGATTTGATTTAATTTAATTTAATTTAACTTAATTTAATTTAATTTTAATTTAATTTTAATTTAATTTTAATTTAATTTTAATTTTAATTTTAATTTAATTTAATTTAATTTAATTTAATTTAATTTAATTTAATTTAATTTTAATTTTAATTTTAATTTAATTCTTAATTTAATTTAGTTTTAGTTTCAATATTTTTAATTTAATTTAATTTAATTGTTAAGGTGTTAATTTAATTTAATTTAAACTTTGACTTGACTTAATTTAATATAATTTAATTTAACTCCAAGATTTTAAACTTGATTTTAATTATTGGACCATTTAACATTTTAAGCTTTAATTCATTTAAGGGTTATCTTCTTTTAATTTTTAATTTATTTAGTTTGAATTAATATTTTAATTTTTAATTAAGAACTAAATATTATTGAAGTGAGTTATTTAGGGATTTTTAAATTAAAGAATAAATATCCTCTTAATAATATCCCAATTTTAATTATCCAAATTTTAAATATATTCTTTCCAAAATTTAAATTATTTAATTAATTAGAGTTTCATTTTGATATTTTCAAAGTGTTTAATGGGTTTCTACCCTTTTAATTTCCCTAAGTTTCAATCATCCAAGAGAAAATTAAAAGCGAATATTTTACCCTCCATTTTGATTAAACCTAAAGTTTTAATTAAGGGTTGAAATTCTTTAATTACCTTTAAGCCCTTTAGGCTTATTTATTTCATAACTCACTAAATTGTGCTCAAATGAATTTGAAATTTTTATGTCACCTCACTCACATTTCAATTATGACATTAGAGGAGAAAAATGTGATTTTTCTAACTTTAATTTATTTAGATAATTATTTCTAATGAAAAATAGGGATTTTCAATGGAAATTCAACAACATGACCAAGGTAAAGTTTCTGTCCATAAGAAAATTATGGAATTTTCCTAATGACTAGAGGACCACTTGGACTAATTTTGGTGATTTTTTGAATTATATTTTATTTATTATAATTATTTTGAGTTTTAAAGTATTAATTAATTTTAAAATAAAGTAGAAATTAAAAAATAGATTTTATATTTTTCTTAAATTTCTCTGACAACAAGAAGTCAAGAGAAATAAATTTTATAATTTTCTGATTTTTGTTTGATTTATTAGAATTATTTTAGTGAAAAAGGTTGAAAATTCATTTTTTAATATTAAAAATTACATTAAGCCTTTAAAATTCAATATCTTATCCTAGAGACTTAGGAAAAATATTTGGTTTATTCCTAACTGATTAGCAGTCAAAATGTGACATTTTTATGATTTTTAATATTTGTGTGATTTTTATTATTTTTTAATTATTAAAATATTAAAATATTGTGAAAAATCAACTTTTTTAGAAAATTCCAATTTTAATTTTCCTGAACTCCCCTGATATCAAAGAAACTCCAAAACTATTTTTGTGAATTTTTGAAAAATATTTTTGGAGTTATGAATTTTTAAAATTCCATTTTGCGTACGAGACTTAATCAATCCATTTGGTGGGGTTAATAAAGTCCAATTGGTATCAAAATTTTATGTAAAGTTCTTCTAACCCTAAAGAGCAATGGAGAATTGTTTTCAAGTCAATTTGGAGTGTGGTTAACCCTAATTAATTCAAATTCAGTTTTGGGAGTTTAGGCCAATTACGGTTATTATGAATGAATTAACTCAAAATATATTTTTATAGGGTCCCCTTGTCCTAAGAAACACCACCAAATTTTCCTAGAATTTATTTTACCACACGATAATTATTGGAATTAGAATACCTAAAACAGTGACATGAACTTGAAAAATCAATAACCTTTCACAGAGATGGCCTCTGACCTTGAAAAATTCAGGGAATGTTCCCAAGATCAGAGGCTTCAAAAGCTCTATGGTTTCATGTCATGCTGAATTGTCTATGCAAATGGAGAATCAAAACATTAGAAACAGTAAATAAATTATTAAAAATAAAATACTCATCCAATTAACATGATTTCTTTTCCACATTATTCTCCTCTGTTCACTGAGAAAGAGGGTATTTTTATTTTATTTTTGTTATTCTTCTATGCAAAGATATGAATTTTTTAAGTTCTGGTATTTAAATAAATCCAAAATATCCTAATTTTCTACTTATCCGACTCGGCGTCATCCTCGTCCGGATCGAAAGCCCACGCGTTGCTCCTTGATTCAGCATCGTCATCTGAGTCAGCGCTACGGGGGCCCGCCATTCACATACCATTGCGCTGTCCTACTTGATCTCAACCGTATGCTCGATACACGCACGATCCAACAGCTCCTGGTCATCATCTCCGACTGGTGTGCACCCGTGACCATCCACACTAAAACCTTAAGATCTCACTCGATTCTCCATGGATTTTTGTGTTCTTATACTCTATTAATTCGTCTTGAAGAGACAAACACATCTATACAGTTAAGATGCATTGAAATCAACTCAAACTAAATGGAGAATCTCCAGGAGCTCAGGAGGAAGAGTAAATTCATACCTTTGCTCAGAGAAGTGAAGCTTCGATCTGAGGGTTGTGTCACCTTCGATTGAGTCCAAACAAGCTCCAGATGAAGTCTCTTGCCTTGGGGAAATGCCTAGGTACAAAAGTGACCAAGGCCGATCACAAAGCTTGGAGGCTGGAAGCAATGGCTGGCCTGGTGAGGGGGCTTTTACTAGGGAACTTCTCCTCTTGGTCTGGTGAAGGTGTAGAGTCAATAAATTTGAAGATTGGCTCACTGTGGTGAAGTGTCCTGGTTTTGGGCTTAAATTTCAACTCCAAAATTAGACTCACAGAGAGGGCTTTAGGGCTAGATTTTAGTGGGGATCAAGTTCTCTATGTCTGGAGAGGGATCTAGAGTAATTTTGGCAGAGTTTTGGTAAGGTTTAGTTCAACACCTTCTTTGGCCGAGAGGGGGTGGAGTTTAAATAGGAATTGCTAGAGGGCTTCCCAGGGGGGGTCTGAAGGTTAGGATCAGCTGCTCAGGGGAGGAAAGAAGAGCTCCAGTGGCCATTGGGGTTGGGACAGCTCAACAGGTGAGTTTTGAATTTTTTGGCTCACATGGAGCTCTCGGGCATGGCGTTTTCCGGCGACCCAGGCGGCTGGCCGGCAGGGTCAGGTCACCCTCATGGTCATGAAGGTCAAGGCTTGAGGTTTGTGAGCTCAATTAACTGTTTCCATGTGTAAAGGGTTTTGATTTAAATGGAATGGGGGAAGAGGCTCTTTTAAATTTGGTTTGGTCAACCCATAGAAATGGGCTTGGTGCACCCACCAAGGTATGATTTGGGCTGAAGGGAATCATATGGCTCAGTTAAATTTGAGTGGAGAAGTCTCCATCAAGATCATTTAGATTAATTTTGGTTTAGGGGGAATCATGGAAAGGGTAAAAAAGGCTTAATCATTGGTTAAGAAAGGGTTCCCCTCTCTCACCATTAATGGATTGGTGAGGAGTCCAAGGCTTTCATGGCTCCTATGTGGCTTGTGCATGGCTTCTTGGCTCACATTTGGCTTGGGAAATGGCTTGGTCAATTTCATGGGAATGGATTTTACGAATTTTGGCATTTTGATGGGAATTTGGATAAAGCCTAATTTGGAATGATTTAATCATAGGTTTCAAACTTTAGGGAATGATTTTATCAAGTGGATGATGAGAAGGAATTGTCATGTGGGCTTTGGATGAATTTTTGGGCTTTTGGGATTGGTGGAAGCGGGCTTTTTAAAAGGCTTAAATGGGTGGGCCTTTATATTTCAAAATGGACTTTTGGATGAAGAATTTTGTGAAAGACCATGCCAAATAAATGTTGGGTTTAGTTTAGGGATGTTTCATGAATGGTTTGGAATCATTTTTGTGTGATTTGGAGTAGAATCGGGTTGAATTTGGGCTTTTTTGGCAAAGGGGCCAAGGTGGGCCAAATTGGGCTTACTTGGGCTAAGGTTGGGCTAAGGTTGAATTTGGTGTAAAATTAATGTTGAAAAATGTTTATGGGAGTGTTACAAACAGTTTTCAACTTTTGTTGGGATCTAATTTTGGGATTTGGGCCCATTTGGGTTATGTTTGGGCTTAGTTCAATTTAAGGGATTTTGGTTTTGGGTTAGGTTAGGGTGGAGTTTAGGTTCAAATTTTGGGCAAATAAATTTAGTGTTTTATTTATATGGGTGTTAGGAAGGCTTTAGAAAAGATTTGGGGCCAATTGAAGTTGAATTGGGCTAGGTTTGGGTCATGGGTCACACCCCAAATTGGAATCGGGCCCAAGTGTCATTCAAATTGGACTTGGATTTAGTCTAAATTGATATCAAGATATCGAATTGATGTTTAGAATTGAATTGGACCAAAATTGAGGTCAATTGGGGTGGTTTGGTTTGACATTGGGTTCACTTGGGTTAAAAAATGGGTCAAATTGGGGGTTATGGTAAAAGTGGGGTAAATTGGTAGAATTGGCCCAAGGTATAGTTGAACAAAATGAAATTGAGAATATTTGGGATTTTTTGGAATTTTCTGGGAATTTTTAGAATTTTTTGGATTTTTGCGGTAAAAGGGTATTTTGATAATTTTGAGGGGATTTAGGGGTATTTTTTGAAATTTTGGTATTTTTGGCCAAAGATGGTCAATTTGAGTGGTGGGAAGTGTTTAGGATTAATTTTGAGGAATCTTGGGTAATTTAGGTAATTTTGCAAATTTTGGGTCATTTCAAGGGTATTTGTTAGGTTTGGTGGGTCCGGGGCCCCGGGGGTCAAAAACTGAAATTTTGAAAAAAAGAAGATTGATCAAGTGTGAGTGAAATGGAATCATTTTGGTTGATCCATGAAGCCATATTAAGCCCATATGAGCCATGAGAGGACTCATTTGAGGCATTCACTATGTTGTTCCTAACCCTCTTAGCCAGGGGCTTAGGGGTTAAGGACCATCCATATGAATTACCTACATGAGTCGTGAAGTCAAGTTGGGTGAGAGTGTGGTTTTAGGACTTGGAATGTGTGTGAGAGTGTAGTGTATGTGCAAGTCAATGCTCACTGCACTGCACCATCCGGGTATTCCTAAGGCCAAAAAGTCCTATAGTGGAACTCATCCTTTAAACCTCCACATTCGATTTCAACCCTCTAGGCGATTAGGGGTCTACAATCAAGCTTGTGGGGTTTGTAGAGTCAAGAAGTGTTTGAATTTTTAAGTGGTGGGTCCCATTTCTAGTTCTCTAAGATTAGTCAAAGGAAAAGCCTAAGGCTAGATCCTAAGTACTAAAGAGAGAAGCAAAAGACCTCACCAAAATTGAGGTCAACAAATGGACCCCCAATAGGTGTGGTGTGCTAACCAAGCACACCGTGCGTATTGGCGTTGATCGAAGAGATCAACAAAACCAACACAGATGTCCAAGTGGCAAACTTAGGATGAGGTAGAAGAATTTTCGCTCAGGAGTATCAGGTATATTTCCAAGACAGGAGATTCCTGAACTCTCGCTGGGGAATGGAAAAGGAGGTGAACTCCAAATCACAAGATCTGGGGAATTCGATTTAGATTTCATTTTATCTTTAAATTTCAAGTTACAATGTGTGAGTTTAGATTTCGATTTGTTCTGAGTATCAATTTCGATTGACGTTTTAATTTAAAATTAATTTAAGGAAATTTTGAATTTGAAATTTGGATTTGAAATGAGAATTGAAACCTGGGTTTCAACCTCGGGATTGCGAAGAGAACTGGAATTCGAGTACCGACCTCGCAGTGAGAATCGTAGTTAAAGTATCGACGAAAAAGGATGAGAATCAGAATTTAGGTACTGATCTCGAGAGAGTGAGATTTGAAATTTAAGTATCAATCCTGAAAGAGAATCGAAATTTAAGTATCGATCTCGGAAAGAGAGTCGGAATTTAGGTACCGACCTCAAAATGAGAACTGGAATTTAGGTACCAGTCTCGAAAGTTGTGAATCAAAATTTAGGTATCAATTCGAATGAGAGTCGGAATTTGGTACCGACCTCGAAGGAAGAGAACTGGAATTTGGTACCAGTCTCGGGAACTTAGAATTAAAATTTGGTATCAATTTGAAAGAGAGTTGGAATTTGGTACCGACCTCTAAAGGAAGAGAACTGGAATTTGATACCAGTCTCGGAAATTTAGAATTGAAATTTGGTATCAATTCGAAAGACAGTCAGAATTTGGTACCGTCCTCGAAGGAAGAGAACTGGAATTTGGTACCAGTCTCAGGAATTTAGTATTGAAATTTGGTATCAATTCGAAAGAGAGTCGGAATTTGGTACCGACCTCGAAGGAAGAGAACTGGAATTTGGTACCAGTCTCGATAATTTAAAATTGAAATTTGGTATCAATTCTAAAGAGAGTCGGAAGTTGGTATCGACCTCAAAGGAAGAGAACTGGAATTTGGTACCAGTCTCGGGAATTTAGAATTGAAATTTGGTATCAATTTGAAAGAGAGTCGGAATTTGATACCGACCTCGAAGGAAGAGAACTGGAATTTGGTACCAGACTCGGGAATTTAGAATTGAAATTTGGTATCAATTCAAAAGAGAGTCGAAATTTGGTACCGACCTCGAAGGAAGAGAACTGGAATTTGGTACTGGCTCTCGGGAATTTAGAATTGAAATTTGGTATCAATTCGAAAGAGAGTCGAATTTGGTACCGACCTCGAAGGAAGAGAAGTGGAATTTGGTACCAGTCTCGGAATTTAGAATTGAAATTTGGTATCAATTCGAAAGAGAGTCGAATTTAGTACCGACCTCAAAGGAAGAGAACCGGAATTTGGTACCGGCCTCGTAATTTATCCGTATGAAGAGGGACCCGACCTTATGTCATCGTAACTAAATCGAACAAAGTTCGTGGCTCCATGTCAACAGAACTAGTCGATCCTCTAAAACACAGAGGAAAGAGAACTGAAAGGAACTGGTAAGCGTACCAAGCTGAAAAGACTTGACTTAACGACAATTCAAAGAGAATATTAAATTTTCAAAAGAGTTTCCAACCGATTTCAATGGAGGAAAGAACTGAAAGGTTCGAATCAGAGGTTTCAGATCAAAAATCAATTTGGAGTTTAGATTCGTTTTGTTTGTCCATTAACGATCCCATTTTATTTTTCGTTGTTTATTTAGTGTTCATGTGAATTTGAAGTTCATTTTAATATTCAGATTTTTAGGAAAAGTTATCATCTATTTTCTTTTCTTTTCTGTTCTTCGTTCAAAGTTCATTTAACTCTAATGGCGTTTCCTGACCAATTTGCATAAAAAGAGGTGAAGGCAAAATATGACGTAGTCGTTTTCATTCCAACTTGCTGAAAATACATCATACAACTTGATCTAATCATGATGACATTTTCCTCGTAAATTTAATGTCTCATACAATCCATGTAAATCTAAAACGGATTGTGTAAGATTCTTGTTGATCCATCCAAAAGCGTCTGTCAAAAATCCATGTCTGAATAGTAAGAAACATGGGCAATAACATCACCTTCCAAGCCACCCTTGGCAGGAATGCCGCATGGATGTGTATTAGAGGTGTGTTATTTCCCATGTAACTCACAGCTCGTAGGGCCGGAGACTCTCCAATTATGGATCTGGCTGAAAGTGGTAATAAATTTTTCTGTCGTCCATTCTTCTAAAAGTAACTGAGATCTGCTCTACAGGCACCTGGAATGCAATGCTTCGCAATGTCTACTCCGTTTTCTTTTAACACCAGGACGGAACCTACCGGTAGTGGTATCTCCACCGGCCCTCGGAACTCACCGGGCCTCGCAATCCGGAGCTTAGATCTGAACATGATGTTGCACTCGGTTGACGAATGACACTGTGCAGAAGGGTCTAACAAAGTCATGATGGTCTATATGTGGAGGTATGCAATCGCCTTCCTTGTAGATGTTAATAATGTAGCTGTTGGGTATGCAATCTGCAGGCAATACCCTTCATGTTATTATCCTTTTCACCATTCTCTTAATGATTCTTGGCATCGAAACCACCTCACTGCGATGGAGTATCCCTGGTGGATTTCCTTTTCTGTCTATGGAAAAATTGTAGCAACATCCGCATTGGATTGTAACTCTTCCTTTTCCTGGCATCCATCTTCGGGGTTCTGAATAGGTCTTTTCTCTCAGGCGGCCAGCTCGGCCCATTTTCTGTAATTCGAGGATGCAGTCTACAATTTGTTGTTGCTCATAATCTAAGAATACATATGTATGCAGCTCGAAGCAGTCTAAAATGTTGACCCTCTTGTTTCCAATTCTTTCAAAGTATTCAAAGGTTTTCTTCTCAACTAGTTGCATTTTCTCCAGCTTGTATTCCGGGATTATCTGAAGTCCTCGATGTCTAGTAACATACTGCGGGATGTATGGCTCAACCCCAACACGTTCTTCTGCATGTCTCGGCTCCTCGGGAATAGTCTCTGTAGGGACATCCTCCGGGGTTGCTTTTGCAACAAGACTCTTCGGATCCGGTACATCTGCTCGGCGTCGAGGTACTGACTCTATTTCTGCTTTTCTTGGTACTTCTTTTATCGGTTCCGACTTTCTTGGAGTTGACTTTCTTCTTTCTGGTTCCTGACGAACCGGTCTCCTTGGAGCATTTGCACTAACGGTATCCACTGTCTGTTTATGTTGATCTTCTGCTAACTTGGTCAACATTTTGCGAATGTGACGATTTTTATTTCTTCGCTGGGTAGCAGTGAGAGTAGCTCTCCTTACCCCTTGAATTTCTACAGGGGTGACTCGACCACAAGTAACGCAGTAATATATGCTTCCAAAAGATGGCTAAAGCTTGACCCAATTTATAATAAGCGGCTAGTGTATAAATCAAAATATTGTAAATTTTAGAAATTACTTTACACACTAGGGGTACTACGCATGTATACGTATCGTTTCAAGTAATATAGGATTTTCTATTATAACCCAAGTATCGATCCCACGGGGAAGAATTATAGAAATAAATTTTCTAAAAAATTTTCTAAATATTATATTTTAAAAAATATCTTTTTATCCTTTAAATTAACTATAAATTACTATTAATTTACTAGATGCAATTTAAGAAAACAATACTAAGAGAATGATCTATGAAAACTATATAAAATAACAACTTTCTTTCCTTCAATTAATCCTAGATTTTTAAGATAATTTAATATTCGTTGGAGAATCTAACTTATGGTATTGTGTCAAATAGAAGCATTCCAATTCTTTACCCTTTGATCCAAGCGCAAAGAACATTGGCTAACTTACAGATTAGGTCCGGATGTATTGTTAGTAGTAATGGGTTAATCTAGACTCTCACTTCTAGATGTCCAAGGGTGGCTATGGTCGGCCCTACTAATGACCCATTCCTGACCTATAAATCAAATTATAAGAATTTAGCCTGTCACTCTAAAAACGTATCAATTCAACACCCTTTAAATCTTATCTTCCTATTTATTTGTACTTCACCTTGAATAGCCCGCACAAGGCCTTCGACTTCCCAAGGATTCATGTGACATTTACAAGTTAAGAGTTCTTCTCCTTCAAGGTTTTAAACTCTTCAACATGTTTTAACAATTTAAATGGCCATTTTAAAAAGTAAAGTAAGATCAGGTATTAATGTCATCATAATTTTTTTGAAAATATTTTGAATTTTAATTCTCCATCGAATCTTTTTATTATCATATCTATCTCTTCATGATTGAAGGAAGAAAGTAAACTAACTACTCAGAACACATCAAAAATAAACTGCAAAACATAATAAATAATCTTTGAATCAAATAAAAATACTTATCTCAAATATTCATTCTACAGATCTTATGACTCCTGACTCCACAATGTAATGAACTCCAGATGCTACAACTTGAATGTAAACTCACTAACTAAACAAAAGTGGCCCTAAATTTCTCTCTCTAATTCTCTAGAATCTCTCTCTCTAATGAGATTTCTCTCTCTAAGGAGACTAGAGGAGGTGTGGCGAATGAGGGGCGATTTTCTCTGAAGGAGTGGACTCCTATTTATAGGCTCCAAGGGTTACCTTGAGGCACCTCTTCAAAGCATGTCCAAATTCAATGAATCTTCTAGAAGGTCTGTCTGGCTGGCGCCTAGGCGCTGGACACCGCGTCCAGTTTTTTGCACCTCTTGGCTTTGGCTCACACCTCTTCGCGTTTAAAACCGTTTTGGAGCGTCCAAATGCAATGTATCACATGTCCTATTATCAAGGAGCAACTTCCAGTCTTCTAGAATGTTCAATAACTGCTCACTCCGTCAAAATAATCATCCAAAAGTCGTCAAAAACTTGACAGTTTCTGTATCGAGTCTGGCGCCTAGGCGCCAGGCCATATTTTTTTCTTCTTTTTGTATTTTGCTCCATTTTTGCTCCCTTTTGCTCCTTTTCCTTTTCTAGACCTTTTTACATCACCAACATCCAAAAACACAAAAATACCTTTCATTAAAGCATAATATTCTTTAGAAATTGATAAAAATCAAGGCATAAAAATATGTATTTTTCTTCATGGATCAAAATCCCCCAAACTTAAATGTTACTTGTTCTCATGTAACTCTTTTTACTATATAAAATATAACCTTTGGAATAAAAGATAAATATTTAAGATTCCTTATAATTTTTGATTTTATAAAGTCTTTAGTAAATTATTGACCTAATTTCACTAACTAGGTTAATTTTAAGAATTTAAAGAATATTCAACTACTAAATCATAAGATTTCAAGCTTTTCATTCATTTTGAAATAATAGAAGCTTATTATATTAAGATCTCATAGATTATTTACAAGAAAAAGATTTTCTTGAAAATTCATTTTTAAATGAATATTCATGTATAAAAATTAAGTAAGATATGTAACTAGTTTTCTTCCTATAAGATAATTCATGTGAAGCCAATTTTTGATTAGGCATTTCCTCAAGCTTCTCATCTCTTTCTTCTTCTTTTTTTTTATACAGAGAAGATTACTATATCTGGATAGCCTGTTAATGGTTTTGAACTTTACTATCCTTAACTTATATTTTTAAAACTTATACATTTTCACTTAATTATTATAACATAAATAAAAATTCAAAAAGATTTCCAATCTTTTCTTTTTCAAGTGATAATTTCTGATTACTTAATATTTCTAAATTCTATCATTTCTATCATGAATATAAAAATTATTTACTCTTATTCTTCCTTAAGTTAAATAATTCTATTCTTAAAATCAATCAAAGTTAGTAAAACTTTAGTTAATTTCACTAAATTGTTTATAATTTCAAAAATAAAAGTGGTCTCAAATAAATTCTTAATTCCTTAAGTTATGTTAAAAAGTTTTTATTTTTAAGAAAATATTAGCTCTTTTAGGAAAAATAAAATTTAAATTTGAATGTATTTCCCTTCCCCCAAACTTAGGTTTTGGTACACTATGAAAATTTTGAAAGTATGAGAGAAATAAAATCATAAGAATTTTTATAAGTACGTAAAAACAATCTTAAAAAGAAAAATTAACTTTCTAAACATGCTTTTATGAATAATTAAGATAAAATTGAAGCATGTAAAAAAAATTAAGCAGGCTAGTTTATGATTATAATAAATTTGAAACAAAATTAAAGCAGAGCAAAATTACTAAGTACTAAACAGTAGACTAAAACAAACATATAAATTAACTCTGAAATCAGTCTCAACACAATAAACTAAAAATGTTTTAACCATAGAATCCATCCACAAAAGTACATAAACTAAACAACACACATCAAACATAAAACTAACAAACAATCCAAACAAAACAAACTAACAACAGAGTAGCACTACATAAAGATCTCTCTACTACTAATCACTAGCTGTCGCCTCATCGTCATCATCATCACCAAAGGAAAACTCAACGTCCTTAGGATCAATAAATGGTGTAAAGCTAGGAAAAGTAGGGAAACTCACATCATGTTCAACCTTCAGAAATCTGACTAGGGCTTCATCATACTCTGCATCGTAACTACTCTTCCTCTGGGTATAGTCCGAAAGATGATCCAGTTTCTTGTCAATAGTATATATCCTGCAGTGAGTCCGAAACAACTCCTCGCCGTCGCTCTAAAACCGATCATGCATGGACTCCCAGAAACTAGATGGTGGCTCAGCTGATGTAGAGGGGCGATAAGTAGAAGGTCTACCTGGAGTATATGTAGAACTAGAAGGAGCGGTCGATCTCTTACCTCAAAGACGATCATAGATACTAACACTCTCCTGCCCAATTGGCTTGGTAGTCTTTAACTTCTCCTCAGAAATATCAGCACTGACTCCATCATTAACACATAACGAATAAATCAAAGAAGGAAATCCCAATCCAACAGAAGTGCTGGATCTCGCAATAGAATCCACAGATTCATAAATAATACTGCCAACGTCTATAGGTTTCCTCTCCTGAATATAGTAATTCAAGATCGCTTGATCTTTAGTTACTTCACTCAGATGATTGGAAGGTAACAATCTCGCAGAAATGAAATAGTGCCATGCTTTTGAAATACCATTCAACTTGGAAGATTTGAAATTTACCCTTTTACCGTTCCTGATCTTCCAAGATCCAGTACTGTCAGTCAAATAGGCAATAATCATATCCAAATCACCCTCAGATGGTGATAATGTAGAATAATAGCACTCAATCATCGGTGACAGGCCATAGAATATGTTGATTCTTTCTGGAGTAAATCCTACTCTGATTCCTCTAACAAAGACTTCAGAATCTTTAGCATCCAGAAAATTTGCATAAAATTCTCGAACAACCGGGATAACAACAATAGCAGTGAAGTAACAAAATCGTTGCCAGTTGTACGCAATGATAGTGTTTTCGATCATCTCCCCAAGATGATAAAAACTTCGTTCCGAGATGAACTTTCTCAACGACGCAAGTTCGTGGAAGCGAAAATGCGCAGCAACAGTTGGAAATTTGTTGCTATCAAAATTTTCTCATCCCTTCCCGCGCTTAGATTTTGGTGCCATCTAAACGTGAAAGAAAACAATAACAAATTTAGGAATCAAATATTTAAACTCTTTTTAAGTTTATAAAATTTAAAATAAGTTTAAAAATCCAAAGAAATCACTAAAAATCAAATTTTTTTTCAAAATTTCGGTTCTTAGAAAAAACTAGGAAAATCTATGGTGAAAATCGAAAATAAATGGTTTAAAGTGTAGATCTGACCTTGAGACGATGAAATCGAGTGCTTCGCGCTCAAATCCTTAATGTATTGACCTCAAAATGGATCCAAAGGTTGTATTGTCGCGAAAATGGGGAAGAAGATGAAGCTTAGGCGTCAAAAATGGCTTTTGGGGGTTTAAATGGTAATTTTCAGGTAGCAAGCCGAACCGGCGCTTAGGCGCCAAATTCTGGCGCCTAAGCGCCAGACTCACCTTTCACAAAAAATTATTTTTAAATTTAATTTTCCACCAAAATTCATAAATTCAACTTCCAATTACTCATATTAGAGTAGGGCTTCAGTTTCTAACTACCAAAACATTTTCCAAAAATTTTAAAAATTAAATATTAAATCCACCAATCAAACACTAAGTTTACATCAAACTCACTAAATTCCATTTATATTCTTCAATGTTGACTCAATACATTCCAGATAAGTATTATACTTGATTCAAGTTCCTAATACACACTCAAACACAATAATTTCTAAGCAAAAACAACACACATTGAACATGAAAGCACATACACAAACAATCACAATCGAATCTCTAAATCAATAGAACGACTCAACAAACCATATAATAACTAACCCATTACCAGAATATTCAATCTTCACAAGGGAAATTGTGAATACTACTTGGAAAGAACACTAACGCTCTCGGGAAATCCGTAGTTGTCTTTTCGTCAATCCACTTGTTCTTCACATACATTTGAACTTGAGCATCTTGATAAGCCGCAAAATGATCAAATTGAAGTTTCATATGCCATTATAGATGTTCAATCTGATGAAACATCTCATGAAGGCGATCTCCAATGCTTTTAAAATTTACTTCAAACTTATCCAAATGACTAGAGATTTTTTCTAAACTTACAGCGATAAAACCATTGAAGTAGGGTTGAGGATCCTTAGAAACCTTGTCTCTAACTTCTTCTCCATGATTTCTTCCTTCCATTTCTTCAAAATTCTCTCAAATCTCTCAAGAATGAAATGCAAGGGACTTAATTCTGATTGCTTTGATGGTTAGGGAAGAGAATAGGTTGATTTATAAGGGAAAATCATGTGAAAAACTGAAAATTTCAGTTTTTGCACGTCCCAATAACCGTGGCTCTTAGGCGCCAAATCTGGCGCCTAGGCGCCGGACCTATTGATACATAGCTGATTCTGGCGCTTAGGCACCGAATTCTGGCGCCTAGGCGCCGGAACTATGTTCAACTCTGTTTCGCCTAATCGTCAAATTTCAAAATTTCGTTCTCCAAGATAGGTATATTATACTGGTAAGAGTAATTTAAACTCAACAACTCACATCGTAAGTAATCATAATGAAGGTTAACTTGATCTCCTTTTTACTCATATTTAAAATAGAGTGATCTAATTTTTAAATTTAAATACTTTAAAATAATTTTCAGCCTAAGTCAATAAAGACTTATAAGCATCAAATTTTGCTAAAGTAATATAAAATTAATCAAGATCGAGGCATAACCTTACATTAAAACACAAAAACACTCAAAACAAAAGAAAAATATGGGTTGCCTCCCACAAAGCGCTTGGTTTAACATCGTCAGCCCGACTTAAGTAAATTTTTAATCAGGTTGACTCAATTTATAAGCCTCTTTATAAACTTTTTTAATGTCTCCCAAATAAGGCTTCAATCTTAATCCATTTACTTTAAAAATTTTTCCTGTTTTGGGATCTTTAATATCTACAGCTCCATAATGGTATACTTTCTCAACTATATAGGGTCCAATCCATTTAGATCTTAATTTTCCAGGAAAAAGTTTTAAATGAGAATTAAACAGTAATACTTTTTGTCTAGGTTCAAAAACTTTTCCTGAACTTTTCTTATCATGTAATATCTTCATTTTCTCTTTATAAATCCTCGCATTTTCATATGCTTCATTTCTTATTTCTTCCTTTTTTGCTTGATCAACTTCTATCCCTTTTTTTGATACTTTGTGACCAAGTACAATGCCTTCTGTGACCATGAATTGACATTTTTCCCAGTTAAGAACTAAATTTGTTTCTTCACATCTTTTCAGAACTTTGGAAATGTTTTCCAAACAAGATTCAAAAGAAGTTCCAAAGAATGAAAAATCGTCCATGAATATTTTAATTCCTTTATCAATCAAATCACAAAATATTGACATCATACATCTTTGAAAAGTTGCAGGTGCATTACATAAACCAAAAGGCATTCTTCTAAAAGCAAATGTTCCATAAGGACTTGTAAATGTTGTCTTTTCTTGGTCCTCAGGAGCAATAAGTAATTGATGATAACCGAATATCCATCCAGAAACCGAAATATGAGTGTCCAACTAGTTTATCAAGCATTTGATCCAAGAAAGGTAAAGGAAAATGATCCTTTCTAGTGGCTTTATTTAATTTCCTATAGTCAATACAAATTCACCATCCAGTAACTTGTCTTGTAGGGATAAGTTCATTTTTATCATTAACAATGACAATTACTCCTTCTTTCTTCGGAACACAATGAATAAGACTTACACATTGACTATCCGAAATAGGATAAATAATACCAGCATCTAACCATTTAATAATTTCTTTTTTAACAACCTCTTTCATGATAGGATTTAATCGTCTTTGCGATTCTATAGTTGGTTTAAAATTTTCTTCCATTAAAATTCTATGCATGCAAATGGAAGGGCTTGTTCTTCTTATATCAATAATAGTCCAACCAAAAGCTTTCTTATAATTCTTTAACACACCTATTAGTTTTTCTTCTTAATCTGTACTAAGTTCAGAAGAAATAATAACAGGTAAAGTTAACAAATTTCCAAGAAACACATATTTTAAATGGGAAGGTAACATTTTTAATTCCAGTTCAGGGGCTTTTTCAATTGATGGTAAAAGTATATCAGTTTGAGTTATGTCTAAAGTTTCCCAATTATCTTTTATAAAATAAGTCTCTTCTTCTTCCACAACTTCATCTTCATCGCTTAAAAATTCAAATTTTTCTTCAGAAATGACTTTACATTTTTCTTGATAATGTTTTTCAATTAAATAATCAATTATATTCATTCGATAACATTTCTCTCTATCAGGGCACTTCATTGATTTAAGAACATTGAATTTGATTTCTTGATCATTAACTCTCATGGTTAGTTCTCCTTTTTGCACATCAATCATAGCTCGTCCGGTAGCTAGAAAAGGTCTCCCTAAAATAATAGGTATCTCTTTATCTTCTTCCATATCAAGTACTAGGAAATCTACAGGGAAGATAAATTTATCCACTTTAACAAGTACATCCTCTATAACTCCTTTAGGATAAGTGATAGATCTATCAGCTAACTGAAGGGTTACAGTGGTAGGAGTAATATCTCCTAAACCTAATCTTTGAAAGATAGAAAATGACATGAGATTAATACTTGCTCCTAAATCACATAAAGTTTTTCCACAAAATTTTTCTCCAATAGCACAGGGTATATTGAAACTTCCAGGATCTTTAAGCTTTTCAGGTAATTTCTTTTGAATTATTGCACTGCATTCTTCACTTAGTGCAACAGTTTCAAAAGCTTTAAATTTCTGTTTCTTGCTTAAAATATCCTTCATAAATTTTGCGCAAGTTGGCATTTGTTCCAAAGCTTCAGCAAAAGGTATATTAATAGTAAGTTTCTTAAAAATTTTAAAGAACTTAGAAAATTGATGATCAAGTTTCTGCTGTTTAAGTCTTTGAGGAAAAGGTGGTGGTGGTTTTTTAACTTCCACATTAACAGGTATTACAGTCTGATCTTGACTAGGAGAGAGAGTTTCTTTAGGTTTTTCAATCTCTTCAACTCAATCTCTTTTTCAATTTCATTCTGCATTCTTTCTTTTAATTCCTTTCCACTTCTAAGTTGCACAGCTTTAGCTTGTTCATGTTCTTTTCTAGTTTCCTTTAGATTAATTTCAACATTACTAGGAAGTGTTCTTACATATCTGTTACTAATTAAAGTAGCAATTTTCCCCATTTGATTTTCAATATTACGAATAGCAGTATTTTGATTTTGTAATTGATTATTCATTTGTAATATTAATTCCTCTATTGATAACTTTTTCGGTTGATTATTAAATCCAGGAGGTTTAAAATTTAGATTAACTTGATTATTCCAATTCCAGTGGGATGAGATTGATTATTACCCCATTGTTGTTGTTAATTATTCTAGTTAAAATTAGGATGATTTTTCCACCCAGGATTATAATAATTTGAATAAGGATTATTTTTACTTGCAATAGCTTGTAAAGTTTCAATAGTTTGAGAATCTTCAATATTAGCATAATTATTTTGCGAAATCTTAATTGCAAAACTATCTAATTTCTTAGACATTGCTGCTACATGTGAAGCTAAAATAGAAAAGGCTTCATTATCGTGAATACTTGCCATCTTTTTAGGATTAATCCTTTCGGAAGGCCATTGAAAATTGTTATTATCCATTTCTTCAATTAAAGTGTAAGCTTCTTCAAATGATTTAGACATTAAAGAACCTCCAGCAACAAGCATCAATAATTGATTTTAAAGATCCAATTAATTCATTATAAAATGTTTGAATAATTAACCAATCAGGTAAAGCATGATGAGGACATTTTCTTAATAGTTCTTTAAATATTTCCCAAGTTTCATATATTTTCTCCCCGTTAAATTGACTAAACGAAGTAATATCGTTTCTTAATTTAGCAGTTTTAGAAGGAGGAAAATATTTAGCAAGGAATTTTTGTGTCATTTCAGCCCATGTTTTAATAGAACCAGTCGCTAATGAGTTTAACCACATCTTTGTTTTATCTCTTAAAGAAAAAGGAAAGAGTCTAAGTCTAATAGCATCATCAGAAACATTGTTATATTTAAAGGTAGCACAATGTTCTAAAAAACTAACAAGATGTAAATTTGGATCCTCATTTGGTGTTCCACCAAATTGATTGTTTTGCACCATTTGAATAATAGACGGTTTAAGTTCAAAAGAATTAGCATCTACAGTTGGTATTTGAATGCTACTATGAAGTTCATCAACTGTAGGGTTAGCATAATTCCTTAATGGTTTATAAACATTTTGATCATTAAGTTCAATTGGATTCTGTAAAATAACCATTTCTTGAAATTTTTGAATTTGTTTTCCCTTTTTAATTTTTCTAATTGTTATTTCTAATTCAGAATCTAAAGGTATTAATCCTTCAGAACCAAATCTTCACATAAAATAAGGAATAAAATACAATTTTTTTTTATATTTTATATTTTTAAAAATATAATTTTTTTTTTGAAATTTATAACTATTTTATTTCGTTCCCTCGCAACGGCACCAAAAACTTGACCCGACAGCAAGTAACGCAGTAATATATCCTTCCAAAAGATGGCCAAAGCTTGACCCAATTTATAATAAGGGGCTAGTGTATAAATCAAAATATTGTAAATTTTAGAAATTACTTTACACACTAGGGGTATTACGCAAGTATACGTATCGTTTCAAGTAATATAGGGTTTTCTATTATAACCCAAGTATCGATCCCACGGGGAAGAATTATAGAAATAAATTTTCTAAAAATTTTCTAAATATTATATTTTAAAAAATATCTTTTTATCCTTTAAATTAATAAATTACTATTAATTTACTAGATGCAATTTAAGAAAACAATACTAAGAGAATGATTTATGAAAACTATATAAAATAACAACTTTCTTTCCTTCAATTAATCAAAGATTTTAAGATAATTTAATTTTCGTTGGAGAATCTAACTTATGGTATTGTGCCAAATAGAAGCATTCCTATTCTTTACCCTTTGATCCAGGCGCAAAGAACATTGGCTAACTTACAGATCAGGTCCGGATGTATTGTTAGTAGTAATGGGTTAATCTAGACTCTCACTTCTAGATGTCCAAGGGTGGCTATGGTCGGCCCTACTAGTGACCCATTCCTGATCTATAAATCAAATTATAAGAATTTAGTCTGCCACTCTAAAAACTTATCAATTCTACGCCCTTTAAATCTTATCTTCCTATTTATTTGCACTTCACCTTGAATAGCCCGGACATGGCCTTCGACTACCCAAGGATTCATGTGACATTTACATGTTAAGAGTTCTTCTCCTTCAAGGTTTTAAAACTCTTCAATAGGTTTTAACAATTTAAATGGCCATTTTAAAAAGTAAAGTAAGATCAGGTATTAATGTCATAACAATATTTTTGAAAATATTTTGAATTTTAATTCTCCATCGAATCTTTATATTATCTTATCTATCTCTTTATGATTGAAGGAAGAAAGTAAACTAACAACTCAAAACACATTGAAAATAAACTGCAAAATATAATAAATAAACTTTGAATCAAATAAAAATACTTATCTCAAATATTCCTTCTACAGATCTTCTGATTCCTGACTCCACAGTGTAATGAACTCCAGATGCTACAACTTGAAAGTAAACTTACTAAACTAAACAAAAGTGGCCCTAAATTTCTCTCTCTAATTCTCTAGAATCTCTCTCTCAAATGAGATTTCTCTCTTTAAGGAGACTAGAGGACGTGTGGCGAATGAAGGGCGATTTTCTCTGAAGGAGTGGACTCCTATTTATAGGCTCCAAGGGTTGCCTTGAGGCACCTCTTTAAAACATGTCCAAATTCAATGAATCTTCTAGAAGGTCGGTCTGGCGCATAGACACCGGACACCGCGTCCAGTTCTTCGCACCTCTTCGCTTTGGCTCGCACCTCTTCGCATTTAAAACCATTTTGGAGCGTCCAAATGCAATGTATCACATGTCCTATTATCAAGGAACAACTGCCAGTCTTCTAGAATGTCCAATAACTGCTCACTCTGTCAGAATAACCGTCCAAAAGTCATCAAAAACTTGACAGTTTCTGTATCGAGTCTGGCGCCTAGGCGCCAGGCCATATTTTTTTCTTCTTTTTGTATTTTGCTCCATTTTTTCTCCCTTTTGCTCCTTTTTCCTTTTCTAGACCTTTTTACATCACCTACATCCAAAAACACAAAAATACCTTTCATTAAAGCATAATATCCTTTAGAAATTGATAAAAATCAAGGCATAAAAATATGTATTTTTCTTCATGGATCAGGGTGTGGCGCTGACAAGCCTACCCTCTGTTGTGGCAACCACGGACTTAACTTTCTTATCTTCTCTGGTTGCATGAGCGGCGTTTGCTTTTCTTTTCTTGCTGCTGGATTGGTGGCTCGGGCCACCCATTTTCATCACTGTCTGGTCGTGAAGTTCTTCTCAATCAACTGGGATCCAATCATTTTCTTTGTATTGTAAGCTGGCTGGTGTGAAGTCTGAGTCAATCTCTATCACTGCTCCATCCCTCACCCTCCTTTCATCAAGTGCTAGACTCACGCCATTTCTAAAGTTTAGAACCAACCGCCCGTTCGACATTTCCCTGCAAAAAAAATAAGGAAAGGATCAGAGGCTGTACTAAGAACAAGAACTATAAGAAAAACACTTAAAAATTCTTATTCACTTCTTTTAAATTTAAAGAAAGTAGGAAGAGATGAGAAAATATCAGGAATGAATGGATTTAAAAGGAAAGATTGACATTTTATTTTTACGATTTCCTATGGTTTTTCTTTTTAACATTTTCGTTGATGAAATTTTTTTTTATCATTCATTTTATTTTGTTTTGGGTTCGGACCCAGTCACAAAGTGATTACTTCACCCATGTTTCTAGAGATAAGATTCTACTTTAGAGGCCACCCTTCGAAACATCAGGTTGCTTAATACTTCTTTAAATACCGTCCATTGATTGGAAGCATGGGTCATTCTCCACGACAATTTACAAGCTGGTAGGAACCTCTTGAGTAGACTGTCTCGACCACGAATGGCCCTTCCCACATTGGTTCAAATTTACCACCTAACTTGCCATGTTCAAGAGTAGGTCTTTTGATAATAAGAAGTCACCGACATTGAAAGTTCTTGGGCGGACCAGTTTATCATGGGCCTGGATCATCTTGGCTTGATAAAGTTCCAAATTCTGTTGCGCGAAAAGTCTTTTCCCTTCCAAGCATTCCAATTCTTCCAGTCGTAGTCTGGCATTTTCTTCTGTAGTGATCTTTTCTGCAACTGCAATTCAGAGTGACTGAAGCTGAATTTCCAGGGGAAAGACGGCCTCGGACCCGTACACTAAAGCGCAAGGCGTAGACTGAGTAAGAGTCCTAAAAGTCATCCTGTAGGCCCATAAGGCTTCTAACAACTTCTTGTGCCAATTTCTCTTATTGTCGTCCAAAGTTTTCTTTAAAATTTGAATGAGAGTTTTATTAAAAGCCTCGGCCAAGCCATTTGCTCTTGGGTAGTAGATCATTGAGTATCACCAATCGATCCCGTGTCTTCTAACAAAATTGTTGATCTTTGTACTTTTGAATGTAGACCCATTATTTGAAATGATCCTGCGCGGTACCCCAAAATGGTAGACGACTTGATTCTTGAAAAACTGTAGCACGTGGTGTGCCTTCACTTCTCTGAGTGGTATAGCTTCTGCCGATTTAGAAAAGTAGTCTGTAGCTGCAAGAATGAAGCGATGTTCTCTTGAATAAGGTTGTTCTATCGGACCCACTATATCTGTGCCTCAACACTTAAATGGCCATGACGCGATTGTCGGATGTAGCACATTTGGAGGTTGGTGTAGAACCACTCCGTGCACTTGGCACTAGTGACAGCTTTTGGTAACTTTCATATAGTCGATCATCATTGAGGGCCAGTAGTACCCTAATCTTTTAATCTTCATTTTCATTTTCGGACCCGACTGATGAGTGCCACAAAGTCCTGAATGTACTTCTTTAACGATTTCATGAGCCTCAGATCCGCTCAGGCATCTTAGCCACATCTGATCGAAAGACCTTTTGTATAATGTGTTGTTTATTAATGAGTAAGACAGAATTCTTTTCTTGATTTGATGGGCTAATGACTTATCGTCCGGTAAGTTTCCTATTTGCAAGTAGTCTATGAGTGGCTGTCGCCAATCTTCTGTATTTTCTGTCACTGCTGCAATTGTTTCTTCTACTTTTCTTTCTGATTTATGTATTGTATCCATGTCGAGCTATGATAGGACCTTTCGTCCTTGAATTGACACTTCAACTGACTCGTCCTGTAAGCAGGCAAATTTCTTTGCAAGGCAGGCTAATGCATCGGCGAGAGCATTTTCTTTTCTGGGAATCTTGTAGATTGTTATGTTTGGAATTTGTTCCAACAATTTCATGGCTTACTGAAAGTACTGCTCGAGCCTTGGCTTTAAAATTCTGTACTGTCCTGCGACCTGTTGAATGATCAACTAAGAATCTCCGTAGATGTTGATGTCCGTTATTCCCATCTAAATGGTTAATTTCAGTCCTGTTATGAGGGCTTCGTATTCTGCCTCGTTATTTGTACACGGTTCTGTTAAGTGGTAGGAGTACCTTAACATTCTCTGCTCAGGTGTTATAAAGATTAGTCTGATTCCTGCCTTACTGGCACTATCCTTTGCAATTCTTTGTTCTTCTGTACTGAGGAAGCACCGTCTAGGTATAGTTCCCAACATCGATCATCGAGGTCTTCTAGGCTCATTGTCTGCTCGTCTGGCAAGTTGTCGTTGAGAGGCAATTCTTTCGGCAAAGGGTATGCTGTAAGGAAGTCTGCTAGGACTTGTCCCTTTACGGCGCGAAGAGGAATGAAAGTTATGTCGAATTGCAATAGTATCATCGACCACCTGGCAAGTCTACCAGAAAGCGTCGATCGGGTCATCAAGTATTACAATGGATTAACTCTCGAAATAAGGTTGATCTTATGAGAAAGCATGTAATGCCTGAGCTTTTGAGTGGCGAAGATCAGGGCCAAACAATGCTTCTCAATCGGAGGATACTTTACTTCCATCGGGATTAGACGATGGCTTAGGTAGTAGAGAGCATTTTCTTTTCCCTCGTCATTGACCTGAGCTAGCAGGGCTCCGAGAGAATCGTCTAAAGCCGCGGTATAAAGTATCAACAGTCTACCTGAGACTGGGCCTACTAAGACAGGAGGTGTCATTAAATATTACTTAACGTCCTTGAAAGGCCGCTGGCATTTCTCATTCCAAACGAATTTGGCATCCTTTTTAATCAATGCCGAGAAGGGCTGACACCTACCTGACAAGTTCGAGATAAAGCGTCGAGTTATGCCAACTTCCCTTTAAAGGATCGTAGTTGTTTCAAAGTTTTGGGCGGAGGCATTTCTAAAATATCTTTAATCTTCTCCGGATCGATTTCAATCTCGCGATGTCGGACAACAAATCCTAAGAATTTCCCGGAGGTGACGCCGAAGGCGCGTTTTAAGGGATTCATCTTAAGGTTAAATTATCTTAGTCGCTCGAAAACAATTCTCAAATCATACAGGTGATCTTCCTTCAGTTTACTTTTGATGACCACATCATCCACGTAGCACTCGACTTGGTTGTGAATGAGATAATAAAAAATCTTCGTCATCGCTCTTTGGTATGTTGCTCTTGCGTTCTTTAGTCCAAATGGCATTACTGTGTAGCAATACACTCCGATCGGCGTTTTGAATGTCGTGAGCTTTTCGTCTTTTGGTGCCATCTTTATCTAGTTGTATCCCGATGATCCATCCATAAATGAGAAGATTTCATGCGTCGAAGCGATGTCGATCATCAGTTCTGAGATTGGTAGTGGAAATTCATCCTTTGGACATGCTTTGTTTAAATCTCTGAAGTCTACGCAAATTCTAATCTGACCATTCTTCTTTCTGACTGGTACCACGTTGGCTAACTAAGTTGGGTATTGTTCTTCACGGACAAATTTAGTGTCTATTAGCTTCTTAACTTCGGCTATTACTTGTTGCTTAATTTCTAGATGCATTCTTCTTAGAGCTTGTCTAACTGGAACAGCAGTGGGATCCACTCCTAATTTGTGAACTGCGACTTCTGGAGCTAATCCTGCATTTCATCATAACTCCAAGCAAAACAATCCTTGAATTCCATTAATAGCTTAATTATGTCTTCAGAGTCTTCTTTATTGAGTAAGGAGCTAACGAAGGTAGGCCAAGGCTCTTTGCTAGTACCTAAGTTAACTTCCGTTAACTCGTCTATTGTAGATTTGATTTCTTCTTCGATTTCTGGAGGAGCGTCTCCGATTGGTAGATCTTCGAGGTCTTCTGAAGATTCCAAGCAGTCTTTATTAGGTTCGCAAGTGACAACCAAGCAAAATCCTGTATCATCAACTGATCCTACTGTGCTGAATCCGAGACCATGTTTTGAATTGGGAGGCCGACCGGCATTATTCCATAATTTTTCAAAGTGTTGTGATTGGCCTTTTGTCCATCGTCGAGGTAAGACACTGCGTTGAATTAAATTTTGAACACAGTGAGAGTACCACTCAAAAGGTAGTTCCATTAGTTTCGATGAAGTAACATCTTCAAATTGTACATCTTTTTCAGTATTGGAAGAAGAAGCACCACGGTAAAACTTGATCAGCTTAACACCACCACCATGCACTTCCTTGACCACCATACCCTCGATCTTATTAGAATGGATCGGGGTCAGGGTCGTAGTATGTACATAATGGTTAATCTTCTCGTACATTGATTTATATTCTTCATTCTTTTCATCTTCGAGAGGAATCTTGAATTGTGGTTCCTTCTGACTTATTGTCGCTGCTTCTTTCTCAATTTCTTCTTCTTCTTCAGATCTGTTCTCCCAATCAACATCGATGATCGGTTTCCTCTATCCAACTGTTCCAACGTTTCTTCCACGTCCTCGTCCCCGGCCTCGACCTCGGGTGCGAGTTCTAGAGAAATCTTCACCATCTCGTCGTAAGGGAGTGGTAAGTAACTGTTGGACTAGAACTTCAGGTTCTTCATCATCTCGAATTTCTTTTGCTTCATTTGGTATGGTATTTCTGGAAAAGATTGTTTTCTTTGGAGGCGCGTAGTAGACTGCATCTTCATGAATTCCAATTTCGTGTACGGAGAATGTTCTCCTCCTTCGTAATACTTTATGCACTGGTGCAGAGACGACGGTACCATCCAGATTTCATGGATCCATGGCCGACCCAGTAGGGCGTTGAACGATGTCTTAGAGTTAATTATGTGGAATTTTGCGGTTGTCTTTGCTAAATCACCGGTCTTCATTAGTAGTGTTATCGATCCAAGAGCTCTTTCTCCTTTTTGATTGAAGCTTCTTAATAACATCTTGTCTGTTTCAAGCTCAAGAGCATCAATTTCCAAATATGCTAGCATTCGAAGATTCATTATGTTGATTGATGCTCCCGGATCAACCAACACTCTGGAGAGCGTAAACTTTCCAATAGTGACTGAAATGTATAACGGTCGGTTGTGATCAGCTGTTCCCAGTAATAGATCATTGTCCGAGAAGGTAACACCTCGCTGATCTCTTAACGAGCAAACCTTGTCGAAGGAATCACCGGCCCATTTGAGCTAAACAAATCTCTGGATCAAGTAAAGCCTTGATCAGAGCTTCCCTCATCTCCTTTGACAGGATCAGAGCGTCGTATATGCTTAGTTTGGCTGGTAGCTTTCTAAGATGGGTTAGCACGTTGTAGTCTACTTTATTAACATGTTCCTCGGTTTCTTCCCGAATGGGCAGTTCCTCTGCTAGGGTTGACTCTTCCTGAGCAACCACCTGCTTTCCTTTATCCTTTGGACCCATTTTCGGGGGTAGAACTTTTCCGCTTCTTAGATTGACCTCTGTTATTTCTTCTAAATTTACTGGTGTCTCCTCTTGAATCGGAACAACTGGCTCTTCTGAAGTTGCTTCGGTGTCTGATAGTTCTAATTCTATCGTGATCGGAGCTCCTCAGAATTCACAAATGGACCCATTGCTTGTCGAGCTTTCGTAGCCTCCTTTATGAACATCTTCTTCGTCGTAGTCATCGAGGTTGTGTATGATTTGAGAATCATTATTTGTATAGGAATCGAGATCCAGATTAAGCCGGTTGTCGCTAGTTACGTAATCGTTAGAAACAGTCAAAACGTAGCCAACGCCATAACACTTATCATTATAAGATCCCACCAGAGCGAGCAGATAATCATACAGTCATGAGTTCGAGGGATTTCTCCCCCAAATCGGAAACAACCATCCTAGGATAAGCAACCCCTAGTCTACCCTTCAGAGCCTCGGTCTTCTTTTCTTCCACGATCTTCTCCTCCTTCTGGGGCGTTTCTTCAATCGCAAGTGATAGTGCCGACTCGATAGGTTTCAAACTCTGAGTTGAAGCGCATACCAAAGCGGTCTGGATGTGATCCAAAATTTTCTTTGAAGACTTTGTCCAGACGGTACTCCATCCATCATCAGTCGTGTAAGGGTCTATCGGAACAATATGATCTGTCGAGATAACATTGAAGGAACCTCCTTTTTGGGGTTCCTTCATGTATTCCTTCAGGATCATTATGTTCCCTTTCCGGAGATTGTCATCAAGCCAACTCTTGAAAGTGATGCAATCTTCTATCTTGTGTCCGAGCATCCAGTGGTAAGGGAAATAGTTCGGATGATCTTTCTTGTTGACTTCTTCCGACCTCTTGGGCTCTGGCAGCTGAAAATTTGGTGTCTTCATTAAGCTACAGAACATCTTCGCTATTGCTTCAGTTTTAAATGGATATTCCCTATTCAGCAAATCTTTCATGGTACGCTGTGGATGAGGCGGTTGTTCATAATGCTGAGGCGACTGATAGCTCGGATGAGGTTGTTGATAGCCCTGCTGAGGTTGCTGATAGATCTGTGGTGATTGTTGGTATGTCCGTTGCGGTGGTTGGTAACTAGGCTATGGCCGCTCTAGCTGTATCTGAATTGGCTGCTTGCCCTTATCTACTGCTGCGATGATTTTGGATCTCTTTTCAAATGCTTTTACAGTTTTCTGCTTATCATTCTTGTTCATGAAACTTAACTGCTTTGCCTCTTCTTGCAAGCTCCCGGCCTTTCTAAGCAATTTCTCGAAAGTATTGATTGTAAATCCTTCAAGGAGAAGTGCTATCGGGCCATGGATACTCTTGAGCAAGATGCTGACTGCATGTTGTTCTTGAAGTTGTGGTTCACACTTCATGCTTAAATTCCTCCGTCGAAGTATGTAATCCACTAAAGTCTCTTTCGGTTTCTGTTGCTCCATCACTAGATCACCGATAGTGATGTGGTGCTGAGCCCCGGCAAACCCCTTAACGAAGAGATTCTCTAGTTCTGAAAAGGTCTTTACTGAACCGTTCGGCAATTCTGTGTACCAGTCGAAGGCAATCCCTGATAAACTGCTGACGATCTGACAAAAGAGTAAAGCGTCACTTCCACCGGCATTGCGACAACTAGCACAAAAATGTACAATGTGCTGCCGAGGATTTCCGGTACCATCAAAAGTCTTGAACAAAGGTGGTACAAAGCCATTTGGGTATGGGACCACATCAAATTCTTAGGGTTAAGGTCTTCCCGTCTGAATAGATGTTCCATTCTTAGATTGTGCTAAGGCCTCTCGCACTTGCTGTTCTACCATGTTTTTAATGTCCTTTTCGGAAATCATGCTTTGTGCAGGATCTTTCTTTGGTTGTTCATCTCCGTTGACAGATGTGATCTCTTTTCCTCCATCTGCAATATGGATAATCTCTGGGGGTGTCTCTTTCTGAGGTTGAACCTGACTCTGGAGAGTGGCTAAAGCGGCAGCCATCTCTTCCATCCTCTTTGCCATCTGGGAAATTGTATCATCCTTCTCTTGAAGTCATGCTCTCATTACTTCCGGTTCATCTCTTTCTGCAGCTGCTTGAGCACCTTGTGAAGCTGATGATGCTCGCGTCTCAACCATGTTGATTTCAGCATACTCGTCATTCATAAATTCTAATGAACCAACATCATCTTCTAGTTTTTCTTCTCTTTCTTTTGCTAATCGTCGGATGTCGGTCCTTAACTTGTCCATGACATCTTCAAGTGGCTTTTTCCGCACGGTCTCGCAGTTGTCACCTGATTGTTATTGAACTTTCTTTCCAGGAGTCCCCTTTATTGCAGTAGCACTTTCTTCTGATTCAAGTCTCCTGACGAGACTTTTCTTCTCATGACATTATTTTTGTCTTAGCTCGCCAGTAGTAGGTCACCATACCATCCTTCTTACAGTTGGAAGCCTGGGACCGGATGGTCTGTCAGCTATATGTTGAAAGATGGTATCCTCCCTAATTTGCAGACCCAATATAACAACGGGTGAACTGGCTTTTATCTTCTTCTTTGGTTTCTCTGTGGCAGCAATAAGCTCTATTCGCGGTCCGAGGCGGGATTTAGCTGGCACCCGTCCCATCCTTCTTAAGATTTCTGACACAGGGCATCTTTCTTTCTCTGCAAATCTTTCTATCACAGCTTACAGTCGAGCGAATGGTGTAGTCTTAACCCTTTTCCTTTTGTAATTGATGCAGTACACAGGTCGGGGTAATGCAGCGGCAATCCTACAGACATCCTCTTCATCTGATGCGGCAGAGAGAGGGTGAAACCTGCTTCCTTCCAATAGAGGTATATACTTAGGCAGTTCTTCTCTTTCCTCAGGAATTTCTTCTAAAAAAGCAACTTCAGCAGCTTTGGCTTTCTCGATCCTGGCGATCTTTCTGCTTCTGTTTCTCCTTTGAGTCCGAGTTAGGGGTGCAACTCTTGAACTGGACCCAGTCTCAAAAATAGATGGTATTGTAGCAAAATCTGTACCCTCTACGGTGACAGGCTCATCACGGACTTGGATTTCCTTCCCCTTCGGCTTGACGAAGTCGGGGTAGGTGCAGAGATGACTAGACCGGTGGGGGTAGAGACAACAGTCCTCCTGCGAACAGTAGTACTCCTTTCAGCTGGAACCCTTTGCAGGGGAGGGAATTCATGAGTCGATTTTAGGTTAAACTCAATCACAGGCTCTTTAGTTTCTGGCACTTTGCCCATTAGTGCGAAGAGAGTGACGTTAGCAAACTTGATATCTGTATTGTCGAATCTTTGTCCAAAATGGATGATTCCATTGTCGGGCAGCTCATCCTTGTAAATGGTGAAGTCCATTCCATTGGTGAAGGAGAAGATTAACTTTGGGGCAGTCATTTTCTGCAGGGCAGATTCCGAATGTCAGTCCCGAATTATACTTCCTTTCATCGTAAAATTTAGGACGAAAAAGAAAGAGTCCGAACACAATTTTGTTTATCTTAGTGTATTTGGGATTTTTAAAAGAGGTTGTTTATTAGAAGGTTGTTTATTAGCGGGTTAGTTTGTTAGAAACAAAATGATTAAAGGAAAAAAGTTATAGAAAAGGTAAAGGGCCCAATTTAGAATTGGAAAGGAAGAGAAAGTCTTATGCAAGACTTCTCGACTCGAAGGACCACTCCTAAACTAACACTTATTGGGGGTCCACCCCACCTCAGAAAAGAGGTAAAAGGATCTCAGAACCTCTCCGTTTAGGGGTGTCTAAATAGTGGCTCCTAAATCCGAGAGAAGTTGGTTATACCCGTTCAAGATAGAAATGAATGTATTATGTCAATGAAAGAATAATAGTTTTAATCCATTAGGATATGGACTCACTATCAATTTATGAAAGCAAAACCATATAATCAAAATGGAGAGAGGAACTAGTCCCCAGTGGAGTCGCCATAAATTGTCGGCATATTTTTAGGTTGAGTGTTGTATTTTGAAAAGGGGTCGCCTATAGAAATTGTCGGCGAATTTTAAATTTTAAATTTAATTTAAATATATATATATATATATATATATATAATTTAGAGAGTAGCATTTGATTTTTAAAATAACTTTAAATTTGAATATTTTAAGATATGAAATCAAACCGATCTCACATTCCGAATAGTTTATATAAACGAGCACCAAACCACAACCGTATATCTATTCCGAAGAATAGACACTACTCGCTTAATGATGGGGCTCTGCTAAATAAACTAGAAGATTTGTGACATCTCGTTTGGTCCGCGAACCAACTTTATAAGCCGACAAGTTCCCCGCTTAATATAAATGAATTAAGCGTGGTTTATATTACCTGGGTTCTTAAAGTTCCCTATAAGGGCAAGCCCCTATAGTTAATTACATCTTAAATGACGGGAATCATTTAAGAAAAATCACGATAATGATTAGTGGTTTTGCTCCCAAGAATTTCAAAGTTTAAGGTTTTCAAAGGATTGGATTTTGGAAATTCAAAAGGGATTAGCTCAAATTTGGGACAATTATTTTTAGGAGTCCAAAGAAAGAGAAGTAGGAGAAGGTGAGGATCCAAGAAGAATCTTGGCAACTTCCCAAACTATCCTATGGTTTGGCTTCAATCATGAGAATTTATTTAATGTTTCAATTCTGCCAATTTTAGTTACTTAGAACTTATATTTATATGACATGATCATATAAATAGCCTCGAAGATGTGAGGGTTTATGTCGTACCAAACGACCACCTCAGAATTCTAAGGCCGGTTAGGACTTAATTTGTATAAAATGATTATGCAAGTGCCTAACGAAAAGTTGAGGATTTATGTTGCACTAAAAAAACTACCTCGAAATCCTATGGCTTGGTTATTTAATTCTAAGAATGGTTTTGCTGAAGTAGATCTGCGTTTTGCTGATGACGATGGCCGTGCTGCCCACCATGCTCCGAGCTCCTTGTTGTTGCAGAGGTTTAGTTTTAGAAGGTGTAAATCAGGAGATGAGAGAAGTGTTTTGGTTTAGAAATCTTAAAATTTGAATATTTTTAATATTTTAATTAAAACAAATCTTAAAGTTGTTTAAACATAACCGATTAAGATTCCACGGTTCCGTCATCCCGACACCATTATTTTCATCGAATTCACTTAGTCCAGATGAATTTGCTAAATTCAACTGAATGAGTTCCACACTTTCATTTAGACCGTGGGAAATCACGTTAGCAACACGTGGGTTAGATCATCCGAGGTATTCCCGATCATTCAACGAGACATTTTAATTTAGTTGCAATTGTAGTTTTGTTGTTATGTTTGTGATTAAATTTTGAGTTGTTTTATATTTTGGAATGTTGTGGCGGTGAATTTTATCTTGTGATAACTTTTAATTTAGTTTTGGTTTCAGTTTTGGGGACTATCCTAAAGGTTTTGGTTTTCATGCAACAGTTTTCTTTAACATGCAAGAAAAAGTAAAGTACAGTACATGTAAGTAAATTGCAATAAAATAAAAGCATACCTGGAGGGTCTTCCTGTCATCCCAAGCTACACTTAAAACACATGTTAAGGCATTTAAACATATTTTTGCAAGAAAAAACTAGGTAAAGCTAAGGGAAAGGGTTTTGGTTGTCTACCAGAATCCTAATCCTATTGCTAGTCATTTCCTATGACGTCTAGGTTGTTGGTTTGGTTTAAGGATGATTTTCTTCATCAAAGAACAATTAAATTCAATTGTTCTTCTAAAACATCTCGTCATATTGAGGAAGTGCTTAGGATGAATCTTAAACATCTTTTCAATACTTCTGGGATTATTTTGAGTTCAAATGAATTTTATTGTATTGGTGAATTAATCATCAAAGGATTTTAATTTTGTTTTGTTTCTTGCTCAGTGAACTTAGGACATTTGAATATCTTATGTGTGAAGTGACACTTCACTCGATGCTTCATTTAAGAGTTATAACAATAAAAACCTTTTAAGTGGCAAAGTAATAAATGTTTTAATGATTTAATTTGATTTGATTTAATTATAAAAATTAATTAATGATTATTAAGTTTGGAATAGGGTTCGAGTTATTTTAGATTTAATTTAAATCTTTACACTTTAAGTGATATTATATTTTAGATTAACTTTTTATGTTTTAGATTTACTTATATTGAAAAAGGTGTTGAAATCTTTCATATGTTTTGATTTAACTCTTAACGTTTTCATTTAGGTTTGTTGTTAAGTGATTTTAATTTAATTTAATTTAATTTGATTTAATTTAATTTAATTTAATTTAATTTAATTTAATTTTAATTTAATTTTAATTTAATTTAATTTAATTTTAATTTAATTTAATTTAATTTAATTTAATTTAATTTTTGTTTCAATATTTTTAATTTAATTTAATTTAATTGTTAAGGTGTTAATTTAATTTGATTTAAACTTTGACTTGACTTAATTTAATTTAATTTAATTTAACTCCAAGATTTTAAATTTGATTTTAATTATTGGACCATTTAACATTTTAAGCTTTAATTCATTTAAGAGTTATCTTCTTTTAATTTTTAATTTATTTAGTTTTAATTATTATTTTAATTTTTTATTAAGAACTAAATATTATTGAAGTGAATTATTTAGGGATTTTTAAATTAAAGAATAAATATCCTCTTAATAATATCCCTATTTTAATAATCCAAATTTTAAATATATTCTTTCCAAAATTTAAATTATTTAATTAATTAGAGTTTCATTTTGATATTTTCAAAGTGTTTAATGGGTTTCCACCCTTTTAATTCCCCTAAGTTTCAATCATCCAAGAGAAAATTAAAATCAAATATTTTACCCTCCATTTTGATTAAACCTAAAGTTTTAATTAAGGGTTAAAATTCTTTAATTACCTTTATGTCCTTTTAAGCTTATTTATTTCATAACTCACTAAATTGAGCTTAAATAAATTTGAAATTTTTATGTCACCTCACTCACATGTCAATTAAGACTTTAATTTAGTTTAATTTATTTATATAATTATTTCTAATGAAAAATAGAGATTTTCAATGGAAATTCAACAACACAACCAAGGTAAAGTTTCTATCCTTAAGAAAATTATGGGATGTTCCTAATGACTAGAGGACCACTTGGACCAATTTTGGTGATTTTTTGAATTATATTTTATTTATTATAATTATTTTGATTTTTAGAGTATTAATTAATTTTAAAATAAAGTAGAAATTAAAAAAAAGATTTTATATTTTTCTTAAATTTCTCTGACCCCAAGGAATCCAAAGAAACAAATTTTATAATTTTCTGATTTTTCTTTGATTTATTAGAATTATTTTAGTGAAAAAGGTTGAAAATTCATTTTTTAATATTAAAAAATACATTAAGCCTTTAAAATTCAATATCTTATCCTCGAAACTTAGGAAAAATATTTGGTTTGTTCCTAACTGATTAGCAGTCAAAATGTGACATTTTTATGATTTTGAATATTTTTGTTATTTTTATTATTTTTTAATTATTAAAATATTAAAATATTGTGAAAAATCAACTTTTTTTAGAAAATTCTAATTTTAATTTTCCTCAACTCCCCTGATATCAGATAAGCTCCAAAACCATTTTTGTGAATTTTCGAAAAGTATTTTTGGATTTATGAATTCTTAAAGTTCCATTTTGCTTATGAGGCTTAATCAATCCATTTGGTGGGGTTAATCAAGTCCAATTGATTTCAAAATTTTATGTAAGGTTCTTCTGACCCTAAAGAGCAATGGAGAATTGTTTTCAAGTCAATTTGGTGTGTGGTTAACCCTAATTAATTCAAATTCAGTTTTGGGAGTTTAGGCCAAGTAAGATTATTATGAATGAATTAACTCAAAATATATTTTTCATAGGTTCACCTGGTCCTAAGAAACACCACCAAATTTTCCTAGAATTTATTTTACAACATGCTAATTATTGGAATTAGAATACCTAAAACAGTGACATAAACTTAAAAAATCAATAACTTTTCACAGAGATGGCCTCTGACCTTGAAAAATTTAGAGAATGTTCCCAAGATCAGAGGCTTCAAAAGCCCTATGGTCTCATGTCATGGTGAATTGTCTATGCAAATGGAGAATGAAAACATTGGAAATAGTAAATAAATTATTAAAAATAAATACTCATCCAATTAACTTGATTTCTTTTCCACATTATTCTCCTCTGTTCACTGAGTAAGAGGGTATTTTTTTTTAGGTTTTGTGATTTTTCTATGCAAAGATATGAATTTTTGAAGTTCTGGTATTTAAATAAATCCAAAAAATCCTAATTTTCTACTTATCCGACTCGGCGCCGCGTCATCCTCGTCCGGATCGAAATCCCACGCGTCGCTCCGTGATTCGGCGCCGCCATCTGAGTCAGCTACGGGGGCCCGCCATTCACGTACCATTATGCTGTCCAGCTTGATCTCGACCGTCCCCTCGATACACGCGCGATCCAACGGCTCCTGGTCGTCGTCTCCGACTGGTGTGCACCCGTGACCGTCCACACTAAAACCTTAAGATCTCACTCGATTCTCCATGGATTTTTGCGTTCTTATACTCTATCGATTCGTCTTGAAGAGACGAACACATCTATATGGTTAAGGTGCATTGAAATCAACTCAAACTAAATGGAGAATCTCCAGGAGCTAGAGAGGAAGAGTGAGTTCATGCCTTTGCTCAGAAAAGTGAAGCTTCAATATGAGGGTTCTGTCACCTTCGATTGAGTCTAAGCAAGCTCCGGATGAAGTCTCTTGCTTCGTGGAAATGCCTAGGTACAAAAGTGACCAAGGCCGATCACAAAGCTCGGAGGCCGGAAGCAATGGCCGGCTCGGTGTGGGGGCTTTTGCTGGGGAACTTCTCCTCTCGGTCCGGTGAAGGTGTAGAGTCAATCAATTTGATGATTGGCTCACTGTGGTGAAGTGTCCTGGTTTTGTGCTTGAATTTCAACTCCAAAATTAGACTCACAGAGAGGGATTTAGGGCTGGATTTCAGTGGGGATCAAGTTGTCTATGTCTGGAGAGGGATCTGGAGTGATTTTGGCAGAGTTTTGGTAAGGTTTGGTTCAACACCTTCTTTGGTCGAGAGGGGTGGAGTTTAAATAGGAATGGCTAGAGGGCTTCCTAGTGGGGTTTGAAGGTTGGGATCACCGCTCGTGGGAGGAGAAGAAGAGCTCCAGTGGCCATTGGGGTTAGGACAGCTCAGCATGTGAGTTTTGAATTTTTTGGCTCACATGGAGCTCTCGGGCATGGCATTTTCTGACGACCCAAGCGGCTGGCTGACCCGATTTTTGTACTTCCAAATACAAGAATTTGTTACCACTGCTAGAAAATTTAATTTCTGGCGAATGCGCGAAACACTTGACCTGGAATAACTTGCTATATAGATGTGTACCAAATAAAACTTTTGGAATATATGTTTATATAACATAATATAATTTTAAAAAGAAAATATTTTATATACTTTTTCGGTACTACGCAAGTATACGTATCGTTTTAAGTAATATAGGACTTTGAAACAAAGACCCCAGTATCGATCCCACGGGGAAGAATTATAGTAATAAATTTCTAAATATTATATTTCAAAAATCTTTTTGTATTTTAATCTAACTATAAATTACTATTAATTTACTAGATGCAAATAAAGAAAACAATAATAAGACAATGATTTTATGAAAACTATATAAAATAAACAACTTTCTTCCCTTCAATTAATCTAAGATTTTTAAGATAATTTAATATTCATCGGAGAATTCGATTTATGGTATTGTGCCAAATAAAAGCATTTCTATTCTTTACCCTTTCGATCCGTGCGCAAAGAACATCGGCTAATTTACAGATCAGGTCCGGATGTATTGTTAGTAGAATGGGTTAATCTAGACTCACGCTACTAGATGTCCAAGGGTAGCTATGGTCGGCCCTACTAGTGACCCTTTCCTAATCTATAAATCAAATTATAAGAATTTAGTTTGTCACTCTAAAAACTTATCAATTCTACGCCCTTTAAATCTTATCTTCCTATTTATTTGCACTTCACCTTGAATAGCCCGCACATGGCCTTTGACTACCTAAGGTTTCATGTGACACTTACAAGTTAAGAGTTTTTCTCCTTCTAGGTCTCAAAACTCTTCAACAGGTTTTAACAAATTAAAAAGCCAATTTAAAAAGTAATGTAAGATCAGGTATTAATGTCATCATAATGTTTTGAAAACATTTTGAATTTCAATTCTCCATCGAATCTTTTATTATCTTATTTATCTCTTCATAATTGAAGGAAGAAAGTAAACTAACTACTCACAACACATTGAATATAAACAGCAAAACATAATAAATAAACTTTGAATCAAATGTAAAATACTTATCTCAAATATTCCTTCTACAGATCTTCTGATTCCTACTGACTCCACAGTGAAATGAACTTCAGATGCAACAACTTGAAAATAAACTCACTAAACTAAACAAAAGTGGCCCTAAATTTCTCTCTCTATTTCTCTCTCTTTAAGGATGAGAGATCCTAAAGTGGATAAGAGAAAGGGGTTACAATGGGGTGCACGTTTTTCTGAAGAAATGGACTCCTATTTATAGGCTTCAAGGGTTGCCTTGAGGCACCTCTTTAAAACATGTCCACATTTAATGAATCTTCTAGAAGGTCTGTCTGGCGCCTAGGAGCCGGAATCTGACGCCTAGGCGCCGGAATTTGGCGCCTAGGCGCCGGAATCTGGCGCCTAGGCGCCGGACACCGCGTCCAGTTCTTCGCACCTCTTCACTTTGGCTTGCACCTCTTCACGATTAAAACCATTTTGGAGCGTCCAAATGCAATGTATCGTATGTCCTATTATCAAGGAACAACTACCAGTCTTCTAGAATGTCCAATAACCGCTCACTCCGTCAAAATAATCGTTGAAATGTTATCAAAAACAGTCAGGCCATATTTTTTTATACTTTTTGTATTTTGCTCCATTTTTGCTCCTTTTTGCTCCTTTTTGCTCCTTTTTCCTTTTTGGACCTTTTTACATCACCTACATCTAAAAACAAAAAAAATACCTTTCATTAAAGCATAATATCCTTAGAAATTGATAAGAATTAAGACATAAAGAAATAGGTAATTTTTTATAGATTAAAATCCCCCAAACTTAAATGTTACTTGTCCTCAAGTAACTCTTTCTACTATATAAAATGTATAACCTTTGAAATAAAAGATAAATATTTAAGATTCCTTATAATTTTTTATTTTATAAAGTTTTTAGTAAATTATTAACCCAATTTCACTAACTAGGTTTAATTTTAAGAATTTAAAGAATATCTAACTACCAAATCATAAGATTTTAAATTTTTCATCCATTTTGAAAATAATAGAAGTCTATTATATTAAGCTCTCATAGATTATTTACATGAAAAATATCTTCTTGAAAAATCTTTCCTAAATAAATATTCATGTATAAAAATTAAGTAAAATATATAATTAGTTTTCTTCTTATAAGTTAATTCAAGTGAAGCCAATTTTTTATTAGGCATTTCCTCAAGCTTCTCCTTTCTTCTCTTTTTTTTTTAATATATATAGAGAGGATTACTATATCTGGATAGCCTGTTAATGGTTTTGAACTTCACTATCCTTAACTTATATTTTCAAAACTTATACATTTCTACTTAAATATTATAACATGAATAACAATTCAAAAAGATTTCCAATCTTTTCTTTTCAAGTGATAATTTTTTATTACTTAATATTTCTAAAATTCTATTATTTCTATCATGAATAGAAAAATTTCTTAATCGTATTCTTCTTTAAGTTAAATAATTCTATTCTAAAAATCAATCAAAGTTATTAAAATTTTGGTTAATTTCACTAAATTGTTTATAATTTCAAAAATAAAAGTGATCTCAAATAAACTCTTCATTCCTTATGTTATGTTAAAAAAGTTTTTATTTTAATGAAAATATTAGCTCTTTAAGGACAAATAAAATTTAAATTTGAATGTATTTTTCCTTCCCCCAAACTTAAGTTTTGGTATACTATGATAATTTGAAAGTATGAGAGAAAGAAAATCATAAGAATTTTTATAAGTATGTAAAAAACAATCTTAAAAAGAAAAATTAACTTCTATCATGCTTTTATGAATAATTAAGATAAAATTGAAGCATGTATAAAAAGTAAGCAGGCTAATTTTATGATTATACTAAATTTGAAACAAAATTAAAGCAGAGCAAAATTACTAATTACTAAACTAAAACAAACATATCATAAATTAACTCTAACTTCAGTCTCAACACAATATACTAAGAATATTTTGACAACATAATTTTAACACTAATCAATCCACACAGATATTTAAACAAATCAACATACATCAAACACAAAACTAAACAAACAATATAAATAAAACAAACTAACAGAGTAGCTCATCATAAAGATCTATAACTACTAGTCACTAGCTGTAGCCTCATCATCATCATCATCATCACCAAAGGAAAATTCTAAGGCCAAAAATTCCTATAGGGAACTCATCCTTTAAAACTCCAAATTTGATTTCAACCCTCTAAGTGATTAGGGGTCCGCAACCAAGCTTATGGGGTTTGCAGGGAGTCAAGAGGTGTTTAAATTTCTTAGTGGTGGGTTCCATTTCTAGTCCTCTAAGATTAGTCAAAGGAAAAGCCTAAAGCTAGATCCTAAGTACTAAAGAGAGAAGCAAAAGACCTCATCAAAAATGAGGTCAACAAATGGACCCCCAATAGGTGTGGTGTGTTAACCAAGCACACCGTGCGTATTGGCGTTGACCGAAGAGATCAAAAAACCAACACAGATGTCAAAGTGACAAACTTAGGATGAAATAGAAGAATTTCCTCTAGGGAGTATCAGGTATATTTCCAAGACTGGAGATTCCTGAACTCTCGCTGGGAATGGAAAAGGAGGTGAACTCCAAATCACAAGATCTGGGGAATTCAATCTAGATTCTAGTTTACTTTTAAATTTCAAGTTTCAATGTGTGAGTTTAGATTTTGATTTGTTCCGAGTTTCAATTTCGACTGAAGTTTAATTTAAAATCGATTTAAGGAAATTTTGCATTTGAAATTTGGATTTGAAATGAGAATTGAAACCTAGGTTTCAACCTCGGGATTGCGAAGAGAACTGGAATTTAGGTACCAGCCTCGGAGTGAGAATCAGAGTTTAAGTATCGACAGAAAAAGGGTGAGAATCAGAATTTAGGTACTGATCTCGAGAGAGTGAGATTTGAAATTTAAGTATCAAACCTGAAAGAGAATCGAAATTTAGGTATCGATCTCGGATGAGAGTCGGAATTTAGGTACCGACCTCGAAGGAAGAGAACTGGAATTTAGGTACCAGTCTCGGGAATTTAGAATCGAAATTTAGGTATCAATTAGAAAGAGAATCGAAATTTAGGTATCGATCTCGAATGAGAGTCGAAATTTAGGTACCGACCTCGAAAGGAGATAACCAGAATTTAGGTACCAGTCTCGGGAATTTAGAATTGAAATTTAGGTATCAATTCAAAAGAGAATCAAAATTTAAGTATCGATCTCGAATGAGAGTTGGAATTTTGGTACCGACCTCGAAGGAAGAGAACTGGAATTTAGGTACCAGTCTCGGGAGTTTAGAATTAAAATTTAGGTATCAATTCAAAAGAGAATCGGAATTTAGGTATCGATCTCGAATGAGAGTCGAAATATAGGTACCGGCCTCGAAGGAAGAGAACTGGGATTTAGGTACCAGTCTCAGAAATTTAGAATTGAAATTTAGGTATCAATTCGAAAGAGAATCGGAATTTAGGTATCGATCTCGAATGAGAGTTAGAATTTAGGTACCATCCTCGAAGGAAGAGAACTGGAATTTAGGTACCAGTCTCGAAAATTTAGAATTGAAATTTAGGTATCAATTCGAAAGAGAATCGAAATTTTGGTATCGATCTCGAATGAGAGTCGGAATTTAGGTACCGACCTCGAAGGAAGAGCACTCGAATTTAGATACCAGTCTCAGAAATTTAGAATTGAAATTTAGGTATCAATTCAAAAGAGAATCGAAATTTAGGTATTGACCCGACCGCAAATAACGCAGTAATATTCGCTTCCAAAAGATAGCCAAAAACTTTGACTCAATTTATAAATAGCGGCTAGTGTATAAAATTAATATGATGTAAATTTAGAAAATATTTTTACACACTAGGGGAACTACGCAAGTATACGTATCGTTTCAATTAATATAGGGCTTTGAAACAAAGACCCCAGTATCGATCCAATAGAGAAGAATTATAGTGATAAATTTTCTAAATAATTAAAAAAATATTTTTTTTATCTTTTAATTTAATTATAAATTACTATTAATTTACTAGATGCAAATAAATAAAACAATAATAAGAAAATGATTTATGAAATCTATATAAACTAAACAACTTTCTTTCCTTCAATTAATCTAAGATTTTTAAGATATTTTAATATTCGTTGGAGAATTTGATTTATGGTATTGTGCCAAATAGAAGCATTCCTATTCTTTACCCTTTGATCCGAGCACAAAGAACATCAAGCTAATTTACGTAATAGGTCCGGATGTATTGTTAGTAGAATGGGTTAATCTAGGCTCACACTTCTAGATGTCCAAGGGTGGCTATGGTCAGCCTTACTAGTGACCCTTTCCTAATCTATAAATAAAATTATAAGAATTTAGTCTCTCATTCTAAAAACTCATCAATTTTACGCCCTTTAAATCTTATCTTCCTATTTATTTGCACTTCACCTTGAGTAGGCCGCACATAGCCTTCGACTACCCAAGGATTCATGTGACATTTACAAGTTAAGAGTTCTTCTCCTTTAAGGTCTCAAAACTCTTCAACAGGTTTTAACAATTTAAATGGCCAATTTAAAAAGTAAATTAAGATCAGGTATTAATGTCATCACAATGTTTTGAAAATATTTTGAATTTTAATTATCCATCGAATCTTTATATTATCTTATATATCTCTTCATAATTGAAGGGAGAAAGTAAACTAACTACTCATAACACATTGAAAATAAATAGCAAAATATGATAATTAAACTTTGAATCAAATATAAAAATACTTAAATCAAATATTTCTTCTACAGATCTACTGATTCCTACTGACTCCACAATGTAATGAACTCCAGATGGAAAAACTTGAAAATAAACTCACTAAACTAAACAAAAGTGGCCCTAAATTTCTCTCTCTATTTCTCTCTCTAACGATGAGAGATCCTAAAGTGGATAAGAGAAAGGGTTACAATGGGAGGGGTAAGTTTTCTGAAGAAATGGACCCCTATTTATAGGCTTCAAGGTTTGTCGTGAGGCACCTCTTCAAAACATGTCCACATTCAATGAATCTTCTAGCCGTCGGAATCTGGCGCCTTCCGGCGCCTAGGCGCCGGACACTCCGTCTAGTTCTTCGCACCTCTTTGCGTTTAAAAGCATTATGGAGCGTCCAAATGCAATGTATCACATGTCCTATTATCAAGGAACAACTGCCAGTCTTCTAGAATGTCCAATAACTGCTCACACCGTCAAAATAACTGATCAAACGTTGTTAAAAACTTGACAGCTTTTGTATCGAGTCTGGCGCTTAGACGCCAGCTTCTGGCGCTTATACTTTTTGTATTTTGCTCTATTTTTGCTCCTTTTTCCTTTTTAGACATTTTTACATTACCTACATCCAAAAACACAAAAAATACCTTTCATTAAAGCATAATATCCTTAGAAATTAATAAGAATTAAGACATAAAGAAATAGGTATTTTTTTATATATCAAAATCCCCCAAACTTAAATGTTACTTGTCCTCAAGTAACTCTTTCTACTATATAAAATATATAACCTTTGGAATAAAAGATAAATATTTAAGATTCCTTTTAATTTTTGATTTTATAAAGTCCTTAGTAAATTGTTAAACTAATTTCACTAACTAGGTTTAATTTTAAGAATTTAAAGAATATTTAACTACCAATTCATAAGATTTCAAACTTTCCATCCATTTTGAAAATAATAGAAGTTTATTATATTAAGCTTTCATAGGTTATTTACAAGAAAAAGATCTTCTTGAAGAATCTTTTCTAAATAAATATATATGTATAAAAATTAAGTAAAGTATGTAACTAGTTTTCTTCCTATAAGATAATTCAAGTGAAGCCAATTTTTGATTAGGCATTTCCTCAAGCTTCTCCTCTCTTCTCTTTATATATATATATATATATATATATATATATATATATATATATATATATATATATATATATATTTATATAGGATTACTATATCTGGATAACCATTAATGGTTTTGAACTTCACTATCCTTAACTTGTATTTTCAAAACTTATACATTTCCACTTAATTATAATAACATAAATAAGAATTCAAAATGATTTCCAATCTTTTCTTTTTCAAGTGATAATTTTTTATTACTTAATATTTCTAAAAGTCTATTATTTCTATCATGAATAGAAAAAATTCTTAATCTTATTCTTGTTTAAGTTAAATAATTCTATTCTTAAAATCAATCAAAGTTAGTAAAATTTTGGTTAATTTTTACTAAATTGTTTATAATTTCAAAAATAAAAGTGATCTCAAATAAATTCTTCATTCCTTAAGTTATGTTAAAAAGTTTTTTTTTATTTTTATGAAAATATTAGCTCTTTAAGGACAAATAAAATTTAATTTTGAATGGATTTTCCCTTCCCCCAAACTTAAGTTTTGGTATACTATGATAATTTGAAAGTATGAGAGAGAAAATCATAAGAATTTTTATTAAGTACGTAAAAACAATCCTAGAAAGAAATATTAACTTCTATCATGCTTTTATGAATAATTAAGATAAAATTTAAGCATGTATAAAAAGTAAGAAGGCTAATTTTATGATGATACTAAATTTGAAACAGAATTAAAACAGAGCACAATCATTAATTACTAAACAGTAGACTAAAACCACATATAAATTAATTCTAACTTCAGTCTCAACACAATATACTAAGAATATTTTAACAACAGAATCCTAACACTAATCAGTCAACATACATCAAACACAAAACTAAACAAACAAAACAAATAAAACAAACTAACAGATTAACTCAACATAAAGATCTATAACTACTAGTCACTAGCTGTAGCCTTATCATCATCATCATCACCAAAGGAAAATTCTACGTCCTTAGGATCAACAAATGATGTGAATCTAGGAAAGGTAGGAAAACTAACATCATGTTCACCCTTCAGAAATCTGACTAGGGATTCATCATACTCAGCATCATAACTACTCTTCCTCTGGGTATAATCAGATAAATGATATAGTTTTCTATCAATAGTATCAATCCCGCAGTGAGTTTGAAATAACTCTTGCTGCTGCTCTAAAAACTAATCATGCATTGATTCTCATAAATCTGATGGTGGCTCAGTAGAAGTAGAAGGTCTACCTGAAGTATGTGCAGAAGTAGAAGGAGCGGTTGATCTCTTCCCTCGAAAACGATCATAGATACTAACACTCTCCTGCCCAGTTGGCTTGGCAGACTTTAACTTCTCCTCAGAATTATCAGCAGTGACTCCATTACTAACACATAGTGAGTAGACTAGAGATGGAAATCCCAATCCAACAGAAGTGCTGGACCTCGCAGTAGAATCCACAGAATTATAAATAATGCTTCCGACATCAATAGACTTCCTCTCCTGAATGCAGTCTCAGGTGGTTGGAAGGTAACAATCTTGCAGAAATAAAATAGTGTCATGCTTTAGATATACCATTTAATTCAGAGGATTTGAAGTTTACCCTTTTTCCATTCCTGATCTTTCAAGATCCAGTACCGTCAGTCAGATATGCAATAATCATATCCAAATCTCCCTCAGATGGTGATAATCCAGAATAATAGCACTCAATAGTCGGTAGTGTGCCATAAAATATGTTGATTCTTTCCGGACTAAATCCTACTCCGATTCCTCCGACAAAGACTTCATAATCCTCGGCATCCGGAAAATTTGCATAAAATTCTCGAACAATCGAGATAACGACAATGACAGTAAAATAACAAAATCGTTGCCAATTGTGTGCAACAATAGTGTTTTCGATCATTTCTCCAGGTTGATAGAAACTTCGTTCAGAAATGAATTTTCTGGACGTCGCAAATTCATGGAAGCAAAAATGCGCAGCCGCAGTAGAAAATTTGCTGCTATCAAAGTTATCTCGTGCCTTCTCGTGTTTAGATTTTGGAGCCATCTAAACGTGAAAGAAAACAAGAACAAATTTAGGAATCAAAGATTTAAACTCTTTTTAAGTTTATAAAACTTAAAATAAGTTTAAAAATCCAAAGAAATCACTAAAAATCGAATATTTTTTTAAAATTTTTTGTTCTTAGCAAAACCTAGGGAAATCTATGGTGAAAATCGAAAATAAATGGTTTAAAGTGTAGATCTGACCTTGAGACGAAGAAATCGAGTGGTTTCGCGCTCAAATACTTAATGTTTTGACCTCAAAATGGATCTAGAGGATGTATTTTCATGAAAATGGGGAAGAAGAAGAAGCTTAGGCGTCAAAAATGGCTTTTGGGGGTTATTTATGTAAATTTTTGGGTACAGGCCGAACTGGCGCTTAGGCGTCGAATTCTGGCACCTAGGCGCCAGACTCGCCTTTCACAAAAAAAATTTTTAAATTTAATTTTCCACCAAAATTCATAAATTCAACTTCCAATTACTCATATCAGAGTGGAGCTTCAGTTTCTAACTTCCACAACATTTTTCAAAAATTTATAAAAATTAAATATTAAATCCACCAATCAAACATAAGGTTTCAATCAAACTCACTAATTTCCATTTATAACCTTCAATATTGACTCAATACATTCCAGATAAGTACTATGTTTGATTCAAGTTCCTAATACACACTCAAACATAACAATTTCCAAGCAAAAACAACACACATTGAACATGAAAGCAAATACACAAATAAACACAATCGATTCTCTAAATCGATACAACAACTCAACAAACCATAATAACTTTCTCATTACCAGAATATTCTAATCTTCACAAGGAAAATTGTGTATTCCACTTGGAAAGAACACTAACGCTCTCGGGAAATCCGTAGCCGTCTTTTCATCATTCCACTTGTTCTTCGCATACATTTCAACTTGAGCATCTTGATAAGCCACAAAATGATCAAATTGAAGTTTCATTTGCCATTCTAGATGTTCAACTTGATGAAACATCTCATGAAGGCGATCTCCAATGCTTTTAAACTCCGCTTCAAACTTATCCAAACGACTAGAAATTTTCTCTAAACATACAGCGATGAAACCATTGAAGTAGGGTTGAGGATCTTTTGAAACCTTATCCCTAGCTTCTTCTCCATGATTTCTTCCTTCCATTTCTTTAAAAATTTCTCAAATCTCTCAAGAATGAAGTGCAAGGGACTTAATTTTGAGTGTTTGATGGTTAGGGAAGAAGATAGGTTGATTTAAAGGGGAAAATCGTGTGAAAAACTGAAAATTTTTTGTTTTTGCACGACCCAGTAACCGTGGCGCTTAGGCGCCGAATCTGGCGCCTAGGCATCGGACCTATTGATACATAGTTGATTTTGGCGCTTAGGCACCGAATTTTGGCGCCTAGGCGCCGGAACTATGTTCAACTCCGTTTCGCCTAATCATCAAATTTTCAAAATTTCGTTCTCCAAGATAGGTAAATTATACTGGTAAGAGTAATTTAGACTCAATAACTCACATTGTAAACTATCATAATGAAGGTTAACTTGATCTCCTTTTTACTCATATTTAGAATAGAGTGATCCTGTTTTTAAATCTTACATACTTCAAAAAAATTTTTAGCCTAAGTCATCAAAGACTTATAAGCATCAAATTTTTCTAAAGTAATATAAAATTAATCAAGATCGAGGCATAACCTTACATCAAAACACAAAAACACTCAAAACACAAGATAATTATGGGTTGCCTCCCACAAAGCGCTTGGTTTATAGTCGTCAGCCCGACTTAAGTAAATCTTTAATCAGGTTGACTCAATTCATAAGCCTCTTTATAAATCTTCTTAATATCTCCCAAATAAGGCTTCAATCTTACTCCATTTACTTTAAAAATTTTTCCCGATTTGGGATCTTTAATATCCACGGCTCCATAATGGTATACTTTCTCAACTAAATAGGGTCCAATCCATTTAGATCTTAATTTTCCGGGAAAAAGACTTAAACGAGAATTAAACGGTAATACTTTTTGTCCAGTGCTCAAAAAATTTTCCCGAAATTTTCTTATCATGCAACATCTTCATTTTCTCTTTATAAATTCTCGCATTTTCATACGATTCGTTTCTAATTTATTCCATCTCATTTAGTTGCAATAATCATTTTTCTCCTCGCTTTATTCAAATTAAAATTAAACTCCTTTATCGCCCAATAAGCTTTATGTTCAAGTTCTACAGGGAAGTGACAATGTTTAACATAAATTAACCGGTAAGGTGGCAATCCGATTGGTGTCTTATAAGTTGTTCTATATTCCCATAATGCAGAATCAAGTCTATCAACCCAATCAGTTCTTTTAGGATTAACAGTCTTCTCTAAAATTCTTATAATTTCTCTGTTTGATACTTCAGCCATTCCACTAGTTTGTGGGTGATAAATGTGTTGCAATTCTATGTTTGATTCCAAATTTTTGTAGTAATGATCGAATTCTTATATTCCCGAAATGACTTCCACCATCGGTGATAATTACCTTAGGCATTCCAAATCTTGAAAATATCATTCTCTTTAAAAATTTTAAAATACTTTTGGAATCACGAGTTTGGTAAAGCAACTGCCTTCAATCCACTTTGAAACATAATCAACTGCTAATAAAATATAAATTTTTCCAGATGATGGAACAAATGGTCCCATAAAGTCTAAACCCCATACATCAAAAATTTCAACTTACAATATAAAGTTTAAAGGCATTTCATCTTTCCTAGATATATTTCCCATCCTTTGACATCGATCACATGTTTTCACATATTGTCTCGCATCTTTAAATAAGGTAGGCCAATAAAATCCAGAATTTTAAATTTTAAATGCAGTTTTATCTATGCCAAAGTGTCCTCCAAAATCGAATCATGACATTTTTGAATAATAAGCAAAAGTTTCCTCATAAGGTACACATCTTTGAATCATAGAATCTTTACCAATTTTAAAGAAATGAGGTTCTTCCCAAATATAAGATTTAGCATCATATTTAAATTTCTTAATAAATTTGTTATCCAAGTCATAAGGCAAAATATTGCTAACTAAATAATTAACAATATCAAGCATACCAAGGTGTTTTGCATCTTTGAATAACATATAAAGATTCATCGTGAAATTTCTCATTTATATTTTCTTCCAAAATAATATCATTTTTAATTCTAGACAAATGATCAGCAATTTGGTTTTCAGTTCCTTTTCTATCTACTATTTGAAAATCAAATTCTTGTAGAAGTAAAACCCATCTTATAAGTCTAGGTTTAGAATCCTTATTAGATAATAGAAATTTAATAGCAGAATGATCAATATGAACTATGCATTTAGTACCAAGAAGATAAGGTCTAAATTTATTAAAGGCATATACTATAGCTAGAAGCTCTTCCTCAGTGGTAGTGTAATTTCTTTGTGTTTCAGTGAGAGTTTTACTAGCATAATATGCAACTTTGAAAACTTTCTCATATTTTTGTCCTAATACAGCTCCAATTGCAAAATCACTTGCATCACACATTAATTCAAAAGATTTATTCCAATCAGAGTGCAATAATGATAGGTGCGATTATTAATTTTTCTTTTAAAATATTAAAAGCATTAATACATTCTTTATTAAATTCAAATTTTGCATCTTTTTCTAATAAATGACAAAGAGGTTTAGCAATTTTAGAAAAATCCTTTATGTATCTTCTATAAAATCCAGCATAACCTAGAAAACTTCTCACATCAGTAACAGTAGTAGGTGGTTTCAATTCAACAATAATTTTCACTTTTGCTTGATCTACTTCCATCCCTTTTTGTCATACTTTGTGACCAAGTACAATGCCTTCTGTGACCATGAATTGACATTTTTCCCAGTTAAGAACTAAATTTGTTTCTTCACATGTTTTCATAACTTTGGCTATGTTTTCCAAACAAGATTCAAAAGAAGTTCCAAAGACCGAAAAATCATCCATGAATATTTCAATTCCTTTGTCAATCAAATCACAAAATATTGACATCATACATCTTTGAAAAGTTGCATGTGCATTACATAAACCAAAAGACATTCTTCTAAAAGCAAATGTTCCATAAGGACTTGTAAATGTTGTCTTTTCTTGGTCCTCAGGAGCAATAAGTAATTGATGATAACCAGAATATTCATCCAGAAAACAAAAATATGAGTGTCCAGCTAATTTATCGAGCATTTAATCCAAAAAGGGTAAAGGAAAATGATCCTTTCTAGTGGCTTTATTTAATTTCCTATAGTCAATACAAATTCGCCATCTAGTAACTTGTCTTGTAGGAATAAGTTCATTTTTATCATTAACAATGACAAGCTACACCTCCTTTCTTCGAACACAATGAATAGGACTTACCCATCGACTATCCGAAATATGATAAATAATACCAGTATCTAACCACTTAATAATTTCTTTTTTAACAACCTCTTTCATGATAGGATTTAATCTTCTTTGCGATTCAATAGTAGGTTTAAAATTTCTTTCATTAAAATTTTATGCATGTAAATGAAAGGGCTTATTCCTCTTATATCAGCAATAGTCCAACCAAAAGCTTTCTTACAATTCTTTAACACACCTAGTAGTTTTTCTTCTTGATCTTTACTCAGTTCAGAAGAAATAATAACAGGTAAAGTTAACGAATTTCTAAGAAACGCATATTTTAAATGGTAATGTAACATTTTTAATTCCAGTTCAGGTGCTTTTTTAATTGAGGGTAAAAGTATATCATTTTGAGTTATGTCTAAAGTTTTCCAATTATCTTTAATAAAATGAGTCTCTTCTTGTTCTAGTACTTCATCTTCATCAGTTAAAAATTCAAATTTTTCTTCAGAAATAACTTTACATTTTTCTTGATAATGTTTTTCAATTAAATAATCAATTATATCCATTCGATAACATTTCTCTTTATCAGGGTACTTCATTGATTTAAGAACATTGAATTTAATTTCTTGATCATTACCTCTCATGGTTAATTCTCCTTTTTGCACATCAATCATAGCTCGTCCGGTAGCTAGAAAAGGTCTCCCTAAATAATAGGTATCTGTTTATCTTCTTTCATATCAAGTACTATGAAATCTACAGGAAAGATAAATTTATCCACTTTAACAAGGACATCCTCTATAACTCCTTTAGGATAAGTGATAGATCTATCAGCTAACTAAAGGGTTACAGTGGTGGGAGTAATATCTCCTAAATCTAATCTTCGAATGATAGAAAATGGCATGATATTAATACTTGCTCCTAAATCACATAAAGCTTTTCCACAAAATTTTTCTCCAATAGCACAGGGTATAGTGAAACTTTCAGGATCCTTAAGCATTTTAGGTAATTTCTTTTCAATTATTGCACTGCATTCTTCACTTAATGCAACGGTTTCAAAAGCTTCAAATTTTTGTTTTTTGCTTAAAATATCCTTCATAAATTTTACGTAAGTTGGCATTTATTCCAAAGCTTCAGCAAAAGGTATGCTAATAGTAAGTTTCTTAAAAATTTCAAAGAACTTAGAAAATTGATGATCTAACTTCTGGTGCTTAAGTCTTTGAGGAAAAGGTGGTGGTGGTTTTTCAACTTCCACATTAACGAGTATAACGATCCGATCTTGACTAGAGAGAGAGTTTCTTTAGGTTTTTCAATCTCTTCAACCTCAATCTCTTTTTCAATTTCATTCCGAAATCTTTCTTTTAATTCCTTTCCACTTCTAAGTTGCTACGCCTTTAACTTATTCATGTTCTTTTCAGCTTTCCTTTGATTTAATTTCAACATTACTAGGAAGTGTTTCTACAGGTCTGTTATTAATTAAAGTAGCAATTTGCCCCCATTTGATTTTCAATATTACGAATAGCAGTATTTTAATTTTGTAATTGATTATTTATTTGCATAATTAATTCTTCTATTGATAACTTTTTCTGTTGATTATTAAATCTAGGAGGTTTATAATTTGAATTAACTTGATTATTCTAATTTCCAGTGGGATTAGATTGATTATTACCCCATTGTTGTTGTAAATTATTCCAGTTAAAATTAGGATGATTTTTCCACCCAGGATTATAATAATTTGAATAAGGATTATTTTTACTTGCAATAGCTTGTAAAGTTTCAATAGTTTGAGAATCTTCAATATTAGTAAAGTTATTATGCGAAATATTAATTGCAAAATTATCTAATTTTTTAGACATTGCCGCAACTTGTGAAGCTAAGATAGAAAATGCTTCATTATCGTGAATACTGGCCATCTTTTTAGGATTAATCCTTTCGGAAGGCCATTGAAAATTGTTATTAGCCATTTCTTCAATTAAAGTGTAAGCTTCTTCGAATGATTTAGACATTAAAGAACCTCCAGCAGCAGCATCAATAATTGATTTTAAAGATCCAATTAATCCATTATAAAATGTTTGAATAATCAACTAATCAGGTAAAGTATGATGAGGACATTTTCTTAATAGTTCTTTAAATCTTTCCCAAGTTTCATATATTGTCTCCTCGTCAAATTGACTAAACGAAGTAATATCATTTCTTAATTTAGCAGTTTTAGAAGGAGGAAAATATTTAGCAAGGAATTTCTGTGTCATTTCAGCCCATGTTTTAATAGAACCAGTCACTAATGAGTTTAACCACATCTTTGTTTTATCTCTTAAAGAAAGAGGAAAGAGGCTAAGTCTAATAGCATCATCAGAAACATTGTTATATTTAAAGGTAGCACAAAATTCTAAAAAAAACTAACATGATGTAAATTTGGATCCTCATTTGGTGATCCACCAAATTGATTGTTTTGCACCATTTGAATAATAGATGGTTTAAGTTCAAAAGAATTAGCATCTACAGTAGGTATTTAAATACTAGTATGAAGTTCATCAACTGTAGGGTTAGCATAATCCCTTAATGGTTTATAAACATTTTGATCATTAAGTTTAATTGGATTTTGTAAAGTAGTCATTTCTTGAAATTTTTGAATTTGTTTTCCCTTTTTAATTTTTCTAATTGTTCTTTCCAATTCAGAATCTAAAGGTATTAATCCTTCAGAACTAAATCTTTGCATAAAACAAGGAATAAAATATATATCTTTCTTTTTTTTATAATAATAATTTATTTATATATTTTTTTATTTATTATTTTTTTTATAAGAAAATTTATACTATTATATATCTTCAATCCCCAAAGAACGGCACCAAAAACTCGACCCGACTACGTATAACGCAAGTAATATTCGCTTCCAAAAGATAGCCAAAAACTTTCGACTCAATTTATAACATAGCGGCTAGTGTATAAAATCAATATGATGTAAATTTAGAAAATATTTTTACACACTAGGGGTACTACGCAAGTATATGTATCGTTTCAAGTAATATAGGGCTTTGAAACAAAGACTCCAGTAACGATCCCACAGGGAAGAATTATAGTGATAAATTTTCTAAATAATAAAAAAAAATTTTATTTATCTTTTAATTTAATTATAAATTACTATTAATTTACTAAATGCAAATAAAGAAAACAATAATAAAAAAATGATTTATGAAATCTATATAAAATAAACAACTTTCTTTCCTTCAATTAATCTAAGATTTTTAAGATAATTTAATATTCGTTGGAGAATTTGATTTATGGTATTGTGCCAAATGAAGCATTATTATTCTTTACCCTTTCGATCCGTGCGCAAAGAACATTAGCTAATTTACGAATCAGGTCCGGATGTATTGTTAGTAGAATGGGTTATTCTAGGCTCACACTTCTAGATGTCCAAGGGTGGCTATGGTCGGCCCCACTAGTGACCCTTTCCTAATCTATAAATCAAATTATAAGAATTTAGTCTGTCACACTAAAAACTCATCAATTCTATGCCCTTTAAATCTTATCTTCCTATTTATTTGCACTTCACCTTGAATAGCCCGCACATGGCTTTCGACTACCCAAGGATTCATGTGACATTTACAAGTCAAGAGTTCCTCTCCTTTAAGGTCTCAAAACTCTTCAACAGTGTTTTAACAATTCAAATGGCCAATTTAAAAAGTAAAGTAAGATCGAGTATTAATGTCATCACAATGTTTTGAAAATATTTTGAATTTCAATTCTCCATCGAATCTTTATATTATCTTATCTATCTCTTCATAATTGAGGGAAGAAAGTAAACTAATTACTCATAACACATTGAAAACAAATAAAAAAAAACATGATAATTAAACTTTGAATCAAATATAAAAATACTTATCTCAAATATTTCTTCTACAGATCTTCTGATTCCTACTGACTCCACAGTGTAATGAACTCCAGATGCAACAACTTGAAAATAAACTCACTAAACTAAACAAAAGTGACCCTAAATTTCTCTCTCTATTTCTCTCTCTAAGGATGAGAGATCCTAAAGTGGATAAGAGAAAGGGTTACAATGGGAGGGACACGTTTTCTGAATAAATGGACCCCTATTTATAGGCTTCAAGGGTTGCCTTGAGGCACCTCTTCAAAACATGTCCACATTCAATGAATCTTCTATAAGGTCGGTCTGGCACCTAGGCGCCGGAATCTGGCGCCTAGGCACCGGACACCGCGTCCAGTTCTTCGCACCTCTTCACTTTGGCTCGCACCTCTTCACATTTAAAACCGTTTTGGAGTGTCCAAATGCAATGTATCACATGTCCTATTATCAAGGAACAACTGCCAGTCTTCTAAAATGTCCAATAACCGCTCACTCCGTCAAAATAACTGATCAAAAGTTGTCAAAAACTTGACAGTTTTTGTATCGAGTATGGCGCTTAGGCGCCGACATTTCCGGGCCTAGGCGCCGAGCCATATTTTTATACTTTTTGTATTTTGCTCCATTTTTGCTCCTTTTTGCTCCTTTTTCCTTTTTAGACCTTTTTACATTACCTACATCCAAAAACACAAAAATACCTTTCATTAAAGCACAATATCGTTAGAAATTAATAATAATTAAGACATAAAGAAATAGGTATTTTTTATAGATCGTCGATCTCGAATGAGAGTCGGAATTTTGGTACTGACCTCGAAGGAAGAGAACTGGAATTTAGGTACCAGTCTTGGAAATTTAGAATTGAAATTTAAGTATCAATTCGAAAGAGAATCGAAATTTAGGCATCGATCTCGAATGAGAGTCAGAATTTAGGTACCAACCTCGAAGGAAGAGAACTGGAATTTAGGTTCCAGTCTTGGAAATTTAGAATTGAAATTTAGGTATCAATCTCAAAAAGAGAGTCGGAATTTATGTACCAACCTCGAAAGGAGAGAACTGGAATTTAGTTACCAGTCTCGAAAGAGAATCGAAATTTAGGTATCGATCTTGAAAAGAGAGTCGGAATTTAGGTACCAACCTCAAAAGGAGAGAACTGGAATTTAGGTACCAGTCTCGAAAGTTTGAAAGAGGACTAGAAGTTAGGCTCTAGCCTCGAAGATTTATCTGTATGAAGAGGGACCCAGTCTCATGCCATCGGAACCAAATCGAAAAAAGTTTGTGGCTCCGTGTCAATAGAACTAGTCGATCCTCTAAGACACAAAAGAAAGAGAACTGAAAGGAGCTGGTAAGTGTACCAAGCTGAAATGACTTGGCTTAGCAATAAGTCAAAAATATTCAAATTTCAAAAGAGTTTCAAATAGATTTTAATTGAGAGAAGAACTGAAAGGTTCGAATCAGAGGATTCAGATCGGAATTCAACTTGAGATTTAGATTCATTTTGTTTGTCTTTTAACGCTCGCATTTTTTTATTTTTGTTGTTTATTTAGTGTTCATGTGAGTTTGAAGTTCATTTTTTTTTAATATTCAGATTTTTAGGAAAAATTCTCATTATTTTCTTTTCTTTTCTGTTCTTCATTCAAAGTTCATTTAACTCTAATGGCGTTTCCCAGTCAATTTGCACAAAAAGAGGTGAAGGCAAAATATGACATAGTCGTTTTCATTCCAACTTGTTGAAACTACATCATACAACTTGATCTAGTCATGATGACATTTTCCTCAGAAATTTAATGTCTTATACAATCCATGTAAATCCAAAACGGATTGTGTAAACTTTTTGCTGATCCATTCAAAAACTTCTGTCAAAAATCCATGTCTGAATAGTAAGAAACATGGGCAATAACATCACCTTCCAAGCCACCCTTGGCAGGAATGCCGCATGGATGTGCATTAGAGGTGTGCTATTTCCCATGTAACTCACAGCTCGTAGGGCCGGAGACTCTCCAATTCTGGATCTCGCTGAAAGTGGTAAGGCATTTTTCTGTCATCCATTCTTCTAAAATTAATTGAGATCCGCTCCACAGGCACTCCCGGAATGCAATGCATCGCAACATCTGCTTCGTTTCCTTTTAACACCAGGACGGAACCTACCGGTAGTGGTATCTCCACCGCCCTCGGAACTCACCGGGCCCGCAATCCGGAGGTCGGATCCGAACATGATGTGGCACTGGTTGAGGAATGACACTGTGTAGAAGGGTCTAACAAAGTCATGATGGTCTATATGCGGAGGTATGCAGTCACCTTCCTTGTAGATGTTGATAATGCAGCTGTTGGGTATGCAATCTGCAGGCAATACCCTCCATGTTATCATCCTTTTCACCATTCTCTTAATGATCCTTGGCATTGGATCCACCTCACCTGCGACAGAGTATCCCTAGTGGATTTCCTTTTCTGTCTATGGAAAAATTGTAGCAACATCCGCATTGGATTGTAACTCTTCCTTTTCTTGGCATCCATCTTCGGGGTTCTGAATATGTCTTTTCTCTCAGGCGGACAGCTCGACCCATTTTCTGTAATTCAAGGATACAATCTACAATTTGTTGTTGCTCATAATCTGAGAAAACATCCGTATGCAACTCGAGGCCTTCCAAGATGTTGACCCTCTTGTTTCCAATTCTTTCAAAGTATTCAAAGGTTTTCTTCTCAACTAATTGCATTTTCTCCAGCTCGTATTCCGGGATTATCTGAAGTCCTCGGTGTCTAGTAAAATACTATGGGATGTATGGCTTAACCCCAGCACATTCTTCTGCATGTCTCTGCTCCTCAGGGATAGTCTCCGTAGGGACATCCTCCGGGGTTACTTTCGCAACAAGACTCTTCGGATCCGGTACATATGCTCGGCGTCGAGGTACCAACTCTATTTCAGCTTTTCTTGATATTTCTTTTATTTGTTCCGACCTTCTTGGAATTGACTTTCTTCTTTCTAGTTCCTGATGAACCGGTCTCCTTAGAGCATTTGCACTAACAGTATCCACTATCTGTTCATGTTGATCTTCTGCTAACTTGGTCAACATTTTGCGAATGCGACGATTCTTATTTCTTCGCTGGGTAGCAGTGAGAGTAGCTCTCCTTACTCCTTGAATTTCTGCAGGTGTGGTGCTGACACGCCTACCCTCTGTTGTAGCAACCACGGACTTAATTTTCATATCTTCTTCGGTTGCATGCGCGATGTTTGCTTTTCTTTTTCTTGTTGCTGGATTGGTGGCTCGGGCCACTCATTTTCATCATTGTATGGCTGTGAAGTTCTTCTCGATCAACTGGGATCCAATCATCTTCTTCGTATTGTAAGCCGGTACGGTGTGAAGTCTGAGTCAATCTCTATTACTGCTCCATCCCTCACCCTCTTTTCATCAAGTGCTAGACTCATGTCATTTCTAAAGTTTAGAACCAACCGCCCATTTGACATTTCCCTGCGAAAAAACAAGGAAAGGATCAGGGGTTGTACTAAGAACAAGAACAATAAGAAAAACACTTAAAAATTCTTATTCACTTCTTTTAAATTTAAAGGAAGAAGGAAGAGATGAGAAAATATCGTGAATGAATGGATTTAAAAGGAAAGATTGACATTTTATTATTATGATTTCCCATGTTTTCTTTTTAACATTTTTGTTGATGAGATTTTTTTATCATCCATTTTATTTTATTTTGGGTTCGGACCCAGTCACAAAGTGATTACTTCACCCATGTTTCTAGGGATAAGACTCTATTTTAGAGGCCATCCTTCGAAACATCAGGTCGCGTAATACTTCTTTAAATATCATCCATTGATTGGAAGCATGGGTCGTTCTCCATGACAGTTCACAAGCTGGTAGGAACCTCCTGAGTAGATTGTCTCAACCACGAACGGCCCTTCCCATGTTGGTCCAAATTTACCACCTATCTTGCGATGTGCAAGAATAGGTCTTCTGAGAACAAGAACTAAGTCACTGACTTTGAAAGTTCTTGGGCGGACCAGTTTATCATGGGCCTGGATCATCTTGGCTTGATACAGTTCCAAATTCTCGCCGTGCGGAAAGTCTTTTCCCTTCCAAGCTTTCCAATTCTTCCAGTCGTAGTCTGGCATTTTCTTCTGTAGTGATCTTTTCTGCAACTGCAATTCAGAGTGACGGAAGCTGAACTTCCAGGGGCAAGACGGGCTCGGACTCGTACACTAAAGCGTATGGCGTATACTGAGTAGGAGTCCTAAAAGTCGTCTTGTAGGGCCATAAGGCTTCTAACAACTTCTCGTGCCAATTTCTCTTGTTGTCATCCAAAATTTTCTTTAAAATTTGAACGAGAGTTTTATTAAAAGCCTCGGCCAAGCCTTTTGCTCTTGAGTAGTAGATCGTTGAGTATCGCCAATTGATCCCGTGTCTTCTGACAAAATTGTTGATCTTTATACTTTTAAATGCAGACCCATTATCTGAAATGATCCTGCGCGGTACCCCAAAATGGTAGACGACTTGGTTCTTGAAAACCGTAAGCACGTGGTGTGCCTTCACTTCTCTGAGTGGTATAGCTTCTGCCCATTTAGAAAACTAGTCTATAGCTGCAAGAATGAAGTGATGTCCTCTTGAAGAAGGTGGTTCTATCGGACCCACTATATCTGTGCCCCAACACTCAAATGGCCACGACGCGATTGTCGAATGTAACACATTTGGAGGTTGGTGTAGAACCACTCAATGCACTTGGCACTGGTGACAACTTTTGGCAACTTTCATACAGTCGGTCATCATCGAGGGCCAATAGTACCCTAGTCTTTTAATCTTCATTTTCATTTTTGAACCTGATTGATGAGCGCCACAAAGTCCTGAATGTACTTCTTTAACGATTTCACGAGCCTCGGACCCGCTCAGGCATCTTAGCTACATCTGATCAATCGACCTTTTGTATAACGTGTTGTTTATTAATGTGTAAGACAGAGTTCTTTTCTTGATTTGATGGGCTAACAACTTATCGTCAGGCAAATTTCCTATCTGCACGTAATCTATTAATGGCTGCCGCCAATCTTCTGTATTTTATGTCACTGCTGCAATTGTTTCTTCTGCTTTTTCTGTTGATTTGTGTATTATATCCATGTCAAACTGTGATAAGACCTGTCGTTCTTGAACTGACACTTCAACTGACTCATCCTGCAAGCAAGCAAATTCCTTTGCAAGGCGGGCTAACGCATCTGCGAGAGCATTTCTTTTCTGGGAATCTTGTAGATTGTTACATCTGGAATTTGTTCCAACAATTTGATGGCGTACTGAAAGTACTGCTTGAGTCTTGGCTTTAAAATTCTATACTGTCCGGCGACCTGTTGAATGATTAACTGAGAATCTCCATAGATGTTGATGTCCATTATTCCCATCTGATTGGTTAATTCTAAATCAGTTATAAGGGCTTCGTATTCTGCCTCGTTGTTTGTACAAGGTTCTGTTAAGTGGTAGGAGTATTTTAACATCCCCTGCTCTGGTGTTATAAAGATTAGTCTGATTCCTTCCTTACCAGACACTATCGTTTGTGATTATTTATCTTTCTGTGCTGAAGATGCTCCGTCGAAGTACAATTTCCAACGTCGATCATCAGGGTCTTCTAGGCTCATTATCTGCTCGTCAGGCAAATCGTCGTCGAGAGGTGAATCTGCCGGTAAAGGGTGTGCTGCAAGGAAGTCAGCTAAGACTTCTTCCTTTACGGCTCGAAGAGGAATGAAAGTTATGTCGAATTGCAATAGTATCATTGACCACCTGGCAAGTCTGCCAGAAAGCGCCGATCGGGTCATCAAGTATTGCAACGGATTAACTCTCGAAATAAGGTTGACTTTATGAGAAAGCATGTAATGCCTGAGCTTCTGTGTGGCGAAGATCAGGGCCAAGCAAGCTTCTCAAAAGGAGGATACTTTACTTCCGTCGGAATTAGACGACGGCTTAAGTAGTAGAGAGCATTTTCTTTTCCCTCATCATTGACCTGAGCTAGCAGGGCTCCAAGGGAGTCGTCTAAAGCTACGGTATAAAGTATCAACGGTCTACCTGAGACTGGGGCTACTAAGATAGGAGGTGTCATTAAATATTGCTTAACGTCCTTGAAATCCCACTGGCATTTCTCATCCCAAATGAATTTTGCGTCCTTTTTAACTAATGTCGAGAAGGGCTGACACCTACCTGACAAGTTCGAGATACAGCGTCGAAGATATGCCAACTTCCCTTGAAAAGATCGTAGTTGTTTCAAAGTTTTGGGAGGAGGCATTTCTAAAATAGCTTTAATATTTTCTAGATCGATTTCAATCCCGCAATGTCAGACAACAAATCCTAAGAATTTCCCGGAGGTGATGTCGAAGGCGCATTTTAAGGGATTCATCTTAAGGTTGTATTGTCTTAGTCGCTCGAAAACAATTCTCAAATCATACAGGTGATCTTCCTTCAGTTTGCTTTTGATGACCACATCATCCACGTAGCACTTGACTTGGTTGTGAATGAGATCATCAAAAATCTTCGTCATCGCTCTTTAGTATGTTGCTCCTGCATTCTTTAGTTCGAATGGCTTTTCCAAATCAATTTCAATCCCGCGATGTCGGACAACAAATCCTAAGAATTTCCCGGAGGTGACGCCGAAGGCGCATTTTAAAGGATTCATCTTAAGGTTGTATTGTCTTAGTCGCTCGAAAACAATTCTCAAATCATACAGGTGATCTTTCTTCAGTTTGCTTTTGATGACCACATCATCCACGTAGCGCTCGACTTGGTTGTGATGATCCATCCATGAAAGAGAAGACTTCATGTGTTGAAGCAATGTCGATCATCAGTTGTGGGATTGGTAGTGGAAATTCATCCTTTGGACATGCTTTATTTAAATCTCTAAAGTCTACACAGATTCTGATCTGACCATTCTTCTTTCTGACTGGTACCATGTTGGCTAACAGAGTTGGGTATTGTTCTTCACAGACAAATTTAGCGTCTATTAGCTTCCTAACTTCGGCTATTACTTGTTGCTCAATTTCTAGACGCATTCTTCCGGGAGCTTCGTCCGATCGGAACGGAAGTAGGATCTACTCCTAACTTGTAAACTGCGACTTCTGGAGCTAATCCTGGCATTTCATCGTAACTCCAAGCAAAATAGTTCTTGAATTCCATTAGTAACTTGATTATGTCTTCGGAGTCTTCTTTATTGAGTAAGGAGCTAACAAAGGTAGGCCTAGGCTTTTTTCTAGTACCTAAGTTAACTTCCATTAACTCGTCTATCGTAGATTTGATTTCTTCTTTGAATTCTGGTGGAGCATCTCCGATTAGTAGATCTTCGAGGTCTTCTGAAGCTTCCAAGCAATCTTTATTAGGTTTGCAAGTGACAACCAAGCAAAATCTCTTATCATCAACTGATCCTACTGTGCCGAATGCGAGACCATGTTTTGAATTGGGAGGCCGACCGGCATTATTCCATAATTTTTCAAAGTGTTGTGATCGGCTTTTTGTCCATTGTCGAGGTAAGACACCACATTGAATTAAATTTTGAACACAGGGAGACTACTACTCAAAAGGAAGTTCCATTAATTCGGAAGAAGTAACATCTTCAAATTGTGCATCTTTTTCATTATTGGAAGAAGAAGCACCACGGTAAAACTTGATTGGCTTAGCACCACCACCATGCACTTCCTCGACCACCATACACTCGATCTTATTAGAACAGATCGGGGTCAGGGTCATAGTATGTACATAATGGTTAATCTTCTCGTACATTGATTTGTATTCTTCATTCTTTTCATCTTCAAGAGAAATCTTGAACTGGGGTTTCTTTTGATTTATTGTCGCTACTTCTTTCTTGATTTCTTCTTCTTCTTCAGAGTTATTCTCCCAATCAACATCGATGACTGGTTTCTTCTTTCCAACTGTTCCAACGTTTCATCCACGTCCTCGTCCCCGGCCTCGACCTCGGGTGCGAGTTCTGGAGAAATCTTCACCATCTCGCCGTAAGGGAGTGGTGAGTAACTGTTCGACTAGAACCTTTGCTTCATTCGGTATGGTATTTCTGGAAAAGATTATTTTCTTCGGGGGTGCGTAGTAGGCTGCTTCTTCATGAATTCCAATTTCATGCACAGAAAACGGTTGCAAATCACCTTTGATGCAATGTTCCCCTCCTTCGTAATACTTTATGCACTGGTGCAGAGACGACGGTACCATCCAATTTTCATGGATCCATGGCTGACCCAGTAGAGCGTTGAACGATGTCTCACAATCAATTATGTGGAATTTTGCGGTTGTCTTTGCTAATTCACCGGTCTTCATTAGTAGTGTTATCGATCCAAGAGCTCTTTCTCCTTTTCGATTGAAGCCTCTTAATAGCATCTTGTTCCGCTTCAAGCTCACGAGCATCAATTTCCAAATATGCTAGCGTCCGAAGATTCATTATGTTGATCGATGCTCCCGGATCAACCAACACTCTCGAGAGCGTAAACTTTCCAATAAGTGACTAAAATGTATAACGACCGGCTGTGATCGACCGTTCCCGCAATGTATCATTGTCCGTGAAGGTAACACCTCGTCGTTCTCTTAACGAGCAAACCTCGTCGAAGGAATTACCGGCCATTTGGGCTAAACAAATCTCTAAATCAAGTAAAGCCTTGATCAGAGCCTCCCTCATCTTCTTTGACAGGATCAGAGCGTCGTATATGCTTAGTTTAGTGGGTAGCTTCCTAAGATGGGCTAGCACGTTGTAGTCCACTTTATTACCATGTTCCTCAGTTTCTTCCCGAATGGGGAATTCTTTTGTTGGGGTTGGCTCCTCCTGAGCAACCACCTGCTTTCCTTTATCCTTTGGACTCATTCTTGGGGGTAAAACTTTTCCGCTTCTTAGATTGACTTATGTTATCTCTTCTAAATTTACCGGTGTCTCCTCTTGTATCGGAACAACTGGCTCTTCTAAAGTTGCTTCGGTGTCTGATGGTTCTAATTCTATCGTGATCGGAGCCCCTCAGAATTCACAAATGGACTCGTTGCTTGTCGAGCTTTCGTAACCTCCTTTGTGAACATCTTCTTCATCGTGGTCATCGAGGTTATGTATGATTTGAGAATTGTTATTTGTATTGGAATTGAGATCCGGATTAAGCCGGTTGTTGCTAGTTACGTAATCGTTAGAAACAGTCAAAACGTAGCCAACGCCATAACCCTTATCATTATAAGATCCCGCCGGAGCGAGCAGATAATCATACAGAGTCAGAAGTTCAAGGGATTTCCATCCCGGAATCGGAAATAACCATCCTAGGATAAGCAGCCCCTAGTCTACCCTTCAGAGCCTCGGTCTTCTTTTCTTCCACGATCTTCTCCTCCTTCTGGGCGGTTCTTCAATTGTAAGTGATAGTGACTGTTCGACAGGTTTCAAAATCTGAGTTAAAGCGCATACTGAAGCGGTCTGGATGTGATCCAAAATTTTCTTTGAATACTTTGTCCAGATGGTACTCCACCCATCATCGATCGTATACGGGTTTATCGGAATAATGGAATCCGTTGAAATAACGTTGACAGAACCTCCTTTCTGGGGTTCCTTCATGTATTCCTTTGGGATCGTTATGTTCCCTTTCCGGAGATTGTCATCAAGCCAACTCTTGAAAGTGATGCAATCCTCTATATTATGTCCGAACATCCGGTGGTAAGGGCAATAGTTCGGATGATCTTTCTTATTGAATTCCACTGACTTCTTGGCTCTAGCAAGTCGAAAATCCGTGTCTTCATTAAGCTGCGGAACATCTTCGCTACTGCTTCAGTTTTGAATGGATATTCTTTATTTAGAAGTTCTCTTAAGGTACGTGATGAACGAGTCTATTGTTCATAATGCTGAGGCGGCTGATAGCTCAGACGAGGTTGCTGATAGCCTTCGCCGAGGTTGGTCGATAAGTCCGTTGCGGTGGTTGATAACCAGGCCGTGGCCGCTCGATCGTATCCGCACCGGCCGCTTGCCCTTATCGACCGCCGCGATGATTCTGGATTTTTTTTTGAACGTTTTCACGGGCTTCTGCTTATTGTTCCTGTCCACGAAACTTAACTGCTTTGCCTCTTCTTGCAAGCTCCCGGCCTTGCTAAGCAACTTCTCGAAAGTCTTGATTGTAAATCCCTTAAGGAGAAGTGCTATCGGGCCATGGATACTTTAAGTAGGATGCCGACTGCATGTTGTTCTTGAAGCTGTGGTTCACACTTCATGCTTAAGTTTCTCCATCGAAGTATGTAATCCACTAAAGTCTCGTTCAGCTTTTGTTGCTCCACCACTAAATCACCGATAGTGATGTGGGGCTGAGCCCTGGCAAATCGTTTAATGAAGAGATTCTCTAGTTCTTAAAAGGTCTTTACTGAACCGTTCGGCAATTCTGCATACCAGTCGAAGGCAATCCCTGAAAAACTGCTGACGAACTGGCGGAAGAGTAGAGCATCACTCCCACCGGCATTGCAGCAACTAGCACGAAATGTGCGACATGCTGCCGAGGGTTTCCCATTCCATCAAAAGTCTTAAACAGAGGTGGTACGAAGCCTTTCGGGTATTGAACTACATCGAATTCTTCGGGGTAAGGTCTACTTGTATGAATAGATGCTCCACTCTTGGATTGTGCTAGGGCTTCTCGCACCTGTTGTTCTACCATGCTCTTAATGTCCTTTTCTGGAATCATGCTTTGTGCAGGATCTTTCTTCGGTTGTTCGTCTCCGTTGACGGATGTGATCTCTTTTCCTCCATCTGCAATATGGATAAGTTCTGGGGGTGTCTCTTTCTGAGGTTGTACCTGACTCTTGAGAGTGGCTAAGGCAGCAGCCATCTCTTCCATCCTCTTTGCCATCTGGGAAATTGTGTCATCTCTTTCCCGAAGCTGTGCCCTCATCACTTTCGGTTCATCTCTTTCTGCAGCTACTGGAGCACCTTGTGAAGCGGATGATGCTTGCGTTTCAACCATGTTGATCTCGACATACTCCTCATCCATGAACTTTGATGAGTCAATTTCATCTCCTAGTTCTTCTTCTCTTTCGTTTGCTAACCGTTGAATGTCGATCTTTAACTTGTCCATGGCATCCTCGAATGGCCTTTTCTGCACGGTCTCGCAGTTGTCTCGTGACGGTTGTTGAACTTCCTTTCCAGGAGTCCCCTTTATTGCAGTAGCACTTTCTTCTGATTCAAGTCTCCTGACGAGACTTTTCTTCTCAGGACATTGTTTTGGTCTTAGCTCGCTAGTAGTAGGTCGCCATACCATCCTTCTCGCAGCCGCAAGCCTAGGACTGGATGATCTGTCGGCTATATGCTGGAAGGTGGTATCCTCCCTAATTTTTAGACCCGATACAACAACGGGTGAACCGACTTTTATTTTCTTCTTTGGTTTCTCTGTGATAGCAACAGGCTCTATTCGCGGTCCGAGGTGAGATTTAGTTGGCACCCGTCCTATCCTTCTTAAGATTTCTGACACAGGGCATCTTTCTTTCTTTGTCAATCTTTCTATAACAGCTTGCAGCCGAGCCAATGGCGTAGTTTTATCCCTTTTCCTCTTGTAATTGTTGTAGTACGCAGGTCGGGGTAATGCAGCGGTGATCCTTCGGACATTCTCTTCATCTAATGCAGCAGAGAGAGGGTGAAACATGCTCCCTTCCAACAGAGGTATATACTCAGGCAGTTCTTCTCTTTCCTCAGGAATTTCTTCTAGAAAAGCAACTTCAGCAGCTCTACCTTTCTCGATTCTGGCGATCTTTCTGCTTCTATTTCTCCTTTGAGTCTGAGTTAGGGCTGCAACTCTTGAACTGGACCCAATCTAAAAAACATATGGTATTGTAGCAAAATCTGTACCCTCCACGGTGACAGGCTCATCACAGACTTGGATTTCCTTCCCCTTCAGTTTGGCAGAAGTCGGGGTAGGTGCAGAGATGGCTAGACCGGTGGGGGTAGAGACAACAGTCCTCCTACGAACAGTAGTACTCCTTTCAGCTGGAACCCTTGTAGGGGAGGGAATTCTTGTGTCGATTTCAGGTTGAACTCAATCACGGGCTCTTCAGTTTTTAAAACTTTGTCCATTAGTTTGAAGAGAGTGACATTAGCAAACTTGATATCTGTGTTGTCGAATCCTTGTCTGAAACAGATGATTCCATTGTCGGACAGTTCATCCTTGTAAACGGCGAAGTCCATTCCATTGGTGAAGGAGAAGATTAACTTTGGGGCAGTCATTTTCTGCAAGGCAGATTCCGAATGTCAGTCCCGAATTATGTTTCTTTTCGTCGTAAAGATCAGGACAAAAAAAGGAGTCCAAACACATTTTCGTTTATCTTAGTGTATTTGTGATTTTTAAAAGAGATTGTTTATTAGAAGTTGTTTATTAGCGGGTTCGTTCGTTAGAAACAAAACGATTGAAGGAAAAAGGTTATAGAAAAGGTAAAGGGCCCGATTTAGAATTGGAAAGGAAGAGAAAGTCTTATGCAAGACTTCTCGACTCGAAGGACCGCTCCTAAACTAACACCTATTGGGGGTCCACCCACCTCAGAAAAAGAGGTAAAAGGATTTCGGAATCTCTCCGTTTAGGGGTGTCTAAACAGTGGCTCCTAAATCCGAGAGGAGTTGGCTATACTCGTTCAAGATAGAAATGAACGGGATATTCCAACGGAAGAATGGTAGTTTTGGTCCACTAGGGATATGGACTCACTACCCATTTATGAAAGCAAAACCATCTAATCAAAATGGAGAGATGAACTATTCCTCAGCGGAGTCACCAGAAGTTGTCGGCATGTTTTCAGGTTAAGTGTGTTTTGAAAAGGGGGTCGCCTACAGAAATTGTCGGCGAATTTTCATATTTTAAATTTAATTTAAATATATATAATTTGGAAAGTAGTATTTGACTTTGAAAATAATTTTGAGTTTGAAAATTTTAAAATATGAAATATCAAACAGATCTTACATCCCAAATAGTTTATATAAACGAGTACCGCATCACAAACCGTGTATCTATCCCGAAGAATAGACACACTACTTGACGATGAGGCTCGATTAAGTAAACTAGAAGATTTGTGACATCCGTTTGGTCTGTGGACGAATTTTATAAGCCGACAAGTTCCCCTGTTTAATATAAAGAAATTAAACAGGGTTTATATTACCTGGGTTCTTAAAGTTCCCTACAAGGGCAAGCCCCTATAGTTAATTACATCTTAAATGTCCGAAGACACTTAAGAAAACTCTCGATAATGATCAGTGGTTTTGCTCTCAAGAATTTCAAAGTTTAAGGTTTTCAAAGGATTTGAGTTTTGGAAATTTCAATAGGGAATGGATCAAATTTGTAACAATTTATTTTAAGAGTCCAAAGAAAGAGAAGTAGGAGAAGCTGAGGATCCAAGAAGAATCTTGGCAACTTCTCAAACTATCCTATTGTTTGGCTTCAATTTGGGAGTTTATTTAATGTTTCAATCCTGCCAATTTTATTTATTTAGGTCTTATATTTGTATGACTTAATCACACAAATAGCCTTGAAGATGTGAGGGTTTATGTCGTACCAAACGACCACCTCGGAGTCTTAAGACCGGTTAGGGCTTAATTTGCATAACATGATTATACAAATGCCTAATAAAAAGTTGATGAATTATGTTGCACTAAGCAAACTACCTCAAAGTCCTATGGCTTGGTTATTTAATTCTAGGAAAGTTTTGCTGAAGTAGATCTGAGTTTTGCTGATGACGATGGCCGAGCTGCCCACCATGCTTCGAGTTCCTTGTTGTTATAGAGGTTTAGTTTTAGAAGTCATAAATTAGGAGATGAAAGAAGTGCTTTGGTCTAGAGAAAATCTTAAAATCCAAGTGTTTTTAATATTTTAATTAAAACAAATCTTAAAGTTGTTTAAACAGAACCGATTAAGATCCCACGGTTTCGTCATCCCGGGACCTTTATTTTCATTGAATTCATTTAGTCCAGATGAATTTGCTAAACTCAACTGAATGAGTTCCACACTTTCATTTAGACCGTGGGAAATCCCGTTAGCAACACGTGGGTTACATCATCCGAGGTATTCCCGATCATTCAACAAGGCATTTTAATTTAGTTGCAATTGTAGTTTTGTTATTCTGTTTGTGATTAAATTTTAAGTTATTTTATATTTTGGAATGTTGTGGTGGTAAATTTTATCTTGCAATGACTTTTAATTTAGTTTTGGTTTCAGTTTAGGGACTATCCTAAAGGTTTTGGTTTTCATGCAACAGTTTTATTTATCATGCAAGAAAAGTAAAGTACTGTGCATGTAAGTAAATCGCAATAAAGTAAATTGCATTAAAATAAAAGCGTACCCTGGAGGGTCTTCCCGTCATCCCAAGCTGCACTTAAAACACATGTTAAGTCATTTAAATATTTCAACAAATACCTAGGTAAAGCTAAGGGAATGGTTTTGGTTGTCTACCAAATTCCTAATCCTATAACTAGTCATCTCCTATGACGTCTAGGTTCTTGGTTTGGTTTAAGGATGATTTTCTTCATCAAAGAACAATTAGATTCAATTGTTCTTCTAAAACATCCCGTCTTATTGGGGAAGTGTTTTGGATGAGTCCTAAACATCTTTTCAATACTTCTGGGATTATTTTGAGTCCAAGTAAATTTAATTGCACGATTGAATTAATCATCCAGGAGTTTAGTTAAACTTTGTCTCTTGCTCGATGAACTCGGGTATTTGATTACTCGATGAATGAAGTGACATCTCACTTAATACTCTATTTAAGAGTTATAATAATTAAAGCCTTTAAGGGCAAGTTGGGTTGTTGAGAATTTTAATCATTCTTAATTTAAAGTTTGAGGTAATGATATAAAGTGTTTTAATTTAATTATGAGATTTTAATTAATAATTTTAAGTTTGGAATAGTGTTCAAGTTATTTTAGATTTGATTTTTACATTTTCAATTATCTTAGTATTCCAAATTGATATTCATGTTTTAAATTTACCTAGATAGATAGAGGTGTTGAAATTATTGATATGTTTTGATTTAACTCTTAATGATTTCACTTAAGTTTGTTGTTAAATGATTTTAATTTAATTTAATTTAATTTAATTTTAATTTAATTTAATTCTATTTAATTTTAATTTAATTTTAATTTAATTTATTTTATTTAATTTTAATTTAATTTTAATTTAATTTAGTTTAATTTAAATTTTATTTAATTTTAATTTTAATTTTAATTTAATTTAATTTTAGTTTTAATTTAATTTAATTTAAATTTTATTTAATTTTAGTTTAATTTTAATTTTAATTTTAATTTTTTATTTTAGTTTAACTCTAATTTTAATTTAATTTTAATTTAATTTTAATTTAATTTAATTTAATTTTAGTTTTAATTTTATTTTTAATTTTTAATTTGGATTATTATTTTAATTTTTAATTAAGAACTAAATATTGTTAAAGTGACTTATTTAGGGATTTTTAAATTAAAGAATACATATCCTCTTAATAATATCCCTGTTTTAATAATCCAAATTTTAAATATATTCTTTCCAAAATTCAAATCATTTAATTAATTAAAGTTTCATTTTGACATTTTCAAAGCGTTTAATGGGTTTCTAACCCTTAATTTCCCAATGTTTCAATCATCCAAAAGAAAGTTAAAATCAAATATTTTACCCCCCATTTTGATTAAACCTAAAGTTTTAATTAAGGGGTAAAATTTTTAATTACCTTTATGCCCTTTTAAGCTTATTTACTTCATAACTCACTAAATTGAGTTCAAATGAATTTGAAATTTTTTATGTCACCTCATTCACATGTCAATTAAAACATTAGAGGAGAAAATGTAATTTTTCTGAATTTAATTTATTTATATAATTATTTTTAGTTGAAAATAGGGGTTTTCAAAGAAAATTCAACAATATGACCAAGGAAAGGTTTATGTCCTTAAGAAAATTAAGGGATGTTCCTAATGACCAGAGGACCACTTGGACCAAATTTTGTGATTTTTTAAATTATATTTTATTTATTATAATTATTTTGAGTTTTAGAGTATTAATTAATTTTAAAATAAAATAAAATTTGAAAAATAGATTTTATATTTTTCTTAAATTTTTCTGACCTCAAGGAGTCTAGAGAAATAAATTTTCTAATTTTCTAATTTTTCTTTGATTTATTAGAATTATTTTAGTGAAGAAGGTTGAAAATTCATTTTTTAATATTAAAAATTACATTAAGCCTTTAAAATTCAATATCTTATCCTAGTGGACTTGGAAAAATATTTGGTTTGTTCCTAAATTATTAGGAGTCAAAATGTAATATTTTTATGATTTTTAATATTTTCATGATTTTTATTATTTTTTATTATTAAAATATTAAAATATTGTGAAAAATTAACTTTTTTAGAAAAATCCAATTTTAATTTTTTTCAACTCCCCTGATATTAGAGAAGCTCCAAAATCATTTTTGTGAATTTTTTAGAAGTATTTTTGGAGTTATGAATTTTTAAAGTTCCATTTTGCTCATGAGGCTTAATCAATGCATTTGGTGGGGTTAATCAAGTCCAATTGATTTCAAAATTTTATGTAAGATTCCTCTGACCCTAAAGAGTAATGGAGAATTTTTTTTAAATCAATTTGATGTGTGGTTAACCTTAATTAATTCAAATTCAATTTTAGGGGTTTAGGCAAATTAAGGTTATTATGAATGAATTAACTCAAAATATATTTTTCATAGGGTCCCCTGGTCCTAAAAAACATCACAAAATTTTTCTAGAATTTATTTTACAACATGCTAATTATTGGAATTAAAATTCCTAAAACAGTGACATGAACTTGAAAAATCAATAACTTTTCACAGAGATGGCCTCTGACCTTGAAAAATTCAGGGAATGTTCCCAAGATCAGAATCTTCAAAAGCCCTATGGTCTCATGCTATGGTGAATTATCTATGCAAATGGAGAATCAAAACATTGAAAACAGTAAATAAATTATTAAAAATAAAATACTCATCCAATTAACTTAATTTCTTTTCCACATTATTCTCCTCTGTTTAGTGAGCAAGAGTATTTTTATTTTATTTTTGTGATTTTTCTATGCAAAGATATGAATTTTTAAAGTTCAGGGCATTTAAATAATTCAAAAATACCTAATTTCCTACTTATCCACGCGGCGCCGCGTCAACCTAGGCAGCTCCGAAAGCCCACGCGTCGCGCTGTGATTTGGGGCCGCCGTCTTACTCAGCTCTCCAGGGGCCCGCGGTTCACGTACCATTGCGCTGTCCAGCTTGATCTCGACCGTCCGCTCGATACCTGCGTGATCCAACGGCTACTGGTCATCGTCAACGACTGGTGTGTACTCGTGACCGTCCACACTCAAACCCTAATATCTCTCTCGATTCTCAATGGATTTTCGAGTTCTTATACTCTATCGATTCGTCTTGAAGAGACGAACACATCCATACATTTTATAGGCTATGAAATTAACCCAAACAAAATGGAAAATATCTGGAAGCTCGGGAGGAAGAATGAGTTGATACCTTTGCTTAGAGAAGTGAAGCTTCGATCTGAGAGTTGTGTCACCTTCAATTGAGTCCGTGCAAGCTCCGCATGAAGTCTCCGGCTCCTGGGAATTGTCTAAGTATGAAAGTGACCAAGGCGCGATCACAAAACTTGGAGGATGGAAGCAATGGTTGGCCCGGTGAGGGGGCGTTTGCCGGGGAACTTCTCCTCTCGTCCGGTGAAGGTGTAGGGTCAATCAATTTGGAGATCGTCTCACCGTGGTGAAGTGTCCCGTTTTTCGGGTGGATTTTCAACTCGAAATCGAGCTCACAGAGAGGGTTTTAGTGGCCGGATTTCAGTGGGGATCAAGTTCTCTATGTCCGGAGAGAAGTCCGGAGTGATTTTGGCAGCAGTTTTGGTAAGGTTTGGTTCATCCCCTCATTTGGCCGAGAGGTGATGGTGTTTAAATAGAGGTGGCCTGGAGGGCTTCCTGTGGGGGTTTAAGTGGCTTGTGATCATCCGCTTCCGGTGAGGAGAAGAATGACCATGGTGGCCATTAGGCATGGGACAAGTCAGCCAGTGCGTAATTCAAAATCGGCTCACATGGGTGCTCTCGGCTCGGTGGTTTCCGGTGGTCGTGGTGGTCGGGCCGGCCAGTGGTCGTCACTCCTAAAGGTCGTGGAGGTCGTGCTAGTGGTTTAGTGTAGTCAATCGGCCATGGACATGTGTAAAGGAGTTGAATTGAAATGGAATGCGGGGAAGGCTATTTTGGGTTCAAATGAGTCAACCCATGGTTTTCGGGCTAGGTTCACCACCCAAGGCCTCGGTTTTGGGCTGAAAAGAATCACTTGGGTCGCCCAAGAGAAAATGGTGTGGTCTCCATCCATGGTGAGGTGGCTAAACTCGGTTTAGTGTGTATCATGGATGGGGTTAAAAAGGCTTAAGGAAGGCTTAAGAAAGGGGCTCCTCCATTTGCCATTTATAGGATGGTCACATGTCAAATTTCTCATGGCTTTACATGGGGCTTAAGGATGGCTTCATGGCTTCATGTGGCATGGGAATGGCTTAGCCAAGTTTCATGAAAATGGGTTTTAGGGATTTTTGGCATTTAGGGGTGATTTGGCATGAGGCTTGATTTGGAAACATTTGATCATGGATTTAAAACTTAGGGGTTGATTTTGATTAAAAGGATGACAAATGAAAATATCATGTGGCCTTTAGGATAGATTTTGGGCTTTTGAAATGGTTTTGGATGGGCTTTTAAAGTGGATTAAGGAAGTGGGCTTTTGGATTTTAAAATGGGCTTTTGGATGAAGGTTTTGTGAGGGACCATGCTAAATAAATGTTGGGTTTAGTTTATGGATGTGTCATGAGTGATTTGGAACAAATTTGAAGTGATTTTGAATTGAATTGGGTTGAATTTGGGCTTTTTTGGTAAAGGGGCCAAGGTGGGCCAAATTGGGCTAACTTGGGCTAAGGTTGGGCTAAGGTTGGATTTGATGTAAAATTAATGTTGAGAAATGTTTATGGGAATGTCACAAAGAGTTTCCAACTTTCGTCGGCTTTGATTTTCGGATTCGGGCCCATTCTCGAGTTAGGTTCGAGCTTAGGTCAATTTAAGGGATTTTGGTTTTGGGTTAGGTTTCGGGTGGAGTTTAGGTTCAAATTTTGGGCAAATCAAGTTGGTGTTTTGTTTATGGGGGTGTTAGGAAGGCTTTAGAAAAGATTTGGGGCCTATTCGAGTCGAATCGGATCGGTCTCGAGCTAGGTTTAGGTCATGGGCCAAAATCGGGCCTTAGGCTTCAAATTGATATTTGGCTCAAATGTCAATCAAATTGGACTCTGGATTTGGTCTAAATTGATATCGGGGATATTAAATTGAAGTTTAGAATTGAATCGGACCGTAATCGAGGTCAATCGGGGTGGTTCTGTTCGACATCGGGTTCACTGCGTTAAAAATGGTCAAATAGTGGGTTTTGGTAAAAGTGGGGTAAATTGGCAAAATTGGCCCATGGTGTAGTTGAAAAAAATTAAATTGGGAATATTTGGGATTTTCTGGAATTTTTTGGATTTTTGGGGTAAAAGGGTATTTTGGTAATTTGGGGGGGTTAGGGGTATTTTTGGAAATTTTGGTATTTTTGGCCATAGGTGATCAATTTGAATTGTGGTAAATGTTTAGGATTGATTTTGAGAGACCTTGGGTAATTTAAACAATTTTGCAAATTTTGGGTCATTTCAAGGACATTTGGTAGTTTGATGGTCCGGGGCCCCGGGGTCAAAAATCGAAATTTTGAAAAATGAAGATCGATCAAGTGCGAGTGAAATGGAATCATTTTGGTTGAGCCATAAAGCCATATTAAGCCCATGTAAGCCATGAGATGACTCATTCGAGGCATTCACTATGTTGTTCCTAACCTCTTAGCCAGTGGGCTTGGGGTTAAGGACCATCCATAAGAATTACCTACATGAGTCGGAAGTCAAGTTGGGTGAGAGTGTGGTTTTAGGACTTGGAATGTGTGTGAGAGTGTAGTGTATGTGCAAGTCAACCCTCACTGCACTGTGCCATCCAGTGGCATTCCTAAGGCCAAGAAGTCCCATAGTGGAACTCATCCTTTAAACCTCCACATTTGATTTCAACCCTCTAGGTGATTAGGGGTCTACAATCAAGCTTATGGGATTTGCAGGGAGTCAAGAGGTGTTTGAATTTCTAAGTAGTGGGTTCCATTTCTAGTCCTCTAAGATTAGTCAAAGGAAAAGCCTAAGGCTAGATCCTAAGTACTAAAGAGAGAAGCAAAAGACCTCATCAAAAATAAGGTCAACAGCAGTTATTAATTTTTCTTTTAGAATATTAAAAGCATTAATACATTCTTTATTAAATTCAAATTTTGCATTTTTGTCCAACAAATGACAAAGAGGTTTAGCAATTTTATAAAAATCCTTTATGTATCTTCTATAAAATCCAGCATGACCTAGAAAACTTCTCACAACAAGAATAAAGTAGTAGGTGGTCGCAATTCAAGCATTAATTTTCACTTTTGATTGATCTAATTCCATCCCTTTTCGTGACACTTTGTGACCAAGTACAATGCCTTCTGTGACCATAAATCGACATTTTTCCCGCTTAAGAACTAAATTTGTTTCTTCATATCTTTTCGTAACTTTGGCTATGTTTTCCAAACAAGATTCAAAAGAAGTTCCAAAAACTAAAAAATCGTCCATGAATATTTCAATTCCTTTGTCAATCAAATCACAAAATATTGACATCATACATCTTTGAAAAGTTGCAGTGTGCATTACATAAACCAAAAGGCATTCTTCTAAAAGCAAATGTTCCATAAGGACTTGTAAATGTTGTCTTTTCTGGTCCTCGTGAGCAATAAGTAATCGATGATAACCGTAATATCCATCCGTAAAATAGAAATATGGGTGTCCAACTTAATTTATCGAGCATTTGATCCAAGAAAGGTAAAGGAAAATTATCCTTTCTAGTGGCTTTATTTAATTTCTTATAGTCAATACAAATTCATCATCCAGTAACTTGTCTTGTAGGAATTAGTTCATTTTTATCATTAACAATGACAGTTACACCTCCTTTTATCGGAACACAATGAATAGGACTTGCCCATTGACTATCCGAAATAAGATAAATAATACCAGCATCTAACCACTTAATAATTTCTTTTTTAACAACCTCTTTCATGATAGGATTTAATCTTCTTTGCGACTCTATAGTAGGTATAAAATTTTCTTCCATTAAGATTCTATGCATGCAAATGGAAGGGCTTATTCCTCTTATATCAGCAATAGTCCAACCAAAAGCTTTCTTATAATTCTTTAACACACCTAGTAGTTATTCTTCTTGATCTCTACTCAGTTCAGAAGAAATAATAACAAGTAAAGTTAACGAATTTCCAAGAAACACGTATTTTAAATGTGAAGGTAACATTTTTAATTCCAGTTCAGGGGCTCTTTTAATTGATGGTAAAAGTATATCATTTGGAGTTATGTCTAAAGTTTCCCAATTATCTTTAATAAAATGAGTCTCTTCTTCTTCTACTACTTCATTTTCATCAATTAAAAATTCAAATTTTTATTCAGAAATGACTTTACATTTTTCTTGATAATGTTTTTCAATTAAATAATCAATTATATCCATTCGATAACATTTCTCTTTATCAGGGTACTTCATTGATTTAAGAACATTGAATTTAATTTCTTGATCATTAACTCTCATGGTTAGTTCTTCCTTTTTCACATCAATCATAGCTCGTCCGGTAGCTAGAAAAGGTCTCCCTAAAATAATAGATATCTCTTTATCTTCTTCCATATCAAGTACTATGAAATCTACAGGGAAGATAAATTTATCCTCTTTAACAAGGACTTCCTCTATAATTCCTTTAAGATAAGTGATAGATCTATCAGCTAACTGAAGGGTTACAGTGGTGGGAGTAATATCTCCTAAATCCAATCTTCGAAAGATAGAAAATGGCATGAGATTAATACTTGCTCCTAAATCACATAAAGCTTTTCCACAAAATTTTTCTCCAATAGCACAGGGTATAGTGAAACTTCCCGGATCCTTAAGCTTTTCAGGTAATTTCTTTGAATTATTGCACTCGCATTCTTCACTTAATGCAACAGCTTTCAAAAGCTTCAAATTTTCATTTTTTGCTTAAAATATCCTTCATAAATTTTGCGTAAGTCGGCATTTGTTCCAAAGCTTCAACAAAAGGTATGTTAATAGTAAGTTTCTTAAAGATTTCAAAGAACTTAGAAAATTGATGATCTAGTTTCTATCGTTTAAGTCTTCGAGGAAAAGGTGGTGGTGGTTTTTCAACTTCCACATTAACGTGTATAACAGCTTTGATCTCGACTAGAGAGAGAGTTTCTTTAGGTTTTTCAATCTCTTCAACCTCAATCTCTTTTTCAATTTCATTCTCGCATTCTTTCTTTTAATTCATTTCCACTTCTAAGTCGCACAGCCTTTAACTTGTTCATGTTCTTTTCCAGCTTCCTTCGCATTAATTTCAACATTACTAGGAAGTGTTCCTACAGTGTCCGTTATTAATTAAAGTAACAATTTGGCTCTATTTGATTTTTAATATTATGAATAAGCAAGTATTTTGATTTTGTAATTAATTATTCATTTCTAAAATTAATTCTTCTATTGATAACTTTTTCTGTTGATTATTAAATCCAGGAGGTTTATAATTTGGATTAACTTGATTATTCAAATTTCCAGTGGGATGAGATTGATTATTTCCCCATTGTTGTTGTGAATTATTCCAATTAAAATTAGGATGATTTTTCCACCCAAGATTATAATAATTTGAATAAGGATTATTTTTACTTGCAATAGCTTGTAAAGTTTCAATAGTTTGAGAATCTTCAATATTAGCAGAGTTATTATGTGAAATATTAATTGCAAAATTATCTAATTTCTTAGACATTGCCGCTACTTGTGAAGCTAAGATAGAAAAGGCTTCATTATCGTGAATACTTGCCATCTTTTTAGGATTAATCCTTTCGAAGGCCATTGAAAATTGTTATTAGCCATTTCTTCAATTAAAGTGTAAGATTCTTCAAATGATTTAGATATTAAAGAACCTCCAAGAAGAAGATCAATAATTGATTTTAAAGATCCAATTAATCCATTATAAAATGTTTGAATAATTAACCAATCAGGTAAAGCATGATGAGGAAATTTTCTTAATAGTTCTTTAAATCTTTCCCAAGTTTCATATATTGTCTCCCCGTCAAATTAACTAAACGAAGTAATATCATTTCTTAATTTAGCAAGCTTTTAGAAGGAGGAAAATATTTAGCAAGGAATTTTTGTGCCATTTCAGCCCATGTTTTAATAGAACCAATCACTAATGAGCTTAACCACATCTTTGCTTTATCTCTTAAAGAAAAAGGAAAGAGTCTAAGTTTAATAAAGATCATCGAAACATTATTATATTTAAAGGTAGCACAAAGTTCTAAAAAACTAACAAAGCGTAAATTTGGATCCTCATTTGGTGTTCCACCAAATTGATTGTTTTGCACCATTTGAATAATAAACGGTTTAAGTTCAAAATAAATAGCATCTACAGTGAGAATTTGAATACTACTATGAAGTTTATCAACTGTAGGGTTAACATAATCCCTTAATGATTTATAAACATTTTGATCATTAAGTTCAATTGGATTTTGTAAAGTAGCCATTTCTTGAAATTTTTTAATTTGTTTTCCCTTCTTAATTTTTCTTATTATTTTTTCTAATTCAGAATCTAAAGGTATTAATCCTTTAGAACCAAATCTTCGCATAAAACAAGAAATAATATATATATATATATATATGTATATATATATATATCTTTATATATATATATATATATATATATTGGAAATATAATATTTTTTAAAAAAAAAATTATAACTATTCTATTTCTTCCCCGGCAACGGCACCAAAAACTTGACCCGATTTTTGTACTTCCAAATACAAGAATTTGTTACCACTACTAGAAAATTTAATTTCTGGCGAAGGCGCGAAACACTTGACCTGGAATAACTTGCTATATAGATGTGTACCAAATAAAACTTTTTAAATATATGTTTATATAGAAAAATATAATTTTAAAAAGAAAATATTTTATATACTTTTTGGGTACTACGCAAGTATACGTATCATTTCAAGTAATATAGGGCTTTGAAACAAAGACCCCAGTATCGATCCCACGGGGAAGAATTATAGTAATAAATTTCTAAATATTATATTTCAAAAATCTTTTTGTATTTTAATCTAACTATAAATTACTATTAATTTACTAGATGCAAATAAAGAAAACAATAATAAGACAATGATTTTATGAAAACTATATAAAATAAACAACTTTCTTCCCTTCAATTAATCTAAGATTTTTAAGATAATTTAATATTCATTGGAGAATTTGATTTATGGTATTGTACCAAATAGAAGCATTCATATTCTTTACCCTTTGATTCAGGCGCAAAGAACATTGGCTAACTTACAGATCAGGTCCAGATGTATTGTTAGTAGAATGGGTTAATCTAGACTCACCCTACTAGATGTCTAAGGGTGGCTATGGTCGGCACTACTAGTGACCCTTTCCTAATCTATAAATCAAATTATAAGAATTTGGTCTGTCACTCTAAAAACTTATCAATTCTACGCCCTTTAAATCTTATCTTCCTATTTATTTGCACTTCACCTTGAATAGCCCGCACATGGCCTTCAACTACCCAAGGATTCATGTGACACTTACAAGTTAAGAGTTTTTCTCCTTCTAGGTCTCAAAACTCTTCAACAGGTTTTAACAATTTAAATGGCCAATTTAAAAAGTAAATTAAGATCAGGTATTAATGTCATGATAATTTTTTGAAAACATTTTGAATTTCAATTCTCCATCAAATCTTTTATTATCTTATTTATCTCTTCATAATTAAAGGAAGAAAGTAAACTAACTACTTTCATGGCTCCTATGTGGCTTGTGCATGGCTTCTTGGCTCACATTTGGCTTGGGAAATGGCTTGGTCAATTTCATGGGAATGGATTTTAGGAATTTTGGAATTTTTATGGGAATTTGGATAAAGCCTAATTTGGAATGATTTAATCATAGGTTTCAAACTTTAGGGAATGATTTTATCAAGTGGATGATGAGAAGGAATTGTCATGTGGGCTTTGGATGAATTTTTGGGCTTTTCGGTTTGGTGGAAGTGGGCTTTTTAAAAGGCTTAAATGGGTGGGCCTTTATATTTCAAAATAAGCTTTTGGATGAAGAATTATGTGAAATACCATGCCAAATAAATGTTAGGTTTAGTTTAGGGATGTTTCATGAATGGTTTGGAATCAATTTGGTGTAATTTGGAGTAGAATTGGGTTGAATTTGGGCTTTTTTGGTAAAGGGGCCAAGGTGGGCCAAATTGGGCTAACTTGGGCTAAGGTTAGGCTAAGGTTTAATTTGGTGTAAAATTAATGTTGAAAAATGTTTATGGGTGTGTTACAAAGAGTTTTCAACTTTGGTTGGGCTCTAATTTTGGGATTTGGGCCCATTTGGGTTAGGTTTGGGCTTAGGTCAATTTAAGGGATTTTGGTTTTGGGTTAGGTTTGGGTGGAGTTTAGGTTCAAATTTTGGGAAAATCAAGTTTGTGTTTTGTTTATAGGGGTGTTATGAAGGCTTTAGAAAAGATTTGGGGCCAATTGGAGTTGAATTGGGCTAGGTTTGGGTCATGGGTCAAAATTGGGCCTTAAGCCCCAAATTGGAATTGTGCCCAAGTGTCATTCATATTGGACTTGGATTTGGTCTAAATTGATATTGGGGATATTGAATTTAAGTTTAGAATTGAATTGGACCAGAATTGAGGTCAATTGGGGTGGTTTGGTTTGACATTGGGTTCACTTGGGTTAAAAAATGGGTCAAATTGGGGGTTTTGGTAAAAGTGGGGTAAATTGGTAAAATTGGCCCAATGTGTAGTTGAAAAAAATGAAATTGAGAATATTTGGGTTTTTTTGGAATTTTCTGGGAATTTTTAGATTTTCTTGGATTTTTGGGGTAAAAAGGGTATTTTGGTAATTTTGGGGGATTTTGGGGTATTTTTGGAAATTTTGGTATTTTTGGCCAAAGATGGTCAATTTGAGTGGTGGGAAGTGTTTAGGATTAATTTTGAGGAATCTTGGGTAATTTAGGTAATTTTGCAAATTTTGGGTCATTTCAAGGGTATTTGGTAGGTTTGGTGGTCCGGGGCCCCGGGGGTCAAAAACTGAATTTTTGAAAAAAAAAGATTGATCAAGTGTGAGTGAAATGGAATCATTTTGGTTGAGCCATGAAGCCATATTAAGCCCATTTGAGCCATGAGAGGACTCATTTGAGGCATTCACTATGTTGTTCCTAACCCTCTTAGCCAGGGGCTTAGGGGTTAAGGACCATCCATATGAATTACCTACATGACACAGGAAGTCAAGTTGGGTGAGAGTGTGGTTTTAGGACTTGGAATGTGTGTGAGAGTTTAGTGTATGTGCAAGTCAACCCTCACCAGACCAGGCCATCCAGAGTATTCCTAAGGCCAAAAAGTCCTATAGGGAACTCATCCTTTAAACCTCCACATTTGATTTCAACCCTCTAGGTGATTAGGGGTCTACAATCAAGCTTGTGGGGTTTGTAGGGAGTCAAGAAGTGTTTGAATTTCTAAGTGATGGGTCCCATTTCTAGTCCTCTAAAATTAGTCAAAGGAAAAGCCTAAGGCTATATCCTAAGTACTAAAGAGAGAAGCAAAAGACCTCACCAAAATTGAGGTCAACAACTTATCTTAAGTGTTTCTCCAACTGAACCTCTGAATCCTTCTTACTCCAAAGTAAATAGACTTCAAAAGCACCGACTCTTCAAATAATATCAATACAAACTCTAAAATAAACTCACTAATTAATAAAAGAAACTATAAATATGGCCCTTAAAATATTTCTCTAATTTCTCTCTCTAAATGGAACTATGGGGCTAGGTGACTAAGTTGGGCGTTGGTGGTTTTAGGACGGTTTTCTCTGAAGGAGTAGCCTCCTATTTATAGACTTCAATGGTTGCCCTGAGGCACCTCTTCAAAATTTGTCTATGTTCAATGAATCTTTTAGAAGGTGTGTCTGGCGCCTAGGCGTCGGATCCAGCGCTAGCGCCGGACTCTGCGTCCAATTTTTCGTACCTCTTCACTGTGGATAGCACCTCTTCGCGATCCTAACCATTTCCAAGCGTCCAAATATAATGTATCACATGTCCTATAATCCAGGAATAACTATCATTCTTCTAGATGGTCCAATATCCGCTAACACCGTCAAAATAATCGTCCAAAAGTCGTCAAAAATCTTACAGAATTCTGTATCGAACTGGCGCTTAGGCACCGGATTCTGGTGCCTAGGCACCAGATTCTGGCGCCTAGGTGCCAGGCCACTTATTTTGACAATTTTGCATTTTGGCTCCATTTTTACTCCTTTTTGCTCATTTTTCATCTTTTTTTTCCTTCTTGGATATTTTTGCATCACCTACATCCAAAACATAAAAATACCTTTCATTAAAGCATAATATCCTTAAAAATTTGATAAAAATCAAGGCATAAAAATAGGTATTTTTTTCATGGATCAAAATCCCTCAAACTTAAACGTTACTTGTCCTCAAGTAACCCTTTTTACTATATAAAATGTATAACAATTGGAATAAAAGGTAAATATTTAAGATTTCTTATAATTTTTTATTTTATAAAGGCTTTAGTAAATCATTAACGAAATTTAACTAAGTTTAATTTTAAGAATTTAAAGAATATTTAACTACCAAATCATAAGATTTCAAAAATTTTTCATTCACTTGAAAAATAATTGTAGTTTATTATATTAAAATCACATAAATTATTTACAAGAAAAAGTTCTTCATGAAAATCTTTTCTAATAAAGATACATGCATAAAAATTAAGTAAAATATGTAATCAGTTTTTTCTTATAAGCTAATTCAAGTGAAGCCAAATTTTGATTAGGCATCTCCTCAAGCTTCTCCTCTCTCTTCTCTTTTTTTATTTTTTTTACAGAGAGGATTACTATATCTGGATAGCCTGTTAATGGTTTTGAACTTCGCTATCCTTAACTTATATTTTCAAACTTATACATTTTCACTTAATTACTATAACATGAATAGATTTCAAAAAGAATTTCAATCTTTTCTTTTTCAAGTTATAATTTTTTATTTCTTAATACTTCTAAAATTCAATTATTTCTACTATGAATAGAAAAATTTCTTAATCTTACTCTTCTTTAAGTTGAATAATTCTATTCTTAAAATCAATCAAAGTTATTAAAATCTTGGTTAAGTCTGCTAAATTATTTATAATTTCAAAAATTTAAATGATCTTAAATAGATTCTTCATTCCTTATGTTATATTAATATTTTTTTAGAAAATATTAGTTCATTAAGGACAAATAAAATTTAAATTTGCATGTATTTTCCCTTCCCCCAAACTTAAGTTTTGGTATATCATGAAAAAAATTTAAAGTATGAGAGAAAGAAAGGTATAATTTAAAAAGGAATTTTTATAAGTATGTAAAAATAGTCTAAAAAGAAAAATTTACTTCTACACATGCTTTTTATGAATATTACTGAAATAACGAAGCATATATAAAAGTAAGCAGGCTTATCATTTTTTTTATATATCAGTAGCTGAATTAAATGACTATACTACTAATAGTAACAGAAATAAAACAACATTACTAACTATTTAAGAATACTAAACAGTAGGCTGAAACAGAAATAAACATTAATTCATCCAAATTTCAGTCTTCAACACAATACACTAAATATTTAAAACAATCTCAACATCAAACAATTCACACAAAATTTCATAAACAAATCTACACTAACAAACAACAAACAACACTAGCAAACAAGAAATAAACTAACAACAGAATCAGCACATCTCAGAGGTAAATCAAGCTACTAATCACTATCTGTAGCCTCGTCATCGTCATCACCAAAAGAAAACTCCACATCCTTTGGATCAACATACGGTGTAAATTTAGGACAGGTAGGAAACTGAACATCATGCTCACCCTTCAAGAATCTCACTAAAAACTCTGAATACTCAGCATCATACTCACTTTTCCTTTGGGTAAACTCAGATAAATGATCAATCTTCTTGTCTATAGTATCTACTCTGCAGTGAGTTAGAAATAACTCATTCTGCTGCTCCAGAAATTGATCATGCATCGATTCCCAGAAACTAGATGGTAGCTCAGCAGTAGAAGTGAAGGTCTAGAAGTAGAAGCTCTACTTGGAGTAGGTACAGAAGTAGAAGGACCAGTAGATCTCTTCCCTCGAAGACGATCATAAATGCTAACATTCTCTTGCCTAATTAGCTTTGAAGTCTTCAACTTCTCCTCTGATATATCAGCAGAAACTCCATTGCTCATGCATAAAGAATGAATCAAGGATGGGAATCATAATCCCACAGAAGTGATGGATCTAGCAATTGATTCTACTGAATCATAAATAATACTGCCAACATCTATCGGCTTCCCCTCCTGAATGCAGTAGTTCAGGATAGCCCGATCTCTGGTAACTTCACTCAGGTGGTTGGAAGGTAGAAGTCTAGCAGAAATAAAATAATGACATGCCTTTGAAATACCATTTAGCTTAGAAGATTTGAAGTTTGCCCATTTGTCGTTCCGGATCTTCCAAGCTCCAGTGTCATCAGTCAAATATGCAATAATCATCTCAAGATCTCCCTCAGATGGAGATAAAGCAGAATAGTAGCACTTGATGGTAGGTAGCAGGTCGTAGAAAATTTTGATCCGTTCCAGAGTAAATTCTACTCCGACACCTCTAACGAAGACTTCATAGTCTTCCGCATCCAAAAAGTTGGCATAAAACTCGCGTACAATAGGAATAACGGTAACAACAGTGAAATAACAGAATTATTGCCAGTTGTGTGCAACGATAGGGCTCTCGATCATTTCACCAGGATTGTAAAAACTGCGCTCCGAGATAAACTTTCTTGACGTCGCAAATTCGTAATAACAAAAATGCGATGCCGCAGTCGAAAACTTGCTGCTGTCAAAATTTTCTTGTGCCTTTCCTCGCTTAGATTTTGGTGCCTTCTAAACATGAAAGAAAACACAAATAAATTTAGGAATAAAATATTTAAACTCTTTTTAAGCTTGAGAAACTTAAAATGAGTTTAAAAATCCATGGAGAAACTCTAAAAATCAAAATTTTTCTCAAAATTTCAGTTTTTAGCAAAAAATAGGAAAAACTATGGTAGGAATAAAAAATAAATGGATTAGAAGGTAGATCTGACCTCGAGATGAAGAAATCAAGTGATTTTGGGCTCAAAAACTTGATGTATTGACCTCAATATGGTTCTAGGGGGTGTATTTTCGCGAAAAAGAGGAAGGGGATGAAGCTTAGGCGTCAACCATGGCTAATGGGATTTAAATGCTAATTTTCGGTAAGCAGGCTGAACCAGCGCCTAGGCGCCAGACTCGCCTTTCATAAAAATCACTTTATAAATTTTATGTTTCACCAAAACTCATAAATTCAACTTCCAATTACTCATATTAGACTAATGCTTCATTTTCCAACTTTTAAAATATTTTTCAAAAATTTTAAAAATTAAAAATTAAATCCACCAATTAAACACAAGGTTTAAATCAAACTCTTCTAATTCCATTCATAATCTTCAATTTTGGCTCAATACAATACAGATAAGTATAGTAATATGATTCAAGTCCTAACAAACAATCAATCTACACAATCTCAAAGCAAATACAACACACATTGAACAATAAATCAAATACACCAACAACACATTCAATTTACTAAATCGATACAACGACACACAAATAAAAGTCTAGATCACACTACAATAACTATCTAATCTTCAAATTAGAAATTCCGATTCTCTTCACAAGGAAGATTACTAGGCCTACATGGGAAGAATACTAACGCCCTCAGAAAATTTGTAGCCTTTTTCTCATTGATCCATTTGTTCTTTGCATACATCTCCACTTGAGCATCTTGATAAGCCACTAGATGATCAAATTGAAGCTTCGCCTGCCATTCCAGATGTTTAATTTGATGATTCATCTCATGGAGACAATCTCTAATACTTTTGAATTCTGCTTCAAATTTATCTAGACGACTTAAAATTTTCTCCAAACTTACAGCGATAAAACCATTGAAGTAGGGTTTAGGATCCTTTGAACCTTTATTTCTAGCCTCTTCTCCGAGATTTCTTCTCTCCATTTCTTCAAAAATTCTCTCTAATCTCTCAAGAATGAAGTGTATAGGTCGTAATTTTGATTGCTTAGGGATTGGGGACGAAGATGGGGTAATTTAAAGGAGAAAATCGTGTGAAAAAACTAAAAATTTTCGATTTTTACACGATCCAGTAACTGTGGCACTTAGGCGCCAAATCTGGCGCCTAGGCACCGGACCCATTGATACACAGTTTTACTCTGGCGCTTCGGCGCCAAATTTCGGCGCCTAGGCGTCGGAACCATGTTCGACTCCGTTTCTCCTATCGTCAAATTTCAAAGTTTCGTTCTCCAAAATAGGTAAATTAGAATGGTAAGATCAATATAGAATTAGTAACACAAATTATAAACAACCATAATGAATGTTAACTTGATCTCCTTTTTACTCACATATGAAATGGAGTGATCCAAAATCCAAACTTTATATACTTCGAGATAATTTTTAGCTAAAGTCAATGAAGACTTATTAGCGTCCAATTTTCTAAAGTTATATAAATTTTTTCAAGACCGAGGCATAACCTTATATTAAAAATGTAAAAACACACAAAAATAATTATGGGTTGCCTCCCACAAAGCGCTTAGTTTAACGTCGTCAGCCCGACCTAATTAAGTCTTTAATCAGGTAGACTCAACTTGTAAGCCTCTTTATAAATCATTTTAATGTCTCCAAAATAAGGCTTCAGTCTTAATCCGTTAACTTTAAATATTTTTCCTGTTTTGGGGTCTTTAATATCCACAGCTTCATAATGGTATGCTTTCTCAATTATATATGGTCCCATCCATTTAGATCTTAATTTTCCAGGAAGGTCTTAAACGAGTATTAAATAATAATACTTCTTGTCCAGGCTCGAATATTTTTCCTGAAATCTTTTTATCATGTAACATCATCATTTTCTCTTTATAAATTTTTGCATTTTCATATGATTCATTTCTTATTTCATCCATCTCATTTAATTGTAATAATTGTTTTTCTCCTGCAGTATTCAAATCAAAAATAAACTCCTTTATCGCCCAATAAGCTTTATGTTCAAGTTCAACAGGTAAGTGACAATGTTTACCATAAATTAACTGGTAGGGTGACATTCCAATTGGTGTCTTATAAGCTGTTCTATAAGCCCATAATGCATAATCAAGTCTATCAACCCAATCAGTTCTTTTAGGATTAACAGTCTTCTCTAAAATTCTTTTAATTTCTCTGTTTGATACTTCAGCTATTCCACTTGTTTGAGGGTGATATGCAGTTGCAATTCTGTGTTTGATTCAAAATTTTTCCAATAATGATTGAATTCTTAAATTTCTAAAATGACTTCCACCATCTGTGATAATTACCTTAGGCATTCTAAATCTTGAAAAAATCATTTTCTTTAAAAATTTTGAAACACTTTTGGAATCACAGTTAGGTAAAGCTACAGCTTCAATCCACTTTGAAACATAATCAACTGCTAATAAAATATAAATCTTGCTATATGATGGTACAAATGGTCCCATAAAGTCTAAACCCCATATATCAAAAATTTCAACTTCCAATATATAGTTTAAAGGCATTTCATCTTTCTAGATATATTTCTCATCCTTTATATATCTTCTATAAAACCCAGCATGACCCAGAAAACTTCTCACGTCAGTAACAGTAGTAGGTGGTTGCAGTTCAGCAATAATTTTCACTTTTTCTTGATCAACTTCCATCCCTTTTTGTGAAATTTTGTGACCAAGTACAATGCCTTCTGTGACCATAAATTAACATTTTTCCTAGTTCAGAACTAAATTTTTTTCTCACATCTTTTCAGAACTTTGGAAATATTTTCTAAACAAGATTCAAAAGAAGTTCCAAAAATTGAAAAATCGTCCATAAATATTTCAATTCCTTTGTCAATCAAATCACAAAATATTGACATCATACATCTTTGAAAAGTTGTAGGTGCATTACATAAACAGAAAGACATTCTTCTAAACACAAATGTTCCATAAGGACTTCTAAATGTTGTTTTCTCTTGGTCCTCAGGAGCGACAAGTAATTGATGATAACCAGAATATCCATCCAGAAAATAGAAATATGAGTGTCCAGCTAATTTATCAAGTATTTAATCCAAGAAAAGTAAAGGAAAATGATCCTTTCTAGTGGCTTCATTTAATTTCCTATAATCAATGCAAATTCGCTATCCAGTAACTTATCTTATAGGAATTAGTTCATTTTTATCATTGACAATGACAGTTACTCCTCCTTTCTTCGGAACACAATGAATAGGACTTACCCATTGGCTATCCGAAATAGGATAAATAATTCCAACATCTAACCATTTTAAAATTTCTTTTTTAACTACCTCTTATATGATAGGATTTAATCTTCTTTGAGGTTCAATAGTAGGTTTAAAATCTTCTTCCATTAAAATTCTACACAAAGAGATGGATAGTCTTATTCCTCCTATATCAGCAATAGTCCAACCAAAAGCTTTCTTATAATTCTTTAACACTTCTATCAGTTTTTCTTCTTGATCTAAACTTAGTTTAGAAGAAATAATAACAGGTAAAGTTATTGAATTTCTAAGAAAAACATACTTTAAATGTGTAAGTAACATTTTTAATTCCAATTCAGGGGCTTTTTTAATTGAGGGTAAAAGTATATCATTTTTTGTTACGTCCAAAATTTCCCAGTTATCTTTAATATAATGAGTTTCTTTAGATAATTCTTCTTTCTTTAATTCTTCATTTTCATCAGATAATAATTCAATTTTTTCTTCAAAAATGACTTTACATCTTTCTTGATAATGTTTTTCAATTATATAATCAATAATATCCATTCCATAGCATTTTTCTTTATCAAGGTACTTCATTAATTTAAGAACATTGAATTTAATCTCGTGATCATTAACTCTCATGTTTAAATCTCCTTTTTGCACATCAATCATAGCTCATCCAGTAGCTAGAAAAGGTCTCCCTAAAATAATTGGTATTTCTTTATCTTCTTCCATATCAAGTATAATGAAATCCACAGGGAAAATAAATTTATCCACTTTAACAAGAACATCATCTATAACTCCTTTTGGGTAGGTGATAGATCTATCAGCTAACTGAAGGGTTACAGTGGTGGGAGTAATCTCTCCCAAATTCAACCTTCAAAAAATAGAAAATGACATGAGATTAATACTTGCTCCTAAATCACATAAAGCTTTTCCACAAAATTTTTCTCCAATAACACAAAGTATAGTAAAACTTCCAGGATCTTTAAGTTTTTGAGGTAATTTTTTTTGAATTATTGCACTACATTCTTCACTTAATGCAACAGTTTCAAAAGCTTCAAATTTTTGTTTCTTACTTAAAATATCCTTCATAAATTTTACATAAGTTGGCATTTGTTCCAAAGCTTCGGCAAAAGATATGTTAATGGTAATTTTCTTAAAAATTTTAAAGAACTTAGAAAATTGATGATCAAGCTTCTGCTGTTTTAGTCTTTGAGGAAAAGGTGGTGGTGGCTTTTCAACTTCCACATTAATAGGAATAACAGTCTGATCTTGACTAGGAGAAGGAGTTTTGAGGTTTTTCAATCTCTTCAACCTCAATCTTATTTTCAATTTCATTCTGCATTCTTTCTTTTAATTCCTTTCCACTTCTAAGTTGCACAGCTTTAACATGTTTATCTTCTTTTCCAGTTTCTTTTGGATTGACTTCAACATTACTAGAAAGTGTTCCTGGAGGTCTGTAATTAATTAAATTAGCAATTTATCCCATTTGATTCTCAATATTATGAATAGCAGTGTTTTGATTTTGTAATTGATTACTTAGTTGTAAAATTAATTCTTCTATGAATAACTTTTTCTGTTGATTATTAAATCCAGGTGGTTTATAGTTTGAATTTACTTGATTGTTCCAATTTCCAGTTGGATGGGATTGATTATTACACCATTGTTGTTATGAATTATTCCAGTTAAAATTAGGGTGATTTTTCTATCCAAGATTATAATAATTGGAATAAGGGTTATTTTTACTAGAAATAGCTTGTAAAGTTTCAATAGTTTGAGAATCTTCAATATTAGCAGAGTTGTTATGTGATATATTGATAGCAAAATTATCTAATTTCTTAGATATTGCAGCTACTTGTGAAGCTAAGATAGAAAAGGCTTCATTATCATGAATACTTGCCATTCTTTTAGGATTAATCCTTTCAGAAGGCCATTGAAAATTATTGTTAGCCATTTCTTCAATCAAAGTATAAGCTTCTTCAAATGATTTAGCCATTAAAGAACCTTCAGCAGCAGCATCAACAATTGATTTAAGTGATCCAATTAGTCTGTTATAAAATGTTTGAATAATTAACCAATCAGGTAAAGCATGATGAGGACATTTTCTTAATAGTTCTTTAAATCTTTCCCAAGTTTCATAAATTATCTCCCCGTCAAATTGACTAGATGAAGTCATATCATTTCTGAATTTTGCAGTTTTAGAAGGAGGAAAATATTTAACAAGGAATTTTTGTGCCATTTCAGCCCATGTTTTAATAGAACCTGTTGCTAAAGAGTTCAACCACATCTTTGCTTTATCTCTTAAAGAAAAAGAAAAGAGTCTAAGTCTATTAGCATCATCAGAAACATTGTTATAATTAAAGGTAGCACAAAGTTCTAAAAAACTAGCAAGGTGTAAATTTGGATCCTCATTTAGTGTTCCCCCAAATTGATTATCTTGAACCATTTGAGTAATAGACGGTTTAAGCTCAAAAGAATTAGCATCTACATTAGGTATTTGAATACTACTATGAAGTTCATCAACTGTAGGGTTAGCATAATCCCTTAATGGTTTGTAAACATTTTGTTCATTAATTTCAATTGGATTTTGTAAATTAGCCATCTCTTGATATTTTTGAATTTGTTTTCTTTTTTTTTAATTCTTCTAACAGTTCTTTTTAATTCAGAATCTAAAGGTAATAATCCTTCAGATCCAGAACTATGTATAAAAAGTAAATAAAAAGTAAAATAGCATGAAATAAAATTATTTTTTTTTTATTTTTATTTTTGTTTTTGTTGTTTTTTAAATGTTTTTGTATTTTATATTTTTGATAATAAAATAAATAAATAAAATAAAATATTTAAATCTATAAATTTTGCCTCCCCAACAACGGCGCCAAAAACTTGACCCTCGATCCGCAGTAATGCACCAAAAACTTGGTTTGCAATCGCCAAACAATGCAGTAATTTATGTTATCAAAAATATGTTATAGCCAATACTTTGACTCAAATAATAATAGTGGCTAGTGTATATAAATATAATTTTATGGAAAATATTTTACACGCTAGGGGTACTACGCAAGTATACGTATAGCTTCAAGTAATATAGGGCTTTAAATAAAGACCCCAGGATCGATCCCATGAGGAGGATTATAGATTTTTTTTTAATATTTTGATTTTATTTTTATGTATTTCATTTAAAGTTAAAAAGTTGATATTTAATTTACTAGATGCAGAAATAAAGCAGTAGTAAAGTAATGATTGATGTAAATAAAAATAAGCAAACAACTTTCTTCCTTTCAATTAATCCAAGCCTTTTTAGATAATGTAATATTCATGGAGAATATAAATTTATGTTATTGTGCCAATTAGAAGCATTCCTATTCTTTACCTTCCCTCCATAGTATAAAGAACTTTGGCTAATCTATAGATCATGTTTGGATGTATTGTTAGTAGAATGGGTTAATCTAGGCTCACACTACTAGATGTCCAAAGATGGCTATGGTCGGCCCTACTAGTGACCCTTTCCTTCTCTATAAACCAAATTACATGAATTTAGCCTGTCACTCTAAAAACTTATCAATTCTACGCCCATTTAATAATATCTTCCTATTTATTTGCACTTCACCTTGAATAACCCGCGCAAGGCCTTCGACTACCCAAGGATTCATGTGATATCTACTAGTTAAGAATTCATCTCCTTCTAGGTCTCAAAACTCTTCAACAAATTTTAACAATTTAAATGGCCAATTTAAATAGTAAATTAAGATCCGGTACTAATATTATTACAATGTTTAAAATATATATAGATTTTAATTCTCCAACAAATTTTATATTATCTTATTTATCTTTTCATAATTGAAAGAAGAAAGTAAAGTAACTACTCAGAACACATTAAATTTGAACAACAAAACATATAAATAAAACTTCGAATCAAAATACAAATACTTATCTCAAGTGTTTCTCCAACTGAACCTCTGAATCCTTCTGACTCCAAAGTAAATAGATTTCAAAAGCACCGACTCTTCAAATACTCTTAATACAAACTCTAAAATAAACTCACTAATTAATAAAAGAAACTATAAATATGGCCCTTAAAATATTTCTCTAATTTCTCTCTCTAAATGGAACTATGGGGCTAGGGGACTAAGTTGGTCATTTTTCTCTGAAGGAATAGCCTCCTATTTATAGGCTTCAAGGATTGCCTTGAGGCACCTCTTCAAAATGTGTCCATGTTCAATGAATTTTCTAGAAGGTGTGTCTGGCGCCTAGGCACCGGACTCTACATCCAGTTCTTCGCACCTCTTCACTTTAGATTGCACCTCTTCGCGATCCTAACCTTTTCCAAGCGTCCAAATACAATGTATCACATGTCCTATAATCCAGGAATAACTGTCAAACTTCTAGATGGTCCAATAACCGCTAACACCGTCAAAATAACCGTCCAAAAGTCGTCAAAAATCTTACGAATTCGTATCGAATCGGCGTCCGAGGCGTCGGATTTCGGCGCCTAGCGCCGTGCCAATTATTTTGACAATTTTGCATTTTGGCTCCATTTTTGCTTCTTTTTGCTCCTTTTTCATCTTTTTTTCCTTCTTGGACATTTTTGCATCACCTACATCCAAAACACAAAAATACCTTTCATTAAAGCATAATATCCATAAAAATTTGATAAAAATCAATGCATAAAAATAGGTATTTTTTTCATGGATCAACGATGAGAAGATTCTTACTAAAAATCTTAAGCCATGGCAAATTGTTTTGCTATATAATGCTAGATTGAGAATTTTTGCTGGAAAACTTAAGTCCAGGTGGATAGACTCATTTATTGTGATGAAAGTTTATTCATATGGAGTTGTGGATATTTAAGATCTTATGACTGGAAAAATATTTAAAGTGAACGGTCATAGACTTAAACCTTAGTTTTTCGGTCGATCAATCTAAACCTGATGCAAATCTGATGTTGGGCCACTCAGAATAAGCTCTGGGTATGTCGGGGTAATGACGTTAAACCAAGCGCTTTGTGGGAGGTAACAAATATTTATCAATGTGCTTTGCTTTTGTTTGTTTTGTGTGCTTTTATTTGGTTTGATTTGAGAAATGTGGTATCTTTTTGGAGTTTTTTATGTTATAGTGGTGTTTATTTGACCTTATTTAATGACTTAAAGGAGTCAGAATGAAGATTTTAATGTTTGGCAGAACTGTGCAAAAATGTACATTAGCGGTTATGCGCCGCTGGTTGGCGCATAGTCACCAAAGTTATAAAAAACGTGAAAAATGGGGTTTTAGAAGCCAAAATCGTGGATGAGTAGTTTTTGGAGTTATTAAGGAGTTTTAACACATCTAGGGTCGGTTTTGTGCCTTCCCAAGTCTATAAAAAGGCCCTGAATTTATGAAATACTTGCCCCCAATTCTTATTTTCATTCCCGAGTCTTCTAAAAGAGTATTTTGAGTGCAAAAATGTCTTCTTGGGAGAGCGAAGTTAAGAAGAAAGAGGAAGCCAACAAGAAGAAGTTTATTTGTGATAGTGTGCAAGAGTTATATAATGGATTTCTGGCTGTGAGTATCCAAGGAATAGCAGAAAGGATTACAAAGATCAAGATCAAAGTGGAGTCTATTGATGCAAAGGTAAATAAAATTAATGCTCATTTAGTGCACATAAGATGATAACTCGAAATGAAATTCAGTCATACAAGTCATGTGGAAGAAGCAAATAGAGCGATGCATCAAAAGAACAAATGGATAGAAGAAGAAGATGCAAGAGATTTTAATCATCGCCCGTTTTATCAGATTTATATTCCAGATCGTTCAAATGAAACTAATGGTGGTTCTGGATATATTCCACCTAATGGATATTGGAATTAAATTATGTGTGGTCTTGTGGTTTGATTATGTGTGTTTAGTGTTTTAAGTGTATTTTTTTAAAAGTTTGTATTTTTTGCACTTTACATATGTTTGTTACATTTTAATGATGTAAATTAGTGTTTAATTACATGTGTTTGAACTTATGTATTTGGGGAATTTCATCCAAAGTGTTTAGATAGAAATTTATAGTTTGTATTAAGTGTGTTTTAATATTTAATGAAATATAAGTTTGTGTTTGTGTGAAATTTGTGTGGAATCATGTTGAAATATTTGTATACTTTTGGAGTATTAGAAGAGTTTATAGGGAGAAATAATTAGTTGAAGAGATTAAAGGTGATTAACTCAGATTTTTTATGGAATTAACATAACTGTCAAAATTTGGGCACAGGCGCCTAAGCGTTAAACCGACGGCACATAAGCGCTAGATCTCGTGGCTAACCACCGTATGCCTCGTGCATAGACGCCGATTCACAAAAATTGATTTTCAGCAGTTAAGAACCCAAAATTTGCCATTTTTAACATCCCCATCACTTTCTACCTCTCGGTTTCACGAAATAGGAGCCTAGGGCATCACTGATTGATCATTTTATAGCCGATTTTGTTGAAATTTGTTGGATTTGAGTTCCTTAAGGTATGAGCACTACTCCTAAGTAAAAATTTTTTATTTTTCATTATGTATTTTGAGTACATTATTGAAAAATCTAAAAATCACTATTCATGGTGAAAATTTGAGAAAAACATGAGAAATTGCTTTGATTTAGTGGATTTTTCTTTGGAAGTTGAGTTAACAAGTTTAGTTTAAATTTCGGAATTTATGGTGAATTTTTTGTGAATTTTTAGAGATGACTTCAAAGTCAAAATGCTGGAAAGGAAAAGAAAATTTTGATTCTGGCAAATTTGTCAGTTTTAAAGCTGAGAATCGTTATGTCGATGCACTCGCATCACAGAAATTGATTCCATAACAAGTTTTTAGTAACATAGGAGGAGAAATTGAGGAAATGATTGCTAGAAGGAACTGGGAAAGATACTGTTGCTTCTTCATTGTTGCAGTTGTTTATGTGGTGAGAGAGTTCTTTGCTAACTTGCCAGCAACAGAAAACAATTTGGTGATGGTTAGGGGGCAACAAGTGGATTTTTCATTTGCAGTAATTAATACTTTTTCCCGCTTGCCTCCTGCGATGTTTTATTTTTAAGTGAATTTTTATCCTTCTGAGGGAGAGTTAGATGAGATTATGACCTTTCTTACTGATGGAAGAGGTTTGTTGAAAATTACAAATGACACAAGAGTGAATTTTCAAGCCTCTAAATTGAATGTCACTTCAAATGCATGACATTACTTTATGTCATCTAAGCTTCTGCCTTCAAGTCATGGCAGTGAAGTTACAAGGGATAGAGTTGTTTTGAACCATTGTATTCAGCAGGGAAAGCCATTAGATATTGAGGCTATTATTTTTTATTATATTTTAAACTGTGCCAGAGCTGCTACTACGGCAGGTATGAGATTTCCATCTTTGATTTATTCACTTTGTGATCAGTTTGGTGTTAATTCTGAAAGATGGGAAGAGGTTCTGCAGCCCCTTAGACCTACTACCAGTGTAAATGTGAACACTTACGTTGTACATTCAGCATTTGGCTGGAAAGGAGGATCTGATAGAGCTTCCAATGCTTCTGCTTCTGCTTCTACTACTTCTACTTCTCGTGCTTCTACTACACATGCATCATCTTCCAAAGATTCACAAACTGGATTATTACAAAAGATTTTAAAGAAGATGAGTCTTACCCGAGATCATGTTAGAGATATGGAAAGTAAGATTGAAAATATTGAAAGGTATATTATAAAAAATTATGAATATGAGGAGAATTATCAGCAGTACATGGACATAGTGATTAGAGGAGATCACAGTGTTGAGATGCCCCCTCATCCTTTTTATATATCTTATGTGCCATCCAGAGACTGGAATGAAGATGATGATGATGAGGATGATGATTAGGATTGTTGTGTTGAGTTTGTGATGTTGTTATGTGATTTTCTTATGTGTTGTGATGCTTTTATTTAATGTTTTCATATGTGATAGGATGTATTTTTCTATGGATTCTGATGTTGTGTAGATTTATAGTTGGACTATTTCTATTATGCACATTCAGATGTTTATGTATTGGATTGAGGTTTTATGATGTAATATGTGATGTGTTTATGACAGAAAATTTTTTTTTGGGTTTCTAGTGTTTAAGTTTTTTTAGTAGTATCTAATTTAATTCTTATAAATATTAGAAAAGTTTAGAATACTATTAGAAACCACAATTTATATAGCATGTTTAACTTTTCAAAATTTGCTACCATTTATTTTCTAGTATGTTGTGATTTATGTTGGTGTGTTTTTTCTATGAAAACATCTACTATTGTAGAAGTCCTTTGAAATTTTAAAATTTCTATTTTATGAAAAATTGAATTTGATTTCTTTTTACTCCTTGTTTTTAAACTGTTATACTTGCATATTTAGAATATTAAAATTGCTGCAAGCATATTATTCTAGTTTTTTTTAATTCTTACCCATGTATCATTTTTTTTGCTTAAATGTTTTATCCTAACTAAAAATTAAAGTTTGGGGGGAATTTAAAACAAACTTTTAAAAAACAAAATTTTATTTGTTCTCAAGAATACTTAAAAAAAATTTTATTTTTCATTGAAAATAATTATGTATATGAAGTTATATTAGGGAAGCAAAATTTTGAAGATAGAAATGAGTAAGAGAATTTAGTTAAAATTTATACTAATGATGAAAACATTAAAGTTTAAATTTTCTTAGAAAAGAAATGCTAAATATAGTTAAACTATCTTTAGTAAGAAGTGTTTTATTTTTGGATAATATAAGATTTGGCCTTTTATTTTTCAAAGCTTAAATTTCTTTTATTGAGAAATAATTTTCAACACTATTATTATGATTTTTAAGTGAAAGATATATATCAGACCTTTATTGTAAATGAAAGGGTGGAATTCAAAATCATTAAAGGCCTATAAAAAAAAAAAGAAAAAAGAAAAAGAAAAAAGAAATATATGTATGTATGTATATATATATATATATATATATATAATGTAAAAAGGAACGAGAAGCTTGAGGATTTAAGGGCTTAATCAAAAATTAGTTCCATACCTAAAGTTTAATATATAAGTTTTGAGAAAATCTATAGCCTTAAGGTTATAATATAGTATGTAAAATTATTTCCAAATGAAAATTTTTAAATGAGAAAGATGAAATATTTGAATCCTATATTTTAAAAAATCTAAAGTATTTCTGAATTAGATAGGAACTAATATTTTTCATTATCCTTTAATTAAGAACCTTCTAAACTTTAAGTTGATCTCATTTACTAAATTTTTTTCTAAATTAGGCTATTTCATTTTTAGAACAAAATTTTAAAACCTTCCTAAAGAAACTCATTTACATAATTTGCATCTTAAGATTTTCTATGTGATTAAGTCACTTGAGGACAAGTAATATTTTAAGTTTGGGGTATTTTGATATCTCTAAAATATATAACGTTTTTAAGTACATTTTTATACTTACTTTTGATGATATTGAACTTTAATGGACAATATTTGTGTTTTTCTTGTAGGTATGATTAAAATGACTGACTCTGATGAAAGGAGCAAAAGAGGATCAAGTTTGGAGAAAAAATTAAAAGGGTTACAAAATTGGTCTTTGGCGGCTAAGCGCTGCACCCTTGGCGCATAGGCGCCACATTTAAAGTGACAAATTTTATTTGATTTTAGCACAAATTTAAAGGTGGTTTTTGAAGCATCCTTTTGTTTAAACTTCACTAACTTCCCATCAGCTCCAAAACTCATTTAAAATTTGAATGGATGGATGCATTCTTAGATGATACATTGAATCTGGACATATTTTGAAGAGACACTAAGGCATATTTTGGAAAATTTTAAAAAGAAGACTTGAAGATCAGAAAAATTGTTGTTGTTGGAGGGTGTGATTAGTGTTAAGAGTCAATTTTAAGTTAGAGAGTTATTGAGAGCACACCTTTCCACTTCACCACTTTTATCACCAATTGTATCTAATTTTTATTATAAGTAGAATAGAGATTTGGATTCAATAGAGTTGGGCACCAACCTCTATTGTGTCTTGTAAAGGGAAAATAAAGTTTCAAAGGAACATCAAAAGTCATGTAAAGAGGATTTTCAGATAAGTGTTTATCTTTATTTTACATTTGGTTTTAAAGTAAAACTTGTTGTGTTTTCACTATGATTTATACTTTTAAATCAAGTTGTGATTGTGTTTTCTCCATAAATTCTTTATCTTTTTTCCTTTTAAATGATGAAGTAATTACATTATGGAAGGAAGTTGTGTGAAGTATAGGATTTCAATGTTGGAAGAAGTTGTGATAATTCACTACCTTGCACTTCATTTACTTCTTAATTTGGCCAATTAAGATGTTAAAATTTGTTGGGAGATTATGTAAAATCCATTGTGGTATCGTCTCAATCAACAATTGGAAAGAATCACATGCAATTGTATGGATGAGAATTGTAGTCCATATGGTTGGGTGCAAATAAATAGGAAGATATGCTTATAATGGGGAGTAAAATTAGTGGACTTTAGAGTGACAGGCTAAAGCCCCCTAATTTGGTTTGATGTGAAAAATTTTGTTACGAGATGTTAGCCCCAGGTGGAGGGAATCGAGGGAACTCTAGAGTGAGAGCTAGTATCTTTCCTGCCTAACCTTATCTACAAGATTTCAAATCATCAAATTAACTAATGTTCTTTATAGAACCAAGTAAGGGTAAAGAATATAATTGCTTCTATTTGGCACAACACATTTTAGATACTTCCATAACGAAATTCCATAACTATTACTGATTCATTGAAAGAGGAAAAATATATTTTATTCTCATTTGCTTTCATACTATTTTATAGTTGTGTTAACTTTAGTTGTTTTCTTTAACTTTTATTCGAGAAAATACCAAAAACAAATTTGAAAAACTTTATATCTTAAAACATACTTTACAAAAATCATTTTAAAAACTAAAAAGTTATTTTTCTTATTTCTTTAAAATTTTAGACATTTTTACGTAGGTTCGATATCTCGGGCTTAATCGAAAAGTCCTATATTACTAGATAAACAATATGTATACTTGCATAATATCCCATATTATAAATAATTAAAGTATAATTTCCTACCTAAATCATAAGCATAAATATTTGGCGGAGTCAAGTGTTTGGCTCCGTTGCAAAGAAAGAGATAATATCATTGCAAAGAAATATAAATTGAAAAACATAAGGATAAATATTTCGGGGATCAGTAGACTAGAACTTATCCTAAGGGATTTCTTACCTTGCTTCTTTGTGGGATCGATACTTTAGGTATTAAAGAAAACCTTATATTACTCGAAAAGATATGTGCACTTATGTAAAACTCCTAGTGTGTAAACTATAAATCAAATTCTAAACTCTATAATATATTCGTTTTGCGCGCAGCCGCATAAAAAAACTCGGTCAAATTTTTGCCATGAAACTAAAGAAACTGCGTCATTACAGGATTGGGCCAGGCTACAATGTTGTTTTAGCATTGTGGCCTAAAGTGAGCTTAGCTTCCACTCAAGTCGAGTCATGCCGCTAGTCATAGCATCACAACTTCGACTATGCCATTTGGTCTTATGCCACATCTCCTATTGTCGAGAATATTACACGATTGTCTTCTTACGTGATGTTGAAATATTGGCCTTTAAATTTTTGACGACGGGGAGTTACCGGTCATTTGTCCTCTCTTTATCATTTCTTCTAATCGATGCATCAAATTTGCTCAGTGCAGCGAATACAAGACACCCATTAATTAGTCAACACAACTTTTCATTGGGTTGGAGTTATCGTATCTCAAATTTTGAAAAACAAAAAATACAATGATCTCCCTTTTGGCCATTTGTACACCCTTCCACATAAGTGGTGGCCTACTTTTACTCATTCAGTCATATTTTTCAATTTATCATGATTATCTCGGATAGTTGGGTCTTTTATATTTAGAGATAACTTATCTAGTGACACGCCTGCCAGAACTATTGGTGAACTCCACCGTATGGGTGGCAATTCTGCTTTGTCTAAATAATCAACTGAGTTTACTTCTGGTATATCGCTCATCAGCATGACCCAATGTAAGGTCACTTTCTCCCATTTTGACCCCTTATGGACTATCCGTTGAGGCATGTAGGAAAATGTCGAAGCCCTATCACTGCTTAAGTGTAAGCATTTGCTTGTATGATGTAATTAAACTTATCTTTTGCCTTTTATTTTACATTTATTGTGTCACATTCCTTTTATGCTTTTCTTGCATGTTTGGTGTTTTATCATTATTGTATCTGATGTTTTTTTCTAGAACAGAAGTTGGGTACCCTGGGATTATTTATACAACCCCATGGTGCCACATTTCTAGTTCGCGGTGGCATTATGCATGTGTTAAATGACCCATTGCATGTTGATTTAAGAGTTTGCATTTGTTGTGCTCACTTATTTGATGCATATTCTTCATTTTTCTATCTTTGTTACATTACTCATATCAAGATAACTTTGTTGTCACATGCATTTGGGGATTAACATGCCATACACTTGATTTGCATATTGTGCATCTTTATGTGTTGAGGGTTCTTTATCATCTAATTAAAATGTTCATTCTCTTTTTTTTGGTCTAAGTTGCATGATTCAACATGTTAGTGGCCGGACTTCGACTTTGAATACATGAATTCGAGCACCACTACTAGGAGATATAATTCTCCAACAGACGGCGTCAAAACTTGATGCAACCGGACTTTACTTCTATATTTTTAAATGCAAGATTTTGTTAACTTCAAATTTATATATTTATAATGATTTTGTAAAGTCCAAGCATTCAATGCGAGTATACGTATCATATTAAGTAATACATGGCTCTAGTGGAGTCCTGGTTATCGATCCCACAGGGAGGTTTTAAGTTGAAGCAAAGTGAAAGTTTTAACAAGTTAGAATAAAGCACTAGAACTTTCTTCTAACACTACTACTACTATGCAGAAAATAGTAACAACCAACTAAACTACAATTACTTCTAATAACTTTGAAAACAGAATTAACTAACAGACATACTAAACTAAGTATTTGAAAGTTTTTTAATATATGAGAAAAGTATCTTTCTTCTTGCAATGAGAATATGATATATGGATTGATATGGATTAATTATCTAATTTATTGTGCCAACTAGGAGCATAGATGATTCTTTACCTTTAGAAGAGTACCCCCTCCTCTAAATAAGAAAAGAACATTGACACGTTCTAAGTTTAGTTACTAATTCTAGGGCTAGGCTGGGAGGATACCGACTCTCACTTCGGAGCTCCCACTCACTCTTCACCCAAAGGCTAACCTTTGATATTATTTACTAATGTTAGAACCAATCTAGAGATTTCGACTCGTCACCCTAAAATCTCCACATGGAAGTCCTTCGAACACATTTCCCTATTTATTTGCACGCAATTTCCATGAACTACGTCATTCATCCATGGAAATTGAATTGATCTTTCATTATTGTTGTAGGACATTAAATCCTTTCAAACTTAATGTTCAACAACATATTTTAACATTTCAATTGGCCAGATTGAAAGTAAATTAATTTCTAAATGAAAAACCATCATAATTTCTTCATCAAATTAAAAGCATATCAAATCCACTTCAAACCATCATCACATCTCTTACCACAAGAAAATGTATTAAGAAATTCATACCCATGTTGACCTCGTTTTTTATGAGGTCTTTTCTCTTCTCTCTCTTTAGTACTTAGGATCTAGCCTTAGGCTTTCCCTTTGATTATCTTAGAGGACTAGAGATGGAACCCACCACTTAGAAATTCAAACACCTCTTAACTCCTTACAAACGCCATAAGTTTGATTGTAAACCCCTAAGTCACTTGGAGGGTTAAGATCAAATGTGGAGGTTTAAAGGATGAGTTCCCTATAGGACTCTTTGGCCTTAGGACTACCCCAGGTGGCCCAGTGCCGTCGAGGGTTGACCTGCACACATTACACTTTCACACACATTCTAAATCCTAAAACCATTCATACCTAGCTTGACTTCCTGACTCATGTAGGTAATTCATATGGATGGGCCTTAACCCCTAGGCCCTTGGCTAAGAGGGTTAGGAACAACATAGTGAATGCCTCAAATGAGTCCTCTCATGGCTCTTATGGGCTTGATATGGCTTCATGGCTCAACCAAAGTGATTCCATTCTACTCAAACTTGATCAATCTTCATTTTTAAAAAATTTCAATTTTTGACCCCTGGGGCCCTACACCTACCAAATCTACCAAATGTCCTTGAAGCTACCCAAAATTTGCAAAAATTACCTAAATTACCCAAAATTCCTCAAAACTAATCCTAAACATTTCCCACCATTTAAATTGATCACCCTTAGCTAAATATACCAAAATTTCCAAAAATACCCCCCAATACCCTCCAAATACCCAAAATGCCCTTTTTAACCAAAAAATCCATAAAATCCAAAAATTCCCAGAAAATTTAATAAAATCCCAATTATTCCCATTTTCATTTTGTTCAACTACACCATAGGCTAGTTTTGTCAATTTAACCCACTTTTACCAAAACCCCCAATTTGGCCCATTTTTAACCAAAGTAAGCCCAATGTCAAACCAAATCAACCCAATTGACCTCAATGTTGATCCAATCCAATTCTAAACTTCAATTAAATATCCCCAATATCAATTTAGACCAAATACAATCCCAGTTTGATTAACATTTGGATCCAATTCCAATTTGAAGCTTAAAGCCCAATTTTGGCCCATGACCTAAACTTAGCCCAAACTAACCCAACTCAACTCCAATTAACCCCAAATATTTTCCTAAACCTTAATAAAATCCTCACAAACAAAATACTAACAAGATTTACCCCAAATTTAAACCCAAACTCCACCCAAACCTAACCCAAAACCAAAATCCCCAATTTTGGCCTAAACCCGCCATGAACCCAAATGGGCCCAAATCCCAAAATCAAAGTCCAACCAAAGTTGAAAACTCTTTGTAACACTCCCATAAACATTTCTCAACATTAATTTTACATCAAATCTAACATTAGCCTAACCTTAGCCAAAGTTATCCCAATTTGACCCACTTTGGCCCCTTTACCAAAAAGTCCCAAATCAAACCCAATTCAACTCCAAATCACCTCAAATTTGTTTCAAATCACTCATGACATATCCCTAAACTAAACCCAACATTTATTTGGCATGGTCCTTCACAAAATTTCCATCTACCAATTTGTTTTCAAACCTAAAGGCCCACTTTCTTAAACCATTCTAAAAGCCCATCTAAAATGATTTCAAAAAGCCTAAATTTTGCTCTAAAGCCCACATGACAAATTCTCCTCACCATACCTTTAATTGAAATCATCCCTAAGTCCTAAACCAATGATCAAATAATTCTAAATAAAGCTTCATCCAAATTTCCACCAAAATGCCAAAAATCCCTAAAACCTACTTCCATGAAATTGACTAAGCTTGGCCCCAAGCCAAATGGAGCGATTGAGCCATGCATAAGCCATATGCAAGCCAAGAGGAGCCCTTTCCACCTCACCATGCCATTAATATCAAGAAGGGGGGATCTTTCTTAAATCTTCATTAAGCATTTTAACCTCATTTATGCAAAACTCTAAACCAAGCTTAGCCACCTCACCATGGATGGAGACCACACCACCTCCTCTAAGCTGACTCACCTGACCTCCCTCAGCCCAAAATCATAGCTTTAGATGGTGCACCAAGCCCTAAACCATGGCTAAACCAAAATGAGCATAAAATGACCCTTCCCCCTTACCACTTAAATCAAACCTCTTTACACTTGGCATTGGCCAATTGAACCCACAAACTTCAAGCCCTGACCCTCCTGATCAGGATGGTGACCTGACCCTGGCCGGCCAGCCACCAGGCCGCCAGAAAATGCCATGGCCGAGGAGCTTGGAATGAGCCAAATTTCAAATTCTCACCTACTGAGTTGTCCCACGACCAACGGCCACCATAGCTCTTCATCTCCTCCCCTAGGCAGCTGATCCCAACCATCAATTGCCCCTGGGAAGCTTTGGCCATGGCTATTTAAACAAGCCACCCCCTCTCGGCCAAAAGGTTGGCTGAAATCGACCTTCATAGAATCCCTCCAAACTCCTCACAGAGCTTACCCTAGCAAAGAGCAATTCATCCCCACCGTTCTCCTGCCCTAAACCCCATTGATTGAGCTCAATTTTGGAGCTCAATTCTCAGCCCAGAACAGGACATCTCTGGAACCTTCACCAAAATCAAATTAAACTCACCCACACCTGCACAGGACCAAGAGAAGGAGTTCCCCAGTGAAAGCCCCCTCACCAGGCCAGCCATCCTCTCTATTGGCTAAGCTTTGAAATTATCCTTGGTCAATTTCATACCTAGGCAATTCCACAGAGCTAGAGACTTCAACTAGAGCTTCCCTGGGTGTAATCGAAGGTGCCACAACTCTCTGATTGAAGCTTCACTTCTCAGAGCTAAGGTATGGACCCCTTCTTCCACCCAAGCTTCCAGTGATTCTCTATTTTGTTTGGCTTAATTTCATAGAACATAAACTGTATGGATGTGTTCGTCTCCTCAAGACGAATCCATAGAGCATAAGAACATGAAAATCCATTGAGAAATAAGAGAGATCTTAGGGTTTGAGTGTGGACGGCTCTCGGGACACACCAGGCGGAGACAATGATCGACCGCCATTGGATCGAGCTTGTATCGAATGGACGGTGCTGTCGGCATATTTTTAGGTTGTGTGTTTTATTTTGAAAAGGGGTCGCCTAACAGAAATTGTCGGCGAATTTTTAATTTAATTTAAATAAATAATTTTGAAAAGTAGTATTTGATTTTGAAAATAATTTTAAATTTGAAGGTTTTAAAATATGAGATTAAACCGATCTCACATCCCAAATAGTTTATATAAACGAGCACCGCACCACAAACCGTGTATCTATCCCTAAGGATAGACACATCGCTTGATGGTGGGGCTCGATTAAATAAACTAGAAGATTTGTGACATCCGTTGGGTCCGCGAACCAATTTTTTAAGCCGACAAATTCCCCGCTTAATATGAAAGCATTAAACGAGGTTTATATTACTCGGGTTCTTTAAAATTCCCTATAAGGGCAAGCCCCTATAGTTAATTACATCTCAAGTGACGGGAATCACCTAAGAAAACTCTCGATAATAATCAATAATTACGCTCTCAAGAATTTCAAAGTTTAAGTTCTCGAAAGGATTGAAGTTTGGAATTTCGATAGGGAATGGATCAAATTTGGAACATTTTGTTTTGGGAATCCAAAGGAAGAAAAGTAGGAGAAATCACAGATTCGAAGAGAACTTCGGTAATTTCCCGACTATCCTATTGTTTGGCTTGAGTTTAGGAAAGTCCTAATATTTATTTAAATGTTTTGATCTTCCTAATTTTAATTAATTAGGGCTTATATTTGTATGATAAAATCATACAAATAGCCTCGAAGATGTGAGGGTTTATGTCGTATCAGACGACTACCTCGGAATCCTAAGACCAGGTTAGGGCTTAATTTGCAATGCAAATGCCTAACGAAGAGTTGAGGATTTATGTTGCACTAGGCAAACTACCTCGAAGTCCTATGGGTTTGTTATTTAATTCTAGGAAAGTTTCGTTGAAGTAGACTCGGGTTTTCATTGATGACGATGGCCGTCTTGCCCACCATGCTCCGAGCTCCTTGTTGTTGCAGAGGTTTAGTTTTAGAAATCATAAATCGAGAGATGAGAAAAGTGTTTTGGTTTAGAGAAAATCTTAATTTCCAAGTGTTTTCAAAATTTAATTAAAACAAATCTTAAAGTTGATTATAACGACACGGTTAAGATCCCACGGTTCCATCCTTCGGCATCATTATTTTTATCGGATTCACTTAGTCCGGATGAATTTGCTAAACTCAAGCCGAATGAGTTCCACACTTTCATTTAGACCGTAGGAAATCCCGTTAGCAACACGTAGGTTACATCATCCGAGGTATTCCCGATCATCCAACAGGACGTTTTAATTTAGTTGTAATTGTAGTTTTGTGTTCTGTTTGTGATTAAATTTTGAGTTGTTTTATATTTTGAAATGTTGTGGCGGTGAATTTTATCTTGCAATGACTTTTAACTTAGTTTTGGTTTCAGTTTTAGGGACTATCCTAAAGGTGTGGGTTTTCATGCAACGATTGTTTATCATGCAAGAAATGTAAGTGCGATGCGATTAATGAAATTGCAATAATGTAAATTGCAAGAAAGTAAATTGCAATAAAATAAAAGCGTACCTGGAGGGTCTTCCCGTCATCCCAAGATGCACTTAAAACACAATTAGAATATTTAAGCAAGTTCCTAGGTAAAGCTAAGGGAAGGGTTATGGTTTTCTACCAAATTCCTAATCCTATAGCTAGTCATTTCCTATGACGTCTAGGTCTTTGTGTTTTGGTTTGAGGATGATTTCCTTCATCAAAGAACAATTAAGTCCAATTGTTCTTATAAATGTCCTATCATATTGAGGAAGTGCTTAAGAATAATCTTAAACATCTTTTCAATATTTCTAGGATTGTTTTAAGTCCAAATGAATTTAATTATATAAATGAATTAATCGTCCAGGGATTCAAGTTTTGTTAACTTGCTCAGTGAACTAGGACATTTGAATATCCTATGAGTGAAGTAACATTTCATTTAATATTCTGTTTAGGAGTTATGATAACTAAAGCTTTTGAGGGTAAATTGGTGTTCAAATGGTTTGTGATTTAGTTTAATTTCAATTAATGGGTTTAAATTTGGAATAGTGTTCAAGTTGTTTTATATTTAATTTCTTTCTGTTTTAGGTGATGTTATTTAATTCAATTTAATTTAATTTAATTTAATTTAATTGAGTTTTAATTCTATTTAATTCAATTTAATTTAATTTAATTCAATTTAGTTTGATTTGATGTTACATTAAATTAATTTGATTTGATTTAATTTTAATTTAATTTGATTTAATTTAATTTAATTTAATTTTATTTTATTTTATTTTATTTAATTTAATTTGATTTAATTTAATTTAATTTGGTTTTATTTATTTAATTTAATTTAATTCAATTCATTTAATTTAATTTAATTTGTTTATTTAATTTATTTTAATTTAAGTTAATTCAATTCAATTTACTTAATTTAATTTAATTTTTTAATTTAATTTTAGTTTAATGATTAAGTCTTTTAATATATTTTAAATTTGAGTTATCATTTTAATTAAGAATTGAATATTAATGAGATGATTAATTTATGGATTTTTAAATTAAAGAATAAATCTCTTCCTAATAATATCCCTATTTTAATAATTCCAATTTTATTATTCTTCCAAATTTAATCAATTATTTAATTAAAGTTTAATCATTTTAAATTGCTTAATGGGTTTCTACCCTTTAATTATTTAAATTTCAATCATCCAAATCAGATTAGGATCAAATATTTTACTTGTTAATTTTTTTATTAAACCTAAAGTTTTAATTAAGGATTAAAAATTTTAATTACCACTTTACCCTTTAAGCTTAATAATTTCATAACTCACTAAATTGAACTCAAATGAACTTGAAATTTTTATGTGACTTCACTTATATGCCAATAAAGACATGAGAGGAGAAAATGTGATTTTTCTGTATTTAATTTATTTATATAATTATTTTTGGTAGAAAATAGAGATTTTCAAGGAAAATTTAATAACATGACCAAGGGAAAGTTTCTATCCTTAAGAAAATTAGGGGACATTCCTAATGACCAGAGAACCACTTGGACCAATTTTGGTGATTTTTTGAATTATATTATTTTTATTATAATTATTTTAAGTTTTGGAGTGTTAATTAATTTAAAAATAAAATAAATGTTGAAAAATGAATTTTATATTTTTCAAAAATCTCTCTGATATCAAGAAAATCAGAGAATTAAATTTTGCAATTTTCTGATTTTTCTATGATTTATTATAATTATTTTAATGAAAAAGCTAGAAAATATATTTTTTAATTTTAAAATTACCTTAAAGCTTTAAAATTTAATATCTCACTAAATAGACCTAAGAAAAATATGGGGTTTGTTCCTAAGTGATTAAAATTCAAAATGTGACATTTTGATGAATTTTATTATTTTTGTGATTTTTATTATTTTTAAATTATTAAAAATATTAAAATAATATTAAAAATCAACTTTTTTAGAAAATTGAAATTTTAATTTTCTTAGATTCCCTAATATCGAGAGAGGCTCCAAAACCAATTTGGTGAATTTTTGAAAGGTATTTTGAAAGTTATGAATTTTTAAAGTTTAAAATGACTAAGTGGCTTAATCGACCCGATTAGTGGGGCTAACCAAGTCCAATTGACCTCAAATTTTTATGGTGGGTTCCTCTAATCCTAAAGGTCAGTGGAGAATTGATTTGAAGTCAATTTAATGTATGGTTAGCTCTAATTAATTAGAGACCTATTTTGAGTGTTTAAACCAATTAGGGTTGTTTTAAATGAACTAACTCAAAACCTATTTTTCCTAGGGTTCTCTGGTCATAAGAAACATCATCAAATTTTCCTAGAATTTATTTCACGACATGCTATTTATTGGAATTAAAATACTCAAAACAGTAACATGAATTTGAAAAATCAATAACTCTTAATAGGGATGGCCTCGACTTTGGAAAATTCGGGGAATGTTCCCAAATTCGGAGGCTTAAAGCCCTATGGTCTCATGCCATGGTGAATTGTATACATGCATGGAGAATTAAAAGTATGCAGAGAGTAAATAAATTAAAAAAATAAAATACTTGATGAAATTAAATGATTTCTTTTCCACATTATTCTCCTCACGTTCTTTGAGCGAGAGGGTATTTTTATTTTATTTTTCGATTTTTCTACACAAAGTTATGAATTTTTGAAGTTTAGGGAATTAAATAAATCAAAAAATACCCTAATTTTCTATTTATCCACGCGGCGCCGCGTCGACCTCGGCGGCTCCGAACGCCGCGTGGCGCGCTCCCGTTCGACGCCGCCATCGACTCGGCGCTCCCGGGGCCCGGCTGTATCGTTCCGTATTCTGATCCGACGCGATCCTTGCCATCCGTCCGCGCGTGTATTAAATGAACGGCATCCGTTCATCGTCCCCAAGTGTCCTCACCCGAGAGCCGTCCACACTAAATCTCTAATATCTCACTCGATACTCAATGGATTTTCATGTTCTTATGCTCTATGGATTCGTCTTGAAGAGACGAACACATCTATACGGCTATCATGCATTGAAATTAAAGCATTTGAAATGGAGAATCTCTAGAAGCTCGGGATGAAGAATTAGCTCATACCTTTGCTCAGAGAAGTGTGGCTTCAATCGAGAGTTGTTGCACCTTCGATTGGATCTGCAAGCTCCGGATGAAGTCTCTGATGCAGTGAATTGTCTAGGTTGGATTTCGACCACGGCCGATCACAAAGCTTGGAGAGCTGGAGCAACCTGGGAGGCACTGGAGATGGGGCTTTTGCTGGTGGACACCTTCCACTGGTGCAGTGAAGGTGTAGAACCAATCAATTTGGGGATTGGCTCCTTGTGGAGAAGTGTCCCGGTTTTGGGTGGAATTTCGGTTGTGAAATTGGGTTTTGTCGGTGGGGATTAGGGCAAATTGACACTGGGGATCAATCGCTCTACAGGGTGGAGAAGGTTTGGAACAATTTTGGCGAGTTTCGACAAGGTTTGTGCAACTCTCCTCTCATGGTCGTGAGGGGGTCGGGTTTAAATAGAGGTGGGCTGGAGAGCCTCCCGAGGGATGGCAAGGGTTGGGATCGAGCTGCTCCGGTCATGGGAAGAACAGCCATGGTGGCCATTGGGCATGGGGCGGCTCGGCAAGGTGGAATTCCAAAGTTTGGCTCCTCCCGAGGTCTCGGCCATGGTGTTTTCCGGCGATCCGGGAGGTGGCCGGCAGGCATGGGTCACCTTCAGGGTCAGGGAGCCCAGGGCTTGAAGTTGGTGAAGTCAATTGGAGTTTGACATGTGTAAAGGCTTTGAATTAAAATGGAATGGAGAAGGGGTCATTTTGGCTTCAATTTGGTCAACCCATTTGTTTGGGCTGGGTTCACCTCCCCATGACTGGTCTTGGGTCGAGAAGATCGGTTAGGCTAGGCCAGTCAGAGGTGGTGATGTCCTTATCCAAGAATATTTGGATTAAATCTTGGTTAAGAGGAAACATGCTTAAGGTTAATGACTTTTTAGGAGATGGTTAAAGGACCTCCTCCTTTTGCCATTAATGGCATGGTCACATGCCAAACTTTCATGGCTCCATATGGCTTGTGAATGGCTCATCCTTGGCTCCATTTGGCTTGGGAAAAGCTTGGGTCGATTTCATAAAAAGGGATTTAAGAAAATTTTGATATTTTGATGGGAATTTGTATGGGGCTTGATTTGGAATTGTTTAATTGATGACTTTGAAACTTAGGGGCAATTTTGATTAAATGGATGATGAGGGGAAGTGCCATGTGGGCTTTAGATGAATTTGGGCTTTTGAATTTGAAGGAAGTGGGCTTTTAGGAAAGTTTAAGGGGAATGGGCTTTTTGATTTTAGGATGGGCATTTGGGTGAAGATTTTGTGAAGGACCTTGTCAAATAAGTGTTATAATTGGTTTAGGGATGTTCTATGAAGGGCTTGGAGTCAATTTAGTGTGATTTGGGGTTGAATTGGTTTGAATTTGGATTTATTTGGTAAGTGGGCCTATGTAGGTCAAATTGGGCTAACTTGGGCCAATGTTTGGCTAGGGTTAAAATTGATGTAAAATTAATGTTGAGAAATATTTATGGGAGTGTTTCAAAGAGGTTTTGACTTTGGTTGGGCTTTGATTTTGGGGTTTGGGCTCATTTGGGTTAGGTTTGACTTTAGGTCAAAAATGGGCCTTTTACCTTTGGGTTGAATTTGAGTGGGGTTTGGGTATAAATTTTGGGCAAATCATGTTAGTGTTTTGTTTGTGGGAATGTTAAGGAAGATTTAGAAAAGATTTGGGGTTAATTGGAGTTGAATTGGGTGAATTCGGGTTAAGTTTGGGTCATGGGTCCAAATTGGGCTTTAAGGCCAAAAGTGAAATTGGATCCAAATGTCAATCAAATTGGACTTTAATTTGGTCTAGCTTGGTTTTGGTAATGTTGAATTGAAGTTTAGAACTGAATTGGACCAGAATTTGGGTCAATTGGGTAGGTTTGGTTTGACATTGGGTTCACTTAGGGTTAAAATGGGTCAAATTGGGGGTTTTGACAAAAGTAGGGTAAATTGACAAAATTGGCCCATGGTGTAGTTGGACAAAATGAAATTGGGAATATTCGGGATTTTCTGGAATTTTTTGGGAATTTTCTGAATTTTTGGATTTTTTGGCCAAGAGGGGTATTTTGGGTATTTGGAGGGTATTGGGAGGTATTTTTGGAATTTTTGGTATTTTTGGGTATGGATGATCAATTTGAGTGATGTGGAAATGTTTAAGATCAATTTTGAGGAATTTTGGGTGATTTAGGAAATTTTGAAAAATTTGGGTAATTTCAAGGGTTTTGGGTAGAGTTAGGCGGGTGTAGGGTCCGGGGGTCAAAAATTGAAAATTTGGAAAATTGAAGATTGGGTAAATTTGAGTGGAATGAAATCATTTTGGTTGAGCCATGAAGCCACATCAAGACCACATGAGCCATGAAGGGACTCATTTGAGGCATCCACTATGTTGTTCCTAACCCTCTTAGCCAAGGGCTGAGGGGTTAAGGACCATCCATGTGAATCACCTACATGAGTCGGGAGGTCAAGTTAGGTATAGGTGTGTGAAAGTGTAGTGTATAAGTGTAGTGTGTGTGTAAGTCAGCCCCTTCACTGGACCGGGCCACCAAGGCGATCCTAAGGCCAAAGAGTCCTATAGGAACTCATCCTTTAAACTTCCACATTTGATTTCGACCCTACAGGTGATTAGGGGTCTATAGTCGAGTTTGTGGAGTTTGAAGGGAGTTAAGAAGTGGTTTGAGTTTCTAAAAGGTGGGTCCCAATTCTAGTCCTCTAAGATAGTCGAAGGAAAAGCCTAAGGCTAGATCCTAAGCACTAAAAAGAAGAAGAGAAGACCTCATCGAAAATGAGGTCAACAAATGGACCCCCAATAGGTGTGGTGAGTCGACGGAGCACACCGCGCGTATTGGTGTTGACCGAAGTGATCAACAAAACCAACACAAACGTCCAAGTGACAAACTTAGGACAAAGCAAAAGAATTTCCGCGGGGAGTATCGGGTATGTTCCCAAGCTGGAGATACCGAACTCTCGGCGGGGAAAAGAAAAGGAGGTGAATCCCAAATCACATGACCTGGGGGAATTCCAATTTAGATTTTATTTTGTTTCAATTTAAGTTTTGATGTGTGAGCTTGGATTTTAGTTTGGATTTTTAATTTAGATTGAAGTTTTGTCAAAATTAATTTGAGGGATTTAATTTGAAATGAAAATTGGAATTTTGAGGTTTTAGATGTAACATCTTCAACCTCAAAAGAAAATTGAATTGATCAGATTGAATCATTGCAATGAGGAGAGATCTCAGAGCAATGCGGTATTGGATGTAAAATCCTTAACCTCAAGAGTTTGATTTTGATGTATTTCATTGCTCGTAGGAAAGAATCCTAAAGCGAGTGCGGTCTTGGATGAAAAATCCTCGACCCAAAAGTTTGAATTTGATGTATTTCGAGTGCGATAGGGAAAGAATCCTAAAGCGATGCGGTCTTAGATGTAAAATCCTCGACCCAAAAGTTTGAATATGATGTATTTCAATGCGATAGGGAAGAATCCTAAAGCAATGCGGTCTTGGATATAAAATCCTCGACCCAAAAAGTTTGATTTTGATGTATTTCGGTGCGATAGGGAAAGAATCCTAAAGCGATGCGAGTCTTGGATGTAAAATCCTCGACCCAAAAGTTTGATTTTGATGTATTTCGGTGCAATAAGGAAAGAATCCTAAAGCGATGCGGTCTTGGATGTAAAATCCTCGACCCAAAAAGTTTGAATTTGATGTATTTCGGTGCAGATAGGGAAGAATCCTAAAGCGATGCGGTCTTGGATGTAAAATCCTCGACCCAAAAGTTTGAATTTGATGTATTTCGAGTGCAATAGGGGAAGAATCCTAAAGCGATGCGGTCTTGGATGTAAAATCCTCGACCCAAAAGTTTGAATTTGATGTATTTCGGTGCAATAGGGAAAAATCCTAAAGCGAGTGCGATCTTGGATGTAAAATCCTTGACCCAAAAGTTTGAATTTGATGTATTTCAGGTGCAATAGGGAAAAATCCTAAAGCGAATGCGGTCTTGGATGTAAAATCCTCGACCCAAAAGTTTGAATTTGATGTATTTCAGTGCAATAGGGAAAGAATCCTACAAGCAGTGCGATCTTGGATGTAAAATCCTCGACCCAAAAAGGTTTGATTTTTTGATGTATTTCAGTGCTGATAGGGAAGAATCCTAAAGCAGTGCAGTCTTAGATGTAAAATCCTCGACCCAAAAAGGTTTGATTTTTGATGTATTTCAGTGCAATAGGGAAGAATCCTAAAGCGGTGCAGTCTTGGATGTAAAATCCTCGACCCAAAAGTTTGAATTTGATGTATTTCGGTGCAATAGGGAAAAATCCTAAAACGATGCGAGTCTTGGATGTAAAATCCTCGACCCAAAAGTTTGAATTTGATGTATTTCGGTGCAATAGGGAAAGAATCCTAAAGCGAGTGCGATCTTGGATGTAAAATCCTCGACCCAAAAAGGTTTGATTTTTTTGATGTATTTCAGGTGCAATAGGGAAGAATCCTAAAGCGAGTGCGGTCTTGGATGTAAAATCCTCGACCAAAAAGTTTGAATTTGATGTATTTCAGTGCTATAGGGAAGAATCCTAAAGCAGTGCAGTCTTGGATGTAAAATCCTCGACCCAAAAGTTTGAATTTGATTGATATTTGATTCGAGATCTGGAAGAAATTGAATTTGAATTTGATTGAGAATTTGAGATCTGGAAAGATTGAATTTGAAATTGATTGATATTTGAGATCTGGAAACATTGAATTTGAGATTTGGAAAGATGAGTTTGAACTCGGTCGAAATTTGATTTAAGATTTGATTTGAAATTTGGAAGATCAAATTTGAAATTTGATCGGGATTGGATTCGAAATCTGATTGAGAATTTGATTTGAGTTTTGATTTAACACTTATGTTGATTTTGTTTATCTTTTAATGATTCAAATTTTACTTTATTGTTTATTTAATGTTCATGTGAATTTGGTGTTCGTCATTTTTAGATTTTTTTTTTAGAAAGTTTTCTTTTATTTTTCTTTTTTTTCTTTTTCGTTCTTTGTTCGAAGTTCATTTAACTTTAATGGCGTTTCCGATCAATTTGCACAAAAGAGGTGAAGGCCGAAAATGTGACATGTTCACTTTCATTCCAATCATGTTGAAGATACATCATACAACTCGATCCGGAATATATCTCATACAATCCATGTAGACTCAAAACGGACTATGTATGATCTTCGTCGATCCATCCAAAGAAGCATCTGTCAAAAATCCATGTCTGAATAGTGTGGTACATGGTCAATAACATCACCTTCCAAGCCATCCTTGGCAAGGATGCCGTATGGATGTACATTGGAGGTGTGATATTTTCCATGTAACTCACGGCTCGTAAGGCCGGAGGTTCTCTAGCTCCGGGTACAGTCTGGAAATGGTAAGGTGTCTTCTTGTCGTCCATCCTTCCGAAAGTAAGCGAGATCCACTTCATCTGGTACTCCCGGTATGCAATGCTTAGCGATATCCGCTCCGTTGCCCTTCGGTATCATGACGGAACCTACCGGTAAAGGTATCTTCAACGGCCCTCGGAACTCACCCGGGCCTCGCTATCCGGAGGTCGGATCCGAACATGATGTTACACTCGTTCGGGAAAGAGAGCGTGCGAAAGGTCGACAAAGTCGTGGTGATCTATGTGTGGGGGTATGCAGTCACCCTGTTTGTAGATGTTGATAATGCAACTATTGGGTATGCAATCTGCTGGCAGTACCCTCCATGTTATCAATCTCTTTACCATTCTCTTGATGAATAATGGCATCGGATCCACTTGCCCATGACGGAGTATTCCGGTGGGTTTCCCTTCTCGTCTTCGAGCAAAGTTGTAGCAGCATCCGCATTGTATTGTGATTCTTCCCTTCCCTGGCATCCATCTCCGGGGTTCTGAGTAGGTATTTTCCCTTAGGCGGCCTGCTCGGCCCATTCTTTTCAAATCCCGGATGCAATCCACGATTTGTTGTTGTTCATACTACGAGAATACGTCCGTATGTAGCTCGAGGCCCTCTAGTATATTGATTCTTCTACCTTTAATTCTCTCGAAGTATTTAAAGGTTTTCTTTTCAACATTATGCATTCTCTCCGGCTCGTATTCCGGAATGATCGCAGATGGCGAGGCCTGGTGACATATTGTGGGATATACGGTTCAATCCCTTCATGTTCTCCTGCATACCTCGGCTCCTCGGGGATTATGTCTGTCGGGACATCCCCCGGGGTTGCTTCTGCAACAAGGTCATGCATCACTGGTGGTTCTATCCGGTGGCGTGGCAGCCTTCTTTCTTCTGATCTTCTGGAGATTTCCCTGGTCCTTTCTGTTATCCTAGGAGCTGGCCTCCTTTCTTCGGGTTCCTGGTGAACCGGTGTCCTTGAAGTGTATGTGCTTGGCATTAGCAAGCTGTTTCGTCGCGGTCCGGTCGCGACTAGTTTTGTTAACATCTTACGGATACGGCGATTCTTATTTCTTCGTTGCATTGCTGTGAGAGTAGCTCTTCAAACTTCCTGAGTATTTGTGGGCGCGGTGCTGATAAGCCTGCCCTCTGCTGTAGTGACTACAGACTTCATTTTCTTGTCTTCTTCAGCGTTTGCCTTTCTTTTCTTGCTGCTGGATTGGTGGCTTGGGCCACCCACTTTCATCACTGTCTGCCGGGCGGTTCTTCTCGGTCAAGCGGGACCCGGTCACTTTCCTCGTACTTGTAGGCCTGCCGGTGCGAAATCCGAGTCAATCTCGATTATCGCTCCATCTTTCACCCTCTTTTCATCGAGTGCAAGGCTTACGTCATTCTTAAAGTTCGGGACCGACCGCCCGTTCGACATTTCCCTGCGAAAAGACAAGGAAAAGGATCAGGGGCTGTACTAAGAACAAGAACATTAAGAAAATGTTTATTAAAGACATTTTTTTTTCTTATATTTTAAAATTTAACAGGAATGAAGTAGAATAAGATCAGGGAAGAGATTTAGATTTGGAAAAGAAAACAAGGAAAACTTAATTATCATGATTTTATTTATTTTAGCACATTTTATTATTTTTCTGGGTTCGGACCCAATCATAAGTAATTACTTCGCCCATGTTTCTTAGGGATGAAGAATTCATTCCTTTAAAACATCAGGTAGCGTAATACTTTTTCAAGTATCGTCCGTTGATCGGAAGCATATGTCGTTCTCCCTGGCAATTCACTAGGCGGTAGGAACCTCCACGAGTATACTTGCTTCGACCACAAACGGTCCTTCCCAAGTGGGTTCAAATTTTCCTCTCTATCTTGCGGTGTGCGAGGATATGTCTCTTGAGAACGAGAACTAAGTCACCAACTTTGAAGGTTCTTGGGCGGACCAGTTTGTCATGGGCTTGAACCATCTTAGCTTGGTATAGTTCTAAATTCTGCTGCGCCGCAAGTCTTTTTCCTTCCAGGCTTTTTAATTCTTCTAGTCGTAATTTGGTATTCTCTTCGTCGTGATCTTGTTTGCAAGTCTGCAATTCGAGTGAAGGAAGGCTGCACCTCTAAAGGTAACATCTGCCTCGGACCCATACACCGGAGCGTAAGGTGTAGCTTGAGTAGGAGTTCGAAGGTTGTCCGGTAGGCCGATAAGGCTTCTAACAATTTCTCGTGCCAATTTCTCTTATTATCGTCCAAGGTTTTCTTTAAGATTTGAACGAGAGTTTTATTAAAAGCCTCGGCGAGGCCGTTTGCTCTTGGGTAGTAAATTGTTGAGTATCGCCGGTCGATTCCGTGTCTCCCGACAAAATTGTTGATTTGTGTGCTTCGAATGCTGATCCATTATCCGAGATGATCCTGCGCGGCACTCCGAAACGGTAGACAACTTGGTTCTTGAAAAATTGTAGCACGTGGTGTGCTTTCACTTCTCTAAGTGGAACTGCCTCTGCCCACTTGGAAAAGTAATCCGTAGCCGCAAGAATGAAGCGATGTCCTTTTGAAGATGGTGGTTCTATTGGACCCACTATATCCGTGCCCCAACATTCGAATGGCCACGACGCAATTGTCGGATGTAGCACATTTGGAGGTTGGTGTAGAACCACTCCATGCACTTGGCATTGGTGACGGCTCTTGGCGATTTTCATGCGATCGGTCATCATCGAGGGCCGGTAGTACCCTAGTCTTTTAATTTTCATCTTCATCTTCGGACCCGATCGGTGAGCGCCACGGAGTCCCGAATGTACCTCTTTAACAATTTCACGGGCCTCGGACCCGTTTAGGCACCTTAGCCACATTTGATCAAAAGACCTTCCGTACAATGTGTTGTTTATTAATGTGTAAGACGGAGTTCTTTTCTTGATCCGATGGAGCTAGCGACCTATCGTCCGGTAGCTTTCCTGTTTGCGGTGTAGTTCATCAATGGCCGTCGCCAATCTTCGTGTTTTTCCGTCACTGCTCTGCAATCGATTCTTTTTCTTTTTCGATTTGTGTGTCGTGTCTATGTCGAGCTGTGATAGGACCCGACGTCCAGTGAACTGACACTTCCACTGATTCATCTTGCAAACAGGCAAATTCTTTTGCGAGACGGGCTAAAGAATCTGCTAAAGCATTTTCTTTTCTGGGAATTTTGTAGATCGTTACATTTGGAATCTGTTCCAACAACTGTATGGCATACTGGATGTATTGCTCGAGTCTTGGCTTTAAAATTCTGTACTGTCCGGCGATCTGTTGAATGATTAACCGTGAATCCCCGTAGATGTTGATGTTTGTTATCCCCATTTGAATGGTTAATTCCAGTCTCGTTATGAGGGCTTCGTATTCTGCTTCATTGTTTGTACACGGTTCCGTTAAGTGGTAGGAGTATCTTAACATCCCCCGCTCCGGTGTTATAAAGATTAGCCCGATTCCTGCCTTACCGGGCACTTATCACTTGCGATTCTTCGTCTTTGTGTGCTCGAAGATGCTCCGTCGAAATACAATTCCCAACGTCGATCATCAAGGTCTTCTAGATTCATTATTTGTTCATCCGGCGGATCGTCATTGAGAGGAGATTCGGCGCAAGAGGGTGTCTTTGCGAGAAAGTCCGCTAAGACTTGTCCCTTCACGGCACGCAGAGGCACGAAAGTTATATCGAATTGCGATAATATCATTGACCATCCGGCAAGTCCGCCGAAAAGTGTTGGACGAGTCATCGAGTATTGCAATGGATTAAACTTCGAGATTAGGTTGACCTTATGAGAAAGCATGTAGTGCTCGAGCTTTTGAGCGGCGAAGATCGAGGCCAAACAATGCTTTTCAATTGCGGGATACCTTACTTCCGTCGGAAGTAAACGACGGCTTAAGTAGTAAAGAGCATTTTCTTTACCCTCATCATTGACACAGGCTAACGGGGCTCGAGAGAGTTGTCTAAAGCCGCGAGTGTAAAGTATCACGGTCTACTCGAGACTGAGGTCGCTAAGACGGGAGGTGTCATTAAATATTGTTTAATGTCCTCGAAGGCCTTCTGGCATTTTTCTTCCCAAATAAATTTGGAGTCCTTTTTAACTAGTGCCGAGAAAGGCTGACACCTACCTGACAGGTTTGAGATAAAGCGTCGGAGATATGCCAGCTTCCCTTGAAAAGATGGTAATTGTTTTAAGGTTTTGGGAGGCGGCATTTCTAAGATAACTTTAATCTTTTCCGGGTCGATTTCAATTCCACGATGTCGGACAACGAATCCTAAGAATTTCCCGGAGGTGACGCCGAAGGCGCATTTTAAGGGATTCATCTTAAGGTTAAATCATTTTAATCGTTCGAAAACAATTCTCAAATCATACAGGTGGTTTTCCTTTATTTTGCTTTTGATGACCACATCGTCCACGTAGCATTCGACTTGATTGTGGATGAGATCATCAAAAATTCTTGTCATTGCTCTCTGGTAGATTGCTCATGCGTTCTTCAGTCCGAATGGCATCACTGTGTAGCAAAATATCCCGATCGGCGTTCGAATGCTGTAAGCTTTTCATCTTACGGAGCCATTTTTATCCGGTTGTATCCTGAAGATCCATCCATGAATGAGAATATTTCATGTGTTGAAGCAATGTCGATCATTAATTATGGGATCGGTAGAGGGAATTCATCTTTTGGACATGCCTTGTTCAAATCTGCGAAGTCCACACAAATTCGATCCGACCATTCTTCTTTCGATCGGCACCACATTGGCTAACCAAGTCGGGTATTGTTCTTCACGGAAAAATTTAGCGTCCATTAGCTTTTTAACTCGGCTATGACTTGTTGTTCGATTTCTAGACGCATTCTTCCGGGACCTTGTCTGGCAGGACGAAGTAGGATCCACTTCTAGCTTATGGATCACGACCTGCGGAGCTAATCCTGGCATTTCATCGTAGTTCCAAGAAAAACAGTCTTTAAATTCCATTAATAAATTGATTATTTCTTCGGAGTCTTCTTTATTGAGTAAGGAGCTAACAAAGGTAGGTCTAGGTTCTTCACTAGTACCTAAGTTAACTTCCGTTAACTCATCTATTGTAGATTTAATCTCTTCTTCGAATTCTGGTGGAGCGTCTCCAATTTGTAAATCTTCGAATTCTTCTGTAGTTTCCATGCAGTTTTCATTGGACTTGCAAGTGACAACCAAGCAAAATTCAGTATCGTCGAATGATCCTGTCGTGCCGAATCCGAGTCCATACTTTGAATTGGGAGGACGACCGGAGTTATTCCATAATTTTTCAAAATGTTGAGATTGACCTTTTGTCCATTGTCGAGGTAAGAAACCACGTTGAATTAAATTTTGAACACGGGGAGAGTACCACTCAAAAGGTAATTCCATTAATTCGATGAAGTGACATCTTCGAATTGTACATGATTTTCGGTTTTGGAGGAAGAAGCACCACGGTAGAATTTGATTGGTTTTGCACCGTCGCTACGTATCTCTTTGACCACCATACCCTCGATCTTGTTAGAATGGATCGGGGTTAGGGTCATAGTATGTACGTAGTGGTTAATCTTTTCGTACATTGATTTGTATTCTTCGTTCCTCTCATCTTCGAGAGAGATCTTGAATTGCGGCTTCTTCTGACTTATTGTCGCTGCTTCTTGTTTGATTTCTTTTTCTTCTTCAGAACTATCTTCCCGATCAACATTGATGGTTGGTTTCCTCCGTCCAGCTCGTCCTAACGTCTCTACCACGACCTCGTCCCCGGCCTCGACCTCGGATGCGAGTTGTGGAGAAACCTTCACCATCTCGCCGGAAGGGAGTGGTGAGTGACTGTTGGACTAGAACTTCAGGTTCTTCGTTGTCCCGAACTTTCTTTGCTTCATTTGTTATGGTATCTCTGGAGAAGATTGTTTTCTTTGGCGGTGCATAATAAGCTGCGTCTTCATGGATTCCAATCTCATGTACGGAGAATGGTTGCAAGTCATCTTTGATGCACTGTTCCCCTCCATCGTAGTATTTAATGCACTGATGTAGAGATGATGGTACCATCCTGTTTTCATGTATCCACGGTCGGCCCAGCAAAGCGTTGAACGATATTTCTGAATCAATTATGTGAAATTTTGTGGTTGTCTTTGCTAAGTCACCGGTCTTCATTAGTAGTGTTATTGATCCGAGGGCTCTTTCTCCTTTCTGGTTGAATCCTCTTAATAACATTTTGTCAGCCTCGAGCTCACGAGCATCAATTTCCAAGTATTCTAGTGTTCGAAGACTCATTATATTGATTGACGCTCCTGGATCCACCAATACTCCGGAGAGTGTAAACTTCCCAATTATAATCGAAATGTACAACGGTCGGTTGTGATCTGCTCGTCCCAAGTAGTAGGTCATTGTCCAGTGAAGGTAACACCTCGTTGTTCCTTTAACGAACAAACCTCATCTAAGGAATCTCCGGCCATTTGAGCTAAGCAAATTTCCGGATCAAGTAAGGCTTTGATCGAGCTTCTCTCATCTCCTTTGATAAGATGAGAGCATCGTAGATGCTCGGTTGGTCGGTAGTTTCCTAAGATGGGCTAGTACGTTGTAGTCCACTTTATTTTCATGCATCTCGGCTTCTTCTCGAATGGGTATTTCTTCTGCTGGGGTTGGTTCTTCTTGAACAACCACACGCTTTCCTTTGTCTTTTGGACCCATTCTTGGAGGTAGAACTTTTCCACTTCTTAAGTTGACTTCTGTAATTTCTTCTGAATCTAGCGTTGAGCTTGTCGGTGTCTCCTCCTAGATCGGAATGACAGGCTCTTCCGGATTATCCTCAGAATCTGAAGGCTCTAACTCTATTGTGACTGGAGCTCCTCGAAATTCGCAAATAGATTCGTTGCTTGTTGAGCTCTCGTAGCCTCCTTGATGGATGTCTTCTTTGTTATTTTGCTCGTCGAGATCGTGTATGATTTGAGAATTGTCGTTGATGTCGAAATCGATATCCGGATTGTCGCTAGTTACGTAATCGTTAGAAACAGTCAAAACGTAGCCAACGCCATCACCCTTATCATTATATGATCCCACCGAAGTGAGCGGATAATCATACAAAATCGGAGGTTCGAGGGATTTCTCCCCGAATCGGAAATAACTATCCTAGGATAAGCGGCCCCTAGATCTAGCCTTAGGAGTCTCGGTCCTCTCTTCTTCGTCGATTTTCTTCTTCTCTTCAATCGTCTCCTGTTGAGGTGGTTCTTCTATTGCGAAGTGATAGTACCGGCTCAACGGGTCTCGAACTACGAATTGAAGCTCGCACCGAGGCGGTTCGGATGTCGCCTAAAATCTTCTTCGAAGACTTTGTCCGGGCGGTAGTCCATCCATCGTCGGTTGCATAGGGATCTATCGGAATGACGGGATCGGTTGAGATAACATTGACGGAACCTCCTTTACGGGGTTCCTTCATGTACTCCTTCGGGATTGTTATATTCCCTTTCCGAAGGTTGTCGTTGAGCCAACTTTTAAAGGTAATGCAATCTTCTATCTTGTGCCCAAGCATCCGGTGGTAGGGGCAAAAGTTGGGATCACCTTTCTTGTTAACTTCCTCTCGGTCTTTTAGGCTGCAGCGGTGGAAATCCGGAGTCTTCATCGGACTACGGAACATTTTCGATGCTCGCTTCATTCTTGAACGGATATTTCATGCTCGAAGCTCCCTTAATGTACGTTGTGGACGAGGCGGTTGTTCATCTTGTGGAGATGAGCGATAGCTGGGCCGGGGTTGCTGGTAATTCTGTTGTGGTTGCTGCGGCCGTTCTGGTGGTATTTGCATCGGTTGCTTGCCTTTGTCAATTGATCCCGTCTTGTCGGTCTTCACCGGCTTCTGCTTGTCCGTCTTGTCGGCGAAACTTAATTGCTTCGCCTCTTCTTGCAAGCTTCCGGCCTTGCTTAACAACTTCTCGAAAGTCTTAATAGTGAATCCTTTGAGGAGAAGTGCTTATCGGGCCGTGAATGCTTTTAAGTAAAATGCCGATCGCATGTTGTTCTTGTAGTTGTGGTTCACACTTCATGCTTAAGTTCCTCCATCGAAGTATGTAATCCACCAAAGTTTCGTTCGGCCTTTGTTTCTCTACCACCAAATCACCTATAGTGATGTGGTGCTGAGCTCCGGCGAATCGCTTGATGAAGAGGTTCTCTAGTTCTGAGAACGTCTTCACCAACCATTTGGTAATTCGCATACCGGTCGAAGGCGATTCCGACGGACTGGCCGACGAGCTGTCGGAAGAGTAATGCATCGCTCCCGCCGGCATTACAACAAGCGGCACGAAAGTGTGCAACATGCTTGTCGGGGGTTCCGGTTCGTCGAAGGTCTTGAACGGAGGTGGTACGAAGCCTTTCGGGTATTGGACGGCGTCGAATTCTTACGGGTAAGGTCTGCCCGTCCGAATGGATGTTCCGCTCTTCGATTGTGCCAAGGCTTCTCGCACTGTCTTGTTCCACCAAGTTCTTGATATCCTTTTCGGGGATCATACTTTGTGTTGTATCCTTTTCGGTGATCATCCCCATTGACGGATGTAATCTCCTTTCCTCCGTCTACGATGTGAATGACCTCTCAGGGGTGTCTCTCTTTGTGGTTGTACTTGACTGCGGAGAGTGGCCGGAGCTACGGCCATCTCTTCCATCCTTTTCGCCATTTGAGCGATCGTGTCGTCTTTTCCTGAAGTCGTCTTCTCATCGGTTACGGCTCCTCTCTTCTGCGCGGCTGCAGGAGCACCTTGTGAAGCCGATGAAGCTCGTGTCTCAGCCATGTTGATTTCGCATATTCGTCGTCCATGAATTCCGATGAATCAATCTCATCTCCGAACTTTTCTTCTCTTTCTTTTGCCAACCGTCGGATATCGGTTCTCGACTTTTCCATGGCATCTTCCAGCGGGGCTTTCCGTGTGTCATTGCGGTTGTCGTGCGATAGGCTGCGGGTCCCCTTTTCACGAGTCCCCTTTATCGCGGTAGCACTTTCTTCGATTCCAGCCTCCTGGCGAGACTTTCTTTCTCGAGTCGTTGTTTCGATCTTAAGCGCCCGTAGTGGGATGCCATACCATCCTTCTAGCAGCAGAAGGTCTAGGACCAGATGGTCTGTCGGCCAAATGCTGAAAGGTGGTATCCTCCCTAATCTGTAATCCTGAGACTACGACAAGCGGACTAGCCTTCATTATTTTACTTGGCTTTTCTGTCATGACGGCGGGTTCTACTCGGGGCCCAAGACGGGATTTGACTGGCGCCCGTCCTATCCTTCGTAGAATCTCCGATACGGGGCAGTTTTCCTTCTTTGCTAACTTTTCTACCAAAGTTTGCAGTCGAGCAAGCTGCGTAGTTCTAGTTCTTTTCTTGCGGCTATCGTTGTAATATGCGGGCGAGGTAATGTGGCGGCAATCTTGCGAACATTCTCCTCATCCTCTGTGGCGGAGAGGGATGGAACTCGCTTCCTCCCAAGAGTGGTATGTATTCGGGCGGCGGTGTATATTCGCGGCGTGTGTATATTCGGCGGCTCCGGAATTTCCTCTAGGAAAGCAATTTCGGCGGCTGCGGCTTCTCTAGCGATCCTTCTACTTCGTTTCTTCTTTGGGTCCTTGTCGGTGACGGAATCTTTGAGCTCGGACCCGATTTCGAAAACGGAAGGTCTTACGAGAAGATCCTGTACCCTCCACGGTAACGGGTTTACCATAGTTACGGATTTCTTTCCCCTTTGATTTGGCGAAGTCGGGGTAGGTGCAGAAACAACTAGACCAGGTGGGGGTAGTAAGAACGGTCCTCTCGCGGACGGCGGTACTCCTCCTAGTCGGGATCCTTTGCGGGGAGGAAACTCTTGGGTCGACCTAATGTTGAACTCGACGACGGCTCCTCGGCTTCGGATACCTTGTTCGTCGGTGCAAAGAGGGAGACGTCGGTGATCTTGACATTCGTGTTTTCGAACCCTTGTCCGAATCGGATGATCCCATTGTCGGGCGGCTCATCCTTATATACGGCGAAGTCCGGTCCGTTGGTGAAGGAGAAAATCGGTTTCGGGGCTTCCATTTCGCGGGGTAGATTACGGTTGTCGGTCCGAGTTATGCTTCTTTTCTTTAGGACGAAAAGAAAGGAATTGAAAAGAGTCCGAACACAATCTTGTTCATGTATTTATAAGAAGGAATCATTTGTTAAAAGAATCACTTATTAGAGGGTTTGTTTATTTAGAACGGAATGTTCGAAAGGTGTAGAGAAGGCGAGGAATCGATTCGGAGTTGGAAAGGAAAAGAGAGTCTTAAGCAAGACTTCTCGACTCGAAGGATCATTCCTAAACTAACACTATTGGGGTCCACCCCACCTCGAAAATGAGGTAAAAGGATCTCGAAACCTCTCTATTTAGGGGTGTCTAAACAGTGGCTCCTAAATCCGAGAGAATGTTGGCTATACTTGTTCAAGGTAGAAATGAACATAGCATCCCAACGGAAAGAAGGGTAGTTTGATCCACTAAGGACATGGATGCACTACCGATTTTTAAAGCGAGAATTATTTGATTATAATGGAGAGAGGAATACTCCCAGTGAGTCGCCGAAAATTGTCGGCATATTTTTAGGTTGTGTGTTTTATTTTGAAAAGGGGGTCGCCTAATAGAAATTGTCGGCGAATTTTTAATTTAATTTAAATAAATAATTTTGAAAAGTAGTATTTGATTTTGAAAATAATTTTAAATTTGAAGGTTTTAAAATATGAGATTAAACCGATCTCACATCCCAAATAGTTTATATAAACGAGCACCGCACCACGAACCAGTGTATCTATCCCTAAGGATAGACACACTCGCTTGATGGTGGGGCTCGATTAAATAAACTAGAAGATTTGTGACATCCGTTGGGTCTGCGAACCAATTTTTTAAGCCGACAAATTCCCTCGCTTAATATGAAAGCATTAAACGAGGGTTTATATTACCGGGTTCTTTAAAATTCCTATAAGGGCAAGCCCCTATAGTTAATTACATCTCAAGTGACGAGAATCACCTAAGAAAACTCTCGATAATAATCGATAATTACGCTCTCGAGAATTTCAAAGTTTAAGTTCTCGAAAGGATTGAAGTTTGGAATTTCGATAGGGAATGGATCAAATTTGGAACATTTTGTTTTTGGAATCCAAAGGAAGAAAAGTAGGAGAAATCACGGATTCGAAGCGAACTTCGGTAATTTCCCGACTATCCTATTGTTTGGCTTGAGTTTAGGAAAGTCCTAATATTTATTTAAATGTTTTGATCTTGCCAATTTTAATTAATTAGGGCTTATATTTGTATGATAAAATCATACAAATAGCCTCGAAGATGTGAGGGTTTATGTCGTATCGGACGACTACCTCGGAATCCTAAGACCGGTTAGGGCTTAATTTGCAATGCAAATGCCTAACAAAGAGTTGAGGATTTATGTTGCACTAGGCAAACTACCTCGATGTCCTATGGGTTTGTTATTTAATTCTAGGAAAGTTTTGCTGAAGTAGACTCGGGTTTTGCTTGATGACGATGGCCGTGCTTGCCCACCATGCTCAGAGCTCCTTGTTGTTGCGAGGTTTAGTTTTAGAAATCATAAATCGGGAGATGAGAAAAGTGTTTTGGTTTAGATAAAATCTTAATTTCCAAGTGTTTTGGTTTAGATAAAATCTTAATTTCCAAGTGTTTTCAATACTTTAATTAAAACAAATCTTAAAGTTGATTATAACGACAACGGTTAAGATCCCACGGTTCCATCCTTCCGGCATCATTATTTTTATCGGATTCACTTAGTCCAGATGAATTTGCTAAACTCAACTGAATGAGTTCCACACTTTCATTTAGACCGTGGGAAATCCCGTTAGCAACACATAGCTTACATCATCCGAGGTATTCCCGATCATCCAACAGGACGTTTTAATTTAGTTGTAATTGTAGTTTTGTGTTCTGTTTGTGATTAAATTTTGAGTTGTTTTATATTTTGAAATGTTGTGGCGGTGAATTTTATCTTGCAATGACTTTTAACTTAGTTTTGGTTTCGGTTTTAGGGACTATCCTAATGGTGTGGGTTTTCATGCAACGGTTGTTTATCATGCAAGAAAAGTAAGTGCGATGCGATTAATGAAATTGCAATAATGTAAATTGCAAGAAAGTAAATTGCAATAAAATAAAAGCGTACTCGGAGGGTCTTCCCGTCATCCCAAGCTGCACTTAAAACACAATTAGAATATTTAAGCAAGTTCCTAGGTAAAGCTAAGGGAAGGGTTATGGTTTTCTACCAAATTCCTAATCCTATAGCTAGTCATTTCCTATGACGTCAAGGACTTTGTGTTTTTGTTTGAGGGCGATTTCCTTCATCAAAGAACAATTAAGTCCAATTATTCTTATAAATGTCCTATCATATTGAGGAAGTGCTTAAGAATAATCTTAAACATCTTTTCAATATTTCTAGGATTGTTATAGTCCAAATGAATTTAATTATATAAATGAATTAATCGTCCAGGGATTCAAGTTTTGTTAACTTGCTCGGTGAACTAGGACATTTGAATATCACTATAGGTGAAGTAACATTTCATTTAATATTATGTTTAGGAGTTATGATAACTAAAGCTTTTGAGGGTAAATTGGTGTTCAAATGGTTTGTGATTTAGTTTAATTTCAATTAATGGGTTTAAATTTGGAATAGTGTTCAAGTTGCTTTATATTTAATTTCTTTCTGTTTTAGGTGATGTTATTTAATTCAATTTAATTTAATTTAATTTAATTTAATTGAGTTTTAATTCTATTTAATTCAATTTAGTTTGATTTGATGTTACATTAAATTAATTTGATTTGATTTAATTTTAATTTAATTTGATTTAATTTAATTTAATTTAATTTGATTTAATTTAATTTAATTTAATTTAATTTGATTTAATTTAATTTAATTTGGTTTTATTTATTTAATTTAATTTAATTCAATTCATTTAATTTAATTTAATTTGTTTATTTAATTTATTTTAATTTAGGTTAATTCAATTCAATTTACTTAATTTAGTTTAATTTTTTAATTTAATTTTAGTTTAATGATTAAGTCTTTTAATATATTTTTCCTAGGGTTCTCTGGTCATAAGGAATATCATCAAATTTTCCTAGAATTTATTTCACGACATGCTATTTATTGGAATTAAAATACTCAAAACATGTAACATGAATTTGAAAAATCAATAACTCTTCATAGGGATGGCCTCGACTTTGGAAAATTCGGGGAATGTTCCCAAATTCAGAGGCTTCAAAAGCCCTATGGTCTCATGCCATGGTGAATTGTATACATGCATGGAGAATTAAAAGTATGCAGAGAGTAAATAAATTATAAAAATAAAATACTTGATGAAATTAAATGATTTCTTTTCCACATTATTCTCCTCTCGTTCACCGAGCGAGAGGGTATTTTTATTTTATTTTTCTGATTTTTCTACACAAAGTTATGAATTTTTGAAGTTTAGGGAATTAAATAAATCAAAAAATACCCTAATTTTCTATTTATCCACGCGGCGCCGCGTCGACCTCGGCGACTCCGAAACGCCGCGTGGCGCGCTCCCATTCGACACCGCCATCCGACTCGGCGCTCCCGGGAGCCCGCCGTATCGTTCGTCTTCCGATCCGACGCGATCCTTGCCGTCCGTCCGCGCGTGTATTAAATGAACGGCATCCGTTCATCGTCCCCAAGTGTCCTCGCCCGAGAGCCGTCCACACTAAATCCCTAATATCTCACTCGATACTCAATGGATTTTCATGTTCTTATGCTCTATGGATTCGTCTTGAAGAGACGAACACATCTATACGGCTATCATGCATTGAAATTAAAGCATTTGAAATGGAGAATCTCTAGAAGCTCGGGATGAAGAATTAGCTCATACCTTTGCTCAGAGAAGTGTGGCTTCAATCTGAGAGTTGTTGCACCTTCGATTGGATCCTAGCGAAGCTCCGGATGAAGTCTCCGGTCGCGGTGAATTGTCTAGGTTGGATTTTGACCACGACTCGATCACAAAGCTTGGAGGTCGGAGCAACCGGGAGGCACTGGAGATGGGTCTTTTGTTGGTGGACACCTTCCCACGGTGCAGTGAAGGTGTAGAACCAATCGATTTGGGGATTGGCTCACTGTGGAGAAGTGTCCTGGTTTTGGGTGGAATTTCGGTTGTGAAATTGGGTTTTGTCGGTGGGGATTAGGGCAAATTGACACCTGGGGATCAAGCTGCTCAGGGTGGAGAAGGTTTGGAACAATTTTGGCGAGTTTCGACAAGGTTTGTGCAACTCTCCCCTCATGGCCGTGAGGGGGTCGGGTTTAAATAGAGGTGGTCGGAGAGCCTCCCGGGGATGACGAGGGTTGGGATCGAGTGCTGCTGGTCATGGGAAGAACGGCCATGGTGGCCATTGGGCATGGGGCGGCTCAGCAAGGTGGAATTCCAAAGTTTGGCTCCTCCCGAGGTCTCGGCCATGGTGTTTTCCGGCGATCCGGGCGGTTGGCCGGCGAGGCATGGGTCACCTTCGGGGTCGGGGAGCCCGGGGCTTGAAGTTGGTGAAGTCGATTGGAGTTTGACATGTGTAAAGGCTTTGAATTAAAATGGAATGGAGAAGGGGTCATTTTGGCTTCAATTTGGTCAACCCATTTGTTTGGGCTCGGGTTCACCTCCCCATGATCGGTCTTGGGTCGAGAAGATCGATTAGGCTAGCTGGTCAAGAGGTGGTGATGTCCTTATCCAAGAATATTTGGATTAAATCTTGGTTAAGGGGAAACATGCTTAAGGCTAATGACTTTTTAGGAGATGGTTAAAGGACCTCCTCCTTTTGCCATTAATGGCATGGTCACATGCCAAACTTTCATGGCTCCATATGGCTTGTGAATGGCTCATCCTTGGCTCCATTTGGCTTGGGAAAAGCTTGGGTCAATTTCATAAAAAGGGATTTAAGAAAATTTTGATATTTTGATGGGAATTTGTATGGGGCTTGATTTGGAATTGTTTAATTGATGACTTTGAAACTTAGGGGCAATTTTGATTAAATGGATGATGAGGGGAAGTGCCATGTGGGCTTTAGATGAATTTGGGCTTTTGAATTTGAAGGAAGTGGGCTTTTAGGAAAGTTTAAGGGGAATGGGCTTTTTGATTTTAGGATGGGCATTTGGGTGAAGATTTTGTGAAGGACCTTGTCAAATAAGTGTTATAATTGGTTTAGGGATGTTCTATGAAGGGCTTGGAGTCAATTTAGTGTGATTTGGGGTTGAATTGGTTTGAATTTGGATTTATTTGGTAAGTGGGCCTATGTAGGTCAAATTGGGCTAACTTGGGCCAATGTTGGGCTAGGGTTGAAATTGATGTAAAATTAATGTTGAGAAATATTTATGGGAGTGTTTCAAAGAGGTTTTGACTTTGGTTGGGCTTTGATTTTGGGGTTTGGGCTCATTTGGGTTAGGTTTGGCTTTAGGTCAAAAATGGGCCTTTTAGCTTTGGGTTGAATTTGAGTGGGGTTTGGGTCTAAATTTTGGGCAAATCATGTTAGTGTTTTGTTAGTGGGAATGTTAAGGAAGATTTAGAAAAGATTTGGGGTTAATTGGAGTTGAATTGGGTGAATTTGGGTTAAGTTTGGGTCATGGGTCCAAATTGGGCTTTAAGGCCAAAAGTGAAATTGGATCCAAATGTCAATCAAATTGGACTTGAATTTGGTCTAGATTGGTGTTGGTAATGTTGCATTGAAGTTTAGAACTGAATTGGACCAGAATTTGGGTCAATTGGGTAGGTTTGGTTTGACATTGGGTTCACTTAGGGTTAAAATGGGTCAAATTGGGGGTTTTGACAACAGTAGGGTAAATTGACAAAATTGGCCCATGGTGTAGTTGGACAAAATGAAATTGGGAATATTTGGGATTTTCTGGAATTTTCTGGGAATTTTCTGAATTTTTGGATTTTTTGGCCAAGAGGGGTATTTTGGGTATTTGGAGGGTATTGGGAGGTATTTTTGGAATTTTTGGTATTTTTGAATATGGATGATCAATTTGGGTAATGTGGAAATGTTTAAGATCAATTTTGAGGAATTTTGGGTGATTTAGGAAATTTTGAAAATTTTTGGTAATTTCAAGGGTTTTGGGTAGGCTAAGCGGGTGTAGGGTCCCGGGGGTCAAAAATTGAAAATTGAAAATTTGGAAAATTGAAGATTGGGTAAATTTGAGTGGAATGAAATCATTTTGGTTGAGCCATGAAGCCACATCAAGCCCACATGAGCCATGAAGGGACTCATTTGAGGCATCCACTATGTTGTTCCTAACCCTCTTAGCCAAGGGCTTAGGGGTTAAGGACCATCAATGTGAATCACCTACATGAGTCAGGAGGCCAAGTTAGGTATAGGTGTGAAAAAGTGTAGTGTATAAGTGTAGTGTGTGTGTAAGTCAGCCCCTTCACCAGACCAGGCCACCCAGGGCAATCCTAAGGCCAAAGAGTCCTATAAGAACTCATCCTTTAAACTTCCACATTTGATTTCAACCCTCTAGGTGATTAGGGGTCTATAGTCAAGTTTGTGGAGTTTGAAGGGAGTTAAGAAGTGGTTTGAGTTTCTAAAATGTGGATCCCAATTCTAGTCCTCTAAGATAGTCAAAGGAAAAGCCTAAGGCTAGATCCTAAGCACTAAAAAGAAGAAGAGAAGACCTCATAAAAAATGAGGTCAACAGGTGCAGATTGCGTCGGACGAGTGAATGAGACATGAACCGCGCGCCCCCGGAGGGCTGAGTCTGATGGTGGCGTCGAATAAGGAGGTGACGCGTGGGCTTTCGGAGCTGCCAAGGATGAGTCGGCGCCGCGTGGATAAGTAGATAATTACGGGTATTTTTGATTTATTTAAATACCCAGAACTTAGAAAATCCATATCTCTGTGTAGAAAAATCATAAAAATAAAATAAAAATACTCTCTTGCTCAGTGAACAGAGGAGAATAATGTGGAAAAGGAATTGAGTTAATTTGATGAGTATTTTATTTTTAATTAATTTTTTACTCATTTCAGTATTTTAATTCTCCATTTGCATAGACAATTCACCATGGCATGAGACCATAGGGCTTTTGAAGCCTCGGATCTTGGAAACATTCCCTGAATTTTCAAGGTCAGAGGCTATCTGTATGGCAAGTTATGTATTTTTCAAGTTTATGTCACTATTTTTGGTATTTTAATTCCATTAATTAGCATATAGCTTAGAAAATTCTAGGAAAATTTAGGGAGAATTTCCAGGACCAGAGGACCCTAGGATAATTATGTTTTGAGTTAATTCATTAAGAATAACCCTAATTGGCCTAATTACTCAAAACTGAACTATAATTAATAAGGGTTGACAACACATTAAAAGAACTTGAAAACAATTCTCGACTAATCTTTAGGATCAGAGGGACCTCACATAAAAATTTGGAATCAATTGGAAATGTTTAACCCCACTAAATGGATTAATTAGGTTACAAGAGTAAAATTAAACTTTAAAAATTCATAACTCCAAAAATACATTTTAAAAATTCACAAAATTAGTTTTGTGGGCTCTCTGATATTAGAAGAGTCTAAAAAAATTAAAATTGAAATTTTTCAAAAATCTTCATTTTTCACCATATTTTAATATTTTAAATAATTAAAAAATAATAAAAATCACAAAAATAATAAAAATCACCAAAATGTCATATTTTGACTCCTAATCACTTAGGAACAAACCAAATATTTTTCCCAAGTCTCAAAGTAAAGATATTTAATTTTAAATGCTTAAGACAATTTTTAATATTAAAAATGGATTTTTCAACCTTTTCACTAAATTAATTCTAATAAATCAAAGAAAAATCAGAAAATTATAAAATTTATTTCTTTGAACTCCTTGAGGTTAGAGAAATTTATCAAAAAATATAAAACTTAATTTTCAACCTTTATTTTATTTTATAATTAATTAATACTCTAAAATTCAAAATAATTATAATAAATAAAATATAATTCAAAAAAACACCAAAATTGGTCCAAGTGGTCCTCTAGTCAGTAGAAACATCCCATAATTCTTTTAATGACAGAAACCTTACATTGATCATGTTGTTGAATTTTCATTGAAAACCCTTATTTTTCACAAAAATAGTTATATAAATTAAATTAAATTCAGAAAAATCACATATTCTCCTCTAATGTCTTAATTGACATATGAGTGAAGTGGCATAAAAATTTCAAGTTCATTTGAGTTTAATTTGATGAGTTATGAAATAAATAAGCCTAAAGGGGCATAAAGGTAATTAAAGGATTTTAACCCTAATTAACATTTAGGTCTAATCAAAATGGAGGGATAAAATATCTGATTTTAAAATTTTCATTAGAAGATTGAAACCTAGAGAATTAAGGGGTAGAAACCCATTAATCATCTTGAAAATATTTAGATTAAATTTTAATTAATTAAACAATTTGAATTTTGGAAGAATAAGTTAAAATTTGGATTATTAAAATGGGGATATAATTTAGAGAGACTATAATAACTTAAACAAAATCCCTAAATGAATCACTTTAATAATATTTAACTTTTAATTAAATTTAAAGTGATAATTGAAATTAATAATTAAATAATTAAAAGGAAAGTGAACCTTAATTAAATTAAAACTTCAACATTAAATAACTTGATAATTAAATTGAATCAAAAAGAAAAATTAATTTCAAAAATCACTTGAAAGCAAATTTAAAGCAAACTTGAAACATCAAAATCAATTTCAAAAAAAATGATTCTTAATTAAAAAATCAAACCAATTAAAAGTTAATCTAGAATATTGCAATTAAATCATTAAAGTCTAAATTAAAAAAAATTTAAACTCCTCTTTCAATTCAAATGGTTTAAAACATTTAAGAATGAAACAATTTGAACACTATTCCAAACTTAAAATTATTAAAATTTCATAACTAAATTAAATCACTTTAAATCACCAATTCCAATTTTAAATCATTAAATTCTTTAACAAACTGATTTTCCCCCTAAAGGTTTTCATTATTATAACTCTTAAGTAAAGCATCAAGTGAAATGTCACTTTACTTATAGGATAATCAAACATCCTAATTCAACGAGCAAGAAACAAACTAAACTAAATTTTGGGATGATTAATTCACACTGTGCGATAAAACTCATTTGGACTCAAAAATAATCTCAAAAATATTGAAAAGATGTTTAGGACTCATCCTAAACACCTCCTCAATATGACGGGATGTTTTAGAAGAACAATTGAATTTAATTATTCTTTGATGAAGAAAATCATCCTTAACAAAATACAAGAACCTAGACGTCATAGGAGATGACTAGCAATAGGATTAGGAATTTCATAGACAACCAGAACCTTTCCTTAGCTTTACCTATGTACTTGTCATAAATATTTAAATGCCTTAACATGTTTTTTAAGTGCAGCTTGGAATGACGAGAAGACTCTCCAGGTTCACTTTTATTTTATTGAAATTTACTTTATTGCAATTTATTTATATGAGCTACACTTTACTCTTCTTGCATGTTAAACAAGATTGTTGCATGAAAACTAAAACCTTTAGGGTAGCCACAAAGCTGAAACTAAAACTAAATTAAAAGTCACAACAAGATAAAATTCACCGCCACAACATTCAAAAGATAAAACAACTCAAAATTTAATCACAAACAGAACAACAAAACTATAATTGCAATTAAATTAAAACATCTCATTGGATGATCGGCAATACCTCGGATGATGTAACATACGTGTTGCTAACTGGATTTCCCACGGTCTAAACGAAAGTATGGAACTCATTCAGTTGAGTTTAGTAAATTCATCTGGACTAAGTGAATCTGATAAAAATAACGGTGTCGGAATGACGGAACCGCGGGATCTTAACCGGTGTTGTTATAATCAACTTTAAGATTCCCCTAATAAAACATTAAAGACATTTGAACCTTAAGACTTTTCTAAACCAAAACACTTTTCTCATCTCCTAATTTTCACCTTCTAAAACTAAACCTCTGCAAGAACAAGGAGCTCGGAGCATGGTGGGCAGCACGGCCATCGTCATCAGCAAAACCTGAGTCTACTTCAGCAAAACTTTCCTTAGAATTAAATAACCAAGCCATAGGATTTCGAGGTAGTTTGCTTAGTGCAATATAAATCCTCAACTTTTCGTTAGGCATTTGCATAATCATATTATACAAATTAAGCCCTAACCGGTCTTAGGACTCCGAGGTAGTCGTTCGGTATGACATAAACCCTCACATCTTCGAGGTTATTAAATAAATTCCCAAATTGAAGCCAAACAATAGGATAGTTTGGGAAGTTTCCAAGATTCTTCTTGGATCCTCAGCTTCTCCTACTTCTCTTCCTTTGGACTCTTAAAATAAACTGTTCCAAATTTGAGCTAATCCCTTTTGAAATTTCCAAAATCCAATCCTTTAAAAACCTTAAACTTTGAAATTCTTGAGAGCAAAACCACTGATCATTATCGACAGTTTTCTTAAATGATGCCTGTCATTCAAGATGTAATTAAATATAGGGGCTTGCCCTTATAGGGAACTTTAAGAACCCAGGTAATATAAACCCTGCTTAATTCATTTATATTAAGTAGGGGAACTTGTCGGCTTATAAAATTGGTTTGCAGACCAAACGGATGTCACAAATCTTCTAGTTTATTTAATCAAGCCTCATCATCAAGCATTGTGTCTATTTTTTTGGGGTAGATACACAGTTTGTGGTGTGGTGCTCGTTTATATAAACTATTTGGGATGTGAGATCGGTTTGATTTCATATCTTAAAATTTTCAAACTTAAAATTATTTTCAAAATCAAATGCTACTTTCTAATATATATATATATATATATATATATAAATTAAATTTAAAATCTAAAATTAGCAGACAATTTCTGAAGGCGACCCCCTTTTTCAAAACACATAACCTAAAAATATGCCGACAACCCATTTTATATGAAATTGCACTTTAAAGAAAGGTATTTTCTATGTTTTAATGAAGGAATGAAGATTTATAGGTAATGGGAGCAAAAAGATCAAAAAGGAGCGAATCTGAAACAAAAGGGACTAAAATAGATGAAAATTGAACTATCTCGCCGACGGCGAGGAAGAGGCCACCAACGGTGAGATTTTCCTGAGAGCATTTAAATATATTACAGAGGAGCCCGCCGACGGCGAGATCGATCCTGCCGACAGCGAGCATGAGCGGTTATCCATTCTTAGAAGCTCGCCGACGGTAAGATCGAGCCCACCGACTGCGAGACAGTTGATTCAAGCCCAATACATTGAATCTGGACGCTTTTTGAAGAGGTTCTTAAGCAACCTTTGGAAATATGACTCCTTCTATACATAAAAATGATTTTTGTGTCATGAGGTGTGTCGTTAAGTGTCATTTAAGTGCAATCTGATAGTCAGTAGTGTGTTTAAGAGTGTTTAAGTTAGTGTCTTGGTGAGTATTTCAAGTGTGTTGTACAAAAAAGGATGAGTCAAAGGAACTTCAAGGAGTCTACTTAGGAAGAAGATTTGAGATAAGTATATTTTTTTATTGTTTTATAACTTTAAATGAAATCCAAGTTTTGTGTTATTCTTCCTATGCATTCTGAGTAGTTTTCTTTGTCCTTCTCCTTGTTGATTAGATTTCGTGAAATGAAGAATTAAAGTAGTTGTGCCTAACAATATTAAATAAAAATTGTGATAAACTTTTTACTTAAATCATAATTTACTTTCAATTTGTCCAATTGAATTGTTAACATATGTTGAATAATCAACTATAGTAAAGATTACATCCAAAATTCAGGGAAGTCAAAAGCCTTGGAAGGATGGTGCAAATAAATAGGGAAATATTAATTATCGGGCGTAGAATTGGACATTTTAGTTTGACAGAATAAAATATTCAATTCAGTCCTATTATTTGGGAGCTGAAGTGTAGATGTTAGCCCTCAGGCAAGGGGAACGTGGGAGCTCTGAAGTGGCAGCCGGTATCCTCCCAGCCTAGCCGCAGATTCAGTAACCAAACATAGGATTAATCAATGTTCCTTGCACTGGACCAAAGGGTAAAGAATAGGAATGCTCCTATTTGGCACAATATAATTCTAAACTCATTTAATTCTTCATTCTCTTAATTCTCTTAACAAGGAGAAAGATACTTTTCAAAATTGCAATCTTCTATTTAATCTTTAAGTAATAGTTTTTAGTATAAGCGTTCTTAATTTCCGTATACTACATTAGTAATTACAATTGTTTAATTTAGTCCTTAAGTCTCTAACTTCCTTGTGGGATCTATATCTAGGACTCCATTAAAGCCCTTTATTACTTGAGCGATACGTATACTTGCGTTAATAAATAGGGGAGGGAGTAGAATTACCATTTTACTTGAAAAACATTTATAAAGCTTAACAAACATATATACCCTCAAATTTTCGCCCTGCTCTCCCCCGAGCCGGTCAAGTTTTTAGCGTTATTGTTAGGGATTTATATCTCTTAGTAATAGTGCTGAATACTTATATTTATAAAAATTACTACCGTGCGATCAAGTTTTTGGCGCCGTTTCCAGGGAAGCAAAGTAATTATTAAGGTAATCACTAAAATAATTATTAAAGATAATTACTAGAGTAACAGACTATTTTTAAATTTTACTTAAAATTGTATGCATAAATTTGGAACCGAAAGTTTAACACCTTACGATTCAGAATTAGAGCGCACTATTAAAAGAATTAGAAAATGAAATAGAGAAATTATAAATTTAACTCAAATGTCAAATAATCCAGAAATTGAAAATACAAACCAACCAAGACCTTTGAGAGATTACGCTAACCCTACATTAGATGAAATTCACTTAACTATCCAAAGCCCTGATGTAGTGGCTAACTCATTTGAGCTTAAACCTACAATTATCCAAATGGTACACAATAATCAATTTAGTGGTTCACCAAACGAAGATCCTAATTTACATCTTGCTAGTTTTTTAGAACTATGTGCTACTTTTAAATATAATGGAGTATCTAATGACGATGTTAGACTTAGGCTTTTTCCTTTTTCTTTAAGGGATAAGGGTAAAGTGTAGTTAAATTCATTAGCACCAGAATCTATTAAAACTTTTGGAGAATTATCACAAAAATTTCTATCCAAATATTTTCCTCCTTCAAAAACTGCAAAACTTAGAAATAACATAACTTCTTTTAGTCAGTTTGACGGAGAATCAATATTCGAAGCTTGGGAGAGATTTAAAGATCTTCTTAGGAAATGCCCACACCATGCGTTACCGCAGTTAGTTAATTATACAAACGTTTTATAATAGATTGATAGGATCTCTTAGATCTATTATAGATTCTCACTATCGGCGGATCATTAATGTCAAAACCATTTGATGAGGCTTATTCATTAATTGAAGAAATAACTACTAATAATTTTTAATGGCCTTCTGAAAGGTTAAATCCTAAAAAAATAGCTAGTATACATGACTCTAATGCAATATCTATGTTAGCTTCCCAAATTGCTGCTATATCCAAGAAAATAGATCATTTTGGAACGAATTATTCTCCTAATACTATAGAAGAAAATTCATCTGGACAATTTATAGATGCTCAACCTTCATACGAAACTTTAAATGCTATTAATAACCGACCCAATAATCCATATGCAAATTATTATAACCCTAGTTGCAAGAACCATCCAAATTTTAATTAGAATAACAACTCTGCTAATCAGCAATGGATGAACAACTCATTAAACCCAGTAGGAAATCCATCTAACCAAGGAAATTCTAATTATAAACCTTCTTATCCACCTATATTTAATAATAATTCTCAATTTAAGGATAAGAAGTTATCTATGGAGGAATTAATATTAAATATGGGGCAACATTTGCAAAATCAAGGTAATCAATTACAAATTCAAGGAAATCAATTACAAAATTAAGGAAGTTGCAATTAAAAATATTGAAACTCAACTTGGACATATCACTACTACACTTAATAATAGAATTCCTGGAACTTTTCCTAGTAATGTAGAAATAAATCCTAAAGATCAAGGAAAATAACAAATTAAAGCGATACAGTTAAGAAGTGGAAAAGAAGTTGAAACAAAAATGCAAAAGAAATGAAAAATCAGAATGAGGAAGTGGAAATTGAAAAAGAGAAGAATCGGCAAGATTAAAATGAAGAATATCCACTAATACCTATGAAAATTTTGGTAGAAAAACCACCACCACCATTTCCTCAACGACTAAAGAAACATAAAAAAGATAAGAAATTTTCTAAGTTTCTTGAAATCCTAAAGAAATTAACGACAAATATTCCTTTTGTAGAAGCATTAGAACAAATACCTAATTATGTGAAATTTATGAAAGATATTTTAAATAAAAAAAGAAAGTTCAAAGAAAATGAAACTGTTGCACTTAGCGAAGAGTGTAGTGTAGTTATTCAGAAAAACCTTCCTGAGAAATTAAAAGATCCTGGTAGTTTCACTATACCTTGCGCTATAGGAGAAAATTTTTATGGAAAAGCTTTACGTGACTTAGGAGCCAGCATAAATCGTATGCCTTTGTCAATTTTTAAAAGATTAGGATTGGGAGAAGTTTCACCTACTTCAGTAACCCTTTAGTTAGCTGATTGTTCAGTAACATATCCTAAGGAGTTATTGAAGATGTGTTAGTAAAAGTGGATAAATTTATCTTCCCGAGTGAATTTTATTATTTTAGATATGGAAGAAGATAAAGAAATACCCATAATTTTAGGAAGACCCTTCTTAGCTACTGGAAAAGCTATGATTGATGTTCAGAAAGAAGAATTAACTATAAGAGTAAACGATCAAAAAGTAACTTTTAACATTGCAAAATCAATGAAATATCCTGCTATAGAAAATGATGATGAATGTTTTCGAATGGACATTCTTGAACATTTACAAAATGAACATTTTAAAGAATACTTTGAAGAAAAACTAGAAATAGAAAATATGGAATTAATTGAAGAAACATATGACAAAGAATTAGATTATATACAAGAAAGATTTGAAATGTTGGACAATACAGACAACGCTTAAAAGAATATAGTTCTGTCGATTATTAAACCTCCTGAACTTGAATTAAAAATTTTACCTACTCATTTGAAGTATGCTTATTTAGGTAACTCTTCAACCCTACCGGTTATTACATCGACAAAACTAAACAAATCGCAAGAGCAAAAACTTCTGGATACATTAAAAAAGTATAAGAAAACATTTGGTTGGGCCTTAGCAGATATTAAAGGAATTAGTCCTTCAATCTGTATGCACATAATTATTTTAGATAATGAACATAAACCAAGAGTTGATGCCCAAAGGCGTTTAAATCCTATAATGAAAGAAATAGTCAAGAAAGAAATATTGAAATGGTTAGACAATGGTATTATATATCCTATTTCGGACAGTGCTTGGGTAAGCCCAATTCATTGTGTTCCTAAGAAAGGAGGAGAAACTGTTGAAGCTAATGAAAATAATAATTTAATAACTATAAGACAAGTTACTGGTTAGCGTATATGTATTGCCTATAGAAGATTAAATTCAACCACCAGGAAAGATCACTTCCCTTTACCATTTTTAGACCAAATGTTAGATAGACTAACCGGGCATAAATATTTTTGTTTTTTAGATGGATATACCGGTTATCATCAAATTTCGATTGCTCCTGAGGATCAAGAGAAAACAACATTTACCAGTCCTTATGGAACATTTGCTTTTCAAATAATGCCTTTTGGATTATGTAATGCACCTGCAATATTCCAGAGATGTATGATGTCTATATTTAGTAAATTAATTGATGATGGAACAGAAGTATTTATGGATGATTTCTCTGTATTTGGAACATCATTTGACGCATGCTTGAATCATCTTGAAAAAGTCTTAGAGTTATGCGAAAAAACTAACTTAGTTCTAAATTGGGAGAAATGTCAATTTATGGTTGCAGGAGGAATTGTATTAGGGCTTAAAATTTCAGAAAATGGCATGGAAGCAGACCCTGCAAAAATTCAAGCAATAGCTAAATTACCACCTCCTACTACAGTGAGAGGGGTAAGAAGTTTTCTCGGACATGCCGGATTTTATAGAAGCTATATAAAAGATTTTTCAAAAATTACTAAACCTCTATTCTAACTTTTAGAAAAGGACAAGAAATTTGAATTTACTGATAAATGCTTAAGAGCTTTTGAATTATTAAAAGATAAATTAATCACAGCACCAATAATAGTTTCACCTGATTGGGAGAAATCATTTGAACTTATGTGTGATGCTAGTGATTATGTTGTAGGAGCTGTTCTTGGACATAAATATGATAAAATTTTCAAAGTCATATATTATGCTAGTAAAACTCTCAATCATACCGAAATTAACTATACAATTACTGAAAAAGAATTATTAGCAATTGCATATGCTTTTGATAAATTTAGATCTTATTTAATTGGAACTAAATGTATTGTGCATACTGATCATTCTGCTATTAAATATTTAATGCAAAAGAAAGATAACAAACCACAATTAATCAGATGGATATTATTAATTCAAGAATTTGATTTTAAAATAAGTAATAGAAAAGGAACTGATAATCAAATTACAAATCATTTATCAAGACTAGAATATTATGAATTTTTAGACACTGACAATGAAATTACAGACAGTTTTCCTGACGAACAAATTTATAATATAAATGAGTGGAAAATACCATGGTATGTTGATATAGTAAATTATATTGTAAGTGATATTTTACCACCTATGCTAACTTTGCAACAACAGAAAAAATTCATTTATGATGCTAAAACATATTTTTGGGATGAACCATATTTATATAAGCAATGTAAGGACCTAATAATTAAAAGATGTGTGCCTTATGAAGAAACTGAACAGATCATTCAAAAATGTCACGATTCTGAATTTGGAGGACATTTTGGGACAGATAAAACTGCTTACAAAATTCTACAATCTAGATTTTATTGGTCTAGTCTTTTTAGAGTTGTTTATAGATATACCAAAACTTGTGATAAATGCCAACGAGTAGGTAATATATCTAGAAGAAATGAAATGCCTCTGAATTTTACATTAGAAGTTGAAATTTTTGATGTTTGGGGATTAGATTTCATGGGACCATTTATACCTTCATTTAGAAACTCATATATATTAGTTGTTGTAGATTATGTTTCTAAATGGATTGAAGCACAAGCCTTACCTCGTTGTGATGCTAAAACTGTTTCAAAATTTTTAATGAAAAATATTTTCACAATATATGGAATGCCGAAAGTGATTATCACTGATGGAGGATCCCATTGTAAGAATAAATATATTCAGAAATTGGCAGAAAAATTTAACATTATTCATAAGATATCAACGGCCTATCATCCACAAATCAGTGGATTAACTAAAGTTTCTAATTAAGAGATTAAACGTATTTTAAAAAAGATTATAAACCCTAGTAGGTTAGATTAGTCTACAAAACTGGACACTACATTATGGGCATAGAGGACTGCTTATAAAACTCCGATTGGAATGACTCCTTACAGGCTTATTTATGGAAAAACTTGTCACTTACCTGTTGAATTAGAACTCAAAGTGTATTGGGCAATTAAGGAATTCAATTATAATTTAAAAAATGCTGGTGAGAAGAGATTGTTGCACATGAATGAATTAGAAGAATTAAGAAATGAATCCTATGATAACGATAGAATTTATAAAGAAAAAACGAAATTATGACATGATCGAAAGATTAACCAAAAAAATTTTGAACCAGTACAAAAAGTTTTACTTTACAATACAAGATTGAAATTAATTCCTGGGAAACTAAAATCTCGATGGTTAGAACCTTTCACTATAACTCAAATATTCACATACGGAGCTGTAGAAAATGAAGATCAAAAGACTAGACACATATTTAAAGTAAATGGACACAGATAAAAACCATATTTTGAAGGAAGAAGACCAAATTTTAAAGAGTTTTTAATGCTCAGTCAACCTGATTAATAACCAGAATAGGTCGGGCTGACGACATTAAACCAAGCGCTTTATGGGAGGCAACTCATAGTAGTCTTTAACTATAATCTATTTATGTGATTTATTAATAATTAAAATATAGAATAAATTCTGCTACTCATATTTATCTTTATAATCATCACAAAATTAAGTCTATAGAGAGAAATCGGAAAATATTCGGACTTAAGCGAAACTGAGAAATTTTGCCTTAGCTCGCCGACGGCGAGATCGATGCCACTGACGGCGAGATCAGCGCACCTAATATCAATATAAATTATTAACTATCCCGCCGACGGAGAGATAGTTGAAGAGCGGTTTTTGGGAGTTATTTTGGCTGTTTTTGGCAATTCTAAGAATTTTTCTCTTTAAAAGACGCCTAGAACTTGAAATCTTTACATTATACTTCCTAGAAACGAATAGAAACCCCTCAAAAATATAGTATTATGGCATCCAATCCACTTGAAATCACTAAATCCCGAGTGTTCAATCGATGAAAGTTTGTGAGTTATGAGGCCCAGCGAATATTCAACAAAGTTATGATGATGAAGAGATTGATTAAAGAAAGAGGATTCGTCAATAGAGGAGTGGAGAATTCGACAACACCTATTGAGGAGATGATTATTCGACGACGTTGGGAGGCATTATGCTATACAACTTCTGCAGTAATCATCCCCGTAGTTAAAGAATTATACTCCAATCTTCATGGAATCAATAATGGAAGCGTATATGTACGAGGCAGATGGGTAACTTTCACTCCTTTAAGAATTAATGAGTTGTATTCAATTGAGAATACACCTGTTTGTCACTATTCCAATTTCGTTCCTACAAGATATAATATGAATGAGATCTACCGATATTTGACTGACGAATCTGAAGATTGGGAAATACGAGAAGACGGGTACGTTAGTTTTTCTGCATCACTTCTTAACCCCGTCTCTAAGCATTGGAACTTCTTTATTTCTTCAAAATTATTACCCATGATGAGGGTAAATAAAGTTTCTAAGGAGTGTGTGATTCTAAATTACTGTATTCAAACGGGATTACCCATTGACGTTGGATCTATTATTGTGAAGTCTGCCCTAGGCCTGATTGTGCATGGATCGATCCATGGACTTGGACATCCTTCAACAATATTTGCATTATGTAGTCAGTACCAAGTTTCCTATGAAGCCTAGGAAAAAGTACTTTTGCCTTGGAAACCATTAGATCCTACTGATATGTTTCCTACTTTGGATAACGATAATGATACAGCCATTATTGTGAATCAAGCATCTCAAAGTAATGTTTCAATCAGGCCATTTATTGATAAAACTAATCTGATCTTTTGAAAACTCAAAGGATTAGAGAAGGATATACAGAACGTGATGAATTCTATCAACAATATCTCTGATTTATATGATCATATTGACTAGAGAATGAAAGAACACTTTGATCATTCCGGACATCACAAGGCTAGTTTCATACGGATTTTGAGAAGGAAAGGATGGATTGAAGAAGATTCTACAGAAGAATTTTCTTACAGGCTTTTCTATAATCTGTTCGTTCACTTACGTTCTATCAGAGATATCAGAGATGATTTTAGTACCGATCCTGATGAGTAGAAGATATTTATTCGTATTTATCTGTGTGTTATGCTAGTTTGAATTTAGTTTATTATGTTATTTGCACTTTGGATATTTAATCTCAGTATAGATGAGATTACGTGTTATTTGTTCAGTCTCAGCGTTTTGAGTATTATGGTTTGGATTGTGACGCTGAATTGTGTGTATTAAGATTTTAAAATTACTTTGTTAGTAATGTAGTGAGTGTGAAATTTGTAAACACTTGAATTTCATATATAAAGTTATGATGTTTTGTGTTGTGTGAATTTATGTGTTAAAATAATATCTAATCACAATGAAATGTATTTAATAGATTGATCGGACATTATTGAGGCTTCAAATAAATTAAAAAATTATAAATAAATAAAAAAAACTTAAAATTTTTTAAAATCCCGCCGACAGCGAGATCGATCCTGCCGACGGCGAGATTTTCCAAAAACTTTTGACCTCTTTGAATTAATTATCTCGCCGACGGCGAGAATTTTTCCACCGACAGCGAGATCTTGAAAAACATTATATTTTGACCGTCAACCTTCACTATTCATCATCCCCTTCCCCAAAACTTCAAAAAACCGACCTAGGGCTTGAGAGATCTTGCCTTTGGAGCGATTTCAACTCATTTTGACACCGGATTTTATCTTCCCTTGGTAAGAGCTTCCCTCCTATGTAAAAATTTTTTATTTTCACCATGGATTTCTTCCACATTGAGTAATTTTGGAAAATGTGAAAATGTGGAGAAAAGACTTGGAAGAAGTTCATGGAACTTGATTTAGATTGTGTAAAGTCACCTTTGGAAGCCATTTTAGTGTTATTTTGGAGTTTAGTTAAGATCTTTTGTAAATTTGATAGATCGAGAAATGGCTCCGCGACAGAAAAGGCGACTGGATTTTGACGAAACACGATTCGTGAATGCTAGAGCACAATCAAGATACAACCTCAATATCAAAGCAGAAAGTGCATTCAGAATAGAGTCTTTAAAAATCTTGGAGAAGAAGTAGAACGAACGATAAGAGAGAGAAGATGGGAGAATTTCTGTTATACAACGAATAGAGCTATTGTTGAAGTCGTAAAAGAATTTTATGCCAACCTGACTGATATAGAAGATGCACCAAAAAAGGTTAGAGGATTTTTTAGTTGATTTTAATGCTGCAAGAATCAATGCTTTCTACGAAGTACAAGATCTGCGTACCAGTTAATATGATACTTTTGGAACAATGGAAGGACCGCTGGATGAAGTGATTAACTTTCTCATTAATGGGAAAGGAACTTGGAAGATTAAGCAGCGTGAACGGGTAAACTTCCCTCTCTCTATGTTAAATGCAACATCTAAGGCATGGAATTATTTTATTTGCTTTACTTTGTTACCTACCTATCACCATAGTGAAGTAACAAGAGATAGAGCAGTTCTGAATTTCTGTTCAGAACCAGAAAAGTATTAATGTGTGAAGTATTATTTACAAGAATACATTAGCCACCGCATGAAGTGAAAGTGGAGGAGGACTAGGACATCCTGGTCTAATTTATGCACTCTGTCAATTGTCTGGAGTAGAGGCTAGAGATGATGAGGAATGGGTAGAACCTATGAAACCCATTACCCAGGCTAATATAAAAACCTATGAGTCCCATGAAGGATGGAGATCTGGGACTAGGAGCTATGCACCTTCAACTAGTAGAGATATTCCCTCTACCAGTTATGACCCTCCTACCTATAGTTCTCCTACCTTTTATGATTTGATGAATGAAATGACTATACAGCAGAAAAGTTTTGAAAAATTTGAAGAAAAATTGGAGCATATAGATCAAAGGATTGGAGGCTTAGAGCGAAGGAACGATTATGATAGTGATTATCTCCAAAGACATTCTGAGTTTGAGATAGCCTACTATGATACTGAGAATCATTATCGGAGAGGAGAGGCTGATGTTGTATTTCCTGAGTGCCCTCGCTATACTCATTATCAACCTACTCCACCTGCTGATCAAGGAGATAATGATATTGTTTGGGATTTTAGTGTTGTGTACGGCTTATTTTTAGGGTTGTGTGTATTATTTTAAAAGGGGGGTCGCCTAACAGAAGTTGTCGGCGAATTTCAGATTTTAATTTTAATTTAAATATATATATATATGATTTAGAAAGTAGTATTTAATTTTGAAAATAATTTTAAGATATGAAATCAAACCGACCTCACATCCCAGATAGTTTATATAAATGAGCGTCGTATCACAAACCGTCTATTTATCCCGAAGAATAGACACACTGCTTAATGATTGGGCTCGGTTAAATAAACTAGGAGATTTGTGACATCCGTTTGGTCTGCGAACCAATTTTATAAGCCGACAAATTCCCCTGCTTAATATAAATGAATTAAGCAGGGTTTATATTACATGGGTTCTTAAAATTCCCTATAAGGGCAAGCCCTTATAGTTAATTACATCTTAAGGGACGGGAATCACTTAAGAAAACTCTCGATAATAATCAGTAGTTCTGCTCTCAAGAATCTCAAAGTTTAAGTTTTCAAGGGATTGAATTTTAGAATTTCAATAGGGAATGGATCAAGTTTGGAACATTTTGTTTTGGGAATTCAAAAGAAGAATGGTAGGATAAATTACAGATTCGAAGCGAACTTCAGTAATTTCCCGACTATCCTATTGTTTGGCTTGAATTTAGGAAAATCCTAATGTTTATTTAATGTTTCGATCTTGCCAATTTTAATTAATTAGGACTTATGTTCGTATGATATGATCATACAAGTAGCCTTGAAGATGTGAGGGTTTATGTCATATCGGATGACTACCTCGGAATCCTAAGACTGGTTAGGGCTTAATTTACAACGTAAATGCCTAGCAAAAGATTGAGGATTTATGCTGCACTAGGTAAACTACCTTGAAGTCCTATGGTTTATTGTTTAAACTAAAGAATAGTTTAGTTGATGTAGAGTTGCTTTGCTGACGAAGATGGCCGTGCTGCCTACCATGCTCCGAGCTCCTTGTTGTTGCAGGGTTTTAGTTTTAGAAATCATAAATCAAGAGGTGAGGAAAGTGTTTTGGTTTAGAGAAAGTTTTAATTTCCAAGTGTTTTTTTATGTTTTAATTAAAACAAATCTTAAAGTTGATTATAACAACACTGGTTAAGATCCCACGGTTCCATCCTTCCGGCATCGTTATTTTTATCGGATTCACTTAGTCCAGATGAATTTACTAAACTCAACTAAATGAGTTCCACACTTTCATTTAGACCGTGGGAAATCCCGTTAGCAACACGTAGGTTACATCATCCGAGGTATTCCCGATCATCCAACAAGACGTTTTAATTTAGTTGTAATTATAGTTTTGTGTTACTGTTTGTGATTAAATTTTGAGTTGTTTTATATTTTGAAATGTTGTGGCGGTGAATTTTATCTTGAAATGACTTTTAATTTAGTTTTGGTTTCAGTTTTAGGGACTATCCTAAAGGTGTGGGTTTTCATGCAACAGTTGTTTATCATGCAATAAAAATAAAGTGCATTTGTAATAAGGTAAATTGCAAGAAGGTAAATTGCAATAAAATAAAAGCGTACCTGGAGGGTCTTCACGTCATCCCATGCTGCACTTAAACACAATTTAGAATATTTAAGCATTTAAAGCAAGTTCCTAGGTAAAGCTAAGGGAAGGGTTATGGTTTTCTACCAAGTTCCTAATCCTATAGCTAGTCATCTCCTATGACGTCTAGGTTCTTGTGTTTTGGTTTGAGGATGATTTTCTTCATCAAAGAACAATTAAGTTCGGTTGTTCTTATAAACATCCTATCATGCGAGGAAGTGCTTAAGACGAATCTTAAACATCTTTTCAATACTTTTAGGATTGTTTTAAGTCCAAGAGAATTTAATTATATAATGAATCAACTATCTAGGAGTTCAAGTTTTGTTATTTTGCCCAGTGAACTAGGACATTTGAATATCCTATGAGTGAAATAACACTTCACTTAACACTCCGTTTAAGAGTTATGACATCATGAGCTTTTGAGGGCAAATTAACGTTCAAGTGATTTGTGATTTAATTTAATTTCAATTAATGGGTTTAAGTTTGGAATAATGTTCAAGTTGTTTTAGATTTATTTTTGAATTCTTTATGTCTTAAGTGATGTTATATTTAATTCAATTTAATTTAATTTAATTTAATTTAATTTAATTTGATTTAGTTTTAATTTTAATTTAATTTTACTTATTTAATTTAATTTTAATTTTATTTTAACTTGGTTTTATTTTTTTTTATTTAATTTAATTTAACTTAATATGTTTTAATTTAATTTAATTTAATGTGATTTAATTTAATTTAATTTAATTTAATTTAATTTAATTTAAATTTAAATTTAATTTAAATTTTAATTTGGTTTTATTTTTTTTAATTTTAATTTTAATTTAATTTTATTATTTTTCTTTTAATTTTAATTTAATATTTTATTTTTTTATGCTTTAGGGATGATTTAATTTTAATTGTTAAAGTATTAATTTAATTGAAATTTTAAAAGGATTTAATTTAAATGTTTTAATTTTAATTTAATTTAATGATTAAGCATTTTAAGTTTTGAATTTGGATTATCATTTTAATTAGGAATTGAATATTATTGAGGTGAATAATTTAGGGATTCTTAGATTAAAGAATAAATTTCTTCCTAATAATATCCCTATTTTAATAATTCTAATTTTTCATTATTCTTCCAAATTTAATTAATCATTTAATTAAGGTTTATTTTGAATACTTTCAAATTATTTCGTAGGTTTCTACCCTTTAAATACCTAAGTTTCAAACATCCAAAATCAACTTAGTATCAAATATTTTACCCACCCTTTTAATTAAACCTAAAATTTTTAATTATAGGTTAAAATTTTAATTACTTATTTTGCCCTTTAAACTTACTAATTTCATAACGCACTAAATTGAGCTTAAATGAATTTGAAATTTTTATGTGGCTTCACTCATATGTCAATCAAGATATTAGAGGAGAAAATGTGATTTTTCTGTATTTAATTTATTTATATAATTATTTTTTGTGGAAAATAAGGATTTTCAAGGAAAATTCAACAACATGACCAAGGGAAAGTTTCTATCCTTAAGAAAATTATGAGACATTCCTAATGACCAGAGGACCACTTGGACCAATTTTGGTGATTTTTTGAATTATATTATTTTTATTATAATTATTTTGAATTTCGGAGTATTAATTAATTTAAAAAATAAAATAAAGATTGAAAAATGAATTTTATATATTTCAAAAATCTCTCTGATATCAAGGAAACCAGAGAATCACTTTTTATAATTTTCTGATTTTTCCTTGATTTATTAGAATTATTTTAGTGGAAATGCTAGAAAATACATCTTTTTAATTTTTAAATTACCCTAGGGTTTTAAAATTTAATATCACATCATAGAGACCTGAGAAAAATATGGGGTTTGTTCCTAAGTGATTAAAATTCAAAATATAACATTTTGATGAATTTTATTATTTTTGTGATTTTTATTATCTTTTAATTATTAAAAATATTAAAATAATGCAAAAAATCAACTTTTTTTAGAAAATTGCAATTTTATTTTTCTTAAATTCCCCTAATATCAGAGAGGCTCCAAAACCAATTTGGTGAATTTTTGAAAAGTATTTTGAAAGTTATGAATTTTTAAAGTTTAAGTTGGCTAAATGGCTTAATCAACCCATTTGGTAGGGCTAACCAAGTCCAATTGACTTCAAACTTTTATGGTAGGTTCCCTTGATCCTAAAGTTCAGTGGAGAATTAATTTCAAGTCAATTTGATGTGTGATTAGCTCTAATTAATTAAGGCTTTATTTTGGGTGTTTAAGCCAATTAGGGTTATTCCAAGTGGATTAATTCAAAACCTATTTTTCCTAGAGTTCTCTGGTCACAAGAAACATCACCAAATTTTCCTAGGATTTATTTCACAACATGCTAATTATTAGAATTAAAATACTCAGGGTAGTGACCTAAAAAAGAAAAATCAATAACTCTTCATAGGGGTAGCCTCTGACTTTGGAAAATTCAAGGAATGTTCCCAAATTCAGAGGCTTCAAAAGCCCTATGGTCTCATGCCATGGTGAATTGTATACATGCATAGAGAATTGAAAATGTGCAGAAAGTAAATAAATTATTAAAAATCAAATACTCAATGAAATTAAATGATTTTTTTCCCACATTATTTTCCTCTGTTCACTGAGCAAGAGGGTATTTTTATTTTATTTTTCTGATTTTTCTACACAAAGTTATGTATTTTTGAAGTTTAGGGAAAAATAAATAAGAAAATGCCTATTTTCCTACTTATCCAGCGTGGCGCCCTGTCATCCTCGGCATCTCCGAATGACCACGCGGCGCACTCCCATTCGACGCCGCCACTTGAGTCAGCAACCCGGGTCCCGCCTTCCGCGTATCATCCACTGATCCGACCTGATCTGAGTCGTCCATCCGCGCGTGTATTGAATGAACGGCATCCGTTCATCGTCCCCAAACCACCTAGCCCGAGAACCGTCCACCTTCTAGTCTTAAGATCTCGCTCTATGCTTAACCAAATTAAACGTTCTTATGCTCTATGGATTCATCTCGAGAAGACAAACACATCCATACGGTTTATGTGGCATGAAATTGACTCAATAAAAATGGAGAATGTTCAGAAGCTCGGGAAGAAGAGTGAGACCATACCTTTGCTCAGAGAAGTGTGGCTTCGATCTGAGGGTCGTGTCACCTTCGATTGGGTCCAAGCAAGCTCCAGATGAAGTCTCCTGGCCTGGTGAATTGTCCAGGTATGATTTTGACCAAGCCCGATTTCAACCTTTGGAGTCTGGAACAGATGGGTGGCCTGGAGAGGGGGCTTTCACTGGGGAACTTCTCCTCTTGACCTTGTGCAGGTGTAGGTGAGTTTAATTTGACTTTGGTGGAGGATTTGGGAATGTCCTGTTCTGGCCTGAGAATTGAGCTCCAAAATTGAGCTCAATTAGTGAGGATTAGGGCAAGAGGACAATGGGGATCAAATGCTCTAGGTGTGGGGAGAGTCTGGAGTGATTTTGGCAGAGTTTCCTTAAGGTTGATTCAGCACCTTCTCATGGCCGAGAGAGGAAGAGGTTGGAGGGCCTCCCAGGGGGAGTTAGGGCTTGGGATCAGCTGCTTAGGTCAAGGGAAGAACAGCCATGGTGACCATTGGGCGTGGGGCAACTCAGCAAGGTGGAATTCCAAAGTTTGGCTCCTCCCCATGTCTCGGCCATGGCGTTTTTCGGCGGCCCAGGTGGCTGGCCGGCAGGCAAGGGTCACCCTCAAGGTCAGGGAGGTCAGGGATTGAAGTTGGTGAATTCAATTGAAGCCTTACATGTGTAAAGTGGTTGGATCAAAATGGCATGGGGAGGTGGCTTCTTTTGCACTTGGTTTGGTCAACCCATGGAAATGGGCTTGGTTCACCTCCCATGGCTAATTTGGGCTGAGGGAGGATCGGATGAATCGGCTAGGAAAGGGTAGAGAAGTCACCATCCATGAATATTTCGATTAATCATGGATTAAGGTGAAGCATTAAAAGGGTTAAAACCTTTTTAAGGGGGCTTAAAAGAGGCTCCTCCTTTTGCAATTAATAGTATGATGATGTGTAAAGTGGATCCCATGGCTTCATGTGGCTTGTGCATGGCTTCAAGGCTTGCTCATGGCTTGGCTCACTTACATGAGAAAGGGATTTTAGGATTTTTGGCATTTAGAGGTGACTTAGCATATGGCTTGATTTGGAACCATTTGATGATTGATTTAGGACTTAAGGGATGATATTAATTGAGTGGTGATGGGATGAGATTGTAATGTAGGCTTTAGGAAGAGTTTGGGCTTTTAAAATTTAATGAAGATGGGCTTTTAAAATGGTTTAGGGAAGTGGGCTTTTGGATTTTAAAATAGATTTTAGGATGAAAGTTTGGTAAAGGCTTGGGCCAAATAATTGTTGGGTTTGGCTTAAGGATGTGTCATGATTGATTTGAAACAAGTTTGGAGTGATTTGGGTTTGAATTGGGTTGAATTTGGGTTGATTTGATAAATGGGCCTATGTAGGTCAAATTGGGCTAATTTGGGCCAATGTTGGGCTAAGGTTGAAATTGATGTGAAATTGATGTTGGGAAATATTTATGGGAGTGTTTGAAAGAGGTTCCAACTTTGGTTGGATTTTGATTTTGGGATTTGGGCTCATTTGGGTTAGGGTTGGATTTAGGTCAAAATTGGGCCTTTTGGTTTTAGGTTGAATTTGAGTGGGGTTTGGATCCAAATTTTGGCCAAATCATGTTAGTGTTTTGTTTGTGTGGATGTTAGGGAAGGTTTAGAAAAGATTTGGGGTTAATTGGAGTTAAATTGGTTTGGTTTGGGCTAGGTTTGGGTCATGGGTCCAAATTGGGCTTTAAGGCCAAAAGTGAAATTAGATTCAAATGTCAATCAAATTGAACTTGGATTTGGTCTAGATTGGTGTTGGGAATGTTGAATTGAAGTTTAGAATTGAATTGGACCAGAATTTGGGTCGATTGGGTAGGTTTAGTTTGACATTGGGTTCACTTTGGGTTAAAATGGGTCAAATTGGGGATTTTGACAAAAGTGGGGTAAATTGACAAAATTGGCCCATGGTGTAGTTGAACAAAATAAAAATTGGGAATATTTGGGATTTTCTGGAATTTTCTAGGAATTTTTTGAATTTTCGGATTTTTGGGTCAGGAGGGGCATTTTGGGTATTTGGAGGGTATTGGGGGTATTTTTAGAATTTCTGGTATTTTTGGCAATGGATGATCAATTTGAGTGGAGGGAAATGTTTAGGAATGATTTTGGGGAATTTTGGGTAATTTAGGTGATTTTGCAAATTTTGGGTAGTTTCAAGGGCATTTGGTAGGTTAGGCGGGTCCGGAGCCCCGGGGGTCAAAAATTGAAAATTTATAAAATTGAAGATTGGGTAAATGTAAGTGGAATGAAATCATTTTGGTTGAGCCATGAAGCCATATCAAGCCCACATGAGCCATGAAGGGACTCATTTGAGGTATTCACTATGTTATTCCTAACCCTCTTAACCAAGGGCTTAGGGGTTAAGGACCATCCATGTGAATCAACTTTATGAGTCAGGAAGTCAAATTGGGTATGGGTGTGGTTTTAGGAGGTGTGTGAAAGTGTAGTGTATAAGTGTAAGGTGTGTGTAAGTCAGCCCTCACCAGACCAGGCCACCCAGGGCAGTCCTAAGGCCAAAGAGTCCTATAGGAACTCATCCTTTAAACTTCCACATTTGATCTCAACCTTCTAGGTGATTAGGGGTTTACAATCAATTTTGTGGAGTTTGCAGGGAGTTAAGAAGTAGTTTGAATTTCTAAATAGTGGGTCCCAATTCTAATCCTCTAAGATAGTCAAAGGAAAAGCCTAAGGCTAGATCCTAAGTACTAAAAAGAAGAAGAGAAGACCTCATCAAAAATGAGGTCAACATGTTGATGATTAGATTTTCTGATTAGATATTTATGTTGTGTGATTGTTTATTTGTTTTCTTAAATTCAATATTAATGTTTAGTTTATGAACTTGGTTTGTTATGTTGTGTAAGACATTTTAATATGGTTGTATAAGTTAAATGTATGTAGTTTTTAAATTTTTAATGCTTTCAGACTTCTATTGTAATCTTGGATTGGATTAGTAAAATGTATGTGGATGTAGTGTGATGTTTTAGTATAAAATATGGTAGTATTGTGTAAAACTTCTTTACCCAGCAATTTCTTTGATATTATATATGTGTAGAAAGTTATTAACAGTACAGGTTAATTAAATGATGGAAAGAACCTGCATAACTTCAAATAGAAGAAATACCTAAAGCACGAAGGTATGATTTAAATTTACATTTTATTTTCTTTTCACCCTGTATAAATAGATAGAAAACTTTAAGTTTGGGGGAGGGAAAAACAAACAAATTTAATTATTAAATTGTTCTCAATTTATATTTTCAAAAATTTATAAAATGATTTTTTTGTAGTAATTTTTTAATTCAGTAAACTAGAATTAATTTATGTAATTATTATAGAAGGTTGAACAAAATATTATTTCTAATAATTAAAATAATTTTGTAGATTAAGATATTTAGTATAAGAAAATAAGAATATAGTTAACTATTTAAAGTAAAAAAAACTATATTTTAAATATGAAAATTTTAAGATATTTAGTTGAGAAAGAAAAGATTGAAACTCAAAGAAGTAAAAAACTTTGAAATACATATAAGGTAAGTAAATGTTTCAAGTTTCAAATTTAGGAAGAGGAAAATGAAGTTCAAAATTATTAACAGGCTAACCAAAAATAGTGCTCCTCACTTAAAAAAAAGAAAAAGAAAAAAAGGATTGAAAATCAATCCTGAAAGAAAAGAATATATATATATATATATATAAGTGAGCAGAAGCTTGAGGAAATGTCTTATCAAAAATTGGCTTCATTTGAACCAACCTAAAAAGTAAACTCAGTTACATTTCTGAACTTATATATATATGGATTAGTATTTTACTAAATAGTGTTTTCATGAATTTCCTATCATCTGAATATCTTAAGTAGTTTAATATTGCAAAATATAGTCATTCTTGAAATAAATAGAAGACTAGAAATCTTAAACTTGATGACTAAATAGCCTTATATCTATAGAATTAGTTTAATTGTTTAAAAATATTTCTATTTAACTTTACTATAATATTCATTTAAATAAAATTCATAGTATTTCTGAATTAAAGTTTTATTACACATAATCATTACTTTTAGGTAGTATCAAAATTACTTGAGGACAAGTAATAGTTATGTTTGGGGGATTTTGACCACAAGAAAATGTATTAAGAAATTCATACCCATTTTATATGAAATTGCACTTTAGAGAAATGTATTTTCTATGTTTTAATGCAGGAATGAAGATTTATAGGTAATGGGAGCAAAAAGATTAAAAAGGAGCGAATCTGGAACAAAAAGGACTAAAATAGATGAAAATTGAACTATCCCGCCAACGGCGAGGAAGATGCCACCGACGGTGAGATTTTTCCGAGAGCATTTGAATATATTACAAAGGAGCCCAGCGACGGCGAGATCGAGCCCGCCGACAGCGATTATGAGCGGTTATCCATTCTTCTAAAAGCCCGCCGACAGCGAGATCGAGCCCGCCGACGGCGAGATAGTTGATTCAAGCCAAATACATTGAATCTGGATGCTTTTTGAAGAGGTGCTTAAGCAACCTTTGGAAATATGACTCCTTCTATATATAGAAACAATTGTTGTGTCATGAGGTGTGTCGTTAAGTGTCATTTAAGTGCAATCTGATAGTTAGTAGTGTGTTTAAGAGTGTTTAAGTTAGTGTCTTGGTGAGTATTTGAAGTGTGTTGTACAAAAAAAGGAAGAGTCAAAGAAACTTCAAGGAGTCTGCTTGGGAAGAAGATTCGAGATATGTATATTTGTTTATTGTTTTATAACTTTAAATGAAATTCAAGTTTTGTGTTATTCTTCCTATGCATTCTGAGAAGTTTTCTTTGTCCTTCTCCTTGTTGATGAGATTTCGTGAAATGAAGAATTAAAGTAGTTGTGCCTAAAAATATTAAATAAAAATTGTGATAATCTTTTTACTTAAATCTTAATTTACTTTCAATTTGGCCATTTGAATTGTTAACATATGTTGAATTATCAATTATAGTAAAGATTACATCCAAAATTCTGGGAAGTCAAAAGCCTTGGAAGGAGGGTGCAAATAAATAGGGAAATATTAATTATCGGGCGTAGAATTGGACATTTTAGTGCGACAGACTAAAATATTCAATTCGATCCTATTGTTTGGGAGTTGAAGTGTAGATGTTAGCCCTCAGGTGAGGGGAAAGTGGGAGCTCTGAAGTGGCAACCAGTATCTTCCCAACCTAGCCGCAGATTCAGTAACCAAACATAGGATTAGTCAATGTTCTTTGCACCTAGACCAAAAGGTAAAGAATAGGAATGCTCCTATTTGGCACAATATAATTCTAAACTCATTTAATTCTTCATTACCTTAATTCACTTAATAAGGAGAAAGATACTTTTCTAAATTGCAATCTTCTATTTAATCTTTAAGTAAAAATTGATTTTCAGTATAGACGCCGATTCGCAAAAATTGATTTTCAGCAGTTAAGAACCCAAAATTTGCCATTTTTAACATCCCCATGACTTTCTACCTCTCGGTTTCGCGAAATAGGAGCCTAGGGCATCACTGATTGATCATTTTATAGCCGATTTTGTTGAAATTTGTTGGATTTGAGTTCCTTAAGGTATGATCACTACTCCTAAGTAAAAATTTTTTATTTTTCATTATGTATTTTGAGTACATTATTGAAAAATCTAAAAATCACTATTCATGGTGAAAATTTGAGAAAAACAAGAAAATTGCTTTGATTTAGTGGATTTTTCTTTGGAAGTTGAGTTAACAAGTTTAGTTTAAATTTCGGAATTTATGGTGAATTTTTTGTGAATTTTTAGAGATGACTCCAAAGTCAAAATGCTGGAAAGGAAAAGAAAATTTTGATTCTGGCAAATTTGTCAGTTTTAAAGCTGAGAATCGTTATGTCGATGCACTCGCATCACAGAAATTGATTCCATAACGAGTTTTTAGTAAGCTAGGAGGAGAAATTGAGGAAAGGATTGCTAGAAGGAACTGGGAAAGATACTGTTGCTTCTTCGTTGTTGCAGTTGTTTATGTGGTGAGAGAGTTCTTTGTTTACTTGCCAGCAACAGAAAACAATTTGGTGATGGTTAGGGGGCAACAAGTGGATTTTTCATTTGCAGTAATTAATACTTTTTCCCGCTTGCCTCCTGCGATGTTTTATTTTTATGTGAATTTTCATCCTTCTAAGGGAGAGTTAGATGAGATTATGACCTTTCTTACTGATGGAAGAGGTTTGTTGAAAATTACAAATGACACAAGAGTGAATTTTAAAGCCTCTAAATTGAATGTCACTTCAAATGCATGACATTACTTTATGTCATCTAAGCTTCTGCCTTCAAGTCATGGCAGTGAAGTTACAAGGGATAGAGTTGTTTTGAACCATTGTATTCAGCAGGGAAAGCCATTAGATATTGAGGCTATTATTTTTTATTATATTTTAAACTGTGCCAGAGCTGCTACTACGGCAGGTATGGGATTTCCATCTTTGATTTATTCACTTTGTGATCAGTTTGCTGTTAATTCTGAAAGATGGGAAGAGGTTCTGCAGCCCCTTAGACCTACTACCAGTGTAAATGTGAACACTTATGTTGTACATTCAGCATTTGGCTGGAAAGGAGGATCTGATAGAGCTTCGGTGTGCTTCGCCTCGCTACTACTACTTCTACTTCTCGTGCTTCTACTACACATGCATCATCTTCCAAAGATTCACAAACTGGATTATTACAAAAGATTGTAAAGAAGATGAGTCTTACCCGAGATCATGTTAGAGATATGGAAAGTAAGATTGAAAATATTGAAAGGTATATTATAAAAAATTATGAATATGTGTATACATGGACATAGTGATTAGAGGAGATCATAGTGTTGAGATGCCCCCTCATCCTTTTTATATATCTTATGTGACATCCAGAGACTGAAATGAAGATGATGATGATGAGGATGATGATTAGGATTGTTGTGTTGAGTTTGTGATGTTGTTATGTGATTTTGTTATGTTTTGTGATGCTTTTATTTAATGTTTTCATATGTGATATGATGTATTTCTCTATGGACTTTGATGTTGTGTAGATTTATAGTTGGACTATTTCTATTATGCACATTCAGATGTTTATGTATTGGATTGAGGTTTTATGATGTAATATGTGATGTGTTTATGACAGTAATTTTTTTTTGGGTTTCTAGTGTTTAAGTTTTTTTATTAGTATCTAATTTAATTCTTATAAATATTAGAAAAGTTTAGATTACTATTAGAAACCACTATTTATATAGCATGTTTAACTTTTCAAAATTTGCTACCATTTATTTTCTAGTATGTTGTGATTTGTGTTGGTGTGTTTTTTCTATGAAAACATCTACTATTGTAGAAGTCCTTTGAAATTTTAAAATTTCTATTTTATGAAAAATTGAATTTGATTTCTTTTTACTCCTTGTTTTTAAACTGTTATACTTGCATATTTAGAATATTAAAATTGCTGCAAGCATATTATTCTAGTTTTTTTTTAATTCTTACCCATGTATCATTTTTTATGCTTAAATGTTTTATCCTAACTAAAAATTAAAGTTTGGGGGGAATTTAAAACAAACTTTTAAAAAAAAAACATTTTATTTGTTCTCAAGAATACTTAAAAAAAAATTTATTTTTGATTGAAAATAATTATGTATATGAAGTTATATTAGGGAAGCAAAATTTTGAAGATAGAAATGAGTAAGAGAATTTAGTTAAAATTTATACTAATGATGAAAACATTAAAGTTTAAATTTTCTTAGAAAAGAAATGCTAAATATAGTTAAACTATCTTTAGTAAGAAGTGTTTTACTTTTGGATAATATAAGATTTGGCCTTCTATTTTTCAAAGCTTAAATTTCTTTTATTGAGAAATAATTTTCAACACTATTATTATGATTTTTAAGTGAATATATCAGACCTTTATTGTAAATGAAAGGGTGGAATTCAAAATCATTAAAGGCCTATAAAAAAAAAGAAAAAAGAAAAAGAAAAAAGAAATATATGTATGTATGTATATATATATATATATATAATGTAAAAAGGAACGAGAAGCTTGAGGATTTAAGGGCTTAATCAAAAATTGGTTCCATACCTAAAGTTTAATATATAAGTTTTGAGAAAATCTATAGCCTAAGGTTATAATATAGTATGTAAAATTATTTCCAAATGAAAATTTTTAAATGAGAAAGATGAAATATTTGAATCCTATATTTTAAAAAATCTAAAGTATTTCTGAATTAGATAGGAACTAATATTTTTCATTATCCTTTACTTAAGAACCTTAAAAACTTTAAGTTGATCTCATTTACTAAATTTTTTTTCTAAATTAGGCTATTTCATTTTTAGAACAAAATTTTAAAACCTTCCTAAAGAAACTCATTTACATAATTTGCATGTTAAGATTTTCTATGTGATTAAGTCACTTGAGGACAAGTAATATTTTAAGTTTGGGGTATTTTGATATCTCTAAAATATATAACGTTTTTAAGTACATTTTTATACTTACTTTTGATGATATTGAACTTTAATGGAAAATATTTGTGTTTTTCTTGTAGGTATGATTAAAATGACTGACTCTGATGAAAGGAGCAAAAGAGGATCAAGTTTGGAGAAAAAATTGAAAGGGTTACAAAATTGGTCTTTGGCGGCTAAGCGCTGGACCCTTGGCGCATAGGAGCCACATTTAAAGTGACAAATTTTATTTAATTTTAGCACAAATTTAAAGGGGGTTTTTGAAGCATCCTTTTGTTTAAACTTCACTAACTTCCCATCAGCTCCAAAACTCATTTAAAATTTGAATGGATGGATGCATTCTTAGATGATACATTGAATCTGGACATATTTTGAAGAGACACTAAGGCATATTTTGGAAAATTTTAAAAAGAAGACTTGAAGATCAGAAAAATGGTTGTTGTTGGAGGGTGTGATTAGTGTTAAGAGTCAATTTTAAGTTAGAGAGTTATTGAGAGCACACCTTTCCACTTCACCACTTTTATCACCAATTGTATCTAATTTTTATTATAAGTAGAATAGAGATTTGGATTCAATAGAGTTGGGCACCAACCTCTATTGTGTCTTGTAAAGGGAAAATAAAGTTTCAAAGGAACATCAAAAGTCATGTAAAGAGGATTTTCAGATAAGTGTTTATCTTTATTTTACATTTGGTTTTAAAGTAAAGCTTGTTGTGTTTTCACTATGATTTATACTTTTAAATCAAGTTGTGATTGTGTTTTCTCCATAAATTCTTTATCTTTTTTCCTTTTAAATGATGAAGTAATTACATTATGGAAGGAAGTTGTGTGAAGTATAGGATTTCAATGTTGGAAGAAGTTGTGATAATTCACTACCTTGCACTTCATTTACTTCTTAATTTGCCAATTAAGATGTTAAAATTTGTTGGGAGATTATGTAAGATCCATTGTGGTATCGTCTCAATCAACGATTGAAAAGAATCACATGCGGTGTATGGATGAGAATTGTAGTCCATATGGTTGGGTGCAAATAAATAGGAAGATATGCTTATAATGGGGAGTAAAATTAGAGGACTTTAGAGTGACAGGCTAAAGCCCCCTAATTTGGTTTGATGTGAAAAATTTTGTTATGAGATGTTAGCCCCAGGTGGAGGGAATCGAGGGAACTCTAGAGTGAGAGCTAGTATCTTTCCTGCCTAACCTATCTACAAGATTTCAAATCATCAAATTAACTAATGTTCTTTATAGAACCAAGTAAGGGTAAAGAATATAATTGCTTCTATTTGGCACAACACATTTTAGATACTTCCATAACGAAATTCCATAACTATTACTGATTCATTGAAAGAGGAAAAATATATTTTATTCTCATTTGCTTTCATACTATTTTATAGTTGTGTTAACTTTAGTTGTTTTCTTTAACTTTTATTCAGAAAATACCAAAAACAAATTTGAAAAACTTTATATCTTAAAACATACTTTACAAAAATCATTTTAAAAACTAAAAAGTTATTTTTCTTATTTCTTTAAAATTTTAGACATTTTTCTGTGGATTCGATATCTCGGGCTTAATCAAAAAGTCCTATATTACTAGATAAACAATATGTATACTTGCATAATATCCCATATTATAAATAATTAAAGTATAATTTCCTACCTAAATCATAAGCATAAATATTTGGCGGAGTCAAGTGTTTGGCTCCGTTGCAAAGAAAGAGATAATATCATTGCAAAGAAATATAAATTGAAAAACATAAGGATAAATATTTCGGGGATCAGTAGACTAGAACTTATCCTAAGGGATTTCTTACCTTGCTTCTCTGTGGGATCGATACTTTAAGTATTAAAGAAAATCTTATATTACTCGAAAAGATATGTGCACTTATGTAAAACTCCTAGTGTGTAAACTATAAATCAAATTCTAAACTCTATAATATATTCGTTTTGCGCGCGTACCGCATAAAAAACTCGGTCAAATTTTTTGCCATGAAACTAAAGAAACTGCGTCATTACAGGATTGGGCCAGGCTACAATGTTGTTTTAGCATTGTGGCCTAAAGTGAGCTTAGCTTCCACTCAAGTCAGAGTCATGCCGCTAGTCATAGCATCACAACTTCGACCTATGCCATTTGGTCTTATGCCACATCTCCTGTTGTCAAGAATATTACACGATTGTCTTCTTACGTGATGTTGAAATATTGGCCTTTAAATTTTTGACGACAGGGGTTACCCAGTCATTTGTCCTCTCTTTATCATTTCTTCTAACTGATGCATCAAATTTGCTCAGTGCAGCGAATACAAGACACCCATTAATTAGTCAACACAACTTTTCATTGGGTTGGAGTTATCGTATCTCAAATTTTGAAAAACAAAAAATACAATGATCTCCCTTTTGGATATTTGTACACCCTTCCACATAATTGGTGGCCTACTTTTACTCATTCAGTCATATTTTTCAATTTATCATGATTATCTCGGATAGTTGGGTCTTTTATATTTAGAGATAACTTATCTAGTGACACGCACACGGAACTATTGGTGAACTCCACCGTATGGGTGGCAATTCTGCTTTGTCTAAATAATCAACTGAGTTTACTTCTGGTATATCGCTCATCAGCATGACCCAATGTAAGGTCACTTTCTCCCATTTTGACCCCTTATGGACTATATCGTTGAGGCATGTAGGAAAATGTCGAAGCTCTATCACTCTGCTTAAGTGTAAGCATTTGCTTGTATGATGTAATTAAACTTATCTTTTGCCTTTTATTTTACATTTATTGTGTCACATTCCTTTTATGCTTTTCTTGCATGTTTGGTGTTTTATCATTATTGTATCTGATGTTTTTTTCTAGAACAGAAGTTGGGTACCCTGGGATTATTTATACAACCCCATGGTGCCACATTTCTAGTTCGCGGTGGCATTATGCATGTGTTAAATGACCCATTGCATGTTGATTTAAGAGTTTGCATTTGTTGTGCTCACTTATTTGATGCCTATTCTTCATTTTTCTATCTTTGTTACATTACTCATATCAAGATAACTTTGTTGTCACATGCATTTGGGGATTAACATGCCATACACTTGATTTGCATATTGTGCATCTTTATGTGTTGAGGGTTCTTTATCATCTAATTAAAATGTTCATTCTCTTTTTTTTTGGTCTAAGTTGCATGATTCAACATGTTAGTGGCCAGACTTCAGCTTTGAATACATGAATTCAGCACCACTACTAGGAGATATAATTCTCCAGCAACGGCGTCAAAAACTTGATGCAACCAGACTTTACTTCTATATTTTTTAAATGCAAGATTTTGTTAACTTCAAATTTATATATTTATAATGATTTTGTAAAGTCCAAGCATTCAATGCGAGTATACGTATCATATTAAGTACTACATGGCTCTAGTGGAGTCCTGGTTATCGATCCCACAGGGAGGTTTTAAGTTGAAGCAAAGTGAAAGTTTTAACAAGTTAGAATAAAGCACTAGAACTTTCTTCTAACACTACTACTACTATGCAGAAAATAGTAACAACCAACTAAACTACAATTACTTCTAATAACTTTGAAAACGAAATTAACTAACAGACATACAAAACTAAGTATTTGAAAGTTTTTTAATATATGAGAAAAGTATCTTTCTTCTTGCAATGAGAATATGATATATGGATTGATATGGATTAATTATCTAATTTATTGTGCCAACTAGGAGCATAGATGATTCTTTACCTTTAGAAGAGTACCCCCTCCTCTAAATAAGAAAAGAACATTGACACGTTCTAAGTTTAGTTACTAATTCTAGGGCTAGGCTGGGAGGATACTGACTCTCACTTCGGAGCTCCCACTCACTCTTCACCCAAAGGCTAACCTTTGATATTATTTACTAATGTTAGAACCAATCTAGAGATTTCAGTCTGTCACCCTAAAATCTCCACATGGAAGTCCTTCAGAACACATTTCCCTATTTATTTGCACGCAATTTCCATGAACTACGTCATTCATCCATGGAAATTGAATTGATCTTTCATTATTGTTGTAGGACATTAAATCCTTTCAAACTTAATGTTCAACAACATATTTTAACATTTCAATTGGCCAGATTGAAAGTAAATTAATTTCTAAATGAAAAATCATCATAATTTCTTCATCACATTAAAAGCATATCAAATCCACTTCAAACCATCATCACATCTCTGACCACAAGAAAATGTATTAAGAAATTCATACCCATGTTGACCTCATTTTTGATGAGGTCTTTTCTCTTCTCTCTCTTTAGTACTTAGGATCTAGCCTTAGGCTTTCCCTTTGATTATCTTAGAGGACTAGAGATGGAACCCACCACTTAGAAATTCAAACACCTCTTAACTCCTTACAAACGCCATAAGTTTGATTGTAAACCCCTAAGTCACTTGGAGGGTTAAGATCAAATGTGGAGGTTTAAAGGATGAGTTCCCTATAGGACTCTTTGGTCTTAGGACTACCTCAGGTGGCCTCGGTCGCAGTGAGGGTTGACCTGCACACATTACACTTTCACACACATTCCAAATCCTAAAACCATTCATACCTAGCTTGACTTCCTGACTCATGTAGGTAATTCATATGGATGGGCCTTAACCCTTAGGCCCTTGGCTAAGAGGGTTAGGAACAACATAGTGAATGCCTCAAATGAGTCCTCTCATGGCTCTTATGGGCTTGATATGGCTTCATGGCTCAACCAAAGTGATTCCATTCTACTCAAACTTGATCAATCTTCATTTTTTTAAAATTTCAATTTTTGACCCCCGTGGCCCTACACCTACCAAACCTACCAAATGTCCTTGAAGCTACCCAAAATTTGTAAAAATTACCTAAATTATCCAAAATTCCTCAAAACCAATCCTAAACATTTCCCACCATTTAAATTGATCACCCTTAGCTAAATATACCAAAATTTCCAAAAAAACCCCCCAATACCCTCCAAATACCCAAAATGCCCTTTTTAACCAAAAAATCCATAAATTCCAAAAATTCCCAGAAAATTTATTAAAATCCCAATTATTCCCATTTTCATTTTGTTCAACTACACCATAGGCTAGTTTTGTCAATTTAACCCACTTTTACCAAAACCCCAATTTGGCCCATTTTTAACCAAAGTAAGCCCGATGTCGAACCAAATCAACCCAATTGACCTCAATGTTGATCCAATCCAATTCTAAACTTCAATTAAATATCCCCAATATCAATTTAGACCAAATACAATCCCAGTTTGATTAACATTTGGATCCAATTCCAATTTGAAGCTTAAAGCCCAATTTTGGCCCATGACCTAAACTTAGCCCAAACTAACTCAGCTCAACTCCAATTAACCCCAAATATTTTCCTAAACCTTCATAAAATCCCCACAAACAAAATACTAACAAGATTTACCCAAAATTTAAACCCAAACTCCACCCAAACCTAACCCAAAACCAAAATCCCCAATTTTGGCCTAAACCCGCCATGAACCCAAATGGGCCCAAATCCCAAAATCAAAGTCCAACCAAAGTTGAAAACTCTTTGTAACACTCCCATAAACATTTCTCAACATTAATTTTACATCAAATCTAACATTAGCCTAACCTTAGCCAAAGTTATCCCAATTTGACCCACTTTGGCCCCTTTACCAAAAAGTCCCAAATCAAACCCAATTCAACTCCAAATCACCTCAAATTTGTTTCAAATCACTCATGACATATCCCTAAACTAAACCCAATATTTATTTGGCATGGTCCTTCACAAAATTTCCATCCACCAATTTGTTTTCAAACCTAAAAGCCCACTTTCTTAAACCATTCTAAAAGCCCATCCAAAATGATTTCAAAAAGCCTAAATTTGGCTCTAAAGCCCACATGACAAATTCTCCTCACCATACCTTTAATTGAAATCATCCCTAAGTCCTAAAACAATGATCAAATAATTCTAAATAAGGCTTCATCCAAATTTCCACCAAAATGCCAAAAATCCCTAAAACCTACTTCCATGAAATTGACTAAGCTTGGCCCCAAGCCAAATGGAGCCATTGAGCCATGCATAAGCCATATGCAAGCCATGAGGAGCCCTTTCCACCTCACCATGCCATTAATATCAAGAAGGGGGGATCTTTCTTAAACCTTCATTAAGCATTTTAACCTCATTTATGCAACACTCTAAACCAAGCTTAGCCACCTCACCATGGATGGAGACCACACCACCTCCTCTAAGCTGACTCACCTGACCTCCCTCAGCCCAAAATCAGAGCTTTAGATGGTGCACCAAGCCCTAAACCATGGCTAAACCAAAATGAGCCTAAAATGACCCTTCCCCCTTACCACTTAAATCAAACCTCTTTACACTTGGCATTGGCCAATTGAACCCACAAACTTCAAGCCCTGACCCTCCTGATCAGGATGGTGACCTGACACTGGCCGGCCAGCCACCAGGCCGCCAGAAAATGCCATGGCCGAGGAGCTTGGAATGAGCCAAATTTCAAATTCTCACCTACTGAGTTGTCCCATGACCAACGGCCACCACAGCTCTTCATCTCCTCCCCTGGGCAGCTGATCCCAACCATCAATTACCCCTGGGAAGCTCTGGCCATGGATATTTAAATAAGCCACCCCCTCTCGGCCAAAAGGTTGGCTGAAATCGACCTTCATAGAATCCCTCCAAACTCCTCACAGAGCTTACCCTAGCAAAGAGCAATTCATCCCCACTATTCTCCTGCCCTAAACCCCATTGATTGAGCTCAATTTTGGAGTTCAATTCTCAGCCCAGAACAGGACATCCTTGGAACCTTCACCAAAATCAAATTAAACTCACCCACACCTGCACAGGACCAAGAGAAGGAGTTCCCCAGTGAAAGCACCCTCACCAGGCCAGCCATCCTCTCTATTGGCTAAGCTTTGAAATTGGCCTTGGTCAATTTCATACCTAGGCAATTCCACAGAGCTAGAGACTTCATCTAGAGCTTCCCTGGGTGTAATCGAAGGTGCCACAACTCTCTGATTGAAGCTTCACTTCTCAGAGCTAAGGTATGGACCCCTTCTTCCTCCCAAGCTTCCAGTGATTCTCTATTTTGCTTGGCTTAATTTCATAGAACATAAACTGTATGGATGTGTTCGTCTCCTCAAGACGAATCCATAGAGCATAAGAACATGAAAATTCATTGAGAAATAAGAGAGATCTTAGGGTTTGAGTGTGGACGGCTCTCAGGACACACTAGGCGGAGACAATGATCGACCGCCATTGGATCGAGCTTGTATCGAATGGACGGTGCAGATTGCGTCGGACGAGTGAATGAGACATGAACCACGCGCCCCCGGAGGGCTGAGTCGGATGGTGGCGTCGAATAAGGAGGTGACGCGTGGGCTTTCGGAGCTGCCAAGGATGAGTCGGCGCCGCGTGGATAAGTAGATAATTACGGGTATTTTTGATTTATTTAAATACCCAGAACTTAGAAAATCCATATCTTTATGTAGAAAAATCATAAAACTAAAATAAAAATACCCTCTTGCTCAGTGAACAGAGAAGAATAATGTGGAAAAGGAATTGAGTTAATCTGATGAGTATTTTATTTTTAATTAATTATTTACTCATTTCAGTATTTTAATTCTCCATTTGCATAGACAATTCACCATGGCATGAGACCATAGGGCTTTTGAAGCCTCGGATCTTGGGAACATTCCCTGAATTTTCAAGGTCAGAGGCTATCTGTATGGCAAGTTATGTATTTTTCAAGTTTATGTCACTGTTTTTGGTATTTTAATTCCATTAATTAGCATATAGCTTAGAAAATTCTAGGAAAATTTAGGGAGAATTTCCAGGACCAGAGGACCCTAGGATAATTATGTTTTGAGTTAATTCATTAAGAATAACCCTAATTGGCCTAATTACTCAAAACTGAACTATAATTAATTAGGGTTGACAACACATCAAAAGAACTTGAAAACAATTCTCGACTAATCTTTAGGATCAGAGGGACCTCACATAAAAATTTGGAATCAATTGGAAATGTTTAACCCCACTAAATGGATTAATTAGGTTACAAGAGTAAAATTAAACTTTAAAAATTCATAACTCCAAAAATACATTTTAAAAATTCACAAAATTAGTTTTGTGGGCTCTACTGATATTAGAAGAGTCTAAAAAAATTAAAATTGAAATTTTTCAAAAATCTTCATTTTTCACCATATTTTAATATTTTAAATAATTAAAAAATAATAAAAATCACAAAAATAATAAAAATCACCAAAATGTCATATTTTGACTCCTAATCCCTTAGGAACAAACCAAATATTTTTCCCAAGTCTCAAAGTAAAGATATTTAATTTTAAATGCTTAAGCCAATTTTTAATATTAAAAATGGATTTTTCAACCTTTTCACTAAATTAATTATAATAAATCAAAGAAAAATCAGAAAATTATAAAATTTATTTCTTTGAACTCCTTGAGGTTAGAGAAATTTATCAAAAAATATAAAACTTAATTTTCAACCTTTATTTTGTTTTATAATTAATTAACACTCTAAAATTCAAAATAATTATAATAAATAAAATATAATTCAAAAAATCACTAAAATTGGTCCAAGTGGTCCTCTAGTCAGTAGAAACATCCCATAATTTTTTTAATGACAGAAACCTTACATTGATCATGTTGTTGAATTTTCATTAAAAACCCTTATTTTTCACAAAAATAGTTATATAAATTAAATTAAATTCGGAAAAATCACATATTCTCCTCTAATGTCTTAATTGACATATGAGTGAAGTGACATAAAAATTTCAAGTTCATTTGAGTTTAATTTGATGAGTTATGAAATAAATAAGCCTAAAGGGGCATAAAGGTAATTAAAGGATTTTAACCCTAATTAACATTTAGGTCTAATCAAAATAGGGGGTAAAATATCTGATTTTAAAATTTTCATTAGAAGATTGAAACCTAGAGAATTAAGGGGTAGAAACCCATTAATCATCTTGAAAATATTTAGATTAAATTTTAATTAATTAAACAATTTGAATTTTGGAAGAATAAGTTAAAATTTGGATTATTAAAATGGGGATATAATTTAGAGAGACTATAATAACTTAAACAAAATCCCTAAATGAATCACTTTAATAATATTTAACTTTTAATTAAATTTAAAGTGATAATTGAAATTAATAATTAAATAATTAAAAGGAAAGTGAACCTTAATTAAATTAAAACTTCAACATTAAATAACTTGATAATTAAATTGAATCAAAAAGAAAATTTAATTTCAAAAATCACTTGAAAGCAAATTTAAAGCAAACTTGAACCATCAAAATCAATTTCAAAAAAAAATGATTCTTAATTAAAAAATCAAACCAATTAAAATTTAATCTAGAATATTGCAATTAAATCATTAAAGTCTAAATTAAAAAAATTTTAAACTCCTCTTTCAATTCAAATGGTTTAAAACATTTAAGAATGAAATGATTTGAACACTATTCCAAACTTAAAATTATTAAAATTTCATAACTAAATTAAATCACTTTAAATCACCAATTCCAATTTTAAATCATTAAATTCTTTAACAAACTGATTTGCCCCCTAAAGGTTTTCATTATTATAACTCTTAAGTAAAGCATCAAGTGAAATGTCACTTTACTTATAGGATAATCAAACATCCTAATTCACTGAGCAAGAAACAAACTAAACTAAATTTTGGGATGATTAATTCACCTGTGCAATAAAACTCATTTGGACTCAAAAATAATCTCAAAAATATTGAAAAGATGTTTATGACTCATCCTAAACATCTCCTCAATATGACGAGATGTTTTAGAAGAACAATTGAATTTAATTATTCTTTGATGAAGAAAATCATCCTTAACAAAATACAAGAACCTAGACGTTATAGGAGATGACTAGCAATAGGATTAGGAATTTCATAGACAACCAGAACCTTTCCTTAGCTTTACCTATGTACTTGTCATAAATATTTAAATGCCTTAACATGTTTTTTAAGTGCAGCTTGGAATGACGAGAAGACTCTCCAGGTACACTTTTATTTTATTGAAATTTACTTTATTGCAATTTATTTATATGAGCTACACTTTACTCTTCTTGCATGTTAAACAAGATTGTTGCATGAAAACTAAAACCTTTAGGGTAGCCACAAAGCTGAAACTAAAACTAAATTAAAAGTCACAACAAGATAAAATTCACCGCCACAACATTCAAAAGATAAAACAACTCAAAATTTAATCACAAACAGAACAACAAAACTATAATTGCAATTAAATTAAAACATCTCATTGGATGATCGGCAATACCTCGGATGATGTAACCTACGTGTTGCTAAGCTGGATTTCCCACGCGTCTAAACGAAAGTATGGAACTCATTCGATTGAGTTTAGCAAATTTATCTGGACTAAGTGAATTCGATAAAAATAACGGTGTCGGAATGATGGAACCGCGGGATCTTAACCGGTGTTGTTATAATCAACTTTAAGATTCCCCTAATAAAACATTAAAGACATTTGAACCTTAAGACTTTTATAAACCAAACACTTTTCTCATCTCCTAATTTTCACCTTCTAAAACTAAACCTCTGCAAGAACAAGGAGCTCGGAGCATGGTGGGCAGCACGACCATCGTCATCAGCAAAACCTGAGTCTACTTCAGCAAAACTTTCCTTAGAATTAAATAACCAAGCCATAGGATTTCGAGGTAGTTTGCTTAGTGCAATATAAATCCTCAACTTTTTGTTAGGCATTTGCATAATCATATTATACAAATTAAGCCCTAACCGGTCTTAGGACTCTGAGGTAGTCGTTCGGTACGACATAAACCCTCACATCATCGAGGTTATTAAATAAATTCCCAAATTGAAGCCAAACAATAGGATAGTTTGGGAAGGTTCCAAGATTCTTCTTGGATCCTCAGCTTCTCCTACTTCTCTTCCTTTGGACTCTTAAAATAAACTGTTCCAAATTTGAGCTAATCCCTTTTGAAATTTCCAAAATCCAATCCTTTAAAAACCTTAAACTTTGAAATTCTTGAGAGCAAAACCACTGATCATTATCGACAGTTTTCTTAAATGATGCCCGTCATTCAAGATGTAATTAAGTATAGGGCCTTACCCTTATAGGGAACTTTAAGAACCCAGGTAATATAAATCCTGCTTAATTCATTTATATTAAGCAGGGGAACTTGTCGGCTTATAAAATTGGTTTGCAGACCAAACGGATGTCACAAATCTTCTAGTTTATTTAATCAAGCCTCATCATCAAGCAGTGTGTCTATTTTCTTCGGGATAGATACACGGTTTGTGGTGTGGTGCTCGTTTATATAAACTATTTGGGATGTGAGATCGGTTTGATTTCATATCTTAAAATTTTCAAACTTAAAATTATTTTCAAAATCAAATGCTACTTTCTAAATTATATATATATATATAAATTAAATTTAAAATCCAAAATTAGCGGACAATTTCGAAGGCGACCCCTTTTTCAAAACACATAACCTAAAAATATGCACGACAACCCATTTTGTATGAAATTGCACTTTAAAGAAAGGTATTTTCTATATTTTATTGCAGGAATGAAGATTTATAGGTAATGGGAGCAAAAAGATCAAAAAGAAGAGAATTTGGAACAAAAAGGACTACAATAGATAAAAATTGAACTATCTCGCCGACGGCGAGGAAGAGGCCACCAACGGCGAGATTTTCCTGAGAGCATTTAAATATATTACAGAGGAGCCCGCCGACGGCGAGATCGATCCTGCCGACAGCGAGCATGAGCGGTTATCCATTCTTCTAGAAGCTCGCCGACGGTAAGATCGAGCCCACCGACTGCGAGACAGTTGATTCAAGCCCAATACATTGAATCTGGACGCTTTTTGAAGAGGTTCTTAAGCAACCTTTGGAAATATGACTCCTTCTATACATAAAAATGATTTTTGTGTCATGAGGTGTGTCGTTAAGTGTCATTTAAGTGCAATCTGATAGTCAGTAGTGTGTTTAAGAGTGTTTAAGTTAGTGTCTTGGTGAGTATTTCAAGTGTGTTGTACAAAAAAGGATGAGTCAAAGGAACTTCAAGGAGTCTACTTAGGAAGAAGATTCGAGATAAGTATATTTTTTTATTGTTTTTTAACTTTAAATGAAATCCAAGTTTTGTGTTATTCTTCCTATGCATTCTGAGTAGTTTTCTTTGTCCTTCTCCTTGTTGATTAGATTTCGTGAAATGAAGAATTAAAGTAGTTGTGCCTAACAATATTAAATAAAAATTGTGATAAACTTTTTACTTAAATCATAATTTACTTTCAATTTGTCCAATTGAATTATTAACATATGTTGAATTATCAACTATAGTAAAGATTACATCCAAAATTCAGGGAAGTCAAAAGCCTTGGAAGGATGGTGCAAATAAATAGAGAAATATTAATTATCGGGCGTAGAATTGGACATTTTAGTTTAACAGAATAAAATATTCAATTCGGTCCTATTATTTGGGAGCTGAAGTGTAGATGTTAGCCCTCAGGCAAGGGGAACGTGGGAGCTCTGAAGTGGCAGCCGGTATCCTCCCAGCCTAGCCGCAGATTCAGTAACCAAACATAGGATTAATCAATGTTCTTTGCACCTGGACCAAAGGGTAAAGAATAGGAATGCTCCTATTTGGCACAATATAATTCTAAACTCATTTAATTCTTCATTCACTTAATTCTCTTAACAAGGAGAAAGATACTTTTCAAAATTGCAATCTTCTATTTAATCTTTAAGTAATAGTTTTTAGTATAAGCGTTCTTAATTTCTGTATACTACATTAGTAATTACAATTGTTTAATTTAGTCCTTAAGTCTCTAACTTCCTTGTGGGATCGATATCTAGGACTCCATTAAAGCCCTTTATTACTTGAGCGATACGTATACTTGCGTTGATAAATAGGGGAGGGAGTACAATTACCATTTTACTTGAAAAACATTTATAAAGCTTAACAAACATATATACCCTCAAATTTTCGCCCTGCTCTCCCCCGAGCCGGTCAAGTTTTTAGCGTTATTGTTAGGGATTTATATCTCTTAGTAATCGTGCTGAATACTTATATTTATAAAAATTACTACCGTGCGATCAAGTTTTTGGCGCCGTTGCCGGGGAAGCAAAGTAATTATTAAGGTAATCACTAAAATAATTATTAAAGATAATTAATAGAGTAACAGACTATTTTTAAATTTTACTTAAAATTGTATGCATAAATTTGGAACCGAAAGTTTAACACCTTACGATTCAGAATTAGAGCGCACTAATAAAAGAATTAGAAAATGAAATAGAGAAATTATAAATTTAACTCAAATGTCAAATAATCCAGAAATTGAAAATACAAACCAACCAAGACCTTTGAGAGATTACGCTAACCCTACATTAGATGAAATTCACTTAACTATCCAAAGCCCTGATGTAGTGGCTAACTCATTTGAGCTTAAACCTACAATTATCCAAATGGTACACAATAATCAATTTAGTGGTTCACCAAACGAAGATCCTAATTTACATCTTGCTAGTTTTTTAGAACTATGTGCTACTTTTAAATATAATGGAGTATCTAATGACGATGTTAGACTTAGGCTTTTTCCTTTTTCTTTAAGGGATAAGGGTAAAGTGTAGTTAAATTCATTAGCACCGAGAATCTATTAAAACTTTTGGAGAATTATCACAAAATTTCTATCCAAATATTTTCCTCCTTCAAAAGCTCGAAAAACTTAGAAATAACATAACTTCTTTTAGTCAGTTTGACGGAGAATCAATATTCGAAGCTTGGGAGAGATTTAAAGATCTTCTTAGGAAATGCCCACACCATGCGTTACCAGATTAGTTAATTATACAAACGTTTTATAATAGATTGATAGGATCTCTTAGATCTATTATAGATTCTGCTACTGGCGGATCATTAATGTCAAAACCATTTGATGAGGCTTATTCATTAATTGAAGAAATAACTACTAATAATTTTTAATGGCCTTCTGAAAGGTTAAATCCTAAAAAAATAGCTAGTATACATGACTCTAATGCAATATCTATGTTAGCTTCCCAAATTGCTGCTATATCCAAGAAAATAGATCATTTTGGAATGAATTATTCTCCTAATACTATAGAAGAAAATTCATCTGGACAATTTATAGATGCTCAACCTTCATACGAAACTTTAAATGCTATTAATAACCGACCCAATAATCCATATGCAAATTATTATAACCCTAGTTGGAAGAACCATCCAAATTTTAATTGGAATAACAACTACGCTAATCAGCAATGGATGAACAACTCGTTAAACCCGAGTAGGAAATCCATCTAACCAAGGAAATTCTAATTATAAACCTTCTTATCCACCTATATTTAATAATAATTCTCAATTTAAGGATAAGAAGTTATCTATGGAGGAATTAATATTAAATATGGGGCAACATTTGCAAAATCAAGGTAATCAATTACAAATTCAAGGAAATCAATTACAAAATTAAGGAGCTGCAATTAAAAATATTGAAACTCAACTTGGACATATCACTACTACACTTAATAATAGAATTCCTGGAACTTTTCCTAGTAATGTAGAAATAAATCCTAAAGATCAAGGAAAATAACAAATTAAAGCGATACAGTTAAGAAGTGGAAAAGAAGTTGAAACAAAAATGCAAAAGAAATGAAAAATCAGAATGAGGAAATGGAAATTGAAAAAGAGAAGAATCAGCAAGATTAAAATGAAGAATATCCACTAATACCTATGAAAATTTTGGTAGAAAAACCACCACCACCATTTCCTCAACGACTAAAGAAACATAAAAAAGATAAGAAATTTTCTAAGTTTCTTGAAATCCTAAAGAAATTAACGACAAATATTCCTTTTGTAGAAGCATTAGAACAAATACCTAATTATGTGAAATTTATGAAAGATATTTTAAATAAAAAAAGAAAGTTCAAAGAAAATGAAACTGTTGCACTTAGCGAAGAGTGTAGTGTAGTTATTCAGAAAAACCTTCCTGAGAAATTAAAAGATCCTGGTAGTTTCACTATACCTTGCGCTATAGGAGAAAATTTTTATGGAAAAGCTTTACGTGACTTAGGAGCCAGCATAAATCTTATGCCTTTATCAATTTTTAAAAGATTAGGATTGGGAGAAGTTTCACCTACTTCAGTAACCCTTTAGTTAGCTGATTGTTCAGTAACATATCCTAAGGAGTTATTGAAGATGTGTTAGTAAAAGTGGATAAATTTATCTTCCCAGTGGATTTTATTATTTTAGATATGGAAGAAGATAAAGAAATACCCATAATTTTAGGAAGACCCTTCTTAGCTACTGGAAAAGCTATGATTGATGTTCAGAAAGAAGAATTAACTATAAGAGTAAACGATCAAAAAGTAACTTTTAACATTGCAAAATCAATGAAATATCCTGCTATAGAAAATGATGATGAATGTTTTCGAATGGACATTCTTGAACATTTACAAAATGAACATTTTAAAGAATACTTTGAAGAAAAACTAGAAATAGAAAATATGGAATTAATTGAAGAAACATATGACGAAGAATTAGATTATATACAAGAAAGATTTGAAATGTTGGACAATACAGACAACGCTGAAAAGAATATAGTTCCGTCGATTATTAAACCTCCTGAACTTGAATTAAAAATTTTACCTACTCATTTGAAGTATGCTTATTTAGGTAACTCTTCAACCCTACCGGTTATTACATCGACAAAACTAAACAAATCGCAAGAGCAAAAACTTCTGGATACATTAAAAAAGTATAAGAAAACATTTGGTTGGGCCTTAGCAGATATTAAAGGAATTAGTCCTTCAATCTGTATGCACATAATTATTTTAGATAATGAACATAAACCAAGAGTTGATGCCCAAAGGTGTTTAAATCCTATAATGAAAGAAATAGTCAAGAAAGAAATATTGAAATGGTTAGACAATGGTATTATATATCCTATTTCGGACAGTGCTTGGGTAAGCCCAATTCATTGTGTTCCTAAGAAAGGAGGAGAAACCATTGAAGCTAATGAAAATAATAATTTAATAACTATAAGACAAGTTACTTGGTTAGCGTATATGTATTGCCTATAGAAGATTAAATTCAACCACCGGGAAAGATCACTTCCCTTTACCATTTTTAGACAAATGTTAGATATACTAACCGGGCATAAATATTTTTGTTTTTTAGATGGATATACCAGTTATCATCAAATTTTGATTGCTCCTGAGGATCAAGAGAAAACAACATTTACCAGTCCTTATGGAACATTTGCTTTTCAAATAATGCCTTTTGGATTATGTAACGCACCTGCAACATTCCAGAGATGTATGATGTACATATTTAGTAAATTAATTGATGATGGAACGAAGTATTTATGGATGATTTCTCGTATTTGGAACATCATTTGACGCATGCTTGAATCATCTTGAAAAAGTCTTAGAGTTATGCGAAAAAACTAACTTAGTTCTAAATTGGGAGAAATGTCGATTTATGGTTGCGGGAGGAATTGTATTAGGGCATAAAATTTCAGAAAATGGCATGGAAGCAGACCCTGCAAAAATTTAAGCAATAGCTAAATTACCACCTCCTACTACAGTGAGAGGGGTAAGAAGTTTTCTCGGACATGCCGGATTTTACAGAATCTATATAAAAGATTTTTCAAAAATTACTAAACCTCTATTCCAACTTTTAGAAAAGGACAAGAAATTTGAATTTACTGATAAATGCTTAAGAGCTTTTGAATTATTAAAAGATAAATTAATCACAGCACCAATAATAGTTTCACCGATTGGGAGAAATCATTTGAACTTATGTGTGATGCTAGTGATTATCTTGTAGGAGCTGTTCTTGGACATAAATATGATAAAATTTTCAAAGTCATATATTATGCTAGTAAAACTCTCGATCATACCGAAATTAACTATACGATTCTTGAAAAAGAATTATTAGCAATTGCATATGCTTTTGATAAATTTAGATCTTATTTAATTGGAACTAAATGTATTGTGCATATCGATCATTCTGCTTATTAAATATTTAATGCAAAAGAAAGATAACAAACCACAATTAATCAGATGGATATTATTAATTCAAGAATTTGATTTTAAAATAAGTAATAGAAAAGGAACTAATAATCAAATTACAAATCATTTATCAAGACTAGAATATTATGAATTTTTAGACACTGACAATGAAATTACGAACGGTTTCCTGACGAACAAATTTATAATATAAATGAGTGGAAAATACCATGGTATGTTGATATAGTAAATTATATTGTAAGTGATATTTTACCACCTATGCTAACTTTGCAACATCAGAAAAAATTCATTTATGATGCTAAAACATATTTTTGGGATGAACCATATTTATATAAGCAATGTAAGGACCTAATAATTAAAAGATGTGTGCCTTATGAAGAAACTGAACAGATCATTCAAAAATGTCACGATTCTGAATTTGGAGGACATTTTGGGACAGATAAAACTGCTTACAAAATTCTACAATCTATATTTTATTGGCCTAGTCTTTTTAGAGTTGTTTATAGATATACCAAAACTTGTGATAAATGCCAACGAGTAGGTAATATATCTAGAATAAATGAAATGCCTCTAAATTTTACATTAGAAGTTGAAATTTTTTATGTTTGGGGATTAGATTTCATGGGACCATTTATACCTTCATTTAGAAACTCATATATATTATTTGTTGTTGATTATGTTTCTAAATGGATTGAAACACAAGCCTTACCTCGTTGTGATGCTAAAAGTGTTTCAAAATTTTTAATGAAAAATATTTTCACAATATATGGAATGTCGAAAGTTATTATCACTGTTGGAGGATCCCATTGTAAGAATAAATATATTCAAAAATTGGCAGAAAAATTTAACATTATTCATAAGATATCAACGGCCTATCATCCACAAATCAGTGGATTAACTGAAGTTTCTAATTGAGAGATTAAACGTATTTTAAAAAAGATTATAAACCCTAGTAGGTTAGATTAGTCTACAAAACTGGACACTACATTATGGGCATAGAGGACTGCTTATAAAACTCCGATTGGAATGACTCCTTACAGGCTTATTTATGGAAAAACTTGTCACTTACCAGTTGAATTAGAACTCAAAGTGTATTGGGCAATTAAGGAATTCAATTATAATTTAAAAAATGCTGGTGAGAAGAGATTGTTGCACATGAATGAATTAGAAGAATTAAGAAATGAATCCTATGATAACGATAGAATTTATAAAGAAAAAATGAAATTATGACATGATCGAAAGATTAACCAAAAAAATTTTGAACCAGGACAAGAAGTTTTACTTTACAATACAAGATTGAAATTAATTCCTGGGAAACTAAAATCTCGATGGTTAGAACCTTTCACTATAACTCAAATATTCACATACGGAAGTCTGTAGAAAATGAAGATCAAAAGACTAGACACATATTTAAAGTAAATGGACACGAGATAAAAACCATATTTTGAAGGAAGAAGACCAAATTTTAAAGAGGTTTTAATGCTCGATCAACCCGATTAATAACCGAATAGGTCGAGTCGACGACGTTAAACCAAGCGCTTTATGGGAGGCAACTCATAGTAGTCTTTAACTATAATCTATTTATGTGATTTATTAATAATTAAAATATAGAATAAATTCTGCTACTCATATTTATCTTTAAAATCATCACAAAATTAAGTCTATAGAGAGAAATCGGAAAATATTCGGACTTAAGCGAAACTGAGAAATTTTGCCTTAGCTCGCCGACGGCAAGATCGATGCCGCTGACGGCGAGATCAGCGCACCTAATATCAATATAAATTATTAACTATCCCGCCGACGGAGAGATAGTTGAAGAGCGGTTTTTGGGAGTTATTTTGGCTGTTTTTGGCAATTCTAAGTATTTTTCTCTTTAAAAGACGCCTAAAACTTGAAATCTTTACATTATACTTCCTAGAAACGAATAGAAACCCCTCAAAAATATAGTATTATGGCATCCAATCCACTTGAAATCACTAAATCCCGAGTGTTCAATCGATGAAAGTTTGTCAGTTATGAGGCCCAGCGAATATTCAACAAAGTTATGATGAAGAAGAGATTGATTAAAGAAAGAGGATTCGTCAATAGAGGAGTGGAGAATTCGACAACACCTATTGAGGAGATGATTGTTCGACGACGTTGGGAGGCATTATGCTATACTAACTTCGCGAGTAATCATCCCCGTAGTTAAAGAATTATACTCCAATCTTCATGGAATCAATAATGGAAGCGTATATGTACGAGGCGGATGGGTAACTTTCACTCCTTTAAGAATTAATGAGTTGTATTCAATTGAGAATACACCTGTTTGTCACTATTCCAAATTCGTTCCTACAAGATATAATATGAATGAGATCTACCGATATTTGACTGACGAATCTGAAGATTGGGAAATATGAGAAGACGGGTACGTTAGTTTTTCTGCATGACTTCTTAACCCCATCTCTAAGCACTGGAACTTCTTTATTTCTTCAAAATTATTACCCATGATGAGGGTAAATAAAGTTTCTAAGGAGTGTGGGATTCTAAATTACTGTATTCAAACGGGATTACCCATTGACGTTGGATCTATTATTGTGAAGTACGCTCTGAGCTCTGATTGTGCATGGATCGATCCATGGACTTGGACATCCTTCAACAATATTTGCATTATGTAGTCAGTACCAAGTTTCCTATGAAGCCTAGGAAAAAGTACTTTTGCCTTGGAAACCATTAGATCCTACTGATATGTTTCCTACTTTGGATAACGATAATGATACGACCATTATTGCGAATCGAAGCATCTCGAAGTAATGTTTCAATCGGGCCATTTATTGATAAAACTAATCGATCTTTCGAAAACTCAAAGGATTAGAGAAGGATATACAGAACGTGATGAATTCTATCAACAATATCTCTGATTTATATGATCATATTGACTGGAGAATGAAAGAACACTTTGATCATTCCGGACATCTCAAGGCTAGTTTCATACGGATTTTGAGAAGGAAAGGATGGATTGATTCTACAGAAGAATTTCCTTACAGGCTTTTCTATAATCTGTTCGTGCACTTACGTTCTATCAGAGATATCAGAGATGATTTTAGTACCGATCCTGATGAGTAGAAGATATTTATTCGTATTTATCTGTGTGTTATGCTAGTTTGAATTTAGTTTATTATGTTATTTGTACTTTGGATATTTAATCTCAGTATAGATGAGATTACGTGTTATTTGTTCAGTCTCAGCGTTTTGAGTATTATGGTTTGGATTGTGACGCTGAATTGTGTGTATTAAGATTTTAAAATTACTTTGTTAGTAATGTAGTGAGTGTGAAATTTGTAAACACTTGGATTTCATATATAAAGTTATGATGTTTTGTGTTGTGTGAATTTATGTGTTAAAATAATATCTAATCACAATGAAATGTATTTAATAGATTGATCGGACATTATTGAGGCTTCAAATAAATTAAAAAATTATAAATAAATAAATAAAAACTTAAAATTTTTGAAAATCCCGCTGACAGCGAGATCGATCCCGCTGACAGCGAGATCGATCCCACTGACGGTGAGATTTTCCAGAAACTTTTGACCTCTTTGAATTAATTATCTCGCCGACGGTGAGAATTTTTCCACCGACAGCGAGATCTTGAAAAACATTATATTTTGACCGTCAGCCTTCACTATTCATCATCCCTTTCCCCAAAACTTCGAAAAACCGACCTAGGGCTTGAGAGATCTTGCATTTGGAGCGATATCAACTCATTTTGACACCGGATTTTATCTTCCCTTGGTAAGAGCTTCCCTCCTATGTAAAAATTTTTGATTTTCACCATGGATTTCTTCCACATTGAGTAATTTTGGAAAATGTGAAAATGTGGAGAAAAGACTTGGAAGAAGTTCATGGAACTTGATTTAGATTGTGAAAAGTCACCTTTGGAAGCCATTTTAGTGTTATTTTGGAGTTTAGTTAAGATTTTTTGTAAATTTGATAGATCGAGAAATGGCTCCGCGACAGAAAAGGCGACTGGATTTTGGCGAAACACGATTCGTGAATGCTAGAGCACAATCAAGATACAACCTCAATATCAAAGCAGAAAGTGCATTCAAGATAGAGTCTTTAAAAATCTTGGAGGAGAAGTAGAACGAACGATAAGACAGAGAAGATGGGAGAATTTCTGTTATACAACGAATAGAGCTGTTGTTGAAGTCGTAAAAGAATTTTATGCCAACCTGACTGATATAGAAGATGCACCAATAAAGGTTAGAGGATTTTTTAGTTGATTTTAATGCTGCAAGAATCAATGCTTTCTACGAAGTACAAGATCTACATACCAGTGAATATGATACTTTTGGAACAATGGAAGGACCGCTGGATGAAGTGATTAACTTTCTCATTGATAGGAAAGGAACTTGGAAGATTAAGCAGCGTGAACGGGTAAACTTCCCTCTCTCTATGTTAAATGCAACATCTAAGGCATGGCATTATTTTATTTGCTCTACTTTGTTACCTACCTATCACCATAGTGAAGTAACAAGAGATAGAGCAGTTCTGAATTTCTGTATTCAGAACCAGAAAAGTATTAATGTGTGAAGTATTATTTACAAGAATACATTAGCCACCGCATGAAGTGAAAGTGGAGGAGGACTAGGACATCCTGGTCTAATTTATGCACTCTGTCAATTGTCTGGAGTAGAGGCTAGAGATGATGAGGAATGGGTAGAACCTATGAAACCCATTACCTGAGGCTAATATAAAAACCTATGAGTCCCATGAAGGATGGAGATGCTGGGACCAGGAGCTATGCACCTTCAACTAGTAGAGATATTCCCTCTACCAGGTTATGACCCTCCTACCTATAGTTCTCCTACCTTTTATGATTTGATGAATGAAATGACTATACGAGTAGAAAAGTTTTTGAAAAATTTGAAGAAAAATTGGAGCATATAGATCGAAAGGATTGGAGGCTTAGAGCGAAGGCACGATTATGATGAGTGATTATCTCCAGAGACATTCGAGTTTGAGATAGCCTACTATGATGCCGAGAATCATTATCGGAGAGGAGAGGCCGATGTTGTATTTCACCGAGTGCCCTCGCTATACTCATTATCAACCTACTCCACCTGCTGATCAAGGAGATAATGATATTGTTTGGGATTTTAGTGTTGTGTACGGCTTATTTTTAGGGTTGTGTGTATTATTTTAAAAGGGGGGTCGCCTAACAGAAGTTATCGGCGAATTTCAGATTTTAATTTTAATTTAAATATATATATATATATATGATTTAGAAAGTAGTATTTAATTTTGAAAATAATTTTAAGATATGAAATCAAACCGACCTCACATCCCAGATAGTTTAGTTTTGTTTTGGGAATTCAAGTTTGGAACATTTTGTTTTGGGAATTCAAAAGAAGAATGGTAGGATAAATTACAGATTCGAAGCGAACTTCGGTAATTTCCCGACTATCTTATTGTTTGGCTTGAATTTAGGAAAGTCCTAATGTTTATTTAATTTTTTGATCTTGCCAATTTTAATTAATTAGGACTTATGTTCGTATGATATGATCATACAAGTAGCCTCGAAGATGTGAGGGTTTATGTCATATCGGATGACTACCTCGGAATCCTAAGACTGGTTAGGGCTTAATTTACAACGCAAATGCCTAACAAAAGATTGAGGATTTATGCTGCACTAAGCAAACTACCTTGAAGTCCTATGGTTTATTGTTTAAACTAAAGAATAGTTTAGTTGATGTAGAGTTGCTTTGCTGACGAAGATGGCCGTGCTGCCTACCATGCTCCGAGCTCCTTGTTGTTGCAGGGTTTTAGTTTTAGAAATCATAAATCAAGAGGTGAGGAAAGTGTTTTGGTTTAGAGAAAGTTTTAATTTCCAAGTGTTTTTTTATGTTTTAATTAAAACAAATCTTAAAGTTGATTATAACAACACTGGTTAAGATCCCACGGTTCCATCCTTCCGGCATCGTTATTTTTATCGGATTCACTTAGTCCAGATGAATTTACTAAACTCAACTAAATGAGTTCCACACTTTCATTTAGACCGTGGGAAATCCCGTTAGCAACACGTAGGTTACATCATCTGAGGTATTCCCGATCATCCAACAAGACGTTTTAATTTAGTTGTAATTGTAGTTTTGTGTTCTGTTTGTGATTAAATTTTGAGTTGTTTTATATTTTGAAATGTTGTGGCGGTGAATTTAATCTTGAAAAGACTTTTAATTTAGTTTTGGTTTCAGTTTTAGGGACTATCCTAAAGGTGTGGGTTTTCATGCAACAGTTGTTTATCATGCAATAAAAATAAAGTGCATTTGTAATAAGGTAAATTGCAAGAAGGTAAATTGCAATAAAATAAAAGTGTACCTGGAGGGTCTTCCCGTCATCCCATGCTCGCACTTAAACACAATTTAGAATATTTAAGCATTTAAAGCAAGTTCCTAGGTAAAGCTAAGGGAAGGGTTATGGTTTTCTACCAAGTTCCTAATCCTATAGCTAGTCATCTCCTATGACGTCTAGGTTCTTGTCTTTTGGTTTGAGGACGATTTTCTTCATCAAAGAACAATTAAGTTCAGTTGTTCTTATAAACATCCTATCATACTGAGGAAGTGCTTAAGACGAATCTTAAACATTTTTTCAATACTTTTAGGATTATTTTAAGTCCAAGAGAATTTAATTATATAATGAATCAACTATCCAGGAGTTCAAGTTTTGTTATTTTGCCCAGTGAACTAGGGCATTTGAATATCCTATGAGTGAAATAACACTTCACTTAACACTCCGTTTAAGAGTTATGACATCATGAGCTTTTGAGGACAAATTAACGTTCAAGTGATTTGTGATTTAATTTAATTTCAATTAATGGGTTTAAGTTTGGAATAATGTTCAAGTTGTTTTAGATTTATTTTTGAATTCTTTATGCCTTAAGTGATGTTATATTTAATTCAATTTAATTTAAGTTAATTTAATTTAATTTAATTTGATTTAATTTTAATTTTAATTTAATTTTATTTATTTAATTTAATTTTAATTTTATTTTAACTTGGTTTTATTTTTTTTATTTAATTTAATTTAACTTAATATGTTTTAATTTAATTTAATTTAATGTGATTTAATTTAATTTAATTTAATTTAATTTAATTTAAATTTTAATTTGGTTTTATTTTTTTTAATTTTAATTTTAATTTAATTTTATTATTTTTCTTTTAATTTTAATATAATGTTTTATTTTTTTATGCTTTAGGGATGATTTAATTTTAATTGTTAAAGTATTAATTTAATTGAAATTTTAAAAGGATTTAATTTAAATGTTTTAATTTTAATTTAATTTAATGATTAAGCATTTTAAGTTTTGAATTTGGATTATCATTTTAATTAGGAATTGAATATTATTGAGGTGAATAATTTAGGGATTCTTAGATTAAAGAATAAATTTCTTCCTAATAATATCCCTATTTTAATAATTCTAATTTTTCATTATTCTTCCAAATTTAATTAATCATTTAATTAAGGTTTATTTTGAATACTTTCAAATTATTTCGTAGGTGTCTACCCTTTAAATACCTAAGTTTCAAACATCCAAAATCAACTTAGTATCAAATATTTTACCCACCCTTTTAATTAAACCTAAAATTTTTAATTATAGGTTAAAATTTTAATTACTATTTTGCCCTTTAAACTTACTAATTTCATAACTCACTAAATTGAGCTTAAATGAATTTGAATTTTTATGTGGCTTCACTCATATGTCAATCAAGACATTAGAGGAGAAAATGTGATTTTTCTATATTTAATTTATTTATATAATTATTTTTTGTGGAAAATAAGGATTTTCAAGGAAAATTCAACAACATGACCAAGGGAAAGTTTCTATCCTTAGGAAAATTATGGAACATTTCTAATGACCAGAGGACCACTTGGACCAATTTTGGTGATTTTTTGAATTATATTATTTTTATTATAATTATTTTGAATTTCGGAGTATTAATAAATTTAAAAAATAAAATAAAGATTGAAAAATTAATTTTATATCTTTCAAAAATCTCTCTGATATCAAGGAAACCAGAGAATCACTTTTTATAATTTTCTGATTTTTCCTTGATTTATTAGAATTATTTTAGTGGAAATGCTAGAAAATACATCTTTTTAATTTTCTAAATTACCCTAGGGTTTTAAAATTTAATATCACATCATAGAGACCTGAGAAAAATATGGGGTTTGTTCCTAAGTGATTAAAATTCAAAATATAACATTTTGATGAATTTTATTATTTTTGTGATTTTTATTATTTTTTAATTATTAAAAATATTAAAATAATGCAAAAATCAACTTTTTTAGAAAATTGCAATTTTATTTTTCTTAAATTCCCCTGATATCAGAGAGGCTCCAAAACCAATTTGGTGAATGTTTGAAAAGTATTTTGAAAGTTATGAATTTTTAAAGTTTAAGTTGGCTAAATGGCTTAATCAACCCATTTGGTAGGGCTAACCAAGTCCAATTGACTTCAAACTTTTATGGTAGGTTCCCCTAATCCTAAAGGTCAGTGGAGAATTGATTTCAAGTCAATTTGATGTGTGATTAGCTCTAATTAATTAAGGCTTTATTTTGGGTGTTTAAGCCGATTAGGGTTATTCAGTGGATTAATTCAAAACCTATTTTTCCTAGAGTTCTCTGGTCACAAGAAACATCACCAAATTTTCCTAGGATTTATTTCACAACATGCTAATTATTAGAATTAAAATACTCAGGGTAGTGACCTAAAAAAGAAAAATCAATAACTCTTCATAGGGGTCGCCTCTGACTTTGGAAAATTCAAGGAATGTTTCCAAATTCAGAGGCTTCAAAATCCCTATGGTCTCATGCCATGGTGAATTGTATACATGCATAGAGAATTGAAAATGTGCAGAAAGTAAATAAATTATTAAAAATCAAATACTCAATGAAATTAAATGATTTTTTCCCACATTATTCTCCTCTGTTCACTGAGCAAGAGGGTATTTTTATTTTATTTTTCTGATTTTTCTACACAAAGTTATGTATTTTTAAAGTTTAGGGAATTAAATAAATAAGAAAATGCCTATTTTCCTACTTATCCAGCGCGGCGCCCTGTCATCCTCGGCATCTCCGAACGACCACGCGGCGCACTCCCATTCGACGCCGCCACTTGAGTCAGTAGCTCGGGTCCCGCCTTCCGCGTATCATCCACTGATCTGACCTGATCTGAGTCATCCATCCGCGCGTGTATTGAATGAACGGCATCCGTTCATCGTCCCCAAACCTCCTAGCCCGAGAACCGTCCACCTTCTAGTCTTAAGATCTCGCTCGATGCTTAACCAAATTAAACGTTCTTATGCTCTATGGATTCGTCTCGAGAAGACGAACACATCCATACGGTTTATGTGGCATGAAATTGACTCAATAAAAATGGAGAATGTTTAGAAGCTCGGGAAGAAGAGTGAGACCATACCTTTGCTCAGAGAAGTGTGGCTTCGATCTGAGGGTCGTGTCACCTTCGATTGGGTCCAAGCAAGCTCCAGATGAAGTCTCCTGGCCTGGTGAATTGTCCAGGTATGATTTTGATCAAGCCCGATTTCAACCTTTGGAGTTTGGAACATATGGGTGGCCTGGAGAGGGGGCTTTCACTGAGGAACTTCTCCTCTTGACCTTGTGCAGGTGTAGGTGAGTTTAATTTGACTTTGGTGGAGGATTTGGGAATGTCCCGTTCGGCTCGAGAATTGAGCTCCAAAATCGAGCTCAATTAGTGAGGATTAGGGTAAGAGGACAATGGGGATCAAATGCTCTAGGTGTGGGGAGAGTCTGGAGTGATTTTGGCAGAGTTTCCTTAAGGTTGATTCAACACCTTCTCATGGCCGAGAGAGGTGGGGTTTAAATAGGAGAGGCTGGAGGGCCTCCCAGGGGGAGTTAGGGCTTGGGATCAGTTGCTTAGGTCAAGGGAAGAACAGCCATGGTGGCCATTGGGCATGAGGCAACTCAGCAAGGTGGAATTCCAAAGTTTGGCTCCTCCCCATGTCTCGGCCATGGTGTTTTCCGGCGGCTCGGTGGTCGGCCGGCGGGCAAGGGTCACCCTCAAGGTCAGGGAGGTCAAGGATTGAAGTTGGTGAATTCAATTGAAGCCTTACATGTGTAAAGTGGTTGGATCAAAATGGCATGGGGAGGTGGATTCTTTTGTACTTGGTTTGGTTAACCCATGGAAATGGGCTTGGTTCACCTCCCCATGGCTGATTTGGGCTGAGGGAGGATCAGATGAATCAGCTAGGAAAGGGTAGAGAAGTCACCATCCATGAATATTTTGATTAATCATGGATTAAGGTGAAGCATTAAAAGGGTTAAAACCTTTTTAAGGGGGCTTAAAAGAGGCTCCTCCTTTTTCAATTAATATTATGATGATGTGTAAAGTGGATCCCATGGCTTCATGTGGCTTGTGCATGGCTTCAAGGCTTGCTCATGGCTTGGCTCACTTACATGAGAAAGGGATTTTGGGATTTTTGGCATTTAGAGGTGACTTAGCATATGGCTTGATTTGGAACCATTTGATGATTGATTTAGGACTTAAGGGATGATATTAATTGAGTGGTGATGGGATGAGATTGTAATGTGGGCTTTAGGAAGAGTTTGGGCTTTTAAAATTTAATGAAGATGGGCTTTTAAAATGGTTTAGGGAAGTGGGCTTTTGGATTTTAAAATGGATTTTAGGATGAAAGTTTGGTAAAGGCTTGGGCCAAATAATTGTTAGGTTTGGCTTAAGGATGTGTCATGATTGATTTGAAACAAGTTTGGAGTGATTTGGGTTTGAATTGGGTTGAATTTGGGTTGATTTGATAAATGGGCCTATGTAGGTCAAATTGGGCTAATTTGGGCCAATGTTGGGCTAAGGTTGAAATTGATGTGAAATTGATGTTGGGAAATTTTTATGGGAGTGTTTGAAAGAGGTTCCAACTTTGGTTGGATTTTGATTTTGGGATTTGGGCTCATTTGGGTTAGGGTTGGATTTAGGTCAAAATTGGGCCTTTTGGTTTTAGGTTGAATTTGAGTGGGTTTGGATCCAAATTTTGGGCAAATCATGTTAGTGTTTTGTTTGTGTGGATGTTAGGGAAGGTTTAGAAAAGATTTGGGGTTAATTGGAGTTAAATTGGTTTGGTTTGGGCTAGGTTTGGGTCATGGGTCCAAATTGGGCTTTAAGGCCAAAAGTGAAATTAGATTCAAATGTCAATCAAATTGGACTTGGATTTGGTCTAGATTGGTGTTGGGAATGTTGAATTGAAGTTTAGAATTGAATTGGACCAGAATTTGGGTCGATTGGGTAGGTTTAGTTTGACATTGGGTTCACTTTAGGTTAAAATGGGTCAAATTGGAAATTTTGACAAAAGTGGGGTACATTGACAAAATTGGCCCATGGTGTAGTTGAACAAAATGAAATTGGGAATATTTTAGATTTTCTGAAATTTTCTGGGAATTTTTTGAATTTTCAGATTTTTGGGTCAGGAGGGGCATTTTGGGTATTTGGAGGGTATTGGGGGGTATTTTTGGAATTTCTGGTATTTTTGGCCATGGATGATCAATTTGGGTGGAGGGAAATGTTTAGGAATGATTTTGGGGAATTTTGGGTAATTTAGGTGATTTTACAAATTTTGGGTAGTTTCAAGGGCATTTCGGTAAGGTAAGGGGGTCCGGAGCCCCGGGGGTCAAAAATTGAAAATTTATAAAATTGAAGATTGGGTAAATGTAAGTGGAATGAAATCATTTTGGTTGAGCCATGAAGCCATATCAAGCCCACATGAGCCATGAAGGGACTCATTTGAGGTATTCACTATGTTGTTCCTAACCCTCTTAACCAAGGGCTTAGGGGTTAAGGACCATCCATGTGAATCAACTTTATGAGTCAGGAAGTCAAATTGGGTATGGATGTGGTTTTAGGAGGTGTGTGAAAGTGTAGTGTATAAGTGTAAGGTGTGTGTAAGTCAGCCCTCACTAGACCGAGCCACCCGTGAGCGGCCCTAAGGCCAAAAAGTCCTATAAGAACTCATCCTTTAAACTTCCACATTTGATCTCAACCTTCTAGGTGATTAGGGGTTTACAATCAATTTTGTGGAGTTTGCAGGGAGTTAAGAAGTAGTTTGAATTTCTAAATAGTGGGTCCCAATTCTAATCCTCTAAGATAGTCAAAGGAAAAGCCTAAGGCTAGATCCTAAGTACTAAAAAGAAGAAGAGAAGACCTCATCAAAAATGAGGTCAACATGTTGATGATTAGATTTTCTCGATTAGATATTTATGTTGTGTGATTGTTTATTTGTTTTCTTAAATTCAATATTAATGTTTAGTTTATGAACTTGGTTTGTTATGTTGTGTAAGACATTTTAATATGGTTGTATAAGTTAAATGTATGTAGTTTTTAAATTTTTAATGCTTTCAGACTTCTATTGTAATCTTGGATTGGATTAGTAAAATGAATGTGGATGTAGTGTTATGTTTTAGTATAAAATATGGTAGTAGTGTGTAAAACTTCTTTACCCAGCAATTTCTTTGATATTATATATGTGTAGAAAGTTATTAACAGTACAGGTTAATTAAATGATGGAAAGAACTTGCAGAACTTCAAATAGAAGAAATACCTAAAGCACGAAGGTATGATTTAAATTTACATTTTATTTTCTTTTCACCCTGTATAAATAGATAGAAAACTTTAAGTTTGGGGGAGGGAAAAACAAACAAATTTAATTATTAAATTGTTCTCAATTTATATTTTCAAAAATTTATAAAATGATTTTTTTGTAGTAATTTTTTAATTCAGTAAACTAGAATTAATTTATGTAATTATTATAGAAGGTTGAACAAAATATTATTTCTAATAATTAAAATAATTTTGTAGATTAAGATATTTAGTATAAGAAAATAAGAATATAGTTAACTATTTAAAGTAAAAAAACTATATTTTAAATATGAAAATTTTAAGATATTTAGTCGAGAAAGAAAAGATTGAAACTCAAAGAAGTAAAAACTTTGAAATACATATAAGGTAAGTAAATGTTTCAAGTTTCAAATTTAGGAAGAGGAAAATGAAGTTCAAAATTATTAACAGGCTAACCAAAAATAGTGATCCTCACTTAAAAAAAAGAAAAAGAAAAAAAGGATTGAAAATCAATCCTGAAAGAAAAGAATATATATATATATATATAAATATATAAGTGAGCAGAAGCTTGAGGAAATGTCTTATCAAAAATTGGCTTCATTTGAACCAACCTAAAAAGTAAACCCAGTTACATTTCTGAACTTATATATATATGGATTAGTATTTTACTAAATAGTGTTTTCATGAATTTCCTATCATCTGAATATCTTAAGTAGTTTAATATTGCAAAATATAGTCATTCTTGAAATAAATAGAAGACTAGAAATCTTAAACTTGATGACTAAATAGCCTTATATCTATAGAATTAGTTTAATTGTTTAAAAATATTTCTATTTAACTTTACTATAATATTCATTTAAATAAAATTCATAGTATTTCTGAATTAAAGTTTTATTACACATAATCATTACTTTTAGGTAGTATCAAAATTACTTGAGGACAAGTAATAGTTATGTTTGGGGGATTTTGACCACAAGAAAATGTATTAAGAAATTCATACCCATTTTATATGAAATTGCACTTTAGAGAAATGTATTTTCTATGTTTTAATGCAGAATGAAGATTTATAGGTAATGGGAGCAAAAAGATTAAAAAGGAGCGAATGCGGAACAAAAAGGACTAAAATAGATGAAAATTGAACTATCCCGCCAACGGCGAGGAAGATGCCACCGACGGTGAGATTTTTCCGAGAGCATTTGAATATATTACAAAGGAGCCCAGCGAAGGCGATTCCTGACAGACTGCTGACGAACTGTCGGAAGAGTAACGCATCGCTCCCGCCGGCATTGCAACAACTGGCACGAAAGTGTGCAACATGCTGTCGGGGGTTCCCGGTTCCGTTGAAGGTCTTAAACGAGAGGTGGTACGAAGCCTTTCGGGTATTGGACGGCGTCGAATTCTTCCGGGTAAGGTCTACCCGTCCGAATGGATGTCCCGTTCTTCGATTGTGCTAGGGCTTCTCGCTCTGCTCGCTCTACCAAGTTCTTGATATCCTTTTCGGGGATCATACTTTGTGCTTGTATCCTTTTTCAGCTGGTCATCCCCATTGACGGATGTAATCTCCTTTCCTCCGTCTACGATGTGAATGACCTCCGGGGGTGTCTCTCCATGTGGTTGTACTTCGACTGCGGAGAGTGGCCGAGCTATGGCCATCTCTTCCATCCTCTTCGCCATTTGAGCGATCGTGTCGTCCTTTTCCCGAAGGCCGTCTCTTCATCGGTTCCGGCTCCTCTCTTCTGCGGCTGCAGGAGCACCTTGAGAAGATGATGAAGCTCGTGTCTCAACCATGTTGATTTCTCGCATATTCGTTGTCCATGAATTCCGATGAGTCGATCTCATCTCCGAACTTTTCTTCTCTTTCTTTTGCCAACCGTCGGATGTCGGTTCTCAGCTTTTCCATGGCATCTTCTAGCGGAGCTTTCTGTGTATCTTTGTGGTTGTCATGCGATGGTTGCCGGGTCCTTTTTTCACGAGTCCCCTTCATCGCAGTAGCACTTTCTTCAGATTCCAGCCTCCTGGCGAGACTTTCTTTCTCGGGCTGCTGTTTCAATCTCAACTGCCCAGTAGTGGGACGCCACACCATCCTTCTAGCGACGGAAGGTCCATGACCGGATGGTCCATCGGCCAAATGCCTGGAAGGTGGTATCCTCCCTAATCCGTAATCCCGATACTACGACAGGCGGGCTAGCCTTCATTCTCTTGCTTGGCTTTTCTATCATGACGGCGGGTTCTACTCGAGGCCCAAGACGGGATTTGACAGGCACCCGCCCTATCCTTCGTAGAATTTCCGACACGGGGCAGTTTTCCTTCCTTGCTAGCTTCTCTACCAAAGTTTGCAGTCGAGCAAACGGCGTAGTTCTAGTTCTTTTCTTGCGGCTATCGTTGTAGTATGCGGGGCCGTGGTAATGTGGCGGCAATCTTTCGAACATTCTCTTCATCCTCTGCGGCGGAGAGGGGATGGAACCCGCTTCCTCCCAAAAGTGGTATGTAGTCGAGCGGTGGTGTATATTACGGTAACGGTGTATATTCGGCAACTGCGAAATTTCCTCCGGGAAGGCAATCTCGGCAGCTACGGCTTCCTCGGCGATCCTTCTATTTCTATTTCTTCTTTGGGTCTTTGTCGACGACGGAATCTTCGAAGCTGGACCCGATTTCGAAGACGGAAGGTCTTACGGGAAGATCCGTACCCTCCACGGTAACGAGTTTATCATAGTTATGGATTCCTTTCCCCTTTGATTTGGCGGAAGTCGGGGTAGGTGCGAAACAACTAGACCGAGTGGGGGTAGTGAGAACGGTCCTCCTGGCGGATAGCGAGTACTCCTCCTGAGTCGGGACCCTTTGCGGGGAGGAAACTCTTGGGTCGACCTAAGGTTGAACTCGAGCGATGGTTCCTCGGCTTCGGATACCTTGTTCGTCGGTGCAAAGAGGGAGACGTCGGTGACCTTGACGTTCGTGTTTTCAAATCCTCGTCCAAATCGGATGACCCCATTGTCGGGTAGCTCATCCTTATAGACGGCGAAGTCCGAGTCCGTTGGTGAAGGAGAAAATCGGTTCGGGGCTTCCATTTCGCGGGGTAGATTCTGATTGTCAGTCTCAAGTTATGCTTCTTTTCTTCAGGACGAAAAGAAAGGAATTGAAAAGAGTCCGAACTCATTTTTGTTCATGTATTTATAAAAAAAGAATCGTTTGTTAAAAGAATCACTTATTAGAGGGTTTGTTTATTTAGAACGGAACGTTCAAAGGTGTAGAGAAGGTAAGGAATCCGATTCAGAGTTGGAAAGGAAAAGAAAGTCTTAAGCAAGACTTCTCGACTCGAAGGATCATTCCTAAACTAACACCTATCGGGGTCCACCCCACCTCGAAATGAGGTAAAAGGATCTCGGAACCTCTCCGTTTAGGGGTGTCTAAACAGTGGCTCCTAAATCCGAGAGAATGTTGGCTATACTTGTTCAAGATAGAAATGAACATAGTATTCCAACAGAAAGAAGGGTAGTTTGATCCATTAGGGACATGGATACACTACCGATTTTTTGAAAGCAGAATTATTTGATTATAATGGAGAGAGGAATCATCCCCAACGGAGTCGCCAGAATTTGTGCGGCTTATTTTAGGTTGTATTGTATTTTAAAAGGGGGGTCGCCTAACAGAAGTTGTCGGCGAATTTAAATTTTAAATTTGATTTAAATATATACATAATTTAGAAAGTAGTATTTGGCTTTGAAAATAATTTTTAAATTTGAAAGTTTTAAGATATGAGATTAAACCGATCTCACATCCCCAGAATAGTTTATATAAACGAGCACCGCACCACAAGCCGTGTATCTATCCCTAAGGATAGACACAACGCTTGATGGTGGGGCTCGATCAAATAAACTATAAGTTTTGTGACATCCGTTTGGTCTGCGAACCAATTTTATAAGCCGACAAATTCCACCGCTTAATATGAAAGTATCAAACAGTGGTTTATATTACCCAGGTTCTTTAAAATTCCCTATAAGGGCAAGCCCCTATAGTTAATTACATCTTAAGTGACGGGAATCACCTAAGAAAACTCTCAATAATAATCAATAATTCTGCTTTCAAGAATTTCAAAGTTTAAGGTTTTCAAAGATTGAATTTTGGAATTTCAATAGGGAATGGATCAAATTTTGGAATCATTTTGTTTTGTGAATCCAAAGGAAGAAAGGTAGGAGAAATCACTGATTCGAAATGAACTTCGGTAATTTCCCGACTATCCTATCGTTTGGCTTGAGTTTGGGAAAGTCCTAATACTTATTTAGTATTTCAATCTTGCTAATTTTAATTAATTAGGACTTATATTTGTATGATAAAATCAAACAAATAGCACTAGAAGATGTGAGGGTTTATTGTCGTATCGGACGACTACCTCGGAATCCTAAGACCGGTTAGGGCTTAATTTGCAATGCAAATGCCTAACGAAAAGGTTGAGGATTTATGTTGCACTAGGCAAACTACCTCGAAGTCCTATGGCTTGGTTATTTAATTCTAGGAAAGTTTTGCTTGAAGTAGGTTCGAGTTTTGCGACGACGATGGCCGTCGTCGCCCACCATGCTCCAAGTTCCTTGTTGTTGCAGAGGTTTAGTTTTAGAAACCATAAATCAGGGGATGAGAAAAGTATTTTGGTTTAGAGAAGTCTTAATTTTCTAAGTGTTCTTGTATTTTGATTAAAACAAATCTTAAAGTTGATTATAACGACACTAGGTTAAGATCCCACGGTTCCATCCTTCCGGCATCATTATTTTTATCGGATTCACTTAGTCCGGATGAATTTGCTAAACTCAATCGAATGAGTTCCACACTTTCATTTAGACCGTGGGAAATCCGGTTAGCAACACGTAGGTTACATCATCAGAGGTATTCCCGATCATCCAACGAGGACGTTTTAATTTAGTTGCAATTGTAGTTTTGTGTTCCGTTTGTGATTAAATTTTGAGTTGTTTTATATTTTGAAATGTTGTGGCGGTGAATTTTATCTTGCAATGACTTTTAACTTAGTTTTGGTTTCAGTTTAGGGACTATCCTAAAGGTGTGGGTTTTCATGCAACAGTTGTTTTATCATGCAAGAAAAGTAAAGTGCATTTGCAATAAAGTAAATTGCAAGAAAATAAATTGCAGGAAAGTAAATTGCAATAAAATAAAAGCGTACTCGGAGGGTCTTCCCGTCATCCCAAGCTGCACTTAAAACACAATTAGAAATATTTAAGCAAGTCCCTAGGTAAAGCTAAGGGAAAGGTTATGGTTTTCTACCAAATTCCTAATCCATATGCTAGTCATCTCCTATGACGTCTAGGTTCTTTGTGTTTTTTGTTTGTTTGAGGACGATTTTCATCATCAAAGAACAATTAAATCCAATTGTTCTTATAAATATCCTATCATATTGAGGAAGTGCTTAAGAAGAATCTTAAACATCTTTTCAATATTTTTAGGATTGTTTTAAGTCCAAATGAATTTAATTATATAAATGAATCAATCGTCCGAGGTTTTCAAGTTTTGTTAACTTGCTCAGTGAACTAGGACATTTGAATATCCTATGAGTGAGGTAACACTTCATTTGATGTTCCATTTAGGAGTTATAATAATCAAAGTTTTCAAGGGTAAATTAGTATTCAAATGATTTGATTTAAGTTAAAGGGTTTAAATTTGGAATAGTGTTCAAGTTGCTTTACATTTAATTTCCTTTATGTCTTAGGTGATGTTATATTTAATTTAACTTAATTTAATTTGGTTTTAATTTAACTTAATTTAATTTAATTTGATTTGATGTTTAATTAATTTGATTTGATTTAATTTAATTTAATTATTTAGTTTAATTTAATTTAATTTAATTGTTTAATTTAATTTAATTTAATTATTTAATTTAATTTAATTTAATTATTTAATTTAATTTGATTTAATTTTAATTTAATTTAATTTAATTTAATTTGTCTTAATTTAATTTAATTATTAAATTTAATTTAATCTTAATTTAATTTATCTTTAATTTATTTTATTTTTGATTTTAATTGAAATTTCAAAAGAGTTTAATAATTTAATTAAGTCTTTTAATATTTTAAATTTGAGTTATCATTTTAATTAAAAATTGAGTATTAATGATATAATTAGTTTAGGGATTTTTAAATTAAAGAATAAATCTCTTCCTAATAAATATCCCTATTTTAATAATTCCAATTTTATTATTCTTCCAAATTTAATCCATTATTTAATTAAAGTTTAATCATTTAAAAATTGTTTAATGGGTTTCTACCCTTTAATTATTTAAATTTCAATCATCCAAATCAGATTAAGATCAAATATTTTACTTGTTAATTTTTATTAAACCTAAAGTTTTAATTAAGGGTTAAAAGTTTAATTACCATTTTACCCCTTAAGCTTAATAATTTCATAACTTACTAAATTGAACTCAAATGAACTTGAAATTTTTATGTGACTTCACTCATATGTCAATAAAGACATGAGAGGAGAAAATGTGATTTTTCTGTATTTAATTTATTTATATAATTATTTTTGTGGAAAATAGAGATTTTCAAGGAAAATTTGATAACATGACCAAAGGAAAGTTTCTGTCCTTAAGAAAATTAGGGGACATTCCTAATGACCAGAGAAGCACTTGGACCAATTTTGGTGATTTTTTGAATTATATTATTTTTATTATAATTATTTTAAGTTTTGGAGTGTTAATTAATTTAAAAATAAAATAAATGTTGAAAAATGAATTTTATATTTTTCAAAAATCTCTCTGATATCAAGGAAACCAGAGAAACAAATTTTGCAATTTTCTGATTTTTCTATGATTTATTATAATTATTTTAGTGAAAATGCTAGAAAATACATTTTTTTAATTTTAAAATTACCCTAGGGTTTTAAAATTCAATATCTCACTAAATAGACCTAGGAAAAATGTGGGATTTGCTCCTAAGTGATTAAAATTCAAAATGTGACATTTTGGTGAATTTTATTATTTTTGTGATTTTTATTATTTTTTAATTATTAAAAATATTAAAATATTATTAAAAATCAACTTTTTTAGAAAATTGAAATTTTAATTTTCTTAGATTCCCCTGATATCAGAGAGGCTCCAAAACCAATTTGGTGAATTTTTGAAAAGTATTTTAAAAGTTATGAATTTTTAAAGTTTAAAATGGCTAAGTGACTTAATCAACCCGATTAATGGGGCTAACCGAGTCCAATTGACTTCAAATTTTTATGGTGGGTTCCTCTGATCCTAAAGATCAGTGGAGAATTGATTTCAAGTCAATTTGATACCTGGTTAACTCTAATTAATTAAAGACCTATTTTGGGTGTTTAAGTCGATTAGGGTTGTTTTGAATGAACTAAGTCAAAACCTATTTTTCCTAGGGTTCTCTGGTCATAAGGAACATCACCAAATTTTCCTAGAATTTATTTCACAACATGCTATTTACTGGAATTAAAATACTCAAAACGAGTGACCTGAACTTGAAAAATCAAGAACTCTTCATAGGGATGGCCTCGACTTTGGAAAATTCAGGGAATGTTCCCAAATTCGGAGGCTTCAAAAGCCCTATGGTCTCATGCCATGGTGAATTGTATGCATGCATGGAGAATTAAATGTATGCAGAGAGTAAATAAATTATAAAAAATAAAATACTTGATGAAATTAAATGATTTCTTTTCCACATTATTCTCCTACGTTCAGCTGAGCAAGAGGGTATTTTTATTTTATTTTTCTGATTTTTCTACACAAAGATATGAATTTTTGAAGTTTAGGGAATTAAATAAATAAGAAAATACCCTATTTATCTACTTATCCATGCGGCGCCGGCGAAACATCGGCGAGTCCGAAGGGGTACGTGTCGCGCCGTGATCGGGCGCCGCCATCTGAGTCAGCAGCCCGGGCCCCGCGGTTCTCGCACCGTTTCCTGGTCCGACGCCATCTGAGCCGTTCGTCCGCGCGTGTATTGAATGAACGGCATCCGTTCATCGTCCCCAAGTGTTCTCACCCGAGAGTCGTCCACACTAAATCCCTAAGATCTCACTCGATTCTCAATGGATTTTTACGTTCTTATACTCTATGGATTCGTCTTGAAGAGACGAACGCATCCATACGGTTAACATGCATTGAAACTAAGGCATTTGAAATAGAGAATCTTCGAAGCTCGGGATGAAGAGTTAGCTCATACCTTGGCTCGGAGAAGTGTGGCTTCAATCCGAGAGTTGTTGCACCTTCGATTGGGTCCTAGCAAGCTCCGGATGAAGTCTCCCGGTCCGGTGAATTGTCCGGATATGATTTCGACCAAGCCCGATCACAAAGCTTGGAGGTCGGAGCAAGCCGGGTGGCCCGGAGATGGGGCTTTTGATGGTGGACACCTTCCCTTGGTCCGAGTGAAGGTGTAGAGCCAATCAATTTGAGAATTGGCTCACTCGTGGAGAAGTGTCCTGGTTTTGGGTGGAATTTTAACTCGAAATTGAGCTTACGGAGGAGAAATGGCGGGGGATTTCACTTGGGGATCAAGTGCTCTAAGGATGGAGAAGGGTCCGGAACAATTTTGGCGAGTTTTGGCAAGGTTTGTGCTTCTCTCCTTTCATGGCCGAGAGGGGTGGAGTTTAAATAGGAGAGGGTGGAGGGCCTCCCGGGGGAGTTAGGGCTTGGGATCGGCTGCTGCGGTGAGGAGAAGATCAGCCATGGTGACCACTAGGGATGGGGCAGCTCGGCAAGTGAGAATTTCAATGTTGGCTCACATGTGAGCTCTTGGCCATGGTGTTTTCCGGCGGCCTGGTGGCCGGCCGGCCGAGTGGTCAGTCACCCTCGAAGCTCGGGTGGGTCGAGGCTGGAGGTTTGTGCAATCAATTGGCAATTGCCATGTGTAAAGGAGTTGGATTGAAATGGAATGGGGGATGAGCCTATTTTGGGTCCAAATGGGTCAACCCACCTTTTGGGCTTGGTTCACCTCCCCATGGCCTGATTTTAGGCTGAGAGGATCGATTGGGTCGGCCCAAGAGAGAGTGGTGTGGTCTCTATCCATGATGAGGTGGCTAAACATGGTTTAGTGTGTGACATGCTTAAGGTAAAAAAGGCTTGATGAAAGATTAGGAAAGGAGCCCCTCCTTTTACCATTAATGGCATGGTCACATGTCAAGCCTCCCATGGCTTCATGTGGCTTGTCGATGACTTGCATGGCTTGTCTTTGGCTTGGAGAAAGTTGAGTCGATTTCATAAAAATGGGTTTTAAGAAATTTTTGGTAATTTGATGGGAATTTGGATGAAGCTTCATTTGGAATAATTCAATGATGATTTTAGGACTTAGGTAATGGATTTAATTAAATGGATGACAAATGGAGATGTCATGTGGGCTTTAGGGTAGATTTGGGCTTTTGAATTTTGAAGGAAATGGGCTTTTAGAAGGGTTTAAGGGAAGTGGGCTTTTAAGTTTATGAATGTGTTCATGGATGAAAATTTTGTAAAAGGTTGGGCCAAATAATTGTTGGGTTTAGCTCATGGATGTGTCATGAGTAACTTGAAGCAAATTTGGGGTAGTTTGGGCTTGAATTGGGTTGGATTTGGATTCTTTTGGTGAATGGGCCAATATAGGTCCAAATGGGCCAAGTTGGGCCAATGTTGGGCTAGGGTTGAAATTGATGTAGAATTATTATTGAGAAGTGTTTATGGGAGTGTTTCAAAGAGGTTTTGACTTTGGTTGGGCTTTGATTTTTGGGGTTTGGGTTCATTTGGGTTAGGTTTGGGCTTAGGTCAAAAAATGGGCCTTAAGGTCAAAAGTGGAATTGGATCCAAATGTCAATCAAATTGGACTTGGATTTGGTCTAAATTGGTATTAGGAATGTTGAATGGAAGTTTAGAATTGAATTGGACCAAAATTGGGGTCAATTGGGTGGGTTTGGTTTGACATTGGGTTCACTTTGGATTAAAATGGGTCAATTTGGGGGTTTTGACAAAAGTAGGGTAAATTGACAAACTTGGCCCATGGTGTAGTTGGTCAAAATGAAATTGGGAATATTTGGGATTTTCTGGAATTTTCTGGGAATTTTCTAAATTTTTGGATTTTTAGGTCAAGAAGGGTATTTTGGGTATTTGGAGGGTATTGGGGGGTATTTTTGGAATCTTTGGTATTTTTGGGTATGGATGATCAATTTGAGTGATTTGGAAATGTTTGGGATTGATTTTGGAAAATTTTGGGTAATTTGGAAATTTTGCAAAAATTTGGGTAATTTCAAGGGTCCTGGGTAGGTTTAGTAGGTGTAGGGCCCCGGGGGTCAAAAATTGAAAATTTGGGAAATTGAAGATTGGGTGAATTTAGGTGGAAAGAAATCATTTTGGTTGAGCCATGAAGCCATGAAGCCATTTCAAGCCCATATGAGCCATGAAAGGACTCATTTGAGGCATTCACTATGTTGTTCCTAACCCTCTTAGCCGAGGGCATAGGGGTTAAGGACCATCCATGTGAATCACCTACATGAGTCGGGAGGTTAAGTTGGGTATGGGTGTGGTTTTAGGAAGTGTGTGGAAATGTAGTGTGTAAGTGTAGTGTAAGTCGACCCCCTCACCGGACCGGGCCGCCGGGGCGATCCTAAGGCCGGAGAGTCCTATAGGAACTCATCCTTTAAACTTCCACATTTGATTTCAACCCTCTAGGTGATTAGGGGTCTATAGTCGAGTTTGTGGAGTTTGCAGGGAGTTTAGAAGTGGTTTGAATTTCTAAAAGGCGGGTCCCGATCCTAGTCCTCTAAGATAGTCGAAGGAAAAGCCTAAGGCTAGATCCTAAGCACTAAAAGAAGAAGGGAAGACCTCATCAAAAATGAGGTCAACAAATGGACCCCCAATAGGTGTGGTGAGCTGACGGAGCACACCGCGCGTATTGGTGTTGACCGAAGCGATCAACAAAACCAACACAGATGTCCAAGTGACGAACTTAGGACGAAGTAGAAGAGTTTCTGCTGGGGAGTGTCAAGTATATCTCTGAAACCGGAGATTCCTGAACTCTCGTTGGGGAAAGGAAAAGGAGGTGAATCCCAAATCACATGATCTGGGGGAATTTTGATTTAGATTTTATTTTGTTTCAATTTATGTTTTGATGTGTGAGTTTAAATTTTAGTTTGGAGTTTTAATTTAGATTGAAGTTTTGTCAAAATTAATTTGAGGGATTTGATTTGAAATGAAAATTGGGATTTTGAGGTTTTAGATGTAACATCTCCAACCTCGAAAGAAAATCGAATTGATTAGATTGAAACGTTGCAATGGGAAGAGATCTCAGAGCAAAGTGGTGTTGGATGTAAAATCCTTAACCTCGAGAGTTTGAATTTTATTTGATGTATTTCATTGCGATAGGGAAAAGATCCTAAAGCAATGCGGTCTCGGATGTAAAATCCTCGACCCAAAGGTTGAATTTTGATGTATTTCGGTGCAATAGGGAAAGAATCCTAAAGCAGTGCAGTCTTGGATGTAAAATCCTCGACCCAAAAAGTTGAATTTTGATGTATTTCAGTGCAATAGGAAAAGAATCCTAAAGCAGTGCAGTCTTGGATGTAAAATCCTCGACCCAAAAGTTTGAATTTGAATTTGATGTATTTCAGTGCAGTAGGAAAAGAATCCTAAAGCGATGCGGTCTTGGATGTAAAATCCTCGACCCAAAAGAGTTTGATTTGATGTACTTCGGTGCAATAGGAAAAGAATCCTAAAGCAGTGCGATCTTGGATGTAAAATCCTCGACCCAAAAGGTTGAATTTGATGTACTTCGGTGCGATAGGAAAAGAATCCTAAAGCGGTGCGGTCTTGGATGTAAAATCCTCGACCCAAAAGTTTGAATTTGATGTATTTCGAGTGCAATAGGAAAAGAATCCTAAAGCGAGTGCGATCTTGGATGTAAAATCCTCGACCCAAAAGTTTGAATTTGAATTTGATGTATTTCGGTGCGATAGGAAAAGAATCCTAAAGCGATGCAGTCTTGGATGTAAAATCCTCGACCCAAAAGAGTTTGAATTTGATGTACTTCGAGTGCGATAGGAAAAGAATCCTAAAGCGGTGCGGTCTTGGATGTAAAATCCTCGACCCAAAAGTTTGAATTTGATGTATTTCAGTGCAATAGGAAAAGAATCCTAAAGCAGTGCAGTCTTGGATGTAAAATCCTCGACCCAAAAGTTTGAATTTGAATTTGATGTATTTCAGTGCAATAGGAAAAGAATCCTAAAGCAGTGTAGTCTTGGATGTAAAATCCTCGACCCAAAAGAGTTGAATTTGAATTTTTTGATTGAGATTTGATTTGAGATCTAGAAGATCGGATTTGAGATTTGATAGAGATTTAGAATCTGGAAAGATTGAATTTGAATTTGGAAGGATGAGTTTGAACTCGATCGAAATTTGATTTAAGATTTGATTTGAAATTTGTAAGATCAAGTTTGAAACTTGATCGAGATTGGATTTGGAATTTGATTGAGAATTTGATTTGAGATTTGGGAAGATCAAATTTGAAATTTGATCGAGAGTGGATTTGGAATTTGATTGAGAATTTGATTTGAGATTTGGGAAGATTGAAATTTGATTCGGAATTTGGAAGGATGGAATTTGAAATTTGTGTTGATTTCGTTTATCTTTTAATGGTTCAAATTTTATTTTATTGTTTATTTAACGTTCATGTGAACTTGGTGTTTGTCATTTTTAGATTTTTTTTTTAGAAAGTTTTCTTTTATTCTCTTTTTTTTTATTTCTTTTCTGTTCTTTGTTCGAAGTTCATTTAACTTTAATGGTGTTTCCCAATCAATTTGCACAAAAGAGGTGAAGGCCAAAAACGTAACATGGTCACTTTCATTCCAATCATGTTGAAAATACATCATACAACTCGATCTGGAATATATTTCTTACAATCCATGTAGACTCAAAACGGACTGTGTATGATCTTTGTTGATCCATCAAAAGAATCATCTGTCAAAAATCCATGTCTGAATAGTGAGGTACATGGTTAATAACATCACCTTCCAAGCCATCCTTGGCAAGGATGCCGGCTGGATGTACATTGGAGGTGTGATATTTCCCATGTAACTCACAACTCGTAAGGCGGAGGTTCTCTAGCTACGGATCCGGTTGGAAATGGTAAGGTATTTTACTATCGTCCATCCTCCCGAAAGTAACCGAGATTCGCTCCACTGGCACTCCCGGTATGCAATGCTTTGCGATATCTCGCTCCGTTACCCTGCAGTATCATGACGGAACCCACGGTAAAGGTATCTTTGCGGCCCTCGGAACTCACCCGGGCTGCTATCCGGAGGTCGGATCCGAACATGATGTTGCACTCATTCAAGAAAGAGACCGTGCGAAAGGTCTAACGAAGTCGTGGTGATCAATATGTGGGGGTATGCGGTCACCTTGTTTGTAGATATTGATAATGCGGCTATTGGGTATGCAATCGTCGGCGAGTACCCTCCATGTTATCAATCTTTTTACCATTCTCTTGATAGCTAATGGCATCGGATCTACTTGCCCATGACGGAGTATCCCGGTGGGTTTCCTTTTCGTCTTCGACAAAGTTGTAGCGACATCCGCATTGTATTGTGATTCTTCCTTTCCACGGCATCCATCTCCGGGGTTCCGAGTATGTGTTTTCCCTCGGGCGGCTCGCTCGGCCCATTCTTTTCGGATCCCGGATACAATCCACGATTTGCTTGTTGTTCATACTGCGAGAATACGTCGGTATGTAGCTCGAGGCCTTCTAGTATGTTGATTCTTCTTCCTTTAATTCTCTCGAAGTATTCGAAAGTTTTCTTTTCAACATTCCGCATCCTCTCCGGCTCGTATTCCGGAATGATCTGCGGATGGCGAGGCCTTGTGACATATTGTGGGATATATGGTTCAATCCCTTCACGTTCCCCTGCATACCTCGGCTCCTCGGGGATGATGCCTGTCGGGACATCCCCGGGGTTGCTTCGCAACAAGGTCATGCACCTGCCGGTGGTTCTATCCGGTGGCGTGGTAGCCTTCTTTCTTCGATCTTCCGGAGATTTCCACAGTTCTTTTCGTTATCCTAGGAGCCGGCCTCCTTTCTTCGGGTTCTCGGTGAACCGGTGTCCTTGAAGTGTATGTGCTGGCGTGTAGCAATCGTCTCGTCGCGGCGGTCCGCGGCTAGTTTTGTTAACATCTTACGGATACGGCGATTCTTATTCCTTCGTTGCGTGGGTCGTGAGAGTAGCCCTCCGAACTTCTTGAATCTCGCGGGCGCGGCGGCGACAAGCACGCCCTCCGGCTGTAGCGACTACGGACTTTATTTTCTTATCTTCTTCGGTGTTTGCTTTTCTTTTCTTGTTGTTGGATTGGTGGCTTGGGCCACCCACTTTCATCCTCTGTCGCCGGGCGGTTCTCCTCGGTCAGCGGGACCCGGTCACTTTCCTCGTCTTGTAGGCCTGCCGGTGCGAAATCCGAGTCAATCTCGATTATCGCTCCATCTTTCACCCTCTTTTCATCGAGTGCGAGGCTTACGCCATTCTTAAAGTTCAAGACCAACCGCCCGTTCGACATTTCCTGCGAAAAGACAAGGAAAAGGATCGAGGGTACATCTTAAGAACAAGAACATTAAGAAAATGTTTATTAAAGATACATTTTTTATTATTCTTATATTTTGAAATTTAACAGGAATGAAGAAGGATAAGATGAGGGAAGAGATTTTGATTTGAAGAAGAAAACAAGGAAAACTTTATTATCATGATTTTATTTATCTTAGCACATTTTATTATTTTTGAGTTCGGACCCAATCATAAGTAATTACTTCACCCGTGTTTCTTAGGGATGAAGAATTCATTCCTTCGAAACATCGAGGTAGCGTAATATTTTTTCAAGTATCGTCCGTTGATCGGAAGCATATGTCGTTCTCCTCGGCAATTCACTAGCTGGTAGGAACCTCACGAGTATGCTTGCTTCAACCACGAAACGGTCCTTCCCAAGTGGGTTCAAATTTTCCTCCTATCTTGCGGTGTGCAAGAATAGGTCTCTTGAGAACGAGAACTAAGTCACCAACTTTGAAGGTTCTTGGGCGGACCGGTTGTCATGGGCTTGAACCATCTTAGCTTGGTATAGTTCTAAATTACGTTGCGCTGCAAGTCTTTTCCCTTCCAAGCTTTCTAATTCTTCGAGTCGTAGTACGGCATTTTCTTCGTCGTGATCTTGTTTGCAAGCTGCAATTCCGAGTGAAGGAAGCTGAACCTCTAAAGGTAACTACTCGCCTCGGACCCATACACCGGAGCGTAAGGTGTAGCTTGAGTAGGAGTTACGAAGGTTGTCCGGTAGGCCCATAAGGCTTCTAACAATTTCTCGTGCCAATTTCTCTTATTATCGTCCGGGGTTTTCTTTAAGATTTGAACGAGAGTTTTATTAAAAGCCTCGGCGAGACCGTTTGCTCTTGGGTAGTAAATCGTCGAGTATCGCCGGTCGATTCCGTGTCTCCCGACAAAGCTGTTGATTTGTGTGCTTCGAATGCTGACCCATTATACGAGATGATCTGCGCGGCACTCCGAAACGGTAGACAACTTGGTTCTTAAAAAGCAGCAGCACGTGGTGTGCTTTCACTTCTCTAAGTGGAACGACTACGCCCACTTGGAAAAGTAATCCGTAGCCGCAAGAATGAAGCGATGTCCTTTCGAAGATGGTGGTTCTATTGGACCCACTATATACGTGCCCCGACATTCGAACGGCCACGACGCAATTGTCGGGTGTAGCACATTTGGAGGTTGGTGTAGAACCACTCCGTGCACTTGGCATTGGTGACGGCTCTTGGCGATTTTCATGCGGTCGGTCATTATCGAGGGCCGGTGGTACCCTAGTCTTTTAATTTTCATCTTCATTTTTGGACCCGGCGGTGAGCGCCACGGAGTCCCGAATGCACCTTCTTAACGATTTCACGGGCCTCGGACCCGCTTAGGCATCTTAGCCACATTTGATCAAAAGACCTTCGTACAATGTGTTGTTTATTAATGCGTAAGACGGAGTTCTTTTCTTGATGCGATGGGCCGGCGACCTATCATCTGGTAGCTTTCTGTTTGCGGGTAGTACATCAATGGGCATCGCCAATCTTCTGTGTTTTACATCCTTCTTCGCTGATTGATTCTTTTTCTTTTCTCGATTTGTGTATCATGTCCATGTCGAGTTGTGATAGGACCCGACGTCCAGTGAGTCGACACTTCCAACGATTCATCTTGCAAACGAGCAAATTCTTTTGCGAGACGGGCTAAAGCATCCGCTAAAGCATTCTCTTTTCTAGGAATTTTGTAGATTGTCACATTCGGAATCTGTTCCAGCAATTTGTACGGCATACTGGAAGTATTGTTCGAGTCTTGACTTTAGAATTCTATACTGTCCGGCGATCTGTTGAATGATTAACTGTGAATCCCCGTAGATGTTGATGTCTGTTATCCCCATTTGAATGGTTAATTCCAATCCCATTATGAGGGCTTCGTATTCTGCTTCGTTGTTTGTACACGGTTCGTCAAGTGGTAGGAGTATCTTAACATCCCCCGCTCCGGCGTTATAAAGATTAGCCCGATTCCTGCCTTACCGGGCACTATCACTTGCGATTCTTCGTCTTTGTGTGCTGAAGATGCTCCGTTGAAGTATAATTCCCAACGTCGATCATCAGGGTCTTCTATGCTCATTATTTGTTCATCTGGCAAATCGTCATTGAGAGGAGATTCGGCCGGCAAAGGGTGTGTTTGCGAGGAAGTCTGCTAAGACTTGTCCCTTTACGGCACGCGGAGGCACGAAAGTTATATCGAATTGCAATAATATCATTGACCATCTGGCAAGTCTGCCGGAAAGTGTTGGACGAGTCATCAAGTATTGCAATGGATTAAACTTCGAAATCAAGTTGACCTTATGAGATAGCATGTAGTGCCTGAGCTTTTGAGAGGCGAAGATCAGGGCCAAACAATGCTTTTCAATTGCGGGATACCTTACTTCCGTCGGAAGTAAACGACGGCTTAAGTAGTAAAGAGCATTTTCTTTACCCTCATCATTGACACAGGCTAACGGGGCTCCGAGGAGTCGTCTAGAGCCGCGGTGTAAAGTATCGATGGTCTACACTGAGGCCAGGGCTGCTAAGACGAGGAGGTGTCATTAAATATTGTTTAATGTCTTCGAAGGCCTTACGGCATTTCTCTTCCCAAATAAATTTGGCGTCCTTTTTAACTAGTGCCGAGAAAGGTCGACACCTACCGACGGGTTTGAGATAAAGCGTCGAAGATATGCCGACTTCCCTTGAAAAGATCGTAATTGTTTTAAGGTTTTGGGAGGCGGCATTTCTAAGATGGCTTTAATCTTCTCGGGTCGATTTCAATTCCACGATGTCGGACAACGAATCCTAAGAATTTCCGGAGGTGACACCGAAGGCGCATTTTAAGGGATTCATCTTAAGGTTAAATTGTCTTAATCATTCGAAAACAATTCTCGAATCATACGAGTGGTTTTCCTTTACTTTGCTTTTGATGACGACATCGTCCACATAGCATTCGACTTGATTGTGGATGAGATCATCAAAAATTCTTGTCATTGCTCTTTGGTAAGTTGCTCCTGCGTTCTTCAGTCCGAATGGCATCACCGTGTAGCAAAATACTCCGATCGGCGTTCTGAATGCCGTAAGCTTTTCATCTTACGGAGCCATTTTTATGCGGTTGTATCTCGAAGATCCATCCATGAATGAGAATATTTCATGTGTCGAAGCAATATCGATCATCGATTCTGGAATCGGCAGAGGAATTCATCTTTTGGACATGCCTTGTTTAAATCTCTAAAGTCCACACAAATTCCGATCCGACCATTCTTCTTTCGGTCGGCACCACATTGGCTAACCGGGTCGGGTATTGTTCTTCACGGACAAATTTAGCGTCTATTAGCTTTTTAACTTCGGCTATGACTTGTTGTTCGATTTCCGGACGCATTCTTCCAGGACCTTGTCGGCCGGAACGCAGTAGGATCCACTCCTAACTTATGGACTGCAACCTCTCGGGCTAATCTCGGCATTTCATCGTAGCTCCAAGCAAAACAGTCTTTAAATTCCATTAACAATTTGATTATTTCTTTGGAGTCTTCTTTATTGAGTAAGGAGCTAACAAAGGTAGGTCTAGGCTCTTCGCTAGTACCTAAGTTAACTTCCATTAACTCATCTATTGTGGATTTAATTTCTTCTTCGAATTCTGTGGAGCGTCTCCAATTTGTAAATCTTCGAGTTCATCCGTAGTTTCCATGCGGTTTTCATTGGACTTGCAAGTGACAACCAAGCAAAATTCGGTATCGTCAGCCGACCCTACCGTGCCGAATCCGAGTCCATACTTTGAATTGGGAGGACGGCCGGAGTTATTCCATAATTTTTCAAAATGTTGTGATTGGCCTTTTGTCCATTGTCGAGGTAAGAAACCACGTTGAATTAAATTTTGAACACGGGAGAGTACCACTCAAAAGGTAATTCCATTAATTCGATGAAGTGACATCTTCGAATTGTACATTATTTTCGGTTTTGGAGGAAGAAGCACCACGGTAGAATTTGATCGGCTTTGCACCGTCACTACGTACCTCTTTGACCTCCATACCCTCGATCTTATTAGAATGGATCGGAGTTAGGGTCATAGTATGTACGTAGTGGTTAATCTTCTCGTACATTGATTTGTATTCTTCGTTCTTTTCATCTTCGAGGGAGATCTTGTATTGTGGCTTCTTTCGACTTATTGTTGTCGCTTCTTGCTTGATTTCTTTTTCTTCTTCGGAACTATCATCCCAATCAACACTGATGGCTGGTTTCTTCGTCCAATTGTCCTAGTGTCTCTACCACGGCCTCGTCCCCGGCCTCGACCTCGGATGCGAGTTGTGGAGAAACCTTCACCATCTCGTCGGAAGGGAGTGGTGAGTGACTGTTGGACTAGAACTTCAGGTTCTTCGTTGTCCTGAACCTTCTTTGCTTTATTTGTTACGGTATCTCTGGAGAAGATTGTTTTCTTTGGCGGTGCATAATAAGCCTCATCTTCATGGATTCCAATTTCATGTACGGAGAATGGTTGCAAGTCACCTTTGATGCACTTGTTCCCTCCATCGTAGTACTTGATGCACTCGGTGTAGAGATGATGGTACCATCCTCGTTTTCATGTATCCATGGTCGGCCCGAGTAGAGCATTGAACGACGTTTCGAATCGATTATATGAAATTTTGCGGTTGTCTTTGCTAAGTCACCGGTCTTCATCGATAGCGTTATTGACCCGAGGGCTCTTTCTCCTTTACGGTTGAATCCTCTTAATAACATTTTGTCGGCCTCGAGCTCACGAGCATCGATTTCAAGTATGCTTAGTGTTCGAAGACTCATTATATTGATTGATGCTCCCGGATCCACCAATACTCCGGAGAGCGTAAACTTCCCGATTGTAGCTGAAATGTACAACGGTCGGTTGTGATCTCGTCGTCCCAAGTAGTAGGTCATTGTCCGTGAAGGTAACACCTCGCTGTTCCTTTAACGAGCAAACCTCATCTAAGGAATCTCCGGCCATTTGAGCTAAGCAAATTTCCGGATCAAGTAAGGCCTTGATCAGAGCTTCTCTCATCTCCTTTGATAAGATGAGAGCATCGTAGATGCTCGGTTTGGCCGGTAGTTTCCTAAGATGGGCTAGCACGTTGTAGTCCACTTTGTTCTCTCGCGTCTCGGCTTCTTCTCGAATGGGTATTTCTTCTGCTCGGGGTTGGTTCTTCTTGAACAACCACACTGCTTTCCTTTGTCTTTTGGACCCATTCTCGGAGGTAGAACTCTTCCACTTCTCAAGTTGACTTCCGTAATTTCTTCGAATCTAGTGTTGAGTTCTGTCGGTGTCTCCTCTCGAATCGGAATGACGAGCTCTTCCGGATTATCTTCAAAATCCGAAGGCTCTAACTCTATCGTAACTGGAGCTCCTCGAAACTCACAGATAGATTCGTTGCTTGTTGAACTCTCGTAGCCTCCTTGATGGATGCCTTCTTCGTCATTGTGATCGTCGAGATCATGTATGATTTGAGAATTGTTGTTGGTATCGAAATCGACGCCCGGATTGTCGCTAGTTACGTAATCGTTAGAAACAGTCAAAACGTAGCCAACGCCATCACCCTTATCATTATATGATCCCACCAAAGTGAGCAGATAATCATACAAAATCAGAGGTTCGAGGGATTTCTCCCCTAATCGGAAACAACTATCCTAGGATAAGCGGCCCCTAGTCTAGCCTTAGGAATCTCGGTCCCCTCTTCTTCGTCGATTTTCTTCTTCTCTTCGATTTTCTTCTGTCGAGGTGGTTCTTCTATCGCAAGTGATAGTACCGGCTTAACAGGTCTCGAACTCTGAATTGAAGTTCGCACCGAAGCGGTTCGGAAGTTGTCTAAAATCTTCTTCGAAGATCTCAATCTGTGCGGTAGTCCATCCATCGTCGCCTGCATAGGGATCTACTCCGGATGACGGGACCCGCCGAGATAACATCGACGAACTTCCTTCGGGGGTTCCTTCACGTACCCTCTCGGATTGCTATATTTTCCTTTCCGAAGGTCAAGCCGTCGAGCCGAACTTTCGAAGGTAATGCGCCTTTCTATCTTGTGCCCAAGCATCCGATGGTAGGGGCAAAATTCGGGATCACCTTCTGTCGTACCTCCTCGGCTCCGCTTCCGGGCACTGGAAATATGGAGTTTTCATTAAGCTACTTAACATCTTCGGTACTGCTTCATTTTAACGGATATTCTCCTCGCTCGTAAGCTCCCTCAATGTACGTTGCGGACGAGACGTTGTTCATACTCGGCGGGAGACGATCGATAGCCGGACCGGGGGTTGCCGGTAATTGTCAGGTTGTTGCGCCGTTCCGTGGTATTTCAGATCGGTTGTTTGCCTTTGTCAACTGCTGCAACGACCCCGCATTTCTTTCGAAAGTCTTCACCGGCTTCGCTTCTTGTCCGTCTTGTCGGAAAACTTAATTGCTTCGCCTCTTCTTGCAAGCTTCCGGCCTTGCTTAACAACTTCTCAAAAGTCTTAAAAGTGAATCCTCGAGGAGAAGTGCTATCGGCCGTGAATGCTTTTAAGCAAGATGCCGACCGCATGTTGTTCTTGCAGTTGTGGTTCACACTTCATGCTTAAGTTTCTCCATCGAAGTATGTAATCCACCAAAGTTTCATTCGGCCTTTGTTTCTCTACCACTAAATCACCTATAGTGATGTGGTGCCGAGCTCCGCAAATCGCTCGATGAAGAGGCTCTCTAACTCCGAGAATGTCTTCACCGAACCATTTGGGCAACTCCGCATACTCGACCGAAGGTGATTCCCGACGGATCGCCGACGAACCGTCGGAAGAGTAACGCATCGCTCCCGCCGCATTGCAACAACCGGCACGAAAGTGTGCAACATGCCGTCGGGGGTTCCCGGTCCCGTCGAAGGTCTTAAACAGAGGTGGTACGAAGCCTTTCGGTATTTGACGACGTCGAATTCTTCGGGTAAGGTCTACCCGTCCGAATGGATGTCCCGTTCTTCGATTGTGCTAGGGCTTCTCGCACTCGCCGCTCTACCAAGTTACTTGATATCCTTTTCGTGGATCATACTTTGTGCTGTATCCTTTTTCGACTCGGTCATCCCCATCGACGGATGTAATCTCCTTTCCTCCGTCTACGATGTGAATGACCTCTCGGGGGTGTCTCTCTATGTGGTTGTACTTCGACTGCCGGAGAGTGGCCAGAGCTATGGCCATCTCTTCCATCCTCTTCGCCATTCGAGCGATCGTGTCGTCCTTTTCCCGAAGCCGTCTCTTCATCGGCCCGGCTCCTCTCTTCTCGCGGCCGCAGGAGCACCTCGAGAAGATGATGAAGCTCGTGTCTCAACCATGTTGATTTCTCGCATATTCGTTGTCCATGAATTCCGATGAGTCGATCTCATCTCCGAACTTTTCTTCTCTTTCTTTTGCCAACCGTCGGATGTCGGTTCTCAACTTTTCCATGGCATCTTCTAGCGGAGCTTTCTGTGTATCTTTGTGGTTGTCATGCGATGGTTGTCGGGTCCTTTTTTCACGAGTCCCCTTCATCGCAGTAGCACTTTCTTCATATTCCAGCCTCCTGGCGAGACTTTCTTTCTCGGCCGTCGTTTCAATCTCAATCGCGCCCGTAGTGGGACGCCACACCATCCTTCTAGCGCGAAGGTCTATGACCGGATGGTCTATCGGCCAAATGCCGGAAGGTGGTATCCTCCCTAATCCGTAATCCCGATACTACGACGAGCGGGCTAGCCTTCATTCTCTTGCTTCGACTTTTCTATCATGACGGCGGGTTCTACTCGAGGCCCAAGACGGGATTTGACGAGCACCCGCCCTATCCTTCGTAGAATTTCCGACACGGGCGCTTTTCCTTCCTTGCTAGCTTCTCTACCAAAGTTTGCAGTCGAGCAAACGGCGTAGTTCTAGTTCTTTTCTTGCGGCTATCGTTGTAGTATGCGGGCTGTGGTAATGTGGCAGCAATCTTTCGAACATTCTCTTCATCCTCTGCGGCGGAGAGGGGATGGAACCTGCTTCCTCCCAAAAGTGGTATGTAGTCAGGCGGTGGTGTATATTCGGTAACGGTGTATATTCTCGGCAACTCGGAAATTTCCTCCGGAAGGCAATCTCGGCAGCTTCGGCTTCCCCGGCGATCCTTCTATTTCTATTTCTTCTTCGGGTCTTTGTCAGCCGACGGAATCTTCGAACTCGGACCCGATTTCGAAGACGTAAGGTCTTACAGGAAGATCCGTACCCTCCACTGGTAACGAGTTTATCATAGTTATGGATTCCTTTCCCCTTTGATTTGGCGAAGTCGGGGTAGGTGCAGTAAACAACTAGACCAGTGGGGGTAGTGAGAACGGCTCCTCCCGCGGACAGCAGTACTCCTCCTAGTCGGGACCCTTTGCGGGGAGGAAACTCTTGGGTCGACCTAAGGTTGAACTCGAGCAGTGGTTCCTCGGCCTTCGATACCTTGTTCGTCGGTGCAAAGAGGGAGACGTCGGTGACCTCGACGTTCGTGTTTTCAAATCCTCGTCCAAATCGGATGACCCCATTGTCGGGTAGCTCATCCTTATAGACAGCAAAGTCCAGTCCGTTGGTGAAGGAGAAAATCAGTTTCGGGGCTTCCATTTCTGCAGGGTAGATTCTGATTGTCAGTCTCAAGTTATGCTTCTTTTCTTCAGGATGAAAAGAAAGGAATTGAAAAGAGTCCGAACTCATTTTTGTTCATGTATTTATAAAAAAAGAATCGTTTGTTAAAAGAATCACTTATTAGAGGGTTTGTTTATTTAGAACGGAACGTTCAAAGGTGTAGAGAAGGTAAGGAATCCGATTCAGAGTTGGAAAGGAAAAGAAAGTCTTAAGCAAGACTTCTCGACTCGAAGGATCATTCCTAAACTAACACCTATTGGGGGCCACCCCACCTCGAAATGAGGTAAAAGGATCTCGGAACCTCTCGTTTAGGGGTGTCTAAACAAGTGGCTCCTAAATCCGAGAGAATGTTGGCTATACTTGTTCAAGATAGAAATGAACATAGTATTCCAATAGAAAGAAGGGTAGTTTGATCCATTAGGGACATGGATACACTACCGATTTTTTGAAAGCGTAATTATTTCGATTATAATGGAGAGAGGAATCATCCCCAACGGAGTCGCCAGAATTTGTGCGGCTTATTTTAGGTTGTATTGTATTTTAAAAGGGGGGTCGCCTAACAGAAGTTGTCGGCGAATTTAAATTTTAAATTTGATTTAAATATATATATAATTTAGAAAGTAGTATTTGGCTTTGAAAATAATTTTTAAATTTGAAAGTTTTAAGATATGAGATTAAACCGATCTCACATCCCCAAATAGTTTATATAAACGAGCACCGCACCACAAACCGTGTATCTATCCCTAAGGATAGACACACTGCTTGATGGTGGGGCTCGATCAAATAAACTAGAAGTTTTGTGACATCCGTTTGGTCCGCGAACCAATTTTATAAGCCGACAAATTCCCTCGCTTAATATGAAAGTATCAAACAGGGTTTATATTACTCGGGTTCTTTAAAATTCCCTATAAGGGCAAGCCCCTATAGTTAATTACATCTTAAGTGACGGGAATCACCTAAGAAAACTCTCGATAATAATCAATAACTCCGCTTTCAAGAATTTCAAAGTTTAAGGTTTTCAAAGATTGAATTTTGGAATTTCAATAGGGAATGGATCAAATTTTGGAATCATTTTGTTTTGTGAATCCAAAGGAAGAAAGGTAGGAGAAATCACTGATTCGAAATGAACTTCGGTAATTTCCCGACTATCCTATCGTTTCGTTTGAGTTTGGGAAAGTCCTAATACTTATTTAGTATTTCAATCTCGCCAATTTTAATTAATTAGGACTTATATTTGTATGATAAAATCAAACAAATAGCCTAGAAGATGTGAGGGTTTATTGTCGTATCTGACGACTACCTCGGAATCCTAAGACCTAGTTAGGGCTTAATTTGCAATGCAAATGCCTAACGAAAAGGTCGAGGATTTATGTTGCACTAGTGCAAACTACCTCGAAGTCCTATGGCTTGGTTATTTAATTCTAGGAAAGTTTTGCTGAAGTAGGTTCAAGTTTTGCCGACGACGATGGCCGTGTCGCCCACCATGCTCCAAGTTCCTTGTTGTTGCAGAGGTTTAGTTTTAGAAACCATAAATCGGGGATGAGAAAAGTATTTTGGTTTAGAGAAGTCTTAATTTTCTAAGTGTTCTTGTATTTCGATTAAAACAAATCTTAAAGTTGATTATAACGACACCGGTTAAGATCCCACGGTTCCATCCTTCCGCATCATTATTTTTATCGGATTCACTTAGTCCGGATGAATTTGCTAAACTCAACTGAATGAGTTCCACACTTTCATTTAGACCGTGGAAATCCCGTTAGCAACACGTAGGTTACATCATCCGAGGTATTCCCGATCATCCAACAGGACGTTTTAATTTAGTTGCAATTGTAGTTTTGTGTTCGTTTGTGATTAAATTTTGAGTTGTTTTATATTTTGAAATGTTGTGGCGGTGAATTTTATCTTGCAATGACTTTTAACTTAGTTTTGGTTTCAGCTTTAGGGACTATCCTAAAGGTGTGGGTTTTCATGCAACAGCTTGTTTTATCATGCAAGAAAAGTAAAGTGCATTTGCAATAAAGTAAATTGCAAGAAAATAAATTGCAAGAAAGTAAATTGCAATAAAATAAAAGCGTACCCTGGAGGGTCTTCCCGTCATCCCAAGCTGCACTTAAAACACAATTAGAAATATTTAAGCAAGTCCCTAGGTAAAGCTAAGGGAAAGGTTATGGTTTTCTACCAAATTCCTAATCCTATAGCTAGTCATCTCCTATGACGTCTAGGTTCTTTGTGTTTTTTGTTTGTTTGAGGACGATTTTCATCATCAAAGAACAATTAAATCCAATTGTTCTTATAAATATCCTATCATATCGAGGAAGTGCTTAAGAAGAATCTTAAACATCTTTTCAATATTTTTAGGATTGTTTTAAGTCCAAATGAATTTAATTATATAAATGAATCAATCGTCCGAGGTTTTCAAGTTTTGTTAACTCGCTCAGATGAACTAGGACATTTGAATATCCTATGAGTGAGGTAACACTTCATTTGATGTTCCATTTAGGAGTTATAATAATCAAAGTTTTCAAGGGTAAATTAGTATTCAAATGATTTGATTTAAGTTAAAGGGTTTAAATTTGGAATAGTGTTCAAGTCGCTTTACATTTAATTTCCTTTATGTCTTAGGTGATGTTATATTTAATTTAACTTAATTTAATTTGGTTTTAATTTAACTTAATTTAATTTAATTTGATTTGATGTTTAATTAATTTGATTTGATTTAATTTAATTTAATTATTTAGTTTAATTTAATTTAATTTAATTGTTTAATTTAATTTAATTTAATTATTTAATTTAATTTAATTTAATTATTTAATTTAATTTGATTTAATTTTAATTTAATTTAATTTAATTTAATTTGTCTTAATTTAATTTAATTATTAAATTTAATTTAATCTTAATTTAATTTATCTTTAATTTATTTTATTTTTGATTTTAATTGAAATTTCAAAAGAGTTTAATAATTTAATTAAGTCTTTTAATATTTTAAATTTGAGTTATCATTTTAATTAAAAATTGAGTATTAATGATATAATTAGTTTAGGGATTTTTAAATTAAAGAATAAATCTCTTCCTAATAAATATCCCTATTTTAATAATTCCAATTTTATTATTCTTCCAAATTTAATCCATTATTTAATTAAAGTTTAATCATTTAAAAATTGTTTAATGGGTTTCTACCCTTTAATTATTTAAATTTCAATCATCCAAATCAGATTAAGATCAAATATTTTACTTGTTAATTTTTATTAAACCTAAAGTTTTAATTAAGGGTTAAAAGTTTAATTACCATTTTACCCCTTAAGCTTAATAATTTCATAACTTACTAAATTGAACTCAAATGAACTTGAAATTTTTATGTGACTTCACTCATATGTCAATAAAGACATGAGAGGAGAAAATGTGATTTTTCTGTATTTAATTTATTTATATAATTATTTTTGTGGAAAATAGAGATTTTCAAGGAAAATTTGATAACATGACCAAAGGAAAGTTTCTGTCCTTAAGAAAATTAGGGGACATTCCTAATGACCAGAGAAGCACTTGGACCAATTTAGGTGATTTTTTGAATTATATTATTTTTATTATAATTATTTTAAGTTTTGGAGTGTTAATTAATTTAAAAATAAAATAAATGTTGAAAAATGAATTTTATATTTTTCAAAAATCTCTCTAATATCAAGGAAACCAGAGAAACAAATTTTGCAATTTTCTGATTTTTCTATGATTTATTATAATTATTTTAGTGAAAATGCTAGAAAATACATTTTTTTAATTTTAAAATTACCCTAGGGTTTTAAAATTCAATATCTCACTAAATAGACCTAGGAAAAATGTGGGATTTACTCCTAAGTGATTAAAATTCAAAATGTGACATTTTGGTGAATTTTATTATTTTTGTGATTTTTATTATTTTTTAATTATTAAAAATATTAAAATATTATTAAAAATCAACTTTTTTAGAAAATTGAAATTTTAATTTTCTTAGATTCCCCTGATATCAGAGAGGCTCCAAAACCAATTTGGTGAATTTTTGAAAAGTATTTTAAAAGTTATGAATTTTTAAAGTTTAAAATGGCTAAGTGACTTAATCAACCCAATTAATGGGGCTAACCAAGTCCAATTGACTTCAAATTTTTATGGTGGGTTCCTCTGATCCTAAAGATCAGTGGAGAATTGATTTCAAGTCAATTTGATACTTGGTTAACTCTAATTAATTAAAGACCTATTTTGGGTGTTTAAGTCAATTAGGGTTGTTTTGAATGAACTAAGTCAAAACCTATTTTTCCTAGGGTTCTCTGGTCATAAGGAACATCACCAAATTTTCCTAGAATTTATTTCACAACATGCTATTTACTGGAATTAAAATACTCAAAACGATGACCTGAACTTGAAAAATCAAGAACTCTTCATAGGGATGGCCTCTGACTTTGGAAAATTCAGGGAATGTTCCCAAATTCAGAGGCTTCAAAAGCCCTATGGTCTCATGCCATGGTGAATTGTATGCATGCATGGAGAATTAAATGTATGCAGAGAGTAAATAAATTATAAAAAATAAAATACTTGATGAAATTAAATGATTTCTTTTCCACATTATTCTCCTCTGTTCACTGAGTAAGAGGGTATTTTTATTTTATTTTTCTGATTTTTCTACACAAAGATATGAATTTTTGAAGTTTAGGGAATTAAATAAATAAGAAAATACCCTATTTATCTACTTATCCACGCGGCGCCAGCGAAACATCGGCAGGTCCGAAGGGGTACGTGTCGCGCTGTGATTGGGCGCCGCCATCTGAGTCAGCAGCCCGGGCCCCGCGGTTCTCGCACCGTTTCCGGTCCGACGCCATCTGAGCCGTTCGTCCGCGCGTGTATCGAATGGACGGCATCCGTTCATCGTCCCCAAGTGTTCTCACCCGAGAGCCGTCCACACTAAATCCCTAAGATCTCACTCGATTCTCAATGGATTTTTACGTTCTTATACTCTATGGATTCGTCTTCAAGAGACGAACGCATCCATACGTTAACATGCATCGAAACTAAGGCATTTGAAATAGAGAATCTTCGAAGCTCGGGATGAAGAGTTAGCTCATACCTTGGCTCGTAGAAGTGTGGCTTCAATCCGAGAGTTGTTGCACCTTCGATTGGGTCCTAGCAAGCTCCGGATGAAGTCTCCCGGTCCGGTGAATTGTCCGGATATGATTTCGACCAAGCCCGATCACAAAGCTTGGAGGCCGGAGCAACCGGGTGGCCCGGAGATGGGGCTTTTGATGGTGGACACCTTCCCTGGTCCAGTGAAGGTGTAGAGCCAATCAATTTGAGAATTGGCTCACCGTGGAGAAGTGTCCCGGTTTTGGGTGGAATTTCAACTCGAAATCGAGCTTACGGAGGAGAAATGGCAGGGGGATTTCACCTGGGATCAAGTGCTCTAAGGATGGAGAAGGGTCCGGAACAATTTTGGCGCAGTTTTGGCAAGGTTTGTGCTTCTCTCCTTTCATGGCCGAGAGGGGTGGAGTTTAAATAGAAGAGGGTGGAGGGCCTCCTGTGGGGAGTTAGGGCTTGGGATCACCTGCTCTGGTGAGGAGAAGATCAGCCATGGTGACCACTAGGGATGGGGCGACTCGGCAAGTGAGAATTTCAATGTTGGCTCACATGTGAGCTCTCGGCCATGGTGTTTTCCGGCGGCCCGGTGGCCGGCCGGCCAGGAGTCAGGTCACCCTCAAGCTCAGGTGGGTCAGGGCTGGAGGTTTGTGCAATCAATTGGCAATTGCCATGTGTAAAGGAGTTGGATTGAAATGGAATGGGGATGAGCCTATTTTGGGTCCAAATGGGTCAACCCACCTTTTGGGCTTGGTTCACCTCCCCATGGCCTCGATTTTGGGCCGAGAGGATCAGCTGGGTCAGCCAAGAGAGAGTGGTGTGGTCTCTATCCATGATGAGGTGGCTAAACATGGTTTAGTGTGTGACATGCTTAAGGTAAAAAAGGCTTAATGAAAGATTAGGAAAGGAGCCCCTCCTTTTACCATTAATGGCATGGTCACATGTCAAGCCTCCCATGGCTTCATGTGGCTTGTCAATGACTTGCATGGCTTGTCTTTGGCTTGGAGAAAGTTGAGTCAATTTCATAAAAATGGGTTTTAAGAAATTTTTGGTAATTTGATGGGAATTTGGATGAAGCTTCATTTGGAATAATTCAATTATGATTTTAGGACTTAGGTAATGGATTTAATTAAATGGATGACAAATGGAGATGTCATGTGGGCTTTAGGGTAGATTTGGGCTTTTGAATTTTGAAGGAAATGGGCTTTTAGAAGGGTTTAAGGGAAGTGGGCTTTTAAGTTTATGAATGTGTTCATGGATGAAAATTTTTGTAAAAGGTTGGGCCAAATAATTGTTGGGTTTAGCTCATGGATGTGTCATGAGTAACTTGAAGCAAATTTGGGGTAGTTTGGGCTTGAATTGGGTTGGATTTGGATTCTTTTGGTGAATGGGCCAATATAGGTCCAAATGGGCCAAGTTGGGCCAATGTTGGGCTAGGGTTGAAATTGATGTAGAATTATTGTTGAGAAGTGTTTATGGGAGTGTTTCAAAGAGGTTTTGACTTTGGTTGGGCTTTGATTTTTGGGGTTTGGGTTCATTTGGGTTAGGTTTGGGCTTAGGTCAAAAAATGGGCCTTAAGGTCAAAAGTGGAATTGGATCCAAATGTCAATCAAATTGGACTTGGATTTGGTCTAAATTGGTATTAGGAATGTTGAATTGAAGTTTAGAATTGAATTGGACCAAAATTGGGGTCAATTGGGTGGGTTTGGTTTGACATTGGGTTCACTTTGGATTAAAATGGGTCAATTTGGGGGTTTTGACAAAAGTAGGGTAAATTGACAAAATTGGCCCATGGTGTAGTTGGACAAAATGAAATTGGGAATATTTGGGATTTTCTGGAATTTTCTGGGAATTTTCTGAATTTTTGGATTTTTAGGTCAAGAAGGGTATTTTGGGTATTTGGAGGGTATTGGGGGTATTTTTGGAATCTTTGGTATTTTTGGGTATGGATGATCAATTTGAGTGATTTGGAAATGTTTGGGATTGATTTTGGAAAATTTTGGGTAATTTGGAAATTTTGCAAAAATTTGGGTAATTTCAGTGGTCCCGGTAGGTTTAGTAGGTGTAGGGCCCCGGGGTCAAAAATTGAAAATTTGGGAAATTGAAGATTGGGTGAATTTAGGTGGAAAGAAATCATTTTGGTTGAGCCATGAAGCCATTTCAAGCCCATATGAGCCATGAAAGGACTCATTCGAGGCATTCACTATGTTGTTCCTAACCCTCTTACCAAGGGCTTAGTGGTTAAGGACCATCCATGTGAATCACCTACATGAGTCAGGAGGTTAAGTTGGGTATGGGTGTGGTTTTAGGAAGTGTGTGGAAATGTAGTGTAAGTCAGCCCCTCACTGCACTGTGCCACCTGTAGGCGGTCCTAAGGCCGGAGAGTCCTATAGGAACTCATCCTTTAAACTTCCACATTTGATTTCAACCCTCTAGGTGATTAGGGGTCTATAGTCAAGTTTGTGGAGTTTACAGGGAGTTTAGAAGTGGTTTGAATTTCTAAAAGGCGGGTCCCAATCCTAGTCCTCTAAGATAGTCAAAGGAAAAGCCTAAGGCTAGATCCTAAGCACTAAAAAGAAGAAGGGAAGACCTCATCAAAAATGAGGTCAACAGTAGCCTCATTAAGAGTTTTACTAGCATAGTAAATAACTTTGAAAACTTTATCATACCTTTGCCCTAACTCTATTCCAATTACATAATCACTAGCATCACACATCAGCTCAAATGGTTTCTCTCAATCGAGTGAAACAATTATAAAGTGCAGTGATTAATTTTTCTTTTAATAATTCAAAAGCTTTCAAGCATTCATCATTAAAATCAAACTTTCTATCATTTTCTAAAAGTTGGCACAAAGGTTTAGTAATTTTAGAGCAATCTTTAATATATCGCCTGTAAAATCCAGCTGTGTCCTAAGAAACTCCTCACCTCCCTCACAAGTAGGTGTGGCGGCAATCTCTCAATCACCTTAATTTTAGCAGGATCAACCTCCATACCATGTTCATAAATTTTATGCCCAAGCAAAATTCCTCCTGCAACCATAAATTGACATTTCTCCCAATTTAGAACTAGATTTATTTTCTCACAAAGCTCCAAAACTTTTGCTAAGTTCTCTAGACAAATTTCAAATAAAGTCTCAAATACAAAGAAATTATCCATAAAAACTTCTATTCCATTATCTATCATACTACTAAAGATAGACATCATACATCTTTGAAATGTTGCATGTGCATTACATAGTCCAAAAGGCATTCTTCTAAAAGCAAAGGTTCCATAGGAGCTAGTAAATGTTGTCTTTTCTGATCCTCCTGAGTAATAGGTATTTGGTGGTAACCAATGTATCCATCCGTAAAACGAGTAGTACTTGTGTCCAACGAAGCTCTATCGAGCATTTGATTAAGAAAAGGAAGAGGAAAGTGATCTTTTCTGGTGGCGGCATTTAATTTTCTATAGTCAATACAAATTTGCCATCCATTAATTTGTCTTGTGGTTATTAACTTCATTATTTTCATTCACTTCAACAGTCACTCCTCCCTTTTTCGGTGAACAATGTATTGGACTTACCCAAGCACCATCTGAAATAGGATAAATAATTCCAACATCCGACCATTTTAAAATCTCTTTATTAACTACTTCTTTCATTATAGGGTTCAGTCTCCTTTGCGGATCAACTCTCGTTTTATGTTTATCATCTAATAAAATTCTGTGCATACAAATCGAAGAACTAACTCCCTTAACATCTGCCAAAGTCCATCCAAAAGCTTTCTTGTATCTTTTTAAAGTTTCCAATAGTTTTTGTTCTTGATAATCATTTAACTCCAAAGATACTATAACTGGCAAGGTAGAAGATTCTCCTAAAAACATATACTTTAAATGATTAGGGAGAATTTTCATCTCAAGTTCAGGAGGTTTTATGATAGAAGGAATTATGCTTTTATTTCACCTTCTATAGTGTCTAATATTTCGAATCTCTCCTTAACAAACTCCAATTCTTCATTCTTTTCATTATCTGAATTTTCATCATCTTTAATTTCTTCTTCAAATATTTTTTTATATTCTTCTTCTTTTTCAAATATATTCTTGAAATGATCATTTCTCAGATAATCACAGACCTCCATCCTAAAATATTCATTATCTTTTTCCATTGAGGGATACTTCATAGATTTTAAAATATTAAAGGTCACCTCTTGATCATTAACTCTCATACTTAATTCTCCTTTTTGAAAATCAATTACCGCTCTTCCAGTAGCAAGGAATGGTCTTCCCAAAATGATTGGAATTTCTTTATCTTCCTCCATATCAAGTACAATAAAGTCCATAAGAAAGATAAATTTATCCACTTTTACTAACACATCTTCCACCACTCCTTTAGGGAAAGTAATGGAATGATCAGCCAACTAAAGAGTCACAGATGTAGGAGAGATTTCTCCTATTCCCAACCTTTTAAAAGTTGATAAAGGCATAAGATTAATACTCGCTCCCATATCACATAAAGCCTTTCCAAAAAAAATTTCACTTATAGCACACGGAATAGTGAAACTACCAGGATCTTTAAGTTTCTCGAAGCTTCTTCGAATTATCGCACTACACTCTCCGCTAAGTGCAACAGTTTCATGATCTGTAAACTTTCTTTTCTTTCTCAAAATATCCTTCATAAACTTGACATATTCAGGCAACTGTTCTAATGCTTCAACAAAAGGAATATTTATCGTTAATTTCTTAAGGATCTCCAAAAAGTTTCCAAATTTGTTATCCCTATTTTGTTTCTTTAATCTTTGAGGAAATGGAAGAGGTGGTTTTTCAAAAATTATCTTCATTGACTCAAGAGGATAATCCAAGTATGGATAAATCCTGTTGGAACCTTTTTCAATTTCCACCTTCTCCTTTTCTACTGCAACTTCTTTTTGCACTCTAGTTTCCAATTCTTTTCCACTCCTTAATTGAATAGCCTTAAGTTGCTCCTTTTGGATTGATCTCTACATTGCTTGGAAGTGTTTCAGAAGGTCTATTATTAAGTGCAGTGAAAATATGCCCTAATTAATTTTCAATATTTTTCATAGCAACACCTTGAGCTTGTAATTGATTTCCTATATTCAGAATCATTTCTTCAGTAGACAACTTCTTATCCTTAAATTGTGGGTTACAATTAAATCCAGGGGGATAAGATGGTCTAAAATTAGGTTTTTCTTGATTGTTCGAATTTCCAATTGGATTCATAGAATTGTTAGCCCAGTGCGGGTTGACATTAGCATTGTTATTATTCCAATTAAAATTTAGGTGATTCTTCCAACAAGGATTATAATAATTCGAATAAGGATTGTTAGGTCAATTACTAGCATTTAAAGTCTCATAAGGCGTTTGAGATTCTGTTATCTGTCCAAATAAATTTTCCTCCAACACTTGAGGTGGTTGAGAATAATTCATTCCATATTGATCTATTTTTTTAGAAAGGGTTGCAATTTGAGAAACTACCATAGTCATCATATCTGAATCATGAACACTAGCTACTCTCTTAGGATTTACCCGTTCAGAGGGCCATTGAAAATTATTAATAGCCATTTCTTTAATTAATGGTATGCTTCATCAAAATGTTTTGACATTAATGATCCACTAACAACAGCATCTATAATAGATCTTAATGATCCCACTAATCCATTATAAAATGTTTGAATTATTAACCAATCTGCTAAAGCATAATGTGGGTACTTCCTAAGAAGATCTTTAAATCTCTCTCAAGCTTCATATATTGACTCTTCTTCAAACTGACAAAAAGATGTAATATCATTTCTTAGCTTAGCAGTCTTTGATGGAGGGAAATATTTTGATATAAACTTTTAAGATAATTCTCCCCAAGTTCTAATTGATCCAGGTGCTAATGAGTTTAACCACGACTTAGCTTTATCCCTTAATGAAAAAGGAAAAAGTCTAAGTCTGATAGCGTCAGTAGAGACTCCATCGTATTTAAAAGTAGCACACAATTCTAAAAAACTAGCGAGATGTAAATTTAGATCCTCATTAGGTGTCCCAGCGAATTGATTATTTTGTACCATTTGGATAATAGCAGGTTTAAGTTCAAATGAATTAGCAGCAACATCAGGATTTTGAATAGTTATATGAATTTCATTTTTTGTTTGGTTAGCATAATCTCTTAAAGGTCTTGGCAAATTTCCAATATCATTTCTCGAATTATTTTGAATATTTGCCATTTCGCAACAATTTTTAATTTATTTTTGTTGTTTTCTAATTTTTCTGACAGTACGCTCTAACTCTGAATTGTAAGGCACTAAACCTATAGATCCACTACTACGCATATACAATCACACAAAAACCTTTTTTTTTACTTTGACTTTGTTACCACCCCGGCACCGATGCAAAAAACTTGATGCGATTGGTTTGAATACACAAATTCGACACCACTACTAGGAGACATAATTCCTTAGCAACGCTGCCAAAAACTTGATACAACCAGACTTTACTTCTATATTTTTTAAATGCAAGATTTTTTAACTTAAAATTTATATATTTATAATGATTTTGTAAAGTCTAAGCATTCAACTCAAGTATATGTATCGTATCAAGTAATACAGGGCTCTAGTGGAGTCCTAGTTATCGATCCCATAGGGAGGTTTTAAGTTGAAGCAAAGTGAAAGTTTTAACAAGTTAGAATAAAGAACTAGAACTTTCTTCTAACACTACTACTACTATGCAGAAAATAGTAACAACCAACTAAACTACAATTACTTCTAATAACTTTGAAAACAGAATTAATTAATAGACACACTAAACTAAGTATTTAAAAGGTTTTTGATATATGAGAAAAGTATCTTTCTTCTTGTAATGAGAATATGATGTGTGGATTGATATGGATTAATAATCTAATTTATTGTGCCAAATAAGAGCATAGATGATTCTTTACCTTTAGAAGAGTACCCCCTCCTCTAAATAAGAAAAGAACATTGACACATTCTAAGTTTAGTTACTAATTCTGGGGCTAGGCTGGGAGGGTACCGGCTCTCACTTCGGAGCTCCCACTCACCCTTCACCCGAAGGCTAACCTTTGATATTAGTTACTAATCTTAGAACCAATCTGGGGATTTCAGCCTGTCACCCTGAAATCTCCACATGGAAGTCCTTCAGAACACATATTCCTATTTATTTGCACGTAATTCCCATGAACTACGCAATTCATCCATGGAAATTGAATGGATCTTTCATTATTGTTGTAGGACATTAAATCCTTTCAAACTTAATGTTCAACAACATATTTTAACATTTTAATTGGCCAGATCGAAAGTAAATTAAGTTCTAAATAAAAAACCATCACAATTTCTTCATCACATTAAAAGCACATCAAATTCAATTCAAACCATCATTACATCTCTAAGCAAGAAGAAAGACAAAGAAGACTACTCAGAATTCATGGAGAAGATACAATAAAACATGAATTTTATATATATAAGAAAAGTCATACAAACCACAAAAGGAAATACAAATTATCTCTTTCTCTTCCCCGAGGCAAACTCCTTAAAGTTCCTTTGAATCCTCTTCTCTTTTTTACAACACTTGATTCTCTCTTTAGAATGGAATGGAAGAAGCAATCTCTCACTTTACTCCTTCTCCTTCACTCCTTAGAGAAGAATCCCTCTCTTCTACACTAAACCCTAACACTAAACATTAAGAGAAATTAATGGAATGCAAGAGAGCACACTCTAAAACTCTCTAGAACTCCCTTAGAATGCTCTTCCCTCGTCCAAATTCAGTTATTTAAGAGTTAGGGACCAAATCCCAAGAGTTTCCATAGGCATCCCTTCAAAATTTCGCTAAAACTCTCAAAATTTGAATTCCACCGACCTTGGGTGTCGGGCGTCGCCGCTCTATCGTCCATAGTATTTTCTGAGCTCTCTGAATTTGGGCGCCAGCAGCACCAGAATACCTTTTCCGCCATTTTGCTCATTTTTGCTCCGAATTCGTTTCTTTTTTATTCTTTTCACTCCAATCACCTAAAATCATCATACCTGCAATAAATCATGAAAAATACCTTTCTTTAAAGTGCAATATCACCAAAAATAAGTAAAATTAGATAACATAAACTATATAAATTTTTAGTGCATCAGCTACCCTTAGTTTAATCTATTATTATAATAGGAAAATGAGCATTGCCTGTTTATTTAGTGGGACAATATGAATTATCTTATTACAACCAGATTTTGTTGAATTATTCTAATAATAGGGTTGGACTAACCCTTATCACTTATCATGATGAGGTTTTGTTCATTTAGACGATCAAGATAGGGTTAGATTAGTGACCCCATAAAATCCAACGGGAAGACTCTTAGCCCCTGCACTACATGTCTTGCAATTAGATGCAAGTTGGAAAATACTTTGTAGTTTTTGTTTAGATTTAAGGCTAAGGTGTAGACAGGGATTTTCATGCATAGTTATTATTCTTTGTCTTGTGTCATCTATTGCGCACCTTGATTACTTTTTGAATGCTTTATTGAGTGTGAAATTTTTGCACTCATCTATTAGGATATATTCTTCCTTTTAGGGTGCTTTATCTAAAAGGGAGGAGCTTAATAATTTAGGTACCGTTTGGGACAGCTTATAAGTGCGGCGGCATTTTCAAAAAAATGTCGCCTCGCTATTTGTTTCGCACGTTCTGGGAGTGTTTTTCAAAATTGAGTTTTAATATTTGAACTAAACTCGGATCGGAGGGTATTACCTACATCCGGTGTTTTCACGTGAATTTTTTGCCCCACTGCCCCACTAACCTTTCGCGTTTGCCCTAGTATTCACACGAGTTCGCCTCTGTCGCTCCCGTCTCTCCCGATCCTATTCGTGGCTCCCTTCGCTGTCCATAAATTTCTCCCTCTCCTGTCTCAAGTTCTCTTTATGCATCGCGGTTTAGGTAAAAAATTTTTTGACACTATCCGTAAGTTTCTCCTGATTTCGTTCTATCGACTGAACAAAATCGTGGCGTTTGTTAGCAAATTCAAAAAGTCAATGCGTCCAATTTCCATCCAAATCGTGGATTTTGGATTTTGAAGGCATTCTTTCACCCTCTCCCTTTCTTTGGCTCCCAAGTAGGCGTCCAGAAATGGCTTTGCACAGGAAAGCGTCTGAGATCACGGATAGAAATGTTGCAATTTTTTCTTCCTCATCTGGCTGACACGATAGTAACTTGCTTCAATCCTACAGTTTCATTTCCTTTTTTTTCTTTATAGCTTCAAAGGTAAAATTAAATCCATAAGAACAGTTTTGGTATGTTTGTAAATTTATCCTTTTTAATTTTTTTACTGATAATCATCAAGCCATTTCCTTGTTCTCCAGTTTCCAATTTTCCAATAGTTTAGAATTTGAGGCATTTACAAATCTAACATCTGAATTTTCATGTTTACACATGTAACACTCAAAATTAGCATTATTACAACTCTTTAAAAGTGAAATACAACTTCTCAAGCATAGCTTAGGTATGAAATATGTAAATACATAAGAATTCTGTGTTGAGCATGTATATTTCTATTAAATTTTTTTAGCGGAAGCATATGAGATTTTTTTCTTTATCTGCAATTTGATTATTTATGACATTATGCCTTTCTTTCCTTCACTCATTGCTGATAAGTTTGCAGTAAATTGGTTTTGTTTGATTACTTTTCTCTCTTCTTTGTCGATTGGGGAAATTACTTGCAGATCACCTAAAATTTTCCCTAAAATTTTTTAGGTTACCAATTCAACGGTTAGCAATTCGACTGCTTCCCATCCGGACAAGTTTGTTCACAGTTCTGTGGTGTCAGAACCGGACAACGATCGTCGTGACATGCTCTTACATTATAACATGAATGATGTCATTTTTCTCCTTGTAATTTTAACCTGTTATTTCTTCTTTTTATTTAGGTTTCATGAAACTCACTATTATGTGTGATCTCTATGTTTTTTGTATTTAGGTTTCATGAAATGCATTGTTTAGGTTTCAGATTATGCTTGTATTTTATTTGGATAACTGTTAGTTATGTAAATGTACTGTTATATTTTGAAACATTTTCATTAATATATTTATCATGGTTTTGATCCTGCATATACAAACTAACAAAATTGGGTGGTAGGAATGTAACTGCCCCTTTAATTATTTTTATGCCCTCAATGAAGATCAGAGTTTCAACACTTCAAAATAGAAAATGGTTGAGTGGTGTATATGGGAATAATTTGTTACGTAATATAATTTATTTTGTGATAGAAACTAATAGCAAAAATCTGGTACCGCAATTATTGTTATTTCAAAACATTATTTCTGTTATGAAATGTGAGTTATTTAAATATTCTCTTGAACATACGATCATAAAGAAATGAAATAAATAAATTTCTAATATATTTGAAAATAAGATATCATTTTTAAAATAAGATTTTATATTTAAAACTAAAATTTTATATTTAAAAATTTTCCTTTTTAATTTAAAATAAGATTTTATATCTTAATAAAATTTTATTAATAAAGAAGAGCAGAAATTATTATTTTTCTAAAAACAGCTGCAGATAAGCTGTTTTAAAATGCAGAAACCAAAGAGCTCAACGGCGTATCCAAATCAGCTGCTAATCAGCAGTTTATCAGAATAAGCTGCTTATTTGGATAAGTTGGATAAGTTGCAGCTGCCCCAAACAAACCCTTAGACTAACACATTTTCTGTAGGTATTGTTTAGCTCTCATCCTACCTGATAACACCTTTTATGCGTTGCATGAGATAACCTATATTAATTTATGTTTTATATGTATAGTTCATTTTATATTTTTATCCTTGTTGTTTTAGATTCTTCTAGAAGAGTATGTACTGGAAATAAAGTGCAGGCATGAGTCTTGGAGCTTGGAGTGGGAATCGTGTAGAGAAGAATAAGAGCTATTTTTTATACCCCATACCTTAATTTTATATTATATATTTTATTGTATAGTTCTTGGATCAAGTATGTATGTGAAGCATAACCACCCTTTTTCTTTTATGGAATTGTAGCTAATTGATCACTGAAAATTTTATTAAGAAATTCATACATATTTTTGATGAAATTGCACTTTAAAGAAAGGTATTTTCTTTATTTTATTACAGGAATGGAGAATTTAGGTGATAAAAGCAAAAATCATAAAAAGAAGTGAATCTGGAGCAAAAAGGAAGAAAATAATGAAATTTGTGCTGAGTTGACGACGGCGAGATCGAGCCCGTCGATGGCGAGGCTATGAGGAGACATTTCTGAAGGAATTATAACTGTCTCGCTGACAGCGAGCCCGAGCCCGCTGACAACGAGCTAGCGCGGTTTGAAGATCTTCTAGAAGCCTCGCCGACAGCGAGGTAGTTCGTCGCCGACGGCGAGATAGTTTAAATGGCGCAGATACATTGAACCTGGACACTTTTTGAAGAGATGCTTAAACACCTCTTGGTCCTTTGCTCACCTCTATATATAGAGGCCAAAATTCAGCAGTTTGTGTGTCTTAGTGTGCAGTTTTTTTGTGTTAATTGGTATTATTGAGTGTTAAGTGTTATAAGTGTGTTAATTTGAGTCTTTAGTGAGTCTTTAGTGAGTTAGTGAGTTTTTTTAGTGAGTCTTGTTGTACTGGAAGGAAGAGTCAAAGGAATTGCGAGGAGTCTGCTTGGGGAGAAATCGAGATAAGTATTTGTATTTATTGTTTTTTAACTTTAAATGAAATCCATGCTTAGTTTAGTTCCCATGCATTCTGAGTTGTTTATTAGTCTTTCTCCCTGTTATGAAATTAAGTGACTTGATGAACTAAAAATAGAAGTACTTTTATATATAAATAAATTGTGATAATTTTTACTGAAAACTTAATTTACTTTCAAACTGGCCATTTGATTTGTTAAAATGTGTTGAATATCAATTATAGTAAAAATTACATCTGATATTCGGGGAATTCAAAAGCCTTGGAAGGAAGGTGCAAATAAATAGGAAATAATATCACTGGGCGTAGAATTGAGCATTTTAGTGTGACAGACTAAAATATTCAATTCGGTCCTATTGTTTGAGAGCTGAAGTGTAGATGTTAGCCCTCATGCGAGGGGAACGTGGGAGCTCTGAAGTGGCAGTCGGTATCCTCCCAGCCTAGCCGCAGATTCAGTAATCAAACATAGGATTAGTCAATATTCTTTACACCTGGACCAAAGGGTAAAGAATAGGAATGCTCCTATTTGACACAATACCTTAAAATTATCTATTTAAATTCATCAATCACTTAAATTTCTAAACAAGAGGAAAGATACTTTTTCTAAATAGTTAAAACTTATTTAGCGATTAGTTTAATTTCCTGCACTTTCAATAAGTATTATTTTTCTATTTAGTTAAGTTACCTAATTAAAATACGTAGTTTACTTTATTGCGCTTAAATTTAGAATTCCAAATTTTCGTATACTATTTTAAAATTATTATTATTATTTTAAAATTAGCTGTTATTTTATTTTCTTTTTCCCTGTGGGATCGATAACCAGGACTCCACTAGAGCCCTGTATTACTTGATACGATATGTATACTTGCGTAGCATCCACAACATAAACAATTACAATTCTATACATATAATATATCGGGGTCAAGTTTTTAGCTTCGTTGCAATTAAATTAAAAATATCATAATATAAAATTATGGGTCAAGTTTTTGGCGCCGTTGCCGGGGAAAGTAAGAAAACTTTACTAGAGTAACTGACTATTTTAAAATAATCATAATAAATAAATTAATATCTATTCTAAAATTGTATGCGCAAATTTGGAAACGAAAATTTAATACCTTACGATTCTGAATTAGAGCGTACAATTAAAAGAATTAGAAAACAAAAGAAACAAATTATAAATTTAACACAAATGGCGAATATTCCTGAAATTCAAAATATGAACCAACAAAGACCATTAAGAGATTATGCCAACCCTACATCAGATGAAATTCATTTAACTATTCAAAACCCTGATGTAGCTGCTAATTCATTTGAACTTAAACCTGCAATTATCCAAATGGTATAAAATAATCAAATTAGTGGTTCACCTACTCACGATCCTAACTTACATCTTGCTAGTTTTCTAGAACTTTGTGCTACTTTTAAATATCAAGGAGTATCTGACGATGCTATAAGACTTAGACTTTTTCCTTTTTCATTAAGGGATAAGGCTAAAATGTGGTCGAATTCGTTAAGCACCTGGATCTATTAAAACTCGGGGAGAATTATCGAAAAATTTCTATCCAAATATTTTCCACCATCTAAAACTGCTAAGTTTAGAAATGATATAACTTCTTTTTGTCCGTTAGATGGAGAATCAATATATGAATCTTGGGAGAGATTTAAGGAACTTCTTAGAAATGCCCACATCATGCGCTACCAGTATCGGCCGATTATTTAAACCTTTTATAATGGATTAGTATGATCTTTAAGATCAATCATCGATGCCGTCGCTGGAGGTTCATTAATGTCTAAACCATTTGATGAAGCTTATGCACTAATCAAAGAAATGGCAACAAATAATTTCCAATGGCCTCGCCGATAGAGTAAATCCGAAAAGATAGCCAGCATTCATGAAAACGATGCAATATCTATGTTAGCTTCTCAAATTGTTGCTATATCTAAGAAATTAGATCATTTTGGAATGAACTACTCTCCTACTTTAGAAGAAAACTCATCTGGACAAATCATAGAATCTCAAACTAATTATGAAACTTTAAATGCTATTAAGAATAGAACTAATAACCCTTATTCAAACTATTATAATCCTGGTTGGAAAACTCATCCAAATTTTAATTGGAATAACACATCTAATCAACAATGGATGTATCAACCTAATCAAGCAAATCCAAACTATAAACCTAATTACCCACCTGGATTTAATAACAATAACCCTCAATTCAAAGATAAGAAATTATCTATGGATGAATTAATTTTGAATATGGGTCATCAACTACAAAATCAAGGAAATAAACTACAAATTCAAGGAAATCAATTACAAATTCAAGGAACATCTATTAAAAATATCGAAACTCAACTTGGACATATTGCTACTGCGCTAAATAATAAAATACCTGGAACTTTTCCTAGTAATGTGGAAATAAATCCTAAAGATCAAAGAAAAGAACAAATTAAAGCAATACAACTAAGGAGTGGAAAAGAATTAGAACCTCAAATTCAAAAAGAACTTGAAAGCCAAAAGAGGAAGTGGAAATTGAAAAGGAAACAATTCAACAAGATTCAAACTTAGAACATCCTTTAATACCTATGAAAATTTCTTTGAAAAACCTCCACCACCATTTCCTCAACAACTAGCTCAACATAAAAAAGATAAACAATTTGCTAAATTCCTTGAAATATTAAAGAAATTAACAATCAATATACCTTTTGTCGAAGCTTTAGATCGTATGCCAAATTATGTAAAATTTATGAAAGATATTCTAAATAAGAAAGGAAAATTCTCTGATAATGAAACAGTCGCACTTAGTGAAGAGTGTAGTGCTATTATTCAGAAGAAGCTTCTTGAAAAATTAAAAGATCCTGGTAGTTTCACTATACCCTGTGCTATAGGAGAAAAATTTTATGGAAAAGCTTTGTGTGACTTAGGAGCAAGCATCAATCTAATGCTTCTATTGATTTTTAAGAGATTAGGATTAGGAAAAATTACACCTACTTCAGTAACCCTTCAATTAGCTGATCGTTCAGTTACCTATCCTAAGGGAGCTATTGAAGATGTGTTAGTAAAAGTGGATAAATTTATCTTCCCAGTAGATTTTATTGTTTTAGATATGGAGGAAGATAAAGAAATTCCTATCATTTTAGGAAGACCATTTTTAGCTACTGGAAAAGCTATGATTGATGTTCGAAAGGAGAATTAACTATGAGAGTAAATGACCAAAAAGTTACCTTTAATATTGAAAAATCAATGAAATATCCCTCGCTAGAAAAAGATGATGAATGTTTTCGGATGGAAATACTTGAACATTTACAACAAGAACATTTTAAGGAATATTATGAAGATAAATTAGAAAAAGAAAACACCGAAATAATTGAAGATAATAATGAAGAACTAGATTATATTCAGGAAAGATTTGAATTTTTGGATATTACTGAAAATACTGACAAGAATATAGTTCCATCAATTATTAAACCTCCCGAACTCGAGCTAAAAATATTACCCGATCATTTGAAATATGCTTATTTAGGTAATTCTTCAACTTTATCGCTTATTATTTCATCCGCATTAAACGAATCTCAAGAACAAAAACTTTTAGAAACTTTAAAAAAATATAAGAAAACTTTTGGTTGGACTTTAGCGAGATATTAAAGAAATTAGTCCTTCAATCCGTATGCATAGAATTATTTTAGATGATGAACATAAACCTAAAGCAGCATCCCCAAAGAAGATTAAACCCGATAATGAAAGAAGTAGTTAAGAAAGAAATTTTAAAATGGTTAGATAATGGTATTATATATCCTATTTCGACAAGGCTTGCGGTAAGCCCAATTCACCGTGTTCCTAAGAAGGGAGGAGTGACCGTCACTCGCCAATGAAAATAACGATCTTATTCCTATAAGACAAGTTACCGGTTGGCGTATATGTATCGATTATAGGAAATTAAATACCGCCACCAGAAAGATCACTTCCCTTTACCATTTCTAGACCGTATGTTAGATAGATTAGTCGGACATAAGTATTTTTGTTTTCTAGATGGATACACCGGTTATCATCAAATACAAATTGCTCCCGAGGATCAAGAGAAAACTACATTTACTAGTCCTTACGGAACTTTCGCTTTTCGAAGAATGCCTTTTGGATTATGTAATGCACCGACAACATTCCGTAGATGTATGATGTCTATATTTAGTAAGCTAATCGACAATGGAATAGAAGTATTTATGGATGATTTCTCCGTATTTGGAACATCATTCGACACATGCTTAACTCATCTTGAAAAAGTATTAGAAGTATGCGAGAAAATAAATTTAGTTCTAAATCGGGAGAAATGTCAATTTATGGTTGCGGGCGGCATTGTATTAGGGCATAAAATTTCGGAAAAGGCATGGAAGTGGACCCCGCAAAAATTCAAGTTATAGCTAAATTACCACCTCCAACTATGGTAAAAGGGGTAAGAAGTTTTCTTGGACATGCTCGGATTCTACGTACGCTATATAAAAGATTTTTCAAAAATTACTAAACCTCTATGCCAACTTCTCGAAAAGGATAAGAAATTTGAATTTATAATCGAATGCCCGAATGCTTTTGAACTCTTAAAAGAAAAATTAATTACAGCACATATAATAGTTTCACCTAACTGGGAGAAACCATTTGAGCTTATGTGTGATGCTAGTGATTATGTTGTAGGAGCAGTTCTTGGGCAAAGATATAAAAGGATTTTTAAAGTTATATACTATGCTAGTAAAACTCTAAATGATGCTGAAATAATTTATACAGTTATAGAAAGAGAATTATTAGCGGTAGTATATGGTTTTAATAAATTTAGACCTTACCTAATAGGAACAAAATGTATCGTGCATACTGATCATTCTGCTATCAAATATTTAATGCAAAATAAATATTCCAAACCAAGATTAATTAGATGGATGCTATTAATGCAAGAATTTGATTTTGAGATCATTAATAAGAAAGGAGCTGATAATCAAATTGCGGATCATTTATCAAGATTAGAAAATCATGAATTATCCGATATTGAAAATGAAATTATGACAGCTTTTCCCGATGAACAACTATATAATATCAATGAGTGGAAAATACCATGGTATGTTGATATAGTAAACTATATAGTTAATGATATTTTACCACCTATGCTAACTTTGCAACAACAGAAAAAATTCATCCATGATACGAAAACCTATTTTTGGGATGAACCATATTTATATAAGCAATGTAAGGATTTAATTATTAGAAGATGTGTACCTTATGAAGAAATCGAACCAATTATTCAAAAATGTCATGATTCCGATTTTAGTAGGACATTTTGGGACCGATAAAACCGCTTATAAGATTCTACAATCTGGATTTTACCGGCCTACTCTATTTAGAGATGTATACAGTATATATTAAAACTTGCGATAAATGTCAAAGAGTAGGAAATATATCTAGAAGAAACGAAATGCCTCTAAATTTTATATTAGAAGTTGAAATTTTTGATGTTTGGGGATTAGATTTTATGGGACCTTTTATTCCTTCGTTTGGAAACTCATATATATTAGTAGCTATTGATTATGTTTCCAAATGGATCGAGGCACAAACTTTACCTAGGTGTGATACTAAGAGTGTTTCAAAATTTCTGATGAAAAATATTTTTACTAGATTTGGAATGCCGAGAGTGATTATCACTGACGGAGGAACTCATTTTAGAAATAAATACATTCACAAACTAGTAGAAAAATACAATATTACTCATAAGATATCCATCGCTTATCATCCACGGACTAACGGATTAGCCGAAGTATCTAATCGTGAGATTAAACGTATTTTAGAAAAATCAGTAGACCCAAATAGGTTAGATTGGTCTATTCGATTGAGACATCGCATTATGGGCCTATAGGATCGCTTATAAAACTTCGATTGGAATGACTCCTTACGAGCTTATATATGGAAAAACATGCCACTTACCGATTGAATTAGAACATAAAGCATATCGAGCGATTAAAGAATTTAATTATAATATGAAGGAAGTCGGTGAGAAAAGATTGCTGCAATTAAATGAATTGGAAGAATTAAGAAATGAATCATATGATAATGATCGGATTTATAAAGAAAAGATGAAATTATGGCATGATCGGAAGATTAATCAGAGAAATTTTGAACAAGGACAGGAAGTTTTGCTATATAATACTATATTGAAATTATTTCCCGGAAAATCGAAGTCTCGATGGTTAGGACCTTTCACCATAACTCAAATATTTTCATACGGAACTATAGAAATCGAAGATCCAAAAACCGTACATAAATTTAAAGTTAATGGACATAGATTAAAACCATATTTCGAAGGTATAAGACCTAACTATAAAGAGGTTTTAATGCTTAGTCGACTCCGATTAATAATTGAAATTAGGTCGGGCTGACGACGTTAAACCAAGCGCTTTATGGGAGGTAACCCATATTAGTTATCTATTTTTATTGTATCTTAATAGTTAGTCAATATTATTGAAACTTTACTACTCAATTATTATTAAGAATCATCACATATTCGAACCATTATGATGAGAAAAGAAATTATTCGATTTAGAGCAAATTTGGACATTATTTTGGAATCTCGCCGACGGTGAGCTCGATACTCGCCGACAGCGAGGTTCGCGCCTAAATTAAATTCAGTTTATTTATCGAGCTCGCCGACAGCGAGAAACGTCCCGCCGACGAGCCGAGAACATGGGAGGCGGCTTATAACCGAGTCGCCGACGGCGAGAAACTTCTCGCCGACAGCGAGGAAGTTATAAAGATGAGTTATTTATACATTGAATGCCGATTTGGACGGTTTCAACACCAATTCCTTAGTGAAAATCCATTCTTAAAACATTCTAGATCTGCCATCTCCACTAGAATTCATTACATTCACCATAATGGCCTCCAAATTCTTAGATTCCTCTAAATCTGGAGTGTTTAACCGGAGGAAATTTTTGAGTGCGGAAGCGCAGCGGATCTTCAACAAGGTTTTGGTAAAGAAAAGAGTTATCAAGGAACGGGATTTGTCAATCGAGGATTAGAGAATTCCACTACGAAGATAGAAGAAATGATCGCGCAGCAAGCACTCGGGAGGTATTTTGTTACACTACGTCTCGCCGTTGTTATTCCAGTTGTGAAAGAGTTCTACTCTAACTTACATGCGATCAACAATGGGAATATCTACATCCGAGGAAGATGGGTGACGTTTACTCCATCAAGAGTAAATGAATTATTCTATATAGAAAACACCCCGGTATGTCACTATTCAAATTTTGTGCCTTCTCGATATAATATGAATGAGATATTTCGATATCCGACCGATGAACCGGAAGATCGGGAAATGCGTGAAGACGGGTATGTTAGTTTCTCCGCATCACTTTTGAATCCCGTCTCAAAGCACCGACACTTTTTCATCTCATCTAAATTGTTACCTACTATGAGGGTAAACAAGGTTTCGAAATAATGCGCTATATCGAATTATTGTATTCAAATTGGATCGCCTATTGATGTTGGATCAATAATTGTTAAGTCTACATTGGGTTTAATTGTGCATGGGTCGGCTCACGTACCAGACACCCATCTACTATTTTTGCATTATGCGCCAGCACTGTGTTTCTTATGAAGCTTGGGAAAAGGTTCTGTTACCTTGGAAGCCGCTTGATCCTACAGATATGTTCCCTACTTTGGACAATAATGAAGACATTACATTCATCTCTGATAGAGCTTCATGTTGACCACAATATGTCACCAGGCCTCGCCATCTGCAGATCATTCCGGAATACGAGCTGGAGAGAATGAAGAATGTTGAAAAGAAAACCTTTGAATACTTCGAGAGAATTAAAGGCAGAAGAATCAATATACTAGAGGGCCTCGAGCTACATACGTACGTATTCTCGCAGTATGAACAACAAGAAATCGTGGATTGCATCCGGGATTTGAAAAGAATGGGCCGAGCGAGCCGCCCGAGGGAAAACACATACTCGAACCCCGGAGATGGATGCCGTGGAAGGGAAGAATCACAATACAATGTGGATGTTGTTACAACTTTGCGGAGGACGAGAAGGGAAACCCACCGGAATACTCCGTCATGGGCAAGTGGATCCGATGCCATTAGTCATCAAGAGAATGGTAAAGAGATTGATAACATGGAGGGTACGCCGGCAGATCGCATACCCAATAGCCGCATTATTAACATCTACAAGCGAGGTGACCGCATACCCCCACACATAGATCACCACGACTTTGTCGGACCTTTCGCACAGCCTCTTTCCCGAACGAGTGTAACATCATGTTCGGATATGACCTCCGGATAGCAGGCCCGGTGAGTTCCGAGGGCCGTTGAAGATACCTTTACCGGTAGGTTCCGTCATGATTCCGAAGGGCAACGGAGCGGATATCGCTAAGCATTGCATACCAGGAGTACCAGTGAAGCGGATCTCGCTTACTTTCGGGAGGATGGACGACAGGAAGACACCTTACCATTTCCAACCGTATCCGGAGCTAGAGAGCCTCCGGCCTACGAGCCGTGAGTTACATGGAAAATATCACACCTCCAATGTACATCTATACGGCATTCTTGCCAAGGATGGCTTGGAAGGTGATGTTATCGACCATGTACCCCACTATTCGGACATGGATTTTTGACGGATGCTTCTTTGGATGGATCGACGAAGATCATACATAGTCCGTTTCGAGTCTACATGGATTGTATGAAATATATTCCGCATCAAGTTGTATGATGTATCTTCGACATGATTGGAATGAAAGTGACCATGTCACATTTTTGGCCTTCACCTCTTTTGTGCAAATTGACCGGTAAACGCCATTAAAGTTAAATGAACTTCGAACAAAGAACGTAAAAGAAATAAAAAAAAGAGAATAAAAGAAAACTTTCCTTAAAAAATCTAAAAAAATGACGAACACCAAATTCACATGAACATTAAAAAAACGATAAAATAAAATTTGAATCATTAAAAGATAAACAAAATCAACATAAATGTTAAATCAAATCTCAAATCAAATTCTCAATCAAATTTCAAATCCAATCTCGATCAAATTTCAAATTTGATCTTCCAAATTTCAAATCAAATCTTAAATCAAATTTCAATCGAGTTCAAACTCATCCTTCCAAATTTCGAATTCAATCTTTCCAGATTTCAAATCTCAATCAAATTTCAAATTCGATCTTCCAGATCTCAAATCAAATCTCAATCAAAATCAAACTTTTGGGTCGAGGATTTCACATCCAAGACTGCATTGCTTTAGGATCATTTCCCTATCGCAATGAAGTACATCAAAATCAAACTTTTGGGTCGAGGATTTTACATCCAAGACTGCATTGCTTTAGGATCATTTCCCTATCGCAATGAAATACATCAAAATCAAAGTTTTGGGTCGAGGATTTTACATTGCATTGCTTTAGGATCATTTCCCTATCGCAATGAAATACATCAAAATCAAACTTTTGGGTCGAGGATTTTACATCCAAGACTACATCGCTTTAGGATCATTTCCCTATCGCAATGAAATACATCAAATCAAACTTTTGGGTCAAGGATTTCACATCCAAGATTGCATTGCTTTAGGATCATTTCCCTATCGCAATGAAATACATCAAAATCAAACTTTTGGGTCGAGGATTTCACATCTAAGACCGCATCGCTTTAGGATCATTTCCCTATCGCAATGAAATACATCAAAATCAAACTTTTGGGTCGAGGATTTTACATCCAAGACCGCATCGCTTTAGGATCATTTCCCTATCGCAATGAAGTACATCAAAATTCAAACTTTTGGGTCGAGGATTTTACATCCAAGACCGTATTGCTTTAGGATCCTTTCCCTATCGCAATGAAATACATCAATTCAAACTTTTGGGTCGAGGATTTTACATCCAAGACTGCATTGCTTTAGGATCCTTTCCCTATCGCAATGAAATACATCAAAATCAAACTTTTGGGTCGAGGATTTTACATCCAAGACCGCATCGCTTTAGGATCATTTCCCTATCGCAATGAAGTACATCAAAATCAAACTTTTGGGTCGAGGATTTTACATCCAAGACCGCATTGCTTTAGGATCATTTCTCTATCGCAATGAAATACATCAAAATCAAACTTTTGGGTCGAGGATTTTACATCCAAGACCGCATCGCTTTAGGATCATTTCCCTATCGCAATGAAGTACATCAAAATTCAAACTTTTGGGTCGAGGATTTTACATCCAAGATCGCATCGCTTGGGATCATCTCCCTATCGCAATGAAATACATCAAATTTAAATTTCTGGGGTTAAGGATTTTACATCCGAGACTGCACTGCTCTAGGATTTTTTCCCTATTGCAATGAAATACACCAAAATCAAACTCTTGAGGTTAAGGATTTTACATCCAATACCGCATTACTCTGAGATCTCTCCTCATTGTAATGATCCAATCCAATCGATTCAATTTTATTTCGAGGTTGAAAATGTTACATCTAAAACCTCAAAATTCCAATTCTGATTTCAAATCAAATCCCTTCAAGTTAATTTTAACAAAACTTCAATCTAAATTGAAACTCCAAATTGAAATCTAAACTCACACATCGAAACTTAAATTGAAACAAAATAAAATCTAAATTGAATTTCCCCAGATCATGTGATTTGGAATTCACCTCCATTTCCTTTCCCTGCCGAGAGTTCGAGAATCTCCGGTTTCGCAGGTATGCTCGACACTCCCCGACGGAAATTCTTCTACTTCGTCCTAAGTTTGGCACTCGGACATCCGTGTCGGTTTTGTTGATCGCTTCGGTCAACACCAATACGCGCGGTGTGCTCCTTCGCACTCACCACACCTATCGGGGGTCCATTTGTCGACCTCATTTTCGATGAGGTCTTCTCTTCTTTTAGTACTTAGGATCTAGCCTTCAGGCTTTTCCTTTCGACTATCTTAGAGGAATAGAATCGGGATCCACCATCTAGAATTTCAAACCACTTCTTAACTCCCCGCAAACTCCACAAATTCGACTATAGACCCCTAATCACCTGTGAGGGTCGAAATCAAATGTGGAAGTTTAAAGGATGAGTTCCTATAGGACTCTTTGGCCTTAGGACCGCCCAGGTGGCTCGGTCTCGGTGAAGGGGCCGACTTACACACACACTACACCTATACACTACACTTTCACACACCTATACCTAACTTGACCTCCTGACTCATGTGGGTGATTCACATGGATGGTCCTTAACCCCTAAGCCCTTAGCTAAGAGGGTTAGGAACAACAAAGTGGATGCCTCAAATGAGTCCCTTCATGGCTCATGTGGGCTTGATGTGGCTTCATGGCTCAACCAAAATGATTTCATTCCACTTATATTCACCCAATCTTCAATTTTCCAAATTTTTAATTTTTGACCCCCGGGACCCTACACCCGCCTAACATACCCAAAGCCCTTGAAATTACCCAAATTTTTCAAAATCACCTAAATTACCCAAGATTCCCCAAAATCAATCCCAAACATTTCCACATCACTCAAATTGATCATCCATACCCAAAAATACCAAAAATTCTAAAAATACCTCCAAATACCCTCCAAATACCCTCCAAATACCCAAAATACCCCCCTTGACCCAAAAATCCAAAAATTCAGAAAATTCCCAGAAAATTCCAGAAAATCCCAAATATTCCCAATTTTATTTTGTCCAACTACACCATGGGACAATTTTTTCAATTTACCCCACTTTTGTCAAAACCCCAATTTGACCCATTTTAACCCAAAGTGAACCCAATGTCAAACCTAACCTACCCAATTGACCCAAATTCTGGTCAAATTCAATTCTAAACTTCAATTCAACATTCCTAATACCAATCTAGACCAAATTCAAGTCCAATTTGATTGACATTTGAATCCAATTTCACTTTTGGCCTTAAAGCCCAATTTGGACCCATGACCCAAACCTAACCCAAACTCACCCAATTCAACTCCAATTAACCCCAAATCTTTTCTAAATCTTCCTCAGCATCCCCACAAGAAAAACACTAACATGATTTGCCCAAAATTTAGACCCAAACCCCACTCAAATTCAACCCAAAGCTAAAAGGCCCATTTTTGACCTAAACCCAAACCTAACCCAAATGAGCCCAAACCCCAAAATCAAAGCCCAACCAAAGTCAAAACCTCCTTGAAACACTCCCATAAACATTTCTCAACAATAATTTTACATCAATTTCAACCCTAGCCCAACATTGGCCCAACTTGGCCCACTTGGACCTATATTGGCCCATTCACCAAAAGAACCCAAATTCAACCAATTCAAACCCAAATCACTCCCAATTTGCTTCAAGTCACTCATGATACATCCATGAGCTAAACCCAACAATTATTTGGCCCAACCTCTTTACAAAATTTCATCCCAAAATCCATTTTAAAATTCAAAAGGCCCATTCCTTAAACCATCTTAAAAGCCCATCTAAAACCATTTCAAAAAGGCCCAAAATTGGTCCCAAAGCCCACATGATATTTCTCTACATCATCCATTCAATTAAAATCATCCCGAAGTCATAGACCAATGATCAAATAATTCTAAATGAAGCTTCATCCAAATTTTCACCAAAATATCCAAAATTCTTAAAACCCATTTTCATGAAATTGACCAAACTTTTTCCAAGCCAAATGTGAGCCATTGAGCCATGTACAAGCCACATGGAAGCCATGGAGACCACTTTCCACCTCACCAAGCCATTAATGGCAAGAAGAGGGGATTCTTTCCTAATCCTTCATTAAGCCCTTTTAACCATATTCATGTCACACTCTAAACCATGCTTAGCCACCTCACCATGGATGGAGACTTCACCACTCCAATCAAGCCGAACCAAATGACTTTCTCTCAGCCCCACACCGAGTCATGGGAGGGTGAACCAAACCCATTTGCATGAGTTGACCAAAATGAGCTCAAAATACACTCTCCCCCATTCCATTTTAATCAAGCTTTTTACACATGTCAAACTCCAATCGACTTCACCAAATTCAACCCCTAACCCACTCCGACCTCGAGGGTGACCCATGCCTGGCCGGCCAGCCACCAGCCGCCGGAAAACACCATGGCCGAGAGCTCACATGTGAGCCCAACTTGGAATTCTCACCTGCCGAGCCGCCCCATCCCCGCCGACCATCGGAGCTGTTCTTCTCTTGCCAAGAGCAGCTGATCCCAAGACCTAACTCTCCCCGGGAGGCCCTCCACCCTCTCCTATTTAAACACCACCCCTCTCGGCCATGAGAGGTGCCGAAAACAAACCTTAAGGAAACTCGCCAAAATTGTTCCGTACTCCTCCCCATACACAGAGCACTTGATCCCCACCGAGATCCTCCTACCATTTCTTCTCTCGCGAGCTCAATTTCGTAGTCGAAATCTAGGCCCAAAACCAGGACACTTCTCCACAGAGGAGCCAATCCCCAAATCGATTGGTTCTACACCTTCACTGCACCGAGGGAAGGTGTCCACCAACAAAAACCCCATCTCCAGGGCCACCCAATTGCTCCAGACCTCCAAGCTTTGTGATCGGCCGTGGTCGAAATCCCACCTAGGCAATTCACTGCGACCAGGAGACTTCATCCGGAGCTTCGCTGGGATCCAATCGAAGATACAACAACTCTCAGATCGAAGCCACACTTCTCTGAGCAAAGGTATGGCCTCACTCTTCTTCCCGAGCTTCTGAACATTCTCCATTTTTATTGCGTAAATTTCATCCCACATAAACCGTATAGATGTGTTCGTCTTCTCAAGACGAATCCATAAAGCATAAGAACATGAAAATCCATTGAGTATCGAGTGAGATCTTAGTGGATTTAGTGTGGACGGCTCTCGGGTGAGGACGCTCGGGGACGATGAACGGATGCCGTCCATTCAATACACGTGCGGACGGACGGCTCAGATGGCGTCGGATCAGGAGACGGTACGAGAATCGCGGGGCCCGGGCTGCTGACTCAGAGGGCGGCGTCGAATGGGAGCGCGACGCATGTGCGTTCGGAGATGCCGAGGATGACGCGGCGCCGCGTGGATAAATAGAAAATTAGGGATTTTTCCGATTTATTTAATTCCCTAAACTTCAAAAATTCATAACTTTCGTGTAGAAAAATAAAATAAAAATACCCTCGTCGCAGTGAACGGAGGAGAATAATGTGGAAAAGAAATTATTTAATTTCACCAAGTATTTTATTTTTAATAATTTATTTACTCTCTGCCTATTTTTAATTCTCCATGCATGTATACAATTCACCATGGCATGAGACCATAGGATTTCAAGCCTCCGAATTTGGGAACATTCCCCGAATTTTCCAAAGTCGAGGCCATCCCTATGAAAAGTTATCGATTTTTCAAATTCATGTTACTCGTTTTGAGTATTTTAATTCCAATAAATAGCATGTTGTGAAATAAATTCTAGGAAAATTTGTTGATGTTCCTTATGACTCGAGGACCTCAGTGAAAAATAGGTTTTGAGTTAGTTCATTTAAAACAACCCTAATCGGCTTAAACACCCAAAATGGATCTCTAATTAATTAGAGCTAACCATACATAAAATTGACTTGAAATCAATTCTCCACTCGACCTTTAGGATCAGAGGAACCCACCATAAAAATTTGAGGTCAATCGACTCGGTTAGCCCTACTAATCGGGTTGATTAAGCCATTTAGTCATTTTAAACTTTAAAAAATTCATAACTTTCAAAATACTTTTCAAAAATTCACCAAATTGGTTTTGGAGCCTCTCTGATATCAGGGGAATTTAAGAAAATTAAAATTTCAATTTTCTAAAAAAGTTGATTTTTAATATTATTTTAATATTTTAATAATTAAAAAATAATAAAAATCACAAAAATAATAAAATTCACCAAAATGTCACATTTTAAATTTTAATCATTTAGGAACAAACCCCATATTTTTCTTAGGTCTATTTAGTGAGATATTAAATTTTAAAGCTCTAGGGTAATTTTAAAATTAAAAAATGTATTTTCTAGCATTTTCACTAAAATAATTATAATAAATCACAGAAAAATCAGAAAATTGTAAAATTTGATTCTCTGATTTCCTTGATATCAGAGAGATTTTTGAAAAATATAAAATTTATTTTTCAACATTTATTTTATTTTTAAATTAATTAACACTCCAAAATTTAAAATAATTATAATAAAAATAATATAATTCAAAAAATCACCAAAATTGGTCCAAGTGCTTCTCTGGTCATTAGGAATGTCCCCTAATTTTCTTAAGGACAGAAACTTTCCCTTGGTCATGTTATTAAATTTTCCTCGGAAATCTCTATTTTCTACCAAAAATAATTATATAAATAAATTAAATACAGAAAAATCACATTTTCTCCTCTCATGTCTTTATTGACATATGAGTGAAGTCACATAAAAATTTCAAGTTCATTCGAGTTCAATTTAGTGAGTTATAAAATTATTAAGCTTAAAGGGTAAAGTGGTAATTAAAATTTTTAATCCTTAATTAAAACTTTAGGTTTAATAAAAAATTAATAAGTAAAATATTTAATCCTAATCTGATTTGGATGATTGAAATTTAAATAATTAAAGGGTAGAAACCCATTAAGCAATTTAAAATGATTAAACCTTAATTAAATAATTGATTAAATTTGGAAGAATAAAAAAATCGGAATTATTAAAATAGGGATATTATTAGGAAGAGATTTATTCTTTAATTTAAAAATCCCTAAATTAATTATCTCATTAATATTCAATTCTTAATTAAAATGATAACTCAAATTCAAAACATTAAAAGACTTAATCATTAAACTAAAATTAAATTATTAAACTCTTTTAAAATTTCAATTAAAATTAAAAATTAAATTAAATTAAGTAAATTAAATTGAATTAAATTAAATTAAATTAAATTAAAATTAAAAGTTGAATTAAATTAAATTAAATTAAATTAAATAAAATAAACAAATTAAATTAAATTAAATGAATTAAATTAAATTAATATAAATAAATAAAACCAAATTAAATTAAGTTAAACCAAATTAAAAAATTAAATTAGATGAGTAAAATTAAATTAAATTAAATTAAATTAAATTAAATCAAATCAAATTAAAATTAAATCAAATCAAATTAATTTAATGTAACATCAAATCAAACTAAATTGAATTAAATTGAATTAAATTAAATTAAAACTCAATTAAATTAAATTAAATTAAATTAAGTCAATTAAATATAACATCACCAAAGACATAAAGAATTCAAAATAAATCTAAAATAACATGAACACTATTCCAAATTTAAACCCATTAATGGAAATTAAACTAAATCACAAACCATTTAACACCAATTTACCTTCAAAAGCTTTAGTTATCATAACTCCTAAACGTAATATTAAATGAAATGTTACTTCACCTATAGGATATTCAAATGTCCTAGCTCATCGAGCAAGATAACAAAACTTGAGATTCTTGGACGATTAATTCATTTGTATAATTAAATTCATTTGGACTTAAAACAATTCTAAGCAATATCGAAAAGATGTTTAAGATTCTTCTTAAACACTTTCTCAATATGATAGGATGTTTATAAGAACAATTGAATTTAATTGTTGTTTAATGAAGAAAATCGTCTTCAAACCAAAACACAAGGAACCTAGATGTCATAGGAAATGACTAGCTATAGGATTAGGAATTTGGTAGAAAACCATAACCCTTCCCTTAGCTTTACCTAGAAACTTGCTTAAATATTCTAATTGTGTTTTAAGTGCAGCTTGGGATGACTGGAAGACCCTCCAGTACGCTCGTTATGTTATTGCAATTTACTTTCTTGCAATTTACATTATTGCAATTTCATTAATCGCATCGCACTTACTTTTCTTGCATGATAAACAACCGTTGCATGAAAACCCACACCTTTAGGATAGTCCCTAAAACCGAAACCAAAACTAAGTTAAAAGTCATTGCAAGATAAAATTCACCGCCACAACATTTCAAAATATAAAACAACTCAAAATTTAATCATGAACGTAACACAAAACTACAATTACAATTAAATTAAAACGTCCCGTTGGATGATCGGGAATACCTCGGATGATGTAACCTACGTGTTGCTAACGGGATTTCCCACGGTCTAAATGAAAGTGTGGAACTCATTCGATTGAGTTTAGCAAATTCATCCGGACTAAGTGAATTCGATAAAAATAAAGATGCCAGAAGGATGGAACCGTGGGATCTTAACCGGTGTCGTTATAATCAACTTTAAGATTTTTTTTAATTAAAACATAAAAAAAACACTTGGAAATTAAAATTTTCTCTAAACCAAAACACTTTTCTCATCCCCTGATTTATGATTTCTAAAACTAAACCTCTGCAACAACAAGGAGCTCGGAGCATGGTGGGCAAAGACGGCCATCGTCATCAAGAAACCCGAGTCTACTTCAAGAAAACTTTCCTAGAATTAAATAACAAAGCCATAGGACTTCGAGGTAGTTCGCCTAGTGCAACATAAATCCTCAACTCTTCGTTAGGCACTTGCATTGCAAATTAAGCCCTAACCGGTCTTAGGATTCCGAGGTAGTCGTCCGGTACGACAATAAACCCTCACATCTTCGAGTGCTATTTGTTTGATTTTATCATACAAATATAAGCCCTAATTAATTAAAATCGGCAAGATCAAAACATTTAAATAAATATTAGGACTTTCCTAAACTCAAGCCAAACAATAGGATAGTCAGGAAATTACCGAAGTTCGCTTCGAATCTGTGATTTCTCCTACTTTTCTTCCTTTGGATTCCCAAAACAAAATGTTCCAAATTTGATCCATTCCCTATTGAAATTCCAAAATTCAATCCTCGAAAACTTAAACTTCGAAATCCTTGAGAGCGAATTATTGATTATTATCGAGAGTTTTCTTAGGTGATTCCCATCACTTAAGATGTAATTAACTATAGGGGCTTGCCCTTATAGTGGAATTTTAAAAGAACCCGTGTAATATAAACCCCGTTTAATGCTTTCATATTAAGCGGGGAATTTGTCGGCTTATAAAATTGGTTCGCGGACCAAACGGATGTTACAAATCTTCTAGTTTATTTAATCGAGCCCCACCGTCGTAGCGATGTGTCTATCCTTAGGGATAGATACACGGTTTGTGGTGCGGTGCTCGTTTATATAAACTATTTGGGATGTGAGATCGATTTAATCTTATATCTTAAAACCTTCAAATTTAAAATTATTTTCAAAATCAAATACTACTTTTCAAAATTATTTATTTAAATTCGCCGACAGCTTCTGTTAGGCGACCCCCTTTTTTTAAAAAAATAAAACACACAACCTGAAAATATGCCGACACTTCACAGAATAATCCTATAGCAAGGCCTATTTCAGATAAAACGGAGTTACTTATGAAGAAAATTAATGGAATGGAGAAAGAACTGCATAATGTGAGAGATTTAATCGACAATATATCTGATTTATTTGATCACATTGATCGGAGGATGAAGGAACACTTTGATCATTCCGGACACCCGAAGCTAGCTTTCTTCATTTACCGAGATGTGAAGGGTCGGATCACCGAAGAATCGCTTCGGAGTTTCCCTTCGAGCCTTTCTATAACTTATTTGTGCATCATCGTCATATCGAAATATCAGAGAAGATGAAGATTCTGACATTGAAGAATAGTAGTAAAGATTTCCATAGTATGTTTGAATTTATGTTATTTGATTTGGTTTAGATTTTATTATGTGTGGAGTGATGATTTGAATATCTCAAACTTAGTTGAGATATGTGTCATAGTTTTGTATCAGCATTTAGTGTGTCGTGGATTGGTTTGCGATGCTGATTAGTAGTAAGGAATGAAGTTTGAAGTTTGATTATAGAGTTTAAAATTATGTTAGTTTGTACATCTCAAGGATTTCAATATTAAAGTTAATTTATTGTGTTGTGTGAATTTGTTTGTGTATAAGTAGCTAATCTTCATATTAAATTAATAAATGATGCGATCGAAAATATAATATAAGGCAAATCAAGGACGAAAATGAGTGACGAATTTCAGAAATTTAAAATTTTTTGGAATCTCGCCGACGGCGAGAAAAATCCTGCCGACAGCGAGATCGATTTCGCTGACAGCGAAGAATTTCTCGCTGACAGCGGATTTTTCCAGAGAATTTTTTGGTTCCGAAAAATATTAGCTCGCTGACAGCGAGGTCGGGAAAAACATATATTTTGACCGGTCAAAAACACTATTCATCATCCCCAACCTCTCATTTTCGAAAAAAATCGACCTAGGGCTTGAGAGATCTTGGATTTGAAGCGATTTAAACACTTTTTGACACCGGATTTCATCTTCCCTTGGTAAGAGCTTCACTCCTATGCAAAAATTTTTTATTTTCACCATATATTTTCACCACATTGCAAATTTTGGGAAAAATCAAAATGTGGAAGAAATATTCGGTGGAAATCCATGGAATTTGATTTAAATCGCTTATAAATGTTGTAGGAAGCCTTCTTAGTATTATTTTTAAGTTTAGTGAAAATTTTCACGATTTTCACAGATCGATCGTATGGCTCCACGACAAAAACGTCGAGTAGAATTCGACGAAGACCGATTCATCAATGCACGAGCACAAAGCAAATATTTTGAAAACATACAAGGAAGAAAGTGCATTGCGGATCGGGTTTTCAAAAATCCGGAGGAGAAGTAGAGCGGATTATTAAGGAACGAGGTTGGGAGAATTTCGTTACGTTCAATATAGAGTAACTGTAGAAGTGATTAAAGAATTTTATGCCAATTTGATCGCCGCTGAAGATGCACCAAGAAAGGTACTAGGGTTTTTTGTAGATTTCAATGCTGCAAGAATTAACGCGTTCTATAAAGTTCATGACTCGCACTTTAGCGAGTATGAAACTTTTGGAACGATGGAAGGACCACTGGAGGAAGTCATTAGCTTTCTCACTGATGGGACCGGAGTTTGGAAAATTAAGCAGTAGGAAAGAGTGAATTTTCCTCTTTCTAAATTAAATGCGATCTCCAAAGCCTCGGCATTACTTTATTTGTTCTACTCGTTACCCACATATCACCACAGATGAGGTAACACGAGATAGAGTAATTCTGAATTTCGTATTCCGAAAACGAAGCATCAACATCGGGAGAATTATTTATCAAAACATCCTAGCCACTCCTCGAAATGAGAGTGGAGCCGGATCGGGACACCCCGGATTAATTTCGCACTCGCCAACTCTCCGGAGTCGAGGCTAGTAGATGATGAAGAATGGGTGGAACCTATGAAACCACTCACAGCCTACCAACATTAAGAAGTATGAATCTCATGAAGGGTGGGGATCGGGAGTGAGAAGTTATTTCACTCGACCAGTAGAGATATACCCTCTACTAGCTATGAACCACCCGAGCCTACCACACCTACACTACAAGATCCGATGAATGAATTAACCCCGCATAGGAGGAGTTTTGAAGCGGCTTGGAGAAACAATGGAGAGAAGATTTGATCATTTTGATCAAAGGATCGATAATCCGGAGAGGAGACATGATTATGATAGTGAGTACCTCCAGCGACATTCGGAATACGAAATTGCATACTATGAAGCTAAACGTCGTTATAGGAGTGGAGATTTAGATGTTGTCTTTCCGCATTGCCCGAGGTATACTCGCATCATCCCGCTCGTCTTCTCAGCCTACAGATCAAGGAGGGGGTGATAATATAGTTTGGGACTTTGATGTTGAAGATTAGGACTTTATTTGTTTTGTTTGATTGATGTAAGTTATTTTGGAAACTTTTATATGTTTGTAATATTCAGTACTTTATGTTGTGAGACATTGGATGTTTGTTAGATTATTTGCTTGAATTGTTATAGTAGTTTAGTTTTTGTTTTTGCGTTAGTTAATTGCATTTGTTTTTTATGTTAAATAGGATGTTAGTTTTCTTTAGTATGTTTTTATTTTATTTTGTATTGTTTTAAGTTTTTAAAATTGTTAATCTGTTAGTTCAATTGTTTTTAATATGTTAGTAATTCATATGTGTAGTGTAGAGTTATTTTAATTGTTGTGTTTAATACTTATCTTAGATTTTATCCCCGCATTTTCTTTAAATTGTTATATATATATGTGAGAATACTAACAAGTACGAGTTCAATGAAAAATGAAAAAGCTCGCAAAAATTTCAAAGAAAAAAAGAAATACCTAAACTTCAAAGGTATGATTTATTTACTTTCCTCCTTTTTCATTATTTAGAGTAGATATAAAAATTTAAGTTTGGGAGGGGGAGTAAAATACAAATTTAGTTATTAACTTGTTCTCAATTTCTATTTTCAAATTTTTATAAAATGATTTTTATAGCAAATTTTTTCAATTTAATTAATATGAATTATTTTATTTAATTATTATAAAAGGTTAAATGAAATATTTCTAGTGCTTTAATTGATTAAATAGAATAAAATATTTGGTTAAAGGGAATAAGAATATAGTAAACTATTTTTAGTAAGGAAAACTATATTCTAAAATTAAAATTCTTAAGTATTCAAGTGAAAAGGAAAAATTGAAAATCAATGAAGTAAAAACTATGAAGTATATATAAGCTAAAAAATATTTTCAAGTTTCAAATTTAGGAAGATGAAAATGAAGTTCAAAATTATTAACAGGCTCTCCAGATACAGTAATCCTCATTAAAAAAAAGAAAGAAAAAAAAAAGAAAATTAAAAAAAAGAGAAAAAGAAAAAGAAAAAGAAAAAGAAAAAGAAAAAGAAAAATGAGGAGAAGCTTGAGGAGATGCCTTATCAAAAATCGCTTCATTTGAATTAACCTAAAGGGAAAAACTTAGATATTTCTAAACTTATGTTTATGGATTAGAATTTTACCTAATAGTGTTTTCTTGAATTTCTTATCATATGAATATCTTAAGTAGTTATTCTTTTAAATATAGTCATTCCTGAAATGAATAGTAAGCTAGAAATCTTAGATCTGATAACTAAATAATTTATTTCTATAAGATTAATTAAATTACATGAATTATTCTTATTTAACTTTATTATGATATTAATTAATCTAATTCATAATTAAATTAAATTGAAAAATCTTATTATAAAACTCATTATTTTTATGTAGTACTAAAATTACTTCGAGGACAAGTAATAAGTAAGTTTGGGGATTTTGATCAATCGAAAATTTTACTAAGAAATTCATACCTATTTTTTATGAAATTGCACTTTAAAGAAAGGTATTTTCTTTATTTTATTGCGTAGAATGGAGAATTTAGGTGATAAAAGCAAAAATCATAAAAAGAAGCGAATCCGGAGCAAAAAGGAAGAAAATAATGAAATTTAGGCCGAGTCGCCGACGGCGAGATCGAGCTCGCCGACGGCGAGGCTACGAGGAGACATTTCGAAGGAATTAAAACCGTCTCGCCGACAGCCGAGCCCGAGCCCGCCGACGACGAGCTAGCCGCGGCTCGAAGATCTTCTAGAAGCCTCGCCGACATCGAGATAGTTCATCGCCGACGGCGAGATAGTTCAAATGGCGCAGATACATTGAACCTGGACACTTTTTGAAGAGATGCTTACACACATCTTGGTCCTTTGCTCACCTCTATATATAAAGGCCGAAATTCAGCAGTTTGTGTGTCTTAGTGTGCAGTTTTTTTGTGTTAATTGGTATTATTGAGTGTTAAGTGTTATAAGTGTGTTAATTTGAGTCTTTAGTGAGTTAGTGAGTTTTTTAGTGAGTCTTCGTCGTATCGGAAGGAAGAGTCAAAGGAACCGCGAGGAGTCCGTCTGGGGATAAATCGAGATAAGTATTTGTATTTATTGTTTTTTAACTTTAAATGAAATCCATGCTTAGTTTAGTTCCCATGCATTCTCGAGTAGTTTATTAGTCTTTCTCCCCGTTATGAAATTAAGCTGACTTCGATGAACTAAAAATAGAAGTACTTTTATATATTAATAAATTGTGATAATTTTTACTTAAAACTTAATTTAATTTCAAACTGGCCATTTGATTTGTTAAAATGTGTTGAATATCAACTATAGTAAAAATTACATCTGATATTCGGGGAATTCAAAATCCTTGGAAGAAAGGTGCAAATAAATAGGAAAATAATATCACTGGGCGTAGAATTGAGCATTTTAGTGTGACAGACTAAAATATTCAATTCGGTCCTATTGTTTGAGAGCTGAAATGTAGATGTTAGCCCTCAGGCGAGGGGAACGTGGGAGCTCGAGTGGCGATCGGTATCCTCCCGCACTTAGCCGCAGATTTAGTAATAAAACATAGGATTAGTCAATATTCTTTACACTCGACCAAAGGGTAAAGAATATGAATGCTCCTATTTGTCACAATACCTTAAAATTATCTATTTAAATTCATCAATCACTTAAATTTCTAAACAAGGGGAAAGATACTTTTTCTGAATAGTTAAAACTTATTTAGCAATTAGTTTAATTTCCTACACTTTCAATACGTATTAATTTCTACTTAGTTAAGTTACCTAATTAAAATACGTAGTTTACTTTATTGCGCTTAAATTTAGAATTCCAAATTTTCGTATACTATTTTAAAATTATTATTATTATTTTAAAATTAGCTGTTATTTTATTTTCTCTTTCCCTGTGGGATCGATAACCAGGACTCCACTAGAGCCATGTATTACTTGATACGATATGTATACTTGCGTAGCATCCACAACATAAATAATTACAATTCTATACATATAATATAGCCGGGTCAAGTTTTTGGCTTCGTTGACATTAAATTAAAAATATCATAATATAAAATTGTGGGTCACTAACCAAGCGGTACCCCTTTACTATTTAGCATTTTGCTTGTGTTCGCTCTTTCTTATGTCAGTGCTTTGTTTGGATACGATCACAATAGCCTGACAAGAATAAAATCTTTATTATAAAATTGAATCTTAAAAAAATTATCTTTATTAAAATTTAAGATTAAAATATTCAAGATTTTAACTCTTTTATTTAATTTCCTACTCTTACTTTTCTGCATGGTATTCCAACTGATTTTAAGATAATCATATAATGCGTGGATATTACCCTCGAACATGCTAATAGGGCCACCCCTTAGGTTGTCTTAGCTTACTGCATGCATATTGTATTATCCGAGAAAAGTACTCTTGTTTTTCAAAAATATTTTACATAGTTAGGTGGTTGTCCAGTGTGGTATATGATGTAGAGATTTTTCCTATCTCGATAGTATTATAAGTCCTTCTTGGGGGTGGCTTAGCACTGTAGCTAAGTTGTTTGTTCCCTCTCCTTATAAGTTCCCATCCATGCCCTTAGCATCTATGATTGTTATTCTCCCTTTTTAGCTTGATAGAGTTATAAAAGCTTAGAATTTCTTTCCTCTTACTTTGGATCTAATGCATAATTTCAGATTATGTAACTCATGGGTTGCTAACGAAGTGGTCCTCAGCTGGGTTAGGTTGACTACCTTCATAACTTAGTAGATCGAGATTCTCAACACTAGGAGAATGGGTCCATGAAGGCCAAACCAAACTATTTCCACATGTTTGGATTTTTCTTCGAACTACCTGTTGATTTAACTTTTTGGACACAATCATTTCTTTTGTTGAGTCTTTGTTGGCAAGCACAGTAAGCCCTCTTAGCTTAGTGATGTCTACTTGTCAGGATATAGTGATTCACCCTCTACTTGGCGGCCTATTTCGGCCAGGATAACTAGTGAATCTTCCCTGCTAGGACCACAAAAGTTTCCATGACTGCCTATATTTCAAAAGTTTATTTTAAGCAAGCACAACACCTCTTATCATGAGTCTTATTGGGTTTTAACCAGGAAGTAATTGACCATAGAGATATTTCGTTGTAGGATGTCTCTTGAACCAAGGATAAAATAAATTTTATTTTGTATTTTTGTTTGGTTATGAAAGTAATATTATAGGATATTTTTCGTATATTTTGTCTGATTGAGTATTACTTGATTTACCTTGGACAGCTTATCTCCAATATATGTTACAAGAACTTTTTTATATAAATATCTTTTTTGCTACTCATTCTGTTTTTTCTTTATTTTTATCTATTTTCAATTATACCTTTCTTCTCTTGCTTTTCTAAGCGAGGGTGACTTAAAAGCAGGAGATTTGAAAAAGAATAAAAAGGGGTGCAAAATTATATTTCTTCACTAAAAGGTCTCTTTCTTCAATAATAAAAAGGAGTGCAAAATTCGTGTTTCCACATCTTGCCTAGGATATGTAAAAGCTTTATACTATGATAGAATATATCTCTTTAAAATAAACCTTAATGCCCACCAAATCTCCTTAGAAATAGAGGAAGGTTGCAATGAGATAATCTATTTATATATTAATAAAAATTAAATTATTAAATTATTCTCACATATATAATCATATTATTGCTTTTTGTGTTAGTAGAAGTAATGGCTATGATTCAACACAATACATAATATTAATTGATTTCAAGGAAATAATAAATAATAAAAGTTATATATTATTACATACAATTTTATAAGGATCATTTATGTGCTGGTTTATTTCATAGAAATATAGTTATAGGATCATTTGTTATTTTGATATAAATATTAACTTTTTCTATATATTCACTCTTTCATTTATCCAATTTATAATACCTCTAATTTTACATTTGTTGATTTTTGGATGCTGATTTCGGCTTTTGAAACCATAACCATATAAACATTTGTATTATGTCGATTATGTTACATCTTTTAAAATATATAATTTTTTTATGTTATAATCTATGTTCAAATTTTATTTGAATATAAATAGATTATTATTCAAAACATATTTGAATATTCTTAGAACAAGATTTGAACCAAATTTGAACATGATTTGAATAAATATTGAATAAGATTTGAACATGGCTTAAATATGACACGAATATGGCACTAAACTTGTAAGAGTTGTTTCCAAATCTTATATTAACTTTCTTTGATTTAGTTTTAGTGCTAATAAATTAATTAAGTACATTGTGGTCAAGAGTAATGGTATTTGGGTTCAAAATGGATTCTTTGGGATGTTTCCCCATAAAAATAAATAGCGAGTATATTTATTCATTTTTCTGTTTCACAGGGCATACAAAGTCAAATTTCAATTTGTTTATAACTTTTTGAATAAAAAAATTATCAATGAACACTACAACATATTATATTATTTATTAAACAAAAAATCATATTTAAAGTCAAAACAAATCTTTATAAAAGAACAATTTCTAAAATAATACCCTTTACCTTTAACTAGAAAATATTAATAACTAAAAGTTACTATGTGAGCCATAGTACAAAGAATAAATTTATTTTTTTGTATGATTTTAAGGAAATTATTTGTGAATTATCATCAATTTTTTTAAAAAGGCAATCGCATAATTAATAGCCATAACTTAATCATGGAAAACACAATCACCTGCTAATTTATAAATTATCATCAAAATATCAAATTTTAAAGTAAAATTCTAATAATTTTTTTATTTTGTTAAATTCACAAAAATTTGATGATGACATTCACCAATATACAAATTATTTAATTAAAAATGATAATTTTATAAATACAATATATATAAATTCTTCATCACACTTTGTAAAAGAGGCATTCTAATTGGTTACCTTCTTACTGCCATCTTTGCTAGTGTGATGAAGAAACATTAGAACACCTCTTTTACACCTGCTTCTCCCATAATGTTTGGAAGGAGCTGCTCACCAAGTTAAATCTGAATACACTGAATCTGAGCTGGCTACATTTGTCTAACAGCCTGGTGGAGTGGCATCAAGTTGACCTCCTGGTGGTCCCTTGCCTGGTAGCCTGGTTTATTTAGATGAGTAGAAATCAAGCCAAGTATGAGGATAAACTTCCTTCCTTTATGCAGGTGGTTGCCCAGTGTTTGGCTTATATTCAATAGCTTATTAAGTTTCACCAATTCAATGACATTTGTTTGGTTAAATCTGGAACAACCTCTTTGAACCAACCACTTGTCATAAAGTGTTCTCTACCCCCTAGTCCTTGGATTAAAGTTAATACAGATGGGAGTTATTATAAGAGGCAGGCTGGTATTGGTGGCATTTTCAGAAATAACATTAGGAAGTGTTTGCTCTTTTTTCACTCTCCAACTTGTGCACTTGATGCTTTGGAAGCTAAAATGGTAGCTATTTTTTGGGCAATCAGCATAGCCTATCAATGCAAGGTGAGACTTCTTTTGGTGGAATATGATTCATCAAGCTGTATAAAGTATCTTCAAAGCAATGAACCGGCTCCATGGAACATTAGAAGGTGGATTATTAGAATGCCCAAGTTTAAAGATGTCATGCAAAATGTTTTTGCCTTCGCACCTGCACATTAGCTTGCCTCTCATGGAAATTTTAATGACGTTGTTGATATTAATGTAACTCTTCCCCCGCTCTAGCACCTTTGCTACATGGTGACAGTTTGTGTCTACCTTACATTAGGATTTAGCTTGTAATTTCTATCTAGTTCAATATATTGCTTGCCTTTTGGCAAGTTTTTAGTAAAAAAATAATATATATATATATATATATATATATATATATATATATATATATATATATATATATATAGGTGTAATGCATGTAGTTCCTTAAATATATAATAATTCAAATGATGATATACCCTAATTTAATTGAATGTTCACATCTATCCACTGGACCCAAAGATAAAATAAATAATGCTAATTGACCCATTAATTTATGAAATAATTAAGAATCAAGACATAATACGTTAACTACTACCAAACAATATTTTAATGATTTACTAAAATTAAAGTCATGTGAACTAATCTTTTATGATATTAAAATATTATAAGTATTTGAATTTTGATAAAAAAATCTTATTTTGGCCGGCGCAGGGGAGAACAACCATCTATAGAAAGAAAGGCGATGAGCAGAAAGGAACTTCGTTATGTTATAATCTATGTTCAAATTTTATTTGAATATAAATAGGTTATTGTTCAAAACATATCTGAACATTCTTAGAACAAGATTTGAACGAAATTTGAACATGATTTCAATAAATATTGAATAAGATTTGAACATGGCTTAAATATGGCACCAATATGGCACTAAACCTGTAAGAATTATTTCCAAATCTTATATTAACTTTCTTCAATTTAGTTTTAGTGCTAATAAATTAGTTACACACATTGTGGTCAAGAGTAATGGTATTGGGTTTGAAATGGATTATTTGGGATGTTTCCCCATAAAAATAAATAGTGAGTATATTTATTCATTTTTCTGTTTCAGAGGGCATACAAAGTCAAATTTTAATTTACTTATAACTTTTTGAATAAAAAAATTATCAATGAACACTTTAACATATTATATTAGTTATTAAACAAAAAATCATATTTAAAGTCAAAACAAATCTTTATAAAAAAACAATTTCTAAAATAATACCCTTTACCTTTAACTAGAAAATATTAATAACTAAAAGTTACTATGTGAGCCATAGTACTAAGAATAAATTTATTTTTTTGTATGATTTTAAGGAAATTATTTGTGAATTATCATCCAATTTTTTAAAAAGGCAATCGCATAATTAATAGCCACAACTTAATCATGTAATATACAATCACCTGCTAATTTATAAATTGTCATGAAAATATCAAATTTTAAAGTAAAATTCTAATTATTTTTTTATTTTGTTAAATTCACAAAAGTTTGATGATGACATTCACCAATATACAAATTATTTAATTAAAAATGATAATTTTGTAAATACAATATATATATATATATATATATATATATATATATATATATATATAAGTTCAACATGGTGGCGGTTGAGGTGAGAGAAGCTCTGCTAGGGTTTTCATGGGGTCACTGGCGGCGACAGTGACTTTGGCTGGTGCTTGTCGGAGGAAGGTTTGCTTTTGCACCTTGGTTGCTGGCTGTGAGCTGTGCTTGAAGTTTTACTGTTGGTTTTGGCCTTCCCAGGCTTTAGCTTTTTTGAATTTTTACGAGGTTACTGTTACATTGCCTCTCTGTGTTGTGGAGATTTTGTTTGATCTCTCTGATTTCCTTGGGTGTTTTGCTATTATCTTCCCCCTATTTTTCTTGGAGATTGTTCTTTTTTCCCCTTTGGTAGGGGACTGCTGTTGCTGTCACTTTACTTTCTGGGTGCGGCTTGTGCTTGTTGAATATAGCCAAAGCTTTCCTTATTGATAGCAGCACTAATGCCATGTGGGCTAAGGCCACTTATGCAGGGGTGGTGGGAAAAGGACAGGCTGTTCATAAGTCATTTGATCACCTTGTCTTCCCTCAAGCTTTGCATGTTACAGCAACAGGGAAAGGGTACTGCCCATTTATTAAGCCTTTGGGTGTTAAGGATGGACAACCAACTGTTCTCTTCTAAAGATAGGATATGAAATGTCTTTTTAATGCTATTAAGTTCAATCTAATAGGCAAATTCCAAATGGAGCATCCCAAGATGGAGTATGTTAGAAAATTTTTTGATGAGCTAAATCTTGTTGGCACTTGGAAACTTGGTTTGTTAGATGGAAGACATTTACTCATTAGGCTATCGAATGAGGAGGATTATGCCAGAATTTTTGCCAAACAATCTATATTGATTGTTGGCACTTATATGAAAATATTAAAGTGGAGACCAGAGTTTGATCCTTTGAAAGAGCCTCCAATTATCCCAATGTGGTTCAAATTCCCTAACTTACCTATACAGCTCTATCATCAAAATGTCCTTTACAATATTAGTCAAGCCTTGGGTACTCCTTTGAAAATTGATACTCACACTTATGACATGTCCAGACTTGCTGCAGTTAGGGTCTTGGTGGAAAGGGACATCACCCTTCCTGACTTAAAGAGGGTCTGGGTAAGAACTGATGAGGACTCTTTTGAGGAGGGATTTTGGCAAGATATTGAGGTGGTGTTTAGGCCATTGTACTGCCAACATTGCAGGATGTTTGGACATGTACAAGATAGCTGCTACAGGCTTCAACCCCCCACTAGAAGGAGAGCTGTTGGATCTAGCAGGGAGATTACTACAGCTCCCACTTTACTTCCAGAAACTGAGCAGGTTGTTCTTCCTGAGCCTGCTATGCCTGCTGAGGAGTTGTCTCTACCTGCTTCTGCTATGCATGCTGTGGAACAAAGCCAGTTAGAGGTTGTGCAGGAGGCTCAGGTTGCTCTTCCTAAGTCTGCTGAAATTTTTGCAGTTACTAGCCCAGTGGCTCATCAGGCTGTTCTTCCTGATCCTGCTGAAATTTCTGCAGTTACTAGCCTAGTGGCTCATGAGAAGGGAGTTCAAAGTTCTGAAATTGGTCAGGAATTCTTAGTGGAAAATATCAGTAAAATGGCTAATGTTCTACATACTGAATGACAAACACAGAAAAATGGTAAAAGGAAAAAAAGCAAGACTGAATTACAAGGACTGTTGGAATCTCAGCCTTCTGGTGACTCCCCAGACAGTCCTCCCCTTAATTGTCAAACCAAAACTAGGGGGAAAGGAAAAAATCTTTTCCAATGATCAACTTTATGTGTTGGAATATAAGGGGGGTTGCCCATCCCTCCTCCTTAAGTAGAATTAAACAGCTTGTTCAAACTCACAAACTATGGTGTTTTTCTCTTCTTGAACCCATGGTTAAAAAGAATACAAATCTCATTATAAAGTCTTTTCCAAATTTCTCTCATTATGTCAATGTAAATAACAAGATTTGGGTGTTTGCTAGAAATAAACTACAGTGGTCAGTGCTTATTGAACATAATAAATTCATCCATCTACAATTCTCTTTAGGGGAGCATACTGGTTTTGCATAATTTATTTATGCCAACAACAATTCTATTCAACAACAACTCCTTTGGAATGATCTACTTAAAAATGATCAACAGGTGAACTCTTTCTGGATTTTAGGGGGAGATTTTAACTGTCTCACTTCTATTTCTGAAAAAAAAGGAGGCAATCCCCCTTCCATCTCTTCCATGGCATACTTTAACCAATTCATTACAGATGCTGCAGTTTTTGATCTGGGTTTTCAAGGTCCTTCCTTTACCTGGAGAAGAGGGAACACTTGGCAAAGACTTGATAGAATGCTGATGAATTCCTTATGGCTCCAAACTTTTCCCTACACCATTATCACTCACCTATCTATGGCTGGGTCTGACCATAGACCCTTGCTTTGCTCAATCAAGAATGTTGAAGGTGGTGGAGGGGTTCAAGTTTCAGAATATGTGGTTGCTTCATCCAGATTTTATGACTGAGTTGGGAAACTACTGGAAACCATCTATGAGGAGCTCTCCTTGGAGTATCCTTAAGAATCTGCATAAGCTGACATCTAAGCATCTCAGCAACTGGAATTGGACTACTTTTGGCAATGTCCGTACCAATCCCCAAGAAGCTGAAGATAATGTGGCAACTATGGAAGATGGTTTTCCTAAGGGGGTTAATACTAAATTGGATTTACATCTTTCTCATGAAAAGTTACTTTCACAAATCAGATACCAAGAAGTGTTCTTTAAACAGAAAGTTGCCTTTTCTAAATTCATAGATGGAGATAGGAACACTAAATATTATCATGCTTATATCAACTTTAAGAGGAAATGTAATATGATTCTATCTATCACTAAAGCTGATGGAGGTAAGATTGTGGATGTTGAAGCAATTGCTAAAGATGCTGTGATGCATTTTCATCAACTTTTTACTCAGGTTCCATCCCACTCAACCCTCATTCAGTCTTTGATGTTTTAGGAAAACCAGAATTATGTGCAGGATCTTAACTGAACTTATACACCACTGGAAGCTGAAATTAAAATGCTTTAGATTTTATTGATGGCACAAAGGCTGCAGGACCTGATGGTTTTTCCTCTTCATTCTACAAGGGAAGCTGTTCTATTACAAGTAAGGATGTTGTTCAGGCAGTGCAGGCATTCTTTCAAGGTCTAGATCCACCTAAGTACTTTACTGCTTCCACCATTATTCTGATACCCAAAAACAAGCAGAGACAAAAAAAGGGAGATTTTTGACCTATCAGTTTGACCTCTTTGATTTCAAAGATACTAAGAAAAATTCTTGTAACCAGACTTCAACTCCACCTGAATTTACTTATTAAAGCTAATCAAGCAGCTTTTGTGAAAGGGAGAAACATCTCAGATAACATATTGTTGGCTCAGGAAATGCTATTGGATTTGGATAAAAAGTGTAGGGGACACAATGTGATTTTTATGTTAGACATCAAAAAAGCATATGACACTATCAGTTTGGAGTTCATCCTTACTAGTCTATCTGTTAGAGGTTTTCAACAAGAATTTGTGCAGCTCATTAGGAGGTGGCTGAAGTGCAATGCTCATTCTTTCATGGTGAATGGTAAGAGACATGGTATCTTTAGTGCTACAAGAGGTATCAAACAGGGAGATCCCCTCTCCCCAACTCTCTTCATTTTAGCTTTTGATTATCTCTTAAGAATTTTGGACAATCTTTTGGCTAAGTCACCTCATTTATCTTATCACAATAAATCTAACATTGTGGTTAGCCATCTGTCATATGCAGATGACATTATAATTTTCTCCAGAGCTTCCAAAGCTGTTGTTAAGGTGGTTCATCAGGCTTTACGACACTTCCATTCTGTATCTGGTATGGAATTAAATACACAGAAATGTCAATTCTTTCCCAGTATTCATGTCAGCCACCATATGAAGAAATGGATATCTGATTATACTGGCTTTAAATATGCTCATCTCCCCATCAACTATCTGGGGGTTCAGTTATTGAAGCGTAGAACTAAACAAACACAATTCCAGGAGGTGATTGATAAAATTAAGGCATAAATACACTATTGGACAAATTCATTTCTCTTTAATGGTGGTAGAATTACTCTATTGAGAAGTATACTCCTTGCATTACCCTCATATGCTCTACAAATATTTGTTATGAAGAAAAGCACCCAGCAACAACTTGGCAAAATGTTTAATAAATTTCTTTGGGCTGGACAGCATAAACAAATACATTGGTTACCTTGGCAGAAGCTTTGTAAACCTCTCTAGGCAGGTGGTTTGGGGTTCAAGAGTTTTGACCATTTAAGTATTGTTAATCTATGTAAGATATGGATCAGATTTAGAGCTCAAGATAGCTTTTGGGCTAGGTTCATCAATGGTAAATACTGTAAGCATGAGCATCCAACAGTGGTTCAGGTCAAATTGGGTGATTCTAGGCTGTGGACCAATCTATTAAAGATCAAGGACAAAGCTGAACAATTGTTCATTTGGGAGTTAGGTGACGGTCAATTCAACTTCTGGCTTGATTAGTGGGTGTGGGGAGGTGAGAAACTCTCTCCTACTCAATCTGGGATTTCCTCCAATAGTTGTGTCAAGGATTTTTGGAATGATAATCAGTGGAACTGCAGTCTGCTCGGTAACATTCTAAATTCAGAATAATTGCAACAAGTTCTGATGACTGATTTAAAGCCAGGACAGAGGGATAAGCTTATTACCAAGAATAAACACTCCTAGAAGCTTTCTGCCTTCATATCCCAAAAACTTTTTAACTGGGATCAAATCCAATGGGGTACTGATTTTTGGGGGAAACTGCTAACCCCCTCTATGTCTTTTTTCTGTTGGAGAGTATGGCACAAGCTTATACCTACTGATGATATATTAAAGTTGAAAGGATTAAGAGGGCCTTCTTACTGCCATCTTTGCCAGTGTGATGAAGAATCATTAGAACACCTTTTTTTCACCTGCCTCTTCTCCTAGAATGTTTGGAAGGAGCTGCTCACCAAGCTAAATCTGAATACACTGAATCTGAGCTGGTTGCATTTGTCTAACAGCCTGGTGGAGTGGCATCAGGTTGACCTCTTGGTGGTCCCTTGCCTGGTAACCTGGTTTATTTGGATGAGAAGAAATCAAGCCAGGTATGAGGATAAATTTCCTTCCTCTATGCAGGTGGTTACCCAGTGTTTGGCTTATATTCAAAAGCTTATTAAGTTTCACCAGTTCAAGGACATTTGTTTGGTTAAATCAGGAACAACCTCTTTGAACCAACCACTTGTCATAAAGTGGTCTCCACCCCATAGTCCTTGGATTAAAGTTAATACAGATGGGAGTTATTATAAGAGGCAGGCTGGTTTTGGTGGCATTTTCAGAAATAACACTGGGAAGTGTTTGCTCTTTTTTCACTCTCCAACTTGTGCACTTGATGCTTTGGAAGCTGAAATGGTAGCTATTTTTTGGTTAATCAGCATAGCCTATCAATGTAAGGTGAGACTTCTTTTGGTGGAATCAGATTCATCAAGCTGTATAAAGTATCTTCAAAGCAATGAACCAACTCCATAGTACATTAAAAAGGTGGATTAACAGAATGCCCAAGTTTAAAGATGTCATGCATGTTGTTTTTGTCTTCTCATCTGCATATTGGCTTGCCTCTCATGGAAATTTTAATGAAGTTGTTTATATTGATGTAACTCTTCCCCCCCTCTAGCACTTTTGTTGCATGGTGACAATTTGTGTCTGCCTTACATTAGGATTTAACTTGTAATTTCTATCTAGTTCAATATATTGTTTGCCTTTTGGCAAGTTTTTGGTAATATATATATATATATATATATATATATAGGTGTAATGCATGTAGTTCCTTAAATATATAATTATTCAAATGATGATATACACTAATCTAATTGGATGTCCACATCTATCCATTGGACCCAAACATAAAATAAATAATGCCAATTGACCCATTAATTTATAAAATAATTAAGAATCAAGACATAATACATTAAGTACTACCGAACAGTATTTTAATGATTTACTAAAATTAAAGTCATGTGAACTAATCTTTTATGATATTAAAATATTATAAGCATTTGAATTTTGATAAAAAAATCTTATTTTGGCCGGCGCAGGGGAGAACAACCGTCTACAGAAAGAAATGCGATGAGCAGAAAGGAAATTCGTTATGTATAATCTACGTTTAAATTTTATTTGAATATAAATAGTTTATTGTTCAAAACATATCTGAACATTCTTAGAACAAGATTTAAACCAAATTTGAACATGATTTGAATAAATATTGAATAAGATTTGAACATGGCTTAAATATGGCACGAATATGGCATTAAACTTGTAAGAATTATTTCCAAATCTTATATTAACTTTCTTCAATTTAGTTTTAGTGCTAATAAATTAGTTACACACATTGTGGTCAAGAGTAATGGTATTTGGGTTTGAAATGGATTCTTTGGGATGTTTCCCCATAAAAATAAATAGTGAGTATATTTATTCATTTTTCTGTTTCAGAGGGCATACAAAGTCAAATTTCAATTGTTTATAACTTTTTTAATAAAAAAATTATCAATGAACACTATAACCAATTAATTTATTTATTAAATAAAAAATCATATTTAAAGTCAAAACAAATCTTTTATAAAAGAACAAATTCTAAATTAATACCATTAACCTTTAACTAGAAAATATTAATAACTAAAAGTTACTATGTGAGCCATAGTAATAAGAATAAATTTATTTTTTGTATGATTTTAAGGAAATTATTTGTGAATTATCATCCAATTTTTTAAAAAGGCAACCGCATAATTAATAGCCACAACTTAATCAAGCAAAACACAATCACCTTGCTAATTTTTAAATTGTCATCAAAATATCAAATTTTAAAGTAAAATTCTAATTATTTTTTTTATTTTGTTAAATTCACAAAAGTTTGATGATGACATTCACCAATATAAAAATTATTAAATTAAAAATGATAATTTTGCAAATACTATATATATATATATATATATATATATATATATATATATATATATATATATATATATATATATATATATATATATATATATATATATAGATAAAATAAATAATGCTAATTGACCCATTAATTTATGAAATAATTAAGAATCAAGACATAATTCGTTAACTACTACCTAACAGTATTTTAATGATTTACTAAAATTAAAGTCATATGAACTAATGTTTTGTGATATTAAAATATTATAAGTATTTGAATTTTGATAAAAAAATCTTATTTTGGCCGGCGCAGGGGAGAACAACCGTCTATAGAAAGAAAGGCGATGAGCAGAAAGGAACTTGCGACGCAGTGATGGACGCTTTGATGCAGAATGTTCCGACGGGAGCTCTGGCGAGAGCCGTCGTCGTGCTCGTTGTCTTCGCCATTATCCGCAAGTTTATCATCCATCAGCGAAGACAGACAAACTATCCTCCAGGTTCTTCACTATCCCCCCTAATTTGTTTTGGCAAGAAAATTAGCATTTTAATTTCCAGTTTAGTCGTCCGGTGTTTCAGCTTGATTCTCAACGAATCCCACTTTATTTGAAGAGAAATAGTCAGAAATGTTCAAATTCACTGTACATCGAAAACTTTTTATTTTTATTTTTTGGCACAATTAATCTCTCTCCGTTCGACCCCACTCTGCCGCAGATTTCTGCTGCCTTTTTGTATTTGTCGTTGGGTTTTATCCCTCGAGCTGAACCTGTCATTAGAAATGAAAATTTGATGATTCAGAAGAAAATTTTTATTGGTATTTGCTTGATGGTGATTTTTTAGGGAGTAGTTTTTGGTTAGTGTTTGATTTGGTTGTTTGTTTTAGCTGTACCTGGTTGGCCATTAATTGGGAACCTGCTTCAGTTGAAGGATAAGAAACCCTTCCTCACGTTCGCTAAATGGGCTGAAGTTTATGGTCCCATATACTCGATTAAACTTGGTGCTTCCTTTGTGGTTGTTCTCAACTCTACAAAAGTTACCAAAGAGGTACCAACAAGCAGACTCCTTTCTTGTTTTTATTTTCCCTCCAACTCCACAGCTGCGTAACTTTTCATTATCTTGTAATCTTTTGTTGAAGTTTGGCTCAACTATTTGAAAAGAACATGAATTTAAAATCGTTGATTTTAGGATAAATAGAAATATTCTCATAGTTTTTGATAAAATCATGTTTACCATTTTTTTTTTTTTTAATTTTTTGCACTTCCAAGTCAAAATTTAAGTATGATCTATATTGACAATTAACCTTCGTGACACTTTTAAAAATAGATTTCAGGGACTTTTATGGAGAAAGTTTTTGGTATGGATTTACTAAATACAAAACATGCATAGATGCAAATCCATACCAAATAATACCTCGCTTTATGGCATGTGCATTGGTGTGAATTTCATGCTTTTTGCAGTCATGTGACTCTTTATAGAGTAGAGTAAATAAGATAGAAAATAAGAGCGAAAGAGCTCAGAAGTTAAAAATGGGGAGTTAGCCTTGGTTGGGGTGAATTCTATGAAGGTAAATTAGAGATAGAGAGGGAGGGGGGGGGGGAGATGGTATTCAAGCAAAGAAAGATATTTTTGTTTTGATTAGTTTTTATTTAAATCTTCTTTTTTTGCTATCTCTCATCTCTTTTGTGTGATTCTTAATTGTATTTGATTATAGAAATATTGGATTTCTCTTTGTGCTAAGTGGTGTATTTTGATTTTGAAAAAACCATTCTCTTTTGCCCCTTTTATTTTCATACCTATGTGGGTTTCTCTATTTTCATAATTTTTGTATTTTTGTAGTTTCTTTATAATGGATAAGATACTCTCTCCTCTCCTAGTGATATAGGTTTATTTGGCTGAACTCCATAAATCTTGATACCTTCTTGTGATGCTTAGTCTTTTTGTATTTATTTTATGCATTCATTGCATTTATATTCAGTAGGCGTTTTTGCATAAACAATAACCAAGTGATTTTTTGGCATTATGATTTTGTCTCTTGGAACTTATTTGTATGAGGTGCATAAAATGCTACGAACTGATGTAATATAGATCGCATAATGGGAAGAGACATATTGTTATTTAATAAAATGATACTTTTTGCATTATTTGCTTTGTTTGGTCCACTTGTGCTTATGTTGTGTTGTATGAAGTAAAATCAACTCTGACATACAAATTTGAATTGTTTTAAGAACTATCTATATGATTAAGTCATCGAGAAAGTTGCATATGCAAATTAGTTATTTTGTAAGCATATTTTTATATAATATACAGGTACCTTTTCAAAAAATTAAGTTGGACAAATGAGAACCAAAAGAAGCACGAAGTTGTTTTTTTTTTTTTTTTTTTAAAACATTGGTTGAGGGATTTCGTCATTGTATTTTATGGATAGAGTAACATGGTTTTTTTGTTTATATGTATATATTACAGAAGGGCTTATATGTGCTGATTAGTCTATAAATTGTATCAATCATGCTAGTTATTGGGAGCTAATATTTTTCTGAAAATCTCGTAAGCTTTGATTGCATGTAGTATTAATTTACATCTTTTGAAAAGTCATGTGGCTGTTAAAATATGAACAAGAGAGGAGGGTTAAATGGCTACAAACAGCTGGTCTACTTAGAGAGAAAATGGAATAGATAAGGAGTAAGTAATAGAGGAAGGAATAAAGATTGGGAGACTATTAATTTCATCATATGCAAGAAGCTGTTGCCAATAGTATATTAAACAGTATAGCCCTATGTAGACTCAAGACTCGCAATATTTGTCTAAAATACGGCACAACTAATATGGAAGAAAATAATGTGTGATTATTATATATAATGACATTTAATATGTTGAAATTAAATGAATAGGTGTTTTATAATGAATATGAGAAAGAATCCCGACTAACATACTTTGCCTGCATCAATGATATGCTTTTGAATTGGATGTCCATGGTTTTAAGAATCAATGTAAGGAATCAATGCTTTGTTTGAGCGAGTGTGTTCCCGCTGATACAGTGAAATTGCAATGTTCGTGCTGGCTTTTTAAAATAGCAAAGCTAAATCTCTCCAAGAAGTAATGCACTGCACATATACATTTGATTATTATTTACATTGGCTGCCTTCAATTATTGATCATGAAACTTTTTATATCTGCTGCATCATCTAATTTGTTTGATAAAAATTTTTGAATATTTTTAGTTGAAATGCTTCAATTTCTCATCCAACATCACCGTATATTCTTTATATTTCAGGCTCTAGTCACCAAGTTCTCATCCATATCAACGAGGAGGATTTCTAGTCTTTTGAATATTCTCACTTGCAATAAAGCACTTGTAGCCACATGTGACTACGGTGAATACCATAAAATGGTTAAACGATATATTATTTCTGGCCTTTTGGGAGCGAATGCCCAGGTTTTAAGAACACATTTGTATTATGTGATCCTCATCTCTTTATTGTTAGGGGGGTGCATGTTAACACCTTACTATTGTAACTCTTTTGATTTGTTATGTCAGAAGCAAAACCATCATCATAGGGATGTCATGATAGAGAATGTTGTGACTAATTTGAATTCTAAGATCAAAGATGGAGATTTCTATTTGGTGGAGCTTAGAGAGACATTTCAATCTGAGCTCTTTCGGTTGGCCTTTAAACAGGTACATCTTACCTCATACAAATCTAATAACCCATGCCTGATTTATATGAAAGGCGCTCCTTAGTATTCCATTAAACTGAAGAAAACTGTTCAATTCATAGCATAAAGTTGTCATAGTAGTTGTTGAAGTTTAATGTATTTGATGTGCAGTAAAATATTTGTAATTTCATTAATTGTGCTATATCATCAAACATTTGGCTGGCTCGGTCAAACTTTTTTACTTGCTAAGTGGCGATAGAAGAACATCATGACAAATTGAGTAATGCAGGATGCTTTAGAATCTAGTGTTATTAATGCAACATAGAATGATGCATGCATAATCAATATCCAAAAAGGTACAATATGTAGGTTACTATGTTAACTTTAGCAAATTGTGGCTTCAAAAATTTCGATCGCCCCAAACTCTACTATTTTGGTTTTTTTTGTGTTGAGAGAGCTTTGAGGGTTAAATTTTCAGGAGGCAGATGAAATAGTAGATAAAATTACCCAGAGATTTCATCCTCATTTTGGAAGATGTAAGTTCAATTAACTTAATTATTCCCAATTAAATCTTTAATCTTGTATCTACTGGAGCAAACCGACTGTCCCGCATCCTACTCGACATGCAATGACTCGATTCAAACTGAGCGACTGAGATTTGAGGGAAGGTAAGTATAATATCGCATTTCCTTTCTTTTTTCTGTCCATCACTTTAGTTCCTTAAGCCGGGGTAAGGGAGTGTGGGGAAGGATTCTCTGCACGGGCACTATAGAAAATCGCGAACACAGGGAGAGTAGTAGCCTGAGAGCCACAACTCACAGTAAAGGCTTTCGGGGAGATTTCTCTGAGTGTGAATCTCTCTTTTATGCTATTTTAAACATTCATTTCCTTCCTCCTATTTTTGTTTCGACCTTTACCATGTATTGTGCATTTACTTATTTCCGATAGTTGTAGTAAGCGTTAAACTTGTGTCTGGCCCGTTGAACTTGGTTTGCATGCTTTTGTAAGGGTTATTAGCATGAAGTCAGCAAAGGAAAGGGAAGTGTGAGGTGTTAGCAAGAAAAGGAAAATAATAGCCAATATCGGAAGGGCGGATTTATGCAGAGAAGCTCGTTTGAAGTATGTTTTGGCAAATAAGTTATGTTTTTTGTTAAATCACGAAATGAGCTATGGTTCCATGAATTTATAAGATGTTTATGATTTCCAAGTTATTTATACAATACAATGAGGTCGAGACAAGCATGTGGGAACTCGTCGTAGGGCTTCTTCGTCCAATCAGGTAAAAGAATCTTTGTTAACTCAAGAGAAATAAATGTCTATTGGTTTTCTTATGATTCCATGTTTGACACTAATGCATTTAAAATTTTTTGCATATTGTGGATAGATAGCTGCATTAAATGTATGAATGCAAGTTGACTTCTCTTATGATACTTGTGACGTTGTGTTGTACTATGATACAGATGAATATACTTATAAAATCACTGCTTGTACGTATATATTTACTATAATTTATGCACATGATATATGAAATGCTTGTGATGAATGCTTCATACAAGAATGATGATTTGAATTTCATAAGTGATGTTATGGGTATATTATTATATAAGTGCTTACAAGTACACTATACAAAGATTTGATATTTATGATTCCTGGTGCATATGCCATGACAAAATTATGTGAACCGTTGTGATTAGATGATGATGGAATGTAGGGAACCGTTGGTATCAAGTAACTATTGATATATGATGTGTTGGGGGCAAATAAGCCCGGGCGTCGGTGAGGGGGGGGGGGAGCTTAAGAGTGCAGGAGATTGGGAGCCACAACGTAGTAAGGGCTTTCGGGGAGATTTCTCTGAGCGTGACTCCTTCGGTTATGCTATTCTAAACATTCGATTCCTTCCTTCTATTTTGTTTTGACTTTTACCATGAATTTGTGCATTTATTTGTTTCTGATAGTCATGATAAGCGTTGAACATTTCTCGGGTGCATTGAACTTGGTTAGCGAGCTTTCATAAGGGTTATTAACATGAAGCCAACAAGGGGAAGGGATGAGTGAGGTGTTGGGAAGATAAGGAAAATAATATACAGTATCAGAAGGGCAGATTTATGGTGAGAAGCCCGTTTGAGGCATGTTTTGGCAATTAAGTTGTGTTTTTGGTCAAATCACGAAATGAACTATGATTCCATGAATTTCTAGGATGTTTAAGATTCCTAAGTTATTTATACAATTCAGTGAGTTCGAGAAGAGCATGTGAGAACTTGTCGTAGGGCTTCTTCGTCAAGTCAGGTGAAATAATCTCGTGTTAACTTAAGAAAGATAATTGTTTTTAAGTGTACTTATGATTTCATGTTTGACACTAATGCATTTATAATTTCTTGTATATTGTGGATAAACACCTGCATTGAATGTATGAATGCAAGTTGACTTCTCTTACGATACTTGTGATGCTATGCTATATACTATGATACAGATGAATATACTTATAAAATCATTGTTTGTAGGTATTTATTTGCTATAATTTATGCACATGATATATGAAAGGTCTGTGATGAATGCTTGATAAAAAAATGATGATTTGAATGTTCTAAGTGATGTTATGGGTATACTATTATATGAGTGCTTACTAGTGCACTATGCAGAGATTTGATATTTTTGACTCCCGGTTTTTAGGCGGTGACAAAATTATATGAACCGTTGTGATCAGATGATAGAATGTAGGGAACCGTTGATATAAGGGGACTATTGATATCTACTATATTGGGGGCAAATAAGGCGGGGGGGGAGGGGGGGGGCATCCTGGAAGAGCGGTAGCCTAGGAGCCACAGCTCGCAATAAGAGCTTCAGGGAGATTTCTCTGTGTGAATCCCTCTTTTATGCTACTATAAAGATTCATTTCCTTCTTTTTCTCTTTTGACGATTACCATGAATTTGTGTATTTATTTGTTTCCGATAGTCGTAGTAAGCGTTGAACTTGTCGGGCGCGTCAAACTTGGTTTGCGAGCTTTTGTAAGGCTTATTAGCACAAAATTAGCAGGGGAAAGGGAAGAGTAATTTTTTAGGAATAGAAAAATAATAGGCAATATCGGAAGGGCAAATTTTTTTCGAGAAGCCGATTTGATGTATGTGTTGGCAAATAAGTTATATTTTTTTTTATATCACAAATGTACTATGATTCCATGAATTTCTACAATGTTTATGATTCCTAAGTTGTTTGTATAATGCGGCAAGCTCGAGAAGAGCATGTTTGAACTTGTCGTAGGGCTTCCTCGTCCAATCAAGTGAAATAATTTCGTGTTAAATTAAGAAAAATAATTGGCTGTAAGTTTTCTTATGATTCCATGTTTGACACTAATGCATTTAGATTTTCTTGCATATTATGGATAGATATTTGCATTGAATGTATGAATGCAAGTTGACTTCTCATACAATACTTTTGATGTTATGCTATACTATGATACATATAAATATAATTATAAAATAATTACTTGTTGGTATTTATTTGCTATAATTTATGCACATGATATATGAAATGCCTGTGATGAATGCTTGATACAAGAATGATGATTTGAATGTTATAAGTGATGTTGTGGGTATACTATTACATGAGTATTTACAAGTACACTATGCATAGATTTGATATTTCTGACTCTTGGTGTTTAGGCAGTGACAAAATTATGTGAACTGTTGTGATCAGATGATGACATAATATAGAGAACCGTTGTTATCAGGGGATTATTGATATCTGCGGACTTGGAGGCAAATAAACCGGGGGGGCAGCCTGGGATAGCGGTAGCCAGTGAGCCACAACTCGCAGTAAGGGCTTTCGGGGAGATTTCTCTGTGTGTGAATCCCTCTTTTATGCTTTTCTAAACATTCATTTACTTTTTCTTATTTTTGTTTTGACGTTTACCATGAATTTGTGCATTTATTTGTTTCTGATAGCCATAGAAGCGTTGAACTTGGTTTGCGAGCTTTCATAAGAGTTATTTACATGAAGTCAACAAGGGGAAGGGAAGAGTGAGGTGTAAGGAAGAAAAGGAAAATAATACAGTATCAGAAGGGCAAATTTATTATGAGAAGCCCCCTTTGATGTATGTTTTACCAAATAATGTTTTTAGTTAAATCACAAAATGAGCTATGATTCCATGAATTTGTACGATGTTTATGATTCCTAAGTTTTTTATACAATGTAGCGAGCTCAAGACGAGCATGTGGGAACTTGTCATAGGCCTTCTTCATCCAATCGAGTGAAATAGTCTCATTTTAACTTAAGAAAAGTATTTGTCTATAGGTTTTCTTTTAATTTCATATTTGACACTAATGCATTTAGAATTTTTTGCATATCGTTAATAGATACATGCATTGAATGTATGAATACAAGTTGACTTCTCTTACAATACTTGTGATGTTATGCTATACTATGATACAGATGATTACTTATAAAATTATTGTTTATTGGGATTTATTGTCTATAATTTATGCACATGATGTATGAAATGATTGTGATGAATGCTTGATATAAGAATCATGATTTAAATATCATAAGTGATGTTGTGGGTCTACTATCATATGAGTGCTTACAAGTACACTATGCATTATTTTATATTTCTGACTCCTAGTGTTTAGGCGGTGACAAAATTATGTGAACCGTTGTGATCAGATGATGACAAAATATAAGGAACCGTTGTTATTTGGGAACTATTGATATCTATTGTGTAGGGGGTAAATAAACTGGGGGCGGCCAGGAGCCACAGCTCGCAGTAAGGGCTTTCAAGGAGATTTCTCTGAGTGTGAATCCCACTTTTATGCTATCCTAAACATTCATTTCTTTCCTTCTATTTTTGTTTTGATGTTTACCATGAATTTGTGCATTTATTTATTTCTGACAGCTGTAGTAAGCGTTGAACTTGTGTCGGGCACGTCGAACTTGGTTTGCGATTATTAGCATGAAGTCAGCAAGGGGAAGGGAAGAGTGAGGTGTTAGGAAGAAAAAGAAAAATTATAGACAGTATCAGAAAGGGCAGATTTATGCTGGGAAGCCAGTTTGAGGTATGCTTTAGCAAATAAGTTATGTTTTTGGTTAAATCCTGAAATGAGCTATGAATCCATGAATTGTACGATATTTATGATTGTCAAGTTATTTATACAATGCGGCGAGCTCTAGACGAGCATGTGGGAACTCGTCGTAGGGCTTCTTCGTCCGATCAAGTGACATAATCTCGTGTTAACTTTAGAAAAATAGTTGTTTATAGGTTTTTTTTATTTCATGTTTGACATTAATGCATTTAGAATTTCTTGCATATTGTGGATAGATTCCTACATTGAATGTATGAATGCAAATTTACTTACAATACTTATGATGCTATGCTATAATACGTACAGATGAATATAATTATAAAATCATTTCTTGTAGGTATTTATTTGCTATAATTTATGCACATGATATATGAAATGCTTGTGATGAATGCTTGATTCAAGTATGATGATTTGAATATCATAAGTGATGCTATGGGCATACTATTCTATAAGTGCTTGCAAATACATTATGCAGAGATTTGATATTTCTGAGCCTTGGTATTTAGGCGGTGACAAAATTATGTGAATTGTTGTGATCAGATGATGACAAAATATAGGGAACCATTGGTATCAGCAGACTATTAATATCAGTTGCGTTGGGGGCGAATAAGCCGGGGGGTGCAGCCTGGGAGCCACAGCTCGTAGTAAGATATTCAACACTTACTCTGTGTGTGAATCCCTCTTTTATGATATTCTAAACATTCATTTCCTTCCTCCTTTTTTATGTTTACGAATTTGTGCATTTATTTGTTTCTGATAGCCGTAGTAAGTGTTGAACTTGTGTCGGGTGTGTCGAACTTGGTTTGCGAGCTTTCCTAAGGGTTATTAGCATGAAGTCAACAAGGGGAAGGGAATAATGGGGTGTTAGGAAGAAAAGGAAAATAATAGGCAGGATCGAAAGGTAATTTATGCTGATAAACCCGTTTGAGGTATGTTTTGGCAAATAAGTTATTTTTTTGGTTAAATTACGAAAAGAGCTATAATTCCATGAATTTGTACTATGTTTATGATTCCCAAGTTATTTATACAATGCGGCAAGCTCTTGCGAGTATGTGGGAACTCATTGTAGGTCTTTTTTCGTCCAGTCAGGTGAAATAATCTTATGTTAACTTAAGAAAAATAATTGTCTATATGTTTTCTTATGATTTCATATTTGACACTAATACATTTAGAATTTCTTGCATATTGTGGATAACTACTACATTGAATGTATGAATGCAAGTTGACTTCTCTTACAATACTTGTGATGCTATGCCATACTATGATACAGATAAATATGCTTATAAAATCATTTTTTGTAGTTATTTATTTGCTATGATTTATGCACATGATATTAAAAGCCTATGATGAATGCTTGATACAAGAATGATGATTTAAATGTCATAAGTGATGTTATGGGTATACTATTATATTTGTGTTTAATGGTATACCATGCTGAGATTTGATATTTCTTACTCATGGTGTTTAGGCGGTGACAGTATTGTGTGAATCGTCGTGATCAGATGATGACACAATATAAGAAATCGTTGGTATCATGGGACTATTGATATTTCTATGTTGGGGGCAAACCTCTATCAGTAGTTAATATGGCCTTTAGGGCATGGTGACAACCAATGATATGACAATATATAAAATAGTTGAGGCCAATACATTTTATAAGTAACATTGCTGTGATGTTATAATTACGTGACTATGATAACATTGCTATAATGACATTTCTATGATGATATTGTTATGATTATGAACATGCTTATATATGCATGCTTGGACTACACTTAAATGAAATGACATACATATTTTATTTAACAGTCGTAATTTTCTACACTACCTGATTTTTTTTACATGTGCTACCATTCAAATATGTTAAGTCTTTTGTGTAGACATGTATAGTTAGATACGAACATGCACATCATTTCTCTTTTATGTATAAAATTTTATTTTAGCCATGATTATTTCATGGAGTTCTTTGTTGCTCACTCTACGTTGTTTACTTACATGAAAGAGTAAGAAACACCGATGTGAGTAGACATGTGTGATTTGTACATCTTTTACATTTATAATTTTGCGAGTTTGCACAGTTTTTTGGGCACTTATTTTATTTTTCTTGGATATATATGTGTGTGTGTGTGTTATATAGATGGCGGCGGGGAGCTCTGCTAGGGTTCCGCCGGATGGCGAAACCCTGCGCTAACCTCCGGATTTCTTACGGTCTTCGTCGTGGCCGTCGACGACGGCTACCGCTTCATCGATTTCAGTCATTGGCTTGCAAGTCGTCCGTTTGCACCTGTTTGCGCGTCGTCGTCCTGTTACGCGAGGGCTGCATCTTCGCGTCAACCTCGTCGCACGCTGTAGTCGTCATCGTCGTCGTGTTCGCTTGCTCTTCGCTGGCCTCGCGTCTCCTGCGTCTTCTCTGTTTCGTCAACTGTTGCTCGTCTCTTCGTGTGTTTTATTGGTTAGGTCCCGCAATCTCGCAATTTTGATTGCTTTATGCTCCTGCAGTTCTGGCAGCGAGGCCGACAGCTGCACATCTTCCAGCGGTCAACAATGGCCTCGGGCCGTTCTTACGCCGCCGCCCTCGCCGGCGACAACCCCGCCCACGCCCCTCCACGTGCTAATACGTTCCCGCAGCGGTTCCATGATGCTTTCGAGCAAGGTGTCGAGAGTGGGTTTCTTAAAAAAGCATCCTGCAAAGACGGTAAACCTGCAATCTTTCTCAGCAAGGAAGAGATCTCTATCCTAGTTGCACCCTATAGGCTGTTTCTAGTGGGTAAGTTCCTCTACGGTAATCCTAAACTTGAACTGATCCGAAAGGAATTTGAGCAAATGAAGCTCAATGGAAGTTGGAAGATAGAAAGACTGGATGACTGACACGTTCTCATCCAATTAACGGATGATGCAGATTATGCCCAAGCGTTTGCTTGAAGAATACTTCGGATAGACAATTGGGTGATGAATGTGCTGAAATGGACGGTGAATTTTGACCATCGCTTAGAACCTCCCATAATTCTGGTGTGGCTACACTTCCCAGATTTGCAGGTACATCTTTATGATCAAGAGCTTCTCTTCACTTTCGCAAAGATATATGGAACGTCACTCCACACCGATCCGCCTACAGAGCATCTATCTAGACCTTTCGAGGCTAGAATATTGATTGAACGAGATATAACGTTACCCTTCCCGAAAGAGCTTTATTAGCACACAGCATCAGGGTTTTTGGCAACCAGCAGAACTTGAACATGTATCTCTGTATTGCACCTATTGCCGTATGTTTGACCACTCTCACCAACAGTGTTACCACCTGCATCCGAATCTAAAACCTCCCCGTACAAACGCTACTGGCCCACACATTTCTGCGACGGATATACCGCCTTCCTCAGTTTCAGAACAAGGTGATAAGGATCGACTTGGATACTGGCCCATACATTCCTGCAACGGATATACCGCCTTCCTCAGTTTCAGAACAGGGTGACAAGGATCGACCCTTGAAGGATCATCAGGTAGTTGTTACTGATAGACAAAACGTGGTCACCTCTCAGCCTTCTACTGGAGCAGCTATACTACCACTTCAGGTACACACCACTGTGGAGGGAATTCAGACTCCCCATCTTGATAGGTCTGAAGACAGGGAAGAAACAAAAACTTATAATCTGACGACGGAAAATGAGCTTACTCCTACTGAGGAAGATCTACTGGCTAATAGTACCCTGGTTCTACCCGCTCAAGGGGTAGAAGAATCCCAAGTATTGGAACCAATCACTGCAGCAGCCTTTGATCAGACGCCTCACTCTTTAGAGGAACAGTGGCAAGTGTATACCTCCCGGCAGAAGAAGGCTGGGGGTACTATGCTACTTGGGAATCTTATGGATGACACTTTGGTCTCCCCTGGTAATGGAGAATCACTCTAGAGCTTGATTATTGAATGCTCTACAAGAACCCATGGAAGAGGAATGCCTCGGCGTCCTCGTCAACTCAGAAAGTTTTAGTTGCAGGTTTTTCTTTTGTACTGTTTCTTTGAGCTTTTTGCTCTTTGCTTCTTATGAGTAGAGCTCCATCATTGGGCCCTCTCGTACTACTTCTTTTGTAAACCCTTTTTATTAATGAAATGACCCAGGGCTTCTTTCAAAAAAAAAAAAAAAAAAAAAAAATATATATATATATATATATATATATATATATATATATATATATATATATATATATATATATAGGTGTTAGATATGTAAATATATAAAAATTGAGTGGTATGCATGTAAATATTCCAAAAAAAAAAAAAATGCCCTCCTGGACACCTTTGACAAGACCAGAACTGCACTTTATCTCTAGATAAAGATTTTGAAACTTATGATCAAAACTCTAAGATCAAATCTCTTTTATATCCAATGTATCAACACTCAATATTAAAAAAAAACCTACAAAAAAGTTCCCTAAAACTCAAATATTTCATCACTAACTACCAGAAAGGAGCTAGAAATCAGTTGTCAAGTAGCCGTTATAAACTTTTCCCATTCAAATACTCAAGAGAAGAAAGAAATTCAACTGATTGAGTTCAACTCTTACCACTCTCTCCTTGATCCTGTGCTTCTTCTTCTTCATCTTCTTGTTCGCCGACAACCTTAGAATCCTTTGAAATCAGGAAGCGGCAGGTCATCGATCAATAGGACGATTGTCGCGGGGACCACCTTTGCACGAAACTGCGAGCATTGGCGGTGGAGGAAGACCTGCTCTGAAGAGGATCCTCTGGACAGGATCCGATGGCTGAGCTCCAACCGATAACCAGTACTTCACTCTCTCAAAGTTCAAACCCATTCGCTTGCCACCATCTTGCTTGGGGAGTGGTTTATAATACCCTAGAACTTCAAGATGCCTCCCATCTCTGGGACATCTACTGTCTGCAGCCATCACTCGATAGAAGGGCTTGTTCCTACACCCAAATCTCGATAGTCTTATCCTGACCACCATCGTCCTCGCTTACTTCTTAGTTCTTATGATATTGATATTACTCCCTTGTAGCTTCCTTTCAGGTGACCGCGTAGACGACAATGGAGACAACGGCCGTTGGATGGCGTTCCAAATTATGGAGCTCTAGCGAGGAAGATGAAGATTCGCGGCGGCGGGGGTTTTAGGCCGCATATATATATATATTGTAAAAGGGGCCATAAGGCCTATTTTATTGAATTAAAAGGGGGTACAACACAAGTAGTATGAGAGGGTCCAAACAAATTGAGCACGACTCATAAGAAACAAAATAAAGCTTAACAGAGCGATACAAAGATTGAACAAAAGAGAAACAAACAACTAAAGAGGACGAGGTTGCCAAGGCTTCCCTCTACCCCTGGTTAATGTAGTGCATCTAGAGATCAGACTCTGAAGTGATTCTCCATTACCAGGGGAGACTAAAATATCATCCATTAAATTTCCAAGGGGGATGGTACCCCCAGCCTTCTTCCTCCGCCGGGAGGTATACACTTGTCATTCTTCTTCAGAAGAGTGAACAGTCTGATCCGAAGTGGGAAATGTTGCTGCTGTGATCGGTTCCAATACTTGGGAATCTCCTACCCCTTGAGTGGGTAAAACAACATAAGATCGACTCTAGGCCATTTCTGCGGCTGCGCAAAACCCGTTGACGAGAAAGAATCCCGTCGAGCTTACAGCAATCGCTGACGGAGCTTAGGACTTTATGATCGCAGGCGCAGAGAGGGCAGCGAACGAAGCAGAAAAGAAAGGAGACGCAAATGGAATCGAGCGCAGCAGGGAGCAGCTCGAGCAGACGAGCGGCTTGACTCGATGGCAACGAAGGCGCCAAGCCTCAATGGCGAAGAAGCAGCGATGCGAATGGCCTGTAGCAGACGAGCGGATCTCGATGGCGAAGACGCCTAGCCACGATGGCGAAGACGATGACGAAACTGCGATGCTTCGAGGCGAGGAGGCGACGAGGACTGTAGAGGATGCTAGGGTTCGCCTTGAGGCGAAACCCTAGCAGAGCAGAGGAGAAGAAGACGACTCATTTTTTATATAGGCCGTGTATATATATCTATCTGAGTGTGTGTGTGCGTGCTTTTTTATGTTATAATTTCCACGCGTCCTAGTTTATGTGAGTATGAGTGAATTATGAAATGATTATCAAATATATTTGCGGTTATGTAGTTAACTTTATCACCCGCTGTCTTGATTCCACAAGTTAGGACGAGTGTCGGTGAAAATTTAGTCTGACTGAATTGTCTGTTTTTATCGCACCTCAGCCTACCTTTAAGGGGGGCCAAGTTGGGGTGTGGCCAAAGTGGTATTAGAGTATGATTGTTAGATGAAAAGAATGATGAAAGCATATTAGATTTAGAAGTAAAAATGAGATTACATATGATTTGATTTATACAGAGCTATATATTGATGAATTGGTGGGAAACCCATATGACTTGAAAAATCACGCGTACACGATATAGTTGTTATATGACAAATTGCATTTGAATAATAATTGTTGTCAATATAAATGAATATGTCTGAAGAAAAATCAAAAAGTACTAAGGGCTAGCCTTTTAGGCAAGCAAGAAGTAAGATCTGAAAATGTTTTGGGCAAAAATGATAATCAAAACACAAGAAATGAGGAAACCAAACCAGCAAAGTATAGGACATCGTTCAATTGATATTATAAGTCGTTGACAAAATGACTGCTATTGAAAGATCTTCTGCCTGTACAAGGCCAATATCTGAATTTAGGTCTGGATTTGATCCATATTTCAAAATCTTTCAGTCTTCTAAGCCAACTACATTCATGGGTGCTAGTAACCCTATGGTTGCTGAAGCTTGGCTACTGAAGATCAAAAAATTTTTAGATAATATGATTTGTCTTAAAAATCGGAGAGTGGTGTTAGCCACTTTCATCCTAGAAGGCTATATAGAGATGTGGTGGTAGACGCAACATAGAGAAATTTCAGCTAACACCTGTCCCATAGATTAAGTGGGATGAATTTACTAAAGTTTTCAAAGATTGGTTTATTTCACCTTCAGTCAGATTAGCACTGTAAGATAAATTATTCAGTCAAACTCAAGGTTCAGATCAATTATGCAATATGAGCCAAAATTTATTTCTCTTTGCAGATGTGCACCTCATTATGTGAGTAGGTTGGAGGAAAAATATACTAAACTCGTCATAAAATTTAAGTAACTAAACTCATCACAAAATTATACTTCTAACTTTTGAAGTGGTATACTACTCTTGATGTCGTGTCTGATTATCTAAAAAACTACATCTTTGAATCTGCACGACATTCAAACCCCCGTCCCGAGACACAAAACCAACAGTTTGTTGTCATCCCATTGTTGCTTTCATGGTTAGCACTAATCGCACAATTGTATCAAATATATGGCATGTGAGAGGCGAAATAGGGAGAGCAAAACTCTGTGAGTGATTAGATCGGCTGGCGAGAAGTCAAGCAGGCTAAAGCATGGATTTTGTGAATACATAATGTTCGTCTTTTAGGACCTGATAATATCCCAATTGAAGTGTGGAAATGTTTAGGTGATTTGGGGGTTTCCTGACCTACTAAACTTTTTAATATTATTTTAAAAACTAGAAAGATGCCTGAGGAGTGGAGAAAGAGCATTTTGGTCCCCATTTTTAAGAATAAAGGAGATGCACAAGAGTGTGCAAATTATAGAGGAATTAAATTGATGTGTCATACTTTAAAATTATAGGAGAGGGTAATTGAGCATATGTTAAGACGTATTACGAAGGTTTCTCATAATCAATTTGGTTTTATGCCATGCAGGTCTACCATGAAAGCTATACATTTATTGAGAGGTTTGATGGAGAAGTACAGAGATAATAAGGAGGATCTACATTTGATTTTTATTGATTTAGAAAAAGCTTACGATAAGGTTCCTAGAGATGTTCTTTGGAGAGTCTTTGAGAAGAAAGATATTGATATGACTTATATTCAAGTCATTAAAGATAAGTATGCTAGAGCTGTTACATGTGTTCGAATTGAAGGACGATTGACCAAATATTTTACTATTTCTGTTGGTTTACATCAAGGATCGGCTTTAAGCCCATATCTTTTTTCTTTATTTATGGATGATCTTACTGCGCATTTACAAGAGGATGTACCTTGGTGTATGTTTTTTGCTGATGATATCCTCCTTGTGGATAAGACAAGAGAAAAAGTCCAGGAAAAACTTGAATTATTGAGGTCTACATTGGAGTCTAAAGGTCTTCGTTTGAGTAGAACTAAAACTGAATACATGGAATGTAATTTTAGTAATAGTAGGTCTAATGATAGAAGTGTTACTTTGGGTGATCAAATTATTAAAAGGTGTGAACAATTTGGATATCTCGGGTCCATTGTTCAAAGCGATGGTGATATAGATGGGGATGTTAATAGTAGAATTCAGGTTGGTTGGTTGAAGTGGAGGAATGTGTCCGGCCTGTTGTGTGATAGAAAAGTACCGCTTAGATCGAAAGGAAAATTTTATAAAATGGTGGTGAGACCTTCAATGCTCTATGGTGCTGAATGTTGGCCTTTAAAAGAGAAGCATAATGTTAAGTTAAGTGTTGCCGAGATGAGAATGATTAGGTGGATGAGTGGCTTTACACTTAGAGACAAGATGCGAAATGAATATATCTATAATAGGGTTGGTGTTGCACTAGTGACGGATAAAATTAGAGAGAGTCGCCTTAGATGGTTTGGTCACATTAAACGTCGACTACCTGATGATCCGATTAGGAGAGTAGATGTTTTAAATACAACTTATGTTAAGAAAGGCAGAGGTAGACCTAGGAAAACTTGTGCTTATTGCATAAAAAATGATCTCAATTTATTAGAGTTAAACGAAAATTTGACACTAAATATGACGCAATGGAGAAAAAGGATTCATGCAGCCGACCTCACTTAGTGGGATTAAGGCTTTGTTGTTGTTGTTGTATAATGTTCGTCTTTTATTCATGTGACAGAGGAAGAAGTGGAGGCTTTATGTGGCCTTTCTGGGCAATAAAGAGTGGTGTCATTTTGCATCAATGGCGCTGCACAATTGGGAAAGACGGTGAAGGCGGTGGGCTAGGTTTATCTACCTGATTGTGCGAGAGCACGGGAGACGGGGGACTTCCCTTCCAATAGGTAGGGGCCTTCGGTTATTATACTATGTGGGAGTAGTTAGAGCATCTTAAGGCAGGAACAAGTACGATTTTAATTTATTTTATATTTTTATTTCTTTTTATTCTCTTTTTTATTCCTTTTATTAGCATTTCAACACAAACATTGATCATTTTGAATATAAAAGTAATAAACATGCTTTCTTCATTCCAAACCATAATTTAGTTGTTAGCAATATTTTAAATGCCATAAGAAAAAGCCTTAAGAATCCAAAATAAAGTTTTATGCCTAAAGTATTAATAATGAGACTTGCAATTCTAAAATAAAATTTGAATATAGGGCGTGGGCTTCAAAAATGTTGATGCTTCAGACTCTATTTTTGTTGGTTGAGAGATGTTTGAGGGTCAATTTTGAGATGGTAGATTGGATTATATGGATAAGACATTTACCTTAAATTTCATTTTTATTTTGCAAATTCATTTTGACTTGAAGTTCGAGTATCCTGTATATGCAAATCCCTATGACTAATTACCTCTCGCGATAATGGGAGAGTACTTTTGATTGGGGCTAGTCAGTAAACATTAAATATTTGACACATAGTAGCAACAAACATACAGTTTAATGTGTAAAATTTAGCACTTGGAGCTCAAAGCAAATGATGGAAAAATGATGATGAGCTTTATCAAGATCTCATGTTTCCGTTGTCCCAGATTGTCATGGTCTTTGATCCACTTAGTCGATCCAACTTGATTGAAGTATCATTGTCAATAGTCTTCGGTTGCGTCCTCCAAGGGACCCTTGTAGATCTGGGGTGGTTGTTTATGTAAGATGATAAATTTGCATCGGTCTTAGCTATCAAAAGGCTCTGTGACAATTAGATGCACATTTATGGTTCACAATTTTAAACGACAGAAAGTTGTTGGGGAACATACGAGCTGCGAATGTGGCCATAACATGATGGCGTCATTTGGCATAACTAAGCGATCAGAGGACTCTAGTCATAATCTCGCTAATTTTATGGAGTTTTTGAGTCAGGTCACGCGTACAGAGGACTCGGGCCACATCTTTACTGGCGTGAAATTAATTTACGTGTGAATATAATGATACAATTTGTATGCTTCAAGAACTAAAATCAAACAGAAGTTTGTCACCGTTGACAAACTGTTGTTGAGAGGATGGATTTTGTTTTACGTCTTTTAAGTGATTAATTTTACATTGAATGTTTTGAATTGTTGCTCTAAAAAGTTGGTTTAAAGATCTTAATTTATAGTTAACCATTTTGATTGAAATCTTCAATCAACATGACCATAATTGGGGACTCATATATTTGAAACATGTCTAAAATTCATTTGAAATTGAGTACTTGAATATTTATAGAATTTTAGGTTTATCAATTCCAATCTTTATTATGAGGATGATCAAACTAGGTGACTTTTATTGACAAATTTTATTTGATATTATTAAAATTACTAGACTTATCATTTCAGTCTTTGCGAGAAGGGGTCTAGTTGAGTGTGACTTAAAACCCTACTTATAGACAAGGTAACCTGATTGATGGGTCTCCAAAATATGAACTATTTGAGTATAAGTTTGTCCTTAACCCGCGCAACATTCCTAAGTTATTCCTTAAAATACTTAAAAGTTTAGCTAGAGCACATGTTGAGTTTTTTAATTTCATATATTTGATTAATTTAAATAATTTTTCTTGTCTTAAGGCATTTTACAGTATTTTAAAGTATGAACTGAATCAAAAATTCCTTTAAAATGAAACATAGAAGATTTGAAGTTATGTGAATTTTTTTGTTTGAATGAATACGTGGATATGTTCAATTTAAGCTTTTTAAATACCGTTTTATGTTCACTTGCACATATGTTGTGAATCCAGTGGTGATAGGGTATATGAAATCATAGTTTAACATTAAAAAAAGGCATTTATATGTTTTAGTTTAACCCTTAATTTATGTATTCATGTTAAGTCAATTTGTCAGCCCCCAAATCAAAGGGAAAATCTAGGATTTAATATCCTGAAAGGTGGTGTGGTGAGCGTGACATACCCCATACGAGATGTTAAACAATTTATGAAGGAGAAACCTCACAGAAAAGCGTAACGTCCATGGAATTCAATAGAGAAATGATTCGTTGAGACATCCAGGAAGACGCCTAGGCGCTATGAGCGCAGATAAAGGATCAGTTCGAGGCCCTCTGGGCGGTGATGACCTAGAGGAATAATCAGCCCCCGCTCTTAGAGAGAGTCTCGGGGAATTTGCTCCCAGAGGGTTCTTGGCAAGAATCCATCCATGCACAATAGTCAAGCTAGCGATCGACTGACTGAGGGCAATCCCAGTGCCGATAGTGCGGGATCTACTCCATGATCAGGCATCAGACGGATCACTGGGAGCACCCGTCCAATAGAATACAGGTAGTGCCTTCTCTCAGTAGATCCTAAAGATTATACCCCGATGAAGCTAAGGATTTCTCATATGGATCCTTACAAGGGGAAAGAGTGACCTGATTGACCATGTAGCTTATTTTGAGTCGTCGATCGAAGTCCTACAGATCGACGACACGATGAAGCGTCGGCTATTCTTGACTATGTTGACGGAGTCGGCTCTTCAGTGGTTCAACAACCTACTGGAGGGAATCATTTCATCTTTCTATGAGTTCAAGAGGCTCTTTTTGGCGCACTCGCTAACATGCAGAGGTTGAGGAAGGATACCGAGACTCTGCTCCAAATCAAGCAGGGGAAGCATGAGAGCCTGCGAGCTTAGATCACCCGCTTCCTAAAGGAAATGCTCGGAAGTGAAAGACTTGGAAGTCCAAAACCAACAGAGGAACTGTCGCTGTATCTCAGAGTGGGACCGTGAGTGGTCAGCTTGGTGCTGGTCAGGGAAGTACTGGGGAAGCAACTTCTATTGTATTACACCAGCTGAGTTCTCCGAGGCACTAAAATCAAGTACCCAATTATGGAAAAACTAACATTGCATTTATTATCTCCTCTTTCAGGCTCCGACTCTATTCGATCACCTGCTGAAATCTGTACTCAACCAGAACATTCTAGAAAGCCATCAAAGCGCAGGCAATTTCCGATTTCTAGGCGAACTTCTTCGAGGCAAAATAACAAGATGAAGTCCACAGCTGGGCTGGATTGGTATTAAGCAGTCTAACTGGAGAACATGTCTACTATTCAATTGAAGTAGAATTTAAGGTTATAAATAACCAAGTAGAGTATGAAGCGTTGATTGTTGGGCTTCGTTGGGCTCACGAAATAGGCGCTCGAGATCTGCTGGTAAAGTCAGACTTCTTGTTGGTGGTCAATCAAGTCAATGGAAAGTTTGAGGCCCGGGATAAACTATTGGTCTAGTACCTCGTCAAGACACAAAAGAAAATAGGGAGGTTTAAAAACTTTCGGATAGAGCATGTGGGTCGTGAGGAAAACCACGTCGCTGATATTCTGTCCAAATGCATCTATTTGGGTGGGACTCCACAAAGGCTCACTTGACTAGTAGTCGAGGAACCAGAAACAGTGACAGTCTATGTCGAAAGAACTAAAAGCCAGATGAATCCGTACATCCTCTATCAAAAAACAAGAAAGGTATTGGAAGACGTTACAAACTGGAGATGCTTCAAAACCAAGGCTGCCTTCTATCTGATGATAGAAGAGGAACACTTCAGGCGATCTGTGACCTCAATGTACCTAGGATGCCTAAAGGAAGACAAAGCACTGGACATTCTCAGGGAGGTGTGTTCAAAAGAATGCGGGAGCCACTTTGGAGGAAAAACTTTAGCTTATCTGATACAATGACAAAACTAATTTTGGCTGACACTTTTCATGGATGCTGAAGAATTTTTTAGGAAACGTAAGCATTGTTAGAAGTATGTGCCTCTACATCATCAGCCGGCTCACAAGCTTCAACTGATCTCAAGTCCATAGTCGTTTACCACTTAGGGATTAGACATCCTAGGTCCTTTTGCCCCATCAAAGGTCCAACGCAAGTTTCTTTTAGCAGTGGTCGACTACTTCTCCAAGTTAATTGAAGCCAAACTACTCACCCGAATCATCGTCAAAGTGTTGCAAAACTTCATCTGATTTGCCAATACGAACTGCCAGTAGTCATCATCACAGACAATGGGACACTGTTTTTGGATCAACACGTATGAGATTTCTTGCAATATAGGGAATTGATTTGAAGTTTGCTTCAATCCATCACCCACGGACGAATGGACAAGCCGAAGCAGCCAACAAGATCATCCTGAACTTGCTAAGGAAAAAGGTCGAAGGAGCAAAAAGAAACTGGTTGAACCTACTGTTGTTTGTGCTTTGGACGATTCGAACGATGCCGTCATCAGCGACCGACCAAACGCCATTTATGCTAACTCGTGGAATGGAGGTAGTGTTATCGATCGAGTACAACATCATAGCTAAAGGGTCGTTACGACTGCATCATTCGTAGAGGAGAACCTAGCCAAATGGTAGGAAGTGTACAACAAGGGCGCAATGTTGGCCCTGGGAGAAGAAAAGCGAATCAATTCAGCTCTTGTACAAGAACTTAGGTAGTGTTATCGGTCGAGTACAACATCATAGCTAAAGGGTCGTCACGACTGCATCATTCGCAGAGGAGAACCTAGCCAAATGGCAGGAAGCGTACAACAAGGGCACAATGTTGGCCCTGGGAGAAGAAAAGCGAACCAATTCAGCTCTTTTACAAGAACTTAAAAGGTGAACAACTCAATACTTCAACAAAAGCATCCGAGAGGTGTTTTCCTCAGGGGACTTAGTTATGAAGAAAGTCGACCCAGCCTTCCGAGGATAATCAGTAGGCAAATTGGACCAGGCATAGAGCGGGTCGTACATAATCAACCAAAGAGTCTCTTTGGAAGCTTACAGATTCAAGACATACGCTGGAAGGAATTCCCTCGGAAGTGGAGTGGAGACGACTAAAAAAAGTTTTTTCCTTAGAAGTTTTAATGTAAACATGAAAGGGAGTGTTGTTGCCAATGTGTAAATTCAATAGTGCAATGAAATTTATAGTTAATTAATTTTGTTCGAACAACACAAATAGGTCCCTCTGATGCTGGGCGAACTTCTTTCGACCAGACCATGGTCGACCTTAAACTCAGAACTCTAGTCTCCAATCGAATGGCAGTTGACGTTCATTCGTTAATACTTGTCTCATTCGAGTCGTTAGGTGAGAATGAAGAACAACAAAATGTTACAATGAAATAATGAATTTTTATATATTATTATTATTATTATTAATTAAATGACATATATGCTTATGAGGCTTATATACATACATATGAAGTAGGAAGAGTATTTGCAACAAGAAAAATGAAACATTTTATTCACTTCGATCAAACGGTACATAAAATTCAGAAAATAATAAATACAAAAGGTACGTCCAAAACCATCTTTCAATTTAGGGGCCATCTTTTTTCTCGCTCTCTTCTACAATGAGAGAACCATGAGAAGTGAGAGCTCAAGAAAAGCAAAGGCTCTATGTTGAAGCTCGCTCATCGAGAGCACCCATTCTCCTTGCCTCCATCTTCTCTTATTCTGGCCAGGGAGAAGGAAAATGATGAAGCTGGAAAACTACAAGAGAAAGGGAGTGTTGCTGCCAAGTGGCTTTTTAATGTCTTACCATTCATCCGTTGGCGAGAAGGAAATGGTGCTCATAGATAGCGTATCATTAGCTATTTCAAGGGGGACCCCATCTGTTCGCGAAGAGAATGTCTACTAGTGTGCTATCCAGATCTACCCCCTAGCTCCTCAAAATCGACCGAACCTCCAATTGCAGCTGTCGAACAGACGTATTGCACTTCCATGGGACATTACGCTGGTTCGTGTGGTGGTATGACCATTATAATCCACCTTGTCTGATGTCTTGTTCAACACCCGACTCAGAGATAATCTCCTCCTTCGACACTTGACTCAAAGAGAAAAGAAAACTAGCACATGGTCCAAGCAATGCCCACCGTAATGTTCGACTGCTGTTCCCCAGGCCCGGGGAACTCAACTCGATCAAATGCGCTGGAGGAATTGGTCGGATGACCGGTCTTGAGATTCGACGAACAAAGCTATGCAAAAAAAAAAAAAAAAACGGTTGATTATGATAGGTTAATTGAATTTGCTTGCGCAACCTTTGCATCGCAAATCCAAACACCTAATGTCGGTAGGATCGGCTTCCCGGAGACTGTTCTATGCTCACTAGTGACAAGATCTGCGCAAGAATATAGTGCAAATCATCTTTAAGACAGTTCCCCAGGAATTTCCCTCGCAGGTGATGATAGGATCCGCGTCTAGCGAGAGGAATAAACCTGGCCGTGGCAAAGATTAAATCAATCGAACGCGATGACTAAAGCCCCCTTGTAAACCAATCAATCGATGTATATTAGTCAAACGACATGAAAAATATTTGAAAGTATGATTTGACTACAAATCAAAAATTTGAGTTGAACAAACCCATAAGATTAACAGTCGGTTGACGTGAAATCATGTGCTATATGAGATTCCGAATTTAGCCTCGAGGTTGATCGAAACACTTGCCAGCGACAGGATCCACGTCACAATGATCGCCTTATACGCGAGTCTCTCCGGTGGCGATAATGCAACTGAACAGGATAAACGAAATATGTCCGCTGACCTGCTAATACGCTGGACTCGCATGCGAGATGAGCACACAATTAATTGAGTCGCAATCAATTCAGAAGTTCCAAATAAGAAAAAACTAACAAAATTTTCTTATACGACAAAAAAGTTAGAATTATTATTTTCTTTCGGGTTTTCAAAACAAAAGTGATTATATGTTTTCCTCATGCTGGTTCTAGTAGTGGCTGACCGGTCTTCGCTACCAGAGCCTTCTTCTTCGAAGGTTTGAGCTTGTCTGGAATCAAGGCGGAGAATTCATTTGGGTTGGAAAATTTGAGATTTACAAGATCGTGGTGAATGAACCAGTGGATGGCATAGTGCATCTCACGCTTGAGTTGCTTCACCAGGCCGTCCCTATGCTATCCCGTGGATATTGACGAGGCAACGTTTGCTTTCAACTCTACTACTTCCTTCATTAAGGCATCTATGTTTTCGAGAGATTCTTGATTTGCCTTGAGAGAATGGTCAAATTTGAGTTGTAGGAGGTTCTGATCGTCACGAACCATCCCCAGCTCCTTCTGAGAGGCAATCCTCACTTGGGCCTTGTTCAAAGTCTTCTCCGACCTAACTAGGGCCAGTCCCCGAAAGTGAGTAGCTTGTGTCGCCATCAAGAGGAACCAGCCCGCGTGTTGGCAAAGCATTCGACGGTCGAAACCTTCTAGAGTTTGACCAATCTTTTCGAACTACAAAACTCTACTAGGGGTTATGACATGCCTTTTTTCTCTAGCGTCTGAAGAAACCAGTTCCTCAACATGTTCAAAAGACTGAACTGCTTGTTGGTGTCGTCCCATATCCACCCGTCTCCTATATAGGTTTCCACTTTAAATCCCTCCTACTTCTTTTCAGCAGAGGACACCAGATCCTTACCTTGCCTACGGAAGGTTTCCCCTTTCGGGGAAGGCGAAGGCTCGTAACCAGGAGATGGGGCGCCTCTTTTGACGATGACGTAGACAAAGAAGAGGTAAGGGATTGGCCGGCTTTGTCCACTCGGACAAAGTCGACTCACGAGTCCGGAGGAACTACATTAATCGTTGGCTCGTCGATCAGCGTGCTAGATTCTGAAGATGAGGGGGCTGCAGCTGCGGTTCCACCTAGAGTCCCTTCAGAAGCAGGTCTCCTCCCATCACCTTCCCTTGCACCAACAAAATGAGAATCAGATTTTTGAGCGATAATAGTGACCTCGCCAGTCATCGTTTCTTGAAATAACAACTGTGGTTTCAGACGCGGAGGTTATGAAACTTGCACCACTGGTGTCAGCCGTCGTAGAGGCCACAACACCAGGGAGTGGATCTTTAAAAACCTCTTTTGCAAAATTATCTGTTAATGAAGGATGCTTCAGTTTTCGTCCATTGGCTTCCAATTTCTTTTTAGTCGCCTTTGCTAGCTCGGCCTCCGCAGCATTCGAGGAAAACCAAAAACTCTGATTCCTTTCACCCTTCAGCATCCGGGTGATCTTTGTCTCAACAGTATATTGTGGGACTGAGAGAGGGTGCATGTTCAACATCACCTCGACAATGTGCATCTCCTGCGGAAGGGACTTTGGCCTGTCCACCACATGCTCCGACAGCTTGGTCTGAATCCCTCAATTGCTAGAGCAGGAACCAATCACAAGTTGTTTTTTCCAATCCTTTATTTTATTCTCAACTTCAAACAGTTGGAGTTTCTTGCCAGCTGAGAACATGATGTAACCTTCCTTGTCGACCTCAAACCAATAAAAATGAGTAAAGGTCGATCGACCAGGTAATGCCCTCTTGGCGACAAAAAATAACAACGGTCATTATCACAGCAATGTAATTCAGTAGCACTTGGGCAAGAAGGTCCCTGTATTTTTTCAAAATGCTCCTAAGCTCGGTGCACAGGAGCAGTCGGAGACCATACTTGAACTGTTATCGATAGAAGACCATATCTGAATTCATGTAGTCCGTCGCACGCATTGACCTTGAAACTCTCCGAAGTACGATTATGTTGTTAAAGACATGCCTCCTCTGCAACTCCCCCACCTCGCTCTCGGTCAAAAACAAAGTATCGTCAGCCACAATGGAACTGAAGAGAATGGGAGAGTACTTGGGAGCTATCGCAAGGAGCAAAAGATGGCTGGAGGACGGAAGAAGGATTGTCGGGTCAAAAACGGGCTCTCACTCTATTTATAGGGCGGGTGCGTGAAATAAGGTGTCACACCAATTATCCTTTCATATTTATTTAAATGTTGTTGTCTTACAATTAACATCATTATAGATCTTGAACAAAGTATTTATAAATGGGTATTCCAAGGCTTCAATCGGGATATACCCCTTCCGAATTAACCTTCGGAGGACCAACTCTCCACCTAGTCAAATTTGCTACACCCGGTCGGCGTTGCTCTAGAACTCACTTAGATGGGTTGACTTGTGGAATGTCCCCAACTCACACACCACACCCGCCTGCTTACTTTTCAAGGTGGTGATTTCCGTTCGCAGGGTCGACACCTTTGAATCTGTGGTTGCTAGGTGGGCTGGCAATTCATGCATCGAATCCTCGGCAAAACCTCCGATCGCTCCCTCTGAAGGACCAACCGCTCTTGCCAAAGGTCCAATTACGTTTGTTCGCTGCTCTGTCAATTCGGAGGAAAGCTGTCGCCAATCATATCGCTCCTGCTAGGGTCTATTGAAGTAGCCAAGCAAGGTTGAAAGAGTGGGACTGGTTACAACCAAAGGATCGAGTGACTGATACCCCTTGCATCGACCAATGTTGGAATTGCGGCAAGTACATCTTGTGGCCCGGCAGCGACAATAGGAGCATATTCGACAACATCTTTTGATGGTTTGTCGTCCTTGCGATCCTCTGATCCAACCAATTCTTCTACATTAAGATAATATGAAGAAATTATTAAAAACTATCAACGAACAAAGAAGATTGTTACGTACTTAAAAATCTATTCATTGAAGAAAGGGCATTCAAAAGTGCATCCTCCCTTGCGACGGGGTACCTTCATTTTTCTGTGGTGGCGACTGGAGACAGTTGGAGAGTTGGTGATGGTCGTTTCCTTTGTCCTCTTTTCACCAACTTCAATGCCTTCAGCAATTAAGCCAATATGGCCCTCAATAATCGAACCCGTGTCAGGCCTAAGAGTTAGAGTTCCCTGGTGAGGCTTTTTCGACATCTGATTCTCAGGACCCTCGGACGAGCCGACTTGATCGGTCGAAACGGGTTCAGTTCTCGACCATTTTATTTTTTTACGACCTTTTTCTTCTTTATAGATGCAGGAATCCGAAAGCCTGTTATAGCCAGAAGTTCGAGATCCACATCATCTTAGCTCGTACCGTCAGCCATGATATGCCTCGATTATCTAGGAAAAGTTGGCAGCAAAGAATGTAATGCCAACCTTATGGTCCTATTTACAGGGCTCATTGGGCATAAAATCCAAAGAAAAGTTAATTATTGGATGAATTTTTTTTGGTGTCATTGTTTAACAGTTTCCTTGTCCTTATCGTAGCTGTCATTATCAAAGAGCAATAAAACTCGAAAACTAATATGTATGCACCAAAACTGTCAGCACAAATCTCAAAGCGATCAAACAATTAAGGATGATGGTCGAACAATGGAAGAGTCGGACTAAAGAAGCATGATCCGGACCAGCCATCCGACGACCGACAGCTCGATCAAGTCTGCTGACATGCAGTGTCAGTTGATCCTATCGACGGACCACGCTTATGGTCCCAACTATCTAAACTCTTTGTAAGGACTTTGCAAGGACATTTGATCACAACCAGTCAACCGACCGGCTTTACTTCGGCAAAAGTGATTGTCACGCGACCGGTTGCCTCGGTCGATCAAACTCAAACACGTCAGCGGCTGTATTGCACTTAAATTGTAACCCAAATTTGAACTGTTCCATCCTATAAATAGGTCTCTATAAATAGGTGGCCAAAAGATAAATAAAGGGACTTCTCCCCCGACTTCTTTACCCGCAATTCTTTGCTGCTCTACTCTCTTTTTCTTTCTCATTCTCTCACGACTCTAACTCTCGAGGTGTGTTTTACCAATGGACAATCTAGGATTCAACACTCGTGTCCCTTAGTTATGTCGAAATAAAGAAGGAAATTGCGAGATGCAAAACTCCATTTGGAACAATTACGGGATTGTGGGGTAGAAATAAGATTATGATTTTTTTATTTATTTTAAATCTCTCTACCCTTTTTTTTGTACTGTCAATTTTGGGATATAATTTATATTAGGTAATTATAACATTAGTTTTTTCTAGGTATTAATGTAAGACATCATCTAAAACAGCTTGAGGCATACACTTCACACAGAGTGCAAGTGATACGGAGTGTCTAGTTTTGATATGAGTTTTGTGATCTAGTAAATAGTGTTATCCATATTACGTTAAAGTTCAGGTTTTTTGTTTTAGTTTTCTATTTTTATAAATTTTTATTTGGATGGCACACTTGTAATAAAAGAGTTCTTAGTGTTTATAAATTGGTGGCCTTATGTTGTATTAGTGGACATATTGGGGCTCATTTGAGGGTTGTAAGGGATTTGACTCCCTTGGTGGTTCCCGAATGAGGACAAGTCTCCGACCACAGTGTTGGGTGGTGGAAATTGTACCCTCATGTCATTGGTGGTGACATCACGACTTTCCTTTTCTTCACCAATCTTTTGGGTGGTGATTTTTGTATCCTAATCAGTTACACGAGTAGAAAACTCTTTTATCTTATATCTTTTTTTATTTAGTGTTATATTTCTTTGTTTTTCTTGTTTTCAAATCTTTGTTCTTTGCATTTTCTATCTTGTTGAATTTCTGCACGCGTACTTTTCCCGGTAGCATTTGGTATTAGAGCTTAAGGTTCTTGATTCGAATTTATGCTTTTCTTCCATCAAAAACAACCTTCTTACTGTTCTTGAAGGGCATAAATTCAATACCGCACTTGTAAGGCCGCAGTGCTTCTGGGACTGTCACACCATCCTCTCTTTGATGGTTTTCAAGTATACAACAAATGGTTCTTTCTGTTGCTTTTAGTGTTTGTTGACCTCATTTCTGGCTGAGGTCTTTATTTCTCTCTCTAGTGCCTAGGGTCTAGCATTAGGCTTCCCCTGTCTGAACTAGTAAGGGACCCTCACTGCTTAGAAAATCCGAGCCAATTCTTTACTCCTTCGAGCCTCGCATGGACGGTTCCAAATCCTCGGCATTGCGCTAAGTTGATTAGGATTGACATGTGAAACTCGAAGTCGAGTTCCTACATGAATAGGGGCAGCCCCTAGGCGAACCATCAGTACCTCGAGCACTTGCGGACACCATATTTCGCGTATCTACTGCACCGCACCCAATTTTAGCTTAAGTCGGGTCGATCGTCGACGAATTCGTCTGGACGACCCCGGATGACGAAACAGATCACACGGATGCGTCCGGGACGTCGACTTTAGCTAGGATAGACACCCATATTGCCATGGTTCTACGCGCGAGTGGCTCGCACGAAAATCGATGTACCATTTTTTTCTTTTTTGGCGGAGCGCAGGTTCGGGTTCGACCCAGGTCCAACTCGGGCTCAATCCGAACTAGACTAGGGGCTAATTACCTTCAGCCCACCTGATTTTTGAATTTCAAATTTAAAATTCAAATCTATCAGTTAATTTCATATTAATTAAATATAATAAAGTGTTAATATTTTCCAATTAAACACCTCCCTGCATGGAAGGTATTAATTTTGGCGCCCGATGCTTGTAATGGACGAACGCGTCTATAGGATAGGCGGGATGGCTCCTTCTCCTAATTCGGCAGAAGATCCTCTTCTCTGCACCGAGTCTCGACTCGCTCCCTCTCTCTCACGCAGAAACCCTGCTCGATTCATCTCTCTCAGATGCTGAACCAAAGCCTGCTCCTCCTCTGCTCGAACGCTCACCGCCCCCCGCTCGAGACCCCTGCCTCGTCTCAGCTCCTCTGCACCGAGACCTGCTTTGCCTCTACTGCTCGATCCCGCCACTGCTCGTGCGACCCGATCCCTCCGCCTGCGCGAACGATTTTCTCTAGCTCGCCTCCAAAGCCCTCGACCGAACGCCTCTTCCCCTATATCATAATCCTCGCCTGAACGCACTGAACGCTCCTCATCTGTTGCTCCCACTCGAGACTCTCCAGCTGGCCCTCTCGTGCTAGATCAGAAAGCCTCGTCTACTTCACTTCCCGTTGGCACCCCCTCGGCTCTCCTCCTCCAACTGCTAAGTTGCACTAAGGTAAAAATGTGATTTTTTTTATTTCATTTATTTTATTTATCGTTTCAGCAAAATAAAATTGAATATTATTGTTGCACAAGTCTCTTATTGCCTGCATCAAGTCTCTAAACCCCAACTTAGTGTTTGCAAGCTCTCGATTGACAATGTCCTCTTTAGCAAGCAGTATTACATATATATTTTGAGATCTAGCATTCTTATGGTTAGTTTTAAATTTCATGCATATTACTCAACACTTCTATGTTTGCACATTTACATATGAAGTAATTTGCCTTGTGAGATTTGATTCTAAGCAATCGTTAAGGTGCCATGAGGATTTGGTAGATATATCGCCCAATTAATCTACCAGACAATTGCAGGGGTGCGTTAAATAAATAGGGATTTCTCTCTTTGATGATGCTATGTTGAATTCTTTGCAAATCCTTGATTTTAAATTGCATATTTCTTGTTATGAACGTCAATTTACACCTAACACCTAGACTTTATTTTATTTTTTTATTATTTTTATTTTTTTTACATTGATATTACTCAATAAATCACTGTTTTTGAAGCGTTTCGGGGGCTTTTAAATTGTCATTTTTGCTGCGAAGAAGTTTCCTTTATTGTTTGGAAGCTGTTGGAGGTTTAAAAGTGTTGTAAAAGTGCTTTAGGATAGCTGTAGAAAGCTGCTGTAGATGCTGTCTAGCGTTTGGAAGTGCTGAAAAGTGCCGTCAGTGGATGTTAAGTGCAAAAATCTGCTTTAGAAAGCTGCTGTGAGCTGCTAAGTGCTATGAGAGGCTTAGAAAGTGCTGTAGGAGTGCTTGGGTGAGCTGTTAGTTGCTGTTTGAGAGCTTGAAAGCTGCTGTGAGCTGTTAAGTGCTGTGAGAGGCTTAGAAAGTGCTGTAGGGGTGCTTGGGTGTGCTGTTAGCTGCTGTTTGAGAGCTTGAAAGCTGTTGTGAGCTGCTAAGTGCTGTGAGGGGCTTAGAAGGTGCCGTTAGCCACTGCCCGGGCTTTAAAATTGCATTTTGGGGAGTTGTTTGAAACGTAGGAGGGCTGCGGTTTGCTGCCTAGCTACTGTATGGTGCTGTCAGCTGCTGTAGAAGGCCATTATAAAGCCGTAGGAGGCTTAGGTGAGCTGCTTAGTTCCGTAATGCGCTGTTTGGAACTTGCTAGTCGCTGCCCGGAGTTGTAGAAAAGCCCTTTTGCCCACTGCTTTGGGGTGTTTTTATTGATCGATTTGGGTCGATTTTATGCACCGTTTTGAAGTCTTTTTAAGCGTCGTTTCTTTGGCCGGTCCACTCGCCTTTTCCCCCTTTTTGGCTTCACTAGTTTTTGGGAGTGTGTTCGACCTCTTTTGTTCTCTTGAATTCGGCCTCTTTTGTTCTCTTGAATTCTTTCTAAACGGTTAGGTAAAAAAAAAAGGAATTTCCGATTTAATTGGAAACACTTAGGAGATATTTGAGGTCTAGTTAGAAAACATTTAAGTGAGTTTAGAACACCTTAAATCACTCCAAGCACAACCACAGTGTAGACTTCCTGGATTTTAGGTGCACACCTTAGGTGAGAACCCGTCGACCTAACCTACAATGTAGGTTTCTTGGATTTTAGGTGCATACCTTAGGTGAAGCCCCCTCCACCTAACCCACAGTGTAGGCTCCCTGGATTTTTAGGTGCACACCTTAGGCGAAGCCCCGTCTACCTAACTTACAGTGTAAGCTCCATGGATTTTAGATGCACACCTTAGGTGAGAACCCATCCACCTAACCCACAGTGTAGGCTTCCTAGACCTTAGGAGCATACCCTAGGTGAGAGTCTATTCAACTATTCCTCGAATGCACAGTGAAACTAGGTTCCTGACTCTAACTCACAAACTGATTGAGACACTAGACACAAGGACGCATCGAAACGCGGTTCACCATTCCTTAATTAAATCAAATAATGAAATTCCCCAAAATGACTTAACCAATAATGAAACCCAATGCACCGGGATTTGAGCTTGAACATTACGCTCAGATCCTCCTGGCAATTGGGGACATTTATTTTGCTACATGTGGATTATCGGACTGGTGTAAGTCTGAGTTCTAGGTGGCTAGGGCGATGATAATAATGCTAATGTGTGTGAAAAGAGGGATACGATGTGGGAATTTTTTATAATAGCATCTCCTACCTTAAAGACCTTTGATAAATGAGAGGAAATGATCGATGATGCTATTCGCAGACTCTTGGTGAGATTGTTTCCCCCGACGATATTAGGTCGTCAGTAGTCCTAGCACGATTAGAGTGACTAGCCTGTGGACTCTATTATTTTGCAAAGTACTTACAAAAAAAAAATAAAAAAAAAATCTCTTTTGCTTGTTAATAAAAATTCTGCATAAAACCTTAAACAACAATTTTTTCATGAAAATCAAAAAGTTCTTATAAAATCTATAAATGTTCATGGTTAGTCACTTGGATTGAGGTTAAGGACTGTCATCTGTAGATCTTTGGGTTGGTAACTCTTGTCTAAGGTCGGGTAGCACATAGCCCAGCTCTGAGCCCCCACCTTTATTGACGTCTCATACTTAGTTTCTGTTTTCCATAATTGACTACAAGTTTTACTTGTGATTTCTCCGACTTGTTTTTTTGACTTCGTGCTGAGTTCTCCCGTTTTAATTAATTTTACTGCAAGTTTATTTAAATTTCCTGAGAATCATACTATGCTTGCAATGCAAATCAGGCAGCAACAGCAGATGCCCAGGTATACTTTTACAGTTTATTTACTGCAATTTATTTTACTGCAATTTACTTTTCAAGTACCTTTTATATACCTGCAATTTGTCTATTCTGCATTCAAAATCTGAACTGAAACTGAAACCAAAACAAAACCAAACTCTGAATCCAAAACATTGAAACACGTTTGACATAACCATTTGAACCTTAGATATTAGAGCTGCTACTTCAGCAAGAAGCTCTGAGCTTACTCCGTGGGCAGCACAGCGAGGAGCTTGGATCGAACAGCAAGAGGATCTTCTTCAGCAAAAGTCGCCCTTAGTTTGAATTACAATCTATAGGACTTAGAGGTAGCTCGCCAGCACGACATAAATCCTCACTTTCCCCTTAAGCGTCTGTGTAACCATGTTGCGTAGCGTAAGTCCTAACTCACTTTAGGTTCCGAGGTTGTCGTACGGTACGACGTAAACCCTCCTATCTCTGCGGGCTATATGTATAATTGAGTATTATGCAAGTGAAGTCCTAAATAATAAAATTGACATGATTAAACACTTATTTAACATGATCTCCAAAACGTAGCCACACAATTGTATAGTTTGGGAAGTCACTGAGGGTTTTTCTCATGATCTGTGACGTCCCCTACTTTATCCTTTCTTTGGACTCCTGAAAATAACTGTTCCCACATTTGAGCCACTCCCACTTGCTTTTCCATGTCTTACCGTGAAAACCTAAACTTTGAATTCTTAGAGACAGAACCTTCGATCATTATCGAAAGTTTTCTCAAGTGACACTAGTCATTTGGGATGTCATTAACTATAGGGGCTTGCTTCTATAAGGAACTTGGAACCCAGGTAAAATAAACCCTACATAGTCCTTATATTAGGTAGGGAAACTTATCAGTCACATATAAAAGGTTCGCAGACCGAACTGATGTCACAAACCTCATAGTTTGTATGATTGGGTCCATCGCTGCGGGGTACACTCATCTTTAAAGAATGTGTATTATCCTTGGTATCAGGCACGCTTATGCAAACTATAAGGTAAATGAGATCCATTCGGTCTTATTTTCTAAAATTAAAACAAACTACTTTCAAAATCCTAAAGTAAATATCTTTCATATTAAATTAAATTCAAAACTATTTTCAAAATCGAAAAAGCTGGCCGACAGTGTTGAGTTCAATATGTGGACAAATTGTCAGGACCGTTCATCATTCTTCTTCATCTCCTGACATTTGCCTCAATTCGATTCAAAATGAATTTTTTATTAGAGAGAGCCATCTTAGATGGTTTGGTCACATTAAACGTCGATCATCTCATGATCCGATTAGAAGAGTAGATATTTTGATTCGACTTATGTTAAGAAAGACAGAGGTAGACCTAGGAAGGCTTGGGCATATTGTATAAAAAATGATCTTAAATTATTAGAATTAAATGAAAATGTGACACTAAATAGGACACAATGGAGAAAAAAAAGTCACGCAGCCGACCCCACTTAGTGGGACAAAAGGTTTTCTTTGTTGTTGCTGTTGTTGTTGTTGTTTGTCTTGCAATAGTTCTTTGATTCCCGAGTGATTCCCAAGTGAAAAACTTCATGTCAGTTAGATATGTCTAGCAGAAACTTTGAGACAAGAGAAAACAGATTCAGATTTGTTAGTTCTTGAAGCCAAATTCATGGCAAACCACACAGTTAATACTGTTGTGGAAGCTATATCCCCGAGGTATTGAAAACTTCAGGTTTACTGGTTCTTGAAGAAAAATCTGCTTAGGATATAAATTCAGCTTTCAAGAAGACTTACGGAAGAGAATATCAAGGGTTGAGACTCCGATTTTGTGAAAGTTGATTAGGCTATGCTGTTGGATCTTATTCTAGCAGTAAACTATCTGAACATCAAAAGGCCTGCTTGATTTGACTTACCAAACTATGGCAGCTATGATTAAGGGGAAAACTCCTAAAGAGATTCACAAGACCTTTAACATCAAGAACGACTTCACTCAGAGGAAGAGGAGGAGATTTGGAGGGAGAACCAATGGGCATTTGAGCGGATTGGTATGTTCTCAATTTCTCTCCCTTTCTCATTATTTAGGACGACGGCCTTGTGTCTTCCCCATACTTTTTGAATGCGTTGGCAGCAATGGGACCAAGAAGCAAATCAGGAGTAGATTTATGTCCGCCACTTCTATCCAAGAAATGGTATCAAGAAGCCAGACTGCAGACTTTTGTGGCTGGCCGGAATGAATCCAAACATGAAACTTCTTTTTAAACATCGAGGCACTCAAATATAAATTTGTAAGCCGCATGGCAGTTTTTTGGAATCACATCATGAGCAGTGCCTCAAAGCATGCATCTTACACATCTTTTTAATCCGCAAGTCTCATGTAAAGCTTGAATAATACACATCCAAATAGCACATAGAAAAATTGAGAAAAATTGAATTTTCTTTTAATTTTCAATATTTAATAAATTTTATGCGTAATGTTCTATTTATAGCCCACAAAAGTCTCAAAATAAAATGTTCTTAGCATTCTGCTAAGAAATGTAAGTCTCAACAGTCTCTGAATCAAGTTGAGTTTCATAATTTACATTTTATTGTATCCATGAAAGAGAATCAAGAGACAAACAAATCAAGTGTCGACATAAACACATTAAGGATGTAGTACTCCTTAGTCACCGATTTATTTAAGAATGAGGAGGTTCCCAAAGAGTAAAAAATTCTGAGCCTCATTTTTGAGCCTTTCATTATAAAAAGCTGCTTTCAAGGCATTAATTTTAAGCCACTTGATAAAATTGCTGCCCGACAGCAGCTTCTCGACGTCTTTTATGAATGAGTGGAATCCACCAACCAAAAGGGTGCTTATTCTTAAAATCCTTTCGGCTTAAATGAATCACATGTTTTATTCTATATCTTTTTACGCACTCATGCTACCAAATTATCTTCAGTCTTTGGGCAAAGATGTGGAGTCCATTTATGTGGAGGAACTTGGCGTGACAACAACAAAGAAAGAGATGTTTCAGAGCTTAGTTGTTGATCCAATGATGAGAGCTATCGAAGTTGATTGGAGGGATTTCTTCCCATATTTGAGATGGGTTCCTAATAAGAGCATGAAAATGAAAGTTCAGCAGATAGCAACACGTAAGAAGGCTATAACAAAGGCCTTGATTGAGGAACAAAGGCAACGTATTGCTCGTGGAGAGGTTCCTTTTCTTCAAATAAACTTCATTTTGTACCCACATTTTTCTAATTGCTTGACATTTTTTATTACCAAAACAGAAAATTAGCTGTTATGTGGATTACTTATTGTCAGAAGACACTAAACTAACTGAAGAGCAGTTCATTACATTGGTCTGGGAATCGATCATCGAGGCATCTGACACCACATTGGTCACTACAGAGTGGGCCATGTATGAGCTCTCGAAGAATCAAACATGCCAGGTAAGCGACATAAATATTTTAGTTTTTTGCTTAAATAAAATTGGCATGAGTTTTGATATTCATCTTTTCCCAACTCAGGACTGCCTTTACCAGGAAATACTGCAAGTATGCGGATCAAAGAAAATCACTGAGGAGGATATTCAACACATGCCTTATCTAAGTGCTGTTTTTCATGAGACACTCAGATTTCATTCTCCTGTGTCCCTCATGCTTCCTAGACATGTCCATGAAGATGTCCAGCTCGGTGGTTATAACATTCCAGCTGGGACGGATGTGAGAATTCTGTTTAATATATTTTTTGTTAGAAGCATTTACATTCATACCACACAATCCTTTTCTATTTACATATTTTACACCTAAACATTCATATTTACATACATGCCACTCAAATTTTTAACATCACATCAAAAATACCACCATGATTATCCTTTTAAAAGTGAAATACACATTTTCATGAATAGTTTTGTGACACTAGGTGATATAGGTGTAAATATCAAACTTTAGGTGTTAGATATGTAAATCCATAAGAATTGTGTGGTAGGTATGTAAATTTTAATTTTTTCTTAGATTTGTAGGCAGGGCTCATTTGGTTGTTTATCGGTGTTTATTTGGTTGCTCTTAAGTAAGAAAGAAATTTTAAAAAAAGATAGTTTTTTCACTCATTTTGTGTGAAAAATAAAATCATTGTATTTGAGGGAGTTTTGAGGAGGTTCTGGTGTTTGAAATTAATGTTGATGTCTATTATATTAAATTAAATAATCGATTTAACAAAGAAATTTAAAAAAAAATCATTATCACTAGGTATCATGTGTGTAAGTATTTTGGATCTATTAGAGAGACGAATGAGGTTGTAGAAGATCAGAACATATTGCGTTAGGTTGGGTGGTTAGTTTAGAGAAGTGCTGCAGAAGGTAAAATGGTATCATTGAGACTTCAGAAGGTAAATTCTACATACAATAATTAGGTGAATGATATTGAATCGATTCAAGAGTTAGACTATACAAGTTGAGTTTGATAGAAATGAGAACCTCAAAATAAATTTGGAAAAATTAGGGTGGATAACTTGAGCAATGATTTTATTGAGTAACTAGCATGACACTTATCTAGTGTTTGGTAATTGAAATTAGACTTGATTATTTGGATTTGTAATATACAAGGTTGAAAATGCACATTAGAAGAGTAAATAAAATTAATCTCAGAAGATTAGGGAGGAAGATGACGTGAACAGAAGTTGTACCAAGAATAGGTTTAATTCATTAGACACAACCAATAAGAGTATATAATAAATAAAAATTCATAATGCTGGCCATAAATAATTGGGGATAAGGCTACTGATTGTTTTTCAAAAACACGTTTTTAAAACTTCAAGATCATTCTGTTGGTTGTAGGCCATGCAAACCTCAAATGTAGTAATTTCTTCTAAAAAACAATTGAGTGAAAACATAATTTACACCCCCCCCCCCCCACTAAAACTTGTTTTCTATCTATAAACATTCAAATGATCCCTGCAATTTAGTTCCTTTGCACAAAATATATTTTCCTTTCAGCTTTGCTCAACTCCAAAGTCTCTCACAGATCATCATCAACCTATATGCATGCCACATGAACAAGAGTGATTGGGAGGAACCAGAAGCATGGAAACCTGAGCGATTCTTGTCAGACAAGTATGAGCAGACGGATATGCACAAGACAATGGCGTTTGGAGGGGGAAAAAGAGTGTGCGCAGGCACTACTATGGCAATGCTGATTTCCTGCACGGCTATTGGAAGATTGATACAGGAGTTCCATTGGAAGTTGAAGGATGGAGAGGATGAAAATACGGATACTGTACATTTTACTACGCACAAGCGCTATCCACTGCAAGCCTATATAAGAGCAAGGGCAACCGTGACTTGAAATAAGATGACATGTTTTGTATGAATTTATGCTTTCAACAATTGTGTCTTTTCTGTTGGGTCTGATCTCGTTTCATTCTAATAAATTTTCTGAAACAGTACAGGAAATTGAACTTTTCTGGGTGGATGGTCAATTAGAATCTTAATGAATAAATCTGTGGTGATCTCAAAGGAGAAGATTGGATCTCTGATGTCAGAAGTTCACTTGATATATTTTATAATTTATCATTCTTCATCAAAAAAAAAAAAAAAAAAAAAGCTAAATTATTGACTAATTTTGTTTTAGAAACAGGTTAGGATTAGTTTCAATTTGACCTATGTCGCGAGTACACATCATAGTTTTTCTTAGAAGATGAAAAAGATGGTCTTAGTGAGTACATCATAGTTTCAATTTGACTTATCTATGTGGTGGTTATTATAAATTTTTATTTTTTTTTGAAAAAGTCAGACCGCAGCTAGAAAGCTATCCATCGCACTTACATAAGTGCAGTATGAAAATATTGTTTTCAACATTTTAAAAATACATAAACTGTCAAAATGCAGTTTACTCAAATAGATCTTATGCTTTTTCAAAACGCCACCACACCAAATAAATTGTTCCAAACGGGCCCTATAAAAAAAATATAAATGCCAAAGAACTCAGTTTTTTTTTTAGATGCACTTGAAGCGTTTGAATTGATGGCTTCCATTTGTCTAAACTTTGATGATTTTTGTCTTAAATGTGGCCTGAGTAATGTAAATCATTCTTTTTGACCTCACTGAGAAAGTTGGATAGCTTATAAAGACTTGATTGGTCATTTCCATCCACTTCTCAAAAGTCAAATAAAGGGACATTTAGCAGCCAGTAAATTAAGCTGCATTTTAAGCCACAAAAGCAGTCCATAAAATGAACATTTATCTACATGACATTTGTAACATTGGGATCTAAATATTTAATACGTAAATTTTACTATTTATATATCATGAAACTTATGTAAAATTGGGCATTGTCTTTATCCTTCCGTATCGATAAAAGGCAGCTTGATTTAAATAAGTGTAAAATCAGAAGAAAGAGAAAACAGATCAACTACATAACAGTAATGTGCTCTGAAAATTTGATTTAGTTAAAGTCGAAAAAGTACAGCCAGACTTGTGAACCAGCCTCAAATCCACTACAAAAGTTTATTAACATCTTACATAAACATGATTACAATTTTCTTGCAGAATTTTCCTTCTTTGGAGGCAACTGTTCATCATAAATTACAACACAAAATAGTGAAAAAAAAAAAAAAAAAATTTGCGTAGTTCTATAAGGTTAAATACCACCTGCTCAAATAAACTACAACAAAACACACAAAATCAACAAACAATGCACCATTTTTGCATGGCAATGAAGCCCCTCACAACCTGTTAGACTTAGAAACTTAATAGAAAGATTATCTAATCTTATGAGCTTCTAATCTATAACTCAATCTTACGCATCCCAACCATCCTCTCTACTTCCAAACATCCATCCCATTTTAGGAAGAGAACCATATATAGAGGAGAATCTCGACAAGCACTCTGTCCTGATATTGTAATGCTGTTGCGTGTTTCTGCTAATGGCAGAAGCTGAAAATTTAGAAGTGTCAATGGCCCATGAAGGATGAATATACTCGACGGTCCTCATAGAACTAGTATTTGCATACAAGAAGTTCATTAGTATATCTTCACAATTAAATAATTTGTCAACTAGAGCTCTTCCTTCTTTTGCCTGCTCGCTCCAATATCTCTTGAAAGCAAGCTCAACATCCATGAAAGCTGCACCAGTTAATATGACATTGTAGCTATTTTTCTTCCTAGCATAAGTCTCATCTCTATATTTTAAAGGGATTCCATCCAGTAGTCGAGGATAGAACCCCACAATTCTCTCAGGATGCTCTCTCCAGGCTCTAAACCCTTTTTCTATATCATTACAAGTCATCAATATATCATCATCGAGTTCAAGAACAGCCCGGGTTCGTATAAAACCATCATCCTTAAACCGATTGTTCAGAGAATTATGTTGCTCGACACGGATTCGGACAGGCACGGCAGAGTCAAATTCATCTTCAACGGGAGGTTTTCCCTTGTTCCAAACGACCACAATCTCTCTAACAGAAGCACATCTAGAGTAATGTTTCACATACTGTTTTAGATTCCAAAGGCGGGCTTCGTAAGTCATTGTAAGCATTGTAAACTGGGAATACTGGCCTTTATACATGTAGCCCTTTTCAGCACCATTCCCTCCATATAAATATTGAACAGCCATACAGACTAGAACCATGACAATGATAGATAGGAGGCTGATGGTGAGCTTTCCATGACAAGTTTTCAGCTTTGCTTTGCCTTTGAGTGAAAGAATGAATCTGTTTATGACTACAGCATACCTCTTAAATTTGGAGTGGGGATTTGCCCAAAATGAAAATGGCTCATTTCTTCGACTAATGATCAGATAATTTCCTTGAGGATGAATACAATCCAAGACACCAATCAATAGTCCAATGAACATAACTAGAAGAAAAAGAAGAAATAAAAATGTCCAGCCAAGGAGTAAAGTCCTTGTTGAATCACCAGAAGGAACACGATCTCCATCCATAACAGCAACCCAGGTGCCTGAAGGGAGCTGTTGTGGGTCTAGGTGATGGTGTCTAACACCATTCCAAGAGTTCCTACCCTTTTTTCTTTCTCCAAGGGGAAATGAAACTGGCACCTCCTTGTATTCTTCTTCAGTTAGCTTGTCTACCTTGTATATTTGGAGCCTTCGACCATAAGTCCCACTACAATCCTGACCAGGACGATAGAGAGAACCTTCGTAAACAAAAAGACGACCTCCATTTCGGGCGCCCAAGCTTTTGTCAGATTGGTATATAGGGTTTTTTCGGTGTTCTTTCCATGGGCCAAGCGGTGAGTTACTGAACCATATTTCAAGCTCTGCATTCTTCTCCACACTCAACCTAGTAAAATCTGAGGTAAAGAGCCAGTAATATCCATTATAGTGAACCAACGATGTATCTATGAGTGGTTTACTCACAAGAACCTTCTCAAATGTCCATTCGAGTGGGAATTTAGTAGCTCGATAAAGCCGAAGGTCCCCATTTTTGCTGCCCTCGGGCATCATATAGGTCTGATGGAAAAAACAACATAAATAGATTTCATTGGCATTGGGGGAAATAACAAAAAATGATATAAATTCATGTTAAGAAAAAGAAACAGAGCTGCTGGTATGTCAACCAAACAAGAGTAGAAAAAGCATGAGATCCCACCAAAAGCGTTGATAATAGTATTAATATTCTAAGAAATCTACATATTTATGAGCTTGGAAGGAAATCTTGCCTAGTTACAGAGCTGATGCAATTATGTACTGCCTCCTTTAAAAGACCTTTTTTTATTGTTCCAGCACTCAAGTTAGGTTTCATAAGAAATATGTGCCTACACACACACACACACACACACACACACACCAGTTTGTTCAAAGGTTTTAGCAGTCTCCTTCAAGCCTTTAATCATTGTTGGTGGCATTGTATTTGTCTTTTTCATAACCCGCAACCCCATTCTCATCCAACATGTGCGCCGTTGAAGAACTCAATGCAGGTTTTCCAAGTTGTTTATTTCATAGTCATGAGGTTCTCCAATGACGTTAGGCCATGAATATGGTGGTAGCAACTGCTGGGTTAAGCATATCAATGAAAACCCATTCTTAGGGAGGCGGCAGCATAGGGGGAATGCCAATGGCCTCAACTAGGGCTGCAGGAGGGGTCTTACGTGAGGCTTGCTGCAAGAAGGTTGTGTTTAAATCTGTCAATGAAGATCCTTCAATGACATTATAGTAAACCTCAAAAGGGCAACTTAGAGTGTTGGTGAGTTGGGTGAGATTACATTATAATAAAAAATAATATGACCTTTCACATTAAGGGCGCCGACAGGGATGATTGATCAATGGTCCATACAACTTAAATTCTTGCATTTGTTTATTAGATATTTTGCAGCAAATCAGACGTAGAGATCTCCATGTCGGTAGGAAGGCTAGCAAAGGAAGATCTGCTAAGAATCAAGGTTGAATCAACACATGAGATGCTTATACCATATAGGTCTTCACCAGAGTTTTGGACCTTACTGCATGCACCCCACTCAAGTTTGTTAACTTCATCCTAGTTAGAGCAGTATCTTTATTCTCTTAATCATTGAATTTGTGTTTTTCAACCCTATGCTTGACAACTGCATGAGGCTTACAAAATGTACGTATTGAAGGCAGTATTTGAAGGGAGTTCTTCGAGAAAGTGTAACTGGAGGCGATTATCCTTTAATCTCTTCCCCTTTTTGTTCTTTGAACAAATCATTCTATATTCTTACTAAAGATTAGCTGTTAGTGGCAAGAAACCACTTGAGGAGGAAACCTTTCTTTCTGGGCTCACCAAGTATTGCAGCTAATACGATGATTTAACGCTTCCAAATTAGTCATTGATATCAGCTGCTAATTCACTAGCAAAGGAAAGGAATTGAAGGCGAAGAACCTTCAGCTATTTGTGGTGGAAGAAAAAAGAGTTCGGGATAGCTACTTTTGATTTTTCAAAAATCAGAAAGAGGTAAATCTGGAGCTAGCTTTTGATGACTTTTCTTTTTCCCATATCAAACTCTCTTTCACAACTTTTGATTTGGAATATTAAGTCAAATTTTTTTCTATGGTGGCACGAATTTGATGCCTGTATATGCTATTTTCGTTTTATCAAATTTAATATTGATGCCTCCTTAAATTTTGACTGGCATTATATATGCTTAAGCCAACCTGTAGATGGGTGGTCCTGATTGACATTAGAAGACTTAACGCGTGTAAAGGTTGGCCTATGATGGAATTAGTCTTAATGCCAACGGACATGAAAAACACTGGCCTTCATTAATAGTGATAGCAAAAACATAGAAATCCTATTTGATAAGATCACAACAATCCTTTTTATTCTCACACTTCTGGTGAGAAACAAATATATCCTAAAAGAAATACATCACTTGCAGTATGTTATGCCATATGCCATAATTTGGCTTACCACAATCAATAAGGATAGATTTAATTAATCCTCAATCAACATCCGTGTGTGTTAAGTGTTTTATGAGGAATTCAACACCCATTCAAAAATTATTTCAAACAAAGATAAATGTTACCTAGAATCAATCCTCTATCTTCTTATTTCTTAACTCTGATTGTTTCTACCTAGCTTATGAGTATATTTCACCTCCTTTGTCCATGTGTAAACCATCTAAGTTTGATGTCCACTCAACAATATATAAACCCACCATCCCTTAATATAATCATTCATAAATCTAATCATTCCAAACTTTCCACACATTCATTTTACCATTCTCAATTTTTATTTCTTCAATGTTAAATTTAGCTCTTGACTACCAATGATACTTTTAGTTGTCCAAGACTTAATCCATACAAAATAAATTCCTATCAGATTGGCGCCTACGAGCAAGTTTGTCTTTTATATTTATTATTGTTAAGTTAAATAGGGCTTAATAATTTAGGATTAAGGTGTGATGAGATTGTTGTTTTGCGTACTAAGATTAGAATTTTAGGAGAGTTGGCCTACTCTCAAATTGTAGGTAATTATTTTTTTATGCATTTGAGTCGTGATTTTGTGTTGGTGAATAAAGGAATTTTATTTGCCCTAATTATGCTGAGGAAATTCATGTCCATTTAGGGTTGTTAAGGATTGGATTTCGAACCGAGTTGGAGTCAGCTCAAAATCAGCTCGAAAAAAATTCAATCCAAAATTTTGGCTAGTAGCTCGGCTCGTTTATTTTGATCCAAAATCTCAATCTGAGCCAAAATTCAAATCAATTTTTGAGCGATTAACCGTATTCAAGCTAAATTCGCTAAATTCACAGTCATATGTTGTTAATGATCCAATTTCGAACTAAGCTAGGGTCGACTCAAAATCAGCTCGAAAAAAAATCGATCAAAAGATTTGGCTCGCTGCTCGGCTCATTTAGTTGGATAAGATCTTGATCTGAGCCAAAATTCAAATCAATCTTTGAGCCACTAACAATCGTCGAGCTAAATTCACAACCCTGTTTCTATTCCTATCAGATTGGTATTAGAATCTTAGTAATCATGTCTCTGGCAAATCACGCGATAGGGAAAGCAACCTTCATAAATTCTACGATGTGATCAAATAGAATCGCAGCTTGACGGAGTACCGCGCCAAACCTAGTGATCGAGCTCGCTCTGTACAAGGATTTACGCATCCCTTGCAATCTTGGTGGCTTCCCAATGTTATTGCAATAGGAATTAGCTAGAAAGCGATGACGTGATTCGCTTATGATATAGTTGCGATAAAAGCTAGATTGATGTGATCTGGGATCACTTAATTGTGATATAGTCGCGATGTGCAAGTGATGATGGAATTTTAGTGTACATGGGTTTTGTTTTTGTGATAAAAAGTTGTCATGGGAGTAACAGCGGCCAAGAAAATAGATGTTCTGGAAGAGAAATTAAAGGAAGAGGTGAGTCAAATGAAGTCTAGAATGGAGGAGCATTTATCTTCAATAGAGGGACGATTTTATCCATTGAAGACAAATCCATAGCCTTGAAAGAAATGATAAAGACGATCAAAATGTTGTACAAAAAATTGTTGTCGCCTACAACGGAATTGAGTGAAGGAATTAGAAGCAGACTGGTACAGTGGCGGTTGGAGGGAATAACATGATATCTAGACAACTGGAATGAGCAGCGGCGGGAGGAATGAGACAGTGCACGATTCGAGTGGGAAAAGATCATTTTGAAGGATTTTTACCTAGAATAGAAAACTTCGATGGGCGGGACACCAACAAAAGATTGCATCAAACTGTGCTAGTTTTTTTTGTTGTGGCAGCCTTCTGAGCATAAGGTAATTTAAGAGCATATAGAAACGAGTGAGCTGATTATGTGGTGAGCCAAACTTATGGAATAAGAAAAATCAATATGGATCAAGAAAGGGAACCTAACCCTCGCCAGTTGGAGATGTCGATCTGGAGGAGAGAATACTAATTATTGGGTTTATCACATGGAGAGATACTTTGATATTAATGGCTGGCTGAGGAAGAAAAATTGATGGGAGTGGCCATATGTTTGAAAGGGAAGGATCTAGCTTGGTATCCATAGAGGGAACAACGTCAGCCAATCAAAACATGCGAAGAATTCAAAGACTGATTTTAGAAGTATTTCAGAACCACTCGTGAAGTTATTTACACGAGCAATTTTTTGCATTAGTTCAGAGGCTCCAACATGGAGTATAAGAAGAAATTTAAGATGCTATCTTACTGTTTAAGAGGAATGTCAGAAGAAATATTGGAAGATAACTTCATGAAAGTTTTGAAGCAAGATATTTAAGCATCACTTCGCCTATTGAGTTCGCAAGGATTGAGATAAATTGTGGAATTAGCACAATTGGTTGAAAAAAATGAAATGAAATATGTTAACAGAAGCAGCACATGTGAAGCATCACACTGAACAACTATAACCACGATGATACTAAAAGCTCAAATAGTGCAAGTTCAGAGGGTAGCTCCAAGGAACAGAAATGATGGGCCATGACTGGGGGCAACACTCAAGTGTCTTATAGAGACAAATTCATGAGAATCAAGTCAAATAGTTATGTTTCGTCGTGATGAGAAGTTTAACCTAGAAGATTGTTTCAATGATCAAATTACAGGTTCTCAGAAAGTGAGACGAGTTAGAGGATTAAAAACTAGAGAAAACTATGGTGAAGAAGGAACACCCTCACTTTAATGTGATGCAAGTCACATTAAAATCGGCGATGTGGTTAGCACCAAACCATATTATGAAATTTCGGGGACAGATCAGAGAGCATGATGTAGTTATGTTGATAGATAGTGGAGCCACCCACACTTCCGTCTCTACTTAAATGGCGAAGCAAATGGGGCTTGACATGATGAATATAGGAAATTTTAGAGTCGTGATGAGGACTAGACAGGTGGAAAAGAGAAAGATGCTTGTAAAGAAGTGATTTTAACACTGCCAGGCATTCAAGTGATGAAATATTTTCTTCCCTCGGATATAGGGAACACTGATGTAATATTTTAGTATAAAATAGTTGCAATCCTTAGGGAGACAAAAATGAATTGGAAACACCTAAACATGGAGTTTCCGAAGAGAAACAAGATGGTGGTGCTTCACAGGGACCCTATTTTGCGCAAGATATTGGTATCAGCGGATCCACCAAAGAAGACACCTATTTGAGAGTGGCCACTACCTAAGATCTTGAAGGGGTTGAGAGAATTTCTCAGACTTATCGGATACTACCAGGATTATTGGAAGGTTTGCAACTCAATTATGTGGTCATTGATGGAGAAATTGAAGAAGAATAACTTTAAGTGGGTGAATGCGGCGACCTAAACTTTAGCGGTAGTTAAAAAAGGTCATGACAAGTGTACCATTGCTAGCGTTACCTGATTTCAACAAACCTTTCATTGTAGAGACGGATGTTTCAAGCTATGGATTAGGCTCATTCTTCATGCAATATCAACAACGCATCACTTATTTCAATCACGTGTTGACGGTGAGAGCAATACTCAAGTCAGTTGAGTGAGTCGTAAGACTTGATAGCAGTAATTTTATTTTTTTCCACCTTGAGAACAAGGTGTCTGTTTTGGAGGGGAGTAATATTATACGGACGTCTATGGGCATGTTAGTCATTTATTATGTATTATTATTTGGTATAAGTAGGGCTTAATAATTTAGATGATGAGATTGTTTTCTTGAGTATTAGGGTAATAACATTGAGAGATCTCTCACCTACCTCTTGCATTGTAGGTGCTAAGGTTAGGGTTTGGGAAAGATCACAAACCTTTCAAATTGTAAGTGCTTATCTTTTATGCATTTTAGTTATGTTGTTTTATGTTGGTGAAGTAAAGAATTTGATTTGCCCTAACTTTGTTGAGGAAATTCATCTCGTTCATATCAATTCCTAATTGAAATTGAATAATACTTGCATTTATGTCTTTACAATATTCTGTTATAGCATAATACTTAGGAGACACTTCTTCATTTTAATCAATAAACCTTCTTTTTAAATATTTTATGTTTGGTAGTATCACATTATTTTATACTAGATCCATAATATTTAAACTATTACATCTACATATTAATTTATATTCTGGTGATATTGGTTGATAATTATTTATAAATAAATAATTTAAATTGCATATTATATATTCAATCTTCATTCTACAAAATCTAAAGACATTTATTTACTATAAAAAAAGTACTTTATTGCTCTAACTTTTTACTTATTTCAATAAGTACCTTGCGTGTTAAGAAAATTTAATTGTAATGTACATCACTTTGATTATCTTTTGTAAGCACTTTCATAATTAATACAAAAAATATGTACTAAGTGCCGGTCCTACTTAACTTGGGGAATCTTTGGCCAATCCAAAATTATTTTTAATACTAGTCAATTTTAAAACTTACATATCTTTGACAATATCGGCATCCCATTGGCAGATACTTTTTTTTCTTAATTCATACAATTATGACCTTTATCAAAATGAATACAAATCATATGAAGATTATTTTTATCTATTCGTAATTTTTTATTAGTTATCTTAGCACACAATTTGCCTTCATAGTTGATCCTTAAAACATTAAACCAAAACAATTCTCACCCATGTATTTTTAATAATTAGTGCAACCCAAATTGTCTGCTCATCCAAATAGGGTTAGGTAACAAATAAGAGCAGAACACAAACTAACCAAAGAGGCATGGAATGCAAATAGCTTCAAAAGGCAAACAAGATAAACTACTTATTGCATTGTGCAAGTAGTTCAGGTAGAATTTACTTCATAGGACAAACCAAAATGCACCAAAGTGTCATATATATTTCATCACTTGGGTATAAAAACTAGTATCATAACAATAATCAAAACTTAAACACTAGTATAAACACTAGAATACATTATTACAACTTACATCATTTTGGTAGTTGAAAACATACGGATAAGAGAGATGCCATGCTTCATCTAGAGCAATGCCAAGAAATTCCCATGTAGCACCTTGATCCAAACTTCTTGCGACGCCAATATCACCTTGCATTGTGGCCACCGTTTTTGTTTCAAAGAAAAGGTAAAATGTATTGTCCTGATAAAAAGCATAAGAAATTTATCAGGAGATAAATGAAGAAATGGGTATTCATAAAAAAAAAAAAATTAATCAGATTTCCTAACAACAAGCTGAAAGCTATTTACATCTTTTGAACTTTGCAACCAGACGTTAAGAAAAATAGTTATATTTACATGGAGAATTACTAAAATTCCTACCAAATTAGGTGCATGAGAAAAATTCAAAAAGTTAAAACTAGCATATGAAGAAAAGTTCGCATGCCAGAAAAAAGTAAAACAGATTTTGTAGCAATTCAAAACCAAGGAATTATAACACAGAAAATAATTGGATTTTGAATTTTCTTAGATGCATGCACATAAGTCATTTCTGAATTTGTTTCGATAATTAAAAAAAGAGAAGTTTGGTCAGAAGTGTGAGAAGCCATCAAGACGTTATGATTACTTAGTGCAAGAGGAGCTAGCAATTCAGTTTAGCATATGGTTAACCCAGTTCAAAAAAAATGCAGTCCAAAGTAAAACCAGTCTGTAGAAACGAATTCAGATTTAGTTATCAAAATCCACGCATTTTTTAGAGTGGAGAAGTTTGATGGACATGATATGAAATGATAAAGTATCCAACCCAGAACTCGCAGTTTCTGTAGGAAGTCTTATGTTGTCATTTTTTTTTTAAAATTCCGAAACGGGTAAAACTGCAGCTAACAAATTCTATAAAAGAATTCGACTGTAAAAGTTCAAAATTTAATTCCTATCTCATAGAAACAAGCCTACAGGAAGAGTTCCAACCTGAACGAAAAGAAAAGGATCCGCAACGAAATTGCTGGGATAACCAGCATTGGAGACAGAAGCACACGTGAGCACGGGATTTGCAACTGGCCAGGCCGAGCTTTTCTCGTTACTCCTGTTTGACTGCCATCACAGCACAAAATATCTAAACTTGCCCCAAAATAGAACCATGATAAACAATTCAAACAAGTCCAAATACCATTTCAATGGGAACCAGCGAGAAGGGGCTCTTCCCGTAGAAAATCCCAATCGACCACGATCCCTCCCCGTCCGGACGGCAGCCAGCAGAAACCAAATCTGCCGTCAGAAAGGAAGATACCCAAAGCCGGAAGAAAACGATCGCCACGATGCTGCAAGCCAGAAAGTACCCAAGGAGGAAGACGATGAGACGTGAGGAGCGGACGACACAACCAAGCGGGCGAGTCCACCTTCGCCATCGCGAACGCCACGGCCCCGCTATGCCTAATCTGCGCAAAATCCAAAGTTCCGTCGAGTTGACACCTTTTTCCCCCATCGCCAGCATCAAGGAGAAACAATTAAGTTGCGCAGTGGAGACGTTTATTCTACTCAGAACAGGGGTCGGGAGGAAGTAGAACCTCCCGACCCATTATTTGGCCTGAATGACTTTGAGGAGAAGGCGGCGGCGTTGACTGAGTGAAGATGGACGAAAAGAGGAGGCAAGAGGAAGGAGGCACTGGAAAGCAACTGGCAGATATTCGGGTCTATCTCGTTAAATCATGTCGCCGTTCGTGTGGCCTAAGCTGAGCAGGACGACTGGACAGTTTAAAGGAGAGGATGCTACACAGAATGTCACAGGGCTCGGTCTTCTCCGCATGCTCCATTCCAGGGAGAAGAGTTGGTCTTGGTAGTGGGAGCCCTTTTTTTTTTTTTTTTTTTTTGTTAAATCGAGATGGCTAAATTTTATTTGGATGAGGTCAATCCGACGCCTAGTGATTTTGGGACTGTAAAGACTCGAAAATTAACTGATTAAATTTGGCGCTTTTTGTTCGGCTGAAAAGGAGAGCATGGTATTCCTATACTTTTTATTTTTTACTCTCTTTGCCATGAATTATATTGAGTGCCAATCATTTGTATGTCGAAAATATGTCGGCGCTAATTCTAAAGAGATCTAACAACCTATAAGATGAGAGTACAACGAAAGAAGGCTCGCAACAGAATATTAGGAGGCTTACTTATCCCACTAGATGCATCCATCATAGCCAAAACTAAATGCCCACTGGATGCAATCATCCGAGCCAAAGCTGACTTTGATCGAGCCACGAGGAGGACAGAAAAACAAACCAAGTGATTTGAGCCTAAACTATTCAAACTAAAAGGAGATAAATAGACATCTGAGCCAACCACTGCAAGTGAGCTGGCTCAATACATTAGGCTGCCTTCCGGTAGATACGATTCGAGGAAAGTTGTAGTTGCATAATATTAACAACCATTCATCGACGCCTCCAAGGCTTCTCATCATAGATCAAGGATTAAAAATATAACAAAGAGTCTTATAACTATCTCTCAAGCTTTCCTCATTTAAGAGCGAGCTGCCAATTTGTTTAAGGCGATTCATATTTTGTTTGATAGTTTGGCGTCGCTCTACCGACATGAGTTGCTCACCACATATTAAGGACTGGAAGCTAGATTGAATGAATCAATCGACAATGCTGACCAAGCCTAACAGATCGAATTAGTCCTGCTGACCTAAAGCTAATCAAGCTCAGTTCATTGAAAATACCAAATAAGCCTTGTTGAGCATAAGATAGATAAGCTAAGCCAACCAAGCTAGAGAGCAAAAGAGTGATAAGCTCTAATATGTAAAATACCTAGAATAAATTGTACAGTCCTCGTTAACACGATGTCAAAAACATAACATCACAATATTATACTATTTATAAATTGATAAATAATTTTATGAACAAATTATAGCCAATTTTTGCCAAAAAAATGTCGGGAAAGGTCAATACGATTGATACAATTTATTGTTCATTGCAGTTGACTGTGCTCTCTCTCCCCCTTCTCTTATGCTCTTTTCTGTGTTTCATGAACAAATCAGAAAGGATTTCTATGTGATTTTGAAACTAATTGATTCAAGTTAATTCCAAATAAGTAGGATCTTGGAATAAGCAGGTGTTCGGATACCCCCGTCCCTTACACAAATCCAATCAACAGTCGCATCCAATCTATCATTCCTCCAACCTTCTTGACCATCTTCACCAACCTCTCCCCAACCCTATCAGTAAGCATTTTCATTTACCATACATATATGAAACTTCTTCACAGTTTGTTCTTCCATTTGCTCTCATCCATTTCTTCCTTGCGCAACACTCTAGCTCTCAGTTACCCTCAAGCCCAAAGCTCCAACCTATCATTCCTCCCTCCACTTTAATTTACTGTGCCCCCGCATGCAAACCTCTGTCTCACAACACAGAACAACACAACTGTACGTTCGCTACTCTTCTTGAGCCCTATCTCTGTTCTCCTCTCTTGTGAACAAGCTCTTCATACCGTCTTACATGCTTGCAAAAACTCAAACCCCATTTTTGTCTGCAAAACTTGAAAGTGCACAAGTCCTCTGAGGTATTCTCCTCTCTCTCTCATGAGCTCAGTTTATGCAAAACGCAACTATAACACTAAAATCACCAACTTTTTCTCACAAATAACTTTGACCTATTAATGGCGGTGTCGCCGCCGTGTCGAAGATTTTCTGGGTGTTGATATCAATTTGGAGTCGCCACTCTGTTTATTTATAATATTGCCCTAATTTTCAATAAATCTTATTTCTTTAGATCCCACAAAAGAATCCTTTAATAATAAAAAATTTGAAGAAAATAAGGGCTAATAATATAGAAAATAGTAGAAAAAGAGATGTCGGTGATAATCCTTAAAATGAAGATTCTAGAATTGTCTTATCCTAGAAATTCTATATAAGGATAATGAAATTTTGGTAACCAGAGATTTATAGATATAATATCTATTCTAAGTTTTTTAAATCTCCTATTAGAGCAAGCTCCCATAGTTAATTATATCTTAGGCAATTTATAGTTGTCTAAGAAAACTTCTGATTAATGTTAATCACTTGTTTTCTAAAATTTTTTTAAGGAAAGATGTAACTACTATCAATCCTAAATGTCATTTTGTCACATAAATTTTTATCTTATTGTCTTATCATCTTGTTGTTTATCATTTCTTTTTTGTTTTTTTGTCATTTTTGTTTTGTTGTTTGTCATTGTCATTTTTGTTTTGTTGTTTATTTGTTTAGTGGCTATCCTAAAAGGTTTTGGTTTTGTTTTTGTCTTAGTTTTGCCATTTTAATGTTGTTTATTTTGTTTTGTTTTGTTATCTTTTGTCTCGTCTTAGAAATGTTGTCTTGTAAAACAGAGTTACACACCCTATAACATACAAAGGAAATCTAAGATGTCATTTATTTTCATCATGCAAAGGAAAACATTGTCAGAAAGAAATAATGCCAATTTTATTTTTTCAATCCTTTTATTTTGTTTAGTTATATTTTTAGATGATCCGGTCAAGATGTCACTGGCTCTGTCATCCCAGGGTCATCAGGGGCCTTAATCTATTTAGCTGAAAGGTTTTTAAACCAGGACCGGAAGATTTCTGTCAGCAACCAGGATTGCGTCGTCCGAGAAATCTTCGTAGATTAAGAACACTGGGGTTCAAGTTGCATTTGGTGATGTTTGTTCATTAAGATTTCATTTAAGTTTTAGTGTCTTTTTTCACTTTCAGGTTTGAAAAATTTTAGGTTATTTATGACTTCTTAAGATTTTTTATGTCATTTTATGTCAAAATCTTTAAGTTTGATGTCTTTTGAACTTAAAGTTTTAAATTTGATGTGTTTTAGATTTATTGTTAATTAAATCTAAAATTTTGATTAGATTTGAGAAATTCTTTTTGAGATTTGATTAGATCTAGAAATTTAGATTCAATTTTATTTGAATTTAAAGATTTAGATCTAATGATTCCTTGAAAATTATATTCAATGTCATAAATTAGACTTTAGAATCTTAGATTCAGTGTCTTTTGAATCTAATATTAAGTCTAATTACAAAATCTAACCTAAGTTAGATTTTAAAATGTCATTTGAATCTAGAAGAAGTGTTAAGTCTAGTATGAATTAGACTTAGATAAAGTCATTTGATAATCAGATTCAATGTCGTTTGAATTTGAATATCGTTGATTTGGTCTTTAAAGTAGTTTGAATCAAAATTTATTTTTAGTTTGATATGGTTTGAATTTCACCTGAGTTCAATTTGGATTGAACCTGAGTTAATCTTAAGTTCATGTCTATTGGATAGATTAACTTGAGTTCATGTATGTTTGAACTTAAGTTAATAATTTTGATTTAGGTTCGATTTAAGTCAAATTTTGATTTAAGTTAGATTTGTCAAACTTATTTATGTCGAAATAAGTTCAATTTAGATTGAATCTTAAGTTTGATTTGGATTAAGTTTAATGTTGAGTTGGGTTTAATTTAAATCAAACTTGATGTTTTCACTAAAATAAGTTCAATTTAGATTAAACTTAATTAAGTTCGATTTGGGTCGAGCTTAATGTCGAGTTGAGTTTGATTTTGATCAAACTTAATGTTCAATTTAGATTGAACTTAATGTTGAATTAAGTTCGATTTGGGTCGAACTTAATGTCGAGTTGAGTTTGATTTTAATCAAACTTAATGTTTTTGTTAAAATAAGTTCAATTTAGATTGAACTTAATGTTGAATTAAGTTCGATTTGGGTCGAACTTAATTTAGGTCAAACAAGTTAGATTCAAGTTAAGTTGAACCTAAACTTAAGGTTGACTTAAGTTCAATATGGGTTGAACTTAAGTTTGATTTAGGTTTGATTTATGTTAGGTTGAACCTAAACTTAAGGTTGACTTAAGTTCAATATGATTTGAACTTAAGTTTGATTTAAGTTTGATTTAAGTTAGATTCAAGTTAGATTGAATCTAAACTTAAGGTTGACTTAAGTTTAATATGGGTTGAACTCAAGTTTGAGTTAAGTCTAGTTAAAGTAAACTTAATTACGTTTTAAGTATTATTTAAATAATACTCAAAGTTTAATTAAGTCTAATTAGATTAGACTTAATTAAAATTTGAAGACCATTCAAGTGTTTAGGTAAAACATAAGGTTTAATTAAGTCTAATTAAAATTAGACTTAACTGAAATTTAAAGTTATTTAAGCCTAATTTAAGTAAGGCTTAAGCCTGATTAGGATATAAGTTTGATTAAACCTTATTTAATTAAGGTTTAATAATTTTATTAAGCCTTATGAATTAGACTTAAGTAACATTTAGGATTGATTAAACCTCAGTTGATTAAGTCTAATGTGATAGACTTAATTATGATTTAAGATTGATTAAACCTTAGTTGGTTAAGGTTTAATAGCTTAATTAAATCTAATGTGATAGAATTAATTATGGTTTAAGATTGATTAAACCTTAGTTGGTTAAGGTTTAATAGTTTAATTAAGTAAAATGTGATAGACTTAATTATGGTTTAAGATTGATTAAACCTTAGTTGGTTAAGGTTTAATAGTTTAAATAAATCTAATGAGATAGACTTAATTATGGTTTAATCTAATATGTTTAAGACTAATTAAACCTAATTTAGGCAAGATTTTATTGATTAATTAGACTTAATTAGGGTTAAGTCTAATTAGTTTTTAAGGTTAATTAAACCCAGTTTAGGTAAGATTTAAGTGATTAATTAAACTTAATATGGGTTAAGTCTAATTGGTTTAAAGTTAATTAAACGTAATTTGGGTAAGGTTTAATTGATTAATTATACTTAATTAGGGTAAGTCTAATTAATTTTAAGATTAATTAAACCTAATTTAGGTAAGATTTAATTGATTAATTAGACTTAGTTAGGGCTTAAGTCTAATTAGTTTAGGATTAATTAAACATAATTTGGTTATGGTTTAATTGATTAATTAGACTTAATTTAGGGTTAAGTCTAATTGGTTTAGGTTTAATTAAACCTAATTTGGGTAAGATTTAATTGATTAATTAGACTTAATTAGGGGTTAAATCTAATTGGTTTAGGATTAATTAAACTTAATTTGGGTAAGGTTTAATTGATTGATTAGACTTAATTAGGGGTTAAGTCTAATTGGTTTATGATTAATTAAACCTAATTTGGGTAAGGTTTAATTGATTAATTAGACTTAATTAGGGGTTAAGACTAATTGGTTTAGAGGTTACTTAAACCTAATGTAAGTAAGTTTTAAGTTAATTAATTAGGTTCAATGTGGGTTAAACCTAATTATAGTTTAATGAACACTTAAACCTAATGTAAGTAAGGTTTAAATTGATTAATTAGGTTTAATATGGGTTAAACCTAATTAGGGTTTAAAGGTTACTTAAACCTAATGTAAGTAAGGTTGATTAATTAGGTTTAATATGGGTTAAACCTAATTAACTTTTAAAGGTTACTTAAACCTAATGTAAGTAAGGTTTTAAGTTGATTAATTAGGTTCAATATGAATTAAAACTAATTAGGGTTTAATGAACACTTAAACCTAATGTAAGTAAGGTTTAAGTTGATTATTTAGGTTTAATATGGGTTAAACCTAATTAGGGTTTAAAGGTTACTTAAACCTAATGTATGTAAGGTCTAAGTTGATTAATTAGGTTTAATATGGGTTAAACCTAACTAAGGTTTAAAGGTTACTTAAACCTAATGTAAGTAAGGTTTAAGTTGATTAATTAGGTTTAATATGGGTTAAACCTAATTACGGTTTAATGAACACTTAAACCTAATGTAAGTAAGCTTTTAAGTTGATTAATTAGGTTTAATATGGATTAAACTTAATTAATGTTTAAAGGTTACTTAAACCTAATGTAAGTAAGGTTTAAGTTGATTAATTAGGTTTAATGTGGGTTAAACCTAATTAGTATTTAATGAACACTTAAACCTAATGTAAGTAAGGTTTAAGCTGATTAATTAAGTTTAATATGGGTCAAATCTAATTAGGGTTTAATCTTTATTTAACCTTGTTTTAATTAAGGTTTAATGGAATTAATTAGAATTAATGTTGGATTAATCCTAATTATGTTCTAATTTAATTCCATTCAATGTTTGGACTTAAATTTAACCTAACTCATAGTGTCATGAGTTAAGAAAAATGAGTTTTAAATTTTAAAAGTATTTTAGGATTTTAAATTTTAAAACATTAAAATTTTTAACCCTAACAATAAAATTGTCATTTTAAAATTTTTAAAAGGTTAGAATTTGTCTTTTTAGTGTTCAAATTTGTTCCCCTAAATTTCTAACCAATTACCAATTTAAATTTCTTATTTTCTGATTTTTAGAATTATTATTAAAAATAATTACCAAATCTCATGAAAATTATGAAAAGTTACTTTGGAGAATTTTCCTTGCTTTGGAAAAATCAAAGATTGTTTCTAAGGATCTAAAGATTAATCCCTCAAAGTTTTATATTTTTCCGACTTATAATTAATTTTTAATAATAAAAATACTCCAGAGAGTATTTAATTAATTAAAAATCAAATATAAATAAAACATTCAAAATTTCAATTCCACATTGTTCTCCCCATTACCCTGAGTTCAGGGGTATTTTTATTTTATTTTTATGATTTTTGTATAAAATGATATGAATTTTTGATTTTTTTAAGGTTAATCTGTTTTTATTAACCTTAAAATAAACCAGGAAAAAGGAGGGAGCGCCGTGTGTCCTCGGTCGCGTTGAAAACATGCTTAATCCCCTGTGGGGATCCAAACAGCAGATCCGCAGGGATTTAATCTCAGTCGTCCATTCCCAAAACACGAGAACGAACGGTCCTGGTCCATCGTCTTCCTCCTGCCTGATCCCGCAGACAGTCTGTGATCTAGGGACAATATCTCACTCGAATCTTGATGAAATTGAGCGAGGTTTGTTCCTACACAATCGTCTTGAGCAGACGATCATATCCATACAGATATGTGGGGGTTTTGAAATGGCTAACCCTACTCTAGACCAAGCCCGAGCTCGGGTTGGGTGTGAAAAACCATACCTTGGCCTCAGTTGATGTAAATTCAAATTGAATTGTTCTGAAGCTTTGTCTAAACCTCAAAAAGCTTTTCCCCAAGTCAATTTGAGGTGAAATAGGGTCTGTAAATGACTTTGTCATCGATGTGTCTCAACATAAATTACTAAGTCAATCAGTGGCTTAAGGGCTATGGGGATGCCTGATTTTGACTGGTCTTACCTTCGTTCTGTCCCTAAATGGATTTGGGATGGCTAATTTGAAGATTTATGGAGGTTGCTTTTAGACTTCAAATTTTCCTGGTTTAGGCTTTTTTGAAGCTCTCGAGTTGACTTAAATTAAGGGAATTGAGTAGGTTTCATGGCTTGGTTTCATGAGGGATCACTTGCCTAAGTCGTAAGGAGGAACTTTGGTGTCGAGAGTCTAAGGAATTAAGCAGTGGTTAGGGATTTCCAAGTTGGTCTCCTCCCTCTCATGGGCTCGGGTTAGCTCCTTTTATAGCCATGGGAGGCCATGTCTAAGCCATTGGCTTGCCTAGATTTCACTTAGGGAAGGTGTTATCTATCCAATAATGATTTTTGGATAAGGTTTGAGCTTGGGAATGAATTCAACCCATATTGGACTTAATCATAGTGAGAGATTGGTATTTACTTTGGCCTGCTTCCATTGGTTCCTCTATGAGGTGGATATTGCTGGTTATAATCAGTTAAATTAACCTCCCCCTCATAAGCTTTGAAAATTATTTTATTGGTTTGAGTATGGGGTGACACATAAGCCATTTCTTTCCTTGCTTCCATGTAATGTTATAATGTGGATAACCATGTGTCGGCATATTTTTAGGTTATGTGTTTTGTAAAGGGGGTCGCCTAACAAAAATTGTCGGCGAATTTTCATATTTTTAAATTTAATTTAAATATATATATAGTTTAAAAGATAACATTTGATTTTGAAAGTAATTTTAAGTTTAAAAGTTTTAAGATATGAAATCAAACCGAACTCACATCCCAAATAGTTTATATAAACGAGTACCGCACCACAAACCGTGTATCTATCCCGAAGAATAGACACACTGCTTGATGATGGGGCTCGATTAAATAAACTAGGAGATTTGTGACATCCGTTTGGTCTGCAAACCAATTTTATAAGCTAACAAGTTCCCCTGCTTAATATAAATGAATTAAGCAGGGTTTATATTACCTGGGTTCTTAAAGTTCCCTGTAAGGGCAAGCCCCTATAGTTAATTACATCTTAAGTGACGGGAATCACCTAAGAAAACTCTCGATAATGATCACTGGTTTTGCTCTCAAGAATTTCAAAGTTTAAGGTTTTCAAACAATTAGATTTTTGGAAATTTCAATAGGGAATGACTCAAAATTTGGAACAATTATTTTCAGGAGTCCAATGGAAGAGAAGTAGGAGAAGCTGAGGATCCAAGAAGAATCTTGACACCTTCCCAAACTATCCTATTGTTTGGCTTCGAGTTTAAGAAAATCCTAATATTATGTGATATTTCAATCTTGCCAATTTTAATTAATTAGGACTTATATTCGTATGATAAAATCATACAAATAGCCTCGAAGATGTGAGTGTTTGTGTCGTACCAAACGACTACCTCGGAGTCCTAAGACCGGTTAGGGCTTAATTTACATGACATGATCATGCAAATGCCTAACGAAGAGTTGAGGATTTATGTTGCACTAGGCAAACTACCTCGAAATCCTATGGCTTCGTTGTTTAAAAAAATTAGGAAAGGTTTTGCTGAAGTAGACTCATGTTTTGCTGATGACGATGGCCGTGCTCGCCACGATGCTCCAAGCTCCTAGTTGTTGCAGAGGTTTAGTTTTAGAAGTCATAAATCAGGAGATGAGAGAAGTGTTTTGGTTTAGAAATCTTAAAGTCCAAGTTTTTTTAATATTTTAATTAAAACAAATCTTAAAGTTGATTATAACAGAACCGATTAAGATCCCACGGTTCCGTCATCCCGACACCGTTATTTTCATTGAATTCACTTAGTCCAGATGAATTTGCTAAACTCAACTAAATGAGTTCCACACTTTCATTTAGACCGTGGGAAATCCAGTTAGCAACATGTGGGTTACATCATCCGAGGTATTCCCGATCATTCAATGAGACGTTTTAATTTAGTTGCAATTGTAGTTTTGTTATTCTATTTGTGATTAAATTTTGAGTTGTTTTATATTTTGAAATGTTGTGGCGGTGAATTTTATCTTGCAGTGATTTTTAATTTAGTTTTGGTTTCAGTTTAGGGACTACCCTAAAGGTTTTGGTTTTCATGCAACGGTTGTTTATCATGCAAGAAAAGTAAAGTGCATTTGCAATAAAGTAAATTGCAATAAAATAAAAGCGTACTCGGAGGGTCTTCCCGTCATCCCAAGCTGCACTTAAAACACATGTTAAGGCATTTAAATATTTCAACAAGTACCTAGGTAAAGCTAAGGGAAAGGTTTTGGTTGTCTATCAAAGTCCTAATCCTATAGCCAGTCATCTCCTATGACGTCTAGGTTCTTGTATTTTGGTTTAAGGAAGATTTTCTTCATCAAAGAACAATTAAGTTCAATTGTTCTTATAAATATCCTATCATATTGAGGAAGTGCTTAAGATGAGTCTTAAACATCTTTTCAATATCTCTAAGATTGTTCTAAGTCCAAATGGATTTAATTAATCAGGTGAAGTAATCATCCGAGGTTTAATTAAGCTTTGTTCTTTTGCTCAGTGAACTAGGATGTTTGAATATCCTATGAATGAAGTGACACTTCACCTAATACTCCATCTAGGAGTTATGATAACAAGAGCTTTTAAGGGCAAATTGATGTTTAAGTGATTTGTGATTTAATTTAATTTTTGATTAATTGATTTAAGTTTGGAATAGTGTTCAAGTTGTTTTAGATTTATCTTGAATTCTTTATATCTTAAGTGATGTTATATTTAATTTAATTTAATTTAATTTAATTTAATTTAATTTAATATGTTTTAATTTAATTTAAATTAATTTGATTTAATTTAATTTAATTTAATTTAATTTAAATTTAAATTTAAATTTATTTTAATTTTAATTTAATATTTTATTTTTTATGTTTTAAAGATGATTTAATTTAATTATTAAAGTATTAATTTAATTGAAGTTTTGATTTAATTTAGTTTAAATGTATTAATTTTGATTTAATTTAATGATTAAGTCTTTTAGTATTTTAAATCTTGAGTTTGGATTATCATTTTAATTGGGAATTAAATATTATTGAAGTGATTAATTTAGGGACTCTTAAATTAAAGAATAAATGTCTTCTAAATAATATCCTTATTTTAATAATTTCAACTTTTATTAATCTTCCAAATTCAATTAATTGATTGATTAAGGTTTATTCTTAAAATTGATTGATGGGTTTCTACCCTTTAATTATTTAAATTTCAATCATCCAAATCAGATTAGGATCAAATATTTTACTCTTTCATTTTATTAAGCCTAAAGTTTTAATTAAGGGTTAAAATTTTAATTACCATTTTGCCCTTCAAGCTTAATAATTCCATAATTCACTAAATTGAGCTTAAATGACTTTGAAATTTTTATTTGGCTTCACTCACATGTCAATTAAGACATTAGAGGAGAAAATGTGATTTTTCTGTATTTAATTTATTTATATAATTATTTTTTGTGGAAAATAGGGATTTTCAAGGAAAATTTAATAAGATGACCAAGGAAAATTTTCTATCCTTAAGAAAATTATGGGGCACTCCTAATGACCAGAGGAACATTTGGACTAATTTTGGTGATTTTTTTGAATTTTATTTTATTTATTATAATTATTTTGAATTTTGGAGTATTAATTAATTTAAAAATAAAATAAAGGTTGAAAAATGGATTTTATATTTTTCAAAAATCTCTCTGATATCAGAGAAACCAGAAAACCAATTTTTATAATTTTCTGATTTTTCTTTGATTTATTAGAATTATTTTAGTGAAAAGGTTGAAAATACATTTTTAATACTAAAAAATTACATTAAACCTTTAAAATTCAATATCTTATCCTAGGGACTTAAGAAAAATATTTGGTTTGTTCCTAAGTGTTTAGAATTCAAAATATGACATTTTGGTGATTTTTAATGTTTTGATGATTTTTATTATTTTTTAATTATTAAAATATTAAAATAATGATAAAAATTAACTTTTTTTAGAAAATTATAATTTTAATTTTCCTAAGTTCCTCTGATATCAGAGAAGCTCCAAAACCATTTTTGTGAATTTTTGAAAAGTATTTTGTGAGTTATGAATTTTTAAAGTTTGATTTCATTCATGGGGCTTAATTAACCTATTTGGTGGGGCTAACCAAGTCCAATTGATCTCAAATTTTTATGTGGTGTTCTCCTATCCCTAGAGGACAAGTGGAGAATTGTTTTTAAGTTAATTTGATGAATGGTTAACCCTAATTAATTAAAGTTCAATTTTGGGTGTTTAGAGCCGATTAGGGTTGTTCAAAGTGAGTTAATTCAAAACTTATTTTTCCTAGGTCCCTCTGGTCACAAGAAATATCACCAAATTTTCATAGAATTTATTTCTCAACATGCTAATTATTGGTATTAAAATACTCAAAACAGTAATATGAACTTGAAAAATCAATAACTTCTCATAGGGATGGCCTCTGACCTTGGAAAATTCAGGGAATGTTCCCAAGTTCAGAGGCTTTAAAAGCTCTATGGTTTCATGCCATGATGAATTTACTATATTCATAGAGAATTAAAACAATGCAGAGAGTAAATAAATCATTAAAAATAAAATACTTAATGAAATTACTTGATTTCTTTTCCACATTATTCTCCTCTATTCACTGAGCAAGAGGGTATTTGTATTTTATTTTTAGGAGTTTTCTACATAAAGTTATGGATTTTTGAAGTTCTGGGTATTTAATAAATAAGAAAAATCCCTATTTTCCTACTTATCCACGCGGAGCCACGCTATCCTCGGCAGCTCCGAAGCTCTACGCGTCGTCTCCTGATTCGGCGCCGCCATCCGACTCAGCGCTCCAGGGGCCCGAGGTTCATGTCCCATTGCTCCGTCTGGCACGATCCTGGCCGTCCGCTCAATACACGCGCGATCCAACGGTTCCCAGTCATCGTCTACGACTGGTGTGAACTCGTGACCGTCAACCTTCTAACCCTAATTTCTCACTCGATTCTCAACGGATTTTTGTGTTCTTATGCTCTATGGATTCGTCTTGAAGAGACGAACACATCCATATGGTAAACATGCATTGAAATTGACCCAAACTAAATGGAGAATCTCTGGAAGCTCGGGAGGAAGAGTGAGTCCATACCTTTGCTCAGAGAAGTGAAGCTTTAATCTGAGACTTGTGTCACGTTCGATTGGGTCCAAGCAAGCTCCAGATGAAGTCCCTTGGCCTGGAGAATTGTCTAGGTATGATTTCGACCAAGCCCGATCACAAAGCTTGGAGGCTGGAAGCAATGGCTAGCCTGGTGAGGGGGTTTTTGCTGGGAAACTTCTCCTCTTGGTCTGGTGAAGGTGTAGGACCAATCAATTTGGAGATTGGCTCACCGTGGTGAAGTGTCCTGGTTTTGGGTTTGAATTTCAACTCGAAATTGAGCTCGCAGAGAGGAAATGGCGGGGGATTTCGGTGGGGATCAAGTTCTCTATGTGTAGAGAGTGATCTGGGATGATTTTGGCAGGGTTTCAGTAAGTTTTGGTTCAGCACCTGTCATGGCCGAGAGGAGGTGGTGTTTAAATAGGAGAGGGTGGAGGGCCTCCCAGGGGGGTTTAAGGCTTGGGATCAGCTGCTCCATGCAAGAGAAGAACAGCCATGGTGTTCAATTGGGCTGGGACAATTCAGCAAGGTAGAATTGAAAAGTTTGGCTCCTCCCAAGGTCTCGGCCATGGTGTTTTCCGGCGATCCAGGTGGCTGGCCGGCGAGCATGGGTCACCCTCGAGTCCAGGTGGGTCAGGGCTGGAGGTTTGTGCAGGAAATTGAGCTTTGCCATGTGTAAAGAGGATGGCTTGAAATGGAAAGGGTAAGGGCTCATTTTGGGCTCAAATTGGTCAACCCATGATTTTGGGCTTGGTTCACCTCCCCATGACCTGGTTTTGGGCTGGGTGAATCAGTTGGGTCAGCTGCCATGGAGTGGTGAAGTCTCCATCCATGGTGAGGTGGCTAAACTTGGTTTAGTGTGTGACATGGTTATGGTTAAAAAGGCTTAAAGAAGGATTAGTAATGGGGACCCTCCTTTTGCCATTAATGGCTTAGTCACATGTCAAACCTTCCATGGCTTCATATGGCTTGTAAATGGCTTGCTCATGGCTCCATGTGGCTTGAGACAAAGCTTGGTCATTTACATGAAAAAGGGTTTTAGAAATTTTGGTAATTTAGGGGTGATTTGATGGGATTTGGCATATGGCCTTATTTGGAATTATTCCATCATGGATTTAGAACTTAGGAGATGGTTTTATCAAATGGATGATGATAGAGGATTGTCATGTGGGCTTCAAGATGGATTTTGGGCTTTTTGAAATCATTTTGGATGGGCTTTTAGGAAGGCTTAAGGGAATGAGCCTTTAGGTTTAAGAATGAATTCATGGATGGGAATTTTTTAGAATAATTGTTGGGTTTAGTTTAAGGATGTGTCATGAGTGATTTGAAATAAATTTGAGGTGGTTTGGGCTTGAATTGGGTTGGATTTGGGTAGGGTTTGGTAAATGGGCCAATGTAGGTCAAATTGGGCTAATTTGGGCCAATGTTGGGCTAGGGTTGAAATTGATGTAAAATTAATGTTGGGAAATGTTTATGGGAGTGTTTCAAAGATGTTTCAACTTTGGTTGGGTTTTGGTTTTGGGACTTGGGCTTATTTGGGTTAAGTTTGGGTTTAGGTCAAAATTGGGCTTTTTGGTTTTGGGTTGAATTTGAGTGGGGTTTGGGTCTAAATTTTGGGTAAATTATGTTAGTGTTTTATTTCTGGGGATGTTAGGGAAGGTTTAGAAAAGGTTTGGGGTCAATTGGAGTTGAATTGGTTTGGTTTGGGCTAAGTTTGGGTCATGGGTCCAAATTGGGCTTTAAGGTCAAAAGTGAAATTGGACCCAAATGTCAACCAAATTGGACTTGGATTTGATCTAGATTGATATTGTGGATATTAAATTGAAGTTTAGAATTGAATTGGACTAAAATTGGGGTCAATTGGGTAGATTTGGTTTGACATTGGGTTTGCTTGGGTTAAAAATGGGCTAAATTGGGGGTTTTAGTAAAAGTGGGGTAAATTGACAAAATTGGCCCATGGTGTAGTTAGACGAAATGAAATTGGGAATATTTGGGATTTTCTGGAAATTTCTGGGAATTTTCTGAATTTTTGGATTTTTTGGCTAAGAGGGGCATTTTGGGTATTTGGAGGGTATTGGGGGATATTTTTAGAATTTTTGGTATTTTTAGCTATGGATGATCAATTTGATTGGTGAGGAAATGTTCAAGGTTAATTTTGGGGAATTTTGGATGATTTGGAAATTTTGGAGGATTTGGGCAATTTTAAGGGCTTTTGGTAGGTTTGATAGGTGTAGGGACCTTGGGGTCAAAAATTGAAATTTTGGAAGAAAGAAGATTGATCAAATATGAGTGAAATGGAAGCACTTTGGTTGAGCCATGAAGTCATATTAAGCCTATATGAGCCATGAGAGGACTCATTTGAGGCATTCACTATGTTGTTCCTAACCCTCTTAGCCAGGGGCTTAGGGGTTAAGGTCCATCCATATGAATTACCCACATGAGTCAAGGGGTCAAGTTGGGTATGGGTGTGGTTTTAGGATTTGGATTGTGTGTGTGAGAGTGTAGAGTGTGAGTGTAGTGAGTGTGTAAGTCAACCCTCACCAGACCAAGCCACCTAGGGTGGTCCTAAGGCCAAAGAGTCCTATAGGGAACTCATCCTTTAAACCTTCACTTTTGATCTCAACCCTCTAGGTGATTAGGGGTCTACAATCAAGCTTGTGGGGTTTGCAAGGAGACAAGAAGTGGTTTAAATTTCTAAAGGATGGGTCCCAATTCTAGTCCTCTAAGATAGTCAAAGGAAAAGCCTAAGGCTAGATCCTAAGCACTAAAGAGGGAAGAGAAGACCTCATAAAAAATGAGGTCAACAAATGGACCCCCAATAGGTGTGGTGTGCTAACCAAGCACACCGCGCGTATTAGCGTTGACCAAAGAGATCAACAGAACCAAAACAGATGTCCAAGTGACAAACTTAGGACGAAGTGTAAGAAATTTCCACTGGGGAGTATCAGGTAAATCTCCAAGGCTGAAGATTCCAGAACTCTCGCTGGGGAAAAAGGAGGTGAATTTCAGATCACAAGATTTCAAGAGATTGGATCTTAGATTCATTTTATTTTCTGTCTCAAGTTTTAGTTTTGAGTTTGAATTTCTATTTGAGTTTCAATTTTGATTTTATGCGGAGAAAAGAGTAGGGCGGGGGCCTACCCGAATGCATTTTTATGCTGAGAAGGAAGTAGGACTGAACCTATTCCAAATGCTGAGGAAGAATAGAACAAAGCCTATCTGAAATGCAGAGTGTTTTAATTTCAATTTCTTGCTGAGAGGGTCAAATTTTGAGATTAATGAGAAATGAGTAGGACTGTGCTTATCCCGAGTGCTGAGAATTGCTGAGAAGGGAGTAGGGTGGAAGCCTATCCCGAGTGCTGAGATGGGAGTAGGGCGGAAGCCTATCCCGAATGCTGAGATTTGCTGAGATGGGGGTAGGTTGTAAGCCTATCCCGAATGCTGAGATTGCTGAGATGGGAGTAGGGCGGAAGCCTATCCCGAATGCTGAGATTGCTGAGATGGGAGTAGGGCGGAAGCCTATCCCGAATGCTGAGATCACTGGATTTTGTCGAAATTTATTTACGCGGAGATTGAGGGAAATTTTGCTTGAGGTCCAGGTTTATGCAGTGGTTGCGAAAGATTTTGTTGATATTTGGGAATGCAGAGTTTTATGAATGCAGAGACTGAACATATTGCTGGGATTTACGAATGCAGAGATTGTGGAAACATATTGTAAAGTGCAGAGAACGTTTGTAGGAGTTCATGTGGATTTGAAGTTCTTTTTAATGTTTGAATTTTTATGAAAGAGAGTTTCTTATTTATTCTCCTTTTCTTTTCTGTTCTTTGTTCGAAGTTCATTTAACTTTAATGGCATTTCCCGATCAATTTGCACAAAAGAGGTGAAGGCAAAATGTGACATGGTCACTTTCATTCCAATCTTGTTGAAGATACATCATACAACTCGATTTGAAATATTTCTCATACAATCCATGACTCAAAACGGACTATGTATGATTCTTGTTGATCCATCCAAAAAGTATCTGTTAAATCCATGTCAGAATAATGAGATACACGGTCAATAACATCACCTTCCAAGCCATCCTTGGTAGGAATGCCGCACGGATGTGCATTGGAGGTGTGTTATTTCCCATGTAACTCACAGCTCGTAAGGCCGGAGACTCTCCAATTCTGGATTTGGCTGGAAGTGGTATGGTGCCTTTCTGTCGTCCATCCTTCTAAATGTGACAGAGATCCACTCCACTGGTACTCCCGGTATGCAATGCTTTGCGACGTCTACTCCATTTCCTTGTAATATCATGACGGAACCTACCGGTAGTGGTATCTCCACCGGCCCTCGGAACTTACCCGGGCCTGCTATCCGGAGGTCAGATCCGAACATGATATTGCATTGGTTGACAAACGAAACTGTGCAGAAAGGTCTGACAAAGTCATGGTGGTCTGTGTGGAGGTATGCAGTCGCCCTTCTGATAAATGTTGATGATGCAACTGTTGGGTATACAGTCTGCTGGCAGTACCTTCCACGTTATTATTCTTTTCACCATTCTTTTAATTATTCTCGGCATTGGATCCACCTCACCGTGACGGAGTATCCCTGGTGGATTTCCTTTTCTGTCCTCTGCGAAGTTATAGCAACATCCGCATTGTATCGTGACTCTTCCTTTTCATGGCATCCATTTTCGGGGTTCCGAATAAGTCTTTTCTCTCAGACGGCCTGCTCGATCTATCTTCTGAAGTTCTAAAATGCAATCCACAATCTGCTGTTGCTCGTACTCTGAGAATACACCTGTGTGTAACTCGAGGCCTTCCAAAATGTTGATTCTTTTGCCTCTAATCCTCTCAAAGTATTCGAAGGTTTTCTTCTCAACATTTTGCATCCTTTCTAGCTCATATTCTGGGATGATTTGCAAGTGACGAGGCCTAGTAACGTATTGCGGGATGTATGGCTCAATCCCGTCACGTTCTCCTGCATACCTTGGCTCCTCGGGGATTGTCTCTGTCGGGACATCCTCCGGGGTTGCTCTCGCAACAAGGTTTCTTACCACTGATGGCTCTGTCTGGCGTCGTGGTAATCTCTCTGCCTCTGGTCTTCTTAGAGTTTCGTTTATCCTTTCTGTTGTTCTTGGAACTTGTTCTCTCTTTTCAGGTTCCTGATGAACCGACATCTTTGAGATGTGTGTGTTGGCGAAGGTGGTTGTTTCCTCGTGTTGATCTGCTGCTAGTTTAGTCAACATCTTGCGGATACGGTGATTTTAATTCCTTCTTTGAGTAGCAGTGAGTGTAGCTCTCCTCACTTCTTGAATTTCTGCGGGCGCGGCGCTGACGAGCCTGCCCTCTGCCGTGGCAACTACTGACTTGATTTTCTTGCTTTCCTCGGTGCTTGTCTTTCTTTTCTTGTTGCTGGATTGGTGGCTTGGGCCACCCATCTTCATCACAGTCTGGCTATGAAGCTCCTCTCGGTCCACTGGGACCCAGTCATTTTCTTCATACTGTAGGCTGGCTGGTGTGAAGTCAGAATCAATTTCTATCACTGCTCCATCCTTCACCCTCTTTTCATCGAGTGCGAGACTCACGCCATTTTTAAAGTTTAGGACCAACCGCCCGTTCGACATTTCCCTGCGAAGAAAACAAGGAAATGATCAGGGGCTGTACTAAGAACAATAACATTAAGAAAGTATTTATCACTGAAGATTCTTATTCACTTATTCCAATTTTAATTTTTAAGGAAAATAGGAAAAGATAAAGAAAGATCAGGAAAAAGATTTGATTTGAAAGGAAGGGTAAAACTTTATTATTATGATTTTCACATATTTTATTTTTAGTACATTTTTTATTTTATCCATTTTTTATGTTTTTGGGTTTGGACCCAGTCACAAAGTGATCGCTTCACCCGTGTTTCTAGGGATAAGACTCTATTTTAGAGGCCACCTTTCGAAACATCAGGTTGCGTAATACTTCTTCAAATATCGTCCATTGATTAGAAGCATTTGTCGTTCTCCTTGGCATCTCACAAGTTGATAGGAGCCTCCTGAGTAGACTGCCTCGACCACAAACGACCCTTCCCAAGTCGGTTCAAATTTGCCTCCTATCTTGCGATGTGCAAGAATAGGTCTTCTGAGAACAAGAACTAAGTCACCAACTTTGAAAGTTCTCGGGCGGACCAGTTTATCATGGGCCTGGATCATCTTAGCTTGGTACAGTTCCAAATTTTGTTGCGTTGCAAGTCTTTTTCCTTCCAAGTTTTCCAGTTCTTCTAGTCGTAATCTGGCATTTTCTTCTGTAGTAATTTTATTTGCAACTGCAATCCTGAGTGATGGTAGCTGGACCTCCAAAGGTAAAACGGCCTCGGACCCGTACACTAAAGCGTAAGGCGTAGACTGAGTAGGAGTCCTGAAAGTCGTCCTGTAGGCCCATAAGGCTTCTAACAACTTCTCGTGCCAATTTCTCTTATTGTCATCCAAAGTTTTCTTTAAAATTTGAACGAGAGTTTTATTAAAAGCCTCGGCCAACCCGTTTGCTCTTGGGTAGTAGATTTTTGAGTATCGCCAATTGATTCCATGTCTTCTGACAAAATTGTTGATCTTTGTACTTCTGAATGCGGACCCATTATCTGAAATGATTCTGCGCGGTACTCCGAAACGGTAGACGACTTGATTTTTGAAAAACTGTAGCACGTGGTGTGCCTTTACTTCTCTGAGTGGAACTGCTTCTGCCCATTTAGAAAAGTAGTCTGTAGCTGCAAGGATGAAGCGATGTCCTCTTGAAGAAGGTGGTTCTATCGGACCCACTATATCTGTGCCCCAACACTCAAATGGCCACGACGCAATTGTCGGATGTAGCACATTTGGAGGTTGGTGTAGAACCACTCCGTGCACTTGGCACTGGTGACAACTTTTGGCAATCTTCATGCAATCGGTCATCATCGAGGGCCAGTAATACCCTAGTCTTTTAATTTTCATTTTCATTTTCGGACCCAACTGATGAGCGCCACAAAGTCCTGAATGCACTTCTTTGATAATTTCACGAGCCTCGGACCCGTTCAGGCATCTTAACCACATTTGATCAAAAGACCTTCTGTATAATGTATTGTTTATTAATGCGTAAGACAAAGTTCTTTTCTTGATTTGATGTGCTAATGACTTATCGTCTGGTAATTTCCCTATTTGCAGGTAGTCTATTAGCGGTTGACGCCAATCTTCTGTGTTTTCCGTCACTGCTGCAACTGATTCCTCTGCTTTTTCTGATTTCTGTATCATATCCATGTCGAGCTGTGATAGGACTTGTCGTCCTTGAATTAACACTTCAACTGACTCATCTTGTAAGCAGGCAAATTCTTTTGCAAGGCGAGCTAGCGCATTCGCGAGAGCATTTTCTCTTCTGAGGATCTTGTAGATTGTTACATTCGGAATTTATTCCAACAGTTTCATGGCATACTGAAAGTATTGCTCGAGTCTTGGTTTTAAAATTCTGTATTGTCCTGTGACCTGTTGAATGATCAACTGAGAATCTCCGTAGATGTTGATATCCGTTATTCCCATTTGAATGGTCAGTTCTAGTCCTGTTATGAGGGCTTCGTATTCTGCATTGTTATTTGTGCACGACTCTATTAAGTGGTAGGAGTATCTTGACATCCCTCGCTCCGTTGTTATAAAGATTAGTCCGATTCCTACCTTACCGGGCATTATTGTCTGCAATTCTTTGTCTTTCTGTGCTGATGATGCTCCGTCGAAGTATAGTTCCCAACGTCGATCATCGGTGTCTTCTAGGCTCATTATCTGTTCTTCAGGCAAATCGTCGTCGAGAGACGAATCTGCCGGTAAAGGGTGTGCTGCAAGGAAGTCAGCTAGCACTTGTCCCTTTACGACACGGAGAGGAACGAAAGTTATGTCGAATTGCAATAGTATCATCGACCACCTGGCAAGTCTGCCAGAAAGTGTTGGACGGGTCATCAAATATTGCAACGAATTAACTTTCGAGATAAGGTTGACCTTATGAGAGAGCATGTAATGCCTGAGCTTTTGAGCGGCGAAGATCAGGGCCAAACTATGCTTCTCAATTGGAGGATACTTTACTTCCATTAGAATCAAACGACGGCTTAAGTAGTAGAGAGCATTTTCTTTTCCCTCATCATTGACCTGGGCTAGCAGGGCTCCAAGGGAGTCGTCTAGAGCCGTGGTATAAAGTATCAACGGTCTACCTGAGACTGGGGCTGCTAAGACAGGAGGTGTCATTAAGTATTGTTTAATGTCCTCAAAGGCTCGTTGGCATTTCTCTTCCCAAATGAATTTGGCGTCCTTTTTAACTAATGCCGAGAAGGGCTGACACCTACCTGACAAGTTCGAAATAAAGCGTCGAAGATATGTCAGCTTCCCTTGAAAGGATCGTAGCTATTTTAAGGTTTTGGGAGGCGGCATTTCTAAGATAGCTTTAATCTTTTCCGGATCAATTTCGATCCCACGATGTCGGACAACAAATCCTAAGAATTTCCCGGAGGTGACGCCGAAGGCGCATTTTAAGGGATTCATCTTAAGGTTGTATTGCCTTAGTCGCTCGAAAACAATTCTCAAATCATACAGGTGATCTTCCTTCAGCTTGCTTTTGATGACCACATCATTCACATAGCACTCAACTTGGTTGTGAATGAGCTCATCAAAAATCCTTGTCATTTCTCTTTGGTATGTTGCTCCTGCGTTCTTTAGTCTTAATGGCATTACTGTGTAGCAATACACTCCGATTGGTGTTCTGAATGCTGTGAGCTTTTCGTCTTCTGGTGCCATCTTTATCTGGTTGTATCCTGAAGATCCATCCATGAATGAAAATATTTCATGTGTTGAAGCAATGTCGATCATCAATTCTGGGATTGGTAGTGGAAATTCATCCTTCGGACATGCTTTGTTCAAGTCTCTGAAATCCACGCAGATTCTGATCTGACCATTCTTCTTCCTGACTGGTACCACATTGGCTAGCCAAGTAGGGTATTGTTCTTCACGGACAAATTTAGCGTCGATTAGCTTCTTAACTTCAGCTATTACTTGTTGTTCAATTTCTAGACGCATTCTTCTGGAAGCTTGTCTGATTGGAACGGAAGTAGGATCCACTCCTAGCCTGTGAACTGCGACTTCTGGAGCTAATCCTGGCATTTCGTCGTAACTCTAAGCAAAACAGTCCTTGAATTCCATTAATAGCTTGATCATTTCCTCGGAATCTTCTTTATTGAGTAAGGAGCTAACAAAGGTTGGTCTAGGCTTTTCGTTAGTACCTAAGTTAACTTCCATTAACTCGTCTATTGTAGATTTGATTTCTTCTTCGAATTCCGGTGGAGCGTCTCCAATTTGTATATCTTCAAGATCTTTTGTAGTTTCCAAACAGTCTTCATTAGATTCACAAGTGACAACCAAGCAAAATTCCGTATCGTCAACTGAACCTACTGTGCAGAATCCGAGACCATGTTTTGAATTGGGAGGCCGACCGACATTATTCCATAATTTTTTGAGGTGTTGTGATCGACCTTTTATCCATTGTTGAGGTAAGACACCACACTGAATTAAATTTTGAACACAGGGAGAGTACCACTCAAAAGGTAATTCCATTAATTCGGAAGAAGTGACATCTTCAAATTGTACATCGCTTTTAGTATTGGAAGAAGAAGTGCCACGGTAAAATCCGATTGGCTTTGCTCCGTCGCTATGTACTTCTTTGACCACCATACCCTCGATCTTATTAGACTGGATCGGGGTCAGGGTCATAGTGTGTACATAGTGATTAATCTTCTCGTACATCGATTTGTATTCTTCGTTCTTCTCATCTTCGAGAGAAATCTTGAATTGTGGTTTCTTCCGATTTATTGTAGCTGCTTCTTTCTTGATTTCCTCTTCTTCCTCAGAGCTGTTCTCCCAATCAACGTTGATCATCGGCTTTTTCTATCCAATTGTCCCAGTGTCTCTTCCACGACCTCGTCCCCGGCCTCGACCTCGGATGCGAGTTCTGGAGAAACCTTCACCATCTCTCCGTAAGGGAGTGGTGAGTGACTGTTGGACTAGAACTTCAGGCTCTTCATTGTCTCGAACTTCTTTTGCTTCATTTAGCATGGTGTTTCTGGAGAAGATTGTTTTCTTCGGAGGTATGTAATAAGCTGCATCTTCATGGATTCCAATCTCATGTACGAAGAAAGGTTGCAAATCACCTTTAATGCACTGTTCTCCTCCTTGGTAGTATTTTATGCACTGATGCAGAGACGACGGTACCATTCGGTTTTCATGGATCCAAGGTCAGCCCAGTAGAGCGTTGAACGATGTCTCAGAGTCAATTATATGGAATTTTGCGGTTGTCTTTGCTAATTCACCGGTCTTCATCAACAGTGTTATTGATCCAAGGGCTCTTTATCCTTTCTGGTTGAATCCTCTTAGTAACATCTTGTCCGCTTCAAGCTCGCGAGCATCAATTTCCAGGTATGCTAGCGTCCAAAGATTCATTATGTTGATGGATGCTCCTGGATCTACCAATACCCTGGAGAGTGTAAATTTTCCGATTGTAACTGAAATGTACAATGGTCGGTTGTGATCGACTGTTCCGAGTAGTAGGTCACTGTCCGAGAAGGTAACACCCCGCTATTCCTTTAACGAGCAAACCTCATCTAAGGAATCTCCTACCATCTGAGCTAAACAAATCTCTGGATCAAGTAAGGCTTTGACCAGAGCTTCCCTCATCTCTTTTGATAAGATGAGAGCGTCGTAGATGCTCAGTTTGGCTGGTAGTTTCCTAAGATGGGCTAGCACGTTATAGTTCACTTTGCTATCATGTGTCTCAGTTTCTTCTCGAATGGGCAATTCTTCTCCTGGGGTTGATTCTTCCTGAACAACCACCTGCTTTCCTTTGTCTTTTGGACCCATTCTCGGAGGTAGAATCCTTCCGCTCCTTAAATTGAATTATGTGATTTCTTCTGAATCTGGTACTGAGTTTTCAGGTGTCTCCTTTTGAATTGGCATGACAGGTTCTTCTGGAATGGCTTCGAAATCTGAAAGCTCTAACTCTATTGTGATTGGAGTTCCTTGAAATTCACAAATAGACTCATTGCTTGTTGAACTTTCGTAGCCTTCTTGGTGAATGTCTTCTTTGTTATCATGATTGTCGAGGTTGTTTATGATTTAAGAATTGTTATTGGTATTGAAATCGAGATCCGGATTAGATTGGTTGTCGTTAGTTACGTAATCGTTAGAAACAGTCAAAACGTAGGCAACGCTATAACTCTTATCATTATAAGATCCCGCCGGAGCGAGCAAATAATCATACAGAGTCAGAGGTTCGAGGAATTTTTCCCCCGAATCGGAAACAACCATCCTAGGATAAGTAGCCCCTAGTCTAGCCTTAGGAGCCTCGGTCCTTTCTTCTTCTACAATCTCTTTCTTTTCTATGATCTTTTCCTCCTGGGGCGATTCTTCAATTGCAAGCGATAGCGCCGGCTTAACAGGTTTCAAACTTTGAGTTGAAGAACGTGCCAAAGCGGCCTGGATGCGATCCAAAATTTTCTTCGATGACTTTGTCAAAGTGGTACTCCATCCATCATCAGTTGTGTAAGGGTCTATCGGAACAATGGGATCCGTTGAAATAACATTGACAGAACCTCCTTTCGGGGTTCTTTCATGTATTCCTTCGGGATCGTTATGTTCCCCTTTCGGAGATTGTTGTCAAGCCAACTCTTGAAGGTGATGCAATCCTCTATCTTATGTCCAAGCATCCGGTCGTAAGGGCAGTAGTCGGGATGGTCCTTCTTATTAACTTCTTCCGACTTCTTGGGTTCGGCGATCAAAAATCCGAAGTCTTCATCAAGCTCGCGAACATCTTTGGCACTCGCCTCATTCTTGAATGGATATTCTCTATTTATAAGCTCCTTTAACGTGCGCTCGTGGGCGAGGGGTCGAGGTTGTTGGTAGTTCTGCCGAGGTTATTGATAGCTCGGATCGCGGTTGCTCCGTCGTATTTGCATTGGCTGCTTGCCCTTATCGACTGCCGAGACGATCCCGGATTTCTTTTCAAATGTCTTCATAGGCTTCTCTTTGTCTGTTTTGTCAACGAAACTTAGTTGTTTCACTTCGTCTTGCAAGCTTCCGGCCTTGCTTAACAACTTCTCGAAAGTCTTAATTGTAAATCCCTTAAGGAGAAGTGCTATCGAGCCGTGAATGCTTTTAAGCAAGATACCGACTGCATGTTGTTCTTGTAGCTGTGGCTCACACTTCATGCTTAGATTTCTCCATCGAAGTATGTAGTCCACTAAAGTCTCGTTCGGTTTCTGTTTCTCCACCACTAAGTCATCGAAGGTGATATGGTGCTGAGCTCCGGCAAACCGTTTCACGAAGAGGTTTTCTAACTCTGAAAATGTCTTTACCGAACCGTTTGGTAATTCTGCATACCAATCGAAGGCGATCCCTGACAGGCTGCTGACGAACTGTCGGAAGAGTAAGGCGTCACTTCCACCGGCGTTGCAACAACTAGCGCTAAAATGTGCAACATGCTGTCGAGGATTTCCGGTACCATCAAAAGTCTTGAACAGAGGTGGTACGAAGCCTTTTGGGTATTGTACTGCATCAAATTCTCCGGGGTAAGGTCTTCCCGTCTGGATAGATGCTCCGCTCTTAGAGTGTGCTAAGGCTTCTCGCACCTGATGTTCTACCATGTTCTTGATGTCCTTCTCTGGAATCATATTCTGGGTAGAATCCTTCTTTGGCTGATCATCTCCATTAACGGATGTAATATCTTTTCCTCCGTTTGTAATATGAATAACTTCTGGAGGCGTTTCTCTTGGGGGTTGAGCTCGACTGCGAAGAGTGGCTAGGGGCTGCGACCATCTCTTCCATCCTTTTTGCCATTCGAGAGATTGTATTATCTTTTTCTCAAATTTGTGCTCTTAATGCTTCCAGTTCATCTCTCTCCACAGTTGCCGGAGCACCTTGCGAAGCTGACGATGCTCGTGTCTCGACCATGTTGATCTCCACATATTCGTCATCCATGAACTCCGACGAGTCAACTTCATCTCCAAACTTTTCTTCTCTTTCTCTTGCTAATCATTGAATGTCGGTTCTTAGCTTTTCCATAGCGTCCTCCAATGGTCTTTTTCGTGCGGTTTCGCAGTTATCATGCGATGGCTGTTGGATTTCCTTCTTGGGAGTCCCCTTCATTGCGGTGGTGCTCTCTTCGGACTCGAGTCTCCTGATGAGACTTTCCTTTTCAGGTCGTTGTTTCGGTCTTAATTGGCCAGTAGTAGGACGCCATACCATCCTTCTAGCAGCAGAAGGCCTAGGACCGGATGGTCTGTCGGCTGAATGCTGGAAGGTGGTATCCTCCCTGATCTGTAAACCTGAAACAACAACAGGTGGACTAGCCTTCATCTTCTTATTCAGCTTTTCTGTGGCGATAACGAGTTCTACTTGCGGCCCAAGACGAGACTTGGCTGGCACCCACCATATTCTTCTTAAAATCTCTGATACATGACATTTCTCTTTCTTTGCTAACTTCTCTATCACAGTCTGTAGTCGAGCAAATGGTGTAATCCTAGCCCTTTTCTTTCGGTTGTCGCTATAGTATGCGGGTCGAGGTAATGCAGAAGCAATCTTGCGGACATTTTCCTCGTCAGCTACGGCGGAGAGGGGATGGAATCTACTTCCTTCCAAAAGCGGTGTATACTCAGGCAATGGTATGTACTCAAGTAGTGGTGTGTACTCATCGATTTCTTCTAAGAAAGCGACTTCAGCAGCCCTGGCCTTTCTGACAATCTTTCTACCTCTGTTTCTTCTCTGAGTCCGTGTTAGGGGTGGAACCCTTAAGCTGGACCCAATTTTGAAAATAAAAGGTCTTGCACGGAAATTTGTACCCTCCACGGTAACATGCTCGTTACAAATTTGAACTTCCTTCCCCTTCAGTTTGGCGAAAGCCGGGGTAGGTGCAGAGACGACTAGACCAGTGGGGGTAGAGATAACAGTCCTCCTATGGACAGTAGTATTCTTCTCAGCTGGAACCCTTTGCAGGGGAGGAAACACTTGAGTTGACTTAAGGTTGAACTCGATCAAAGGTCTTTCAGTTTCAGACACTTTGTCTGTAAGTGTGAAAAGGGTAACATCAGTGATCTTGACATTTGTGTTCTCGAATCTTTGCCTGAAATGGATGATCCCATTATTGGGCAGCTCATCCTTGTAAACGACGAAGTCCAAATCCATTGGTGAAGGAGAAAATCAGCTTTGGGCGTACATTTTCTCGCAAGGTAGATTCTGATTGTCGATCCCAAGTTATGCTTCTTTTCATCAGGATGAAAAGAAAAGAATCGAAAAGAGTCCGAACACATTTTTGTTCATGTATTTATAAAAAGGAGTTATTTGTTAAAAGAGTCATTCATTAGAGGGTTTGTTTATTAGGAACAGAATGTTCAAAGGCATAGAGAAGGTAAGGAATCCGATTCAGAATTGGAAAGGAAGAGAAAGTCTTATGCAAGACTTCTCGACTCGAAGGACCGCACCTAAACTAACACCTATTGGGGGTCCACCCCACCTCAGAAAAGTGGTAAAAGGATCTCAGAACCTCTCCGTTTAGGGGTGTCTAAACAGTGGCTCATAAATCCGAGAGGAGTTGGCTATACTCATTTAAGACAAAAATGAACGGGGTATTCCAACGGGAGAATGGTAGTTTGGTCCACTAAGGGCATGGGCTCACTACCGATTTATGAAAGCAAAAGCATCTGATCAAAATGGAGAGAGGAACTGTCCCCAGCGGAGTCGCCAGAAGTTGTCGGCATATTTTTAGGTTATGTGTTTTGAAAAGGGGGTCGCCTAATAGAAATTGTCAGTGAATTTTCATATTTTTAAATTTAATATATATATATATATATAGTTTAAAAGATAACATTTTATTTTGAAATTAATTTTAAGTTTAAAAGTTTTAAGATATGAAATCAAACCGAACTCACATCCCAAATAGTTTATATAAACGAGTATCGCACCACAAACCGTGTATCTATCCCGAAGAATAGACACACTCGCTCGATGATGGGGCTCGATTAAATAAACTAGGAGATTTGTGACATCCGTTTGGTCCGCGAACCAATTTTATAAGCCGACAAGTTCCCCTGCTTAATATAAATGAATTAAGCGGTGGTTTATATTACTCGGGTTCTTAAAGTTCCCTGTAAGGGCAAGCCCCTATAGTTAATTACATCTTAAGTGACGGGAATCACCTAAGAAAACTCTCGATAATGATCACTGGTTTTGCTCTCAAGAATTTCAAAGTTTAAGGATTTCAAACAATTAGATTTTTGGAAATTTCAATAGGGAATGACTCAAAATTTGGAACAATTATTTTCAGGAGTCCAATGGAAGAGAAGTAGGAGAAGCTGAGGATCCAAGAAGAATCTTGGCACCTTCCCAAACTATCCTATTGTTTGGCTTCGAGTTTAAGAAAATCCTAATATTATCTGATATTTCAATCTTGCAAATTTTAATTAATTAGGACTTATATTCGTATGATAAAATCATACAAATAGCCTCGAAGATGTGAGGGTTTGTGTCGTACCAAACGACTACCTCGGAGTCCTAAAACCGGTTAGGGCTTAATTTACATGACATGATCATGGAAATTCCTAACGAAGAGTTGAGGATTTATGTTGTACTAGACAAACTACCTCAAAATCCTATGGCTTCGTTGTTTAAAAAAATTAGGAAAGGTTTTGCTGAAGTAGACTCAGGTTTTGCTGATGACGATGGCCGTGCTGCCCACCGTGCTCCAAGCTCCTAGTTGTTGCAGAGGTTTAGTTTTAGAAGTCATAAATCAGGAGATGAGAGAAGTGTTTTGGTTTAGAAATCTTAAAGTCCAAGTGTTTTTAATATTTTAATTAAAATAAATCTTAAAGTCGATTATAACGTAACCGATTAAGATCCCACGGTTCCGTCATCCCGCACCGTTATTTTCATTGAATTCACTTAGTCCGTATCAATTTGCTAAACTCAACTGAATGAGTTCCACACTTTCATTTAGACCGTGGGAAATCCCGTTAGCAACACGTGGGTTACATCATCCGAGGTATTCCCGATCATTCAACGAGGCGTTTTAATTTAGTTGCAATTGTAGTTTTGTTGTTCTGTTTGTGATTAAATTTTGAGTTGTTTTATATTTTGAAATGTTGTGGCGGTGAATTTTATCTTGCAGTGATTTTTAATTTAGTTTTGGTTTCAATTTTAGGGACTACCCTAAAGGTTTTGGTTTTCATGCAACAGTTGTTTATCATGCAAGAAAAGTAAAGTGCATTTGCAATAAAGTAAATTGCAATAAAATAAAAGCGTACCTTGGAGGGTCTTCCCGTCATCCCAAGCCGCACTTAAAACACATGTTAAGGCATTTAAATATTTCAACAAGTACCTAGGTAAAGCTAAGGGAAAGGTTTTGGTTGTCTATCAAAGTCCTAATCCTATAGCCGGTCATCTCCTATGACGTCTAGGTTCTTGTATTTTGGTTTAAGGACGATTTTCTTCATCAAAGAACAATTAAGTTCAATTGTTCTTATAAATATCCTATCATATTGAGGAAGTGCTTAAGACGAGTCTTAAACATCTTTTCAATATCTCTAAGATTGTTCTAAGTCCAAATGGATTTAATTAATCAGGTGAAGTAATCATCCGAGGTTTAATTAAGTTTTGTTCTTTTGCTCGATGAACTAGGATGTTCGAATATCCTATGAATGAAGTAACACTTCACCTAATACTCCATCTAGGAGTTATGATAACAAGAGCTTTTAAGGGCAAATTGATGTTTAAGTGATTTGTGATTTAATTTAATTTTTGATTAATTGATTTAAGTTTGGAATAGTTGTTCAAGTTGTTTTAGATTTATCTTGAATTCTTTATATCTTAAGTGATGTTATATTTAATTTAATTTAATTTAATTTAATTTAATTTAATTTAATTTAATATGTTTTAATTTAATTTAAATTAATTTGATTTAATTTAATTTAATTTAATTTAATTTAAATTAAATATTAGTTTTATTTTAATTTTAATTTAATATTTTATTTTTTATGTTTTAAAGATGATTTAATTTAATTATTAAAGTATTAATTTAATTGAAGTTTTGATTTAATTTAATTTAAATGTTTTAATTTTGATTTAATTTAATGATTAAGTCTTTTAGTATTTTAAATCTTAAGTTTGGATTATCATTTTAATTGCGAATTAAATATTATTGAAGTGATTAATTTAGGGACTCTTAAATTAAAGAATAAATGTCTTCTAAATAATATCCCTATTTTAATAATTTCAACTTTTATTAATCTTCCAAATTCAATTAATTGATTGATTAAGGTTTATTCTTAAAATTGATCGATGGGTTTCTACCCTTTAATTATTTAAATTTCAATCATCCAAATTGGATTAGGATCAAATATTTTACTCTTTCATTTTATTAAGCCTAAAGTTTTAATTAAGGGTTAAAATTTTAATTACCATTTTGCCCTTCAAGCTTAATAATTCCATAACTCACTAAATTGAGCTTAAATGACTTTGAAATTTTTATTTGGCTTCACTCACATGTCAATTAAGACATTAGAGGAGAAAATGTGATTTTTCTGTATTTAATTTATTTATATAATTATTTTTTGTGGAAAATAGGGATTTTCAAGGAAAATTTAATAAGATGACCAAGGAAAATTTTCTATCCTTAAGAAAATTATGGGGCACTCCTAATGACCAGAGGACCTTTTGGACTAATTTTGGTGATTTTTTTGAATTTTATTTTATTTATTATAATTATTTTGAATTTTGGAGTATTAATTAATTTAAAAATAAAATAAAGGTTGAAAAATGGATTTTATATTTTTCAAAAATCTCTCTGATATCAGAGAAACCAGAAAACCAATTTTTATAATTTTCTGAATTTTCCTTTGATTTATTGGAATTATTTTAGTGAAAAGGTTGAAAATACATTTTTAATACTAAAAAATTACATTAAACCTTTGAAATTCAATATCTTATCCTAGGGACTTAAGAAAAATATTTGGTTTGTTCCTAAGTGTTTAGAATTCAAAATATAACATTTTGGTGATTTTTAATGTTTTGATGATTTTTATTATTTTTTAATTATTAAAATATTAAAATAATGATAAAAATCAACGTTTTTAGAAAATTATAATTTTAATTTTCCTAAGTTCCTCTGATATCAGAGAAGCTCCAAAACCCTTTTTGTGAATTTTTGAAAAGTATTTTGTGAGTTATGAATTTTTAAAGTTTGATTTCATTCATGGGGCTTAATTAACCTTTTTGGTGGGGCTAACCAAGTCCAATTGATCTCAAATTTTTATGTGGTGTTCTCCTATCCCGAGAGGATAGTGAAGGATTGTTTTTAAGTTAATTTGATGAATGGTTAACCCTAATTAATTAAAGTTCAATTTTGGGTGTTTCGGCCAATTAGGGTTGTTCAAAGTGAGTTAATTCAAAACTTATTTTTCCAAGGTCCCTCTGGTCACAAAAAACATCACCAAATTTTCCTAGAATTTATTTCTCAACATGCTAATTATTGGAATTAAAATTCTCAAAACAGTATTATGAACTTGAAAAATCAATAACTTCTCATAGGGATGACCTCTAACCTTGGAAAATTCAGGGAATGTTCCCAAGTTCAGAGGCTTCAAAAGCCCTATGGTTTCATGCCATGGTGAATTTCCTATATGCATGGAGAATTAAAACAATGCAGAGAGTAAATAAATCATTAAAAATAAAATACTTAATGAAATTACTTGATTTCTTTTCCACATTATTCTCCTCTGTTCACTGAGCAAGAGGGTATTTTTATTTTATTTTTAGGAGTTTTCTACACAAAGTTATGGATTTTTGAAGTTCTGGGTATTTAATAAATAAGAAAAATCCCTATTTTCCTTCTTATCCGCGCGGCGCCACGTCATCCTCGACAGCTCCGAAGCTCCAAGCGTCGTCTCCTGATTCGGCGCTACCATCGGACTCAGCGCTCCAGTGGCCCGCGGTTCAGGTCCCATTGCTCCGTCCGGCACGGTCCTGGCCGTCCGCTCAATATACGCGCGATCCAACGGTTCCCAGTCATCGTCTAAGACTGGTGTGAACCCGTGACCGTCAACCTTCTAACCCTAATTTCTCACTCGATTCTCAACAGATTTTTGTGTTCTTATGCTCTATGGATTCGTCTTGAAGAGACGAACACATCCATACGGTAAACATGCATTGAAATTGACCCAAACTAAATGGAGAATCTCTGGAAGCTCAGGAGGAAGAGTGAGTCCATACCTTTGCTCGCAGAAGTGAAGCTTTAATCCGAGACTTGTGTCACGTTCGATTGGGTCCAAACAAGCTCCGGATGAAGTCCTCGGCCCGGAGAATCGTCTAGGTATGATTTCGACCAAGCCCGATCACAAAGCTTGGAGGCTGGAAGCAATGGCCGGCCTCGGTGAGGGGGCTTTTCTGGGAAACTTCTCCTCTTGGTCCGGTGAAGGTGTAGGACCAATCAATTTGGAGATTGGCTCACTGTGGGGAAGTGTCCTGGTTTTAGGCTTGAATTTCAACTCTGAAATTGAGCTCACAGAGAGGAAATGGCAGGGGGATTTCAGTGGGGATCAAGTTCTCTATGTGTAGAGAGTTATCTAGGATGATTTTGGCAGGGTTTCAGAAAGTTTTGGTTCAGCACCTCTCATGGCCGAGAGGAGGTGGTGTTTAAATAGGAGAGGGTGGAGGGCCTCCCAGGGGGGTTTAAGGCTTGGGATCAGCTGCTCCATGCAAGAGAAGAACAACCATGGTGTTCAATTGGGCTGGGACAACTCAGCAAGGTAGAATTGAAAAGTTTGGCTCCTCCCAAGGTCTCGGCCATGGTGTTTTCCGGAGATCCAGGCGGCTGGCCGGCAGGCATGGGTCACCCTCAGGTCTATGTGGGTCAGGGCTGGAGGTTTGTGCAGGCAATTGAGCTTTGCCATGTGTAAAGAGGTTGGCTTGAAATGGAAAGGGTAAGGGCTCATTTTGGGCTCAAATTGGTTAACCCATGATTTTGGGCTTGGTTCAACTCCCCATGACCTGGTTTTGGGCTGGGTGAATCAGTTGGGTCAGCTGCCATGGAGTGGCGAAGTCTCCATCCATGGTGAGGTGGCTAAACTTGGTTTAGTGTGTGACATGGATATGGTTAAAAAGGCTTAATGAAGGATTAGGAAAGGGGGCCCTCCTTTTGCCATTAATGGATTAGTCACATGTCAAACCTTCCATGGCTTGATATGGCTTGTAAATGGCTTGCTCATGGCTCCATGTGGCTTGGGACAAAGCTTGGTCATTTACATGAAAAAAGGTTTTAGAAATTTTGGTAATTTAGGGGTGATTTGATGGGATTTGGCATACGGCTTGATTTGGAATTATTCCCTCATGGATTTAGAACTTAGGAGATGGTTTTATCAAATGGATGTTGATAGAGGATTGTCATGTGGGCTTCAAGATGGATTTTGGGCTTTTTGAAATCATTTTGGACGGGCTTTTAGGAAGGCTTAAGGGAATGAGCCTTTAGGTTTAAGAATGAATTCATGGATGGGAATTTTGTAGAAGTTTGGGTCAAATAATTGTTGGGTTTAGTTTAAGGATGTGTCATGAGTGATTTGAAATAAATTTGAGGTGGTTTGGGCTTGAATTGGGTTGGATTTGGGTAGGGTTTAGTAAATGGGCCAATGTAGGTCAAATTGGGCTAATTTGGGCCAATGTTGGGCTAGGGTTGAAATTGATGTAAAATTAATGTTGGGAAATGTTTATGGGAGTGTTTCAAAGATGTTTCAACTTTGGTTGGGTTTTGGTTTTGGGACTTGGGCTTATTTGGGTTAAGTTTGGGTTTAGGTCAAAATTGGGCTTTTGGTTTTGGGTTGAATTTGAGTGGGGTTTGGGTCTAAATTTTGGGCAAATTATGTTAGTGTTTTATTTCTGGGGATGTTAGGGAAGGTTTAGAAAAGGTTCGGGGTCAATCGAGTTGAATTGGTTTGGTTTGGGCTAAGTTCGGGTCATGGGTCCAAATTGGGCTTTAAGGTCAAAAGTGAAATTGATCCAAATGTCAACCAAATTGGACTTGGATTTGGTATAGATTGATATCGTGGATATTAAATTGATGTTTAGAATCGAATTGGACCAAAATTGGGGTCAATTGGGTAGATTTGGTTTGACATTGGGTTCACTTGGGTTAAGAATGGGCTAAATTGGGGGTTTTGGTAAAAGTGGAGTAAATTGACAAAATTGGCCCATGGTATAGTTGGACAAATAAAATTGGGAATATTTGGGATTTTTTGAAATTTTCTAGGAATTTTCTGAATTTTTGGATTTTTTTGGCTAAGAGGGGCATTTTGGGTATTTGGAGGGTAATGAGGGGGTATTTTTGGAATTTTTGGTATTTTTGGCTATGGATGATTAATTTTATTGGTGAGGAAATGTTCAAGGTTAATTTTGGGGAATTTTGGATGATTTGGAAATTTTGGAGGATTTGGGCAATTTTAAGGGCTTTTGGTAGGTTTGATAGGTGTAGGGTCCCCGGGATCAAAAATTGAAATTTTGGAAAAAAGAAGATTGATCAAATATGAGTGAAATGGAAGCACTTTGGTTGAGCCATGAAGTCATATTAAGCCTATATGAGCCACGAGAGGACTCATTTGAGGCATTCACTATGTTGTTCCTAACCCTCTTAGCCGTGGGCTTGGGGTTAAGGTCCATCCATATGAATTACCCACATGAGTCAAGGGGTCAAGTTGGGTATGGGTGTGGTTTTAGGATTTGGATTGTGTGTGCGAGAGTGTAGAGTGTGAGTGTAGTGAGTGTGTAAGTCAACCCTCACCGTACCAAGACACCTGTGGTGGTCCTAGGCCAAAGAGTCCTATGGGAACTCATCCTTTAAACCTTCACTTTTGATCTCAACCCTCTAGGTGATTAGGGGTCTACAATCAAGCTAGTGGGGTTTGCAGAGAGACAAGTAGTGCTTTAAATTTCTAAAGGATGGGTCCCAATTCTAGTCCTCTAAGGTAGTCAAAGGAAAAGACTAAGGCTAGATCCTAAGCACTAAAGAGGGAAGAGAAGACCTTATCAAAAATGAGGTCAATACCATGTTTCATAAGGTGGCTTAACTAAGCTTTCTCTTCTATTGGTCAAGAAGAGAGGTGATTAGTGATTCTCCAATCTCATCCTTTAAACCTAGGGTAGAAGCATGACACTTAAACTTGCCTTCTCATCATAATTATGATGGTTTCTAACCATGGTGAAAGAGGGGTTTAAATGATGTCTTCTTCCTATTGGATGGTCCATAAGGTGCATCATGATTCTAACATAAGCTAGTTAATCTTCTTCCACATGAGTGAACGTGTCATCCATGGTTTGATAAAGAAATGACATGTAATTTCCCTCTTTTTATTATTTTCAAAATTAGGTAAATATAAGGTCATCTCATGATGTAGGGATGACCTGAGTCAATTTTTCTCCATTAGATGGTATGTGAGGTTAGTGATGACTCACCCATGCCATCTTTTAAACCTCTTATGAAGAAATGACACCTCCTTCATCCTTCATGATGGTGTCATCATAATGTATTTAACCATAGTTAAATTAATGGGTTATGGGTTATTTTAATGTGTTAAACCATATGTGATGAATCTCATGGGTCATGAGTGCCCCATTGATGACTTCACATGAATTCATTTGTAATGTCATAAAGGGTTGGAATTTTTTTGAAAACCAATTATTATGTCAAAATTGGTGTCATGAGTTAAAATTCCATTTTATGCCTTTTTTAATTTCATTTTCATTTTAATTAATTATGTCATTAATTAAAAATATTGAAAATTATTTTTTTAACCAATTAATTAATTTTAAATTAATTATTTGATTAATTTTATGTAATTATTGGTTTGAAATTGAATTTTGTCTCATTTTATGGCTCTTAATTATATTTTCATTTTAATTAATTATTTAATTAATTAAAATATTAAAAATTATATTATTAGCCAATTAATTAATCAAAATAATTTTGAAATAATTATTTGATTAATTTATATTATTTTTGGTTCAAAATTGAGTGTTTTGACCCAATTTGATGAGTGTTAACTAGGGTTAATTAATATTGACCCAAGTTGACCTATGTTGGTCAATTTTGGTCCAGAGGTGACCTATTTTGACTTTTCTAACCTTGCCATGGTTTGATTAGTCATAAAGTCCAAAGATTTTGTCATTTGGGATTTAATTTGGTAATGTTGACAAATTTGACCTTTTTAGGTCAAGAGTTGACCAAAGTTGTCTTAATGGTCATGTACTATCTTTAGGTGGTTAAATAGGTCATATTTGACTATTTTAGTGTTTTGATTGACTTGGTAGTCAATGGTTGATCTGTGAGTCAAAAATTGATTAATTTGTCCAAAGTTGTTTTCTCGGTCAAAAGTTGGCTCATTGGGTCAATAATTGGTCATTGGGTTAGAAATTGACCATTTTGACCAAGTTGATATTTTGAGTCATCAATGGGGTTGGTCAATAGGTTAGGAATTGACCAATTTGACCAAACTTAACTTTTAGGTCAAATATTGATCTGTTCGGTCAGTACGATTGGTCATTGGGTCAGGATTGACTATTTTGACCAAAGTTGACTTTTTAGGTCAAAAGTTGACCTATTAGGTCAATAGGGTTGGTCATTGGGTCAGGATTGACCATTTTGACCAAAGTTGACTTTTTAAGTCAAAAGTTTACTATTGGGTCAATATGGTTGGTCATTTGGTCAGGATTAACCATTTTGATCAAAGTTGACTTTTTAGGTCAAAAGTTGACCTATTGGGTCAATAGTTGATTTGGTCAGTATTTTTCATTACTAATTTGATCATTTTAAGATGTGATGCATGGGACTTATATTTTGCAAGAATTTATGAACTCAAATGTATATATTTATAATGATTTTGCTAAGTCCAAGCATTCAACGCAAGCATACGTATCGTATCAAGTAATACAAGGATCTAATGATTATCAATCCCACAAGGAAAGTTTGAAGTATAAGAAAGCGTTCACAAGATAAATAAGATAGCACTGAAGTCCTATATTTAAATAGCACTTAAAGTTTAACACAAACCCTTACTAAAACTATGCAGAAAACAGTAACAATTAACTAAACTACAATTACTTCTAACAACTTTAAAGACAAAATTAACTAGCAGACACACTAAACTAAGTATTTTAAAGGTTTTTAATATATGAGAAAAGTATCTTTCCTCTTGCAAGGAGAATATGATGTGTGGATTGATGATTTATAAAAAAATACCTATTTCTTTATGTCTTATTTCTTATTAATTTATAAGGATATTATGCTTTAATGAAAGGTATTTTTTGTGTTTTTGGATGTAGGTAATGTAAAAAGGTCTAAAAAGGAAAAATGAGCAAAAAGGAGCAAAAATGGAGCAAAATACAAAAAGTATAAAAAATTATGGCCTGGCGCCTAGGCGCCAGACTCGATACAAAAACTGTCAAGTTTTTGACAACGTTTGATCAGTTATTTTGACGGAGTGAGCAGTTATTGGACATTCTAGAAGACTGGCAATTGTTCCTTGATAATAGGACATGTTATAAATTGCATTTGGACGCTCCAAAATGGTTTTAAACGCGAAGAGGTGCGAGCCAAAGTGAAGAGGTGCAAAGAACTGGACGCGGTGTCCGGCGCCTAGGCGCCAGACCGACCTTCTAGAAGATTCATTGAATGTGGACATGTTTTGAAGAGGTGCCTCAAGCCAACCCTTAAAGCCTATAAATAGGGGTCCATTTCTTCAGAAAATGTGCCCCTCCCATTGTAACCCTTTCTCTTATCCACTTTAGGATCTCTCATCCTTAGAGAGAGAAATAGAGAGAGAAATTTAGGGCCACTTTTGTTTAGTTTAGTGAGTTTATTTTTAAGTTGTTGCATCCGGAGTTCATTACACTCGTGGAGTCGGTAGGAATCGGAAGATCTATAGAAGAAATATTTGAGATAAGTATTTTTATATTTGATTCAAAGTTTAATTATCATGTTTTCGCTATTTATTTTTAATGTGTTCTCGAATAGTTAGTTTACTTTATTCCTTCAATTATGAAGAGATAGATAAGATAATATAAAGATTCGATGGAGAATCGAAATTCAAAATATTTTCAAAACATTGTGATGACATTAATACCCGATCTTACTTTACTTTTTAAATTGGCCATTTGAATTGTTAAAATCTGTTGAAGAGTTTTGAGACCTTGAAGGAGAAGAACTCTTAACTTGTAAATGTCACATGAATCCTTGGGTAATCGAAGGCCATGTGCGGGCTATTCAAGGTGAAGTGCAAATAAATAGGAAAATAAGATTTAAAGGGCATAGAATTGATAAGTTTTTTGAGTGACAGACTAAATTCTTATAATTTGATTTATAGATTAGGAAAGGGTCACTAGTAGGGCCGACCATAGCCACCCTTGGACATCTAGAAGTGTGAGCCTAGATTAACCCATTCAACTAACAATACATCCGGAGCTATTCTGTAAATTAGCCAATGTTCTTTGCGCCTGAATCAAAGGGTAAAGAATAAGAATGCTTCTATTTGGCACAATACTATAAATCAAATTCTCCAACGAATATTAAATTATCTTAAAAATCTTAGATTAATTGAAGGAAAAAAAGTTGTTTATTTTATATAGATTTCATAAAATCATTTTCTTATTATTGTTTTCTTTATTTGCATCTAGTAAATTAATAGTATTTTATAATTAAATTAAAAGATAGAATAAACATATTTTTTTATTTATTTTATTTATTTTATTTTATTTTATTTTATTTTATTTTTTATTTAGAAAATTTATCACTATAATTCTTCTCCGTGAGATCGATACTGGGGTCTTTATTTCAAAACCCTATATTACTTGAAACGATACGTATACTTGCGTAGTACCCGTAGTGTGTAAAAATATTTTCTAAATTTACATCATATTAATTTTATACACTAACCGCTATTTATAAATTGAGTCAAAGTTTTTTGCTATCTTTTGAAAGCAAACATTACTGCATTATTTGCGGTCGGGTCAAGTTTTTGGCGCAGTTGCCGGGGAAGAAAGAAATAGAATAGTATAAATTTTCTTATAAAAAAATAAAATAATAATAAAAAAAATATAAATATATATATAAATAAATAAATTATTATTATTAAAAAAAGAAAAAATATATATATTATTCCTTGTTTTATGCGAAGATTTGGTTCTGAAGGATTAATATCTTTAGATTCTGAATTGGAAAGAACAATTAGAAAAATTAAAAGGGAAAAAAATTTCAAAAATTTCAAGAAATGACTAATTTACAAAATCCAATTGAACTTAATGATCAAAATGTTTATAAACCATTAAGGGATTATGCTAGCCCTGCAGTTGATGAACTTCAGAGTAGTATTCAAATACCTACTGTAGATGCTAATTCTTTTGAACTTAAACCGTCTATTATTCAAATAGTGCAAAACAATCAATTTGGTGGATCACCAAATGAGAATCCAAATTTACATCTTGTTAGTTTTTTAGAACTTTGTGCTACCTTTAAATATAACAATGTTTCTGATGATGCTATTAGACTTAGACTCTTTCCTTTTTCATTAAGAGATAAAGCAAAGATGTGGTTAAACTCATTAGTGACTAGTTCTATTAAAACATGGGCTGAAATGGCACAAAAATTTCTTGCTAAATATTTTCCTCCTTCTAAAACTGCTAAATTAAGAAATGATATTACTTCGTTTAGTCAATTTGACGGGGAGACAATATATGAAACTTAGGAAAGATTTAAAGAACTATTAAGAAAATGTCCTCATCATGCTTTACCTGATTGGTTGATTATTCAAACATTTTATAATTGATTAATTGGATCTTTAAAATCAATTATTGATGCTGCTGTTGGAGGTTCTTTAATGTCTAAATCATTTGAAGAAGCTTACACTTTAATTGAAGAAATGGCTAATAACAATTTCCAATGGCCTTCTGAAAGGATTAATCCTAAAAAGATGACCAGTATTCATGATAATGAAGCCTTTTCTATCTTAGCTTCACAGGTTGCGGCAATGTCTAAGAAATTAGATAATTTTGCAATTAATATTTCGCATAATAACTCTGCTAATATTGAAGATTCTCAAACTATTGAAACTTTACAAGCTATTGCAAGTAAAAATAATCCTTATTCAAATTATTATAATCCTGGGTGGAAAAATCATCCTAATTTTAACTGGAATAATTCACAATAACAATGGGGTAATAATCAATCTCATCCCACTGGAAATTGGAATAATCAAGTTAATTCAAACTATAAACCTCCTGGATTTAATAATCAACAGAAAAAGTTATCAATAGAAGAATTAATTATGAAATGAATAATTAATTACAAAATCAAAATACTGCTATTCGTAATATTGAAAATCAAATGGGGCAAAATTGCTACTTTAATTAATAACAGACCTGTAGGAACACTTCCTAGTAATGTTGAAATTAATCCAAAGGAAACTGGAAAAGAACATGAACAAGTTAAAGCCGTGCAACTTAGAAGTAGAAAGGAATTAAAAGAAAGATTGCAGAATGAAATTGAAAAAGAGATTGAGGATCAAGAGATTAAAAAACCTAAAGAAACTCTCTCTCCTAGTCAAGATCAGACTGTTATACCTGTTAATATGGAAGTTGAAAAACCACCACCACCTTTTCTGCAAAGACTTAAACAGCATAAATTAGAACATCAATTTTCTAAGTTCTTTGAAATTTTTAAGAAACTTACTATTAACATACCTTTTGCAGAAGCTTTGGAACAAATGCCAACTTACGCAAAATTTATGAAGGATATTTTAAGCAAAAAATAAAAATTTGAAGCTTTTGAAACCATTGCATTAAGTGAAGAATGCAGTGCAATAATTCAAAAGAAATTACCTGAAAAGCTTAAGGATCCTGGAAGTTTCACTATACCCTATGCTATTGGAGAAAAATTTTGCTGAAAAGCTTTATGTGATTTATGAGCAAGTATTAATCTCATTCCATTTTCTATCTTTCGAAGAATGGATTTAGGAGATATTACTCCCACCACCGTAACTCTTCAGTTAGCTGATAGATCTATCACTTATCCTAAAGGCGTTATAGAGGATGTCCTTGTTAAAGTGGATAAATTTATCTTCCCTGTAGATTTCATAAGTACTTGATATGGAAGAAGATAAAGAGATACCTATTATTTTAGGAAGACCTTTTCTAGCTACCGGACGAGCTATGGTTGATGTGCAAAAAGGAGAATTAACCATGAGAGTTAATGATCAAGAAATTAAATTCAATGTTCTTAAATCAATGAAGTACCCAGATAAAGAGAAATGTTATCGAATGGATATAATTGATTATTTAATTGAAAAACATTATCAAGAAAAATGTAAAGTTATTTCTGAAGAAAAATTTGAATTTTTAATTGATGAAGATGAAGTAGTTGAACAAGAAGAGACTCATTTTATTAAAGATAATTGGGAAACTTTAGACATAACTCAAAATGATATACTTTTACCCTCAATTAAAAAAGCACCTGAACTGGAATTAAAAATGTTACATTTCCATTTAAAATATGCGTTTCTTGGAAATTCGTTAACTTTACCTATTATTATTTCTTCTGAACTGAGTAAAGATCAAGTAGAAAAATTACTAGGTGTGTTAAAGAATTATAAGAAAACTTTTGGTTGGACTATTGCTGATATAAGAGGAATAAGCCCTTCCATTTGCATGCATAGAATCGTAATGGAAGAAACTTTTAAACCTACTATAGAATCGCAAAGAAGATTAAATCCTATTATGAAAGAGGTTGTTAAAAAAGAAATTATTAAGTGGTTAGATGCTGGTATTATTTATCCTATTTCGGATAGTCAATGGGTAAGTCCTATTCATTGTGTTCGAAGAAAGGAGGTGTAAGCTGTCATTGTTAATGATAAAAATGAACTTATTCCTACAAGACAAGTTATTGGATGGCGAATTTGTATTGACTATAGGAAACTAAATAAAGCCACTAGAAAGGATCATTTTCCTTTACCTTTCTTGGATCAAATGCTCGATAAATTAGCTGGACACTCATATTTCTATTTTCTGGATGGATATTCTGGTTATCATCAATTACTTATTGCTCCTGAGGACTAAGAAAAGACAACATTTACAAGTCCGTATGGAACATTTGCTTTTTGAAGATTGCCTTTTGGTTTATGTAATGCTCTCGCAACTTTTCAAAGATGTATGATGTCAATATTTTGTGATTTGATTGACAAAGGAATTGAAATATTCATGGACGATTTTTCAGTCTTTGGAACTTCTTTTGAATCTTGTTTGGAAAACATAGCCAAGGTTCTGAAAAGATGTGAAGAAACAAATTTAGTTCTTAACTAGGAAAAATGTCAATTCATAGTCACAGAAGGCATTGTACTTGGTCATAAAGTATCACAAAAAGGGATGGAAGTAGATCAAGCAAAAGTGAAAATTATTGCTGAATTGTAACCACCTACTACTGTTACTGATTTGAGAAGTTTTCTAGGTCATGCTGGATTTTATAGAAGATACATAAAGGATTTTTCTAAAATTGCTAAAACTCTGTCATTTATTAGAAAAAGATGCAAAATTTGTATTTAATAAAGAATGTAGTAATGCTTTTAATATTCTAAAAGAAAAATTAATAAATGCACCTATCATTGTTGCACCTGACTGGAATAAATCTTTTGAATTAATGTGTGATGCAAGTGATTTTGCAATTGGAGCTGTATTAGGACAAAAATATGAGAAAGTTTTCAAAGTTGTATATTATGCTAGTAAAACTCTCACTGAAACACAAAGAAATTACACTTCCACTGAGAAAGAGCTTCTAGCTATAGTGTATTCCTTTAATAAATTTAGACCTTATCTTCTTGGTACTAAATGCATAGTTCATACTGATCATTCTGCTATTAAATATCTATTATCTAAGAAGGATTCTAAATCTAGGCTTATAAGATGGGTTTTACTTCTACAAGAATTTGATTTTCAAATAGTAGATAGAAAATGAACTGAAAACCAAATTGCTGATCATTTGTCTAGAATTAAAAATGATATTATTTTGAAAGAAAATATAAATGAGAAATTCCCTGATGAATCTTTATATGTTATTCAAAGATACAAAACACCTTGGTATGCTGATATTGTTAATTACTTAGTTAGCAATATTTTGCCTTATGACTTGGATAACAAATTTATTAAGAAATTTAAATATGATGCTAAATCTTATATTTGGGAAGAACCTCATTTATTTAAAATTGGTAAAGATTCTATGATTCGAAGATGTGTACCTTATGAGGAAACTTTTGCTATTATTTAAAAATGTCATGATTCTGATTTTGGAGGACACTTTGGCATAGATAAAGCTGCATTTAAAATTTTAAATTCTGGATTTTATTGGCCTACCTTATTTAAAGATGTGAGACAATATGTGAAAACATGTGATCAATGTCAAAGGATGGGAAATATATCTAGGAAAGATGAAATGCCTTTAAAATATATATTGGAAGTTGAAATTTTTGATATATGGGGTTTAGACTTTATGGGAACATTTGTTCCATCATCTGGAAAAATTTATATTTTATTAGCAGTTGATTATGTTTTAAAGTGGATTGAAGCTGTTGCTTTACCAAACTGTGATTCCAAAAGTGTTTCAAAATTTTTAAAGAAAATAATATTTTCAAGATTTTGAATGCCTAAGGTAATTATCACTGATGGTGGAAGTCATTTCAGGAATATAAGAATTCAATCATTACTACAAAAATTTGGAATCAAACATAGAATTGCAATTGCTTATCACCCTCAAACTAGTGGAATGGTGAAGTATCAAACGAGAGAAATTAAAAGAATTTTAGAAAAGACTGTTAATCCTAAAAGAACTGATTGGGTTGATAAACTTGATTCTGCATTATGGTCTTATAGAACAACTTATAAGACACCAATCGGAATGTCACCTTACCAGTTAATTTATGGTAAACATTGTCACTTACCTGTAGAACTTGAACATAAAGCTTATTGGGCGATAATGGAGTTTAATTTTAATTTGAATAAAGCAGGAGAAAAATGATTATTGCAACTAAATGAGATGGAAGAAATTAGAAACGAATCGTATGAAAATGCGAGAATTTATAAAGAGAAAATGAAGATGTTGCATGATAAGAAAATTTCAGGAAAAATTTTTGAGCTTGGAAAAAAAGTATTATTGTTTAATTCTCGTTTAAGACTTTTTCCTGGAAAATTAAGATCTAAATGGATTGGACCCTACTTAGTTAAGAAAGTATACCATTATGGAACTGTGGATATTAAAGATACCAAAACAGGAAAATTTTTTAAAGTAAATGGAGTAAGATTGAAGCCTTATTTGGGAGATATTAAGAAGATTTATAAAGAGGCTTATGAATTGAGTCAACCTGATTAAAGATTTACTTAAGTCGGGCTAACGACGTTAAACCAAGCGCTTTGTGGGAGGCAACCCATAATTATCTTGTGTTTTGTGTGTTTTTATGTTTTGATATAAGGTTATGCCTCGATCTTGATTAATTTTATATTACTTTAGAAAAATTTGATGCTTATAAGTCTTTTATGACTTAGGCTAAAAATTATTTTGAAATATGTAAAATTTAAAAATAGGATCACTCTATTCTGAATATGAGTAAAAAGGAGATCAAGTTAACCGTCATTATGATAGTTTACAATGTGAGTTATCAAGTATAAATTACTCTTACCAGTATAATTTACTTATCTTGGAGAACGAAATTTTAAAAATTTGACGATTAGGCGAAACGGAGTTGAACATAGTTCCGGCGCCTTGGCACCAGAATTCGGTGCCTAGGCACCAGAATTCGGCGCCTAAGCGTCAAAATCAACTATGTATCAATAGGTCCGGCACCTAGGCGCCAGATTTGGCGCCTAAGCGCCACGTTACTGGGTCGTGCAAAAACTGAAAAATTTTAGTTTTTTACACGATTTTCCCCTTTAAATCAACTTATCTTCCCTAACCATAAAGCACTCAAAATTACGTCCCTTGCACTTCATTCTTGAGAGATTTGAGAAATTTTTGAAGAAATGGAAGGAAGAAATCATGGAGAAGATGCTAGGGACAAGGTTTCAAAAGATCCTTAACCCTACTTCAATGGTTTCATCGCTAAAAGTTTAGAGAAAATTTCTAGTCGTTTGGATAAGTTTGAAGCAGGTTTTAAAAGCATTGGAGATCGTCTTCATGAGATGTTTCATCAAGTTGAACATCTAAAATGGCAAATGAAACTTCAATTTGATCATTTTGCGGCTTATCAAGATGCTCAAGTTGAAATGTATGCGAAGAACAAGTGGATTGACGAAAAGACGGCTACGGATTTCCCAGAGTGTTAGTGTTCTTTCCAAGTGGAATACACAATTTCCCTTGTGAAAATTAGAATATTACGGTAATGAGATAGTTATTATGGTTTGTTGAGTCGTTGTATCGATTTAGAGAATCGATTGTGTTTGTTTGTGTATTTGCTTTCATGTTCAATGTGTGTTGTTTTTGCTTGGAAATTGTTATGTTTAAGTGTGTATTAGGAACTTGAATCAAATATAGTACTTATCTGGAATGTATTGAGTCAATATTGAAGGTTTTAAATGGAAATTAGTGAGTTTGATTGAAACCTTATGTTTGATTGGTGGATTTAATATTTAATTTTTATAAATTTTTGAAAAATGTTGTGGAAGTTAGAAACTGAATCTCTACTCTGATATGAGTAATTGGAAGTTGAATTTATGAATTTTGGTGGAAAATTAAATCTTAAAAAATTTTTTTGTGAAAGGCGAGTGTGGCGCCTAGGCGCCAGAATTCGGCGCCTAAGCGCCAGTTTGGCCTGTACCCGAAAATTTACTTAAATAACCCCCAAAAGCCATTTTTGACCCCTAAGCTTCATCTTCTTCCCCATTTTCACGAAAATACATCCTCTAGATCCATTTTGAGGTTAAACCATCAAGGATTTGAGCGCAAAACCACTCGATTTCTTTGTCTCAAGGTCAGATCTACACTTTAAACCATTTATTTTCAATTTTCACCATAAATTTCCCTAGGTTTTGCTAAGAACCAAAAATTTTGAAAAAATATTCGATTATTAGTGATTTCTTTGGATTCCTAAACTTATTTTAAGTTTTATAAACTTAAAAAGAGTTTAAATCTTTGATTCCTAATATTTTTCTTGTTTTCTTTCACGTTTAGATGGCTCCAAAATCTAAACGCGGGAAGGCACGAGATAACTTTGATAGCAGCAAATTTTCTACTGCGGCTGCGCATTTTCGCTTCCATGAATTTGCAACATCTAGAAAGTTCATTTCTGAACGAAGTATCTATCATCCTGGAGAAATGATCGAAAACACTATTGTTGCACACAACTGGAAACGATTTTGTTATTTTACTGCTGTTGCTGTTATCCAGATTGTTCGAAAATTTTATGCAAATTTTCTGGATGCCAAGGATTATGAAGTCTTTGTCAGAGGAATCACAGTAGGATTTAGTCTAGAAAGAATTAACATATTTTATGGCCAGCCACCGACTATTGAGTGCTATTATTCTGGATTATCACCATCTGAGGGAGATTTGGATATGATTATTGCTTATGTGACTGACGGTACTGGATCTTGGAAGATTAGGAACGGAAAAAGGGTAAACTTCAAATCCTCTGAATTAAAATATATATCTAAAGCATGACACTATTTTATTTCTGCAAGATTGTTACCTTCCAATCACCTGAGTGAAGTGACTAGAGATCGAGCGATCTTAAACTACTGCATTCAGGAGAGGAAGCCTATTGATGTCAGGAGCATTATTTATGATTCCGTGGATTCTCATCGCGAGGTCCAGCACTTCTGTTGGATTAGGATTTCCATCTCTGATCTACTCACTATGTGTTAGTAAGGGAGTCACTGCTAATATTTCTGAGGAGAAGTTAAAGTCTACCAAGCCAATTGGGCAGGAGAGTGTTAATATATATGATCGCCTTCGAGGGAAGAGATCAACCGCTCCTTCTACTTCTGCACATACTTCAGGTAGACATTCTACTTCTAGACCCTCTACTTCTGCTGAGCCACCATCGATTTACGGGAATCAATGCATGATCGGTTTTAGAGCGACGGCGAGGAGTTATTTCAAACTCACTACAGGATTGATACTGTTGATAGAAAACTAGATCATTTATCTAATTATACCTAGAGGAAGAGTTGTTATGATGCTGAGTATGATGAAGCCCTAGTCAGATTTTTGAAGGGTGAACATGATGTTAGTTTTCCTACTTTTCCTAGATTCACACCATTTGTTGATCCTAAGGACGTAGAATTTTCCTTTGGTGATGATGATGATGATGAGGCTACAGCTAGTGACTAGTAGTTATAGATCTTTATGTTGAGCTACTCAGTTAGTTTGTTTTGTTTGTTTTATTTGTTTAGTTTTGTGTTTGATGTATGTTGACTAATTAGTGTTAGGATTCTGTTGTGTTGAGACTTAAGTTAGAATTAATTTATAAATTGTTTTAGTTTAATGTTTAGTAATTAATTATTTTGCTTTGTTTTAATTCTGTTTCAAATTTAGTATCATCATAAAATTAGCCTGCTTACTTTTTATACATGCTTAAATTTTATCTTAATTATTCATAAAAGCATGATAGAAGTTAATTTTTCTTTTTAAGATTGTTTTTACATACTTATTAAAATTTTTTTTTTAAAAAAAAACTCTTATTATTTTCTTCCTCTCATACTTTCAAATTATCATAGTATACCAAAACTTAATTTTGGGGGAAGGGAAAATCCATTCAAAATTAAATTTTATTTGTCCTTAAAGAATTAATATTTTTATAAAAATAAAATTTTTTTGTTAAACATAACTTAAGGAATGAAGAATTTATTTGAGATCACTTTTATTTTTGAAATTATAAACAGTTTAGTAAAAATTAACCAAAAGTTTACTAACTTTGATTGATTTTAAGAATAGAATTATTTAATTTAAAAGAAGAATAAGATAAAAATTTTTTTGTATTCATGATAGAAATAATAGATTTTAGAAATATTAAGTAATAAAAAATTATCACTTGAAAAAGAAAAGATTGGAAATCATTTTGAATTCTTATTTATGTTATAATAATTAAGTGGAAATGTTTAAGTTTTGAAAATATAAGTTAAGGATGGTGAAGTTCAAAATCATTAACAAGCTATCCAAATATAGTAATCCTCTCTATATATATAAATAAAAAAAAGAAGAGAGGAGAAGCTTGAGGAAATGCCTAATCAAAAATTGGCTTCACTTGAATTATCTTATAGGGAGAAAACTAGTTACATACTTTACTTAATTTTTATACATAAATATTTATTTAGAAAAGATTTTTCAAGAAGATCTTTTTCTTGTAAATAATCTATGAAAGCTTAATATAATAAATTTCTATTATTTTCAAAATGGATGGAAAGTTTGAAATCTTATGATTTGGTAGTTAAATATTATTTAAATTCTTAAAATTAAACCTAGTTAGTGAAATTGGGTTAATAATTTACTAAAGAATTTATAAAATAAAAAATTATAAGGAATCTTAAATATTTATCTTTTATTCCAAAGGTTATATATTTTATATAGTAGAAAGAGTTACTTGAGGACAAGTAACATTTAAGTTTGGGGGATTTTGATCTATAAAAAAATACCTATTTCTTTATGTCTTAATTCTTATTAATATCTAAGGATATTATGCTTTAATGAAATGTATTTTTTGTGTTTTTGGATGTAGGTAATGTAAAAATGTCTAAAAAGGAAAAAGGAGCAAAAAGGAGCAAAAATGGAGAAAAATACAAAAAGTATAAAAAATTATGGCCTGGCGCCTAGGCGCCAGAAGCTGGCGCCTAAGCGCTAGACTCGATACAAAAACTGTCAAGTTTTTGACAACGTTTGATCAGTTATTTTGATGGCGGAGCGATTATTGGATATTCTAGAAGACTGGCAGTTGTTCCTTGATAATAGGACATGTGATACATTGCATTTGGATGCTCCAAAACGGTTTTAAACGTTAAGAGGTGCGAGCCAAAGTGAAGAGGTGCGAAGAACTGGACGCGGTGTCCAGTGCCTAGGCGCCAGATTCCGGTGCCTAGGCGCCAGACAGACCTTCTAGAAGATTCATTGAATGTGGACATGTTTTGAAGAGGTGCCTCAAGGCAACCCTTGAAGCCTATAAATAGGGGTCCATTTCTTCAGAAAACGTGCCCCTCCCATTGTAACCCTTTCTCTTATCCACTTTAAGATCTCTCATCCTTAGAGAGAGAAATAGAGAGAGAAATTTAGGGTCACTTTTGTTTAGTTTAGTGAGTTTATTTTCAAGTTGTTGCATCTGGAGTTCATTATACTGTGGAGTCAGTAGGAATCAGAAGATTTGTAAAAGAAATATTTGAGATAAGTATTTTTATATTTGATTCAAAGTTTAATTATCATATTTTGCTATTTATTTTCAATGTGTTCTGAGTAGTTAGTTTACTTTCTTCCTTTAATTATGAAGAGATAGATAAGATAATATAAAGATTCGATGGAGAATTGAAATTCAAAATATTTTCAAAACATTGTGATGACATTAATACCTGATCTTACTTTAGTTTTTAAATTGGCCATTTGAATTGTTAAAACCTGTTGAAGAGTTTTATGACCTTGAAGGAGAAGACTCTTAACTTGTAAATGTCACATGAATCCTTGGGTAGTCGAAGGCCATGTGCGGGCTATTCAAGGTGAAGTGCAAAAAAATAGGAAGATAAGATTTAAAGGGCGTAGAATTGATAAGTTTTTAGAGTGACAGACTAAATTCTTATAATTTGATTTATAGATTAGGAAATGGTCACTAGTAGGGCCGACCATAGCCACCCTTGGACATCTAGAAGTGTGAGCCTAGATTAACCCATTCTACTAACAATACATCCGGACCTATTATGTAAATTAGCCAATGTTCTTTGAGCCTGGATCAAAGGGTAAAGATTAGGAATGCTTCTATTTGACACAATACTATAAATCAAATTCTCCAACGAATATTAAATTATCTTAAAAATCTTAGATTAATTGAAGGAAAGAAAGTTTTTTATTTTATATAGATTTCATAAAATCATTTTCTTATTATTTTTTTCTTTATTTGCATCTAGTAAATTAACAGTAATTTATAATTAAATTAAAAGATAAAATAAAAATATTTATTTTATTTTTTTTATTTTATTTTATTTTATTTTTTTTATTTAGAAAATTTATCACTATAATTCTTCTCCGTGGGATCGATACTGGGTCTTTGTTTCAAAACCCTATATTACTTGAAACAATACGTTTACTTGCGTAGTACCCCTAGTGTGTAAAAATATTTTCTAAATTTACATCATATTAATTTTATACACTAGCCGCTATTTATAAATTGAGTCAAAGTTTTTGGCTATCTTTTGGAAGCTAACATTACTGCGTTATTTACGGTCGGGTCGATTGATATGGAACAATTATCTATATTATTGTGCCAAATAGGAGCATAGATGATTCTTTACCCTTAGAAGAGTACCCCCTCCTCTAAACAAGAAAAGAACATTGACATATTCTAAGTTTAGTCACTAACTCTAAGGCTAGGCTGAGAGGCTACCGGCTCTCACTTCAGAGCTCCCACTCACCCTTCACCCGAAGGCTAACCTTTGATATTTAGCTACTAATCTTAGAACCAATTTGGGGATTTCAGCCTGTCACCCTGAAATCTCCATATTGAAGTCCATCAAAACACATTTCCCTATTTATTTGCACTCAATTCTCATAAACTATGCAATTCATCCATGAAAATTGAATGGATCTTTCATTATTGTTGTAGGACATTAAATCCTTTCAAACTTAATGTTCAACAACATATTTTAGCATTTCAATTGGCCAAATCGAAAAGTAAATTAAGTTCGAAATGAAAAACCATCACAATTTTTTCATCACATTAAAAGCACATCAAATCCACATCAATCCATCATCACATCTCTTATGCAAGAAGAAAGACAAGGAGATTACTCAGAATTCATGAAGAAGGTACAATAAAACTTGGATTTTATATATATAAGAAAAGTCATACAAACCACAAAAGGAAATACAACTTATCTTTTTCTCTTCCCCAATGCAATTCCCTTGAAGTTCCTTTGAATCCTCTTCTCTCTTCTTTACAACACTTGATTCTCTCTTTAGAATGGAAAGGAAGAAGCAATCTCTCACTTTACTTCTTTTCCTTCACTCCTTAGAGAAGAATTCCTCTCAAATCCTCACTTATACTCACTCTTCTCCTAAACCCTAACACTTAACACTCACCAAAATCACTGAAGAAGCACTCTAGAACTCTCTATTCTCGTCTAAATACAATTAATTATAAGATAGGGATGAAATCCTAAGAGTTTCCATAGGCATCCCTTCAAAAAGTTGCCAAAACTCTTCAAATTTGAATTCCACCGACTTCGGGCACCGGCGGCATCAGATAGGGCGCCGGTAGCGCTCTATCATGCCATTTATTCTAGAGTCTCTGGATTTGGGCGTTGGCAGCGCCAGAACACCTTTTCCACCATTTTTGCTCCTTTTTGCTCTTTTTTGCTCTAAATTCATTCCTTTTTGCTTTTTTTTCACTCTAATCACCTAAAATCATCATACATGCAACAAATCATGAAAAATACTTTTTTTTAAAGTGCAATATCACAAAAAATGGGTAAAATTAGATAGCAAAAATCATATATATTTTTGGTGCATCAAAATCCCCCAAACTTAAACTATTACTTATCCTTAAGTAATCTTTTACTACATAAAATATAACTCTAAGCAATGTATTTTTCAACTGTAGGACACTAAAATTTTTCATTCAAAAGAATATATTAGTTAGATTTTCAGAAAAAGTTTAGTAACTCAGGTCAACATTACATGTATAAGAATATTCAGTAATCAAGTCTAAGAGTTCTAGTCTTCTATTTATTTCAAGATGAACCATAATTTGTCACATTAAGAGTGCCTTAAAAGACTATGTGAAAAAGGAGTTCAGGCAAACTTCATTAGAAAGTAGGCTATTACTTTAAACATAAATTTAGAAATGAAATCAAGTTTTCCCTTTTAGGGTGATCAAGTGAAGCCAATTTTTGATTAGGCATCTCCTCAAGCTTCCCCTCATAAATATTTTTCTTTTTTTTCTTTCCTTTTCTTTTTCTTTTCTTTTTTTCTTTGGGATTGTTTTTCAATCCTTCTTTTCTTCTCTTTTCTCTTTTTTTTTCCAAGGATTACTATATCTAGATAGCCTTTAATAATTTTGAACTTCACTCTCCTCATTCTAAGGTTCAAACTTAAGACACCTCCTTACTTTATAGTTAAGTACAAGCTTTATTATTCATCATAAAGTCACAATCTCTTCTTAACACACAATACTTTAAGTCCCTTAATATTTCAAAAATACAGTTTTCTTTACTTTAAATAGTTAACTATAATTAAATCTTTTCATATCAAATATCTTACTTCTATAAAATCAACCTTTATTACCAAAAATTTCCATCCTATCCTTCCATAATATTCAACTGAAATAAAAAGTTTTAGTTATCTTACAATGAGGTTCAAATGCCAGAAGTTATGCTAATAATTTTTGAAAATATAACAATTGAGAACAAATAAAAGTTAGTATTTCTCTACCCTCCTCCAAACTTAAATTTTTCAGTAAATTTGAAACAGTTGAGAGTAAAAGAAAACTAACCTTTATGTGTTGGGATCTTGAAATCTTCAACAGTTATTTAGTATTAGTCAAAATTTACAATTAGCAGGCATGAAACAATTAGTAGCAGTGATATAACAATTTTACAAATTTGCATGGGTAAAGATAAATTAACTTTAAACATCTAAACATCCATCAAAATACTACAACATGAATTAAACTATCACACTACTACACAGTCCAACTAACAGTTTTAATATTTTAGTACAGCATAACAGTACAACATGAAAATTAAATAACTACTACATCATTTCAGTACAACAACAGAGTTACACATCACAGGAAAGATAAATATCCACAACATAACAACAGTACAACACAACACAACAAGATCAACAGAAATAAAAATACACAATCTACCAATCTCCAACACCAGGATCAGCAGCAGGGTCATCAGCAGGGTCAGGTCTATATAGTTTATAGCTGGGGCAAGTAGGAAATATCACATCAGACTCCCCCTCATAAATCTGATCTGAGCATCATAATAAGAAATATCGAACTCAACTCTCCTCTGCAGATAATCTTCATTCACATCACTCCTCGCCTCAAACACATCCATCCGACTATGGAGTCTATCCACACTAGCATTCTGTAATCTCTGCTGCTCCATAATATCAGATAAGGTAGGTGGCTCAGATGTAGATGAAACATCATAATTAGTAGTAGGAATATCAGTAATCTTATGCTCAACTTGGGCTCCCACATGAGACTCATAAGTACGGATAATATTCTTTGTAATTGGTCTCAATTGTATAGCCACTTCTTCAAAACAATTAAACTCTACTCCAGACTGAACACACAAGGCATGGACTAAAGCAGGATGCCCTAAACCACTAGTGGTCTCGCCTCTAGCAATAGTCTGAATATTCTTGTAGATAATAGCTCCAATATCAATCTTTTTCATCTTCTGTATGCAATAGTTCAGAATCGCTCTATCCCTTGTAACTTCGCTATGGTGATAATATGGTAATAGCCTTACAGAGATGAAATAATGCCAAACCTTTGAAGCAACATTCAATGTGGAGGCGGGGAAATTAATCAACTGTTTTTGACTTACTTTCCATTCTCCTCGTCCATCAATCAGAAAAGTAATCACTTCTCTCATATTCTCCCTTCGAGTGTCAAAGTTTTCGTATTTACAAACGAATGGTTTCCGAGTCTGATAGGAAGCATTGATGCGATGAGGAGTAAACTCAACCATCTTTCCTCTAACAAGCACATACTCTGTCTCAGTCCAGGGTATATTCGAATAGAATTCTCTAACAACTCCCATAACAACATTCACAGTGAAATAGTAAAATTGTTCCCAGTTCCACTTTGCAATTAACTGTTCTAGAGATCTGCCAGGACTATCAAAAGCTCGATCCTGGATACACTTCTTGTTGCAAAGGTAAGAGTTATAGCGAAATTGGGCTTTGATATTGACGAGCTTCTCCTCATCAAAATCCAATTTCCTCTTCCCTTTACTCAACCTTGGAGCCATGTGAATTTCTAAAATTTGCAAGAAAATTCCAATAAATCCCAAATTCACAATGTAACAAATTCCAAATACTATACTAATCAAGTAAGAGCAAATTTCATCATGGAAATATCAAAATCTCTTTAAAAACTCTAAAAATTCCAACCTAAGAAATGTAAGAAATTTCCATGGTGAAAATAAAAAAATTTTAACTCAAGGTGAAGATCTTACCAAGAGAAGTGTGGATCCGGTGTCGAAAAGCCTTGAAATTAAGTCAAATCTGAGATCTAGCAAGCCCAAGATCTTCAAAATCGAAAAAATGGAGGAAGAAGACGAAGGAAATGGAAGAATTTGTGGGTCCCAGGGCAAAAATCGCAAAAATGAGGGTTTTAGGCCTTTTTCTGGTTTGCGTGCCGGCGTCGTTCTATTCAGAATAATTAGCCAAACTCTGGATTTGGGCGCCGGCGACACTAGTCCAAAATATTTTCTGGGTCCAAAATTTTTTTCATAATTTCGATTGTTTCGACATCCAAAATGACATTTAAAACTTTAAAAGGCAATTACATTATCTCAAAAGCAATAATTAACATAATTCTCTACACAAACAACACACAATAAACATAAATATATAAAATCCAAGTTACATCATAGACACCAAATATGTTCATTTAAACCAACTATTCTTAGATATTTAGTGCTACAAGTACTCTACGATAAGCAAACACTAAGATCTAAACACATCCCAATCCAAGTTCAAACTACTAAGCAAATACTACACAAACCAAATATAACTAAACAAAGCAAACTAAACACACAACAAACATAAGTAGAATCCATCAATTACTCCACATCAGTTTCAAAACTATCCTCTCCTCTAATGTCTCCAATCGATTGCTGATGCACAAACAAATTATAGAATGGACGAAATGGAAATTCGTCACACGATTCCTCAGCAATCAACACGTTCTTCTTTATCAGTTTGATCAAGCCTATCTCAATTCAACCAGTGTGATCGAATTGCTCTTTCATTCTCCATTTTATATGATCAAATAAATCAAAAATGTTATTGATTACATCATAACATTCTGTACCTGTTTCTCCAACTATTTGATCTTCTTTAATATCATTCTGGAACCTTCAGGAAAGTAGGGTTGAATCGGTTGTGAAGTCTGTGTTAGTTGATCAGTGACCCGACCCGCACTTACACAATAATTTAACTTCCAAAAGATAGCAAAAAACTTGACCCGATTTATAAATAGCGGCTAATGTGCAAAATCTTAAATGATATAAAAATAGAAAAATGTTTTACACACTAGGGGTACTACGCAAGTATACGTATCATTTCAAGTAATATAGAGTTTTCTTTAAAAACCCCAGTATCAATCCCACGAGGAAGTGAAGTAAGAAGTATTTAATCAAATTCTAGTCTACTACTAATAGTCCTTAGTTTGGAATGTCGATTAAAATTGTGTTTTATCTAGCAACTATTCCTAAATGCAAGTGTTAAATGTAAAAATAGTAACTATATCTAAATGCAAATAACAATTCTAAATATAACCCTTTTTGGATGAATTGTTTTGGAGAATTTTGAGATATTAAAAACTACTATTCTTATGTAATGAAATAGATAATGTATAGGATTGAGATGCATTAAATATTGTATGTTTCAAATAGGAACAATCCTATTCTTTACCCTTTGGTCCATGCATAAAGAACATTGACTAATCCTATGTTTGGTTACTGAATCTGTGGCTAGGCTGGGAGGATACCGGCTCTCACTTTAGAGCTCCCACGTTCCCCCCGCCCGAGGGCTAACATCTCCGCTTCAGCACCCAAACGATAGAACCGAATTGAGGATTTTAGCCTGTCACTCTAAAATCTCTAGTTCTACGCCTGATTAATATTATTTCCCTATTTATTTGCATTTAATTCCCATGAACTTCACCATCCATGGAATTTGAATGTGGTTCCACTTTATTGAGAATTACATATGCCCTTTCGGAACTTAACACAATTACAATGAATTTTAATACTACAATGGGCCCTTATTGCAATGTAAATGAAGTGCAAGTAAAAACCATCACATTTATAATTTACTTCTATCATGCATCACAAAATCCTAAACATGATTTATACTCATGACAAAAGAAAAGTAAAATGAAAAGAATAACATAATCTTCTCATGCCACTATTTCCAAAGAAGAGGAAAGAGTAAGAGAGATGCATCACAAAGTATGAAGAAAACACAAAGGAAACATCATTAAACCAAAGAGAATCCACTAGGTAATTATTTACAAAATTATAAGATAATAAAGAACAATACTTAGTTTTTTCCCCTTGAAAGAAAGAAGAAGATCCCTCCCATAAAGTCTCCCGGGGATCCATGCAGTGCTAGCGAAATCCCTTACAAATTCTCTCAAAATCTCCTCTCCAATCTCTCCAAAAGGGTAGAAATCTACATTTCTACTCTTAATCTAAGAATCCTAAACATTCCTCAAAGTTTTTCTCCACATTTCTCCTCTAAAATTCTTCTCCAATCTCTCTTTTAAAGAGGTAGAAAAATTCCCAAAGGTTGCTTAAGCACCTCTTAAAAAGCGTCCAGATTCATCGAACAATTGCTTGAACTGACATTCTCGCAGTCGGCGGGCTCGTTCTCGCCGTCGGCGGGCTTCTAGAACATGGGCTAACTAGTAAGGCTCACCATCGACGGGCTCGAGGGCGCTGTCGGCGAGCCTTTCAGTCATATTTTATCCTTCTCGGGAAAATCCCACCGTCGGCGGGCTCGAGGCCGCCGTCAGCGAGATTCTTGCGCAGCTCCACCGTTTCGCTCCTTTTTAGCTCCAATTTGCCCCGTTTCAGTTGCGTTGCGTTTGTAATTGATAGCCCTACAAAATAAACATAAAAACAACCTTTCTTTAAAGTGTAATCTCATTCAAAATTATGCAAGAAGTGTAAAAGAGATTTAACATCAAAAGACTTATCGAAAGGTGTCAAGGCAGAATTTCATTTTTTGCTCGTTTTTGCTCCAAATTACACCGTTTTTGCTTCCTTTTTCTCCAATCACCATTTGGTGTACCTAAAACCAAAAAACATACAATATACCTTCATTTAAAGTGTAATATCATCAAAAAGGAGTAAAATGATATCACAAAAAGCGTATATATTTTAGGCGTGTCAAAATCCCCCAAACTTAACTGTTACTTGTCATCAAGTAACACTTTTACTACATAAAAATATAACTCAGAGCAATGTACTTTTCACCTGTAATACACTAAAATTTTTCATTCAAAAGAATATATTGGTTTGATTTTTAGAAAGAAATTCAGTAACTCAGGTTAACGCTACAGGTATAAGAATATTCAACAATCAAGTCAAAGGGTTCTAGTTTTTTATTTATTTCAAGATAAACCATAATTTGATACTTTAAAAGTGCCTTGAAAGATTATGTGAAAAAGAAGTTCATGCAAAATTCATTAGAATGTAAGCCAATTCTTTAAATATAAATTTAGAAATGAAATCAAGTTCTCCCTTTAAGGTGACTCAAGTGAAGCCAATTTTTGATTAAGCATCTCCTCAAGCTTCTCCTCATATATATATATATATATATATATATATATATATATATATATATATATATATATATATATTTTCTTTCCTTTCGGGATCATTTTCAATCTCGCTTTTTTACTCTCTTTTCTTTTTTTCTATTTATTTTTATTTTTTATTTTTTTAATGAGGATTACTATATCTGGAGAGCCTATAATGATTTTGAACTTCACTCTCCTCTTTCCAAAGTTCAAACTTGAAACACATCCTTACTTTATAATTAGGTATAAGCCTTATTATTCATCATAAAGTCACAATCTCTTCTTAACACACAATACTTTAAGTCTCTTAACATTTCAAAAATACAGTTTTCTTTACTTTAAATAGTTAACTATAATCAAATTATTTCATACCAAATATCTTATCCTTATAAAATTAACTTTTATTACTAAAAACTTTCATCCAATACTTCCATAATATTCAACTGAAATAAAAAGTTTTAGTTATCTCAAGCGAGGTTCAATTGCCGGAAGTTATGCTTAATAATTTTTGAAAATATAATAATTGAGAACAAATAAGAGTTAATATTTTTCTTACCCTCAAACTTAAATTTTAAAATATTTTGCAACTAATTCCATAAAATATAGTAGGAAGAAAAAGTAAAGGTTGAATATACTTACTACTACAACATCCTATCAAATTCATATCATGCATAATCAGGATAAAATGACTGTAGGAAAAAGTAAATCTAGCCTAAAACATGCTTGTAATAAAATTACACTAAAAGGAAGTATTTTCACATTAATATTTTATTTTTTTTCCTACCCCCAAACTTAATTTTTAACATATATAGCATTCAGTACAGAAAATATAAGCAGAAAGAAAACAATTTAAAAATTCTATCTACCATAAATGTCTATCAAAACCATTTACAATTATTCATTAGGACAGAACAATATGTAACAGAAAGTAAATCTAAACTAATCATGTCAGAATGAAATTAACTAAACCAAAGTCTAACTAGCATAGCATGTTTCAGCAAGGGAATATAAAAATGTTCTTCAAGTTTTAAATAAAATTGTAACACAAACATAAACACACATAAGATAAATGAGGTCAATTCTTCCATTAACTCATCACATCACATTGATTTACTTCCAATTTCTAACGGAATCACTACACTAGTAAATTAGGTACTTTAAAATGATTTTATAGTTTATAATCCCAAAGATAATATTACCCCTGATATATTGGCTCCTAGGCACCAATCTCAGGCATCACATAATCCTTATAATTAAGCACGACTAACAGTTATAAAGATAGTGTAAGATCATCCACATGGTATTCATCAAATAGGTTCGCGACTCCTATCTAATGAAAATAAAGTTGTTGAAAGGAAGTAACAAATTAAGATGAAACTATCAATGTTCGAAATTCATGATTTCTCTTGTAAAACTCAAGTCTGGGTGAGACCCAAGGCACAGTGGACTCATTAATCCAACTACTACAAGAGATCAGTTCTAGCCATAATAATAAGTTAAGGAATCACCTCCCTCATGACACACAAAGATTAAATCAAAATACTAATAATCCAAACATCTACCAATCATCAATCAAACTGATCAATCCACTATAAAGCAAATACAATAGATCACTAACAATCATGACTCTCAAGCACACTAAATCAAAGTACATTGATAACTATGGGTTGTCTCCCATAAAGTGCTTGGTTTTAATGTCGCGGGCCAGACAAATGATTCCACCTGGATCAAAATTCTAATTAAGTAATCCTCGATCAATCACCCAATCTTTTCCAGATCCAGGGATTCCTATAAAATCCTCAAATTTTAATTTTTCATTCAGCTCTTCATTTTCAGTTTGATTTATATCATTGTTCCTCATATTGATTTTCTCAATCCGCATATTAATATAATCCTTGAAATTTATAAGAAATGGATCTTTATAAGATACTTCAATATCTCCCAAAATTTGGATCAGATTCTCTTTAGATAATTCAGATTCTAGATCAAATTCTTCTGGGATATTCTTCTGTCTCATGTTATCTTCTATTAGTCTTTCAAAATACTTATCCTCTTCTCTTAACTCAAAGCTCTTTTGAAATATATCCTCAAATTCTCTTCCAAGTCTTAATTCAATAATTTTATATTGTTCATCATTCAATTCAGCTTTTTCTTGTGATTGAGTCGTATCTAATGATATAAAGACTGGTAGTGTAGATGAATTCTTTAAATAGATAGGCTTTAAAATTGTATGGAGTACATTCATCTTAAGTTCATGAGATTTCTCAACAAATGGAATTAAAAGTTTACTATTTTTGGTAGCGTCCATCATTTCACACCTCTCCTGAACATACATATAGTCTTCTTTAAGTAATATTTTTGAATCATCATGAAAATTTATTTCAATCTCATCTTTTAACTTACTCTCAAAACTTTATTGGAAATGGTCTTTACTTAGATAATCAATTTCATACATCCAAAAACAATCATCATTTTTTCTCTTAGCTAGATATTTCATAGTCTTTAATATATCAAAAGTGACTTCATGGTCATTAATATTTATAATCAACTCTCCTTTTTGCACATCTATCATAGCTTGTCTAGTAACAAGGAATGGTCTCCCTAAAATAATTGGAATTTCTTTATCTTCCTCCATATCTAATATAATAAAGTCCAAAGGAAAGATAAATTTATCAACTTTAACAAGCACATCTTCTATAACTCCTTTTGGATAAATGATAGATCGATCAGCTAATAGAAGGGTAACAGTAGTGGGAGAAATGTTGATTAAACCTAACATTCTAAATATAGATAGAGGCATCACATTAATGCTCACACCTAAATCACATAAAGCTTTTCCACATAATTTTTCTCCAATTGCACAAGGAATTGTAAAGCTACAAGAATCTTTAAGTTTCCGAGGAAAATTTTTCTGAAGTATGGCACTGCACTCCTCACTTAGTGCAACTGTCTCATAATCCCTAAATTTCCTTTTCTTATTTAATATATCCTTTATAAACTTTGCATTACTTGGAATCTGTTCCAAAGCTTTAGTGAAAGGAATATTTATCGTTAACTTCTTAAGTACTTTCATGAACTTTGAAAATTTTTTATCCAACTCATGCTGTCTAAGTCTTTGAGGAAATGGAGGTGGTGGTTTTTCCAAAATAATTTTACTTGGAGATACTAATTTTTCCAGATCCTTAGAAACATGTTCTTCAGGCCTTTTAGTTTCCTTTGTTTCTCTCACAACATCTTTTTCTTTTCTAACCACATCCTCTATATCTCTTCCAATTTTTAATTAGACAGCTTCTATTTGTTCATTAGTGTTCTTTTTAGGGTTGATCTCATTGTTGCTAGGAAGTGTTCCTTGGTGTCTATTGCTAAGTGAATTAGCAATTTATCCCAGTTGATTCTCTATGTTTATAATCGCAGCAACTGGGATAAAGTGAATGGAAGAAAGTGAGAAAGGACACCAATGAACAAATAGAAAATGTCTATGGAAGAATCAACTGGGATAAATTGTCTATGGAAGAAAGTGAATTAGCAATAGACACCAAGGAAAATTTTAGCAACATAGAGAATTAGCAATTTATCCCAGTTGATTTTCTATGTTTAACAAATAGAAAATGTCTATGGAAGAAAGTGAATTAGCAACATTTTAGCCTTATCCCTTAGTGATAAAGGAAAAAGCCTTAGCCTAACAGCATCGTCTGACATGCCATTATAACGAAATGTAGCACAAAGTTCTAGAAAATTTGATAAGTGTAAATAGGGATCCTCCGAAGGAGTTCCCCCAAACTGATTGTTCTGCACCAGTTGGATAATTTTAGGATTTATTTTAAACGAGTCAGCTTCTACGACAGGGTTTTGTATACTTAAGTGAATTTCATCTGTCGTAGGATTTACGTAATCCCTCAATGATGTATGTTGATTTTCTAAGTTATTATCTTGAAATTTTTCCATTTCCAATTCTAGTTTTTCGAGTCCTTTCTGTATTTTTATTTTTTTTATTTTTTTCAAACTCGGGATCATAAGGTACAAGTCCTGCAGATCCCTTGTTTCGCATACCCAACATAACAAACATTACATTAATAATTAAATAAATAATAGATGAAATATATTCAACACAACAAAACATTTTCACGAACACCTTATTTTTCATATAAACAAATTTTTTAGTTTAGTTTTGTTTTTTTTTCACAACACTTTTACCTTTAAAAACACTTTTCACACAAAAACATTTTTTACGACACTACAGTTTTCCAAGTCTAAGCTTAATTACTTCAACTAAATTTCTCCTAAAGTTCTTACCAAAGCTTCCCCGGCAACGGCACCAAAAACTTGACTCGACCCGCAATTACACAGTAATTTAACTTCCAAAAGATGGCAAAAAACTTGAACCGATTTATAAATAGCAGCTAATGTGCAAAATCTTAAATGATATAAAAATTAAAAAATATTTTACACACTAGGGGTACTACGCAAGTATACGTATCATTTCAAGTAATATAGAGTTTTCTTTAAAAGCCAAGTATCGATCCCACGAGGAAGTGAAGTAAGAAGTCTTTAATCAAATTCTAGTCTACTACTAATAGTCCTTAGTTTGGAATGTCGATTAAAATTGTGTTTTATCTAGCAACTATTCATAAATGCAAGTGTTAAATGTAAAGATAATAACTATATCTAAATGCAAATAACAATTCTAAATATAACCCTTTTTGGATGAATTGGTTTGGAGAATTTTGAGATATTAAAAACTACTATTCTTATGTAATGAAATAGATAATGTATAGGATTGAGATGCATTAAATATTGTATGTGCCAAATAGGAGCAATCCTATTCTTTACCCTTTGGTCCAGGCATAAAGAACATTGACTAATCCTATGCTTGGTTACTGAATCCGTGGCTAGGCTGGGAGGATACCGGCTCTCACTTCAAAGCTCCCATGTTCCCATCGCCTGAGGGCTAACATCTCCGCTTCAGCACCCAAACGATAAGACCGAATTGAGGATTTTAGCCTGTCACTCTAAAATCTCCAATTCTCCGATTAATATTATTTCCCTATTTATTTGCATTCAATTCCCCTGAACTTCACCATCCATAGAATTTAAATGTGGTTCCACTTTGTTGAGAATTACATATGCCCTTTCAAAACTTAACACAATTACAATGAACTTTAACACTACAATGGGCCCTTATTGCAATGTAAATGAAGTGCAAGTAAAAACCATCACATTTATAATTAAATTCACTTCTATCATGCATCACAAAATCCTAAACATGATTTCTACTCATTACAAAAGAAAAGTAAAATGAAAAGAATAGCATAATTTTCTCATGCCACTATTTCCAAAGAAGAAGAAAGAGTAAGAGAGATGCGTCAGAAAGCATGAAGAAAACACAACGGAAACTTCATTAAACCAAAGCAAATCCACTAGGTAATTGTTTACAAAATTATAAGATAATGAAGAAAAATACTTAGCTTTTTCCCCTTGAAAGAAAGATGAAGATCCCTCCCATAAAGTCTCTCGGTGATCCATGCAATGCTAGCGAAATCCCTTACAAATTCTCTCAAAATCTCCTCTCCAGTTTCTCCAAAAGGGTAGAAATCTACATTTCTACTCTTAATCTAAGAATCCTAAACATTCCTCAAAGTTTTTCTCCACATTTCTTCTCTAAAATTCCTCTCCAATCTCTCTTTTTAAAGAGTTAGAAAAATTCCCAAAGGTTGCTTAAGTACCTCTTCAAAAAGCATCCAAATTCATCAAACAATTTGAACCGACATTCTCGCCATTGGCGGGCTTGTTTTCGCCGTCGGTGGGCTTCGAACATGGGCTAACTGCTAAGGCTCGCCGTCGGCGGGCTCGAGGGCGCTGTCGGTGAGCCTTTCGGTCATATTTTGGCCTTCTCGGGAAAATCCCACCGTCAGCAGGCTTGAGGCCGCCGTCTGCGAGATTCCTGCGCAGCTCCACCGTTTGGCTCCGTTTGGCTCCGTTTTAGCTCCAATTCGCCCCATTTTAGTTGTGTTGCGTTTGTAACTGATAGCCCTACAAAATAAACATAAAAACAACCTTTCTTTAAAGTGTAATCTCATTCAAAAATATGCAAGAAGTGTAAAAGAGATTTAACATCAAAAGACTTATCGAAAGGTGTCAAGGCAGAATTTCATTTCTTGCTCGTTTTTGCTCCAAATTGCACCGTTTTTGCTTCCTTTTACTCCAATCATCATTTCTTGTACCTAAAACCAAAAAACATACAAAATACCTTCCTTTAAAGTGTAATATAAAAAAAAATGAGTAAAATGATATAGCAAAAAACGTATATATTTTAGTCGTGTCAATCAACAAACAAATTCATGTCATCTTCATCTCCAACTGTCTGGTAATCATAAGTATTAGTTGGATCAATAGGTCTCCATGGAAGAAGTTCCTTTTCCCAACTTTCATAAGGAACCTGTGACTGACTACATAACATAAATATGGTGGATGGGTGTGCGGCTTATTTTTAGATTTTAAATTTAATTTAAATATAATTTGAAAAGTAGTATTTTGGTTTTGAAAATAATTTTATGTTTGAAAATTTTAAGATATGAAATCAAACAGATCTCACATCCCGAATAGTTTACATAAACGAGCACCGCACCAAAAACTGCGTATCTATCACAAAGAATAGACACACTACTTGATGATGAGGCTCGATTAAGTAAATTAGAAGATTTGTAACATCTGTTTGGTCTGGGAACCAATTTTATAAGCCGACAAGTTCCCATGCTTAATATAAAGGAATTAAGAAGGGTTTATATTACATGGGTTCTTAAAGTTCCCTATAAGGGCAAGCCCCTATAGTTAATTACATCTTAAATGACGGGAATCATTTAAGAAAACTCTCGATAATGATTGGTGGTTTTGCTCTCAAGAATTTCAAAGTTTAGGGTTTTCAAACAATTAAATTTTGGAAATTTCAATAGGGAATGGATCAAATTTGGAACAATCTATTTTAGGAATCCAATGGAAGAAAGGTAGGAGAAGCTGAGGATCCAAGAGGAATCTTGACAACTTCCCAAACTATCCTATGATTTGGCTTCAATTTGAGAGTATATTTAATGTTTTAATCTTGCCAATTTTAGTTAATTAGGACTTATATTTGTATGACACAATCATACAAATAACCTCAAAGATGTGAGGGTTTATTTCATACCAAACAACTGCCTCGGAGTCCAAAGACCGGTTAAAGCTTAATTTACATAATATAATTATGCAAATGCCTAACGATAAGTTGAGGATTTATGTTGCACTAAGCAAACTACCTCAAAATCCTATGGCTTGGTTATTTAATTCTAAGAAAGGTTTAGCTGAAGAAGACACAAGTTTTGCTGACGAAGATGGTCGTGCTGCCCACTGTGCTCCAAGCTCCTTGTTATTACAGAGGTTTGGTTTTAGAATGTGGCAATCAAGAGATGAGAGAGGTGTTCTGGTTTAGAAAAGTCTTAAGGTTCAGATATCTTAATGTTTTAATTAGAAAAAAACTTAAAGTTGATTAAGCAGAATCGATCAATATCCCATGGTTCCGTCATCCCGACACCACTATTTTCATCGGATTCACTTAATCCAAATGAATTTGCTAAACTCAACTGAATGAGTTCCATACTTTCATTTAGACCGTGAAAATCTCGTTAGCAATACGTGGGTTACATCATCCGAGGGATTCCCGATCATCCAACGAGACATTTTAATTTAGTTGTAGTTGTAGTTTTGTTGGTCTGTTTGTGATTAAATTTTGAGTTGTCTTATCTTTTGAATGTTGTGGCAGTGAATTTTATCTTGTATTGATTTTTAATTTAGTTTTGGGTTTCAGTTTTGTGGCTATCCTAAAAGGTTTCAGTTTTTATGCAGGGTTTTAATTATTGTTCTAAAATTTAAATGATTTAATTAATTAAAATTTCATTTTTTACGTTGTAAGTGATTAAATGTGTTTCTACCTCTTAATTCCTTAAGTTTCAATCATCCAAGAGAAAATTTAGGATCAAATGTTCATCCCTCCCTTTGATTAGGCCTAAAATATTATTTAGGGTTAAAATCCTTAATTACCTTTATGCCCTCTTAAGCATGTTCACTTCATAACTCATTAAATTGGGCTCAAATAAACTTGAAATTTTTATGTCACTTCACTCACACATCAATTAAGATAATAGAGGAGAAAATGTAATTTTTCTATTTTTAATTTAATCTATGTAATTATTTTAATGAAAAATAAGGATTTTCAATGAAAATTCAACAACATGACCAAGATAAAGTTTTTGTCCTTAGGAAAATTATGAGATGTTTCTATTGACCAGAGGACCACATGGACCAATTTTGGTGATTTGTTTGGGTTATATTTTATTTATTATAATTATTTTAGATTTTGGAGTATCAATTAATTATAAAATAAAATTAAAGTTAAAAATTTAGTTTTATATATTTTTTAAATCTCTCTGACTACAAGGAACCCAGAGAAACAAATTTTATATTTTTCTGATTTTTCTTTGAATTTTTAGAGTTATTTTAGTGAGAAAGGTTGAAATATCCACTTTAATATAAAAAATTGCATTAAGCCTTTAAAATTCAATATCTTTTCTTAGGGACTTAAGAAAAATATTTAGTTAGTTCCTAAGTGATTATGAGACCAAATATGACATTTTTGTGAATTTATTATTTTTGTGATTTTTATTATTTTTTAATTATTAAAATATTCAAAAATAGGTTAAAAATGAAAATTTTAGAAAATTTCCAATTTTAATTTTCTTAGATTCTCTGATACCACAGAGGCCTCAAATTGAATTTAGTGAATTTTTTAAATGCATTTTGACTTTTATGAATTTTTAAAGTTTAAAAGTGGCCATGTAATGCACCAAAAATATATACTCTTTTAGCTATTTATTTTTACCTATTTTTGGTGATGTTGCACTTTAAAGGAAGGTATTTTTCATGATTTGTTGCAGGTATGATGATTATAGGTGATTAGAGCGAAAATATGCAAAAAGGAACTAATTTGGAGCAAATGGAGCAATTTGGAGGAAAACAGCTTTTGGCTCCGCCAGCATCCTATGTTGGTTCATTTCAAATTGAAGAGTTTTGGCAGATTGTTGAAGGGGTTCTTGAAGAAACTCTTGGGGAATTCGTTCCTAATATAAAACTAAGTGTTCAAAACGAAAAAGAAGAAGAGGACTACTGTAGAGAGTGTAAGGAAAGTGTGAGTGAGAGTTAGGGTTTGTGATTTAAAGAGAGATTCTTCTTTAAGGAGGGGAGAAGAGAGAGTAAAGTGTGAGATTGCTTCTTCATCTTTGTTCCAAGGAGGAAATCAAGTGTTGCAAGGAATAGAAAAGGAATCAAGGGAACTTTGAAGGAAATTGCTTGGGGAAGAGAAGGAGATAAGTTGTATTTACTATTGTGGTTTGTATGTCACTTCTTATATATATAAAATCCATGTTTTATTGTATCTTCTCCATGATTTGTGAGTAGTTTCCTTTGACTTTCTTCTTGCATAAAGTAGTGATGATGTGGAATTGATGTGCCCTTGAAGTGTTATAAAAGTTGTGATGGTCCTTTCATTTGGAACTTAATTTACTTTTCTATTCTGCCAATTGATTTGTTAAAATATGTCGAGGAACATTAATTCTAAAAGAATTGAATGTTCTACAACAAGAATGAAGAACCCATTCAATGTTTGTGAATGAATTGCGTAGTTCATGGGGATTGAGTGCAAATAAATAGGGAAATGAGTTTGGATGGACTTCAAATTGGAGGTTTCATGGTGAGAGAATGGGATCCCCAATTGGTCCTAAGATTAGTAACTAAAGCCTATGGTTAGCCTTCGGGTGAAGGGTGAGTGGGAGCTCCGTAGTGAGAGTCGGTATTCTCCCAACCTAGCCTTAGATTTAGTGACTAAACTTAAGATATGTCATTGTTCTTTACATGCTTGGAAGAGGAGGTACTCTTTTAAGGGTAAAGAAGCAAATATGCTCCTATTTGGCACAATACAGAAAATTACCATTCTTCATCATTCACACATCATAATCTTTATGCAGAAAGGAAGCACTTTTCTCATAGAAGTATCTTATAAATCACATAAGTTAGTGTGTGTTAGTTAAATTAGTTTAGTAAGTAGAAGTAATTGTAGTAGCTTTATTATTACCATACTTTGCATTCACTAGTTGTAGTACACTTGAGCAATTGTTACAGTTGGTATTGGATTTTAGTGCTATATTATCTGATTTAAAGAACGTTACCCTCCCTGTGGGATCGATAACCAGGACTCCATTAGAGCCCTGTATTACTTGATACGATACGTATACTTGAGTTGAATTTGTGACTTTACTAAATCATTATAAATGTATAAATCTGAATTCATAAATTCTTGCATTTTTAAGCATATATAAAGTTGTTGTCAAGTTTTTTGAGCCGCTACCGGGGAAGGTAAATAAACGATACTTATTTATAGTTATTGTAGTCACTGAAAACCTTTACTCTGTAGTAAATTGTGTGCTTATTTACTTTTTAGTGTGATTTTGTATGCGTAGTAGTGGATCTGTAGGTTTGAAACCTTACGACTTAGAATTAGAGCGTACTATTAGAAAAATTAGAAAACAACAAAAACAAAGGGAAAATTACTAAGAAATGGCGAATAATCAAGAGAATCAGAATATCAATGTTGGAAATTTGCCAAGACCCTTAAGAGATTATGCTAACCCAACAGCAGATGAAATTCATATAACTATTCAAAATCCCGATGTTGCTCGCTAATTCGTTTCGAACTTAAACCTGCTATTATCCAAATGGTACAAAATAATCAATTCAGAGGAACACCTAATGAAGACCCAAATTTACATCTCGCTAGTTTTTTAGAACTGTGTGTTACTTTTAAGTATGACGGAATGTCGAGTGATGCTATGAGACTTAGACTTTTTCCTTTTTACTTAAGGGATAAAGCTAAGGCGTGGTTAAACTCGTTAGCACTTGGATCTATTCGAACTTGGGGAGAAATTTCTCAAAAGTTTCTATCAAAATATTTTCCTCCATAAATAACTGCTAAATTAAGAAATGATATCACATCTTTTGGTCAGTTTGAAGGAGAGTGAATATATGAAGCTTGGGAGAGGTTTAAAGATCTTCTTAGGAAGTGTCCACATCATGCTTTGCCAGATTGGTTAATAATTCAAACTTTTTATAACAGATTAGTGGGATCATTGAGATCAATTATTAATGCTGCTGCTGGTGGATCGTTAATGTCAAAACCTTTCGTTGAAGCATATTCATTGATTGAAGAGATTGCTACTAATAATTTTCAATGGCCCTCTGAACGGGTAAACCCTAAGAGAGTAGCTAGTGTTCATGATTCTGATATGATGACTATGTTAGTTTCTTAAATAGCTGCACTTTCTAAGAAAATAGATCAATATGGAATGAATTATTCTCAACCACCCTCAGTGTTAGAGGAAAATTCCTTTGGGCAGATAACTGAATCTCATTATTACACCTTATGAGACTTTAAACGCAATTAATAGACCTAATAACCCTTATTTAAATTATTATAACTCTGGTTGAAAGAATCACCCAAATTTCAATTGGAATAATAATAATGCTAATGTGAACCCACAATGGGGGCACAATTCTATAAACCCAGTTGGAAACTCAAAAAACTAAGGAAATACTAACTTTAGACCATCTTATCCTCCTGGATTCAATAATAATCCACATTTTAAGGATAATAAGTTTTCTACATATGAAATGATTTTGAATATGGGAAATCAATTACAAGTTCAAGGTGTTGCGATAAAAAATATTGAAAATCAATTGGGACATATTTTCATTGCGCTTAATAATAGACCTTCTGGAACGTTTCCTAGTAATGTGAAGATCAATCCAAAAGATCAAAACAAGGAACAACTTAAGGCTATTCAATTAAGGAGTGGAAAAGAATTAGAAACTAGAGTGCAGAAAGAAGTTGAAGAAGAGAAGTAGAAGGTGAATATTGAAAAAGGTTCAAATAAGATTTATCCGCACCTGGAATATCCTCTTCGAACCAATGAAGATTACAACTGAGAAAACACCTCCTCCATTTCCTCAAAGATCGAAGCGTAAGAATAGGGATAACAGTATTTGGAAAATTTTGGAAATCCTTAAGAAGTTAACAATAAATATACCTTTTGTTGAAGCATTATAACGTATGCCCGATTATGCGAAATTTATGAAGGATATTCTTAAAAAGAAGAGAAAGTTCACTGATCATGAGATCGCTGCACTTAGCTGAGAGTGTAGTGTAATAATTCGTAAAACGCTTCCCGAAAAACTTAAAGATCCCGGTAGTTTCACTATCCCGTGTGCTATAGGTGAAAAGTTTTTCGAAGAGCCTTATGTGATCTGGGAGCTAGTATTAACCTTATGCCTTTATCAACTTTCAAAAGATTGGGAATTGGAGAAATTTCTCCTACATCTGTAACTCTTCAATTAGCCGATCGTTCTATTACTTATCCTAATGGAGTGGTAGAAGATGTGTTAGTGAAAGTGGATAAATTTATCTTTCTTGTAGATTTTATTGTGCTTGATATGGAGGAAGATAAATAAATTCTAATTATTTTAGGAAGACCATTCTTAGCTACTGGAAGAGCTGTAATTGATGTTAAAAAAGGGGAATTAACTATGAGAGTTAATGATCAAGAGGTGACCTTTAATATTTCAAGTCTCATGAAGTATCCCTCGCTGCAAAAGATAATAAATGTTTTAGGATGGAAGTCTGCGAATATTTAAGAAATGATTATTTTAAAGAGATGTTTGAAAAGAAAGTGGAATATGAAAATATAATTGAAGATGAATTTGGAAATGAAAAAGATTCAGATAATGAGAAGAATAAGGATTTGGAATATTTTTAGGAGAAATTTGAAGTGTTAGATACCATGGAAGGTGGAGATAAAGGTTTAATTTCATCTATTATTAAACCTCCTGAACTTGAGATGAAAATTCTCCCTAAGCATTTAATGTATATGTTCTTAGGAGAATCATCTACCCTACCAGTTATTGTATCTTCAGAGTTAACTGAATATCAAGAACAAAAATTATTGGAAATCTTAAAAAGATACAAAAAAGCTTTTGGATGGACTTTGGCAGATATCAAGGAATCAGTCCTTCGATATGTATGCATAGAATTTTATTAAATGAAGAATATAAACCTAAAATTGATCCGCAAAGGAGATTAAATCCTATAATGAAAGAAGTAGTTAAGAAGGAAATTTTAAAATGGCTTGATGCTGGAATTATTTATCCTATTTCGAATAGTGCTTTGGTAAGTCCAATTCATTGTGTACCGAAGAAAGGCAGAGTGACTATGGAAGTAGATGAAAGGAATAAAATTTTACCTACTAGATAAGTTAATGGATGGTGAATTTTTATTGATTATAGAAAATTGAATGCTGCTACCCGAAAAGATCACTTTCCTCTTCCTTTACTCGATCAAATGTTGGATAGACTTGCTGGACACAAGTACTATTTCTTTTTGGATGAATATACTGGTTATCATCAAATACCTATTGCTCCTGAGGATCAAGAAAAGACAACATTTACTAGCCCCTATGGAACATTTTCTTTTTCGAAGAATGCCTTTTGTACTGTGTAATGCACCTGCAACTTTTCAAATATGTATGATGTCTATCTTTAGTAGTATGATAGATAATGGAATAGAAGTTTTCATGGATGATTTTCCGTGTTTGAATCTTCATTTGATATTTTTTTGGAAAACTTGGAAAAAGTTTTGGAACTATGTGAGAAAACAAATTTAGTTCTGAATTGGGAAAAATGTTAATTTATGGTTGTAGGAGGAATAGTGCTTGAGTATAAAATTTCTGAATATGGTATGGAGGTCAATCCTGCTAAAATTCGAGTGATTGAGAGATTACCCCCACCCACTACTGTGAGAGAGGTGCGGAGCTTCATAGGACATGCTAGATTTTACAGGCGTTATATTAAAAATTTTTCTAAAACTACTAAACCTTTCTGCCAACTTCTAAAAAATGATAGAAGTTTGATTTTAATGATGAATGTTTGTGTGCTTTTGAACTACTTAAAGAAAAATTAATGACTGCTCTTATAATTTTTCACCTGATTGGGTGAAACCCTTTGAATTGATGTGTGATGCTAGTGATTATGCTATTGGAGTTGCATTGGGGCAAAGATATGATAAAATTTTCAAATTCATTTACTATGCTAGTAAAACTCTTAATGATGCTCATATTAATTATACCACTACTAAAAGGGAGTTATTAGCTATAGTATTTGCTTTTTATAAGTTTAGACCTTATTTAATTGGGACTAAAAGTATAGTGCATACTGATCATTCAGCTATCAAGTATTTAATGCAAAAGAAGGATGCTAAACCTAGATTGATTAGATGGATACTCCTTTTGCAAGAATTTGATTTTGAGATAGTGGATAGGAAAGGATATGATAATCAAATTGCGGATCATTTGTAAAGAATAGAATATGATAAATTATCTGAATTTGAGAAGGAAGTTACAGAAACTTTTCCTAATGAACAATAACATATTCTTATGGAAAAGAATTTACCTTGGTATGGAACATCAGCTTTAATAAGGCAACAACAAAAAAAATTTAAATATGATGCTAAATTTTATTTTTGGGATGAGCCCTATTTATATAAACAGTGTAAGGATCCAATTATTAGAAGATGTGTGCCACATGAAGAAATTAATCAAATTATTTAGGTCATTTTGGTGTTGATAAAACGACTTATAAGATTTTATAATCTGAATTTTATTGGCCTACTCATTTTTGTGATGTTTATAAATATGTTAAATTTTGTGATCGATGTCAAAGAGTTGGTAATATTTCTAGAAAAAATGAAATGCCACTGAATTATAATTTGAAAGTTGAAATTTTTGATGTATGGGGGTTAGATTTTATGGGACCATTTACACCTTCATTTTGAAATTTATATATATTGATCGCTGTTGATTATGTTTCGAAATGGATTGAAGCTGTTGCTTTACCAAGATGTGATGCTCGGAGTGTTTCTAAATTTTTAAATAAAAATATATTTACAAGATATGGAATGTGAGAGTGATTATAACTGATGGTGGGTCCCATTTCAGAAACAATCAAATTAAGAGACTAATTAAAAAATATAATATTATTCATAGGATCTCTACTGCTTATCATCCCAGACTAGTGGTTTAGCGGAAGTATCGAATCAAGAAATTAAAAGAATTTTGGAGAAAACAGTGGATATTCATAAATTAGATTGGTCTGTAGATTAGATACCGCATTATGGGCTTATAAGACTGCTTTTAAGACCCCTATTGGAATGTCTCCTTATAGACTAGTATTTGGCAAAACTTACCATTCGTCAACTGAATTGGAGCATAAAGCATATCAAGCAATTAAAGAGTTGAATTTTAATTTGAAAAATGCGGGAGAGAAAAGATTTATGCAATTGAATGAGTTGGAAGAAATTAGAAATGAATCATATCATAGTGATAGAATTTATAAAGAGAAAATGAAATTGTGGCATGATCAGAAGATATTGAAAAAATGATTTGAACTTGGACAAAGAGTTTTATTATATAATACGAGATTGAAATTATTTCCTGAAAAACTTAAGTTTAGATGGATGGGACCTTTTACTGTAGTGAAAGTTCATTCTTTCGGAGCTGTTGATATCGAGGATCCTAAAACTGGAAATACTTTCAAGGTTAATGGGCATCGTTTAAGAACTTACTTTGGAGGGTTTTTACCAGATTTCAAAGAGGTTTTATTTCTGAGTCATCCTAGTTAACTGAATGGTTTGTCGGGCTGACGATGTTAAACCAAGTGCTTTATGGGAGGCAACCCATGTGTACTTGTGTGTTGTGTTTGCTTGCTTATTATTGTTTCTGCTTTTAGTTTGATATTTAAGAATCCTAATTACCCTTAAATAAGTTAAAAATTAATAATATATTGGATCGCATTGCGAAGATGAAGTATTTCGAGCCAAACAAAGTTTGGTGAAAATTTTTACCACTGGCGTTACCGGTGCCAGAATGGGCGCCGTCGACGCCCTATTCTTTTAAAAATAGCCGAATTTCTAGTTTGAGTGTCGCTGACGCCCCTATTTAAAGCCGCCCGCGCCCATATTCTGGTTGACGGTGTCGGCATATTTTTAGGTTATGTGTTTTGAAAAGGGGGTCGCCTAACAGAAATTGTCGGCGAATTTTCATATTTTTAAATTTAATTTAATTATATATATAGTTTAAAAGATAACATTTGATTTTGAAAGTAATTTTAAGTTTAAAAGTTTTAAGATATGAAATCAAACCGAACTTACATCCCAAATAGTTTATATAAACGAGTACCGCACCACAAACCGTGTATCTATCCCGAAGAATAGACACACCGCTTCGATGATGGGGCTCGATTAAATAAACTAGGAGATTTGTGACATCCGTTTGGTCCGCGAACCAATTTTATAAGCCGACAGAGTTCCCCCGCTTAATATAAATGAATTAAGCAGGGTTTATATTACCTAGGTTCTTAAAGTTCCCTATAAGGGCAAGCCCCTATAGTTAATTACATCTTAAGTGACGGGAATCACCTAAGAAAACTCTCGATGATGATCACTGGTTTTGCTCTCAAGAATTTCAAAGTTTAAGGTTTTCAAACAATTAGATTTTTGGAAATTTCAATAGGGAATGACTCAAAATTTGGAACAATTATTTTCAGGAGTCCAATGGAAGAGAAGTAGAAGAAGTTGAGGATCCAAGAAGAATCTTGGCACCTTCCCAAACTATCCTATTGTTTGGCTTCGAGTTTAAGAAAATCCTAATATTATCTGATATTTCAATCTTGCCAATTTTAATTAATTAGGACTTATATTCGTATGATAAAATCATACAAATAGCCTCGAAGATGTGAGGGTTTTTGTCGTACCAAACGACTACCTCAGAGTCCTAAGACCGGTTAGGGCTTAATTTACATGACATGATCATGCAAATGCCTAACGAAGAGTTGAGGATTTATGTTGCACTAGGCAAACCACCTCGAAATCTTATGGCTTCGTTGTTTAAAAAAATTAGGAAAGGTTTTGCTAAAGTAGACTCAGGTTTTGCTGATGACGATGGCCGTGCTGCCCACCGTGCTCCAAGCTCCTAGTTGTTGCAGAGGTTTAGTTTTAGAAGTCATAAATCAGGAGATGAGAGAAGTGTTTTGGTTTAGAAATCTTAAAGTTAAAGTGTTTTTATTATTTTAATTAAAACAAATCTTAAAGTTGATTATAACAGAACCGATTAAGATCCCACGGTTCCGTCATCTCGTCACCGTTATTTTCATTGAATTCACTTAGTCTCAGATGAATTTGCTAAACTCAATCGAATGAGTTCCACACTTTCATTTAGACCGTGTGAAATCCTGTTAGCAACACGTGGGTTACATCATCGAGGTATTCCCGATCATTCAACGAGACGTTTTAATTTAGTTGCAATTGTAGTTTTGTTGTTCGTTTGTGATTAAATTTTGAGTTGTTTTATATTTTGAAATGTTGTGGCGGTGAATTTTATCTTGCAGTGATTTTTAATTTATTTTTGGTTTCGATTTTAGGGACTACCCTAAAGGTTTTGGTTTTCATGCAACGAGTTGTTTATCATGCATGAAAAGTAAAATGCATTTGCAATAAAGTAAATTGCAATAAAATAAAAGCGTACCTGGAGGGTCTTCCCGTCATCCCAAGCCGCACTTAAAACACATGTTAAGGCATTTAAATATTTCAACAAGTACCTAGGTAAAGCTAAGGGAAAGGTTTTGGTTGTCTACCGGAGTCCTAATCCTATAGCTGATCATCTCATATGACGTCTAGGTTCTTGTATTTTGGTTTAAGGATGATTTTCTTCATCAAAGAACAATTAAGTTCAATTGTTCTTATAAATATCCTATCATATTGAGGAAGTTCTTAAGACGAGTCTTAAACATCTTTTCAATATCTCTAGGATTGTTCTATGTCTAAATGGATTTAATTAATCAGGTGAAGTAATCATCCGAGGTTTAATTAAGCTTTGTTCTTTTGCTCAGTGAACTAGGATGTTTGAATATCCTATGAATGAAGTGACACTTCACCTAATACTCCATCTAGGAGTTATGATAATAAGAGCTTTTAAGGGCAAATTGATGTTTAAGTGATTTGTGATTTAATTTAATTTTTGATTAATTAATTTAAGTTTGGAATAGTGTTCAAGTTGTTTTAGATTTATCTTGAATTCTTTATGTCTTAAGTGATTTTATATTTAATTCAATTTAATTTAATTTAATTTAATTTAATTTAATTTAATTTAATATGTTTTAATTTAATTTAAATTAATTTGATTTAATTTAATTTAATTTAATTTAATTTAAATTTAATTTAATTTTAATTTTAATTTAATTTAATTTAAATTTTAATTTAATTTAATTTTAATTTTAATTTAATATTTTATTTTTTATGTTTTAAAGATGATTTAATTTAATTATTAAACTATTAATTTAATTGATGTTTTGATTTAATTTAGTTTAAATGTTTTAATTTTGATTTAATTTAATGATTAAGTCTTTTAGTATTTTAAATCTTGAGTTTGGATTATCATTTTACTTGGGAATTAAATATTATTGAAGTGATTAATTTAGGGACTCTTAAATTAAAGAATAAATGTCTTCTAAATAATATCCCTATTTTAATAATTTCAACTTTTATTAATCTTCCAAATTCAATTAATTGATTGATTAAGGTTTATTCTTAAAATTGATTGATGGGTTTCTACCCTTTAATTATTTAAATTTCAATCATCCAAATCAGATTAGGATCAAATATTTTACTCTTTCATTTTATTAAGCCTAATGTTTTAATTAAGGGTTAAAATTTTAATTACCATTTTGCCCTTCAAGCTTAATAATTCCATAACTCATTAAATTGAGCTTAAATGAATTTGAAATTTTTATTTAGCTTCACTCACATGTCAATTAAGACATTAGAGGAGAAAATGTGATTTTTCCGTATTTAATTTATTTATATAATTATTTTTTGTGGAAAATAGGGATTTTCAAGGAAAATTTAATAAGATGACCAAGGAAAATTTTCTATCCTTAAGAAAATTATGGGGCACTCCTAATGACCAGAGGACCATTTGGACTAATTTTTGTGATTTTTTTGAATTTTATTTTATTTATTATAATTATTTTGAATTTTAGAGTATTAATTAATTTAAAAATAAAATAAAGGTTGAAAAATGGATTTTATATTTTTCAAAAATCTCTCTGATATCAAAGAAACCAGAAAACCAATTTTTATAATTTTCTAATTTTTCTTTGATTTATTAGAATTATTTTAGTGAAAAGGTTGAAAAATACATTTTTAATATTAAAAAATTACATTAAACCTTTAAAATTTAATATCTTATCCTAGGGACTTAAGAAAAATATTTGGTTTGTTCCTAAGTATTTAGAATTCAAAATATGACATTTTGGTGATTTTTAATATTTTGATGATTTTTATTATTTTTTAATTATTAAAATATTAAAATAATGATAAAAATCAACTTTTTTAGAAAATTATAATTTTAATTTTCCTAAGTTCCTCTAATATCAAAGAAGCTCCAAAACTATTTTTGTGAATTTTTGAAAAGTATTTTGTGAGTTATGAATTTTTAAAGTTTGATTTCATTCATGGGGCTTAATTAACCTATTTGGTGGGGCTAACCAAGTCCAATTGATCTCAAATTTTCATGTGGTGTTCACCTATCCCTAGAGGACAGTGGAGAATTATTTTTAAGTTAATTTGATGAATGGTTAATCCTAATTAATTAAAGTTCAATTTTGAGTGTTTAGGCCAATTAGGGTTGTTCAAAGTGAGTTAATTCAAAACTTATTTTTCCTAGGTCCCTCTGGTTACAAGAAATATTACCAAATTTTCCTAGAATTTATTTCTCAACATGCTAATTATTGGAATTAAAATACTCAAAATAGTAACATGAACTTGAAAAATCAATAACTTCTCATAGGGATGCCTCTGACCTTGGAAAATTCAGGGAATGTTCCCAAGTTCAGAGGCTTCAAAAGCCCTATGGTTTCATGCCATGGTGAATTTCCTATATGCATGGAGAATTAAAACAATGCAGAGAGTAAACAAATCATTAAAAATAAAATACTTATTTAAATTACTTGATTTCTTTTCCACATTATTCTCCTCTGTTCACTGAGCAAGAGGGTATTTTTATTTTATTTTTAGGAGTTTTCTACACAAAGTTATGGATTTTTGAAGTTCTGGGTATTTAATAAATAAGAAAAATCCCTATTTTCCTACTTATCCATGCGGCGGCACGCCATCCTTGGCAGCTCCGAAGCTCCACGCGTCGTCTCCTGATTCGGCGCCGCTATCCGACTCAGCGCTCCAGGGGCCCGTGGTTCACGTCCCATTGCTCCGTCTGGCACAATCCTGGCCGTCCGCTCAATACACGCGCGATCCAACGGTTCCCAGTCATCGTCTACGACTTGTGTGAACCCGTGACCGTCAACCTTCTAACCTTAATTTCTCACTCGATTCTCAACGAATTTTCGTGTTCTTATGCTCTATGGATTCGTCTTGAAGAGACGAACACATCTATATGGTAAACATGCATTGAAATTGACCCAAACTAAATGGAGAATCTCTGGAAGCTCGGGAGGAAGAGTGAGTCAATACCTTTGCTCAGAGAAGTGAAGCTTCAATCTGAGACTTGTGTCACGTTTGATTGGGTCCAAGAAAGCTCCAGATGAAGTCCCTTGGCCTGGTGAATTGTCTAGGTATGATTTCGACCAAGCCCGATCACAAAGCTTGGAGGCTGGAAGCAATGCCTGGCCTGGTGAGGGGGATTTTGCTGGGAAACTTCTCCTCTTAGTCTGGTGAAGGTGTAGGACCAATCAATTTGGAGATTGGCTCACTGTGGTGAAGTGTCCTGGTTTTGGGCTTGAATTTCAACTCTAAAATTGAGCTCACAGAGAGAAAATGACAGGGGGATTTCTGTGGGGATCAAGTTCTCTATGTGTAGAGAGTGATCTGGGATGATTTTGGCGGGGTTTCGGTAAGTTTTGGTTCGGCACCTCTCATGGCCGAGAGGAGGTGGTGTTTAAATAGGAGAGGGTGGAGGGCCTCCCGGGGGGTTTAAGGCTTGGGATCGACTGCTCCATGCAAGAGAAGAATAGCCATGGTGTTCAATTGGGCTGGGACAACTCAGCAAGGCAGAATTGAAAAGTTTGGCTCCTCCCAAGGTCTCGACCATGGTGTTTTCCGGTGATCCGTAGGCTGGCCGGCGGGCATGGGTCACCCTCGGGTCCCAGTGGGTCGTGGTCGGAGGTTTGTCCGAGACGATTGAGCTTTGCCATGTGTAAAGAGGATGGCTTGAAATGGAAAGGGTAAGGGCTCATTTTGGGCTCAAATTGGTCAACCTATGATTTTGGGCTTCGTTCACCTCCCCATGACCTGGTTTTGGGGCTGGGTGAATCGGTTAGGTCAGCTGCCATGGAGTGGTGAAGTCTCCATCCATGGTGAGGTGGCTAAACTTGGTTTAGTGTGTGACATGGTTATGGTTAAAAAGGCTTAATGAAGGATTAGAAAAGGGGGCCCTCCTTTTGCCATTAATGGCTTAGTCACATGACAAACCTTCCATGGCTTCATATGGCTTGTAAATGGCATGCTCATGGCTCCATGTGGCTTGGGACAAAGCTTGGTCATTTACATGAAAAAGGGTTTTAGAAATTTTGGTAATTTAGGGGTGATTTGATGGGATTTGGCATATGGATTGATTGGAATTATTCCATCATGGATTTAGAACTTAGGAGATGGTTTTATCAAATGGATGATGATAGAGGATTTTCATGTGGGCTTCAAGATGGATTTTGGGCTTTTTGAAATCATTTTGGATGGGCTTTTAGGAAGGCTTAAGGGAATGAGCCTTTAGGTTTAAGAATGAATTCATGGATGGTAATTTTGTAGAAATTTGGGTCAAATAATTGTTGGGTTTAGTTTAAGGATGTGTCATGAGTGATTTGAAATAAATTTGAGGTGGTTTGGGCTTGAATTGGGTTGGATTTGGGTAGGGTTTGGTAAATGGGCCAATGTAGGCAAATTGGGCTAATTTGGGCCAATGTTGGGCTAGGGTTGAAATTGATGTAAAATTAATGTTGGGAAATGTTTATGGGAGTGTTTTAAAGAGGTTTCAACTTTGGTTGGGTTTTGGTTTTGGGACTTGGGCTTATTTGGGTTAAGTTTGGGTTTAGGTTAAAATTGGGCATTTTGGTTTTGGGTTGAATTTGAGTGGGGTTTGGGTCAAAATTTTGGGCAAATTATGCTAGCGTTTTATTTGTGGGGATGTTAGGGAAGGTTTATAAAAGGTTTGGGGTCAATTGGAGTTGAATTGGTTTGGTTTGGGCTAAGTTTGGGTCATGGGTCCAAATTGGGCTTTAAGGTCAAAGGTAAAATTAGACCCAAATGTCAACCAAATTCAACTTGGATTTGGTCTAGATTGATATTGTGGATATTAAATTGAAGTTTAGAATTGAATTGGACCAAAATTGGGGTCAATTGGGAAGATTTCGTTTGACATTTGGTTCACTTGGGTTAAGAATGGGCTAAATTGGGGTTTTGGTAAAAGTGGGGTAAATTGACAAAATTGGCCCATGGTGTAGTTGGAAAAAATGAAATTGGGAATATTTGGGATTTTCTGGAATTTTCTGGGAATTTTATGAATTTTTGGATTTTTGGCTAAGAGGGGCATTTTGGGTATTTGGAGGGTATTGGGGGGTATTTTTGGAATTTTTGGTATTTTTGGCTATGGATGATCAATTTGATTGGTGAGGAAATGTTCAAGGTTAATTTTGGGGAATTTTGGATGATTTGGAAATTTTGGAGGATTTGGGCAATTTTAAGGGCTTTTGGTAGGTTTGATAGGTGTAGGGTCCCCGGGGTCAAAAATTAAAATTTTGAAAAAAATAAGATTGATCAAATATGAGTGAAATGAAATCACTTTGGTTGAGCCATGAAGTCATATTAAGCCTATATGAGCCATGAGAGGACTCATTTGAGGCATTCACTATGTTGTTCCTAACCTCTTATGCCAGGGCTTAGGGGTTAAGGTCCATCCATATGAATTACCCACATGAGTCAAGGGGTCAAGTTGGGTATGGGTGTGGTTTTAGGATTTGGATTGTGTGTGTGAGAGTGTAGAGTGTGAGTGTAGTGAGTGTGTAAGTCAACCCTCACCAGACCAAGCCACCCAGGGTGGTCCTAAGGTCAAAGAGTCCTATAGGGAACTCATCCTTTAAACCTTCACTTTTGATCTCAACCCTCTAGGTGATTAGGGGTCTACAATCAAGCTTGTGGGGTTTGCAGGGAGACAAGAAGGGCTTTAAATTTCTAAAAGGTGGGTCCCAATTCTAGTCCTCTAAGATAGTCAAAGGAAAAGCCTAAGGCTAGATCCTAAGCACTAAAGAGGGAATAGAAGACCTCATCAAAAATGAGGTCAACACCATGTTTCATAAGGTGGCTTAACTAAGCTTTCTCTTCTATTGGTCAAGAAGAGAGGTGATTAGTGATTCTCCAATCTCATCCTTTAAACCTAGGGTAGAAGCATGACACTTAAACTTGCCTTCTCATCATAATTATGATGGTTTCTAACCATGGTGAAAGAGGGGTTTAAATGATGTCTTCTTCCTATTGGATGGTCCATAAGGTGCATGGTGAATCTAACATAAGCTAGTTAATCTTCTTCCACATGAGTGAAGGTGTCATCCATGGTTTGATAAAGAAATGACACATAATTTCCCTCTTTTTATTATTTTCAAAATTAGGTAAATATAAGGTCATCTCATGATGTAGGGATGACCTGAGTCAATTTTTCTCCATTAGATGGTATGTGAGGTTAGTGATGACTCACCCATGCCATCTTTTAAACCTTTTATGAAGTAATGACACCTCCTTCATCCTTCATGATGGTGTCATCATAATGTATTTAACCATAGTTAAATTAATGGGTTATGGGTTATTTTAATGTGTTAACCCATATGTGATGAATCTCATGGGTCATAAGTGACCCATTGATGACTTCACATGAATTCATTTGTAATGTCATAAAGGGTTGGAGTTTTTTCGAAAACCAATTATTATGTCAAAATTGGTGTCATGAGTTAAAATTCCATTTTATGCCTTTTTTAATTTCATTTTCATTTTAATTAATTATGTCATTAATTAAAAATATTGAAAATTATTATTTTTAACCAATCAATTAATTTTAAATTAATTATTTGATTAATTTTATGTAATTATTGGTTTGAAATTGAATTTTGTCTCATTTTATGGCTTTTAATTATATTTTCATTTTAATTAATTATTTAATTAATTAAAATATTGAAAATTATATTATTAGCTAATTAATTAATCAAAATAATTTTGAAATAATTATTTGATTAATTTATATTATTTTTGGTTCAAAATTGAGTGTTTTGACCCAATTTGATGAGTGTTGACTAGGGTTAATTAGTATTGACCCAAGTTGACCTAGGTTGGTCAATTTTGGTCCAGAGGTGACCTATTTTGACTTTTCTAACCTTGTCATGGTTTGATTAGTCATAAAGTCCAAAGATTTTGTCATTTAGGATTTAATTTGGTAATGTTGACAAATTTGACCCTTTTAGGTCAAGAGTTGACCAAAGTTGTCTTAATGGTCATGTACTATCTTTAGGTGGTTAAATAGGTCATATTTGACTATTTTAGTGTTTTGATTGACTTGGTAGTCAATGGTTGATCTGTGAGTCAAAAATTGATTAATTTGTCCAAAGTTGTTTTCTCGGTCAAAAGTTGGCTCATTGGGTCAATAATTGGTCATTGGGTTAGAAATTTTAATGCGACGAGAGATGATATGAAAGAAATTTATCATTAGTTGACGGATAAGAATGAAGAATGGGAAGTAAGGGATAATGGATATATCAGTTTCTCTTCTTCATCCTTAAATCAGGTATCAAAGAGTGGCATTACTTTATTTTGGCAAAATTAATTCCTACTATGAAGATAAGTAAGGTAACAAAGGAAAGTGCTATTTTGAATTTCTGTATACAAACTGGAAGGCCAGTGCATATTGGATCAATCATTACGAAATCTATTCTGGGATTGATTGTACATGGATCTAAATATGGGCTTGGACACCCGTCCACCATATTTCTGTTATGTAGTCAATCACAAGTACCATATGAGAGTTGGGAAAAAGTTCTTCTCCCCTCGAGACCTGTTGATCCAAATGATCTTTATGACTACCGAGCAACAGGAGATGAAGGAGATATGGATTTGCTTGCTGATCAGCCCACTGAGAGTTCACAACCTATTCAGCCTTATTATTCTGAAAGTTCGAGGGTGATATTGAAGAAGATAAAGAAGTTGGAAAATGAGGTACAGAATGTTCTAAATGCTATTAATAATATTTCTGATTTATTTGATCACATTGATTGGAGGATGAAAGAGCAATTTGATCATAATGGTCAGATTGAGTTGGGTTTGATTAATCTGTGGTGGCTGAAGATTCATCTGATGAATTCCCATATCGTCCCTTCTACAATCTATTCGTTCATCGTTAATCAATTGGAGACATTAGAGAGGATGATAGTTCTGAGACTGATGAGGAGTAATTAGTGGATTATGTATGCTGCTTTGTTATGTTTGAGTGTTTGCTTTGATTATTATGTTGTTTGCTTTGCTTTAGTAGGGTGTGCTTGGACTATGCTTTGATTTCTTGTTTGTACTTAGGACTTAGTGTTTGCTTATCGTAGTGTACTTGTAATACTAAGGATCTAAGGAGTGTTGCTTTTATTTGATGAACATATGTGTGTAATACTTGTATCGTGGATTTTATATGTTAGAGTGATGTGATGTGTTGTTTGTGTAAAGTGATGTTGTTTAGTGTTTATGAGATGAAATAGATGCTTATTGATGTGTTAAATAGGATTGCGGAGGTTGAAACGATTGAAATTGCGACAAAAATTTTTTTTTGAACTCAATGGAATTTTGGACTGGCGCCACCGGCGCCCAAATCTAGAAAGTTTGGCTATTATTTTGAGTAGAGCGCCGCCGGCGCCCAAATGCTGAAAGTAGTCCGGGACCCTTAAAAATTTTCGAAAATTGCCAGGGACCCATTTTTTTGCCATTTCCTTCGTCTCCCATATCCATGTTCGCGATTTTGAAGCTTTAGGGCTCGTTATATCTCGGAGTAGAGAGAATTTCAAGGATTTCTGAGGCTGGATCAGCACTTCTCTTGGTAAGAGCTTTACTTTAAGCTAAAATTTTTGGATTTTCGCCATGTGAAACTCTCACATTGTTTGGATGATATTTTTGGGAGATTTTTGAGAAAAAGTGAGGTTTCCTTTGGTGGAATTTGTCCTTACTTGTTTGGATTAATGCTTGGAGTTAGTTCATTGTGGATTTGGGATTTATTAGTAAATTTTTGCAATTTTTAGAAATTCACATGGCTCCTAGAATGAGTAAGGGGAAGCAAAAATTTGATTGGGACGATGAAAGATTTGTTAATATTAAGGCTCAGATTCGCTTCAACTCTCTGTTGCAAAATAATAAGTGTATTCAGGATCGAGCGTTTAAGAATCCTGGTGGATCTGTGGAATAGTTGATTTCTAAGCGGAATTAGGAGCATTTCTGTTACTTTTCTGCTAATGCTGTTTTGGGAGTAGTCTGAGAATTTTATGCTAACGTGTTTTGGTCTAAGACGAAATATGTGCTAGTTCGAGGGAAACTGATTGAGTTCACCCCACCACGTATCAATGCATTTTATCAAATTCAAGATCTTTTTGTTTGTGAATTTGAGAATTTTGATACTAGTGAGGGGAATTTGATGATTGTGATCCCGTATCTGACCGATGGAAGAGGGGAGTGAAAGATGAATCAGAGACAAATGATTGACTTCCCTACTTCTACTTTAAATGTTGCTTCTAAAGTGTGGCATTATTTCATTTCTGCGAGATTGTTATCTTCTTATCATCACAGCGAAGTTACTAGGGATCGAGCTAATTTTGAATTATTGTATCCAGAATATGAAGAAGATCGATATTGGAGCCCTTGTTTTCAAGAGCATTCACTCTATTGCCAAAGGAGAAACCGCTGGTGGATTAGGACATCCTGCCCTAATTCATGCCCGTTGTGTTCAGTCTGGAGTTGAGAATAGTAGTTCTGAGGAAGTGGCGATACCTTTGAGACTGATTATGAAGACCATTATTTGTACTTATGAGGCTCATGTAGGTGCAAGAGAGGAGAGTAGGAGTTCTGATATTCCTGCCACGAGCCATGATGTTCCATCTACTTCTGAGCCCCCGACACTATCTGATGTCATGGAGTAGTTGTGATTACAAAGTGATAGTATTGATAGGATGCATAGTCAGATGGATGTATTCGAGGCCAGGAGTGATGTGAATGACGACTATTTACAGAGAAGAGTTGAGTTCTATATTACTTATTATGATGCTCAGGCCAGATTTATGAGAGGCGATACTGGGGTGATATTTTCTACTTGCCCTGGTTATACACAGTACAGGCCTAGACCTTCTGACCCTGCTGACGATGCTGGTGATGATGCGTGGTAGTTTTATACTTTTGTGTTGTACTTTTGTGTTTTGTTATGTGTCGTTGTATTTTACTGTTGTAGTGTGTGAAGTTGTATGTAGTATTTTCTTTAGATGTAATGTTGTATTTTTTTTAATGTAGCAGTTGCACTTTAAACTTTAAAAATGTTAAATGTTATGTTTAATGTTGTGATAATTTATTAATATTTGTAATGTTATGTTAAAAAAATGTGTCAATGTTGGTATTTTTTTTCTTTACCCCGACAGATTTTTAAATGTTATATATATCACTGCTACTAACTGTTTCATACTTGCTAGATGTAAAATTTTGATTAATACCAGATAGATTATGAAGATTTCAAAATTCCGGCACAAAAAGGTTAGTTCTTTTACTCTCTTTTATTATATTGCAAAAAATTAAGTTTGGGGGAGGGTAGAAAGGATATTAACTCTTATTTGTCCTAAATTAAAATATTTAAAAAAAATTATTAACATAATTCCTAGTGGTAGAACTTCACTTTAGATAACTAAGATTCTATTTCAATTAAATATTGAAAAATATTTGATGAAAGTTTTTGGTGATAAAGGTTGATTTTATAAGGGTAAGATATTTGGTATGAAAGGATTTGATTATAGTTAAACATTTGAAGTAAAGAAAACTGTATTTTTGAAATTATTAAGAGACTTAAAGTATTATATGTTGAGAAAAGATTGTGACTTTATGAACAATAAAGTTGATACCTATGTATAAAGTAAAGAGGTGTTTCAGGTTTAAACTTTATAAAGAGGAGAGTGAAGTTCAAAGTCATTAAAGGCTATCCACATACAGTAATCCTCATCAAAAGAAAAAAAAAGAGAGAAATGAAAAGATGGATTGAAAAACAATCCCAAAAAGAAGAAAAAAATAGAAATAAAAAAAAAAGATGAGGAGAAGCTTGAGGAGATGCCTAATAAAAAGTTGGCTTCACTTGAGTCATCCTAAAGGGAGAACCTGATTTCATTTCTAAATTTATACTTAAAATATTAGCCTACATTATGATGAAGTTAGCATGAAAGTCTTTTTGTATAATATTTTAAGTCACTCTTAATGTGTCAAATTATTGTTTTCTTGAAATAAATAGGGGACTAGAACCCTTAGACTTGATTACTAAATTTCCTTATACCTGTAGAGTTGACTTGAGTCACTGAATTTCTTTCTAAAAGTCTTTCCAATATATTTTTTTGAATGAAAGATTTTAGTATTCAACAGGTGTAAAGTACATTGCTATGGGTTATAATTTTATGTAGTAAAAGGATTACTTGAGGACAAGTAATAGTTATGTTTGGGGGATTTTGATGCACCAAAAATATATACTCTTTTAGCTATATTTTTTTACCTATTTTTGGTGATGTTGTTTAAAGGAAGGTATTTTTCATGATTTGTTGCAGGTATTATGATTATAGGTGATTGGAGCGAAAAGATGCAAAAAGGAACGAATTTGGAGCAAAATAGAGCAATTTGGAGGAAAACAGCTTATGGCGCCGCCGGCGCCAGAATGGGCTCCGCCGGCGCCCTCTTCCAGAAACTTCAGCAACTATCGGTAGGATAGGGCGCCGCCAACACCCTATGTCGGTTCATTTCAAATTGAAGAGTTTTGGCGGATTTTTGAAGGGGTGCTTGAAGAAACTCTTGGGGAATTCATTCCTAACATAAAATTAAGTGTTCAAAACGAAAAAGAAGAAGAGGATTACTGTAGAGAGTGTAAGGAAAGTGTGAGTGAGAGTTAGGGTTTGTGATTTGAAGAGAGATTCTTCTCTAAGGAAGGGAGAAGAGGGAGTAAAGTGAGAGATTGCTTCTTTATCTTTGTTCCAAGGAGGAAATCAAGTGTTGCAAGGAATAGAAAATGAATCAAGGGAACTTTGAAGGAATTTGCTTGGGGAAGAGACGGAGATACGTTGTATTTGCTATTTTGGTTTGTATGAATCTTCTTTTATATATAAAATCCATGTTTTATTGTTTCTTCTCCATGATTTGTGAGTAGTTTCCTTTGACTTTCTTCTTTCATAAAGTAGTGATGATGTGGTGATGTGGAATTGATGTGCCCTTGAAGTGTTATAAAAGTTGTGATGGTCCTTTCATTTGGAACTTAATTTACTTTTCTATCCGACCAATTGGTTTGTTAAAATATGTTAAGGAACATTAATTCTAAAAGAATTGAATGTTCTACAACAAGAATGAAGAACCCATTCAATGTTTGTGAATGAATTGCGTAGTTCATGGGGATTGAGTGCAAATAAATAGGGAAATGAGTTTGGATGGACTTCAAATTGGAGGTTTCATGGTGACAGAATGGGATCCCCAATTGGTCCTAAGATTGGTAACTAAAGCCTATGGTTAGCCTTCGGGTGAAGGGTGAGTGGGAGCTCCATAGTGAGAGTCGGTATTCTCCCAACCTAGCCTTAGATTTAGTGACTAAACTTAAGATATGTCAATGTTCTTTACATGCTTGGAAGAGGAGGTACTCATTTATGGGTAAAGAAGCAAATATGCTCCTATTTGGCACAATACAGAAAATTACCATTCTTCATCATTCACACATCATAATCTTTATGCAGAAAGGAAGCACTTTTCTCATAGAAGTATCTTATAAATCACATAAGTTAGTGTGTGTTAGTTAAATTAGTTTAGTAAGTAGAAGTAATTGTAGTAGCTTTATTATTACCATACTTTGCATTCACTAGTTGTAGTACACTTGAGCAATTGTTACAGTTGGTATTGGATTTTAGTGCTATATTATCTGATTTAAAGAACGTTACCTTCCCTGTGGGATCGATAACCAGGACTCCATTAGAGCCCTGTATTACTTGATACGATACGTATACTTGAGTTGAATTTGTGACTTTACTAAATCATTATAAATATATAAATCTGAATTCATAAATTCTTGCATTTTTAAGCATATGTAAAGTCGCTATCACCATGTGATTTAAATAATTCATTTAGTGGGTTAAATCATTTTCAATTGATTTCAAATTTTTATGTGAAACTCCTCTGACCCTAAAGATCAGTGGAGAATTGATTTTGTGTTATTTTAATGAGTGGTTATTTCAAATAAGTTTAATCTTAATTTTAGGGTTTTGGCCAAATTAGGGTTCATTTAAATGAGTTAAGCCAAACCATAATTCCTAGTGTCCTCTGGTCCAGAGATACTTCCCCTAATTTTCCTAGATTTTATTAATTAAAATGCTATTTATTGGAATTAAAATACCGAAACAAACACATAAACTTACAAAATAGATAACTTGCCACAAAGATAGCCTTTGGCCTTGGAAAATTTAGGAAATGTTCCCACGATCAGAGGCTACAAAAGCCCTATGGTCTCATGCCATGGTGAATTGTATGCGTGAATGGAGAATTAAAATACTCAGAATAGTATTAAATTAATTAAAAATAAAAAACTTTACAAAATAACTTAATTTTTGTCCACATTAATCTCATCTGTTCACTGAGCAAGAGGGTAATTTTAGTTTATTTTTTTGATTTTTCTATGCAAATATATGCATTTTTAAAGGTTCAAGCATTTGAATAAATCAAAAAAGCCTATTTTTCTACTTATCCATGTGGCGCTGACTGGATCCTGCCTCGGATCGAAAACACACGCGGCGCAGTTTGATTTAGCGCTGCCATCTGACTCGACACACACTTTTCATTCCGTGGTTCTAGATGGCTCGATTTCGGCCGTTCGTTCGATACACGCTTGATCCAACGGTAGCTGGTCATCATCCCCGTCTGGTTCAACCCGAGAGCCATCCACCCTAAAATCTTAAGATCTCTAGCTATACTCAACCAATTCAAGTGCGTTTTGGTTCTACATGCTCGTCTAAGCTAAAAGAACACATCCATACGGCTAACATGCATTCAAATCAAGCTAAACAAAATGGAGAATCACTGGAAGCTTGGGAGGGATGAGAGTTCAATACCTTTGCTCTGAGAAGTGAAGCTTCAATCAGAGATGCTACGCACGTTCGTTGGAGTAAGAGAGGCTTCCAAATGAAGTCTCTGGTCCTGGTGAGCTGCTTAGGTATGATTTCCTCCAAACCCGATTTAGTGTTTTCACGTCTGAAGCAATTGGCTGGCCTGGTGAGGGCCTTCCACTGGGGAACTCCTTCTCTCGGTGCTGGGAAGGTGTGGGTGAGTTTAATTTGATTTTGGTGGAGGTTCAGAAGATGTCATGTTTCTAGCCTGATTTTTAGCTGAGAAATTGGGATCAACCAACGAATTTCAGGGCAGGAGGACAGTGGGGCTCTTCTTCTCTAGGCTAGGAGAAGGTTTGGGAGCAGTTTTGGGGAGTTCTATAGAGAAAAATTTAGCACCATTGGCAAGGCCGAAAGGTGTGGGTTTTATAGCCATGTCAATGAGTGGTTTAGGCCGCTTAGGCTGGAGAGGGGATTGCCCACTCCCAAGCCTAAATTTTGGGTTTCAAGGGAAAAAGGGGTGCTCGGGCGTGACTGTTCCGGCGGCTGGGGTGGTTGGCAAGGACTATCAGTCGGCTGAGCAGGCTGAGGAGGAGAGGAGGAAGAGTGCAGCTCAAATAATTTTGCCAGGGAGCTTGCTCGAAGGGATATTAAGGATGGGACATGGCCTTAGCCATGTGGCTTGGTCTCTTGGTCCAAAGTGGAGGACCATTGGTCCATGGATCATGAGGCATGGGTTGGGTTAGGTCAAACCCACTCTAGGAGGTCTAGGGTTGGCTGCCATAGGGTTGGCTTGATCAAATTTGGATTGGTTGGGTTTAATTTGGTTCATGTGTTCAATTGGGTTCACTTGGGTTTGATTTAGGTTAGCTTGAGTTTGGGTTTGAATTGGATTAAATTGATTTATCAACATTATGTAAATGATTGTAAGGAAGATTTTTCATGAAGACATGAAGTGGATTGGAGTTCATTTGGAGTTTCAATTTGGAGGATTTTAGAGTTTTTGTTAACTTTAGTCACCATGGGTTAGGTTGGATTTGGGTTTGGCTAGAGTTTGATTCAAGGCCAATTTATGGTTCAAAATGTTACAAATGATTGTTGGGAAAGGTTTAGGATAGGAATTGGGTGGAAATTTTGGGTTTAGGGGATTCAATTTGGAGAATTAGGGGTAGGTGCAACCTTAGGGTAATTTAGGTATTTTGATTTTAAAGGGGTTTTAAGTTTAAATTGAGGGCCAATTGATGTTGTGCTTGCTGTAGGGATGTATTAGGAAGAGTTTGGAATTGAAATTGTGGAAAATTGAGTTGAATTGGGTTGGTTTGGGGTAAGTTTGGGTCATAGGCCAAAATTGGGGTTTTAGGTTTCAAGTTGAAATTGAATTCAAATGTGAATCAAATTGGGATTGGATTTAGTCTAAATTGGTATTGTAGATGTTGAATTAAAGATTAGAATTGGATTTGGGCAAAATTGAGGTCAATTGGATTAATTTGGTTTGACATTGGGTCCATTTGGGTTTAAAATAGGTCAAATTAGGGATTTTGATAAAATTGGGTTAAATTGGCAAAATTAGGTTATGGTGTAGTTTAAAAAAATGACATTGGGAATATTTGAGATTTTCTGGAATTTTTTGGGAATTTTTGGAATTTTGGGCTAAAATGGGTATTTAGGGTATTTGGAGGTTATTTAGAGGGTATTGGGGGTATTTTGGTGGATTTAAGAAGTGTGAATTATTTTAAAATGATTCTAAGGAATTTAGGGAATTTTGAGTAATTTTTGGGAATTTTTGGATGATTTGTGGTTGTTGGTGCAATTTAGGTAATTTTGAGTAAGTTTAGGGGACCCAATGTCAAAACCAGAAATTTTGGCAACATGAATGGGGTTTCAAATAAGGAAGAATGAAACCCTTTTAGTGGGGTCAAGTTTGAGTGAAAATTGATTTGGAATGGAATTAGGGTTTGGAAGCATGAGCCATGGACTTAGCCAAGTCCAACCACTTTGGGACCAAGTCAAGCCAATTGGTAACCACTTTATGATCCTTCACATATTGACCTTAGCCATCTTAATCAAAGATTAGTGGCTTGAATTCAATAATGTGAGTTTCAAAAAGGGTAGAAGGCAAGGGTTCAAGGTTTGGGTTAACTGGAATGGGGGTGTGTGTGTGTGCAAGAGAAGCCCAAGTCACCCAAGGTTACCCTAAGTCCGAACTATCCTATAGGAAGTCACTATTGGTTGTCCATATGGTGGTTTTAACCTTCCAAGGTGATTTAGAGGTTTTCAACCATCCAAGTGAGGTCTCAAGAGGAGTCAAGAAATAGTTGAATTGCTAAAGGGGTGGGTCCCAATTCTAGTCCTCTAGGATACTCATGGAGAAGTCTTATGGTTAGATCCTAAGCACTATGAAAAAGGAAAGGACCTCACCAAAAATGCGGTCAACAAATGGACCCCCAATAGGTGTGGTGTGCTAACCAAGCGCACTGCGTGTATTGGCGTTAACCGAAGAAATCAACCGACCAACACAAACATTCCAAGCCTACACACTCGGAACATAACAGAAAAAAGAGAAGGTTCCCGCTAGGGAGTATCAGGTAAATCTCCAAAGCTGAAGATTCCCGAACTCTCGTTAGGGAGGAAGAGATGAATTTTCAAGCTGATTGACTTCAACATTAATTAAGGTCATGGTTTCAAATTTTGATTTTGATTTTGATCTTTTGATTTTTTTTAATTTTGATTTTGAGTTTGATTGAAGTTTGGTTTATGATTAATTTTGAAGTTGGTTGAAATTTATTTTTGGAGTTTGAATCAAAAGGGAATTTGGAAATGACAAAATTAGAGTCCAAATTGGAAAGGGGATGGGGACTGAATTTTAAGTACCAGCCTCGAAGTAAGGATCGGAATTTAGGTACCGATAAAAAAGAATGAGAATAGGAATTTAGATACTGATCTCAGAAAGGGGAGAACTGGAATTTAGGTACCAGCCTCAGAATGAGAATCAAAATTTAGGTATCGATCTCGGAGAGATGAGAGTCAGAATTTAGGTACCGACCTCAAAAGGAGAGAACTGAAATTTAGGTACCAGCCTCGGAATGAGAATCGAAATTTAGGTACTGATCTCGGAATGAGAACTGGAATTTAGGTACCAGTCTCGAAAGGGATGAGAATCAAAATTTAGGTACTGATCTCGGAATGAGAATTGGAATTTAGGTACCAGTCTCGAAAGGGATGAGAATCAGAATTTAGGTACTGATCTCCGAGTGAGAGCTGGAATTTAGGTACCAGTCTCGAAAGGGATGAGAATCAAAATTTAGGTACTGATCTCTGAATGAGAATCAAAATTTTGGCATCGATCTCAAAAAGAGAGTCAAGTACCTTAAGAAAAGACTATACCAGCTCGGGCTACCGTTCAGGACATTACGTCCGACTTGGCTCTAATCGAGGGAATGACTACCATTCAGGACATTACGTCAACCCTTAGGATGGGAATCAGAATTTAGGTACTGACCCCGAGATTTCGGGAGTGCAGAAAATTTCTCAGATAGAGTGTGAGATTTGCGGTCACTAAAGTTAGGATGCCTTGTTGGTCTCATACCCAAGTCAGAGGATTAGAATGCAGAAAGGTTTCTCAGATGGAATGCGAAACTGGCGGTCATCGAAGTTATGTTGCCTTGTTGGTCTCATACCTACGTCGGAGGATTAAAATGCAGAAAAGTTTCTAGGATAGAATGCGAGGTTGGCAGTCACCGAAGTTAGGATGCCTTGTTGGTCTCATACCTACGTCGGAGGATTAGAATGCGTAAAAAGTTTCTCGAAAGGATGTAAGGTTTTGGTGGAAATTCAGAGAAGAGAATCAAAATTTGAGTATCGATCTCGAAATGAGAACTGGAATTTTGATACCATCCTCAGAAGGATGGGAACTGGAATTTAGGTACCAACTCCAAAAGTTGGTATTTGATTTGGATTTGAAGATTTTGCAGAAATTTTAGGTGTAGTAGAAGATTGGAATGAGACATGAACGTGTTTCACATCCTGAGAGAGTTGATCAAAGTTTGATTGTTTGGCGAAGGATATAAATCAATGCCATCAGATCCAAATCGAAAATTTCGTGGTTCTGTGTCAGTAGACTCAGTCGACCTTCTTAAAAGAGGAAAGGAATCGCGGGGAGTTGAAAAGATTTGAGAACAGCAAGAGGCTAGGGATTTCAGATTCGGAGTTTCGTTTTCACATTGTTTTTTTGTTTTGTTTTTTTAGTGATTTTATTTTCTTTTGATTTTTTTAAAGTTTGTTTTAAATTTCATTTTGATTCATGTTTTCATTCATTTATTTTGGTTTACAATTTGAAATTTTAAGTCGATTCGCTTTGAGTTTCGGTTTCGTGTTTTATTCAGACTTTGAATTTGAATTTTTATTTTTGTTGTTATTATTTCATTCAAATCATTCTTCATTCAATTTTTCTTTAAATTGAGTCAAACTCAGATTTAGTGGCGCTTGCAGTCAATCGCACAAGATTGAAGGCAAAACACGACATAGTCGTTTCCATTAAAAGGGTCGGAAGTACATCATGTGATTCCATCAAAACATTTCTGATGACATCTTTCTTAAAACAGACTTTTACAAAATCCATGTATGTCTGAACACAGTATCGTACGATATCTTCATGTCGTCCGACAAAACGCATGCGTTTGATTCATCCATGTCTGAAAAGTAAATTGCATAGGTAATAACATCACCTTCTAAGCCACTTTCTGGAGGAGAATCCCACGTAAGTGTGCTTTAGAGGTCTGCTACTACTATGTAGCTTACAGCTTGTAGGGATGCAAATTCTTTAATTCTGGATTCGGGTTGAAGTAGACCGGAATCTTTCTCTCATCCATCCTTCTAAAGGTGATGGAGATCCACTCGTAGGGAACTCCTGGCATGCAGTGCTTCGCCACATCTGCACCATTTCCTTGTAGTACGAGGACAGAGCCTACCGGTAGGGGTATTTCTACTGGACCTCGGAATTCTCTAGGGCGGAGTATCCAGAGTTCTATCCCGAACATGATGTTGCTTTGGTTGATGATGGAAACTGTGCAAAAAGGTCTACGAAATTGTGATGGTCCTCATGGGGTGGAATGCAGTCTCCTTCTGCATAAATGTTGATTATGCAGCTGTTTGGTATGCAATCAGCGGGTAAGACTCGCCAAGCCACCATCCTCTTTATAATTTTCTTAATCAGAACTGACAGTGGATCCACTTCATCATAGCAAAGTATCCCTGGCAGATTTCCTTTCTTTTCATCAGCAAAGTTGTAACAGCATCCGAATTGGATTGTAATCCTCCCCTTGCCTCGTTTCCCATTCTTCGGCTTGGAGTAGGTCTTGCTTCGTAGTCGTCCTGCACGACCCTGCTTCTTCAGCTCGAAGAAGTAGTCCATAATCTCACTCTGCTCGTAGTGAGAGAAGACATCCTTATGCAACTCTAGTCCTTCCAGGATGTTGACATACCTGCCTCAGATTCTTTGAAAGTATTCAAAATTCTATTTTCGCACCCTCTGGATCATCTCCAACTCGTGCTCTAAAATTATCTAGAACTGTCGGGGTCTAGTGACGTACTATGGGATGTACGACTCTACACCAGCACGCTTTCCCGGAATCATCACTGCCTCAGGTGCAGGCTCTGTAGTAACCTCCTCTGGAACAACCTCTACTATGGTGCTCCTGAGGGCTGGCCTCCTTAGGACAATTGTTGCGGTCGTCGAAATTTCTTCCTTGTTCTATTTTTCAGACAATTTCTTCAGCATTTTGTGGATATGACGGTTCTTGTTTCTTCTTTCTGTTGGGGTCAAAGTGGCTCGTCTCCCCCCTGGATTTCGTGGGGACGGCACTGACAAGCCTCCCTCCTGCGGCAGTTATCACTGATTTCATTTTGTGGTCGTCAATCGCGTTGATCTTCCTTTTCTGGTTTGCAGTATGCTGAACTTTCTTGCTGAGTTTCATCACTATCTTTCCATGGGACTCTTTGAGGTCTACAGTGGTCCAAGCAGTCTCTTCATATTCCAGCTCCAGCTGTGCAAATTCTGAGTCAACCTCGATCACAGCACCAACTTTCAGCTCTTCTTCGTTAAGTGCAAGACTTACACCATCTTTAAAAGAAAGGACCAGCCTCCCACTCGACATCTTCCTGCGAAAATAAGGAAGGGATCAGGGGCCAAACCAAAGAAGAATGAGAACAATAAGAATCTTAAATTCATTGCAATTTATTTTATTTTGTAAGTTTATTAGGAGAAGGAAAGATTTGATTTGGATTTTAAATTGGAACAAGTTTCGATTTTTATTTTATTTTAGAAAATTTCTTTTAGATTTTAGTTTTAAAATTTCTTGTCATTATTATTATTTTTGGTTCGGACCCAGTTGCACACAATTATCATGTCGGTGCTTCTACGAGCAAAAGGTCCACTCCTCAAAACATCACGTCGCGTAATACTTCTTTAGATATCATCCATTGATGGGAAGCATTGGTCGCTCTCCAGGACAATCCATGAGTTGGTAGGAGCCTTCTGAGTAGACTTTCTCGACTACAAACGGTCCCTCCCAAGTTGGTTTAAATTTACCTCCTATCTTGTAGTGTGTAAAAATAGGTCTTCTGAGAACGAAAACTGATTCACCAACTCTGAAAGTTCTTGGGCGGACTAGCTTGTCATGGGCCTGAATCATCTTGGCTTGATACAGTTCGAGATTCTGCTACACTGAAAGTTGTTTTCCTTCCAAGCTTTCTAATTCTTCCATTCTTAATCTGGAGTTCTCTTCTGTAGTGATCATATTTGCGACTGCAATTCTGAGTGACGGAAGCTGGACCTCCATGGGTAAGACGACTTCAGACCCGTACACTAGAGCATAAGGTGTAGACTGAGTAGGCATTTTGAAAGTTATCCTGTAAGCCCATAAGGCTTCTAATAACTTCTCGTGCCAATTTTTCTTGTTGTCGTCCAAAGTTTTTTTTAGGATTTGGACGAGAGTTTTATTAAAAGTCGCGGCCAAACCATTTGCTCTTGGGTAGTAGATCGTCGAATAACGCCAATCTATCCCGTGCCTTCTAACAAAATTGTTGATCTTCGTACTCTTGAAAGCGGACTTGTTATCTAAGATAATTCTGCGCGGTACCCCGAAAAGGTAGATGACTTGATTCTTGAAGAATTGTAACACGTGATGTGCTTTCACTTCCCTGAGCGGTACTGCTTCTGCCCATTTTGAAAAGTAATCTGTCACTGCAAGGATGAAATGATGTCCTCTTGAAGAAGGCGGTTCTATCGGACCCACGATATCTGTGCCCCAACACCCAAATGGCCATGACACGATTGTCAGATGTAGCACATGCGGAGATTGATGTAGAACTACTCCATGCACTTGGCACTGGTGACAACTTTTGGTAACTTTCATGCAGTCAGTCATCATTGAGGGCCAGTAGTACCCTAGTCTCTTAATTTTCATTTTCATCTTCGGACCCGACTAGTGAGTGCCACAAAGTTTTGAGTGCACTTCCTTAATAATTTCACAAGCCTCGGACTTGCTCAGGCACCTTAGCCACATCTGGTCGAAAGACCTTCTGTATAACGTATTGTTTATTAATGCTTATGACAGAGTTCTTTTCTTAATTTGATGGGCTAATGACTTATCATCCTGTAGGTTTCCTGTTTGCAGGTAGTCTATTAATGGCTGCCGCCAATCTTCTGTAGTTTTTGCCACTGCGACAACTATTTCTTCATTTCCCAGTCTGCGCAAAGTGTCTATGTCAATCTGCGATAGGACCTGTCATCCCTGTACTGTCACTGCAACTGACTCTTCCTGTAGACATGCGAACTCTTTTGCAAGTCGGGCCAAAGCATCTGCAAGAGCATTCTCTTTTCTGGGAATCTTGTATATTGTCACATTCAGAATCTGCTCTAGCAACTTCATTGTATACTAAAAATACTGCTCGAATCTTGGTTTTAGGATCTTTTACTGTCCTGCGACCTGTTGTATGATCAACTGCGAATCACCGTAGATGTTGATATCTGTTATACCAATCTGAATGGTCAATTCTAGTCTAGTTATAAGGGCTTCATATTCTGCTTCATTATTTGTACACATATCTGTTAAATGGTAGGAGTACCTTAATATTCCCCGCTCTGGTGTTATGAAGATTAGTCCGATTCCTGCCTTACTTGTCACCATCATTTGCAATTCTTCGTCTCATTGTGCTGATGATGCTCCATAAAAGTTCAATTCCCAACGTTGATCATCAGGGTCTTCTAAGCTCATTATCTGCTCGTCTAGCAAGTCATCCTTGAGAGGCGATTCTGCCGGTAAAGGGTGTGCTGCGAGAAAGTCTGCTAGGACTTGTCCCTTTACGGCACGAAGAGGGACAAAAGTTATATCGAATTGCAATAGTATCATCGACCACCTGGCCATCCTGCCGGAAAGTGTCAATGAGATCATCAAATATTGCAATGGATTGAACTTCAAAATAAGGCTGACCTTATGAGAAAGCATGTAATGTCTGAGCTTTTGAGCTGCAAAGACCAGGGCGAACAATGCTTCTGAATCGAAGGATACATTACTTCCGTCAGAATTAAGCAAAGACTTAAGTAGTAGAGAGCATTTTCTTTACCCTCGTCATTGACCTGGGCTAGCAGGGCTCCAAGGGAGTCATCTAAAGCCGCGGTATAGTATCAACGGTCTACCTGAGACCGGGGCTGCTAAGACAGGAGGTGCATCAGATATCGTTTGATGTCATCGAAGGCATATTGACATTTGGAGTCCCAAGTAAACTTGGCATCCTTCTTAACCAAAGCAGAAAAAGGCTGACACCTTATTGATAAATTCGAAATAAAGCATCAAAGATATGCCAACTTCCCTTGAAAGGATAGTAGCTATTTCAATGTTTTGGGAGGCGGCATTTCTAAGATAGTTTTAATCTTCTCCAGATCGAATTCAATTCCGCGATGTCAGACAACAAATCCTAAGAATTTCCCATGGGTGATGCCGAAGGCGCATCTCAGGGGATTCATCTTAAAGTTAAATTGTCTTAATCACTCAAAAACAATTCTCAAATCATACATGTGATCTTCTTTTAATTTGCTTTTGATGACCACATCATCCACGTAGGACTCAACTTAGTTGTGAATGAGATCATCAAAAATCCTTGTCATTGTTCTCTGGTAGGTTGCTCCTGCGTTTTTTAATTCGAAAGGCATTACTGTGTAGCAGTACACTCCGATTGGCGTTCTGAAGGCTATGAGCTTTTCGTCTTCTGGTGCCATCTTTATCTGGTTGTATCCTGATGATCCATCCATGAAAGAGAATACTTTGTGTGTCGAAGCGATGTCGATCATTAATTCTGGAATTGGTAGAGGGAATTCGTCTTTTGGGCATGCTTTGTTCAAATCTCCGAAATCCACGCAGATTCTGAAATGACCATTCTTCTTTCTGACAGGTACCATGTTGGCTAACCAAGTCGGGTATTGTTCTTCACGGACAAATTTAACGTCGATTAATTTCTTAACTTCGGCTATAACTTGTTGTTCGATTTCTAGACGCATTCTTCTCGAATTTTGTCTAACTGAGACGGTAGTGTGATCCACTCCTAACTTATGAACTGCAACTTCTGGAGCTAATCCCGACATTTCATCGTAACTCCAAGCGAAACAGTCATTGAATTCCATTAGTAGCTTGATCATGTTTTTGGAGTCTTCTTTATTGAGTAAGGAGCTAAAAAAGGTCAACTTAGGCTCTTCGCTAGTACCTAAGTTAACTTCCATTAACTCGTTTATGGTAGATTTAATTTCTTCTTCAAATTTTGGCGGAGCATCTCCGATTGAAAATTCCTCGAGATCATCTGAAGCTTCTAGGCAGTCTTTATTAAACTCGCAAGTGACAACCAAGCAAAATTCTGAATCGTCAGCTAGCCCTACCGTGCCAAATCCAAAACCATGCTTTGAGTTGGGAGGCCTTCTGGCATTACTCCATATCTTTTCAAAGCAGTGAGATTGATCTTTTGACCACTGCTTAGGTAAGACACAATGTTAAATTAATATTTTGAACACAGGGAGAATACCACTCAAAAGGCAATTCCATTAATTCAGATGAAGCAACATCTTCAAATTTTACATCATGTACTTCCTTGACCACCATACCCTCAACCTTATTAGAGTAGATCAGGGTTAAGGTCATAGTATGTACATAGTGGTTTATCTTGTCGTACATCGCTTTTTATTTTTCATTCTTTTCATCTTCTAGTGAGATCTTGAACTGAGGTTTCTTCTGACTTATTGTTGCCACTTCTTTCTTGATTTCTTTTTCTTCTTCTTCGGAAGTGTTTCACAATCAACTTTAATAACCGATTCTTTTGTTTAATTATTCCACCATTTCTACCTCGACCTCGTCTCCGACCTCGACCTCGGATGCGAGCTCTAGAGAAACCTTCACCATCTCGCCGTAAGGGAGTGGTGAGTAATTGTTGAACTAGAATTTCGGGTTCTTCATCGTCTTGAGTTTCTTTTACTTCATTCGGCATGGAATTTCTGGAGAAAATTGTTTTCTTCAGAGGTGCGTAGTAGGAAGCATCTTCATGTATTCTAATTTTGTGCATGAAAAATGGTTGCAAGTCACCTTTGATGCACTGTTCTTGTCCTCCTTCATAATACATTATACACTGGTGTAGAGACGATGGTACCATCCAGTTTTCATGGATCCATGGTCGACCCAGTAGAGCATTGAATGATGTTTTAGAGTCAATTATGTAGAATTTTATGGTTGTCCTTGCTAAGTCACCGATCCTCATTGACAGTGTTATTGATCCAAGAACTCTTTCTCCTTTCTGGTTGAAGCCTCTTAGTAACATTTTGTCTGCTTGAAGCTCGCGGGCATCAATTTCCATGTAGTCTAACATCTGAAGGTTCATTATGTTGATTGATGCTCCCGAATCAACTAACACCCTAGAGAGCGTGAACTTTCCGATGGCGACTGAAATGTTCAAGGGTCGGTTGTGATCGGCTGTCCCAAGTAGCAATTCACTATCCGTGAAAGTAACACCAAACTGTTCCCTTAACGAGCAAACCTTGTCTAAGGAGTTGCCGGCCATTTGAGCTAATCAAATCTCTGGATCAAGTAAGGCATTGATTAGAGCTTCTCTCATCTCCTTTGAAAGGATTAAAGCATCATAGTTGCTTAGTTTGGCGGGCAACTTCCGAAGATGGGCCAACACATTATATTCCACTTTATTGTCTGGTCTTTCAACTTCTTCCCGAACGGTTAATTCTTCTGCTGGGGTTGGCTCTTCTTGAACAGCCACCTACTTTCCTTTATCTTTCGAACCCACTCTCGGGGGTAGAACTTTTCCGCTTCTGAGGTTGACCTCTGTTATCTTTTCCTCTGAGTTTGATTCTGGATTAGCTGGTGCTTCCTCTTTCTGAATTGGAGCAGTAAATTCTTCTGGAGTCACTTCGGTATCTGAGAACTCTAGCTCAATCTCAATGGGAGATTCTTGGAATTCACAGATGGGTTCGTCATCTTCTATACCATCGCAATCGCTACCGTTGAGGTTTTGTATGATTTGCGAATCGTTATTCATTTCGAAATTGATATTTGGATTAGGTCGATTGTTGTCAGTTACGTAATCGTTAGAAACAATCAAAACGTAACCAACACCATAACTCTTATCATTATAAGATCTCACCGGGGCGAGCAAATAATCATGCAGAGTCAGAGGTTTAAGGGATTTCTCCCCCAAATCGGAAACAACCATCTTAGGAAAAGCAGCCCCTAGTCTACCCTTTGGAGCCTTGGTCTTCTTTTCTTCTGCGATCTTCTCCTCCTTCTGGGGTGGCTCTTCGATTGCAATTGATAGTGCCGGGTCGGCAGGTTTTGAACTTTGAATTGAAGCACGCACCAAAGTGGTTTGAATGTGATCCAAAATTTTCTTCGAAGACTTCATCCAAACAGTACTCCATCCATCGTTGGTTGTGTACGGGTCTATCAAAACAATAGGATCTGCCGAAATAACATTAACGGAACCTTCTTACTGGGGCTCCTTCATGTATTCTTTTGGGATCGTTATGTTCCCTTGTAGAAGGTTGTTCTCGAGCCAGTTCTCGAAAGCGAAGAGTCCTCGATCTTGTGTCCGATCATCCGGTGGTAAGGGCAGTACAATGGGTGATCTTTCTTATCGACTTCTTCCGGCTTCCTGGGCTCTGGCAATTGGAATCCATCCTTCTTGACTAGACTGCGGAACATCTTTCCAACTGCTTCATTCTTGAAAGGGTACTCCTTCTTTAGAAGTTCTACCAGGCTGCACTTTTGCTGAAACGGCTGTTGGTTGTATTGCTAAGGCTGCTAGCCATACTGCTGCGACGGCTGATAGTTCTGCTGAGGTGGTTGATAGCTAGGTGGAGGTTGCTGATAGCTCTGCTGAGGTCGTTCTGTTTGTATTTACATCAGTTGTTTTCCCTTGTCTACCGTTACGATGGTCCTAGACTTCTTCTCGAAGGCTTTGACTGGCTTCTGCTTATCGGTCTTATCGGTGAAGCTGAGTTATTTCGCTTCCTCCTATAGACTCACGGCCTTGCTGAGCAATTTCTCGAATGTCTTAATTGTAAATCCTTTAAGGAGAAACGCTATCGGACCGTGAATACTCTTTAGAAGAATTCCAATGGCATGATGTTCCTAGAGCTACGGCTCACATTTCATGCTTAAATTCCTCCATCACAGGATGTAGTCCACCAAAGTTTCGTTTGGTTTCTGTTCCTAGAACCAATGGCATGCTGTTCGCTGAGTAAGAGGGTATTTTTAGTTTATTTTTATGATTTTTTTATGCAAAGATATGCTTTTTTAAAGGTTTAGGCATTTGAATAAATCAGAAAAGCCTATTTTTCTACTTATCCACGGGGCGCTGACTGTATCTTGCAGTGGATCAAAAACACGCGCGGCACTGTTTGATTCGGCACCGCCATCTGACATGGCACGCACTTTTCGTTCCATGGCTCTGTCCGGCTAGATCTCCACCTTTCGTTCGATACACGCTTGATCCAAAGGTAGCAGGTCATCGTCCCCGTCTGGTTCAACCTGAGAGCCGTCCAGCCTAAAACCTTAAAATCTCGAGCTATACTCAACCAAATCAAGTGCAGTTTGGTTCTACATGCTCGTCTAAGCTAAACGAACACATCCATACGACTAACATGCATTCAAATCAAGCCAAACAAAATGGGGAATCACTGGAAGCTTGGGAGGGAAGAGAGTTTAATACCTTTGCTCTAAGAAGTGAAGCTTCAATCAGAGATGCTCGGCACGTTCGTTGGAGTAAGAGGGGCTTCCGGATGAAGTCTCTGGTCCTGGTGAGCTGCCTAGGTATGATTTCTTCCAAACTCGATTTGGTGTTTTCACTTCTGGAGCAATTGGTTGGGCTGGTGAGGGGGCTTCCACTGGGCAACTCCTTCTCTCGTTGCTGGGAAGGTGTGGGTGAGTTTAATTTGATTTTGGTGGAGGTCAGAAGATGTCCTGTTTCTGGCCTGATTTTTAGCTGAGAAATTGGGCTAAGCTAGGGGATTTGAGGGCAGGAGGACAGTGGGGCTCTTCTTCTCTAAGCTGGGAGAAGGTTTGGGAGCAGTTTAGGGGAGTTCTGTGGAGAAAAATTCAACACCTTTCGCAAGGCTGAAAGGTGTGAGTTTTATAGCCATGGCTGGAGAGGGGAGCTCAGGGCCAGGCAATGAGTGGTTTAGGCTGCTTAGGGTGAGGGCTGAGCAGGCCAGGTGGCTGGAGAAAGGATTATTCACTGCTAAGACCAAATTTTGGGTTTCAAGGACAGAAGGGGTGCTCGGGCATGACTGTTCCGGTGGCTGGGGTGGCTGGCAAGGACGGTCAGGCGGCTGAGCAGGCTGAGGAGGAGTGGAAGAAGAGTTTAGCTTAAATAATTCTGGCAGGGAGCTTGCTTAAAGGGAGATTAAGGATGGGACATGGACATAGCCATGTGGCTTGGTCCCTTAGTCCAAAGTGGCGGACCATTGGTCCATGGCTCATGAGGCATGGGTTGGGTTAGGTCAAACCCACTCTAGGAGGTCTAGGGTTGGCTGTCATAGGGTTGGCTTAAACAAATTTGGATTGGTTAGGTTTAATTTGGTTCATGTGTTCAATTGGGTTCACTTGGTTTTGAGTTGGCTTAGATTGAGTTTGGGTTTGAATTGGATCAAATTGATTGATCAACATTATGTAAATGATTGTAAGGAAGATTTTTCATGAAGACATGAAGTGGATTAGAGTTCATTTGGAGTTTCAATTTGGAGGATTTTGGAGTTTTTGTTAACTTTGGTCACCATGGGTTAGGTTGGATTTAGGTTTGGCTAGAGTTTGATTTAAGGCCAATTGATGGTTCAATATGTTACAAATGATTGTTGGGAAAGGTTTAAGATAGAAATTGGGTGGAATTTTGGGTTTAGGGGATACAATTTGGAGAATTAGGGGTAGGTGACAACCTTAGGGTAAATTTGGGGATTTTGATTTCAAAGGGGTTTTAAGTAGGGTTTGAGTTTATATTGAGGGCCAATTGATGTTGTGCTTGGTGTAGGGGTGTATTAGGAAGAGCATGGAATTGAAATTGAGGAAAATTGAGTTGAATTGGGTTGTTTTGGGATAAGTTTGAGTCATAGGGCAAAATTGGGGTTTTAGGTTTCAAGTTGAAATTAAATTCAAATGTGAATCAAATTGGGATTGTATTTGGTCTAAATTGGTATTGTGGATGTTTAATTAAAGTTTAGAATTGGATTTGGGCAAAATTGAGGTCAATTGGATTGATTTGGTTTGACATTGGGTCCATCTGGGTTAAAAATAGGTTAAATTGTTGATTTTGATAAAATTAGGTTACATTGGCACAATTAGGTTATGGTGTAGTTGAAAAAAATGAAATTGGGAATATTTGGGATTTTTGGGAATTTTTTGGGATTTTTTAGAATTTTGGGCTAAAAGGGGTATTTAGGGTATTTGGAGGGTATTTGGAGGGTATTAGGGCATTTAGGTGGATTTAAGAGGTGGGAATTATTTGAAAATGATTCTTAGGAATTTAAGGAATTTTGGTTATTTTTTGGGAATTTTTGGATGATTTGTGATTGTGGAGGCAATTTAGGTAATTTTGGGTAAGTTTAGGGGACCCAATGTCAAAACCAGAAATTTTGGCAACCTGAATAGGATTTCAAATAAGGAAGAATGAGACCGTTTTAGTGGGGTCAAGGTTGAGTGAAAATTGATTTGGAATGGAATTAGGGTTTGGAAGCATGAGCCATGGACTTAGCCAAGTCCAACTACTTTGGGACCAAGTTAAGCCAAATGGTAACCACTTTATGATCCTTCACATATTGACCTTAGCCATCTTAATCAAAGATTAGTGGCTTGGATTCAATAATGTGAGTTTCATAAAGGGTATAAGTCAAGGGTTTAAGGTTTAAGTTAAGTGGCTTAGGGGTGTGTGTGTGTGCAAGAGAAGCCCAAGTCACCCCAGGTTACCCTAAGTCTGAACTATCCTATAGGAAGTCACTATTGGTTATCCATATGGTGGTTTTAACCTTCCAAGGTGATTTAGAGGTTTGCAACCATCCATGTGGTGTCCCAAGAGGAGTCAAGAAATAGCTGAATTGCTAAAGGGGTGGGTCCCAATTCTAGTCCTCTAGGATACTCATGGAGAAGTCTTATGGCTATATGTTAAGCACTAAGAAAAAGGAAAAGACATCACCAAAAATGAGGTCAACAATGGGCGTCCAAGTCGATATTTAGAGCCATGCTCAATTAATCCCAGAACTGATTTCACAATGATATTACCAATGTCAACCAGCCTCCCAATTTGAATACATAAATTCAAAATGGCGCTTTCCTTGGTTACCTTTCTAATCTTCAACGTCGAAAACAACTTTGGCAAAATAAAGTAGTGCCACTGCTTCGACACAGGGTTGAGAGATGCAGATGGGAAACTAATGTATCCATTCTCTCTGATTTCTCGTTCCTCATTATCATCCGTTAGATATCGATATACATCATTCATGTTATCTCGTGTGGCATTGAAATTAGAATAATGGCAAATAGGTACGTTCTCGATCATAAAGAGATGGTTAATTCGTGCGTGAGTGAATTTCATAAATCTACCAGGCACAAATACGCACACTTGGTTGATCCCGTAAAGCTTTGCATACAATTCTTTCACGATAGGAACAACAACGACAGCGGTAGTGTAGCAAAGCACTTCCCAACGTCTCTCTTTAATAATTTCTTCAATTCTAGTAGTAGGATTATCCATACCTCGATTTATGAAGCCTCTTTCCTTGATAATCCATCTTTTCATCATCAATTTGTTGAACAAACACTGCTCTTTAAAACATATGAACTTTCTTCGGTTGAAAACACGAAATTGAGGGGTTTCAATGGGGGTAGGAATCCTTAGGATAAGAATTGGTTTTGGTAGTTTTCGTTTTTCTGGAGTTAAGAAGTAAAAAATGGAGTTTGGGGAGTTATTACAACGAAGATCCCGCCAAAAATAGCCAAAAATTGCCAAAACTAACATTTTAAAACTTAAAAACTGTCAAACAGATTTTAGGCGCCAGTGGCGCTCGATAGGGCGCCAGCGGCGCTCAAAAAGTCAAGTTCAGTATGACAAATGTGATAAGGCACCGACGGCGCCAGTGATAAAAAACTCTCACAGAACTTCGTTTGGTCTAAAATATTCCAATATCTCGATTCGATCCATCATTTATCAGTTTTTTTAAATATTTAGGAGTAATTAGGATTCAAAAACAACTATCTAAAAAGCACAACTACAATAAATAAGCAAACACACCACAAAGATACATATGCGTTGCCTCCCATAAAGCGCTTGGTTTAACTTCGTCAGCCCGACAAACCATTTAGTTAATCGAGATGTCTCAACATTAAAACCTCTTTGAAGTCAGGCTTTAATCAATGCCCATTTACCTTGAAATTCTTTCCAGTATCAGGATCTTTAATATCAACAACTCCAAAAGAATGAACTTTTACAACTGTAAAAGGTCCTAACTATATAGACTTGAGCTTTCCAGGAAATAAATTCAATCTTGTGTTGTATAATAAAACTTTTTGCCCATATTCCAATTTCTTTTTCAATATCTTCCGATCATGCCATAATTTTCTTTTCTCTTTATAAATCCTATCATTGTGATAAGATGCATTTCTAATCTCTTCCAATTCATTCAATTGCATAAATCTTTTCTCTCCCGCATTTTTCAATTTAAAATTTAACTTTTTTATAGCCCAATATACTTTATGCTCCAATTCAACTGGTAAATAACAAGTCTTACCAAACACTAGTCTATAAGGAGACATTCCTATAGGGTTTTTAAAGCAGTTCTATAAGCCTATAAAGCAGTATCTAATTGAGCAGGCCAATCTAATTTATGATTATCCCTAGTTTTCTCAAAAATTCTTTTAATTTCATGATTAGACACTTCTGCTAAACCACTAGTCTGGGGATGATAAGCAGTAGAGATTCTATGAATAATATTATATTTCTCAATTAATCTCTTGATTCAATTATTCTTGAAATGGGATCCACCATCAATTATGATCATTCTCAGCATTCAATATCTTGTAAATATATTTTTCTTTAAAAATTTTGAAACACTCCGAGAATAACATCTTGGTAAAGCAATAGCTTCAATCAATTTCGAGACATAATCAACGACAACCAATATATATATAAATTTCCAAATGAAGGAGTAAATGGTCCCATAAAATCTAATCCCCATACATAAAAAATTTCAACTTCCAAATTATAATTTAGAGGCATTTCATTTCTTCTAGAGATATTACCTACTCTTTGGCATCGATCACGTGATTTAATATATCTATAAACATCTCTAAAAAGAGTAGGCCAATAAAATTCAGATTGTAGAATCTTAAAAGCAGTTTTATCAACACCAAAATGACCTCCAAATACAGAATCATGATATCGTTGAATAATCGAATTTGTTTCTTCTTATGACACACATTTTCTAATAATCAGATCCTTACACTGTTTATATAGATAGGGCTCATCCCAAAAATAAAATTTTGCGTAATATTTAAACTTCTTTTATTGTTGCCCTGTTAAATCAGGTGGTACAATATCACTTACAATATAATTCACAATATCAGCATACCAAGGCAAATTTTTTCCCATAACAGTATAGAGTTGCTCATCAGGGAAAATTTCAGTAATTTCCTTTTCAAATTCAGATAATTTATCATATTCTATTATGGACAGATGATTAGCTATTTTTTTATCAGTTCCCTTCCTATCAACTATCATAAAACCAAATTCTTGCAGAAAAAGTATCCCTCTATTGAGTCTAGGTTTCGTATCCTTCTTTTGCATTAAATATTTGATAGCCGAATGATCTGTAAGCACAATACTTTTAGCTCCAATTAAATAAGGTCTAAATTTTTCAAAACCAAATACTATAGCTAATAATTCCCTTTCAGTTGTGGTATAATTAATTTGAGCCTCATTAAGAGTTTACTAGCATAGTAAATGACTTTAAAAACTTTATCATGCATTTGCCCCAATGCTACTCCGATCGCATAATCACTAGCATCACACATGAGTTCAAATGATTTCTCCCAATTGGGTGAAATAGTTATAGGTGCAGTGATTAATTTTTCTTTTAATAATTCAAAAGCTTTCAAGCATTCATCATTAAAATCAAATTTTCAATCATTTTCTAAAAGTCGGCACAAAGGTTTAGTAATTTTATAAAAATCTTTAATATATCGCCTGTAAAATTCAGCTTATCCTAAGAAACTCCTCACCTCTCTCACAGTAGTGGGTGGTAGCAATCTCTCAATCACTCTAATTTTAGCAAGGTCGACCTCCATACTTTGTTCATAAATTTTATGCCTAAGCACAAATCCTTCTGCAACCATAAATTGACATTTCTCCCAATTCAGAACTAGATTTGTTTTCTCACAGAGCTCCAAAACTTTTGCTAAGTTTTCCAGGAAAATTTTAAATGAAGTCCCGAATACAGAGAAATCATCCATAAAAACTTCTATTCCATTATCTATCATCTTACTCAAGATAGACATCATACATCTTTGAAATGTTGTAGGTGCATTACATAGTCCAAAAGACATTCTTCGAAAAGCAAAGGTTCCATAAGGGCTAGTAAATGTTGTCTTTTCTTAATCCTCAGGAGCAATAGGTATTTTATGGTAACCAGTATATCCATCCAAAAAATAGTAGTACTTGTGTTTAGCAAGTCCATCTAGCATTTGATCGTGAAAAAGAAGAGGAAAGTGATCTTTTCTGGTGGCGGCATTTAATTTTCTATAGTTAATACAAATTTGTCATCCATTAATTTGTCTTGTGGGTATAATTTCATTACGTTCGTTCATTCAATTCAACAATCACTCCTCCCTTTTTCGGTACACAATGTATTAGAATTACCTAAGCACTATCTGAAATAGGATAAATAATTCCAGCATCCAGCCATTTTAAAAACTCTTTCTTAACTACTTGTTTCATTATAAGGTTCAGTCTCTTTTGCAGATCAACTCTCGGTTTATGTTCTTCATCTAATAAAATTTTGTGCATACAAATCGAAGGACTAACTCCTTTAATATCTGCCAAAGTCCATCCAAAAGCTTTCTTGTATCTTATTAAAGTTTCCAATAGCTTCTGCTCTTGAAAATCATTTAATTCTGAAGATACAATAACTGAAAAGGTAGATGATTCTCCTAAAAACTTATACTTTAAATGATTAGGGAGAATTTTCAGCTCAAGTTCAGGAGGTTTTATTATAGATGGAATTAAGCTTTTATTTCTACCTTCCATAGTGTCTAATATTTCAAATCTCTCCTGGATATACTCCAAACCTTCATTCTTCCTATTATCTGAATTTTCATCATCTTTAATTTCTTCTTCAAACATATTTTCATATTCTTCTTCTTTTTCAAATATATTTTCAAAATGATCATTTCTCAAATAATCACAGACTTCCATCCTAAAACATCCTTTATCTTTTTCCATTGAGGGATTCTTCATAGATTTTAAAATATTAAAGGTCACCTCTTGATCATTAACTCTCATAGTTAATTCTCCTTTTTGAACATCAATCAACGCTCTTCTAGTATCAAGGAGTGGTCTTCCTAAAATGATTGGAATTTCTTTATCTTCCTCCATATTAAGTACAATAAAATCCACAGGAAAGATAAATTTATCCACTTTCACTAACACATCTTCCACCACTCCTTTAGGGTAAGTAATGGAACGATTGGCCAATTGAAGAGTCATAGATGTAGGAGAAATTTATTCTATTCCCAACCTTTTGAAAGTTGATAAAGGCATAAGATTAATACTTGCTCCCAGATACATAAAGCCTTTCCAAAAAAATTTTCACCTATAGCATATGAAATAGTGAAACTACCAGGATATTTAAGTTTTTCCCGAAGCTTTTTCTGAATAATTGCACTACACTCTCCGCTAAGTGCAACAGTTTCATGATTTGTAAACTTTCTTTTCTTTCTCAGAATATCCTTCATAAACTTAGCATAGTCAGGCCTCTGTTCTAATGCTTCAACAAAAGGAATATCATTAATTTCTTAAGGATCTCCAAAAATTTTCCAAATATGTTATACCTATTTTGTTTCTTTAATCTTCGAGGAAATGGAGGTGGTGGTTTTTCAACAGTTATCTTCATTTGCTTAAGAGTATAATCCAAGTCTAGATAAATCTTGTTTGAACCTTTTTTGATTTCCACATTCTCCTTTTCTATTTCAATTTCTTTTTGCACTTTAGTTTCCAGTTCTTTTCCACTCCTTAATTGAATAGCCTCAAGTTGTTTCTTGTTTTGATCTTTTGGATTGATCTCCACATTACTTGGAAGTGTTTTAGGAGGTCTATTATTAAGTGCAGTGAAAATATGTCCCAATTGATTTTTAATATTTTTCATAGCAACACCTTGAGCTTGTAATTGATTTCCCATATTCAAAATCATTTCTTCAGTAGAAAACTTCTTATCCTTAAATTGCGGGTTAATATTGAATCCAAGGGGATAAGATGGTCTAAAATTAGTATTTCTTTGATTCTTAGAATTTCCACTTGGATTTATAGAACCGTTAGCCCAGTGCAGGTTAACATTAACATTGATATTATTCCAATTAAAGTTTTGGTGATTCTTCCAACCAGGATTATAATAATTCGAATAAGGATTTTTAGGTCTATTAATAACATTTAAAGTCTCAAAAGTTGTTTGAGATTCTGTTATCTTTCCAAATGAATTTTCCTCCAACACTTGAGGTGGTTGAGAATAATTCATTCCATATTGATCTACTTTTTTAGAAAGGGCTGAAATTTGAGAAACTACCATTGTCATCATATATGAATCTCTCTTAGGATTTACCCATTTAGAGGGCCATGGACAATTATTAGTAGCCATTTCTTCAATTAATGTGTATGCTTCATCAAAAGGTTTTGACATTAATGATCCACCACCAGCAGCATCAATAATAGATCTCAATGATCCCACTAATCCATTATAAAATGTTTGAATTATTAACCAATCTGGTAAAGCATGATGTGGGCACTTCCTAAGAATATCTTTAAATATCTCCCAAGCTTCATATATTGACTCTCCTTCAAACTGACAAAAAGATGTAATATCATTTCTTAGCTTAGCAGTCTTTGATGGAGGGAATTATTTTGACAGAAACTTTTGAGATAATTCTCTCCAAGTTCTAATAGATCCAGGTGCTAACGAGTTTAACTACGCCTTAGCTTTATCTCTTAATGAAAAAGGAAAAAAAGTCTAAGTCTGACAGCGTCACTAGACACTCCATCGTATTTAAAAGTAGCATACAGTTCTAAAAAACTAGCAAGATGTAAATTTGGATCCTCATTAGGTTTTCCTCCGAATTGATTATTTTGTACCATCTGGATAAAAACAAGTTTAAGTTCAAATGAATTAGTAGCAACATCAGGATTTTTAATAGTTATGTGAATTTCATCTGCTGTTGGGTTAGCATAATCTCTTAATGGTCTTGGCAAATTTCCAATATCATTTCTTTGATTATCTTGATTATTCGCCATTTCACAAGGATTTTCAATTTGTTTTTGTTGTTTTCTAATTTTTCTGACAGTACGCTCTAACTTCGAATCGTAAGGCACTAAACTTATAGATCCACTACAACGCATATACAAACACACAAATATTTTTATAAAGGTAAACAAACACACAATTGCACACTACAAAATAAAGATTTTCTGTTACTATATTATTAATAAATACCATTTATACTTTCTTACCTTCCCCGGCAACGACGCCAAAAACTTGATGCACTGGACTTATATTTTGCAAGAATTTATGAAATCAAGTTTATATGTTTATAATGATTTTGTTTAAGTCCAAGCATTCAACGTAAGTATACGTATCGTATCAAGTAATACAAGGCTCTAATGGAGTCCTGGTTATCGATCCCACAGGGAAAGTTCAATGTATAAGAAAGCGTTCACAAGATAAATAAGATAACACTGAATTTCTATATTTAAAAATCACTTAAAGTTTAACAAAAACTCTTACTAACACTATGTAGAAAATAGTAACAATTAACTAAACTATAATTACTTCTAACAACTTTAAAGACAAAATTAACTAGCAGACACACTAAACTAAGTATTTGAAAGGTTTTTAATATATGAGAAAAGTATCTTTCCTCTTGCAAGGAGAATATGATGTGTGGATTGACATGGAACAATTATCTATATTATTGTGCCAAATAGGAGCATAGATGATTCTTTACCCTTAGAAGAGTACCCCCTCCTCTAAATAAGAAAAGAACATTGCCATATTCTAAGTTTAGTCACTAACTCTAAGGCTAGGCTGGGAGGATACCGGCTCTCACTTTGGATCTCCCACTCACCCTTCACCCGAAGGCTAACCTTTGATATTTAGTTACTAATCTTAGAACCAATTTGGGGATTTCAGCCTGTCACCCTGAAATCTCCACATTGAAGTCCATGAAAACACATTTCCCTATTTATTTGCACTCAATTCCAATGAACTAAGCAATTCATCCATGGAAATTGAATGGATCTTTCATTATTGTTGTAGGGCATTAAATCCTTTCAAACAACAACATATTTTAACATTTCAATTGGCCAAATTGAAAAGTAAATTAAGTTCGAAATAAAAAACCATCACAATTTCTTAATCACATTAAAAGCACATCAAATCCACATCAATCCATCATCACACCTCTTATGCAAGAAGAAAGAAAAGGAGAATACTCAGAATTCATGAAGAAGGTACAATAAAACATGGATTATATATATATATATAAGAAAAGTCATACAAACCACAAAAGGAAATACAACTTATGTCTTTCTCTTCCCCAATGCAATTCCCTTGAAGTTCCTTTGAATCATTTTCTCTCGTCTTTACAACACTTGATTCTCTCTTTAGAATAGAAAGGAAGAAGTAATCTCTCACTTTACTTCTTCTCCTTCACTCCTTAGAGAAGAATTCCTCTCAAATCCTCACTTCTACTCACTCTTCTCCTAAACCCTAACACTTAACACTCACCAAAACAACTGAAGAAGCACTCTAGAACTCTCTATTCTCGTCCAAATACAGTTACATATAAGATAGGGATGAAATCCCAAGAGTTTCCATATGCATCCTTTCAAAAAGTTGCCAAAACTCTTCAAATTTGAATTCCACCAACTTCGGGCAGCGGTGTTCTATCGTGCCATTTATTCTGGAGTCTTTGGATTTGGGTGCCAGCGGCGCCATAACACCTTTTCTACCATTTTGCTCCTTTTTGCTCCAAATTCGTTCCTTTTTGCTTCTTTTCACTCCAATCACCTAAAATCATCATAACTACAACAAATCATGAAAAATACTTTTCTTTAAAGTGCTATATCACTAAAAATGGGTAAATCTAGATAACAAAAACCGTATATATTTTCGGTGCATCAAGATGTCATCAAAATTTATGTTTAAAATGTTTCATAGGGTCTTACCCTAGATGTTAGGGTTTAATGACCATCATTAAGAGTTAGAGAATTAATTTTGGTAGACTTCCCAATCTAATATATTTTGTAAATAGTCCTCACAAAAGTGAGGTCAACACCTATAGCTAACCTTTTTCTTCTCTATCTTTTCTTCATTGTCTCTATTTTATAAAAAGACATAATAAGTTCACCCCTCTTCCACTTATGCACCACTTTCCAACTCCTACCCACAACATCTCTCTTAGCTTCTCTCACCTGCATCTACAATCACCTCTTCTTTTCAATCCTAACACTTGCTAACATACTTTTCTCTGATTTTCCTATGGTGTTCACCATCTATTTCTATGAGAAGGTAAAATTATTGAGAGTGAAATTAGAGTTAAGATACTATTACATCTATGGTTTCCATTTTTGCTATTTTAAGTGGTACAATTTAAATTATTTTTAAATCCTTTTTAATTTCTATTAGTAGACAGTCACTTTTCAATAAAATAGGAATTAAGATGAAAATAGGGAGATATAAGATTTATGTTTTATAGGATTTATGGTATTCAATTTGGTTATTTCAAATAGATTTTTATATCCACTATAAAAGGAAAGTTAAATGATGAAATAACCACATTGCTTCTAGAATTTCCATCCCTCTTTATATTGAATCCTCTACGAAGTATGAATAAATGATAATTTCAATAATAGGGAAACTTAGCCTAAAATACAACCCATCAGATACTACATTTTTTTTTGGATGGGTAGCTAAATATGTTGATGAAGCTTGTATCTCAAAGTTTCACCAAAATGAAGCATATCTTACTTTTTTTTTAAATACCACTAAAAATAATTTTGATGTACCAAATTTATGTCACTAGTATGCATATACTAATTTCATAGATATTTTTTTACTTCACGTTTAGCTTACAAAAACACACTCGCTCTCTCTTTTCTAAGATATACTTGAACTTAAGCATATCTCTTTGACTAACTAGTTTTTAATATAGCCATGTTGTTATGATAGCACTTCCTATCCCTTTAATGAAGCTCGGTTGATAAAGGTTTTTTCTTTACTTGCTATGCTTTAAAACGGCTATAAATATATCTTCAACACTTATTTGTGGCATTTTTATAATATTCTTTTATTTAATTTATTACCTTGTTTTTTTTTCTTTTAGTAGCTGACCTGACTGTAATTACGTAGATGTTTAAAATTACAAAGATAGGTAAACTTAACCATAAAATAAGCGGTTAGTGTGAAAGATTTAAATATTTTATAGATAATGATAATAAACACACTAGGGGCACTACGCAAGTATATGTATCATTTCTAGTAATATAGGATTTTATTTTTGAAAACCCCAGGTATCGATCCCACAAGGGAATTTGTGAAAATTAAAAGAAAAATAAATAAAATAAAGTGCTAATTGTAAATATCTAAACAAAAGTAAAATTAGTCCTACTAAAACTTCACAATTATGCAAGTAAATGTCTAAGCACACTAATAAAATACTTAATTTAAAATACTTTCTACTTACAAATTTTTATGTAATAAGTAGAGGAATTAATATTTTTTATATTTTAAATCTGGTGTATTGTGACAAATAGGAGCATAAATATTCTTTACCCTTTGGTTCATGCATAAAGAACATTGGCTAGTTTAAAGGTTGGTGCAGGATGTGTTATTAGTAGTGCTGAGTAGATTCTAGGCTCTCACTTCTAGATTACCCTTGTGCCTCTCTCTATAGGACCTACCAAGTGACCCATTTTCCTCACTTTAAACCAATCTGATAGAATCTAGCCTGTCACTCTAAAAACATTGAAATCTATGCCCTTCAAATCTTATCTTCTTATCTATTTGGATCTCTCTTCAGTTGATAACTTCTGATCTTCTAACGTGAAATGTGATACTTACAATTTAATAAAACTTAACCCACGGTCAATTCTATAAGATTTCTTCACAGGTTTTAATAATACAATTGGCCAATTTATAAAGTAAAAAAAGTTTAGTTAAAATATCATCACAATTTTTAATCAAAAAAAGAAAAAGTTCTTAAACAAAAATTCAAACCTCTTGACTTAATTAGATTATATTTGTAAGGAGAAAGAGAAGAAAACTACTCAGAAAGCATTGGATTAACACAAAAAAACATATTTATAAACATTAAATCTAAAGTACACAACTTAAGAGTTAAGTTACATATACTTATCTGGAATGTACACCAAAGCAATCTTTCAAAATTCTCTGACTTCTCTGACTCTTTACAAAACTTTAAACTTCAGGTAATCATAAAAATCTCACTAAACTCTTACAAACATGACTTTAAAGTGAAAGAAACTAAGTGTTAAGTAAGAATGACTCTAAAACAACCCCTCTTGGCAGCCAAAATAATCTATATTTATAGAGCTTAAAAAATGACCAGGGGTTACTTAAGGCACCTTTCAAAAATTGGCCACATTCAATGAATCATCTAGAAACTGTCGCGCCTAGGCGCCCGATCAAATTTTCAATTACCCGCCTTTTTGCTCTAAGTGACACATCTATTCATCAAAATGTGTCTAGATCCATTGTATTCTTCATTTAAAACGTGCTCTATCATCTAAGGTCTTCTAGAATACTTTGGACCAGTCAAAAATTCAAATTTTAACCACTATATCCGTCTGTGGTGCCTAGGCGCCAGACTAAATTATTCATTTTTCTTCATGAAGTCCCAATTTTGCTCCATTTTGCTTCTTTTTGTACTTAAACTCATCTTCTTATACTTGCAAGCAAAAACATAAAAAATACATTTGATTAAAGCATAATATCTTTAAAAATATAAGAATAATTTATCCATAAAAATAGTAAATTTTAAGGTAGATCAATTCCCCCAAACTTAAATGTCCCTTGTCCTCAAGTGACCCTAAAAATTAAAATAATTTATGCAAATTAGAGTTAATGTGTCATCCATTAGAATTGCTAACATTTTGTTCTAAAATTGTGATAGTTCAACTTATAAGAACTTCTGGTGAATCAGACTAGCCAGGGTCTCAAATATTTATCATCAAACTTAAGAATTTGTTATCTTATCTAATTCAGAAATATATGTTGATTTTTCAAACTTTGAATTCTATAAACTTTACTTTCTAGACTTAAGAACTCTTTTATAAATTTACATAAATATAAATGTAAAAACTAAGCTTAGGATTGTTCTAAGTTCTTTACTTTAGAAAGTCTCAAGTGAAACTAATTTTTGATTAGGACCTCTCCTCAAGCTTCTCGTCATCTTTTATTTTTCCTTTTCTTTTTACTATTTCCTTTTTCTTTTTCAAGATCTTTTTGATCCATTTTTTTATATATGTGTGAGGATTACTATATGTGGAGAAGTCTTTAAATGATTTTGAATTCCACTATCCTCTTTTGAAGTTAAAACTGATTACTTTCCTTCACTTGAAAAGATATATCTATAAACATTTTCCAAAAGAACCTTAAATGTTTGAAAATAAAAAATTCTAAGAATCCTTTGTTTTCCAAAAATACAATACTTCCTACTAAAGATAGTTAGTCATTTTCCCAAGCATTCTACTAAATATCCTTAACTTTAGGTTCACCCTTTTCATTACAAATTTCAACTAAGTTACCCTACTCCATTTTTATACTTAAAATTCTAACATTATTAAGATGACTCCACATAACAATAATCATTAGAATAAAGTATAAAACTATTTGTAGCACTTTTGAAAAAGTGGAAAGTTTAAATTTGAAACATTTTTCTCCCCCCCCCCCTAAACTTAGTTTTTAAATCATTTCGTAATCAAAATTTTATAATAAGCATAAAGAAAGAAAAATATTAAAGTGTTTTTTTTTCTTCCAAATTTTTATTTTTTTAAATATCCTAAGCAAGTCTAACACCTATAAGCCTAATATTTATTAGCAAATTCAATCAATTCCTCTAAGTTTATCAATGAAAAGGATTCCGATGCTAGGTCAAATCTCAACATTCTAACACAAGATTTACAAAAATCACTTCAATTTCATTCCAAATATTCAATATTGAGTTCAACAAACACAGAAAATACAAACACACACTTTAACGCAATATTTAACATACAAATAAAATTCACAAGTACACAATCATCATATAGATCAAACATCAAATAAACAACACAAACAATAACACAATTACATGACACCCTTCATCTTTTTCAAGACTTCACTCAATGTGATCAGAACCTTCATTTTCCCCATCGCATGATAGATTTCTATGAAGAAAGGAGTGAAATAAAGGGGCATAAGGAAATTCCAAGGCGGTTTTCTCATCAATCCAATTGTTCTCGGCATACATAGTTGCCTGATAATATTGAAAAGCAGCCATATGATTAGATTGGCGCTTCATTTGCTATTCCATTTGCTTATATTGATGGTAAATCTCATGCATCCTATGGCTTAGAAGTAGCAACTCCTCTTTAATCTTTTCAAAAAGGTTGATCATCCTCTCCAAACTCATTGCTAAATATCTATTGAAATAAGTTTGTGAATACTTGTGCACAAATTTATCATTTCTCTCCAAACTCATATTTCTATTCTCCATGGAATCTAAGAAATCCTTATCTCTATTTAAAATTCAGCTTTACTGGTTAATTAACGGAGAATATACTCATTGGGGATGAAGATAAGAAGTTTTATAGAAAAAGAATGGGTAAAAGCTGTGCTTTGGTAGTTTTTACCACGTCGTGTAACTGAGGTGCGTAGGTGCCAATTCTGGCACCTAGGTGCTAGTATAGCAGCTGCCTGGTGCTTAGGCGCCAATTCTGGTGCCTAGGCGCCAATTCTGGTGCCTAGGCTCTAGTGTTAAAAAAAAATACTGTTTCTCCTTGCGTCAAATTTTTAAAGGTTCTAAGCATATTTAAATCTTCATAAGGTGTTAAATAATTGGTATAAATTAAAAGGATGATCACATCATAAAATAATCAACATAAATCAAATCAAATTAATGAAAATATGGGTTGCCTCCCTAAAGCGCCTGGTTTAACGTCATTAGCCCAACTTATCCTTAAGTTTTACTTAGACTGACTCAGTTTTATTGGTTCTTTATAATATGACATGTTTTCCCCAATATAAGGTTTCAATCTTTGCCCATTTACTTTAAATAAATAATCAGTCTTTGGATCTCTTATATCCACTGCTCCATAAGGATAAACTTTTTCCAAAATATAAGTCCCGATCCATTTGGACTTTAATTTTTCGGGAAATAATTTCAATCGGGTATTATATAATAAAAATTCTTGTCCATGCTCAAAATTCTTCTTTAAAATCATTTTATTTTTAAATTCTTCATCTTCTCTTTATAAATTCTAGCATCCTCATAAGACTCATTTCTAATTTCATCAAGCTCATTTAATTGTAACAATCTCTTAGTATCCTTTAGATTATAATTAAATTCTTTTATCGCCCAATAAGCTTTATGTTCTAATTCAATAGGTAAATGACAGGGTTTTCCATATATGAGTTTATATGGTGACATACCTATAGAAGTTTTATAAGCAATTCTATAAGTCCATAATACAAAATCAAGTCTATCAACCCAATCAGTTCTTTCAGGATTTACAATTTTCTCCAAAATTCTTTTGATTTCTCGATTTGAGACTTCTGCCATTCCACTGGTTTGAGGGTGATAAGCGGTAGCAATTTTATGCTTACTTCTATATTTGCTAAGTAATTTTTGAATCTTAAAATTCTTAAAGTGACTTCCCTCATAAGTAATAATAATTCTTGGTATTCAAAATCTAGTAAAAATCTTTTTAATTAAAAATTTTGAAACACCTTTAGCATCATAATGAGATAAAGCTATAGCTTCAATCCATTTAGAAACATGATCGATAACTAATAATATATAAATAATTCTAGAAATTGGTACAAATGGTCCCATAAAATCCAAACCCAGTACATAAAAAATTTCAACTTCTAAGGTGAAATTCAGAGGCATTTCATATGTTCTAGAAATATTTCCTATTCTTTGACATTGATCACAAGCTTTTACATATTTCTTAACATCGTTAAATTATGTAGTCTAATAGAATTCAGATTGTAAAATTTTAAATGCAGTTTTATCAATACCAAAATGTCTTCCAAATTCTGAGTTATGACATTTGTGATTAATTTCATTAGTTTCATTATTAAGTACACATCTTCAAAGAACAGAATCTTTACATTGTTTAAATAAATAGGGATCATCCAAAAAAATAAAAATTTGAATCATGTATGAATTTATTTTTTTGATGGCTAGTTAATCCATATGGTAAAATATTACTAGCTAAGTTATTAACCATATCAGCATACCATGAAACTTGCCAACCAGAAATCGCATAAAGTTGTTCGTAAAGAAAATAATCATTAATGTCTTCTTCAAAAATTTAATCATTTTCAACTATTGAAAAATGGTTAGCAATTTGGTTATCAGTACTTTTTCTATCCACAATTTAAAAATCAAATTCTTATAAGAGAAGAACTTGTCTAATTAACCTTGGTTTAACATCTTTTTTTGTCATTAAATACTTACTAATATAATGATCTATATGGACTATACATTTTTCTCCAAGTAAATATGGTCTAAATTTATCAAAGGCATATACTAATGCAAATAGCTCTTTTTTAGTAGTAGAATAATTAATTTATGCTTCATTAATAGTTTTACTGACATAGTATATAACTTTAAAATTTTTATCATATTTTTGACCTAAAACAGCTCCAATAGCATAGTCACTAACATCACACATCAATTCAAATGGTTTTTTCCCAATTAGGTGAAAAAATAATAGGTGCCGTAATTAATTTTTTCTTTTAACGAATTAAATTCTTTTAAGCAATTTTCATTAAAATCAAATTTAGTGTCTTTTCCAAAAGATGGCATAGTGGTTTAGTAATTTTAGAAAAATCCTTTATATATCTTCTATAAAATCCAACATGTCTGAGAAAACTTCTTGCAGCTGTAACTAAAGTAGGAGGTTGTAGTCCAACAATAATTTGAATTTTTGCTTGGTCTACTTCCATACCATTTTTAGAAATTTTATGTCAAAAAAAAATTGCTTTTATAACCATAAATTGACATTTTTCCCAGTTTAGAACCAAATTTATTTCTTCACAATGTTTTAATACTTTAGTTAAATTGTCCAAACAAGAATCAAAAGTGGTTTGAAACATGAAAAAATCATCCATAAAAATTTTAATTACTTTCTCAATTAAATCACAGAAAATCAACATCATACATCTCTGGAAAGTTTCAGGTGCATTACATAACCCAAGAAACATTCTTCTAAAAGCAAAAGTTCCATAAGGACTAGTAAATGTAGTATTTTCTTGATCTTCAAGAGTTATCAAAATTTGATGGTAACCAAAATATCCATCCAAAAAGCAAAAATATGAGTGTCCAGGTAATCTATCTAACATTTGATCCAAGAAAGGTAAAGAAAAATGATCCTTTCTAGTAGCAGCATTTAGTTTTCTATAATCGATACAAATTCGCCACCCAGTGACTTCTCTTGTTTGAGTTAATTCATTATTTTCATTTATTGCAACAATCACTCCCCCTTTCTTGGAACATAATGAATTTGACTAACCCAAGAACTATCAAAAATAGAATAAATAATTCCAGCATCTAATCATTTTCAAATTTCTTTTTTTACTACCTTTTTCATGATTGGATTTAATCTTCTTTGAGGTTCAACACTTGGTTTATAATATTCTTCCATTAGAATTAGATGCATACAGATAGAAGGGCTTATTCCTGTTATATCTGTTATTGTCCAACCAAAGAATTTTTATAATTTTGTAAAGTTTCTATTAATTTATTTTCTTGATCTTTAGTCAATTCAGATGATATTATTATAGGTAAGGTTGATGAATTCCCTAAGAAAGCATACTTTAAATGAGTAGGTAATACTTTTAATTCAAGTTTAGGAGCCTTTTCAATTGAAGGTATTATAGATTCACTATTTTTAGTTATTTAAAACTTCCCAATTTTCATGAATTTAATTACAATTTTTAGGATCACTTTTATTTATATCTTGTATTTCTTCATGATCATTTAACTCTTCAACTTTTTCCTTAGAAATAACTTCACACTTTCTTGATCATGCTTAACTATTATGTAATAAAAAATATCCATCATATAACACTTTTCATTAACAAGATACCTCATAGATTTAAGAACATCAAATGTTACTTCCTCGTCATTAACTCTCATGGTTAACTACCTTTTTTGCATATCAATCATAGCTCAACCAGTAGCAAGAAAATGTCTTTTTAAAATAATTGGAATCCCTTTATCTTCTTCCATATAAAGTACAATAAAGTCTACATGGAAGATAAATCTATCCACTTTAACTAATATATCTTCTATAATTCATTTAGGATAAGTAGTAGATCAATCAACCAATTGCAAGGTTACAGTAGTAGGAGAAATCTCTCCTAAATCTAACCTTTGAAAGATGGATAAAGGCATGATATTAATGCTAGCTCCTGAATCACATAAGGTCTTACCATAAAATTATTCTCCAATAGCACTTGGTATAGTGAAACTTCTAGGATCTTTAAGCTTATGAGGATGTTTTTTTTGAATTATTGCACTGTATTCTTCACACAATGCAATAGTTTCATAAGCTTTGAATTTCCTTTTTTAATTTAATATTTGATTGTAAGTTTTTGAATATTTCAAAATTTTTTGAAAATTGTTGATCAAGCTTCTGTTGTCTAAGTCTTTAAGGAAAAGGAGGTGGTATTCTTTCTACATCATTTCTTTTTGGAGAAACAGATTTCTCTTCTTTTTCAGAATCAATTTCTTTAGGTTTCTTTATTTCTTCCATCTCTTTCTCATTTTCAACTTTATTTTAAGTTTTTTCCTTTAATTCCTTTCCACTTCTTAGTTAAACAACTTTAATTTGTTCTTGCACATTATCATTTATTTCCACATCACCAAGGAGTGTTTCTTGAGTTCTATTACTAATTTCATTAGCAAATTATCCTATTTGATTCTAAATATTTCTTATTGCCACATTTTAACTTTGTAACTGATTACACATTTGTAAAATTAATTTTTTCTATAAACAACTTATTTTCCTTAAATTGTCGATTAAAACAAGGAGGATAAGGAGGTCAATAATTTGAATTTCCTTGATTATTCCAACATCCAGTTGGGTTTATCTGATTACTTCCCTATTAAAGATTTCCATTATATCACTTAAAATTTAGGTGATTCTTCCAACCTGGATTATAGTAATTAGAATATGGGGTTATTAGTTTTGCTAGCTATGGCTTGTAATGTTTCTAAAGATGGATAATCATTCATATTTCTTAAATTTTCATTATTCACTTGAGGTATTTGAGACAGATTCATAACATTGTTATCCAATTGTTTAGATACTTTTGCTACTTGAGAAGCTAAAATAGAAAAAGGCATCATTATCATAAATATTAGCCACTCTTTTAGGATTTAATCTTTCAGAATTCCATTGAAAATTATCAGTTATCATTTCTTCAATTAAAGTATAAGCTTCATCGAATGATTTTTCCATTAAAGAACCTCCGGCAGGCGCATCAAAAATAGATCTAAGGGAACATACTAATCCTTTATAAAAAGTTTGAATGATTAACTAATCTGGTAATGCTTGGTGAGGACACTTCCTAAGGAGTTCTTTAAATCGTTCCCAAGCTTCATAAATTGTTTCTCCCTCATATTGAGAAAACAAAGCTATATCATTTCTAAGTTTAATAGTTTTAGAAGGAGAAAAATATTTAGCCAGGAATTATTGTGTCATTTCTCCCCAAATTTTAATAGATCCTATAGCTAATGAATTTAACCACATCTTAGCTTTATCCCTTAAAGAAAAAGGAAAAAGTCAAAGTCTTATAGCATCATCCGATACACCATCACATTTGAAAGTAGCACAGAGTTCTAAAAACTTGTAAGATGTAAATTTGGATCATCATTTGGTGATCCCCCAAATTGATTATTTTGCACCATCTGTATAATAGCAGATTTAAGTTCAAATGAGTTTGCTGCTACGACAGGGATTTGTATACTTAAATGAATTTCATCTGTTGTAGGGTTAGCATACTCTCTTAAAGGTTTTTGTAAATTTTGTTGCTCATTATCTTCAATTGTAATTTCAGGATTATTTTGAGGTATATTCACCATTTCTTGAATATTTTGAAGTTGTTTCTCTTTTCTTATTTTTCTTATAGTTCATTCTAATTCAGAATCATAAGGCACTATACCTTCAGATCATGAACTACACATACAAAAATAAAAATATTTTATGAAAATAAAATATTATATATTTAGATCTATATATATATATATTATATTATATTATAACTTTGTTTTTAATCCACTTTTAAGTTAAAATTAATATCCCCGAAAACGGCGCCAAAACTTGACCTGAATGCAATTACTCAGATAATTAAACTTACAAAGATAGGTAAACTTGACCCTAAAATAGGCGGCTAGTGTGCAAGATTTAAATATTTTATAGATAATGATAAAAAAAATACTAGGGATATTACACAAATATACGTGTTTCAAATAATATAGGATTTTCTTTTTAAAAACCTCAAATATTGATCTCATGAGGAAATTTGAGAAAATTAAAAAAAAATTAAATAAAATAAAGTGCTAATTTTAAATCTCTAAATAAAAATAAAATTAATCTTACTAAACCTTCACAATTATGCAAGTAAATGTCTAAGCACACGAATAAAATACTTAATTTAAAATACTTTCTCCTTAATTTTTTTATATAATAAGTAGAGGAATACATATTGTTTAGAAATTAAAAATGGTGTATTGTGACAAATAGGAGCATAAAAATTCTTTACCCTTTGATCCAGGCATAAAGAACATTGACTAGTCTATTGGTTGGTGTAGGATGTATTATTAGTAGTGCTGTGTAGATTCCAGACTCTCACTTCTAGATTATCCACTGTGCCCTCTCTATAAAACCTACCAGTGACCCATTTTTCCTCATTTTAAACCAATATGATAAAATTTATCCTGTCACTCTAAAAACATTCAAATCTATGCCCTTCAAATCTTATCTCCCTATCTATTTGCAGTCCTCTTCAGTTGATAACTTCTGATCTTCTAAAGTGAAATACGATACTTACAAGTTAAGAAATCTTAGTCCATAGTTAGGTCTATAAGATTTCTTTACAGGTTTTAACAATACAATTGGTCAAGTTGTAAAGAAAAAGAAGTTTAGTTAAAATATCATCACAATTTTTAATAAGAAAAAAAAAAGTTCTTAAACAAAAATTCAAACCTCTTGACTTAATCACATTATATTTGTAAGGAGAAAGAGAAGGAAAATACTCAGAAAGCATTTAACTAACACAACAAAACATATTCATAAATTTTAAATCTAAAGCACAAAACTTAAGATTTAAGTTACAAATACTTATTTGGAATGTACACCAAAGCAATCTTTTGAAATTCTCTGACTTTTCTGACTCTTTACAGAACTTTAAACTTCAGGGAATCTTAAAAATTTCACTAAACTCTTACAAACTTGACTTTAAGGTGAAATAAACTATGTGTTAAGTAAGAATGACTCTAAAACAACCCCTCTTGATAGCCAAAATAATCTATGTTTATAGAGCTTCAAAAATGACTTACTTAAGGCACCTCTTCAAAATTCGTTTACATTCAACAAATCTTCTAGAAAATAATTGTGGCACCTAGACGCCAGGTCAAATTTTTAATTAGCCACCTTTTTGCTCCAAGTGACACACCTCTTCATCAAAATGTGTCTAGATCCATTGTATTCTTCATTTAAAATGTGCTCTACCATCTGTGGTCTTCTAGAATACTTTAGACCCGCTAAAATTCAAATTTTAACCACTCTAACCGACTCTGGCACTTAGGCCCCAGACAAAAATTTTCATTTTTCTTCATAAATCCCCAATTTTGCTCCATTTTGCTTCTTTTATACTTAAACTCATCTTCTTATACATGCAACCAAAAACATAAAAGTACATTATATTAAAGCATAATATCCTTAAAAATATAAGAATAATTCATCCATAAAAATAGTAAATTTTAAGGTAGATCAGTAGCATTCTCCAATTTTCTTCTTATCTACATGATTGGAAACATCTTTAACAAAAATTAATGCTAAAATTATTTTTTCTCTGTCTTTATTTTGTTAACTAATTTATTTTAATTTATGGTTAAATCAAATTTATTATTAAATAAATAAAATTTTCAGGCGATTCTCATCATTTTTTTTTATATTCAACTAGGCATCCCATGTTTTATTCAATTCCTAAACTCAACTTACCTAGCCATGCATGAACTAATTAAAATTTTTAAGTTTAACTATTACATTTGTATATAAATTTGAATGTTAAAAATTCAACGGTTTATTTCATGAGTGTGTAGTTTTAATGATGTGGTGTGATTTCACCAATGATGTATAAGATACTCGGTGATAAAATTGAAAAAAACTTTTTAGAACTCTTGTCACTTTGAAGTTTAGGTTTTTTACAACTGAAATATATATATATATATATATATATATATATATATATATATATATATATATATATATATATATATATATATATATAAAGGAGCCAACCTAAGCTCCCTATATATTTAATTAAGAAACAGTACAAAAAGGACAGGAAGAAGGACCCAAATAAAAAACACATAAATTCCTAGGGGTTCCATTCTTCATATTACAACTCCACATAAAGTAAAGCAAATGGTTACAAGTAGTGTAATAACCAATCCATACAAGTATACCAATATCTATAATGATCTTTGGATAAAGGTCAAAAGACAAAATTAGTTGGTCTATACTCACAGGTGGGGAACAGCAAAGAGGTCTCCACATAGCAGGAGTTTAAGAGGGGGAGGAGGAGTGGAAGAGAGAACCACAGAAGAGGTGTGTGATCCAATTTGAGCTAATTAATCTGTAGGTTTGTTGCCCTCTTTGTAAATGAAATTGAAACTGACCATTAGTTGGGATTTGAGGGAATGAATCTTCTGGACCCATTGAGTGTGTTTCCAGGATGAGGAGATATCAGTCTTAATCAATTGGCGTAGGACCTGGGAGTCACCTTCAACAATTAAGAATTGCCACTAATTTATAATGGCCAGTTTAATAGCCCAGTAGACAGCAATTAATTCAGCTTCCAATGCATCAGAGGCAATGATGGGGGCATGGAAGAATAGCAGGCAAACACCTAAATGAGTTCTGAAAATTCCCCCCTATGCCAACCTCCCAATTACAGAAGCTACCACATGTGTTGACTTTAAGGGAGTGAGAGCTGGGGGTGTGCCAAGTCACCTTAATAATCCTTGGGGGATTTATTTTGGAGGTTATGGGGATGGAGTAAATATTGCGAAATTTTTTGTATTTAATGAGCTTGAGCAGATAGGTAAGACAATGTCTGACCAATTTCTTCACACATGGTGGTTTTCCCTCAAAAGTAGCCTGATTTCTGGACATCCAGATGAATCAAGCAGTAAGTAAAGGATTGACACCAACTCCATTGTTATGCTAGCCAGCCCAGCAGGTAAAGAGGTCATCCCACTGTAGTTTTTGGGAATTCAAGGTGAAAGAGTTAAGAAGTTTGTTCTAGACTTTCTAGGAGAATTGACAAGCAAAGAAAAGATGGGAGATAGATTCTTCAGCATTTAGACAAAGTCTGCAACAAGAAGGACCGCTTAGTCCCTTTAGCTTAAGGATGTCATATGTGGGGAGGAACCTTTTAAAAATCCTCCAGCAGAAAAGGTTCATAGAAGAGAAAAGATAACAATTCCAAATGTTATCTCCCTAGGGAACTTTCTCCCAATTGTATAACTTGGAGTAGATGGCCTTGCACAGGCTTTAGTTTTGGTATGCTTGCCAGATAATTTGATCAGCTCTACTTCTGTCAAACTGCCTTGCAGATACTTGACTAGCAGATGGAGCCTGTAGAAGGGTTTGAAGAGTGGGTAAGGACCAACTATCCCCACCCAACAGTCAGCCACCTGAAGTTTAAAATTTAAATTGGTAGTGCAAGGTTGCAATCACTCAATGCGACATCAATGATCTAACCATATATTGAGTTCCCCTTTACCAAGGTTCCATAGAAACATATGTTCTGCCAAAGGCCTAATTTCTAGAATGGCCACCCATAATTTAGAGTCATCCAATTTTTTGACAGCCTGAGAGGGGTGGGAGATCTTGCAGTATTTTCCAGATAGGAATTTGTCCTAGTGTGAGTCCTGGGATCTGAACTTAAGCCAAAGTTTGCAAAGATTTACTTGAATAATCTGCTGAAGCCCTTTGAATCCCAGACCTCTTGCCCAAGCAAGTTTAGCCACCTTTTGCCAAGAAGCCCAGTGAATTTGATGTCTTTGACCTGCACAAAGGAAGTGGTTGAAAGCTCTTTCAAACTGCAGTTGAGTGCTTTTCTTCATAGTAGTCATTTGTAATGCATAAGAGGGGAGAGTGGTGATTATACTCTTGAGCAATGTAAGTCTACCTCCATTTAACAAGTAGAGATGGGTTCAGTTGGCCAAGTAATGGCTAACTTTATTTAAAATCTCATCAAAATGGTTTTGTTTAGTTCTGCCAGTAGTGAGCTGCACTCTAAGGTATCTAAGAGGGAGTTGGGTGCAGAAAAATCCAGTATAACTAAGGATCCAGTTCTTACAGTCATGGAAGATCTTGTTAGGGAAAATGATTTGGCACTTTACATGATTGAAATACATGCCTGAATGGTTTTGAAAAAGCTGAAGACTTTTATAGACTTGCTTCATAGCATTTTTAGTAGCATCGGAGAAGATCATAACATCATCAGCATAAATCAGATGGGAAATTAAAATATTGGATTTGTGATGGTACCTTATGGAATTGTGAGAAATTAGTCGATGATTCAACATTTTAGAGAAATAGTATATTGCCAGAATAAAGAGAGTAGGGGAAAGGGGGTCCCCTTGTTTCAGCCCTCTAGATGCAGAGAAAGAACCCCAGCATGAATCATTGATGAGAATGGAGTGAGAGTTGGTGTTAAACCATCTGTGAATCAGACTACAAAAATCTCTGTGGAAGCCCCTAACAGTAAGGATATCCATAATTAATTCCCAATTTATAGTGTCATAGGCTTTCCTTATATCAAACTTGTGGATTAAGTTGCCCCCCCTACAGTGCTTGTTCAGATCCAAAAGAAGCTTTTGGGCCAGAAAAATATTATCTGAGATGGATCTTCCCTTGAATAAATCAGTTTGATTCAGGCTAATAAGCTTCTCCAGGTTGAAGTCTAGAAAAAATGATCTTGCTAGTGGCTTTACTGAGAACAGAAGTAAGGCAAATGGGTCTTGACCGGCGGACTTTATTTATGCAAGAATGTATGAACTCAAATTTATATATGTTTATAATGATTTTGTAAAGTCCAAACACTCAACGCAAGCATACGTATCATATCATGTAATACAGGGCTCTAATGGAGTCCTGGATATCGATCCTATAGGGAAGTTCGAAGTATAAGAAAGAGTTTCACAATATATATAATATAGCACTGAAATCTGATATTTAAATTGCACTTAAAGTTTTCTACTTACTTCTACTACCACTATGCAGAAAACAAAAATAATTAATTAAACTACAATTACTTCTAACAACTTTGAAAATAGAATTAACTAGCAGACACACTAAACTATATGTTTAGATTGATATGGAAAAATTATCCTGTTATTGTGCCAAATAGGAGCATAGATGTTTCTTCACTCTTAAAAGAGTACCCCCTCTTCTAAGCATGAAAAGAACATTGACATATCCTATGTTTAGCCACTAAATCTAAGGCTAGGCTGGGAAGATATCGGCTCTCACTTCGGAGCTCCCACTCACCCTTCACCCGAAGGCTAACCTTTGATATTTAGTTACTAATCTTAGAACCAATTTGGGGATTTCAGCCTGTCACCCTGAAATCTCCACATTGAAGTCCATCAAAACACATTTCCTTATTTATTTGCACTCAATTCCCATGAACTACGCAATTTATCCATGAACATTGAATGGATTTTTCATTATTGTTGTAGGACAATAAATCCTTTCAAAATTAATGTTCGAAAACATATTTTAACATTCCAATTGGATAAATTGAAAAGTAAATTTAGTTTGAAATGAAAAACCATCACAATTTCTTCAATACATAAAAGCACATCAAATCCACATCAATACATCACCTCATCTCTATGCAAGAAGAAAGACAAAAGGAGACTACTTATAATTCATGAAGAAGATACAATAAAACATGCATTTTATATATAAAAGAAAAATCATACAAACCACAAAAAAAATACAAATTATCTCTTTCTCTTCCCCAATGCAATTCCCTTGAAGATCCTTTGAATTATTTTCTCTCTTCTTTACAACACTTGATTCTCTCTTTAGAATGGAATGTAAGAAGCAATCTCTCACTTTACATCTTCTCCTGTACTCCTTAGAGAAGAATTCCTCTCAAATCCTCACTTCTACATACTCTTCTCCTAAACCCTAACACTTAACACACACTAAATCACTAAGAGAGAGCAAGAGAAACCACGAGAACGCCCCTCTTTCTGTCCAAAAATAGTTACTTATAAGTTAGGGACGAAACCCCAAGAGTTTCCATAGGCATCCATTCAAAAAGTCGCCAAAACTCTTCAAATTTGAATTCCACCGACTTCGGGCACCAGCAGCGTCAGATAGGGGACCAGCGGCGCTCTATCCTGCCATTAAATTCTGAAGTCTCTGGAAAATGGCGCCGGCAGCGCCAGAACATGTTTTCCACCTTTTTGTTCATATTTGCTCCTTTTTTCTCTGCATTCATTCCTTTTCACTTCTTTTCACTCCAATCATCTAAAATCATCATATATGCAACAAATCATGAAAAATACCTTTCTTTAAAGTGCAATATCACAAAAAATGGGTAAAATTATATAGCAAAAACTGTATATATTTTTGATGCATCAAAATCCCCCAAACTTTAACTATTACTTTTCCTCAAATAATCCTTTTACTACATAAAATTATAACTTTAGGCAATGTACTTTTCAACTGTAGGACACTAAAATTTTTATTTCAAAAGAATATATTGGTTAGATTTTTAGAAAGAAATTTAGTAACTCAGGTTAACACTATAGGTATAAGAATATTCAACAATCAAGTCCAAGGGTTCTAGTTTTCTATTTATTTTAAGATGAACCATAATTTGTCATATTAAGAGTGCCTTAAAAGATTATGTGAAAAATGAGTTCATGCAAACTTTATTAGAATGTAGGCCAATACTTTAAACATAAATTCAGAAATGAAATCAAGTTTTCCCTTTAGGGTGACTCAAGGGAAACCAATTTTTGATTAGGCATCTCCTCAAGCTTCTCCTCAAAAATATTTTTCTTTCTTTTTCTTCTCTTTTTTTTTTCTTTTTGGGATTGTTTTTCAATCCTTCTTTTCTTTTATTTTAATGAGGATTACTATATATGGATAGCCTTTAATGATTTTAAACTTCACTCTCCTCTTTCTATAGTTCAAACTTGAGACACCTCCTTACTTTATGGTTAAGTACAAGCTTTATTATGCATCATAAAGTCACAATCTCTTCTTAACACACAATACTTTAAGTCCCTTAACTTTTCAAAAATACAATTTTCTTTACTTTAAATAGTTAACTATACTCAAATCTTTTCATAACAAATATCTTACTTCTATATAATTAACCTTTATTACTAAAAATTTTCATCCAATCCTTCCATAATATTCAACTGAAATAAAAAGTTTTAGTTATTTACAGTGAGGTTCAACTGCCAGAAGTTATGCTAATAATTTTTGAAAATATAATACTTGAAAACAAATAAAAGTTAATATTTCTCTACCCTCCCCCAAACTTAAGATTTTCAATAAATTTGAAACAGTTGAGAGTAAAAGAAAACTAACATTTCTATGTTGGAATCTTGAAATCTTCAACAATTATCTGATATTAGTCAAAATTTACAACTAGCAGCATGAAACAATTAGTAGCAGTGATATAAAAGTTTTAAAAACTTGCATGGGTAAAGAGAAATTAACTTTAAACATCTAAACATCCAACAAAACACTATAATTTTAAACAAAACATCACAATACTACACGGTCCAGCTAACAATTTCGATGTTTCAGTACAACATAACAGTACACCAACAGGGTTACACATCACATGAAAGAAATAAATAACTACTACATCTCAGCAGTACAAAACAACACAACAAGAACAATAGAAATATAAACAAACAATCTACCAATCTCCAACACCAGGATCAGCAGGGTCATCAGCAAGATCGGGTCTATATGGTGTATAACTGGGGCAAGTAGAAAATATCACATCAGACTCCCTCCCTCATAAATCTGACCTGAGCATCATAATGGACAATATCGAACTCAAATCTCCTCTGCAGATAATCTTCATTCACATCACTCCTTGTCTCAAATACATCCATTCGACCATGGAGTCTATCCACACTAGCACTCTGTAATTTCAGTTGCTCCATAATATCAGATAAGGTAGGCGACTCAGATGTAGATGGAACATCATAACTCGTAGTAGGAATATCAATACTCGTACGCTCAACTTGGGCTCCCACATGAGACTCGTAAGTACGGATAATAGTCTTTGTGATTGGTCTCAATGGTATAGCCACTTCTTCAAAACTGTTAAACTCCACTCCAGACTGAACACACAGGGCATGAACTAAGCAGGATGCCCTAAACCACTAGTGGTCTCACCTCTAGCAATAGTTTGAATGTTCTTGTAGATAATAGCTCCAATATCAATCTTTTTCATCTTCTGAATACATTAGTTTAAAATCTCTCTATCCCTTGTAACTTTGTTGTGGTGATAAGATGGTAATAGTCTCGCAGAGATGAAATAATGCCATACTTTTGATGCAACATTCAATGTGGAAGCGGGGAAGTTAATTAACTGTTTTTTGACTTACTATCCATTCCCCTCTTCTGTCAGTCAGAAAGCAATCACTTCTATCATATTCTCCCATCGAGTGTCAAAGTTTTTGTATTCACAAACAAATGGTTCCTGAGTCTAATAGAAAGCATTGATATGCTGAGGAGTAAACTCAATCATTTTTCCTCTAACTAGCACATACTCAGTCTCAGTCCAGGGTATATTTGAATAGAACTCTCTAACAACTCCCATAACAACATTCACAGTAAAGTAACAAAATCACTCCCAGTTCCATTCTGCAATTAACTGTTCTACAGATCCCCCAGGACTATCAAAAGTTCGATCCTGGATACACTTCTTATTGTAAAGGTATGAGTTAAAGCGAAATTGGGCTTTGATATTAACGAATTTCTCCTCATCAAAATCCAATTTCCTCCTCCCTTCACTCATCCTTGGAGCCACGTGAATTTCTAGAATTTGCAAGAAAATTCCAAAATATCCTAAATTCATAATGTAAGAAACTCCAAATATAATTCTAAACAAGTAAGAGCAAATTTCATCATGGAAATCTCAAAATCTCTTTAAAACTCCAAAAATTCCAACCTAAGCAATGTGAGAGATTTCCATGGTGAAAATAAAAAAAATTAACTTAGAGTGAAGCTCTTACCAAGAGAAGTGTAGATCCTATGTCGAAAAGCTTTGAAATCTCTTTAAATCCAAGATCTAGCAAGCCTTAGATCTTCAAAATTGCAAAAATGGAGGAGGAAGACGAAGCAATAGAAAAATTTGCGGGTCCCAAGGTAAAAATTGCGAAAACAAAATTTTTGGCCTTTTACTGGGTTTGGGCACTAGCGGCGCTCTATAGTGCGCTGGCGGTGCTCTATTTAAGAAAACAGCTAAACTCTTTAGATTTGGGCGCCGACGGCGCCAGTCCAAAATATTTTCTGGGTCTGAAATTGTTTTTCGTAATTTTGATTATTTCGACATCCACAATGATGTTTAACACTTAAATAGGCATTTACATCATCTCACAAGCAATTATTAACATAATTCTAATATACAACAGACTTATATATATAAAATCTAAGTTACAACATAAACACCAAATATGTTCATTCAAACCAAACCAACTCTTGGATGTTTAGTGTTGCAAGTACTCTACGATAGGAAAACACTAAAATCTAAGCACACAATGAAAGTAAGCATATCCAAATCCAAATTCAAATTATGAAGCAAAGCATATACTACACACACCAAGCATACATAAGCAGAGTAAACTAAAAACACAACAAACATAAGTAGAATCAGAGTAAAGTAAACACATAACAAACATAAGTAGAATCCATTAATTACTCCACATCAGTTTCAGAACTATCCTCTCCTCTAATGTCTCCAATCGATTACTGATGCACTAAAAAATTATAAAATGGAGCAAAATGGAAATTCGTCAGATGATTCCTCAGCAATCACCGCGTTCTTCTTCATTAAGTTAATCAAACCCATCTCAATTCAACCAGTGTGATCGAATTGTTTCTTCATTCTCTAATCTATATGATCGAATAAATTAGAAATGTTATTGATTGCATTCATAACATTTTATATCTGTTTCTCCAACTGTTTCATCCTCTTCAATATCATTCTGGAACCTTCAGGAAAATAGGGTTGAATCGGTTGTGAAGTCTGTGTTGGTTGATCGGCAAGTAAATTCATGTCATCTTCATCTCTCACTGTCTAGTACTCATAAGAATTAGTTGGATCAATAGGCCTCCATGGAAGAAGAACATTTTCCCAACTTTCATTTGGATCTTGTGATTGACTACATAATAGAAATATGGTGGACGGGTGTCCAAGCCCATATTTAGATCCATGAATAATTTATCCCAAATCTGATTTCACAATGATATTACCAATGTCAATCGGTCTCCCAGCTTGAATACAAAAATTCAAAATGGTACTTTCCTTGGTAACCTTGCTAATCTTCAATGTTGGAAATAACTTTGTCGAAATAAAGTAGTGCCACTGCTTTGACACTGGATTGAGAGATGCAGATGGGAAACTAATTCTCTCTAAATTGCCAATCCTCATTCTCATCCATCAAATATCGATACACATCATTCATATTATCTCGTGTGGCATTGAAATTAGAACAATGGCAAATGGGTACGTTCTCGATCATAAAGAGATCATTAATTCATGCAGGAGTGAATTGCATAAATCTACCACGCACAAATACGAACCCTTGGTTGATCCCGTGAAGATTTGCATAGAATTCTTTCATGACAGGAACAACAACGGCAGTGGTAGTGTAGCAAAGCACTTCCCAACGTCTCTCCTTAATAATTTCTTCAATTCTAGTAGTAGGATTATCCATACCTCGATTTATGAAGCCTCTTTCCTTGATAATCCTTCCCTTCATCATAACTTTGTTGAACAAACGTTGTGCTTCCAAACTTATGAACTTCCTTTAGTTGAAAACACGAGATTGAGGGGTTTCAATGGAATAGGAATCCATGGGATGCGAATTGGGAATGGTAGTTTTCATTTTCTGGAGTTAGGAAGTCAAAAATGGAGTTTAGGGAGTTATAAGGACGAAGGTCCCGCTCAAAACTGCCAAAACTCGCATTTTAAACTTAAAAACAATCAACAGGTTTTGGCCAAAAATATTCCAATTTCTCAATAGGGCTCTGGCGGCGCTAAAACCTGTAAGTTCAGTGTAACAACTGTGATAGGGCGCCGGCGGCGCCAGTGGTAATAAATTCTCACCGAACTTTGTTTGGCCTAAAATATTCCAATTTCTCAATTCGATCCACCATTTATCAATTTTTAAAGTATTTAGCAGTAATTAGGATTCAAAAACAACTATATAAAAAGCACAACTACATCAAACAAGCAAACACACCATAAAGATACATATGGTTGCCTCCCATAAAGTGCTTGGTTTAACATCGTAAGCCCGACAAACCATTAAATTAATGAAGATGACTTAGTATTAAAACCTCTTTGAAGTCAGGTCGAAACTCGTCAAAGTAAGGCTTTAATCAATGCCCATTAACCTTGAAAATCTTTCCAGTATCAGGATCTTTAATATCAACAACTCCAAAAGAATGAACTTTTACAACTGTAAAAGGTCCTAACCATCTAGACTTGAGCTTTCCAGGAAATAACTTCAATCTTGTGTTGTATAATAAGACTTTTTGTCCAAATTCCAAGTTCTTTTTCAATATTTTCTGATCATGCCATAATTTCATTTTATGTTTATAAATTCTATCATTGTTATAAGATGCATTTCTAATCTCTTCAAATTCATTAAGTTACATAAATCTTTTCTCTCTAGCATTTTCCAAATTAAAATTCAACTCTTTTATTGCCCAATATGCTTTATGCTCCAATTCAACCGGTAAATGACAAGTCTTACCAAACACAAGTCTATAAGGAGACATTCCAATAAGGGTTTTAAAAGCAGTCCTATAAGCACATAAAGCACTATCTAATCGAGCAGACAAATCTAATTTATGATTGTCCACAGTTTTCTCGAAAATTCTTTTAGTTTCATGATTAGACACTTCTGCTAAAACACTAGTCTGGGGATGATAAGCAGTAGAGATTCCATGAATAATATTATATTTCTTAATTAATTTCTTAATTCGATTATTCCTGAAGTGAGATCCACCATTAGTTGTGATCACTCTTGACATTCCATATCTTGTAAATATATTTTTTCTTTAAAAATTTTGAAACACTCTGAGCATCACATCTAAGTAAAGCTATAGCTTCAATCCATTTTGAGACATAATCAACGGTAACCAATATATATAAATTTTCAAATGAAGGAGTAAATGGTCCCAAAAAATCTAATCCCGATACATCAAAAATTTCAACTTCCAAATTATAATTTAGAGGCATTTCTTTTTTTCTAGAAATATTACCTACTCTCTGACATTGATCACATGATTTAATATATCTCTAAACATCTCTAAATAGAGTAGGCCAATAAAATCCAGATTGTAGAATCTTAAAAGCAGTTTTATCAGTACCAAAATGGGCTCCAAATTCAGAATCATGACATTGTTGAATAATCAAATTTGTTTCTTCTTGTGGCATACATTTTCTAATAATCAGATCCTTACACTATTAATATAGATAGAGCTCATCCCAAAAATAAAATCTTGCATCATATTTAAACTTCTTTTGTTGTTGCCTTGTTAAATCAGATGGTACAATATCACTTACAATATAATTCACAATATCAGCATAGCAAGGCAAATTACTTCCCATAATAGTATAGAGTTGCTCAACAGGGAAAATTTCAGTAATTTCTTTTTCAAATTCAAATAATTTATCATACTCTATTCTTGACAGATGATCAGCTATTTGATTATCAGCTCCCTTCTTATCAACTATCATAAAATCAAATTCTTGCAGAAGAAGTATCCATCTAATAAGTCTAGGTTTCGCATCCTTCTTTTGCATTAAATATTTGATAGCCGAATGGTCTATATGCACAATACTTTTAGGTCCAATTAAAGAAGGTCTAAATTTTTCAAAAGCAAATACTATAGCTAATAACTCTCTTTCATTAGTGGTATAATTAATTTGAGCCTCATTAAGAGTTTTACTAGCATAATAAATGACTTTGAAAACATTATCTTGCCTTTTCCCCAATGCTACTCCAATCACATAATCACTAGCATCACACATAAGTTCAAATAGTTTCTCCCAATTTGGTGAAACAATTATAGGTACAGTGATTAATTTCTCTTTCAACAATTTGAAAGCTCTCAAGCATTCATCATTAAAATCAAATTTTATGTCATTTTCTAAAAGTCGACACAAAGGTTTGGTAATTTTAGAAAAATCTTTAATATATTTCCTTGAAAATCCTTGTGTCCTAAGAAACTCCTCACCTCTCTCACAGTAGTGGGTGGCACCAATCTCTCAATCACTCTAGTTTTTGTAGGATCGACCTCCATACCATGTTCAGAAATTTTATGCCCAAGCACAATTCCTCCTGCAACCATAAATCGACATTTCTCCCAATTCAGAACTAGATTTGTTTTCTCACAGAGATCCAAAACTTTTAATAAGTTTTTCAGGAAAATTTCAAATGACGTCTTGAATACAGAGAAATCATCCATAACAACATCTATTCCATTAGCTATCATACTACTGAAGATAGATATCATACATCTCTGAAATGTTGCAGGTGCGTTACACAGTCCAAAAGGCATTCTATGAAAAGCAAAGGTTCCATAAGGGCTAGTAAATATTGTATTTTCTTGATCCTCAGGAGAAATAGGTATTTGATGGTGTGGGCATATTTATAAGTTATGTGTTTTGAAAAGGGGTCACCTACAGAAGTTGTCGACGAATTTTCAGATTTTGAATTTAATTTAAAAATATATATATAATTTAGAAAGTAGCATTTGATTTTTGAAAATAATTTTTAAGTTTGAAATTTTTAAGATATGAAATCAAATCGATCTCACATCCCAAATAGTTTATATAAACGAGCACCGCATCACAAACTGTGTATCTATCCTCAGGAAAAGACACATTGCTTAATGATGGGGCTCGATTAAATAAACTAGAAGATTTGTGACATCTGTTTGGTCTGCGAACCAATTTTATAAGCCGACAAGTTCGCCTGCTTAATATAAAGAAATTAAGTAGGGTTTATATTACCTGGGTTCTTAAAGTTCCCTATAAGGGTAAGCCCCTATAGTTAATTACATCTTAAATGTCCGAAGACACCCAAGAAAACTCTCGATAATGATCAGTGGTTTTGCTCTCTAGAATTTCAAAGTTTAATCTTTTTAAACAATTTGACTCTGGAAATTTCAATAGGGAATAACTCAAATTTGGAACAATTTATTTTAAGAATCCAAAGGAAGAGAAGTAGGGGATGTCACGGACCCGAAGTGAACTTCGATGACTTCCGAACTATCCTATGGTTTGGCTTCAATTTGAGAGTTTATATAATCTTGTAATCCTGCCAATTTTAGTTAATTAGGACTTATACTTATATGACATAATCATACAAATAGCCTCGAAGATGCGAGGGTTTATATCATACCGAACGACTACCTCAGAGTCCTAAGACCGGTTAGGGCTTAATTTCCATAATATGATTATGCAAATGTCTAATGAAAAGTTAAGGATTTATGTTGCACTAGGCAGACTACCTCGAAATCCTATGGCTTTGTTATTTAATTCTAAGAAAGATTTTGCTGATGTAGATTCATGTTTTGCTGACGACGATGGTCGTGCTGCCCACTATGCTCCAAGCTCCTTGTTGTTACAGAAGGTTTAGTTTTGGAAAGTGAAAATCAGGAGATGAGAGAAGCGTTCCGGTTTAGAAAAGTCTTGAGGTTCAGGTGTTTTAACATTTTGTTAGGGGAATCTTAAAGTTGGTTATAACAACACCGGTTAAGATCCCACGGTTCCATCATTCCGGCATCGTTATTTTTATCGGATTCACTTAGTCCAAATGAATTTGCTAAACTCAACTAAATGAGTTCCACACTTTAATTTAGACCGTGGGAAATCCCATTAGCAACACGTAGGTTACATCATTTGAGGTATTCCCGATCCAACAAGACATTTTAATTTAGTTGTAGTTATGGTTTTGTTGTTCTGTTTGTGATTAAATTTTGAGTTGTTTTATATTTTAAATGTTATGACAGTGATTTTTATCTTATGTTGATTTTAATTTAGTTTTGGGTTTCAATTTTGTGGCTATCCTAAAAGTTTCAGTTTTCATGCAGGGTGACATTCTTGTTTAACATGCAAGAAAAAGTAAAGTGCAGTACAGGTAAGTAAATTGCAATAAAGTAAAAGCGCACCTGGAAGGTGTTCCCGTCATTCCAAGCTGTACTTAAAACACAATCTAAAGCATTTAAATATTTCAAGGAAAACACCTAGGTAAGGCTAAGGTAAGGTTCTGGTTGTCTAACAAAATCCTAATCCTACTGCTAATCAATTCCTATGACGTCTAGGTTCTTGTGTTTTATGGATGATTTTCTTCACTAAAGAACAAGTACGTTCAATTGTTCTTCTAAAACATCCCATCGTATTGAGGAAGTGCTTAGGACAAGTCCTAAACATCTTTTCAATACTTCTAAGATTATTTTGAGTCCAAATGAATTTCATTGTATAGGTGAATTAATCATCCAAGAATTTAGTTAAGTTTTACTTCTTGCTCAGTGAACTTAGACATTTGATTATCCAATGAGTGAAGTGACATTTCACTTGATACTCCATTTAAGAATTATGTGGGTGGAAGCCTTTAGGTCAGGTTAGGTTATTAAGAAACTTTACCATCTTATTTAGATTTAAGTTGATTTTTTAAGATTGATTCAAATTAATTGTAATATTTTAGTTTAATTATAACTATCTTATGTTATTTCAATTTAATTGTGTAGTTTCAAAAGTTGACTTAGCTATTTTAAAATTGTCTTAACTTTAATTTTAGTTATATTTAATTTAATTGTGTTGATTTGAAGTTGATTTTAATTTAGTTATATTAATTTGATTATTTTAAAATTTCTTTAATTTAATTATATTTAATTTGAATTGTTTTGCATTAGTCATGTCATTTTAAAATTATTTTTAATTTCGTTAATGATATTATTTAAAAAATTTTTATTAAACTATCTTAGAAATTGTTTTAATTTGATTATTTAATTTATCTTGGTTTTCATTAATGAGCTATTAAATTAATATTAAATGGTATTTGATTTTTATCATTAATTAGGGGTTAAGATTAATAAATTAATATCTTCCAATATTAAACCCCTTCACTTAATACATTCTCCTTTAATTAACTTCAAATTTTTAATAATTTAGTCTCTGTCAGGACATCCTCCGGGGTTGCTTTCGCAACAAGACTCTTCAAAACTGGTGCATTTGTCTGGCATCGTGGCACCGATTCTGTTTCTGTTCTTCTTGGAACTTCTCTCATCTTTTCTACTGTTCTTGGATTTGATCTCCTCTTTTCTGGTTCCTGACGAACTGATTTCTTCGAAGTACTTGCACTGACGGTAGCCACTGTCTCATCATGTTTATCTGCTGCTAGCTTGGTCAACATCTTATGAATGCAACGGTTCTTGTTTCATCGTTAGGTCGGAGTGAGAGTAGCTCTTCTTACCTCTTGAACTTCTATGGGCATGGCGCTGACAAGCCTGCCCTTTGCTGTAGCAATAATGGACTTAACTTTCTTGTCCTCTCCCTTTGCATGAGAGGCATCTGCTTTTCTTTTCTTGCTGGTGGACTGCTGACTTGGGTCACCAAATTTCATCACTATCTGGCTGTGGTACTCTTCCCGGTCAATCGGGGTCTAATCAGTTTCTTTGTACTGTAGCCCGGCCGGTGTGAAATCAGAGTCGATCTCAATCACGGCCCCATCCTTCATCTTCTTTTCATCGAGTGCTAGGCTCACGCCATTCTTAAAGTTCAGAACCAATCGCCCATTCAACATTTCCCTGTGAAAAATAAGGAAAGGATCAGGGGTTGTACTAAAAACAAGAACAATAAGAAAATTTACTTATTAATAGAAAGCATTTATTCATTTATTTTTTTTTAAGTTTTTAATAAGAGTAGGAAAAGATGAGGAAAGATCAGGAGTGAGCTGATTTAAAAGGAGGGATCAAAATTTTGTTATTATGATTTCACATATTTTCTTTTTAACATATTTTTTTTAATGATTTTTTATCATCCATTTTTATGTTTTGGGTTCAGACCCAGTTAGAAATGATTACTTCACCCGTGCTTCTAGGAATGAGACTCGATTTTTTAGAGTTCATCATTCAAAACATCAGGTTGCGTAATACTTTTTCAATATCATCCATTAATTGGAAGCATAGGTCGTTCTCCACGGCAATTCACAAGTTGGTAGGAACTTTCAGAGTAGACTGTCTCGACTACGAACGACCCCTCCCAATTCGGTTCAAATTTACCTCCTATCTTGTGGTGTGCAAGAATAGGTCTCTTGAGAACTAGAACCAAGTCACCTACTTTGAATGTTCTTGGGCGGACCAGTTTATCGCGGGCCTGGATCATCTTGGCTTAATACAGTTCCAAATTCTGCTGCGCGGAAATTCGTTTCCCTTCCTAGCTTTCCAATTCTTCTAGTCGTAATCTGACATTCTCTTCTGTAGTGATTTTGTTCGCAACTGCAATTCTGAGTGACGGAAGCTGCACCTCCAAGGGTAAACAGCTTCGGACCCGTACACTAGAGCGTAAAGCGTAGACTGATTAGGAGTTCTGAAAGTCATTATGTAGGCCCATAAGGCTTTTAAAAACTTCTCATGCCAATTTCTTTTGTTGTCATCTAAAGTTATCTTTAGAATTTGGACGAGAGTTTTATTAAAAGTCTCGGCCAAGCCGTTTGCTCTTGGGTAGTATATTCTCAAATAGCGCCATTGAATCCCGTGTCTTCAGACAAAACTATTAATCCTTGTACTTTTGAATGCGGACCCATTATCTGAAATAATTTAGCGTGGTACCCCGAAACGGTAGACGACTTGATTTTTGAAGAACTGTAACACATGGTGCGCTTTCACTTCTCTGAGTGGTATTGCTTCTGCCCACTTGGAAAAATAGTATGTAGCTGCAAGGATGAAACGATGTCCCCTTGAGGAAGGTGGTTCTATCAGACCACGATATATGTGCCCCAACACTCAAACGGCCACGGCGCGATTGTCAGATGCAGCACATTTGGAGGTTGATGTAGAACCACTCCATGCACTTGGCATTGGCGACAACTTTTGGCATCTTTCATGCAGTCGGTCATCATCGAGGGCCAGTAGTACCCTAGTCTCTTAATCTTCATTTTCATCTTCAGACCTGAATGAAGAGCGCCACAAAGTCCTGAGTGTATCTCTTTAACAATTTCACGAGCCTGGGGATCGCTTAGGCATCTTAGCCACATCTGGTCAAAAGACCTTCTGTATAACGTATTGTTTATTAATGTGTAAGACAGAGTTCTTTTCTTGATCTAATGAGCTAATGAATTATCATCCAGTAGGTTTCCTGTTTGTAAATAGTCTATTAATGGCTGCCGCCAATCTTCTGCATTTTCTGTTATTGTTGCAACTATTTCTTCTTCTTTTCCTGACTTGTGTATTGCATACATATCGAGCTGTGAGAGGACCTGTCGTCTCTGAACTGACATTTCAACTGATTCATCCTGTAAGCAGGCAAACTCTTTCACAAGGCGGTCTACCGCATCTGCAAGAGCATTTTCTCTTCTTAGAATCTTGTAGATCGTTACATTCGGAATCTGTTCTAACAACTTCATGGCATACTGAAAGTACTGCTCATGTCTTGGCTTTAAAATTCTGTACTGTCCTGTAACTTGCTGAATAATCAACTGTGAATCACCGTAGATGTTTATGTCTGTTATCCCCATCTAAATGGTTAACTCCAGTTCGGTTATAAGGGCTTCGTATTCTGCTTCATTGTTTGTACACGGTTCTGTTAAAAGGTAGGAATACCTTAACATCCCCCACTCCGGTGTTATAAAGATTAGTCTGATTCCTGCCTTACCGGGCACTATCGTTTGGGATTCTTTGTCTTTCTGTGCTGAGGATGCTCCGTTGAAGTACAATTCCCAATGCTGATCATTGGGGTCTTCTAGGCTCATTATCTTCTCATCGAGCAACTCGTCGTTGAGCGGCGATTCTACCGGTAAAGGGTGTGCTACAAGAAAGTCTGCCAGGACATGTCCCTTTACGACACGAAGAGGAACGAAAGTTATCTCAAATTGCAATAATATCATCGACCACCTGGCAAGTCTGCCAGAAAACATCGGTCGGGTCATCAAATATTGCAATGGATTAAACTTTGAAATAAGGTTGACCTTATGAGAAAGCATGTCATGTCTGAGCTTTTAAGAGGCAAAGATCAGGGCCAAACAATGCTTTTCAATCGAAGGATACTTTACTTCCATCGGAATTAGACGACGACTTAAGTAGTAGAGAGCATTTTCTTTCCCCTCGTCATTGACCTGGGCTAGCAGGGCTCCGAGGGAGTCGTCTAAAGCCGCGGTATAAAGTATCAACTGTCAACCCGAGACTGGGGCTGCTAAGATAGGAGGTGTCATTAAATACTTCTTAATGTCTTCGAAGGCCCACTGGCATTTCTCTTCCCAAATGAATTTGGCATCCTTTTTAATTAATGCCATGGAGGGCTGACACCTACCTGACAAATTCGAGCTAAAGCGTCGAAGATATGCCAACTTCCCTTGAAAGGATAGTAGTTGTTTCAAAGTTTTGGGAGGCGGCATTTCTAAGATAGCTTTAATCTTTTCTAGATCGATTTCAATTTCGCAATGTCGGACAATAAATCCTAAGAATTTCCCAGAGGTGATGCCAAAGGCGCATTTTAAAGGATTCATATTGAGGTTAAATTGCCTTAATTGCTCAAAAACAATTCTCAAATCATACAGGTGATCTTCCTTCAGTTTACTCTTGATGACTACATCATCCACGTAGCACTCAACTTGGTTGTGAATGAGATCATAAAAAATTCTCATCGTTGCTCTTTAGTAAGTTGCTACTGCGTTCTTCAACCCGAAAGGCATCATTGTGTAGTAGTATATTCCGATCAGCGTTCTGAAGGCTGTGAGTTTCTCATCTTTCGGTGTCATCTTTATCTAGTTGTATCCCGACGATCCATCCATGAAAGAGAAGATTTCAAGTGTTGAAGCGATTTCAATCATCAATTCTGGATTTGGTAGTGGAAACTCGTCTTTTGGACATGCTTTATTCAAATCTCTGAAATCCATGCAGATTCTGATCTGACCATTCTTATTTCTGACTGGTACCACATTGGCTATTCAAGTTGGATATTGTTCTTCACGGACAAATTTAGCGTCTATTAGCTTCTTAACTTCAGCTATTACTTGTTGTTCAATCTTTAGACGCATTCTTCTGGGAGCTTGTCTGACTGGAACAACAGTGTGATCCACTCCTAGTTTATGAACTGCAACTTCTGAAGCTAATCCTGGCATTTCATTGTAACTCTAAGGAAAACAATCTTTAAATTCCATCAGTGGTTTGATCATGTTTTCGGAGTCTTCTTTATTGAGAAAGAAGCTAACAAAGGTTGGCCTAGGCTCTTCGCTAGTACCTAAGTTAACTTCCATTAACTCGTCTATTGTAGATTTAATTTCTTCTTCGAATTCTGGTGGAGCATCTCCAATTGGTAGATCTTCAAGATTATCTGAAGTTTCCAAGCAGTCTTCATTAGGCTCGCAAGTGACAACCAAGCAAATTCCCTTATCATCAACTGATCCTACTGTGTCGAATCCGAGACCGTGCTTTGAATTGGGAGGCTGATTGGCATTATTCCATAATTTTTCAAAGTGTTGTGATTGACCTTTTGTCCATTGTTTAGGTAGGACACCACGTTGGATTAAATTCTGAACACAGGGAGAATACCACTCAAAAGTTAATTCCATTAATTCAGATGAAGTAACATCTTCAAATTGTACATCATTTTCAGTTTTGGAAGAAGAAGCATCACGGTAGAATTTGATCGGTTTAGTACTGCCACCATGCATTTCCTTGACCACCATACCCTCGACCTTATTAGAATGGATCGGGGTCAGGGTCATAGTATGCACATAGTGATTAAGCTTATCGTACATTGATTTTTATTCTTCATTCTTTTCTTCTTCAAGAGAGATCTTGAATTGGGGTTTTTTCTGACTTATTGTCGCTGCTTCTTTCTTGATTTCTTCTTCCTCAGAACTGTTCTCCCAATCAACGTCGATGGCCAGCTTCTTCTCTACAACTGTTCCACCGTTTCTTCCACGACCTCGTCCCCGGCCTCGACCTCGGGTGCGAGTTTTGGAGAAACCTTCACCATCTCGCCGTAAGGGAGTGGTGAGTAACTGTTGGACTAGAGTTTCAGGTTCTTCATCGTCTCGAACTTCTTTTGCTTCATTTGGTGCAGTATTTCTGGAGAAGATTATTTTCTTCGGAGGCGCGTAGTAGGCTGCATCTTCGTGAAATCTGATTTCATGCACGGAGAAGGGTTGCAAATCACCTTTGATACACTGTTCTCCTCCTTCATAATACTTTATGCACTGGTGCAGAGATGACGGTACAATCCAATTTTCATGGATCCACAGCCGACCCAGTAGAGCGTTGAACGATGTCTCAGAATCAATTATATGGAATTTTGCTGTGGTCTTTGCTAAATCTCCGGTCTTCATTAATACTGTTATCGATCCAAAAGCTTTTTCTCCTTTCTGATTGAAGCCTCTTAATAACATCTTGTCTTCTTCGAGGTCGCGAGCATCAATTTCCATATATGCTAATGTTCGAAGGCTCATTATGTTGATTGATGCTCCCGGATCAACTAACACCCAGGAGAGCGTGAACTTTCCAATAGTGACTGAGATGTACATCAGTCGATTGTGATCAGCTGTACTAAGTAGCAGATCATTGTCTATGAAGGTAACAACTTGCTGTTCTTTTAACGAGCAAACCTCGTCTGAGGAATTACCGGCCATTTAAGCTAAGCAAATTTCTGGATCAAGTAAGGCCTTCATCAGAGTTTCTCTCATCTCCTTTGACAGGATCAGAGCATCGTAGATGCTCAGTTTGGCTGGTAGCCTCCTAAGATGGGCTAGCATGTTATAATCCACTTTATTACCAGGCTCTTCAGTCTCTTCCCGAATGGGCAATTCTTCCACTGGGGTTGGCTCTTCCTGAGCAACCACCTGCTTTCCTTTATCCTTTGGACCCATTCTCGGGGGTAGAACTTTTTCACTTCTTAGATTGACTTTTGTTATCTCTTTTGCATCTGGTGCTGGATCTGCCAGTGTTTTCCCTTGAATTGGAACGACTGGCTCTTCTGGAGTTTCTTCAGAATCTGATAACTCTAATTATATCGCGATTGGAGTTCCTCAAAATTCACAAATGGACTCATCGCTTCTCGAGCTTTCGTAGCCATCCTTGAGAACGTCTTCTCCTTCGTCGTGGTCATCGAGGTTTAGTATAATTTTAGAATCGTTATTTGTATTGAAATCGAGATCCAGATTAGGTTGGTTGTCGTTAGTTACGTAATCGTTAGAAATAATCAAAACGTAGCCAACATCAAAACTCTTATCATTATAAGATCCCGCCGGGCCGAGCAAATAATCATATAGAGTCAGAGGTCCGAGGGATTTCTCCCCCAAATCGGAAACAACCATCCTAGGATAAGTAGCCCCTAGTCTACCCTTCGGAGCCTCGGTCTACTTCTCTTCCACGATCTTCTCCTCTTTCTAGGCGGTTCTTCAATCACAAGTGATAGTGCCGGCTAGATAGGTTTCAAACTCTGAGTTGAAGTGCACACCGAAGTGGTCTGGATGTGATCCAAAATTTTCTTTGAAGACTTTGTCCAGACAGTACTCCATCCATCGTCAGTCGTGTACGGGTCTATTGGAACAATAGGATCCGTTTAAATAACATTGAAGAAACCTCCTTTTTGGGGCTCCTTCATGTATTCATTCAGATCGTTATGTTCCCTTTCCGGAGATTATCATTGAGCCAATTCTTAAAGGTGAAGCAGTCTTCTATCTTATGTCCGAGCATCCTGTGGTAGGGACAGTAGTTCGGATGATCCTTCTTGTCGACTTCTTCTGGCCTTTTGGGCTATGGTAGTTGAAAGTCAGGTGTCTTCATCAAACTATGAAACATCTTTGCCACTGCTTCAGTCTTGAAGGGGTATTTCTTATTCAAAAGTTCCTTCAGGATACGCGATGGACGAGGCGGCGGTTGATCATGCTGCCATGATTGATAGCTCGGTCGAGGCTGTTGATAGTTCTGTTGAGGTTGCTGATAAATCCGTTGCGGTGGTTGATAACTAGGTTGTGGCCGCTCTGGCTGTATTTGCATTGGCTGCTTACCTTTGTCTACTGCCGCGACAATCCCGAATTTATTTTTGAAGCCTTTACAGGCTTCTGCTTATCTGTCTTATCAACGAAACTTAGCTTTTTTGCCTTCTCCTGCATGCTCCCGGCCTTGCCAAGCAACTTCTCGAAAGTCTTAATTGTGGATCCTTTAGAGAGAAGTGCTATCGGTCCATGGATACTCTTTAGTAGGATACCGATTGCATGTTGTTCCTGAAGCTGAGGTTCACACTTCATACTTAAGTTCCTCCATCGAAGTATGTATGTTGACCTCAATTTTTGTGAGGTCTTTGGCTTCTCTCTTTAGTACTTAGGATCTAGCCTTAGGCTTTTCCTTTGAATAATCTTAGAGGACTAGAAATGGAACCCACCATTTAGAAATTCAAACTACTTCTTAACTCCCCGCAAACCCCACAAGCTTGATTGTAGACCTCTCATTCACCTGAGGGTTGAAATCAAATGTGGAGGTTTAAAGGACGAGTTCCCCATGGGACCTTTTCGGCCTTAGGAACACCTCGGATGGCCTGGTCTGGTGAGGGTTTACTTGCACATACACTACGCTCTCACACACATTCCAAGTCCTAAAACCACACTCTCACCCAACTTGACTTCCCGACTCATGTAGGTAATTCATATGGATGGTCCTTAACCCCTAAGCCCCTGGTTAAGACGGTTAGGAACAACATAGTGAATGCCTCAAATGAGTCCTCTCATGGCTTATAAGGGCTTAATATGGCTTCATGGATCAACCAAAATGATTCCATTTCACTCATATTTGATCAATCTTTTTTTTTTTTCAAAATTTCAATTTTGACCTCTGGGCCCTGCACCCACCAAACCTACCAAATGTCCTTGAAATGACCCAAAATTTGCAAAATTGCCTAAATTACCCAAGGTCCCTCAAAATCAATCCTAAACACTTCCCACCATTCAAATAAACCATCTTTGGCCAAAAATACCCCTAAACCCCCCAAAATTACTAAAATACCCTTTTACCCCAAAAAATCCAAAAATTCAGAAAATTTCCAAAAAAATCCAGAAAATCCAAAATATTTCCAATTTCATTTTATTCAACTACATCATGGGCCAATTTTGCCAATTTACACCACTTTTACCAAAACCCCCAATTTGACCCATTTTCAACCCAAGTGAACCCTATGTAAAACCAAACCACCCCAATTGACCTCAATTTTGGTCCAATTCAATTTTAAACTTCAATTCAATATCCCAAATATCAATTTAGAGCAAATTCAAGTCCAATTTGATTGACATTTGAGCCCAATTTCAATTTGAAGTCTAAGGTCCAATTTTGGCCTATGACCTAAACCTAGCTCAAACCAACCCAATTCAACTCCAATTGGCCCCAAATCTTCCCAAGGCCTTCCTAACATCCCCATAAACAAAACACTAAATTGATTTGCCCAAAATTTGAAGCTAAACTCCACCCAAACCTAACCCAAAACCAAAATCCCTTAAATTGATCTAAGCCTAAACCTAATCCAAATGGGCCCAAATCCCAAAATCAATGCCCAACCAAAGTTAAAAACTCTTACTGACACTCCCATGAACATTTCTCAACATTAATTTTACATCAAATCCAACTTTAGCCCAACCTTAAACCAAGTTAGCCCAATTTGATCCACTTTGGCCCCTTTACTAAAAGACCCACAAAACCCAATTCAATTCAAAATCTCTTCAAATTTGTTCCAAATCACTCATGACACATCCCTAAACTAAACCCAACATTTATTTGGCATGGTCCTTCAGAAAACTTTCATCCAAAAGCCCATTTTAAAATCTAAAAGCCCACTTCCATAAAGCCTTTAAAAGCCCATTTTTACCAAAATTCAAAAATCCCAAAATCCATTCCAAAGCTCACATGAGATCTCCTCTCATCATCCCTTTGATTTAAATCATTCTCTAAGTTTTAAACTATCAAATTATCCTAAATTAAGCCTCATGCCAATTTCCCCTAAATTCATCAAAAATTATAAAATCCATTTTCATGTAAATGAGCCAAGCCATCCCTAAGCCAAATGGAGTCCTTGGAGCCATGCACAAGCCACATGAAAGCCATGAGAGCTTTGACTTATCACCACTCCATAAATGGAAAAAGGAGGGAACCCTCTAATGATTCCCTTAGGAGTGATTAAACACTCCCATGTATCGCCTAATCTTGCTTAAACCTAATTATACTTGGATTGTGACTTGGCCCCACTAATCAAGCTGACCCAAGTGACTTTCTCTTCAGCCCAAACCAACCTTGGGGAGGTGCACCTAGCCTAAAACATGACTTGACCAAACCAAGCCCAAAATGACCTCTCCCCCATACCATTTAAATCAAACCCTTTACACATGTCAAACCCCAATTGATTGCACCAACTTCCAGCCCTGACCCCACTGAGTCAGATGGTGACCCATGCCTGGCTGGCCAGCCACCGGAAAACACCAGGTCGAGAGCCTTAATTGGCTTCAAAAAAATCAAACCCACTGGCTGAGCTGTCCCAAACCAAATGGACACCATGGCGGTTCTTCCCTTGCCCTAAGCAGCTGATCTCAGCCTCCAATTGCCCCTGGAAAGCCCTTCAGCCACCTCTATTTAAACACCACCTCCTCTCGGCCAAAAGGGGTGTTGAACCAAACCTTACCAAAACTCTGCCAAAATCACTCCAGATCCCTCTCCAGACACAGAGAACTTGATCCCCACTGAAATCCAGCCCTAAAACTGTCTCTGTGAGCTCAATTTCTGAGTTGAAAATCCACCCAAAAAATAGGACTTCACCACAATGATTCAATCTTCAAATTTATTGACCCTACACCTTCACCAGACCAAGAGGAGAAGTTCCCCAGCGAAAGCCCCCTCACTAGGCCAGCCATTGCTTCCAGCCTCTAAGCTTTATGATCGGCCTTGGTCACATGCATGCTTAGACAATTCCCCAGAGCCAGAGACTTCATCTGGAGGCTTCACTTCTGTGAGCAAAGGTATGAACTCATTCTTCCTCTCGAGCTTCCAGCAATTCTCCATTTTGTTTGGGTTAATTTCATAGCTTATAAACCATATGGATGTTCGTCTCTTCAAGATGAATCGATAGAGTATAAGAACTCGAAAATCCATTGAGAATCGAGAAAGATATTAGGGTTTGAGTGTGGACGGTCACGGGTGCACACCAGTCGTAGACGATGACCAGGAGCCGTTGGATCCGGTGTGTATCGAGCGGACGGTCGAGATCAAGCCGAACAGCGCAATGGTACGTGAACCGCGGGCCCCTAGAGAGCTGAGTCAGATGGCAGTGCCGAATCACGGCGCGACGCGTGGGCTTTAGGAGCTGCCGAGGTTGACGCGGCGCCGCGTGGATAAGTAGAAAATTAGGGTATTTTTGAATTATTTAAATGCCCTGAACTTCAAAAATTCATATCTTTGCATAGAAAAATCATAAAAATAAAATGAAAATACCCTCTTGATTAGTGAACATAGGAGAATAATGTGGAAAAGAAATCAAGTTAATTGGATGAATATTTTATTTTAATAATTTATTTACTATTTTTAATGTTTTGATTCTCCATTTGCATAGACAATTCACCATGGTATGAGACCATAGGGCTTTTGAAGCCTCTGATCATAGGAACATTCCCTGAATTTTTCAAGGTCAGAGGCCATCCCTGTGAAAAGTTATTGATTTTTCAAGTTCATGTCACTATTTTAGGTATTTTAATTCCAATAATTAGCATGTTGTAAATTAAATTCTAGGAAAATTTAAAGATATTTAGTAGGACTAGAGGACCCTATGAAAAATATATTTTGAGTTTATTCATTCATAATAACCTTAATTGGCCTAAAGCCCTAAAATTGAATTTGAATTAATTAGGGTTAACCACACATCAAATTGACTTGAAAATAATTCTCCATTACTCTTTAGGGTCAGAGGAACCTTACATAAAATTTTGAAATCAATTGGACTTGATTAACCCCACTAAATAGATTGATTCAACCTCATAAGCAAAATGGAACTTTAAAAATTCATAGCTCTAAAAATACTTTTAAAAAATTCACAAAAATGGTTTTGGAGCTTCTCTTATATCAGGGGAGTTCAGGAAAATTAAAATTGAAATTTTCTAAAAAAAAGTTGATTTTTCACAATATTTTAATATTTTAATAATTAAAAAATAATAAAAATCATAAAAATGTCACATTTTGACTCCTAATTATTTAGGAACAAACCAAATATTTTTCCTAAGTCCCTAGGATAAGATATTGAATTTTAAAGGCTTAATGTAATTTTTTAGTATTAAAAGATGAATTTTCAACCTTTTTCACTAAAATAATTCTAATAAATCAAAGCAAAATCAGAAAATTATAAAATTTGTTTCTCTAGACTCCTTGAGGTCAAAAAAATTTAAGAAAAATATAAAATCTATTTTTTAACTTTTATTAAATTTTAAAATTAATTAATACTCTAAACTCTAAATAATTATAATAAATAAAATATAATTCAAAAAATCACAAAAATTGGTCCAAGTGGTCCTTTGATCATTAGGAACATCCCATAATTTTCTTAAGGATAGAACCTTTCCTTGGTCATGTTGTTGAATTTTCTTTGAAAACCCTATTTTCTACTAAAAATAATTATATAAATAAATTAAATTCGAAAAATCACATTTTCTCCTCTAATGTCTTAATTGACATGTGAGTGAGGTGACATAAAAATTTCAAATTCATTCGTCTCTGTTTAGTGAGTTATGAAATAAATAAGCTTAAAAGGGCATAAATGTAATTAAAAATTTTAACCCTTAATTAAAACTTTAGGTTTAATCAAAATGGGGGGTAAAATATTTGATTTTAACTTTCGCTTGGATGATTGAAACTTAGGGAAATTAAGGGGTAGAAACCCATTAAACATTGAAAATATCAAAATGAAACTTTAATTAATTAAATAATTTAAATTTTGGAAAGAATATATTTAAAATTTGGATTATTAAAATAGGGATATTATTAAGAGGATATTTATTCTTTAATTTAAAAATCCCTAAATAAGTCACTTTAACAATATTTAATTCCTAATTAAAAATTAAAATAATAATCCAAATTAATAATTAAAACTAAAATTAAATTAAATTAAATTTAAAAGTTTGAAACTAAAATTAAATTAAATTAAATTAAAATTAAAGTTAAACTAAAATTAAAAATTAAACTAAAATTAAATAAAATTAAATTAAATAAAGTTTAAATTAAATTAAAATCAAATTGAATTAAATTAAATTAAAATCATTTAACAACAAACCAAAATGAAATCATTAAAAGTTAAATCAAAACATATCAATAATTTCAACACCTCTTTCTTTCTAAGTAAATTTAAAACATAAACATCAACTTGAAATACCAAGATAATTGAAAATGTAAAGATTTAAATTAAATCTAAAATAATTTGAACACTATTCAAAACTTAAAATTATTAATTAAAACCTCATAATTAAATTAAAACACTTTAAGTCATTAACTAAAACTTTAAATTAAGAATGATTAAAATTCTCGATAAACCAACTTCCCTTAAAGGCTTTAATTTGTATAACTCTTAAATAGAGCATTAAATGAGATGTCACTTCATTCATCAGGTAATCAAATACCCAAGTTTACTGAGCAAGAGACAATGTTTAACTAAACTCCAGCATGATTAATTCATATGTGCAACTAAATTTACTTGGACTCAAAATAATCCCAGAAGTATTGAAAAGATGTTTAGGACTCGTCCTAAGCACTTCCTCAATATGACGGAATGTTTTAGAAGAGAAAATGAATTTAATTGTCCTTTGATGAAGAAAATCGTCCTTAAACCAAACCAAGAACCTATACGTCATAGGAGATGACTAGTTATAGGATTAGGAATTTGGTAGACAACCAAAACCCTTCTCTTTGCTTTACCTAGGTATTTGTTGAAATATTAAATGCTTTAACATGTGTTTTAAGTGCAGCTTGGGATGACGGGAAGACCCTCCAAGTACGCTTTTATTTTATTGCAATTTACTTTATTGCAATTTACTTACATGCACTGTACTTTACTTTTCTTGCATGTTAAATTAGACTGTTGCATGAAAACCAAAACCTTTAGGATAGTCCCCGAACTGAAATCAAAACTAAATTAAAAGTCATTGCAAGATAAAAATTCACCGCTACAGCATTCCAAAATATAAAACAACTCAAAATTTAATCACAAACAGAACAACAAAGCTACAATTGCATCTAAATTAAAACGTCTCGTTGAATGATCGGGCATACCTCGGATGATGTAACCCACGTATTGCTAACGGGATTTCCCACGGTCTAAATGAAAGCGTGGAACTCATTCAGTTGAGTTTAGTAAATTCATCTGGACTAAGTAAATTCAATGAAAATAAAGGTGCCGGGATGACAGAACCGTGAGATCTTAATCGGTTACGTTTAAACAACTTTAAGATTTGTTTTAATTAAAATATTAAAAACACTTGGATTTTAAGATTTTCTCTAAACCAAAACACTTCTCTCATCTCCTGATTTATGACTTCTAAAACTAAACCTCTACAATAACAAGGAGCTTGGAGCACAGTGGGCAGCACGACCATCGTCATCAGTAAATCTCGGGTCTACTTCAGCAAAACCTTTCTTAGAATTAAATAACCAAGCCATAGGACTTCGAGGTAGTTTGCCTAGTGCAACATAAATCCTCAACTCTTCTTTAGGCATTTGCGTAATCATGTTATGCAAATTAAGCCCTAACCGGTCTTAGGACTCCGAGGTAGTCGTTTGGTACGACATAAACCCTCACATCTTCGAGGCTATTTGCATGACTGCGTCATACAAATATATGTCCTAATTAATTGATATTGGCAGGATTGCAAAATTAAATAAACTCCCAAATCTAAGCCAAATAATAGGATAGTTTGGGAAGTTGTCAAGATTCTTCTTGGATCCTCAGCTTCTCCTACTTTTCTTCCTTTGAACTCCTGAAATTAACTGTTCCAAATTTGATCCATTCCCTATCAAAATTCCAAAATTCAATCCTTTGAAAACCTTAAACTTTGAAATTCTTGAGAGCAAAACCACTGATCATTATCGAGAGTTTTCTTAAATGATTCCCGTCATTTAAGATGTAATTAATTATAGGGGCTTGCCCTTATAGGGAACTTTAAGAACTCAGGTAATATAAACCCTGCTTAATTCATTTATATTAAGCAGGGGAACTTGTGCTTATAAAATTGGTTTGCAGACCAAACAGATGTCACAAATCTTCTAGTTTATTTAATCGAGCCCCATCGTCAAGCAGTGTGTCTATTCTTCGGGATAGATACACGGTTTGTGATGCGGTGCTTGTTTATATAAACTATTTGGGATGTGATATCGGTTTGATTTTTCATATCTTAAAATTTCCAAACTTAAAATATTTTCAAAAATCAAATACTTCTTTTCAAATTATTTATTTAAATTAAATTAAAAATTCGCCGACAATTTCTGTAGGCGACCCCTTTTCAAAATACAACACTCAACCTAAAAATATGCCGACAAATTCTGGCGACTTCGCTGGGGACTAGTTCCTCTCTCCATTTTTGATTAGATGGTTTTGCTTTCATAAATCGATAGTGAGTCCATATCCCTAGTGGACCAAAACTACCATTCTTCCGTTGGAATACCCCATTCATTTCCGTCTTGAACGAGTATAGCCAACTCCTCTCGGATTTAGGAGCCACTGTTTAGACACCCCTAAAAGGAGAGGTTCCGAGATCCTTTTACCTCTTTTCTGAGGTGGGGTGGACCCCCATTAGGTGTTAGTTTAGGAGCGGTCCTTCGAGTCGGGAAGTCTTGCATAAGATTTTCTCTTCCTTTCCAATTCTAAATCGGGCCCTTTACCTTTTCTATAACCTTTTTCCTTTAATCGTTTTGTTTCTAACAAACGAACCTCCTAATAGACAATCTCTTTAAAAAATCACAAATACACTAAGATAAATGAAGATGTGTTCGGACTCTTTCTTTTTCGTCTTAAACTTTACGACGAAAAGATGCATAATTCGGGTCTGACATTCAGAATCTGCCCTGCAGAAAATGACTGCCCCAAAGTTAATCTTCTCCTTCACCAATGGATTGGACTTAGCCGTTTACAAGGATGAGCTACCGACAATGGAATCATCCATTTTGGACAAGGATTCGGCAACACAGATGTCAAGTTTGCTGATGTCACTCTCTTCACACTAGTGGATAAAGTGTCAGAAACTGTAGAGCCCGTGATTGAGTTCAACCTGAAATCGACTCAAGAATTCCCTCCCCTGCAAAGGATTCCAGCTGAAAGGAGTACTATCGTTCGTAGGAGGACTATTGTCTCTACACCTACCGGTCTAGTCATCTCTGCACCTACCCCGACTTCTGCCAAACTAAAGGGGAAAGAATTCCAAGTCTGTGATGAGCCTGCCACCGTGGAGGGTATAGATTTTTCTACAATACCATCTGTTTTTGAGATTGGGTCCAGTTCGAGAGTTGCACCCCTAACTCGGGCTCAAAGAAGAAATTGAAATAGAATGATCGCCAAGATCGAGAAAGTCAGAGCTGCTGAAGTTGCTTTTCTAGAAGAAATTCCTGAGGAAAGAGAAGAACTGCCTGAGTATATTCCTCTGTTGGAAGGGAGCAGGTTTCACCATCTCTCTGCCGCATCAGATGAAGAGAATGTTTGTAGGATGGCCGCTGCATTACCCCGACCTGTGTACTATAACAATTACAAGAGGTAAAGGGATAAGACTACACCATTTGCTCGACTGCAAGTTGCGATAGAAAGATTGGCAAAGAAAGAAAGATGCCCTGTGTAAGAAATCTTAAGAAGGATAGGACGGGTGCCAGCTAAATCCCGCCTCAGACCGCGAATAGAGTCGGTTGCTGCCACATAGAAACCAAAGAAGAAGATAAAAGCCAGTTCACCCGTTGTTGTATCGGGTCTACAAATTAGGGAGGATACCACATTCCAGCATATAGCCGACAAATCATCCGGTCCTAGCCTTTCGACTGCAAGAAGGATGGTATGGTGACCTACTACTGGCGAGCTAAGACCAAAACAATGTCCTGAGAAGAAAAGTCTCGTCAAGAGACTTGAATCAGAAGAAAGTGCTACTGCAATAAAGGGGACTCTCGGAAAGGAAGTTCAACAACCGTCACAAGACAACTGCGAGACCGTGCGGAAAAGGTCACTAGAGGATGCCATGGACAAGTTAAGGACCGACATCCGATGGTTAGCAAAAGAAAGAAAAGAAAAACTAGAGAATGAAGTTGGCTCATCATTGTTCATGGATGAGGAGTATGCCAAGATCAATATGGTTGAAACGCGAGCATCATCCGCTTCACAAGGTGCTCCAGCAACTGTGGAAAGAGATGAACCGGAAGTAATGAGGGCACAGCTTCAGGAAAGAGATGAAACAATTTCCCAGATGGCAAAGAGGATGGAAGAGATGGCCGCCGCCTTAGCCACTCTCCGCAGTCGGTACAACCTCAGAAAGAGACACCCCCAGAAATTATCCATATTGCAAATGAAGGAAAAGAGATCACATCCGTCAATGGAGACGAACAACCAAAGAAAGATCCTGCACAAAGCATGATTCCAGAAAGGACATTAAGAGCATGGTAGAACAGCAGGTGTGAGAAGCCCCAGCACAATCCAAGAGTGGAGCATCTATTCAAACGGGTAGACCTTACCCCGAAGAGTTCGATGCACTCCAATACCCGAAAGGCTTCGTACCATTCATGTTTAAGACTTTTGATGGGACGGGAAACCCTCGGCAGCATGTCGCACTTTTTTTGCTAGTTGCTGCAATGCTGGTGGAAGTGACGCTCTACTCTTCCGCCAGTTCGTCAGCAGTTTATTAGGGATTGCCTTCGAATGGTATGCAGAATTGTCGAATGGTTCAGTAAAGACCTTTTCAGAACTAGAGAATCTCTCCTTTAAGCGATTTGCTGGGGCTCAGCACCTCATCACTATCGGTGATCTAGTGGTGGAGCAACAGAAGCCGAACGAGACTTTAGTGGATTACATACTTCGTTGAAGAAACTTAAGCATGAAGTGTGAACCACAGCTTCAAGAAAAACATGCAGTTGGCATCCTACTTAAAAGTATCCATTGCCCGATAGCACTTCTCCTTAAAGGATTTACAATAAAGACTTTCGAGAAGTTGCTTAGCATGGTCGGGAGCTTGCAAGAAGAGGCAAAGCAGTTAAGTTTTGTGGACAAGAACGATAAGCAGAAGCCCTTGAAAACATTCGAAAAGAAATCTAGAATCGTCGCGACAGTAGATAAGGGCAAGCAGCAGGTTCAGATACAGTCGGAGCGGCCACAGTCTAGTTATCAACCACCGCAACGGACCTATCAGCAACTTCAACAGGGCTACCAGCAACCTCGTCCGAGCTATCAGTCGCCTCAGCATTATGAACAACCTCCTCATTCATCGCGTACCTTAAGAGAACTTCTAAATAGAGAATATCCATTCAAAACTGAAGCAGTAGCGAAGATGTTCTGCTGCTTAATGAAGACACCGAATTTTCAGCTGCCAGAGCCTAAGAAGCCGGAGGAAGTCAATAAGAAAGATCATCCGAACTATTGCCCTTACCACCAGATGCTCGGACACAAGAAAGAGGATTGCATCACTTTCAAGAGTTGGCTTGATGACAATCTCCAGAGAGGGAACATAACGATCCCAAAGGAATACATGAAGGAACCCCAGAAAGGAGGTTCCGTCAGCGTTATTTCACGACTGATGATGGATGGAGTACTGTCTGGACAAGATCATCGAAGAAAGTTTTGGATCACATCTAGAACGCTTCGGTACGCGCTTCAACTCAGAGTTTGAAACCTGTCGAGCCGACACTATCACTTGCGATTGAAGAACCGCCTTGGAAGGAGGAGAAGATTGTGGAAGAAAAGAAGTCTGAGGCTTCGAAGGGTAGACTAGGGGCTGCTTATCCTAGGATTGTTGTTTCCGATTCGGGGGAGAAATCCCTCGAACTCCCGACTCTGTATGATTATCTGCTCGCCCTGGTGGGATCTTATAATGATAAGGGTCATGGCGTTGGCTATGTTTTGACTGTTTCTAATGATTACGTAACTAACGACAACCGACCTAATCCGGATCTCGATTCTAATACAAATAACGATTCTCAAATCATACACAACCTCAACGACCACGACGAAGAAGATGTTCACAAGGGAGGTTACGAAAGCTCGACAAGCAACGAGTCCATTTATGAATTTCGAGGAGCTCCAATCGTGATAGAATTGGAGTTATCAGATTCCGAAGCAACGCCAGAAGAGCCAGTTATTCCAACTCAAGAGGATACAACGGCAGATTCAACACCAAATTCAGAAGAAATAACTGAAGTAAATTTAAGAAGTGGAAAAGTTCTATCCCCGAGAATGGGTCCAAAGGATAAAGGAAAGCAGGTGGTTGCTCAGGAAGAGCCAACCCCAACAGAAGAATTACCCATTCGGGAAGAAACCGAGGAACATGGTAATAAAGTGGACTACAATGTGCTAGCCCATCTTAGGAAGCTACCAGCCAAACTAAGCATATACGATGCTCTAATCCTGTCAAAGGAGATGAGAGAGGCTCTGATCAAGGCTTTACTTTATCTAGAGATTTATTTAACTCAAATGGCCGATAATTCCTTCGATGAGGTTTGCTCGTTAAGAGAACAGCGAGGTGTTACCTTCATGGACAATGATCTATTACTGGGAACAGCTGATCACAACCGACCATTATACATTTCAGTCACTATTGGAAAGTTTATGCTCTCTAGAGTGTTAGTTGATACGGGAGCATCAATCAACATAATGAATATTCGGACGCTAGCATATTTGGAAATTGATGCTCGCGAGCTTGAAGCAGATAATATGCTATTAAGAGGCTTCAATAAAAAAGGAGAAAGAGATCTTGGATCAATAACACTACTAATGAAGACCGGTGATTTAGCAAAGACAACCACAAAATTCCATATAATTGATTCTGAGACATCGTTCAACGCTCTACTGGGTTGGCCATGGATCCATGAAAACCAGATGGTATCGTCGTCTCTGCACCAGTGCATAAAGTATTACGAAGGAGGGGAACAGTGCATCAAAGGTGATTTACAATCGTTCTCCGTGCACGAAATTGGAATTCATGAAGATGCTGCCTACTACGCGCCCCCGAAGAAAATAATCTTTTCCAGAAATACCATACCAAATGAAGCAAAAGAAATTTGAGATGATGAAGAACCTAAAGTTCTAGTCCAAATATTACTCATCACTCCCTTACGGTGAGATGGTGAAGATTTCTCCAGAACTCGCACCCGAGGTCGAGGCCGGGGACGAGGACGTGGAAGAAACGTTGGAACAGTTGGACAGAAGAAACCGGTCATCGATGTTGATTGGGAGAACAACTCCGAAGAAGAAATTGAGAAAGAAGCAGCGACAATAAGTCAAAAGGAACCACAATTCAAGATTTCTCTCGAAGATGAAAAGAATGAAGAATATAAATCAATGTATGAGAAGATTAACCATTATGTACATACTATGACCCTGACCCCGATCCATTCTAATATGATCGAGGGTATGGTGGTCAAGGAAGTGCAAGGTGGTGGTATTGTGGTGCTTCTTCTTCCAATACTGAAAAAGATGTATGATTTGAAGATGTTACTTCATCTGAATTAATGGAATTACCTTTTGAGTGGTACTCTCCCTGTGTTCAAAATTTAATTCAACGTGGTGTCTTACCTCGACAATGGACAAAAGGTCAATCATAACATTTTGAAAAGTTATGGAATAATGCCAGTCGGCCTTCCAATTCAAAACATGGTCTCAGATTCGGCACAGTAGGGTCAGTTGATTATACGGGATTTTGCTTGGTTGTCACGTGCGAGCCTAATAAAGACTGCTTGGAAGCTTCAGAAGACCACGAAGACCTAGAAGACAATTTAACCTTAAGATGAATCCCTTAAAATGCGCCTTCAGCATCATCTCCGGGAAATTCTTAGGATTTGTTGTCCGACATCGCGGGATTGAAATCGATCCAGAGAAGATTAAAGCTATTTTAGAAATGCCTCCTCCCAAAACTTTGAAACAACTACGATCCTTTCAAGGGAATTTGGCATATCTTCGACGCTTTATCTCAAACTTGTCAGGTAGGTGTCAGCCCTTCTCAGCATTAGTTAAAAAGGACGCCAAATTTTTTTGGGATGAGAAATGTCAGCGGCCTTTCAAGTACGTTAAGCAATATTTAATGACACCTCCTGTCTTAGCAGCCCTAGTCTCAGGTAGACCGTTGATACTTTATACCGCGGCTTTAGACGACTCCCTTGGAGCCCTGCTAGCCTGTGTCAATGATGAGGAAAAAGAAAATGCTCTCTACTACTTAAGCCGTCGTCTAATTCCGACGGAAGTAAAGTATCCCCCGATCGAGAAGCATTGTTTGGCCTCGATCTTCGCCGCTCAAAAGCTACGGCATTACATGCTTTCTCATAAGGTCAACCTTATTTTGAGAGTTAATCCGTTGCAATACTTGATGACCCGACCGACGCTTTCTGGCAGACTTGCCAAGTGGTCGATGATACTATTGCAATTTGACATAACTTTCGTTCCTCTTCACGCCGTAAAGGGACAAGTCCTAGCAGACTTCCTCTTACCGGAAGATTCGCCTCTCGACGACGATTTTCCTGATGAGCAGATAATGAGCTTGGAAGACCCTGATGATCAACGTTGGGAACTATACTTCGCTGGTGCGTCATGAATTGCAAACGATAGTACCCAGTAAGGCAGGAATCAAACTAATCTTTATAACACCGGAGCGGGGGATGTTAAAATGCTCCTACCACTTAACAGAACCGTGTACAAACAACGAGGCAGAATACGAAGCCCTTATAACCAGATTGGAATTAACCATTCGGATGGGAATAACGTGACATCAACATCTACGTAGATTCTCAGTTGATCATTCAACAGGTCGCCGGATAGTACAGAATTTTAAAGCCAAGACTCGAGCAGTACTTTCAGTACGCCATGAAATTGATGGAACAAATTCCAAACGTAACGATCTACAAGATTCCTAGAAGAGAAAATGATGTCGCAGATGCGTTAGCTCACCTTGTAAAGGAATTTGCCTGCTTGCAGGATGAGTCAGTTGAAGTGTCTATTCAAGGACGACAGGTCCTATCACAGCTCGACATGGATACAATACACAAATCAGAAAAAGCAGAAGAAACAATTGCGGCGGAATGACGTAAAATACGAAGATTGGTGGTAGCCATTAATAGAACTACTTGCGGACAAGAAACCGAATTGACAATAAGTCGTTAGCCCATCAAATCAAGAAAAGAACTCAGTCTTACGCATTAATAAATAATACATTATATAGAAGGTCTTTTGATCAGATGTGGCTAAGATGCCTGAGCGGGTCCGAGGCTCGTGAAATCGTTAAAGAAGTACATTCAGGACTTTGTGGCGCTCATCAGTCGGGTCCAAAAATGAAAATGAAGATTAAAAGACTAGGGTACTACTGGCCCTCGATGATGACCGATTGCATGAATATTGCCAAAAGTTGTCACCGTGTGCCGAGTGCACGAGTGGTTCTACACCAACCTCCAAATGTGCTACATCCGACAATCGCGTCATGGCCATTTCAGTGTTGGGGCACAGATATAGTGGGTTCGATAGAACCGCCTTCTTCAAGAGGACACCACTTCATTCTTGCAGCTACAGACTACTTTTCTAAGTGGGCAGAAGCTATACCACTCAGAGAAGTGAAGGCACACCACGTGCTAGAGTTTTTCAAGAACCAAGTTGTCTACCGTTTTGGGGTACCGCGCAGGATCATTTCAGATAATGGATCTGCATTCAAAAGTACAGAGATCAACAATTTTGTCAGAATACACGAGATAGATTGGCGATACTCAACGATCTACTACCCAAGAGCAAACAGCTTGACCGAGGCTTTTAATAAAACCCTCGTTCAAATTTTAAAGAAAACTTTGGACGACAACAAGAGAAATTGGTACGAGAAGTTGTTAGAAGCCTTATGGGCCTATAGGATGACTTTTAGGACTCCTACTCAGTCTACGCCTTACGCTTTAGTGTATGGGTCCGAGGCCGTCTTGCCCCTGGAAGTTCAGCTTTCTTCACTCCGAATTGCAGTTGCAGAAAAGATCACTACAGAAGAAAATGCCAGACTACGACTGGAAGAATTGGAAAGCTTGGAAGGGAAAAGACTTTCCGCACGGCGAGTTTGGAAGCGTATCGAGCCAAGATGATCCAGGCCCATGATAAACTGGTCCGCCCAAGAACTTTCGAAGTCGATGACTTAGTTCTTGTTCTCAGAAGACCTATTCTTGCCCATCGCAAAATAGGTGGTAAATTTGAACCAACATGGGAAGGGCCATTCGTGGTCGAGACAGTCTACTCAGGAGGTTCCTACCAGCTTGTGAATTGCCGTGGAGAACGACCCATGCTTCCAATCAATGGACGGTATTTAAAGAAGTATTACGTAACCTGATGTTTCGAAGGGTGGCTTCTAAAATAGAATCTTATCCCTAGAAACACGGGTGAAGTAATCACTTTGTGGTCGGGTCCGAACCCAAAACAAAATAAAATGGATGATAAAAAAAAAATCTCATCAACAAAAATGTTAAAAAAAGAAAACATGGGAAATCATAATACTAAATGTCAATCTTTCCTCTTAAATCCATTCATTCATGATGTTTTTTTCATATCTTCCTACTTCCTTTAAATTTAAAAAGAAGTGAATAAGAATTTTCTAAGTGTTTTTCCTTATTGTTCTTGTTCTTAGTACAGCCCCTGATCCTTTCCTTGTTTTTTCACAGGGAAATGTCTAACGGGCAGTTGGTTCTAAACTTTAGAAATGGCGTGAGTCTAGCACTTGATGAAAAGTGGGTGAGGGATGGAGCAGTGATAGAGATTGACTCAGACTTCACACCAGCCGGCTTACAATACAAAGAAAATGATTAGATCCCAGTTGATCGAGAAGAGCTTCATAGCCAGACAGTAATGAAAATGGGCGGCCTGAGCCACCAATCCAGCAACACAAAAAGAAAAGAAAACGCCACGCATACAACCAGAGAAGATAAGAAAGTTAAGTCCATGGTCGCCACAGCAGAAGGTAGGCTTATCAGTGCCACGCCCACAGAAATTCAAGGGGTAAGGAGAGCTACTCTCACTGCTACCCAGCGAAGAAATAAGAATCGTTGCATTAGCAAAATGTTGACCAAGTTAGCGTAAGATCAATATAAACGGACAAATGGATACCGTTAGTGCAAATTCTCCAAGGAGACCGGTTCGTCAGGAACCGTAAAAGAAGAAAGTCAACTCCAAGAAGGTTGGAACCAATAAAAGAAATATCAAGAAAAGCAGAAATAGAGTCGGTACCTCGACGCCGAGCATATGTACCGGATCCGAAGAGTCTTGTTGCGAAAGCAACCTCGGAGGATGTCCCTATGGAGACTATCCCCGAGAAGCCGAGACATGCGGAAGAACGTGCTGGGGTTAAGCCATACATCCTGTAGTATGTTACTAGACACCGAGGACTTCAGATAATCCCGGAATACGAGCTGAAGAAAATGCAATTAGTTGAAAAGAAAACCTTTGAATACTTTAAAATAATTGGAAACAAGAGGGTCAACATCTTGGAAGGCCTCGAGCTGCATACAGATGTTTTCTCAGATTATGAGCAACAACAAATTGTAGATCGCATCCTCGAATTGCGTAAAATGGGTCGAGCCGGCCGCCCGAGAGAAAAGACATATTAAGAACCCCGAAGATGGATGCCGTGAAAGGGAAGAGTTACAATCCAATGCGGATGTTGCTACAATTTTGCCACGTATGTAAAAGGAAATCCACCGGGGATACTCCGTCGCAGTGAAGTGGATCCGATGCCAAGAATCATCAAGTGAATGGTGAAAAGGATGATAACATGGAGGGTACTGCCTGTAGATTGCATACTCAACAGCTGCATTATTAACATCTACAAGGAAGGCGACTGCATACCTCCATATATAGACCATCATGACTTTATTAGACCCTTCTACACAGTGTCATTCGCCAACAAGTGCAACATCATGTTCAGATCTAACCTCCGGATTACAGGCCACGGTGAGTTCTGAGGTCCGGTGGAGATACCACTACTGGTAGGTTCCGTCCTGGTGTTAAAAGGAAACGGAGCGGATGTTGCGAAGCATTGCATTCCAGGAGTGCCTGTGGAGCAGATATCAGTTACTTTTAAAAGAATGGATGACAGAAAAATGCCTTACCACTTTCAGCCAGATCCAGAATTGGAGAGTCTCCAGCCTTACGAGCTGTGAGTTACATGGGAAATAACACACCTCCAATGCACATCCATGCGGCATACCTGTCAAGGATGACTTGGAAGGTGATGTTATTGCCCATGTTTCTTACTATTCAGACATGGATTTTTTACAGACACTTTTGGATGGATCAACAAGAATCTTACACAATCCGTTTTGTATTTACATGGATTGTATGAGACATTAAATTTCTGAGGAAAATGTCATCATGACTAGATCAAGTTGTATGATGTACTTTCAGCAAGTTGGAATGAAAACGACTACGTCATATTTTGCCTTCACCTCTTTTTGTGCAAATTGATTGGGAAACGCCATTAGAGTTAAATGAACTTTGAATGAAGAACATAAAAGAAAAGAATATAAATGAGAACTTTTCCTAAAAATCTGAATATTAAAATGAACTTCAAATTCACATGAACACTAAATAAACAACAAAAATAAAAAATGGGATCGTTAAAGGACAAACAAAACGAATCTAAATCTCAAATTGAATTCCGATCTGAATCCTCTGATTCGAACCTTTCAGTTCTTTCCTCAATTGAAATCTGTTTGAAACTCTTTTGAAATTTGAATATTCTCTTCGACTTGTCGTTAAGTCAAGTCTTTTCAACTTGGTACACTTGCCGGCTCCTTTCAATTCTCTTTCTTCTGTGTCTTAGAGGATCGACTAGTTCTATTGACACGGAGCCACGAACTTTGTTCAATTTGGTTATGATGGCATGAGACTGGGTCCCTCTTCATACAGATAAAAATTCGAGATCGATACCTAAATTTCAATTCTCTTTTGAATTGATACCTAAATTTCAATTCTAAATTCCGAGACTGGTACCTAAATTCCAGTTTTCTTCCTTCGAGGTCGGTACCTAAATTCTGACTCTCATTCGACATCGATACCTAAATTTCGATTCTCTTTCGAATTGATACCTAAATTTCGATTCTAAATTTCCGAGACTGGTACCTAAATTCCAGTTCTCTTCCTTCGAGGTCGGTACCTAAATTCCGACTCTCATTCGAGATCGATACCTAAATTTCGATTCTCTTTCGAATTGATACATAAATTTCAATTCTAAATTTCGAGATCAGTACCTAAATTTCAGTTCTCTTCCTTCGAGGTCGGTACCTAAATTTCGACTCTCATTCGAGATCGATACCTAAATTTTGATTCTCTTTCGAATTGATACCTAAATTTCAATTCTAAATTTCGAGACTAGTACCTAAATTCCAGTTCTCTTCCTTCGAGGTCGGTACCTAAATTCCGACTCTCATTCGAGATCGATACCTAAATTTCGATTCTCTTTTGAATTAATACCTAAATTTCAATTCTAAATTCCGAGACTGGTACCTAAATTCCAGTCCTCTTCCTTCGAGGTCGGTACCTAAATTCTGACTCTCATTCTAGATCGATACCTAAATTTCGATTCTCTTTTGAATTGATACCAAAATTTCAATTCTAAATTTTCGAGACTGGTACCTAAATTCCAGTTCTCTTCCTTCGAGGTCGGTACCTAAATTCCGACTCTCATTCGAGATCGATACCTAAATTTCGATTCTCTTTCGAATTGATACCTAAATTTCAATTCTAAATTTCTGAGACTGGTACCTATATTCCAGTTCTCTTCCTTCGAGGTCGGTACTTAAATTCTGACTCTCATTCGAGATCGATACCTAAATTTCGATTCTCTTTCGAATTGATACCTAAATTTCAATTATAAATTCTGAGACTGGTACCTAAATTCCAGTCCTCTTCCTTCGAGGTCGAGATCGATACCTAAATTTCGATTCTCTTTTGAATTGATACCTAAATTTCAATTCTAAATTTTCGAGACTGGTACCTAAATTCCAGTTCTCTTCCTTCGAGGTCGGTACCTAAATTCCGACTCTCATTCGAGATCGATACCTAAATTTCGATTCTCTTTCGAATTGATACCTAAATTTCAATTCTAAATTTACGAGACTGGTACCTAAATTCCAGTTCTCTTCCTTCGAGGTCGGTACCTAAATTCTAGCTCTCATTCAAGATTGATACCTAAATTTCGATTCTCTTTCAAATTGATACCTAAATTTCAATTCTAAAATCCGAGACTGGTACCTAAATTCCAGTTCTTTTCCTTTGAGGTCGGTACCTAAATTTTGACTCTCATTCGAGATCGATACCTAAATTTCGATTCTTTTTCGAATTGATACCTAAATTTCAATTCTAAATTTCTGAGACTGGTACCTAAATTCCAGTTCTCTTCCTTCGATGTCGGTACCTAAATTGCGACTCTCATTCGAGATCGATATCTAAATGTAGATTCTCTTTCAGATTTGATACTTAAAATCCAAATCTCACTCTCTCGAGATCAGTACCTAAATTCTGATTCTCACCCTTTCTCCATCGATACTTAAACTCTAATTCTCACTCCGAGGCTGGTACCTAAATTACAGTTCTCTTCGCAATCCTGAGGTTGAAACCCTAGTTTCAATCCTCATTTAAAACCCAAATTTCAAATTCAAAATTTCCTTAAATCGATTTCAAATTAAACTTCAAATCGAAATCTAAACTCACACATTGAAACTTAAAATTTAAAAGTAAACTGAAATCTAAATTGAATTCCACAGATCTTGTGATTTGGAGTTCACCTCCTTTTCCATTCCCGCCGAGAGTTCAGGAATCTTCATTCTTGGAAATATATCTGATACTCCCCAGCGGAAATTCTTCTACTTCGTCTTAAGTTGTCTCTTGGACTTCTGTGTTGGTTTTGTTGATCTCTTCGGTCAACGGCAATACGCGCGGTGTGCTTGGTCAGCACACCATACCTATTGGGGGTCCATTTGTTGACCTCAATTTTGGTGAGGTCTTTGCCTTCTCTCTTTAGTACTTAGGATCTAGCCTTAGGCTTTTCCTTTGACTAATCTTAGAGGACTAGAAATGGAACCCACCATTTAGAAATTCAAACTACTTCTTAACTCCTTGCAAACCCCACAAGCTTGATTGTAGACCCCTAATCACCTAGAGGGTTGAAATCAAATGTGGAGGTTTAAAGAACGAGTTCCCTATAGGACCTTTTTTGGCCTTAGGAATACCCTGGATGGCCTGTTCTGGTGAGGGTTGACTTGCACATACACTACGCTCTCACACACATTCCAAGTCCTAAAACCACACTCTCACCCAACTTGACTTCCTGACTTATGTAGGTAATTCAGGATGGTCCTTAACCTCTAAGCCCCTGGTTAAGAGGGTTAAGAACAACATAGTGAATGCCTCAAATGAGTCCTCTCATGGCTTATATGGGCTTAATATGGCTTCATAGATCAACCAAAATGATTCCATTTCACTCACATTTGATCAATCTTCTTTTTTTTCAAAATTTCAATTTTTGACCCCCGGGGCCCTGACCCACCAAACCTACCAAAAGTCCTTGAAATGACCCAAAATTTGCAAAATTGCCTAAATTACCCAAGGTCCCTCAAAATCAATCATAAACACTTCCCACCATTAAAATTGACCATATTTGGCCAAAAATACCAAAATTTCCAAAAATACCCCTAAACCCCCCAAAATTTCTAAAATACCCTTTTACCCCAAAAAATCCAAAAAATCAGAAAATTCCCAAAAAAATTCCAGAAAATTCCAAATATTCCCAATTTCATTTTGTTCAACTACACCATGGGCCAATTTTGCCAATTTACCCCACTTTTACTAAATCCCCCAATTTGACCCATTTTCAACCCAAGTGAACCCAATGTCAAACCAAACCACCCCAATTGACCTCAATTTTGGTCCAATTCAATTCTAAACTTCAATTAAATATCCCCAATATCAATTTAGACCAAATCCAAGTCCAATTTGATTGACATTTGAGCCCAATTTCAATTTGAAGTCTAAGGCCCAATTTTGGCCCATGACCTAAACCTTGCTCAAACCAACCTAATTCAACTCCAATTGGCCTCAAATCTTTTCCAAGGTCTTCCTAACATCCCCATAAACAAAACACTAACTTGATTTGCCCAAAATTTGAACCTAAACTCCACCTAAACCTAACCCAAAACCAAAATCCCTTAAATTGACCTAAGCCCAAACCTAATCCAAATGGGCCCAAATCCCAAAATCAAAGCCCAACCAAAGTTGAAAACTCTTTGTGACACTCCCATGAACATTTCTCAACATTAATTTTACATCAAATCCAACTTTAGCCCAAACTTAAACCAAGTTAGCCCAATTTGATCCACTTTGGCCCCTTTACTAAAAGAACCACATTAAAGCCAATTCAATTCAAAATCACTTCAAATTTGTTCCAAATCACTCAAGACACATCCCTAAACTAAACCCAACATTTATTTGGCATGGTCCTTCACAAAACTTTCATCCAAAAGCCTATTATAAAATCTAAAAGCCCACTTCCATAAAGCCTTTAAAAGCCCATTTTTACCAAAATTCAAAAAGCCAAAATCCATTCCAAAGGCCACATGAGATTTCCTCTCATCATCCCTTTGATTTAAATCATCCTCTAAGTTTTAAACTCATCATCAAATTATCCTAAATTAAGCCTCATGCCAATTTCCCTAAATTCATCAAAATCCCAAAATCCATTTCCATGTAAATGAGCCAAGCCATCCCTAAGCCAAATGGAGTCCATGGAGCCATGCACAAGCCACATGAAAGCCACGAGAGCTTCGACTTATCACCACTCCCTAAATGGAAAAAGGAGGAAACTCTTTAATGATTCCCTTAGGAGTGATTAAACACTCCCATGTATCCCCTAATCTTGCTTAAGCCTAATTGTACTTGGATTGTGACTCGACCCCACTAATCAAGCCGACCCAAGTGACTTTCTCTTCAGCCCAAACAAGCCTTGGGGAGGTGCACCTAGCCTAAACCATGACTTGACCAAACCAAGCCCAAAATGATCTCTCCCCCATACCATTTAAATCAAACCCTTTACACATGTCAAGCCCCAATTGATTGCACCAACTTCCAGCCCTGACCCTACTGAGTCAGATGGTGACCCATGCCTGGCCGGCCAGCCACCACAACCACCGGAAAACACTAGGCCAAGAGCCTTATTTGGCTTCAAAAAATTCAAACCCACTGGCTGAGCTGTCCCAACCCAAATGGACACCATGGTTGTTCTTCCCTTGCCCTGAGCAGCTGATCCCAGCCTCCAATTGCCCCTGGAAAGCCCTCCAGCCACCTCTATTTAAACACCACCAACTCTCGGCCAAAAGGGGTGTTGAACCAAACCTTACAAAAACTCTACCAAAATCACACCAGATCCCTCTCCAGACATAAAGAACTTGATCCCCACTGAAATCCAGCCCTAAAACCCTCTCTGTGAGCTCAATTTCTGAGTTGAAAATCCACCCAAGAAACAGGACACTTCACCATAGTGAGCCAATCTTCAAATTGATTGACCCTACACCTTCACCAGACCAAGAGGAGAAGTTCCCCAACAAAGCCTCCTCACCAGGCTAGCCATTGCTTCCAGCCTCCAAGCTTTGTGATCGGCCTTGGTCACTTTCATAATTAGAAAATTCCCCAGAGCCAGAGACTTCATCTGGAGCTTGCCTGGACTCAATCGAAGGTGACACAACCCTCAGATCGAAGCTTCACTTCTGTGAGCAAAGCTATGAACTCATTCTTCCTCCCGAGCTTCCAGCAATTCTCCATTTTTTTGGGTTAATTTCATAGCTTATAAACCATATGGATGTGTTCGTCTCTTCAAGACGAATCGATAGAGTATAAGAACTCGAAAATCCATCGAGAATCGAGAGAGATATTAGGGTTTGAGTGTGGACGGTCACGGGTGCACACCAGTCGTAGACGATGACCAGGAGCCGTTGGATCGCGCGTGTATCGAGCGGACGGTCGAGATCAAGTCGGACAGCGCAATGGTACGTGAACCGCTGGCCCCTAGAGAGCTGAGTTAGATGGCGACACCGAATCACAGCGCGACGCGTGGGCTTTCGGAGCTGCCAAGGTTGACGCGGCGCCGCATGGATAAGTTGAAAATTATGGTATTTTTGAATTATTAAATGCCCTGAACTTCAAAAATTCATATCTTTGCATAGAAAAATCATAAAAATAAAATAAAAATACGCTCTTGCTCAGTGATCAGAGGAGAATAATGTGGAAAGGAAATCAAGTTAATTGGATGAGTATTTTATTTTTAATAATTTATTTACTATTTTTAATGTTTTGATTCTCCATTTGCATAGACAATTCACCATGGCATGAGACCATAATGCTTTTGAAGCCTCTGATCTTGGGAACATTCCTTGAATTTTTCAAGGTCAGAGGTCATCTCTGTGAAAAGTTATTGATTTTTCAAGTTCATGTCACTTTTTTTGGTATTTTAATTCCAATAATTAGCATGTTATAAAATAAATTCTAGGAAAATTTGGTGATGTTTCTTAGGACTGCAGGACCCTATGAAAAATATAGTTTCGAGTTAATTCATTCATAATAACCTTAATTGGCCTAAACCCATAAAATTAAATTTGAATTAATTAGGGTTAACCACACATCAAATTGACTTAAAAATAATTCTCCATTACTCTTTAGGGTTAGAGGAACCTTACATAAAATTTTGAAATCAGTTGGACTTGATTAACCCCACCAAATGGATTGATTAAGCCTCATAAGCAAAATGGAACTTTAAAAATTTATAACTCCAAAAATACTTTTCAAAAATTTACAAAAATGGTTTTGGAGCTTCTCTGATATCAGGGGAGTTCAGGAAAATTAAAATTGGAATTTTTTAAAAAATTTGATTTTTCACAATATTTTAATATTTTAATAATTAAAAAATAATAAAAATCATAAAAATATTAAGAATCATAAAAATATCACATTTTGACTCCTAATCATTTAGGAATAAACCAAATACTTTTCCTAAGTCCCTAGGATAAGATATTGAATTTTAAAGGCTTAATGTAATTTTTTAATATTAAAAGATGAATTTTCAACCTTTTTCACTAAAATAATTCTAATAAGTCAAAGAAAAATTATAAAATTATAAAATTTATTTCTCTGGACTCCTTGAGGTCAGAAAAATTTATGAAAAATATAAAATATATTTTCAACTTTAATTTTATTTGAAAATTAATTAATACTCTAAAACTCAAAATAATTATAATAAATAAAATAAAATTAAAAAAAAATCACAAAAATTGGTCCAAGTAGTCATTTAGTCATTAGAAACATTCCATAATTTTCTTAATGACAGAAACCTTTCCTTGGTCATGTTGTTGAATTTTCTTTGAAACCCATATTTTTTACTAAAAATAATTATATAAATAAATTAAATTCAGAAAAATCACATTTTTTCCTCTAATGTCTTAATTGACATGTGAGTGAGGTGACATAAAAATCTCAAATTCATTCGAGCTCAATTTAGTGAGTTATGAAATAAATAAGCTTAAAAGGGCATAAAGGTAATTAAAAATTTTAACCCTTAATTAAAACTTTAGGTTTAATCAAAATGGGGGGTAAAATATTTGATTTTAACTTTCCCTTGGATGATTGAAACTTAGGGAAATTAAGGGGTAGAAATCCATTAAATACTTTGAAAATATCAAAATGAATCTTTAATTAATTAAATAATTTAAATTTTGGAAAAAATATATTTAAAATTTGGATTATTAAAATAGGGATATTATTAAGAGGATATTTATTCTTTAATTTAAAAATCCCTAAATAAGTCACTTTAACAATATTTAGTTCTTAATTAAAAATTAAAATAATATTCCAAATCAACAATTAAAACTAAAATTAAATTAAATTAAATTTAAAATATTGAAACTAAAATTAAAACTAAAATTAAATTAAATTAAAATTAAATTAAAATTAAAGTTAAACTAAAATTAAAAATTAAATGAAAATAAAATAAAATTAAATTAAATTAAATTTAAATTAAATTAAAATCAAATTGAATTATATTAAATTAAAATCATTTAACAACAAACCTAAATGAAATCATTAAGAGTTAAATAAAAACATATCAATAATTTCAACACCTCTTTCTATCTAAGTAAATTTAAAAAATAAACATCAACGTGAAATACCAAGATAATTGAAAATGTAAAGATTTAAATTAAATCTAAAATAATTTGAACACTATTCCAAACTTAAAATTATTAATCAAAACCTCATAATTAAATTAAAACACTTTAAGTCATTAACTCAAACTTTAAGTTAAGAATGATTAAAATTCTCGATAAACCAACTTGCCCTTAAAGGTTTTAATTCTTATAACTCTTAAATAGAGCATTAAATGAGATGGCACTTCATTCATAAGGTAATCAAATACCCAAGTTCACTGAGCAAGAGACAAAATTTAACTAAACTCCTGGATGATTAATTCATATGTGCAACTAAATTTACTTGGACTCAAAATAATCCTAGAAGTATTGAAAAGATGTTTAGAACTCGTCCTAAGCACTTCCTTAATATGACGGGATGTCTTAGAAGAACAACTGAATTTAATTGTCCTTTGATGAAGAAAATCGTCCTTAAACCAAACCAAGAACCTAGACGTCATAGGAGATGACTAGTTATAGGATTAGGAATTTGGTAGACAACCAAAACCCTTCCCTTAGCTTTACCTAGGTATTTGTTGAAATATTTAAATGCTTTAACATGTGTTTTAAGTGCAGCTTAGGATGACGGGAAGACCCTCCAGGTACGCTTTTATTTTATTGCAATTTACTTACATGCACTGTACTTTACTTTTTTTGCATGAAAACCAAAACCTTTAGTATAGTCCTTGAACTGAAACCAAAACTAAATTAAAAGTCATTGCAAGATAAAAATTCACCGCCACAACATTCCAAAATATAAAACAACTCAAAATTTAATCACAAACCGAACAACAAAACTACAATTGCAACTAAATTAAAACGTCTCGTTGAATGATTAGGAATACCTCGGATGATGTAACCCACGTGTTGCTAACGGGATTTCCCACGGTCTAAATGAAAGTGTGGAACTCATTCAGTTGAGTTTAGCAAACTCATCTGGACTAAGTGAATTCAATGAAAATAACGGTGCCGGTATGACAGAACCGTGGGATCTTAATCAATTCTGTTTAAACAAATTTAAGATTTGTTTTAATTAATATATTAAAAGCACTTGGATTTTAAGATTTTCTCTAAACCAAAACACTTCTCTCATCTCCTGATTTATGACTTCTAAAGCTAAACCTCTACAACAACAAAGAGCTTGGAGCACAGTGGGCAGCACGACCATCGTTATCAGCAAAACTCTGTTCTACTTCAGCAAAACCTTTCTTACAATTAAATAACTAGGTCATAGGACTTCGAGGTAGTTTGTATAATGCAACATAAATCCTCAACTCTTCGTTAGGCATTTGCATATTCATGTTATGCAAATTAAGCCCTAACCGGTCTTAGGAATTCGAGGTAGTCGTTTGGTACGACATAAAACCTCACTTCTTCGAGGCTATTTGTATGACTGTGTCATACAAATATAAGTCCTAATTAATTAAAATTGGCAGGATTGCAACATTAAATAAACTCCAAAATCTAAGCCAAACAATAGGATAGTTTGGGAAGTTGCCAAGATTCGTCTTGGACCCTCATCTTCTCCTACTTTTCTTCGTTTGAACTCCTGAAATTAACTATTCCAAATTTGATCCATTCCCTATCGAAATTCCAAAATTTAATCCTTTGAAAACCTTAAACTTTGAAATTCTTGAGAGCAAAACCACTGATCATTATCGAGAGTTTTATTAAATGATTCCCGTCATTTAAGATGTAATTAACTATAGGGGCTTGCCCTTATAGGGAACTTTAAGAACCCAAGTAATATAAACCCTGTTTAATTCATTTATATTAAACAGAGGAACTTGTCGGCTTATAAAATTGGTTCACAGACCAAACAGATGTCACAAATCTTCTAGTTTATTTAATTGAGCCCCATCGTCAAGCAATGTGTCTATTCTTCGGGATAGATACACGGTTTGTGATGCAGTGCTCGTTTATATAAACTATTTTGGATGTGAGATCGGTTTGATTTTTCATATCTTAAAATTTTCAAACTTAAAATTATTTTCAAAAATTAAATACTACTTTTTAAATTATTTATTTAAATTAAATTAAAAATTTGCCGACAATTTCTATAGGCGACCCCTTTTCAAAATATAACACTCAACCTAAAAATATGCCGACAATGTAATCCACTAAAGTTTCGTTCGGTTTTTGTTGCTCCACCACTAGATCACCAATACTGATGTGGTGCCGAGCCCCAGCAAACTGCTTAACGAAAAGGTTTTACAATTCTGAAAAGGTCTTAACTGAATTGTTCGACAATTCTGAATATCAGTCGAAGGCAATCCATGACAAATTGCTGACGAACTGACAAAAGAGCAAGGCGTCGCTCCCACCGGCATTGCAACAACTGACATGAAAGTGTGCTACATGCTGTCGGGGGTTTCACGTTCCATCGAAAGTCTTGAACAGAGGTGGTATGAAGCCCTTCGGGTATTGGACTGCATCAAACTCCTCAGGGTAAGGTCTACTCATCTGGATAGATGCTCCACTCTTAGACTGAGCTAAGGCTTCTCGCACCTGCTGTTCTACCATGTTCTTAATATCCTTCTCGAGAATCATGCTCTGTGCAGAATCCTTCTTTGGTTTTTCATCTCCATTGACAGACATAATCTCTTTCCCTCCATTTGCGATGTGAATGATCTCTGGGGGTGCTTTTCGAGGTCGAAGCTGACTCTGGAGAGTGGCTAAGGCGGCTGCCATCTCTTCCATCCTCTTTGCCATTTGAGAAATCGTATCATCTTTTTCTTGAAGACGGGCTCTCATTACTTCTGGTTCATCTCTTTCTGAGGCTGACGGAGCTCCCTACAAAGCTGAAGTTGCTCGGGTCTCGACCATATTGATCTCAGCACATTCCTCATCCATGAATTCTGATGAATCCACTTCATTTCTCAATTCTTCTCCTCTTTCCCTTGCTAACCGTCAGATGTCCGTTCTTAGCTTTCCTATAGCATCCTCAAGTGGTCTTTTCTAAATGATCTCGTGGTTATCAGGCGACGACTGTTGAACCTTTTTTTCAGGAGTTTACTTTAATGAAGTAGCACTTTCTTCAGATTTGGGCTCTCTGGCAAGACTCCTCTTCCCAGAGCGTTCTGTCGGTATCAGTTTAGCAGTAATAGGTTGTCACACCATCCTTCTTGCAGTAGAAGGCCTAGTACCAAATGGTCTGTCGGTTGTACATCGGTAGGTGGTGTCCTCCCATATATGGTGACCTGATAAGACAACAGGTGAACTTCTCTAGCTAACTCGCACTTTCTTCCTTGGTCTCTCTGGAGCAGTGACAGGGTCTACTCGTGGTCCGAGGCGGGATCTTGCTGGTACTCATCCCATCCTTCTTAGGATCTCTGATTACGGGGCACCCTTCTTTCTTAGCTAGTTTCTCTACTACGGCTCACAGTAGGGTAAGCGGCGTAGTCTTGGCCCTCTTCCTTTTACAGTCACTATAGTATGCAGGTCGGGGTAATGCAGTGGCGATCATCTGGACATCTTCTTCATCCGATGCAGCAGAGAGAGGGTGGAATCTACTTCCTTCTAACAGTAGTGAAATCTCAGGCAGTTCTTCTTCTTCCTCAGGAATCTCTTCCAGAAAAGCAACTTCAGCAGCCTTAGTCTTCTTGATCCTGGCGATCTTTCTGCTCCTATTTCTTCTTTGAGTCTGGGTTAAGGGTGTAACTTTAGAGCTAGACCTTATCTCAAAGATAGACGGTATTGCAGCAAAATCTGAAGCCTCCACGGTAACAGGCTCATCACCGACTTGGACTTCTTTTCCTTTCAGTTTGGCGGGAGCTGAGGTAGGTGCAATGATGACCAGACTGGTGGGGGTAGAGATGATAGTTTTGGGGGTAGTATCTAACCTCCTATGAACAACACTGTTTCTTTAAGTTGGAACCCTTTGCAGGGGAGGAAACTCTTGAGTTAAATTCAGGTTGAACTCAATTATGGGCTCCTCAGTTTCTGGTACTTTCTTCATCAGTGCGAGAAGAGTAACATCGGTGAAGTCGAACCCTTGTCCAAAGTGAATGACAGCATCATTAGGCAACTCGTCCTTGTAAACAACTAAGTCTATCCCGTTGGTGAAGGAGAAAATCAGCTTCGGTGCAGACATTTTCTGCAGGGTAGATTCTAAGCGTCAGTTCCAATTTATGCTTCCTTTCGTTGGGACGAAGAAAGAGAGGAAATTTCTCTAAACGAGTCCAAACACATTCCCATTTATCTTTTTGTTTTCTTAATTTTATTTACAAGATATTTTTGGATTTTGTTTTATTTGTGTATTTGTGGTTTAACATAAAGTTCATTTATTAAAGAGTAGTTTTACTAGAAGATTTCTTAATTAGGAACAAAACAAATTATACAGGGAGAGGTTAAAGGAAAAGGTATGGGACCCAATCCAGAAATTAGAAAGGAAGGGAGAATCTCACAAAATTTCTCGACCCGAGGAACCGCTCTTAAGCTAACACCTATTTGGGGGTCCACCCTACCTCAAAGAGGTAAAAAGATTTCAGAACCTCTCTGTTTAGGGGTGTCTAAACAGTGGCACCAAAATCTGAGAGAGAGTTGATTATACCCGTTCAAGATAGAAATGAATGTGGTATTTCAACGGAAGGATGGTAGCTTGGTCCACTAGGAACATGGACTTGCTACCGATTTATGAAAGCAAAACCATCTGATCAAAATGGAGAGAGGAACTAGTCCCCAGTGGAGTCGCCAGAATTTGTCGTCATATTTAGAAGTTATGTGTTTTGAAAAGGGGTCGCCTACAGAAGTTGTCGGCGAATTTCAGATTTTAAATTTAATTAAAAAATATATATATAATTTAGAAAGTAGCATTTGGTTTTTGAAAATAATTTTAAGTTTGAAATTTTTAAGATATGAAATTAAACCGATCTCACATCCCAAATAGTTTATATAAACGAGCACCGCATCACAAACTGTGTATCTATTGTAGGCTAATTTTTTTTTATTAAAATAAAATTTGAAATTTTAATTTAATGTAATAGGTAAAGTATTTTTTTATTTTTGATTTTGAAAATGGTGATATATTATTTTATTTTGAAAATAACGAGACCAGATAGATCTCATATCAAATAGTTTAAATAGTTGAGCACGATACCACAAGTGACACATCATCCCAAAAGATGAGCGTACCACTTGTTAGTAGGCTTAACTATCTAAACTTAAAAGTTTATGATTCTATTTTGGTTTGCGTATTTTATAATCGACAAATTCCCCTGTCTAATATGAAGATTAGATAGGGTTTAGATTAATCTGGGTTCTTAATTCCCTATAGAGTCAAGCCCCTATAGTTAATTACATCTTAAGTAATCGAAGTCACCTAAGAAAACTCTCGATAATGATCATGGGTTTCGTCTTCAAGAATATAAATGTTTAAGTTTCCACGATTGGTAGTGGGAAAGTCAAAGGGAATGGTTCAATATGGAACAATTATTTTCAGAGTCCAAAGGTATGAAAAGTAGGAGATGTCGAAGATACTGAAGGAGCTTCAGTGACATCTCAAACTAACCTATGATTGGGTTTTATATCTTTGAAAGTGAAGTTATGTATGTTTCAATCTTGCAAATTATTTAGATAATTTGGGATTTATATCTACATGTCATATATAAATGACCTAAAAAATGAGAGGATTTATGTCGTGACAAACGACAACCTCGGAATCCTAAACAGTTTAGGACTTATATCGTACGATGTACGATCGTACTAAGTCCTAAGAGATAGTGTGAGGATTTATGTCGTATCAAATGACAACCTCAACGTCCTACAGATGTTATTTAAATCTACGAAAGTCCGATCGAAGATCCTTCATTCATCCTCTGTCGTATCGTCTTGAGAAAGAATAAAGAAGGATAGAAGAGAAAAGAGAAGACCATGCCTCGAACGGCCTATCCTAAGGGCATATGCGAGGGAATAATTAAAATAAACATTTATAATAAACAGGAAATAACCATGCCCTAAATGGCCTATCCTAAAGGTATGTACAGGTATGCAAGAGAAGCAATAATTAAAATAAACATGTGTAATAAAAAGAAACTAACCATGCCCTATATGGCCTATCCTAGGGGCAAGCATAAAAGAAAAGTATGAACACAGGTAAGTGCATATACAAAAGTAAAGAAATGCATGTAATAAAGAAAGTAAATGAACTGTACAATAAAAAAATGTGTACCTGGCCAACTCCGTCGATGCCTCAGAAGCAAGCTAATAGCTACAAGCCACTATACAATCAAGTTTAGCTATAAACATATAAAAGATCAAAGTGGGGGAATAAGAATTCTATTTGAGGATAGGCTCAGTCTGTAGACTTCTTTTCTATCTTGATCCCACAGGCAACCCTAAGTACTGAAGTCTGTATCAATCTCAAATAAAGTCACCAGCAAATCACCTTAGAGTAGGAAATCCTAATCCCTGCCACTTAATTAGTGAGTGAACCAATTTGTAATATCTGAATTTTTAGAGTGGAGTATCTGTTATTGAAGTATCTGAATTCTTTACCAGTGAAATATCTGATATGTGGTGTGTAATGTGTATTAACTAGTGCATGGTGTGTAGTGTTTATTGGGTAGTGTGTAGTGTGTGTGATTTGATAAGTGGTATGTGTGTATGTATGATATTTAATATGTGACGTGTATGTGTAATGTTTAATATATGGTGTTTATGTGTGATGTTTAATGTGTAGGGTGTGTATGATAAGTTTGATAATTATATGTGTTGTGTTTGATGCGGTGTGTTTGATATGTCATGTTTGATTTGATGTACTAAATGTGTTGTGTATGATGTGCTATGTATGGTTTTTTTGTGTGTGATATTTAATGTGTTGTATGTGTTCGATGTGATATGTGCTTGTTGTGATATATGTGTGATGTAATATGTGTTGTGCTATGTGTGTGACATTTGATTTGATGTGTTGGCGTAGTATCTGTTGCCGTGCAGGTGCAGTGTTTATTGTCGTGCAAACGTTGTGTTATTTATCGTACGGGTGTGGTGTAGCATCTGTTGTCGAAGTATCTGTTACTGAACCAGTGTAATATCTGGTGTCATAGTATCTGTTACTGAACCAGTGTAATATCTGGTGTCGTAGTATTTGTTATCGGTTCACGAATTTCTCAAAGGTAGGGATTAGAACTACCTAACTGAAAGTAAAATGGTCATCTATCTCTGAGTATTGATTTTATTTTGTTCCGGCTATAAAAGCACGATTATTAGTCTGTGCATCATTGCCTGTACCCCGCATTTCCAACTTATACACCCACTTTGAAATTTCATATGTTTATGCACAATAAAACTTTACAAAAGGCTGCAATCCATAATAAAGAAAACCAATGTATCTCCAATATATCATTTCAACTAACTAAAATAAGGATAGTTGTTGAAACATTCCTTTTAATTTAGCCTCAAGTAAGCTATTCTAACAACAACTTTCAAAAAGAAGATTTTTTTTTATTTTTCTCTTTAAAGTTCTGTTTCAACAAATTAAGGCAAAAGGGCATTCTAAAACTTCAGCAGGTAATGGCAAGGGTGCGGGCCCAGAATTTCAGAATTCAGGTTCTCAGAAATCAAACCAAGAAGTATTCCAAAAAAAAAAAAATTAGGACAAATAAAAACTTCAAAAGCCTAAAAAAAAATCAATTTTCATAAATCAGGCCAAAGGAAATGTTCCATATCTCTGGTGTTCAGGCAATTCAGCATAGGCAAGCTGAAATAACCTTCCAATTTGTGTAAAACCACCACTACCTAAATCACCTCGCTTAAACTCACGGGTAAGACACAAACAGGAAAAGGACAGTTTACAACCAAGGGTGCAGCAAGGGCCAGCCAACAAATGATTCTCGGCCAAGAAATAAACAGGAAAAGAGCAGCTTACAACCAAGGCTGCAGCAGGGATGAAGATTTGCAGCTTATGATAAGGCAAAGGCCTACAATAATCTTTCCAAATCAAGCCAACATTAAGACTTTCAAACTTCCAAAGTTTATTCCAAACGCGTTAAAACAAAGGGTAACCCAAAATTGAATCCAAATGCTGTTAACACAAACAATACCACCCAATTTTCTTGTATGTATACATAACTTAATAATTTTGATATAATATGAAAGACTCGGATGGTGTAGATGTAGAGAGGAAGATTTTGGGTGTTAGATTTGTAAGTATTCAAGGATTTGAAGATTTAAATATATAAATGCTTAGGGATTACAGATTTTATAAATTCATTTTAAACTCAAGTGCTAAACACCTGAATACTCAAGAAATTGAATGGTACGTATGTTTCATCTCTCCAAATCAACTAGCAATAACAGTTACTACTAAAGTCCACCCGACAAATCGAAACAAAATTTGTAAATATCTGACCTAACAAGTGATGGTAATAACTATAAATGTTTAACCAATAACCAGTGCTAAATAGAGCAATAAACAAGCTAATCCCAGCCTAAATAATACATAAATAGATACATAGGAATCAGAGATAACCAACTCTTCTTCGTCCTCTATTGCATATATATAAATGCTTAAAGACCCTAAAGATTCTCATTCATATAATCGAAATCAAATGTTATACCTTATTCGATTATTATACAATTTTGCATCAAGCATCCAAGGTTTACCTTGTATGTATATATATCACTTTGCTAATATACAAGAGGAGCTGTATAAAAGATTAAATAAAGTGATAATACATGTGTATATGTAAAAGACTCTATTTATTAAACTACAGCATGCAGAATTTCATATAATTCTGGATAAACACATAAGTATTAAGTATAAAAGCCTCCACACTGATATGAAGTTAAGGGAGAGCAAGCTTTATCCCCCTTTTTTTTTAAAACATACTTGGGATGGTGACTGTTATTTGTAAGTACCAAAATAATTGTAAGGTATGCATGTAAATATTCTCAACGTTTGAGATTTATGAGACTAGAATTTATTTCTTAATTTATTTCATTAACAAGAATAAATTCCACAGCTAACTCTAGGTTGTAGCTCATGAATGCTTTCTCAAGATGCAGGTAGCAATTTACTTATGTAGAGAAACAAGGAAAGCAATAATCAGATATTCATTAAATCCAGTCCAATCTCATCTCATTAAAACCTTCTATATGAGAGGGTGAAGAAAATTTCGAGGACAAGGATCACCCACAGTAATTATGTATAACATATCGCTTAGATCCCGTGCACAGTCATAAAAGAAACAGTGGCAGATTTACATGCATTCCACTCAATTCTTATGTATTTTCTTTCCTCAATATATGATCCCTCTTTTGTAAATATGAAATAATTTCAAATCAAGGACATGTAATTTGAATATCAAGAATCTTCTAATTTCCTCATGCCCAGCAGAGATTTAACAAGATAATTAAATTAATCTCTGTCGCAATGTACATTTTAATTCAAAGCTTCTTTCATTTAGGCCAAGATATCAATCCCTGATGATTTGAAATGGTGATTAAGATTTCATATAATCGTGCAATATTTTTCAGTAAAAGAAAAGAAAACAGCCAGAAAAAAAAAGGGGGATTAAGAAAAGAAGATATCAATCATACGATCTTTTCATACAACAATTTGAATCTTATACAACTGTCAGGAATTAATGGTCATCCTATAATATCACTTCCAAATTCATGATAGATCAAAGTATATTTCACTTGTTTGGTAATAATCATGAAAATCCCTTTTGTAAGTCATGAGAAATTAGGCTAATATCCATGAGAGAAAGTTTTGTAAGTAGATTAATAGCAATAAAGAAAATCACGCTGATGCCAAATATTTCATCCGACAGTAAAAAAGAAACAGAGAGAGAGGAGAGTTCTTACTTCCAGAAGCTAGAATAATAAGATTTCTCAAATCGTAAGAAAGAAGCACCAGCCCCAAATTCTTCTTCCAAGAAGTGTAAGAAAATAAAGAGCAGCTACGTGAATCCCCAAGTTGCACGAAAAAACCACAACAACCCCTAACCTTTCCAGCGGAGAGGTATTTATAGCTGAACATGGGAGAGACTTACTGGCGGTGAGAGACAAAATGGTGACTAGAACACCACCATAAGCAAGAAAACTGCCCAAAATCTGCAAGAAGGAAGGTTACCCGACTCGTTTGAGCGGGAGAATTTGTTACAAGAACCTGACCGATAGTTATGACCGGAAGGAAGGTCAGTTGTAGCCGGAGATAAAGGGAGTGACCGGAGAAACCGGCTAGAAAGCTTCTCCAAATCGGTCGTCACTGAAGAAGAGGACGGCAGGGACCGGTTAGGGCACGGGAAAGGGGATCGAAGGCGCTTGCGTGAGATAAGGGATAATGAACAGTAATCATGCCCCGTGCCTCTCATGAGCCATAAGATGAAGATATAAGTTTAATATATATATATATATATATATATATATATATATATATATATATATTTATATAAAAAAAATATTTATTATTATTATTATTTTATTTAAAGTCATCGGCTTTGCATGCAAATCGGGTCAATTTGAAACCCTATCAAGTTATATGTCCTTCCCGGCTAAAATCGACATTCCGGACGCATCGGCGCGGTCTGTTTCGTCATCCGGGGTCGTCCGGACAAGTTTGTCGACGGTCGCATCAATTTAAACTAAATTTGCGTAACGTCGCAAAAATGAATTTATTTTGATCCGTCCGGAGCCATTTAACGAGCAAATTAATGACCGGTCTTTGCCTAAGCGAGAACCATAGTCAAACATATTGCTCGTGGCAAAAAGTTAAACGTCGCACATAGTGGGGTCCACCTATGGCTTTCAAATCCTTATAGGAACTCAACAGGAGTTTTAATACGTTGGCTTTTAATCGACTCAACTAAGTGTCGAGGATTTTAAACCGTCCATATGAAACTTCAAGGAGCAAGGAGATGGCTTGAATTTCTAAATATAGTGGGTCCCAGTCTAGTCCTCTAAGATAGTCCAAAATAGGAAGATCCTAAGGCTAGATCCTTGGCTAGAAGGAGAAAAGAATGACCTCAAAAATGAGGTCAACATCTATCCAGAGGATTAGACACACTGCTTGATGATGGGGCTCGATTAAATAAACTAGAAGATTTGTGACATCCATTTTGGTCTGTAAACCAATTTTATAAGCCAACAAGTTCCCCTGCTTAATATAAAGAAATTAAGCAGGGTTTATATTACCTGGGTTCATAAAGTTCTCAATAAGGGCAAGCCCCTATAGTTAATTATGTCTTTAATGTCCGAAGGCACTCAAGAAAACTCTTGATAATGATTAGTGGTTTTGCTCTCAAGAATTTCAGAGTTTAAGCTTTTCAAACAATTGGACTCTGGAAATTTCAAAAGGGAATAGCTCAATATTGGAACAATTTATTTTAAGAATCCAAAGGAAGAGAAGTAGGGGATGTTACGGACCCGAAGTGGACTACGGTGACTTCCCAACTATCCTATGGTTTGGCTTTAATTTGAGAGTTTATTTAATGTTGTAATCCTACCAGTTTTAGTTAATTAAGACTTATACTTATATGAAATAATCATACAAATAGCCTCGAAGATATGAGGGTATATCATATCAAACGACTACCTCGGAGTCCTAAGACCGGTTAGGGCTTAATTTACATAATATGATTATGCAAATGCCTAACAAAAAGTTGAGGATTTATGTTGCACTAGGCAGACTACCTCGAAATCCTATGGCTTTGTTATTTAATTCTAAGAAAGGTTTTGCTGATGTAGATTCAAGTTTTACTGAGGACGATGGTCGTGCTGCCCACTATGCTTCAAGCTCCTTGTTGTTACAGAAGGTTTAGTTTTGGAAAGTGAAAATCAGGAGATGAGAGAAGTGTTCTGGTTTAGAAAAGTCTTGAGGTTCAGGTGTTTTAACATTTTGTTAGGGGAATCTTAAAGTTGGTTATAACAACACCGGTTAAGATCCCACGGTTCCATCATTCCAGCACCGTTATTTTTATCAAATTCACTTAATCCAAATGAATTTGTTGAACTCAACTAAATGAGTTCCACACTTTCATTTAGACCATGGGAAATCCCGTTAGCAACACGTAGGTTACATCATCCAAGGTATTCACAATCATCCAACAAGACGTTTTAATTTATTTGTAATTGTGGTTTTGTTGTTCCGTTTGTGATTAAATTTTGAGTTGTTTTATATTTTAAATGTTGTGGCAGTGATTTTTATCTTTTGTTGATTTTAATTTAGTTTTAGGTTTTCAGTTTTGTGGCTATCCTAAAAGTTTCAGTTTTCATGCAGGGTAACATTCTTGTTTAACATGCAAGAAAAAGTAAAGTGCAGTACAGGTAAGTAAATTGCAATAAAGTAAAAGCGCATCTGGAAGGTCTTCCCGTCATTCCAAGCTGCACTTAAAACACATGTAAGAGCATTTAAATATTTCAAGGAAAACACCTAGGTAAGGCTAAGGGAAGGTTCTGGTTGTCTACCAAAATCCTAATCCTACTGCTAATCAATTCCTATGACGTCTAGATTCTTGTGTTTTATGGATGATTTTCTTCACCAAAGAACAATTACGTTCAATTGTTCTTCTAAAACATCCCATCATATTGAGGAAGTGCTTAGGACAAGTCCTAAGCATCTTTTCAATACTTCTGAAATTATTTTGAGTCCAAATTAATTTCATTATACAAGTGAATTAATCATCCAAGAATTTAGTTAAGTTTTGCTTCTTGCTCAGTGAACTTAGACATTTGATTATCCGATGAGTGAAGTGACATTTCACTTGATACTCCACTAAGAATTATGTGGGTGGAAGTTTTTAGGGCAGGTTAAGTTATTAAGAAACTTAACCATCTTATTTAGATTAAAGTTTGTTTTTTAAGATTGATTCAAATTAATTGTAATATTTTAGTTTAATTATAACTGTCTTTTGTTATTTCAATTTAATTGTGTAATTTCAAAAGTTGACTTAGCTATTTTAAAATTGTCTTAATATTAATTTTAGTTATATTTAATTTAATTATGTTGATTTGAAGTTAATTTTAATTTAGTTATATTAATTTAATTATTTTAAAATTTCTTTAATTTAATTATATTTAATTTGAATTATTTTGCATTAATCATGTCATTTTAAAATTATTTTTAATTTAATTAATTATATTATTTAAAAAAATTTATTAAACTATCTTAGAAATGGTTTTAATTTGATTATTTAATTTATCTTGGTTTTCATTAATGAGTTATTAAATTAATATTAAATGGTATTTGTTTTTTATCATTAATTAGGGGTTAAGATTAATAAATTAATATCTTCCAATATTAAACCTCATCACTTAATACATTCTCCTTTAATTAACTTCAAATTTTTATTAATTTAAGAAACTATAATCATTTTGTTTATGTTGGAACAGTGATAAATGGGTTCCTATCCTTTAATTCCTCATGTTTCAATCATCTAAGGATATTAAGTAGGATCATTCATTACCCATTACCCATAATTAAGCCTAAATATTGATTAAGGCTAAATTTCAATAATTACTGTTTTGCCCCTTAGGATTGTTCACTTCATAATTCATTAAATATCACTCAAATGACTTTGAAATTTCTATGTCACCATACTCATGGGTCAATTAAAATATCAGAGGAGAGAATGTGATTTTTCTACTTTTAATTTAATTTTAATAATTATTTTTGTGGAAAATAAGAGTTTTCAATGAAAATTCAATAACATGACCAAGGTAAGGTTTCTATCCTTAAGAAAATTATGAGATGCCCCTACTTTCCAGAGGATCATTTGGACCAATTTTTGTGATTTTTTGAATTATATTTTATTTATTATAATTATTTTTAGTTTTGGGGTATTAATTAATTATAAAATAAAATTAAAGTTTAAAAATGGATTTTATGTTTTTCTTAAGTCCCTATGACCTCAAGGAGTTCAGAGAAATAAAATTTATATTTTTCTGATTTTTCTTTGAATTATTAGAATTAATTTAGTGAAAAGGTTGGAAAATCCATTTTTTTAATATTAAAAATTGTCTTAAGCCCTTAAAATTCAATATCTTAACCTAGAGACTTAGGAAAAATATTTGGGTGGTTCCTAAGTGATTAAGAGACCAAATATGAAACTTTTATGAATTTTAATATTTTTAAAATTTTTTTAATTTTTTAATTATTAAAATATTAAAAATATGGTTAAAAATGAAAATTTTTAGAAAATTTCAATTTTAATTTTGTTCTACTCTCCTGATATCAGAGCCCTCAAAACCAATTTGGTGAATTTTTAAAGTGTATTTTGGGTTTTATAATTTTTTTTAATTTTTAAAATGGCTATGTCACTTAATTAATTCATTTAATGGCTTAAATTATTTCCAATTGACTTGAAATTTTTATGTGAGGTTCTTTACATCCTAAGTGACAGTGGAAATTGTTTTCAAGTGATTTTGATGTGTGGTTATTCTTAATTAATTAAATATCAGTTTTGAGTGTTTAGACAAATTAGGGTTATTTTTGAGGAATTAAGTCAAACCATAATTTTCCTAGGGTCCTTTGGTCCTAAGATACTTCCCCTAATTTTCTTAGAATTTTCTAAGCAATATACTAATTACTGGAATTAAAACATCAAAGCAGACATATAAACTTGGAAAATCAATAACTTGCCACAGAGATGGCCTCTGGTCTTGAAAATTTCAGAGAATGTTCCCAAGAATAGAGGCTACAAAAGCCCTATGGTCTCATGCCATGGTGAATTATATGCATGAATGGAGAATTGAAATACTTAAAATAATATTAAATTAATTAAAAATAAAATATTTAACAAAACAACTTAATTCTTTTTCCACATCATTCTCCTCTGTTCACTGAGCAAGTGGGTATTTTTCTTTTATTTTTTTGATTTTTCAATGCAAAGTTATGGATTTTTTTAGTTCAGGACATTTAAATAATTCAAAAAAACCCTAATTTCCTACTTAACCACGTTGGCGTCGTGTCATCCTCGGCAGATCCGAAGCTCCACGTGGAGTGCCTCTATTTGACGCTACCATCTGACTGGATGCCACGCGGTCCGCGGTTCATGTTCCGTTGCTTCAACTGACGTGATCCCGACCGTTCACCCGATACAAAAGCCATCCAACAGTTTGTGGTCATCGTCTATGACTGGTGCATCCCGTGAGCCGTCCACCTTCTAACCCTAATATCTCACACGATACTCAACCAAATTACGTGTTTTTGGGCTCAACGAACTCGTCTCAACAAGGAAAACACATCCATACGCCTATGATGCTATGAAATAGACTTAAACAAAATGAAGAATCAAAAGAAGCTCTTAGGAAGGAGGAGTTCCATACCTTGGCTCTGAGAAGTGAAGCTTCAATCAGAGAGGCTCGACACATTCGTTAGAGCTGGAGGAGCTTAGGGATGAAGCCTCTGGTCCTGGTGAAATGTCTAGACCCAATTTCCACGAAGCCCGATTTCAAAGCTTGGCCGATAGAAGGAATGGCTGACCTGGTGAGGGGGATTTTGCTGGGGAACTTTTTCTCATGGTCTGGTGAAGGTGTAGAGTCAATCAATTTGAGGATTGACTCACTTTGGTGAAGTGTCCTAGTTTTGGGCTTGAGATTGAGCTCAGAAATTTAGCTCACAATGAGGGTTTTAGGGTTGGATTTCACTGGGGATCAATTGCTTTGGGTTAGGGGAAGAGTTTGGAGCAATTTTGGCAGAGTTTTGGTAAGGTTAATTTCAGCACCTCCTTTGGCTGTGAGGGAGGTGGGTTTAAATAAGCAGGGCTAGAGGGCTTCTCAGGGGCAATTGAGGGTTGGGATCAGCTGCTTAGGGGAGGAGAAGAAGAGCTGTGAAGTTCAATTGGGTTACGACAGCTCAGCAAACTCAAATTTGAAATTTTTGGCTCACATGGAGCTCTCAGCCATGGGGTTTTCAGGTGACTAGGGTGGTGGTCTTGCCAGGGTCAGGTCACCATCTGACTCAGTGGGTCCAGCGATTGAGTTTTGTGCAAACAATTGGCATTGGCCATGTGTAAAGGAGTTGTTTTAAATGGAATGGGGGGAGGTGTATTTTGGGCTCATTTTGGTCAACTCATGTATTTGGGTTTGGTGCACCCTCCAAGGCTTGATTTTGGGCTGAAAGAAATCAGTTGGGTCAGCCAAGAGAAGGTGGTGAGATCCCTATCCATGGTGAGGTGGCATGAATAAGGTTAAAAAGGATTAGTGAAGGATTAAGAAAGAGCCTCCTCCTTTTGCCATTAATGGGTTGATGAGGTGGAAAGTGGCTCCTATGGCTTGCATATGGCTTATGCATGGCTTAATGGCTCCATGTGGCTTGGGGCAAGGCTTGGTCAATTTCATGGAAAAGGGATTTTTTTTTTAAATTTTTGGTATTTTGGGATGATTTTGGCATGAGGCTTGATTTGGAATCATTTGATTATGAAATTAAAACTTAGAAGGTGATTTTGATTAAAGGGATGACAAATAAAAATGTCATGTGGGCTTTAGGATAGATTTTGGGCTTTTAAAATTGTTTTGGATGGGCTTTTAAATGTTTTATGAATGTGGGCTTTTAGATTTTAAAAATAAATTTTTGGATGAAAATTTGGTGAAGGGTTGTGTCAAATAAATGTTGTATTTGGTTTAGGAATGTGTCATGAGTGATTTAAAACAAGTTTGGGGTAATTTGGAGTTGAATTATGTTTGGTTTGGGTCTTTTGGTAATAGGACCAAAGTGGGTCAAATTGGGCTAACTTGGGCTAAGGTTGGGCTAATGTTGGGTTTGATGTAAAATTAATGTTGTAAAATGTTCATGGAGGTGTAACAAAGAGCTTTCACTTTTGGTTGGGTCTTGATTTTGGGGTTTGGGCTTGTTTGGGTTTATGATTGGTTTAGGCCAATCTGGGAAATTTTGGTTTTGGTTAGGCTTGGGTGGAATTTGGGTCCAAATATTGGGTAAATTAAGTTAGAGTTTTGTTTGTGGGGATGTTAGAAAGAATTCAAACCAAGTTTGGGGAAAATTGGGTAACATTTGGGTTGAATTTGGGGTGGATTGGGTTTGTTGGTCATTTTGGGCCTTACGGGCCCATTTGCGACTTTTAATCAAATTGGATTAAATTGACAAAATTGGGATATGTGGAAGTTGAACAAAATAAAATTGGTAATATTTGGGATTTTCTGGAATTTTTTGAATATTTTTGGAATTTTTGGCTAAAAGGGTTATTTTGGGTATATGGAGGGTATTGGGGGGCATTTTTGAAATTTTGGTTTATTTGGCCATGGATGATCAATTTAAGTGGTGGAGAATATTTAGGATTGATTTTGAGGAATTTTGGGTAATTTAGGCAATTTTGCAAATTTATGGCAATTTTAAGGGCATTTGGTAGGTTTGGTGGGTTTAGGCCCTGGGGGTCAAAAAATTGAAATTTGGGAAAAATGAAGATTGATTAGATGTGAGAAAAATGAAACCATTTTGGTTCAGTCATGAAGTCATATTAAGCTCACAAGAGCCATGAGAGGACTCATTTTAGGTGCTCAATATGTTCCTAACCCTCTTAGCCAGGGGCTTAGGGGTTAAGGTTCATCCATATGATTTACCTACATGAGTCAGGGAGTTGAGTTGGGTGAGAGTGTGGCTTTAGGGTTTAGAATGTGTGTGAGAGTGTGGTGTGTGCAAGCCTTCCCTCACCAAGACCAGGCCACCCAGGGTGATCCTAAGGCCAAAGAATTCTATAGGAAACTCATCCTTTAAACCTCCACATATTGATTTCAACCCTTCAATTGACATGGGGGTTTACAGTCAAAATTGTAAGGTTTGAAGGGAGTGAAGAAGTGTTTGAATTTCTCAGTGGTGGGTCCCATTTCTAGTCTTCTAGGATATTCGAAGGGAAAACCTATGGCTAGATCCTAAGTACTAAGGAGAGAGATCAGACCTCACCAAAAATGAGGTCAACAGATGGTAACCATTATATCCATCTTGAAAACAGTAGTACTTGTGTCTAACAAGTCTATCTAGCATTTGATCTAGAAAAGGAAGAGGAAAGTGATCTTTTCTGGTGGCGGAATTTAATTTCTATAGTCAATACAAATTCTTCATACATTAATTTGTCTTGTGGGTATGATTTCATTACCTTCATTCCCTTCAACAGTCACTCCTCCCTTTTTCGGTACACAATGTATTGGACTCACCCAAGCACTATCCGAAATAGGATAAATAATTCCAGCATCTATGCATTTTAAAATCTCTTTCTTAACTACTTCTTTCATTATATGATTCAATCTCCTTTGTGGATCAACTCTCGGTTTATGTTCTTCATCTAATAAAATTCTGCGCATACAAATTGAATGACTAACTCCTTTAATATTTGCCAAAGTCCATCCAAAAGCTTTCTTGTATCTTTTTAAAGTTTCCAACAACTTCTATACTTGATATCATTTAACTCTGAAGATACAATAATTGGTAAGGTAGATGATTCTCCTAAAAACATATACTTTAAATAATTAGGGAGAATTTTCATCTCAAGTTCAGGAGGTTTTATTACAGATGGAATTAAACTTTTTTTTCCACCTTTCATAGTGTCTAATACTTTAAATCTCTCCTGAACATACTCCAAATCTTCATTCTTTTCACTATCTAAATTTTCATCATCTTCAATTTCTTCTTCAAATATATTTTCATATTCCACTTATTTTTTAAATATATTCTCAAAATGATCGTTTCTCAAATATTCACAGACCTCCATCCTATAACATTCATTATCTTTTTCCATTGAGGGATACTTTATAGACTTTAAAATATTAAAGGTCACCTCTTAATCATTAACTCTCATAGTTAATTCTTCTTTTTGAACATCAATCACCGCTCTTCCAGTAGCAAGGAATGGTCTTCCCAAAATGATTGGAATTTCTTTATCTTCCTCCATTTCAAGTACAATAAAATCCACAGGAAAGATAAATTTATCCACTTTCACTAACACATCTTCCACCACTCCTCTAGGGTAAGTAATGGACGATTGACCAACTAAAGAGTCACAGATGTAGGAGAAATTTCTCTTACTCATAACCTTTTGAAAGTTGATAAAGGCATAAGATTAATACTAGCTCCCAGATCATATAAAGCTTTTCTGAAAAAATTTTCACCTATAACATACGAAATAGTGAAATTACCAGGATCTTTAAGTTTTTCCAGAAGCTTCTTCTGAATAATTGCACCACACTCTCCACTAAGTGCAACAGTTTGATGATCTGTAAACTTTCTTTTCTTCCTCAGAATATCCTTCATAAACTTGGCATAGTCAGACATCTCTTCTTATGCTTCAACAAAAGGAATATTTATCGTTAATTTCTTAATAATCTCAAAAAATTCTCCAAATCTATTATCCCTGTTTTGTTTCTTCAATCTTTGAGGAAATGGAGGTGGTGGTTTTTCAACAGTTATATTCATTAGCTCAAGAGGATAATCCAAGTCTGGATAAATCTTGTTTGAACCTTTTTCGATTTCCTCCTTCTCCTTTTCTATTTCAACTTCTTTTTGCACTCTAGTTTCCAATTCTTTTCCACTCCTTAATTGAATAACCTTAAGTTGTTCCTTATTTTGATCTTTTAGATTGATCTCCACATTACTTAGAAGTGTTCCAGAAGGTCTATTATTAAGTGCAGTGAAAATATGTCCCAATTGATTTTTAATATTTTTTATAGCAACACCTTGAGCTTGTAATTGATTTCCCATATTCAGAATCATTTCTTCTGTAGACAACTTCTAATCCTTAAATTTCGGGTTACTGTTAAATCCAGGAGGATAAGATGGTCTAAAATTGGTATTTCCTTGATTGTTCGAATTTCCAATTGGATTTATAGAACTGTTACCCCAGTTCGGGTTAACATTGGCATTGCTATTATTCCAATTCAAGTTTGGATGATTCTTCTAACCAGGATTATAATAATTTGAATAAGGATTGTTAGGTCTATTAATATCATTTAAAGTCTCATAAGGTGTTTGAGATTTTGTTATCTATCAAAATGAATTTTCCTCCAAAACATGAGGTGGTTGAGAATAATTCATTTCATATTAATCTATTTTCTTAGAAAGGGATGCAATTTAAAAAACTACCATATTCATCATATCTGAATCATGAACACTAGCTACTCTCTTAGGATTTACTTGTTCAGAGGGCCATTGAAAATTATTAGTGGCCATTTCTTCAATTAAATGCTTCATCAAAAGGTTTTGACATTAATGATCCACTAGCAGCAGCATCTATAATAGATCTTAATGATCCCACTAATGCTTTATAAAATGTTTGAATTATTAACCAATCTAGTAAAGCATGATGTGGGCACTTCCTAAGAAGATCTTTAAATCTCTCCCAAGCTTCGTATATTGACTCTCCTTCAAACTGACAAAAGGATGTAATATCATTTCTTACTTTAGCAGTCTTTGATGGAGGGAAATATTTTGATAGAAACTTCTGAGATAATTCTTCCCAAGTTCTAATAGATCCAGGTGTTAACGAAGTTAACAACACCTTAGCTTTATCCCTTAATGAAAACGGAAAAACTGCAAGTCTGCCAACATCATTAGACACTCCATCATATTTAAAAGTAGCACACAGTTCTAAAAAACTAGCAAGATGTAAATTTGGATCCTCATTAGGTGTTCCTCCGAATTGATTATTCTGTACCATTTGGATAATAGCAGGTTTAAGTTCAAATGAATTAGCAGCAACATCAAGATTTTAATTAGTTATGTGAATTTCATCTGCTGTTGGGTTATCATAATCTCTTAAAGGTCTTGACAAATTTTCAATAGCATTTCTCTGATTATCTTGATTATTTGCCATTTTACAAGGATTTTCAATTTATTTTAGTTGTTTTCTAATTTTTCTGACAGTACGCTCCAACTCGGAATCGTAAGACACTAAACCTTTAGATCCACTACGACGTATATACAATCACACAAATACTTTTAAAAAGTAAACAAACACACAATTACACACTATAAAGTAATGGTTTTTTGTTACTATATTATTAATAAATACCATTTATACTTTCTTACTTACTTAGTTAGTTACTTCGTTACCTTCCCCGACAACGACGCCAAAAACTTGACCGGCGGACTTTATATATGCAAGAATGTATGAACTCAAATTTATATATAATGTTTATAATGATTTTGTAAAGTCCGAACACTCAACGCAAGTATACGTATCATATCAAGTAATATAGGGCTCTAATGGAGTCTTGGTTATCGATCCCACAAGAAAGTTTGAAGTATAAGAAAGTGTTTTATAATATATATAATATAACACCGAAATCTAATCCTTAAATTGCACTTAAAGTTTACTACTTCTACTACCACCATGCAGAAAACAGAAATAATTAATTAAACTACAATTACTTCTAACAACTTTGAAAACAGAATTAACTAGGAGACACACTAAACTATATATTTGAAAGGTTTTTGATATAAGAGAAAAGTATATTTCATCTTGTAAGAAGAATATGATGTTTGGATTATTATGGAACAATTATCTTGTTATTGTGCCAAATAGGAGCATGGATGTTTCTTACCCTTAAAAGAGTACCCCCTCTTATAAGCATGAAAAGAACATTGACATATCCTAAGTTTAGTCACTAAATCTAAGGCAAGGCTGGGAGGATACCAGTTCTCACTTCTGAGCTCCCACTCACCCTTCACCTGAATGCTAACCTTTGATATTTAGTTACTAATCTTAGAACCAATTTGGGGATTTCAGCTTGTTACCCTGAAATATCCAAATTGAAGTCCATCAAAACACATTTGCACTCAATTCCCATGAACTACGCAATTCATCCATGAAAATTGAATGGATTTTTCATTATTTTTGTAGGACATTAAATCCTTTTAGAATTAATGTTCGACAACATATTTTAGCATTTTAATTAGCCAAATCAAAAGGTAAATTAAGTTCAAAAGGAAAAACCATCACAATTTCTTCAATACGTTAAAAGCACATCAATTCACATCAATCCATCACCACATCTCTATGCAAGAAGAAAGACAAAGGAGACTACTCAGAATTCATGAAGAAGATACAATAAAACATTGATTTATATATAAAAGAAAAGTAATACAAACCACAAAAGAAAATACAACTTATCTCTTTCTCTTCCCCAATGCAGTTCCCTTGAAGTTCCTTTGAATCCTTTTCTCTCTTCTTTACAACACTTGATTATCTCTTTAGAATGGAAAGGAAGAAGCAATCTCTCACTTTACTTCTTCTCCTTCACTCCTTGGAGAAGAATTCCTCTCAAATCCTCACTTCTAAAAGCTCTTCTCCTAAACCCTAACACTTAACACACACTAAATCACTAAGAGAGAGCAAGTGAAACTTAGATAACCCCACTTTTTTCATCCAAGAACAGTTACTTATAAGTTCGGGATGAAATCCCAATAGTTTCCATGGGCATCCCTTCAAAAAGTCACGAAAAATCTTCAAATTTGAATTCCACCGACTTCGGGCACCGACAGCACACTATCCTGCCATTAAATTCTGAAGTCTTTGGAAAAGGGCACTGGCGGCGCCCACTCTGGCGTCGGCGGCGCCAGAACTTGTTTTCCACCTTTTAGCTCCTTTTTGCTCCGAATTCGTTCCTTTTCGCTTCTTTTCACTCCAATCACCTAAAATCATCATACCTACAACAAATCATGAAAAATACCTTTTTTCAAAGTGCAATATCACTGAAAATGGGTAAAATTATTTAGCAAAAACCGTATTTATTTTTGGTGCATCAGGTCAAAAGTGATCCTAGCTTTTTTGGACATTGTTCTTGGAATAAGGACGTAGTTAGATGAACTGAAGTAGTGGGGGATGTCAACTCCTTAGAAGAAACTAGTAATTGCTTCAATGACCTCAGTCTTAATAATGGGCCAAGCCTTCTTGGAAAAATCTGCAGTGTAATTACCAGAGCAAAATGTATTGAGAAATTCATACAAATATTATATTAACTTTTGATGAAATTGTACTTTAAAGAAAGGTATTTTCTATGTTTTATTGTAGGTATGAATATTTATAAGTAATGGAGCAAAAAGATAGAAAAAGGAGCAAATTCAGAATGAAAAGGACTAAAAGAGATAAAAATTGAACTAGCCCGCCTACGACGAGGAATAGGCCGTCGATGGTGTGTTTTCCTCGAGAGCATTTGAATATATTATAAAGAAGCCCGCTGATAGTGAGCCTGAGTAGTTGGCCTATGTTCTAGAAGCTCGCCTACGGCGCCAACGAGCCCGCCGACTGCGAGAAAGTCGGTTCAAGTAAGATACATTGAATCTGGACGCTTTTTGAAGAGGTTCTTAAGCAACCATTGAAAATCATTCTTCCTCTTTAAATAGAGATGATTTGTTTATCTTGTGTGTGCCCATTTTGTGCCCTTGGTGTGTTATTTCTAAGTGTTTTAGTGTATTTAGTGCGTGAGTGTGTTCTAGAGAGTATATTAGTGAGTTTAATTGAGTGTGTTGTACAAGAAGGAAGAGTTAGAGGAACTTCAAGGAGTCTGCTTCAGGAGAAAATTCGAGATAAGTTTTGTCTTATAACTTTAATTTTATATGACATCCAAGTTTTGTGTTATTCTTCCTATGCATTGTTAGTAGTTCTCTCTATCTTTCTTTTTGTTTTTGAGATTTTTGTGAAATGAAAAATTTAATTAATTGTGCTTAAAATATTAAATAAAAATTGTGATAATCTTTAACTTGAATCTTAATTTACTTTTAATTTGTCTAATTGAACTGTTAAAATATGTTTTTTTCACAACTAAAGTAAAGAATACATCCAAGATTCAATGAAAGCAAAAGCCTTGAAAAGAGGGTGCAAATAAATAGGGAAATATTATTTATCGGGTGTAGAATTGGATATTTTAGAGTGACATACTAAAGTATTCAATTCCATCCTATCGTTTGGGTGCTGAAGTGTAGATGTTAGCCCTCAGGCGAGGGGAATGTGGGAGCTCCGACGTGAGAGCCGGTATCCTCCCAGCCTAGCCGCAGATTCAGTAACCGAGCATATGATTAGTCAATATTCTTTATGCCTGGACCAAAGGGTAAAGAATAGGAATGCTCCTATTTGGCACAATATAATTCTAACTAATTTGATTATCCTTTCACTTAGTTCTTTTAAACAAGGGGAGAGATACTTTTCTAAATTGCAATCCTCCATTCAAAAATTAGTAATAGAGTTTAGTGTAAGTGTTCTCTATTTTCGTATACTAGATAGTAATTGCATCAGCTAAAAATTAGTACATAATCTCTAGCTTCTCTGTGGGATCGATATCTAGGACTCCATTAGAGCCCTGTATTACTTGAAAGATACATATATTTGCGTTGATAGAAGGGGTAACTTTGCTATTTTTGAATATTATTTTTATACTGGTTAAACATTTATATACTTCCGCCTCACCCCTATCAAGTTTTTGGCGCCGTTGCCGAGGAAGTAAAGTAATTGTTAAGTCAACTAATAAATAATTATTAAAATAATTACTAGAGTAACAGACTATTTAAAATTTACTTAAGTTTAGTATGCATAAATTTGGAACCGAAAATTTAATACCTTACGATTCAGAATTAGAACGCACTATTAAAAAAATTAGAAAACAGAAAAGAGAAATTATAAATTTAAATCAAATGGAAAATAATCAAGCAATTGAAAATACAAATCAACCGAGACCTTTAAGAGATTACGGAAACCCTACATTAGATGAAATTAACTTAACTATTCAAAACCCTGATGTAGCGGCTAATTCATTTGAGCTTAAACATGTAATTATCCAAATGGTACAAAATAATTAATTTAGTGGTTCACCAAACGAAGATCCTAATTTACATCTCGCTAGTTTTTTAAAACTTTGTGCTACTTTTAAATATGATGGAGTGTCTAATGATGCTGTTAGACTTAGGCTTTTTCCTTTTTCTTTAAGGGATTAGGCTAAGATGTGGTTAAATTCTTTAGCACCTGGATCTATTAGAACTTGGGGAGAATTATCACAAAAATTTATATCCAAATACTTTCCTCCTTTAAAAACGCAAAGCTTAGAAATGATATAACCTCTTTTAGTCGGTTTGAGCGAGAATCGATATATGAAGCTTGGGAGAGATTTAAAGATCTTCTTAGGAAATGCCCACATCATGCGTTACCAGATTGGTTAATCATTCAAACTTTTTATAATGGATTAGTAGGATCTCTTAGATCTATCATTGATGCAGCCACTGGTGGTTCATTAATGTCAAAACCATTTGAAGAGGCTTATTTATTAATTGAAGAAATGGCTACCAACAATTTTCAATGGCCTTTTGAAAGGTTAGATCCTAAAAGAATAGCTAGTATCCATTATTCTGATGAAATATCTATGTTAGCTTCTCAAATTGCTGCTATATCTAAGAAATTAGAACATTTATGAATGAATTATTCCCCTACTATAATAGAAGAAAATTCATCTAGAAAATTTGGGGTAACTCAACCTTCTTATGAAACTTTAAATGCTATTAATAATAGACCCAATAATCCTTATGCAAATTATTACGACCCTAGTTGGAAAAATCATCCAAATTTTAATTGGAATAACAATTCTACTAATCCAGAATGGATGAACAACTCAGTAAACCCATTATGATATTCATCTAACCAAGGAAATTCTAATTTTAAACCTTCTTATCCACCTGGATTTAATAATAACTCTCAATTTAAGGACAAGAAGTTATCTATGGAAGAATTGATATTAAATATGGGTCATTATTTGTAGAATCAAGAAAATGAGCTACAAATTCAAGGGAACCAATTACAAAATCAAGGAACTGCAATTAAAAATATTGAAACTCTACTTGGTCATATTGCTATTGCGCTTAATAATAGAATTCCTAAAACTTTTCCTAGTAATATAGAAATAAATCCTAAAGACCAAGGAAAAGAATAAATCAAGGTGATACAGTTATGAAGTGGAAAAGAGTTAGAAACATGGGTACAAAAAGAAATGGAAATTGAAAAAGAGAAAGTGGAAACTGAAAAAGAAAAGGATCAGCAATATCAAGATTTAGAATATCCACTAATACCTATGAAAATTTCTGTAGAAAAACCACAACCACCATTTCCTCAGCGATTAAAGCAACATAAAAAGGATAAGCAACTTTCTAAATTCCTCGAAATCCTAAACAAATTAACGGTGAACATTCCCTTTGTAGAAGCATTAGAACAAATGCCCAATTATGTGAAATTTATGAAAGATATTTTAAACAAGAAGAGAAAGTTCACAAACAATGAAACTGTTGCACTTAGCGAAGTTTGTAGTGCAATTATTCAGAAAAAGCTTGCTGAGAAATTAAAATACCCTGGTAGTTTCACTATACCTTGTGCTACTAGGGAAAAATTTTATGGAAAAGCTTTATGTGATTTGGGAGCCAGCATTAATCTTATGCCTCTATCAATTTTTGAAAAATTAAGATTAGGAGAAGTCTCACCTACTTCAGTAACTCTTCAGTTAGCTGATCGTTCAGTGACTTATCCTAAAGGAGTTATTGAAGATGTGTTAGTTAAAGTGGATAAATTTACCTTTCATGTGGATTTTATTATTTTAGATATGGAGGAAGATAAAGAAATACCCATAATTTTAGGAATTGATGTTCAAAAAGGAGAATTAACTATGAGAGTAAACGATCAAGAAGTAACTTTCAACATAGCAAAAATCAATGAAATATCCTGATATTGAAAAAGATGATGAAATTTTTGAATGGAAATTCTTGAACTTCTGCGAAATAAACATTTTGAAGAATACTTTGAAGATAAAAAAGAAATAGAAAATACAAAATTATTTGAAGAAGCAGAAAATGAAGAATTAGATTATATACAAGAAAGATTTGAGATGTTGGATATTACGGAAAATGCTGAAAAAAATATAGTTCTATCAATTATGAAACCTCCTGTAACTTGAGTTAAAAGTTTTACCTACTCATTTGAAGTATGCATTTTTGGAAAATTCTTTAACTTTACCGATCATTATATCGGCAGAGTTAAACGAATCACAAGAGCAAAAACTTCTGGATACACTAAAAAAGTATAAGAAAGCTTTTGGTTGGACCTTAGCAAAGATTAAAGGAATTCAACCTTCAATCTGTATGCACATAATTATTTTGGATAATGAACATAAACCAAAAGTGGATCCCCAAGGGAGATTAAACCCGATGATGAAAGATGTAGTTAAGAAAGAAATATTAAAATGGTTAGACAATGGAATTATTTATTCTGTTTTGGACAGTGCTTGGGTAAGCCCAATTCATTGTGTTGCTAAGAAAGGAGGAGTGACCTTTGAAGCTGATGAAAATAATTATTTAATACCTATCAGACAAGATACTTAAATGCAGCCACCAGGAAAAGATCACTTCCCTTTACCATTCCTAGACCAAATATTGGATATACTTGCTGGGCACAAATACTTTTGTTTTTTAGATGGATATACTGGCTACCATCAAATTCTTATTGCTCCTGAGGATCAAGAGAAAACTACATTTACTAGTCATTATGGAACATTTGCTTTTTAAAGGATGTCTTTTGGACTATGTAATGCACCTGCAACATTCCAGAGATGTATGGTGTCTATATTTAGTAAATTAATTGATGATGGAATAGAAGTATTTATGGATGATTTCTCTGTGTTTGGAACATCATTTGACAGATCATCTTGCATAGTCTTGGAGCTATACAAAAAAACTAATTTGGTTCTAAATTGGGAGAAATGTCAATTTATAGTTGCAGGAGGAATTATATTAGGGCTTAAAATTTCAGAAAATAGCATGGAAGTAGACCCTGCAAAAATTCAAGTTATAGCTAAATTATCACCTCTTACTACAGTGAGAGGGGTAAGAAGTTTTCTTGAACATGCTGGATTTTATCCACGCTACATAAAATATTTTTCAAAAATTACAAAGCCTCTATGACAACTTTTAGAAAAGGACAAGAAATTTGAATTCACTAAAGAATGCTTAAATGCTTTTGAATTATTAAAAGATAAATTAATCACAACACCTATAATAGTTTCATCTAATTGGGAGAAACCATTTGAACTTATGTGCAATGCTAGTGACTATGCAATAGGTGTTGTTCTTAGACAAAGATATGATAAAATTTTTAAAGTCATATACTATGCTAGTAAAACACTTAAGAATGCTGAAATTAACAATACAGTTAAGAAAAAGAATTATTAGCAATTGTATATGCTTTTGATAAATTTAGATCTTATTTAACTGGAACTAAATGTATTGTCATACTGATCACTCTGCTATTAAATATTTAATGCAAAAAAAGATACCAAACCAATATTAATTAGATGGATATTACTGATGCCAAAATTTGATTTTCAAATAATAAATAGAAAGGGAACTAATAATTAAATTGTAGATCATTTGTCAAGATTAGAATATTGCGAATTATCTGACACTGATAATAAAATTACAGACAGTTTCCCTGACGAACAACTTTATAATATAAATGAGTGGAACTTACATCGGTATGCTGATATAGTTAATTATATTGTAAGTGATATTTTACCACCCATGCTAACTCTGCAACAACAGAAAAAATTCATTCATGATGCTAAAACGTATTTTTGGGATGAACCATATTTATATAAGCAATGTAAGGATCTAATTATTAGAAGATATGTGCCTTATGAAGAAACTAAACAGATTATTCAAAAATGTCACTATTCTGAATTTGGAGAACATTTTAAGACTGATAAAACTGCATATAAATGTTTACAATCTAGATTTTATTAACCTACTCTATTTATAGATGTTTATAGATATATCAAAACTTCTGATAAATGCCAAAGTGTAGGTAATACATCTAGAAGAAATGAAATGACTCTGAATTTATATTAGAAGTTGAAATTTTTGATGTTTGGGGATTAGATTTAATGGGACCATTTATTCCTTCATTTGGAAACTCATATATATTAGCTACTGTTGATTATGTTTCTAAATGGATTGAAGCACAGGCCTTACCTCGTTGTGATGCTAAGAGTGTTTCAAAATTTTTAATGAAAAATATTTTCACAAGATACGGAATGCCAAGAGTAATTATCACTGACGAAGGATCCCATTTTACGAATAAATATATTCACAGATTTGCAAAAAAATTTAATATTATTTATAAATATCGACTTCTTTTCATCCACAGACCAGTGGATTAGCTGAAGTTTCTAATCGAGAAATTAAACAAATTTTAGAAAAGACTGTAAACCCTAGTAGATTAGATTGCTCCACAAGACTAGACACTGCATTATGGGCATACAGAACTGCTTATAAAACCCCGATTGGAATGACTCGTTGCAGACTTATTTATGGAAAGACTTGCCACTTACCAGTTAAATTAGAACATAAAGCGTATTGGGCGATTAAAGAATTTAATTATAATTTGAAAGATGCTGGCGAGAAGAGATTGTTGCAGATGAATGAATTAGAGGAATTAATGAATGAATCTTATAATAATGATAGAATTTATAAAGAGAAAATGAAGATATGGCATGATCGGAATATTAAATGAAAGAATTTTGAACCAGGACAAGAAGTATTGTTGTACAATACAAGGCTGAAATTATTTCCTAGGAAAATGAAATATCGATGGTTAGGACCTTTCACTATAACTCAAGTATTTACATACGGAGCTATTGAAATTGAAGATCCCAAGACTGAAAATAGATTTAAAGTAAATGGACACAGATTAAAACCATATTTTGAGGGTAAAAGACCAAATTTTAATGAGGTTTTAATGCTCAGTCAACCTGATTAACACCCTGAATAGGTCAGGCTGACGACGTTAAACCAAGCACTTTATGGGAGGCAACCCATAGTTATCTTTATTTATGTGCAATGATTATATATGTGTTTAATTTATTATTAGTTTGTACTTCTAATACTAAAATTTACCCTTATAATCATCAAGATATTAAATCCATATAAAAATTTGGAAAGCATTCAGACCAGAGCAAAACTGGGCAAATGTTGCCTTGGCCGCCAATGGCAAGAACGATCCCGCAGACGCTGAGTTCTGCCTGCCAAATTTTGTTTATTTTTTTAAGAATCCCGCCGACGGTGAGATCGTTGCCGCCGACGGCGAGATCGGTGAATGAACGATTTAAGGAGTTATTTTGATGGTTTCTGGCGATTCTAAGTGTTTTAACTCTTTAAAAATCCCTATAACTCGAATTCTAAACTATCTACTTCCTAAAAACGATTTGAAACTCCACCAAATCTCATCATTATGGCATCTAATCACCTTGAAATCCCGAGATCTCGAGTGTTCAATCGAAGAAAATTTATCAGTTACGAGGCCCAGCGAATCTTCAATAAGGTAATGATGAAAGAGAGATTGATTAAGGAACGAGGATTCATGAATAGAGGAGTGGAGAATTCAAAAATGCCAATTGAGGAGATGATTGTGCAACGACGTTGGGAAGTATTGTGCTATACCACTTCTGCAGTAGTCATCCCAGTGGTAAAAGAATTTTATTCCAATCTACACGGAATCAATAACAGAGTCGTCTATGTGCAAGGCAGATGGGAAACTTTCACTCCTAGAATTAATGAGTTATATTCAATTGAGAATACATTTGTTTGCCACTACTCTAACTTTGTCCCTACAAGGAATAATTTGAATGTGATCTATCGTTATTTAACTGATGAAGCGGAAGATTGGGAAACAAGAGGAGATGGGTATGTTAGTTTTTCTGCATCACTTCTAAACCCCATTTCTAAACACTGGCACTTCTTTATTTCTTCAAAACTATTACCCACTATGAGGGTCAATAAAGTTTCTAAGGAGTGTGCAATTCTGAATTATTGTATTCATGCGGGACTACCTATTGTTGTTGGTTCGATTACTGTGAAGTCTGCTTTAGGCCTGATTATTCATGGATCAATTTATGGGCTCGAACATCCTTCTACAATTTTTGCACTATGCAGTTAGTACCAAGTTTCATATAAAACATGGGAGAAGGTACTTCTACCTTGGAAACCTTTAGATCCAATTGATATGTTTCCTACATTGGATGATGATAGCGATGGAGCCATTATTGTGGATCAAACATCTCAGAGTTCTTTTTCAATCAGGCCCTTGACTGATAAAACTGATCTGTTCTTACAAAAACTCAAAGGACTAGAAAAAGAGGTACAAATATTGATGAATTCAATTAATAACATCTCTGATTTATTTGATCATATTGACTGGAGGATAAAAGAACATTTCGATCATTCTGGACAACTTGAGGCTAGTTTCATACGGCTTATGAGAAAGAACGAATGGATAAAAGAAGATTCTAGTGAAGAGTTTCCTTACAGTCCCTTCTACAATCTATTTATTCATTTACGTTCTATCGGTGATATCAGAGATGAGTTTAGCACTGATCCTGACGAGTAGAAGACGTTCGTATTTGTTTATGTGTTGTGTTAGTTTAAATTTAATTTTATGTAATCTACACTTTTTTGATTTTTGATCTCAGAATAGATGAGATTATGCATTGTTTGTTTGTTTTCAGCATTTTGAGTATTGTGGTTTGGATTGTGATGCTGAATTTGACATATTAAGGTTGAGAAAATACCTTGTTAATAATGTGATGTACGAATATTGTAAACACTTGGATTTTATCTAAAATTTGTGATGTTTTGTGTTGTGTGAATTTAATTGAGTTAAAATAGTATCTAATCACAGTAAAATATATTTAATCAGTTGATCAGACATTAACGAGGTTTAAAATGGAAAGGTTGGAGCAAATAGATCAAAGGATTGGAGGATTAGAGCGAAGGCATGATTATGATAGTGAATATCTCCAGAGGCATTCTGTGTTTGAGATAACCTACTTTGATGCTGAAAATCATTATAGGAGAGGAGAGCTTGATGTTATATTTCCTGAGTGCCCTCGTTATACTCACTACCCGCCTACTCCACCTACTGAAAAAGGAGATGAGGATATAGTCTGGGATTTTGATGCTGAAAATTAGATTATGTTATTAGATATTTATGTTATGTGTTTGTTTGTTTTCTTCAATTCAAAATTGTTATTTAGTTTATGTATTTGGATTATTAAGTTGGGTAAGACATTTAAACTTTGTTGTGTAAGTTAAATTTGTGTAGCTTTAAATTTTTATATTTCAGACTGTGATTGTAACCCTATAAGTGAAATGTATGTGGATGTTGTGTTAATTGTACTTAGTACTTCAATTGGTAAAATAATTAAATGTTGTAGGAAATTGTGTTAGTATTTTGTACTTATTTCAAAATTTCTTTACCCAGCAAATTCTTTGAAGTTATATGTATGTAGAAAGTTATTAACAATAAAGGTTAATTAAGTGATGAAAAGAACCTGCAGAATTTCAAGAAGAGAAATACCTAAAGCACGAAGGTATTATTTAATTTTAAAGTATGTTTTCTTTTCACCCTTTATGATTAGATAGAAAAATTTATGTTTGGGGGAGGGAAAAACAAAAATTTAATTATTAAATTGTTCTCAATTAAATATTTTCAAAAATTATTATAAAATGATTTTACGTAATAAATTTAATTCGATAGAACTAGAATTAATTTATTTAACTATTATAGAAGGTTAAAAGAAATGTTTTTTATTATTAAACTAATTTTGTAAATTAAGATATTTGGGATAAGAGGATAAGATTAAACTTAACTATTTAAAGTAAGGAAAACTATATTTTAAAATATTAAATTCTTAAATATTTAGTTGAGAAAGAAATGATTGAAACCCAATGAAGTGAAAACTATGAAATACATATAAGGTAAAGAAATTTTTCAATTTTCAAATTTAGGAAGAGGAAAATGAAGTTCAAAATTATTAATAGGCTATCCATATATAGTAATCCTCACTTCAAAAAGAAAAAAAGAAGGATTGAAAGCAATCCCTTAAAAGAAAAAGAAAAGAATAAAAATAAAAAAATATGTATAGGATTGAAATACAATCCAAATGAAAAGTAAAAGTAAGTGAGGAGAAGCTTGAGGAGATGCCTTCTAAAAAACTGGCTTTATTTGAATCAACCTAAAAGTAAACTCAGTTACATTTCTGAACTTATATATATGGATTAGTATTTTACTAAGTAGTGTTTTCATGAATTTCCTATCATCTGAATATCTTAAGTAATTTAATATTGTAATATATAGTCATTCTTGAAATAAATAAAAGACTAGAAATCTTAAACTTGATGACTAAATAACCTTATATCTATAGATTAATTTAATTATCTAAAAATCTTTCTAATAAACTTTACTATAATATTTTTTTTAAATTAAATTCAAAGTATTTCTAAATTAAAGCATTATTACAAATAATCATTACTTTTATGTAGTATCAAGATTACTTAAAGACAAGTAATAGTTAAGTTTGGGGGATTTTTACCAGAGAAAAATGTATTAAGAAATTCATACCAATATTATATTAACTTTAGATGAAATTGCATTTTAAAGAAAGGTATTTTCTATGTTTTATTACAGGTATGAAGATTTATAGGTAATGGAACAAAAAGATAGAAAAAAGGAGCGAATCTGGAACGAATAGGACTAAAAGAGATAAAAATTGAACTAGCCCGCCAACAACAAGGAATAGGTCACCGAAGGCGTGTTTTTCCCGACAGCATTTGAATATATTATAAAGGAGCCCGTCGATGGCGAGATTGAGCCCGCCGACAGCGAGCATGAGCAGTTGGCCTATGTTCTAGAAGCCCGCCGATGGCGCCAACGAGCCTGCCGACTACGAGAAGGTCTGTTCAAGAAAGATACATTGAATCTGGACGCTTTTTGAAGAGGTGCTTAAGCAACCATTGGAAATCTTTCTTCCTCTTTAAATAGATATGATTTGTGTGTCTTGTTGTGTCCTTTTTGTGCCTTGGTGTGTCATATTTAAGTGTTTTAGTGTATTTAGTGTGTGAGTGTGTTCTAAAGAGTATATTAGTGAGTTTAATTAAGTGTGTTGTACAAGAAGGAAGAGTCAGAGGAACTTCAAAGAGTGTGCTTGGGAAGAAAATTCGAGATAAGTTATGTATGTTGTTTTATAACTTTAATTTTATATTACATCTAAGTTTTGTGTTATTCTTCCTATGCATTCTAAGTAGTTCTCTCTGTCTTTCTCCTTGTTTTTGAGATTTTTGTGAAATAGAAAATTAATTTAGTTGTGCCTAAAATATTAAATAAAAATTGTGATAATCTTTAACTTGAATCTTAATTTACTGTTAATTTGGTCAATTGAACTGTTAAAATATGTTGATTTCACAACTAAAGTAAGGATTACATTCAAGATTCAGGGAAAGCAAAAGCCTTGAAAAGAGGGTTCAAATAATTTGGGAAATATTTTTTAACGGGCGTAGAATTGGATATTTTAGAGTGACAGACTAAAATCTTCAATTTGGTCACATCGTTTAGGTGCTGAAGTATAGATGTTAGCCCTCAGGTGAGGGGAACGTGGGAGCTCCGATGTGAGAGCCGGTATCCTCAAAGCCTAGACGCAGATTCAGTAACCAAGCATAGGATTAGTCAATATTCTTTATGCTTGGACTAAAGTGTAAAGAATAGGAATGCTCCTATTTGGCACAATACAATTCTAACTAATTTGATTATCCTTTCACTTAATTCTCTTAAACAAGGGGAGAGATACTTTTCTAAATTGCAATCTTCCATTCAAAAATTAGTAATAGAGTTTAGTGTAAGTGTTCTTTATTTTTGTATACTAGATAGTAATTGCATTTGCTAAAAATTAGTTCATATTCTCTAACTTCTCTGTGGGATCGATATCTAGGACTCCATTAGAGCCCTGTCTTACTTGAACGATACGTATACTTGCATTGATAAAAGGGGTAACTTTGCTATTTTTGAATATTAATTTTATACTTGTTAAACATTTATATACTTCCACCTCACCCCTGTCATGTAACCATCAGGTCCAACAGTTTTTTGAGTTATCAATAGAGTTTATGGCTTGCCAAATTTCATTTTTAGTGGGAAAGGTGGTTAAGACTGAGCTGTTAGTATACGGATAATGTTCTTGAAAATATGAAGGATCAATGGGAACTCTATCCACCTGTGGCTGCTCTACCAATTTTTTAAAGTAGGAAGTAGCACTCCTGCCAATATCACTGTTGCTAGAAAGCCAAACTCCATCCTCATGCTGAATGCAATGGATTGTATTACATTTCCTTCTATAATTAATATAAGCATGAAAAAATTTAGTGTTTCTGTCCCCCTCAGTAAAAATATTGAGTGAAGACTTTTGTTTGAGGAAAAGATCTTGGATCTCAATTGTATAGATCAGTTTTTCCTGTGCTTCCATAAGTTGTTGTTTAGGAACATTGTCAAACAAAACTTGAATCTCCAGAAATTGAACTTCTTTCTCAGACTCTTCTACTACAGTAAATACATTACCAAATTCATTCCAACTCCATTTTATGAGCTACTTGCTGAGCTTGATATGGAGTAAGCACAATTTGATCCAGGGATTAGGATTATCCACACCTCTCCAATGGGCAGTGATAAGCTGTAAAAAGGTAGGATGGGCAGACCAGAAGTTTTGATATCTAAAAGAGGAATTGGAACTTCTTGGAGGAGGAGAATTAATTGTGAAAGCATGGGTTTGTGATCTGAACTTGCAAGGGATAAATGTGTGACAAAAGTGAGCAAAAAAAGGGAGTTCCAATGTTCATTTACCAAAAATCTATCCAACCTCTCCCACATATGACCTCTCTTCCATGTAAATTAAGGACCTTTAAACCCCAAGTCAAATAAGCCTGCAAGATGAATATTATCACAGAAGGTATTCTTTATAGTAAGGTGAGGGGTTCTACCTCAAATCTTTTCAGCTGGATTGGCAATGCAATTAAAATCCCCACCAACCATTTATGGGGAAGCCATGCTGCTACTAATGTGGTGGATACTTTCCCACAGATTAATTCTGTCAGATTTCCTGCAACCTGCATAAATGAAAGTGGCAAAAGCACAATGTACAGTTAGTTGAAAAGAGAGATGGATAAACTGATGGTGGTCAATCAAAACTGACCAGGTGACCTCTTTCCTACAAAGAATCCAAATTTTGTTACTGGAATTGGCATAGTGAGTAAATCTAGCGAATTTGTTGAGGATTTTAGCAGAATGTTGATGAACCATAGGTTCCAAAATTGCTATACACCAAAGTTTATGTTTTTTGTTGAGATGTATCAGTTTTTTCAGAGAGTGAGGGTGAGCCACACCTCTAATGTTCCAACAAAGGAAATTAATCATAAGAATGGGGAGAGGTGGGGGATGTTAGGGATTGATTCACCTAAAATATATAATATTTTTTATGCACATTTTTATACCTATTTTTAATGATATTGCACTTTAATGGAAGGTATTTTGAGTTTTTCTTGCAGGTATGATGAAAATGAGTGATTATGATGAAAGGAGCAAAATTGGATCAAATTTAGAGCAAAAAAAATGAAAAATGAAAAGTTGGGCACCGACGGCTAAGCGCCGCTAGGCCAGCGCTTAGCCACCACAGTTAAAAATCGAGTTTAATTTAAATTTGGTGCCATTTTGATGATGGATTCAGCTCTTGGTGGTAACTTCCATAACTTCCTTTGGGCAGCAAGTTTGAATGAAGGGGTGCATTCCTTGGTGGATACATCGAATCTAGACACAATTTGAAGAGACACCAAGACACCTTTTGGTTTAATATTTAAAGAGAGTCTTAGGAAAAACTAAGGGCACTTCCATTTCATTTTGAAGAGAGTTTTTATAGAGTTTTTTTTTTAGTTTTCAATAGAAGTAGGAGTAGAGAGTAGAAAAGAGAAAATGGTAGGATTGAAGCCTTCCTCTTTCCACTTCTTTTCTTTCCTTTAGTTTAGTTTTTATTGAATTTTGAAGTCTATATTCTGAGTCATCGGAGTTGGGAGACTTGGTCTAAGGAGTAGTTTAGTGAAGATTCAAAGTTTCAGAGGAACTTCCTGAGTCTTGTGGAGAGGATTTTCATATAAGTGTTTACTTTTATTCGCACATTTAGTTTTTTTTTAATTAATACTTATTTTTATTTGTTGTTTTTCTTATGGTGTTTAAATTCAAATCAAAGTGTTTTGGTATTTTATCAATGCATTCTGAGTAGTTTACTTTATCTTTTTCTTTCTTAAATAAAAAAGTAAGTAATTCATGAAGAATTGTTGTGGAATGTATATGTGTTTAATGTTGGAAGAAGTTGTAAAAATTGATTCTATAAAATTTTATTTACTTCTTAATTTGGTCTGTTAAGATGTAAAATTTGTGGTGAGATTATGTAAGATCTAATGCAGTATTATCTCATAAAAATTAGAAAGAATCACATGCAATTATATGGGTGAAAATTGTTGTTCATATAATTGAATGTAATATATTAGAAGATGTTTTAAAAGGGGAGTAAAATTAGAGGATTTTTAGTGTGATAGGCTAGTTTGAAGTTTTGAATTTTGTTATGAGAAGTTAGCCCCCAGGTGGAGAGAATTGAGGGAACTCTAGAGTAAGAGCTGGTATCTTCCCTGCCTAACCATATTCAAAATGATAAAATTTCAAATTAACCAATGTTCTTTATAGAACCAAGTAAGGGTAAAGAATATATTTGCTTCTATTTATCACAATAAATTTTAATACTACCACAATATTGTTTTCATAATTATTACTACTTTATAAAAGAAAGAAAAAGATATTCTAGTTAATAGTGTTTTTCATACCGTGTTTATAGTTATTATCATTTTAACTTTTTGTTTGTCTTTTATAAGAAAATTTAAAAAGTGACATCAACTATAAAACTTTTCAAAATCAAAACATACTTTCAAAAGCCAATTAAAAAAGTAAAAAGATAAATTTTGTTATTTCTTCAAAGATTTTTCACTTTCCTTATGGGTTCGATATGTCGGGGCTTAATTAGCAAGTCCTGTATTACTTGTTAAATGATACGTATACTTGCATACTATCCCATTTTATAAAATCATAATTTTCATATCTAAATCATCAGCACATATATTCAGTGTGGAGTCAAGTTTTTGGTGCACATATATTTATCGGGGATCAAGTTTTTTGGCGCCGTTGCCGGGGAAAGAAATTAATTAAAATTACACTTTAAAGAAATTTAAGAAATTTTAATTTTTTTACTTTTCTTTGTTTTTGTTAGTGTGTTGTGTTTTGTTTTGTTTTATTATTGTATGAGTAGTTTAGGTTCTGAGAGACTTGTGCCTTATGATTCTGAATTAGAAAGAACTATCAGAAAAATCAAAAAAATTAAAAATACAGAAAAAGATAAAAATATTCAAGAAATGGCAAATCATCAAGATCAAAATGTTGGTATCCATTAAGAATTAAGACCTTTAAGAGATTATGTTAGCCCTACAGTTGATGAGCTTTGTGGTAGTATTCAAAACCCTGCTGTAGCTGATAATTCTTTTGAGCTTAAACCTGCTATTATCCAAATGGTGTCTAATAATCAGTTTGGGGGAGCAACAACTGAAGATCCTAATTTTCATCTTGCTAATTTTTTAGAGTTGTGTGCTACTTTTAAATATAATGGTGTTTCGGATGATGCTATTAGACTTAGACTTTTTCCTTTCTCACTAAGGGATAAAGCTAAAATATGGTTACATTCGTTAGCACCTGGATCAATTAGAACTTGGGTTGAACTGTCACAAAAATTCCTTACAAAATATTTTCCACCATCTAAGCTGCTAAGTTGAGAAATGATATTACATCTTTTTGTCATTTTTAAAGGGGAATCAATATATGAAGCTTGAGAAGGATTTAAAGACCTCCTCAGGAAATGTCCACATCATTCGATACCAGATTGGTTAATAATTCAAACGTTTTATATTGGATTAGTTGGATCTCTTAGATCGATCATCGATGCTACTGCTGGTGGATCATTAATGTCTAAATCATTTTCTGATGCATATGCTTTAATTGAAGAAATGGCTACTAATAATTTTCAATGGTTCTGAAAGGTTAAATCCTAAAAAGGTAGCTAGTGTTTTTGAAAATGATGCTTTTACAATGTTAGCAAATCAAGTTGCTGCTGTTTTAGGAAAGATATACCAATTTGGGATGAATTTTTCTCAGCCACGTTCCATGATTGAAGAAAATTCATTAGGCCAAATGGTTGATTCTTATTCTTCACCAGAATCTGTGAATGTTATATTTAAGGCTAACAACCCATATTCCAATTATTATAACCCAGGTTGGAAGAATCATCCAAATTTTAACTGGAATACCAATAATCAGGGTGGTGTTAATCAACAATGGGGGAACCACCAAGTAAACCCATTGGGGAATTAGAACAACCAAGGAAATAATAATAATAATAGATTAACTTATCCTTCGGGTTATAACAATGCTTTACAATTAGAGGAGAAGACGTTGTTTATTGAAGAAGTGGTGTCACATATGGGAAATCAATTACAAATTCAAGGAGTAGCCATCATAAATATTGAAAATCAATTGGGATAAATTGTGAATGCCTTAAGAAATAGATCCGAAGGAATGCTTCCAAGTAATACTGAAGTAAATCCAAGAGAAAAGAATAAAGAATAAGTAAAAGCAATTCAACTGAGAAGTAGAAGAGAATTGGAAGATAGAGTTCAAAAAGAAACTAAAGTAGAGAAAGAAGAGATTGAAGAACCAAAAGAGGACACTCCGAAAGGTTTGGAAAAACCTGTTTCTCTACGTAAGGTTGATTTAGAAAAACCAGCACCTCCATTTCCTAAGAGACTTCGTCAACAAAAGTTGGATAAGCAATTTTCAAAATTCTTGGAGATATTTAAGAAGCTTAGTATTAATACTCCATTTGTTGAATCCATAGAACAAATGCCAAACTATGCAAAATTTATGAAGGATATTCTTAACAAGAAAAGGAAGTTTGAGGATAAAGAGACTGTTGCACTTAGTGAGGAGTGCAGTGCAATAATTCAGAAAAAGCTTTCTGAAAAGCTTAAAGATCCTGGTAGTTTCACAATTTCATGTGAAATCGGAGACAGATTATATGGAAAAGCTTTATGTGATTTGGGTGCAAGAATTAACCTTATGCCTCTATCAATATTCAAAAGACTAGTACTAGGAGAAATAACCCCAACTACTGTAACTCTACAATTAGCAGATCGCTCATCACATATCCTAAAGGAGTTATAGAAGATGTTTTGGTGAAAGTGGATCAATTTATATTCCTGTTGATTTCATTGTGTTAGATATAGAGGAAGATAAAGAGATACCTATAATTTTGGGATGACCTTTCCTAGCTACTGGACGAGCTATGAAAGATGTGCAAAAAGGGGAATTAACGATGAGGGTTAATGATCAGACTGTTACATTTAATATTTCAAAATCGATGAAATATCCGGCTAGAGGTAAAGAAGATGAATTTTATAGGATGGATGTTATCAAATATTTGAGTGAATGTCATTTCAAGTCAACTTATGAAGAGAAATCTAAAAGAGAAGAATTGGAACATAAGCAAGAAGAGGAGTTACTTGATTCTGAAGAGTTTCAAGAGGAAGATTTAAAATATGTTCGTGAAAGTTTTGAATTGTTGGATTTGACTGAAAAAGATGAATCTTATGGTCAATCAATTGAAAAACCTCCTGAACTTGAGTTAAAAATGCTTCATGATAATTTGAAGTATGTTTTTCTAGGTGAATCCTCAACCTTTCCAGTTATAATTTCCTCTCAATTAACTGAAAAAGAAGAAGAGAGTTTGCTTGAAATTTTGAAGAAGCACAAGAAAGGCTTTGGATGGACAATTGCTGATATTAAAGGAATCAGTCCTTCAATTTATATGCACAGAATTCTTATGGAAGATAAATGCAAACCGCAGGCTGATCCCCAAAGGAGATTAAATCCTATCAAGAAAGACGTTGTTAAGAAAGAAATTTTAAAATGGTTGGATGCTAGAATTATCTACCCTATTTCAGATAGTGCATGGGTTAGTCCTATTCACTGTGTTCCTAAGAAAGGAGGAGTGACTATGACGTTTAATGAAAAGAATGAAATAATACCAACAAGATAAGTTACAGGGTAGTGAATATGCATTGATTATAGAAAATTAAATCTTGCCACAAGGAAAGATCCCTTTCCACTTCCTTTTCTGGATCAAAAGTTGGATAGACTGGCTGGGCATAAATACTTTTATTTTCTGGATGGATATACTGGTTACCACCAAATTCAAATTGCTACTGAGGATCAAGAGAAAACTACATTTACAAGTCCTTATGGTACGTTTGCTTTTAGAAGAATGCCCTTTGGTTTATGTAATGCCCCTACTACATTTCAAAGATGTATGATGACTATTTTTTGAGATTTAATTGAAAAAGAGATTGAAGCTTTTGTGGATGACTTTTTAGTGTTTGGAATTTCGTTTGAATCATGTTTACAAAATTTATCTAAGGTTCTAAAACATTGTGAAGAAACTAATTTGGTCCTTATCTGGGAAAAATGCCAATTTATGGTAGCAGGAGGAATTGTTTTAGGACATCAGATTTCAGAAAAAGGTTTGGAGGTAGATCTTGCAAAAATTCAAGTTATATCTAATTTACCTTGCCCAACCATTGTAAGGGGAATTAGAAGTTTTTTAGGACATGCTGAATTCTATAGGTGTTACATCGAAGACTTTTCAAAGATTACAAAACCTTTATGCTGTTTATTGGAAAAGGATCCAATTTTTAATTTTGATGATGATTGCCTCAAAGCCTTTGAAACATTAAAAGAAAAATTAATCACTGCACCTGTAATAATTTCACTAAATTGGTTAAAACCTTTTGAATTAATGTGTGATACTAGTGATTATGCTATTGGTACTGTTTTGGGTCAGAAATATGATAAGATTTTCAAAGTTATTTATTATGCTAGTAAAACTCTTAATGAAGCTCAAATTAATCATACCACTACTGAGAAAGTGTTATTAGTTATAATATTTGCCTTTGATAAATTTTGATCATATTTAATTGGAGCTAAATGTGTTGTGCATACTGATCATTCTGAATATCAAATACTTAATGAAGAAAAAAGATGCAAAACCGAGACTGATAAGATGGATTCTTCTTTTGCAAGAATTTGACTTTGAGATAGTAGATAGAATGGGCTCCGAAAATCAAATTGCTGATCATTTGTCCAGGCTTGAAATTGAAAAATCTCTCTGTGATGTTGAAGAAATTAATAAACATTTTCCTTATGAAAAATTATTCACTGTTAATGAGTGGCGTGTTCCGTGGTATGCAGACATAGTAAATTTTATTGTCAGTGATATTATACCCTATGGTTTGATATATCAGGAAAAGAAGAAATTTATGTCTGATGCTAAGACTTATTTTTGGGATGACCAATTTTTATATAAACAAGGAAAAAATCTTATAATTCGAAGATGTGTACCTTTGGAAGAGACTTATGAAATTATTCAAAAATGTCATGATTCTGATTATGGGGGACATTTTGGAAGTGATAAAACTACATATAAAATCTTACAATCTAGATTTTATTGGCCTACAATTTTTAAGGATGTGAATGTTTATATTAAAAATTGTGATATATGTCAACGTGTAAGTAATATTTCTAGGAGAAATGAGATGCCCCTCAATTATATATTGGAAGTTGAAATATTTGATGTTTGGGGATTAGATTTTATGGGACCATTTACACCATCTTTCGGAAATGTTTATATTTTGATGGAAGTAGACTATGTTTCCAAATGGATTGAAGCTATTACTTTACCTCGATGTGATGCTCAAAGTGTTGCAAAGTTTTTGATGAACAATATATTTTGTAGATTTGGGATACCTAGAGTAATCATAACTGATGAGGGAAGTCATTTTAGAAATGCGATTATTAGAAAGTTAGCAAAGAAATATCATATTAATCATCGCATTGCTACTGCTTATCATCCGCAGACAAGTGGTTTGGTTGAATTATCTAATCGTGAAATTAAAAGAATATTGGAAAAGACTGTTAATCCAAATAGAAAGGATTAGTCAATCAAACTGGATTATGCTTTGTGGGCCTATAGGACTGCCTACAGAACCCCTATAGGAATGTCCCCATATAGGCTAATTTTTGGAAAAGCTTGTCATTTACCTATTGAACTTGAGCATAAAGCATTTTGGGCTATTAAAGAGTTCAATTATAATTTGAAAGATGCTGCTAAGAAGAGATTATTGCAATTAAATGAGCTTGAAGAGATAAGGAATGAATCTTATGAAAGTGTTAAGATTTTTAAGGAAAAGATGAAGTTATGGCATGATTGGAAGATTATTACTTAAATTCTTGTGCTAGGACAGAATGTTTTACTGTATAATGCCAGATTGAGAATTTTTTCTGGAAAACTTAAGTCCAGGTGGATGGGTATTGTGATGAATATTTATTCTTATGGAGCTGTGGATATTTAAGATCCTAAGACTGGAAAAATATTTAAAGTTAATGGAAATAGACTTAAATCATATTTTTCAGTCGAGCAATCTAAGTCTGATGAGAATCTGATGTTGGGTCACTTAGAATAAGTTTTGGGTTTTTCAGTCTGAAGACGTTAAACCAAGCGCTTTGTGGGAGACAACCCATAATTAGCGGTGTGCTTTACTTTATATTCATTTTATGTGCTTTATTTGCTTTATTTTGTTTGTTTTTATGTTTTTAGTGGTAGTAATTTGGAGTTTTTAAACTAAATAGAGTTTATTTGAACTAATTTGATGACTTAGAGGAGTCAGAATGAAAATTTGGACAATTGGCAGACCTGTGCTAAATTGTGCATTGGCGGCTAAACGCCGCCTAGTTGGCACTTAAGCGCCGGAGTTACAAAAAATATGAAAAATGAAATTCTAGAAGCCTATATCGTGGGGAAGAGGTTTTGGAGGTTATTTTAGAGTTTTAAAAACGTCTTGGGGTAGTTTTAGCACTTCCCAAGTCTATAAAAAGAACTTGATTTAAGAGAAATACTTGCCCCAAGTCATATTTTCATTTCTTAGTCTTAAGAAGGGTATTTTGAGTACATCATGTCTTCGTGGGAGAATGAGATTAAGAAGAAGCAAGATTCTGAAAAGAGTAAGTTCATTAGTAACAGTGCTAAAGAGTTATTCAATGGATTTCTCGCTGTTAGTATTCGAGGATTGCGAAATGATTGCAAAAATTGAAGCCCGAGTGACTTCAATGGAATCAAAGATCAATGAAACTAACTTACAGTTGGAGCACATGAGATGGCAACTCAAGATGCAATTCAGTCATTCAAGAAACGTGGAAGAAGCGGATGAGGCGATGTTTTTGAAGAACAAATGGATTGAAGAAGAAGGTATAAGAATGAACAACTATTGCCCGTTCAATCAGATTTATATTCCAGAAAGGTTAAATGAGAATAATAGTGGTCCTGGATATAATCCGCATAGTGGAGAGTGGAATTAAGTGTGATTTGTTCTTACATATTTTATGCTCTTATGTGTTGTTGACCTCATTTTTGATGAGGTCTTTTGCTTCTCTCTTTAGTACTTAGGATCTAGCCATAGGCTTTTCCTTTGACTAATCTTAGAGGACTAGAAGTGGAACCCACCCTTTAGAAATTCAAACACCTCTTGACTCCCTGAAAGCCCCACAAGTTTGATTGTAGACCCCTAATCACCTAGAGGGTTGAAATCAAATGTGGAGGTTTAAATGATGAGTTCCCTATAGGACTTTTTGGCCTTAGGAATACCCTGGGTGGCCTGGTCTGGTGAGGGTTGACTTGCACATACATTACACTCTCACACACATTCCAATTCCCAAAAAACACCACACTCTCACCCAACTTCACTTCCTAACTCATGTAGGTAATTCACATGGATGGTCCTTAACCCCTAAGCCCCTGGTTAAGAGGGTTATGAACAACATAGTGAATGCCTTAAATGAGTCCTCTCATGGCTCATATGGGCTTAATATGATTTCATGGCTCAACCAAAGTGATTCCATTTCACTCAAATTTGATCAATCTTCATTTTTTCAAAATTTCAATTTTTGACCCCCGGGGCCCCACACCTACTAAACTTACCAAATGCCCTTGAAATTACCCAAAATTTACAAAATTACCTAAATTACCCAAAATTTCTCAAAATAAATCCTAAACATTTCCCCCCACTCAAATTGATCATCCATAGCCAAAAATGCCAAAAATTCCAAAAATACCCCCCAATACCCTCCAAATACCCAAAATGCCCTTCTTAGCCCAAAAATCCAAAAATTCATAAAATTCTCAAAAAATTTAAAAAAATCTCAAATATTCCCAATTTTATTTTATTCAACTACACCATGGGCTAATTTTGACAATTTACCCCACTTTTATCAAAACCCCCAATTTGACCCATTTTAAACCCAAGTGAACGCAATGTCAAACCAAACCACTTCAATTGACCTCAATTTTGGTCCAATTCAGTTCTAAACTTCAATTCAACATCCCCAATATCGATTTAGACCAAATAAAAGTCCAATTTGATTGACATTTGGGCCCAATTTCAATTTGAAGCTTAAGGCCCAATTTTGGCCCATGACCTAAACCTAGCTCAAACCCATCGAATTCAACTCCAATTGGCCACAAATCTTTTCTAAAACCTTCCTAACACCCCCATAAACAAAACACTAACTTGATTTGCCCAAAATTTTAACCTAAACTCCACCCAAACATAACCCAAAACCAAAATCCCTTAAATTGACCTAAACCCAAACCTAACCCAAATGGGCCTAAATCCCAAAATTAGAGCCCAACCAAAGTTGAAAACTCTTTGTGACACTCCCATGAACATTTCTCAACATTAATTTTACATCAAATCCAACATTAGCCCAACCTTAGCCCAAGTTAACCCAATTTGACCCACTTTGGCCCCTTTACCAAAAGTCCCAAATTAAACCCAATTCAACTCCAAATTATTCCAAACCAATTCCAAATCATTCATGACACATCCCTAAACTAAACCCAACACTTGTTTGGCCCAAGCCTTTTCCAAACTTTCATCATAAAATCTATTTTAGAATCCAAAAGCCCACTTCCCTAAACCATTTTAAAAGCTCATCTTCACTAAATTTCAAAGGCCCAAACTTCATGCTAAAGCCCATATGACATTCTTTTCATCACCCCATTAATTGATATCATCCCTTAAGTCCTAAATCAATCATCAAATAATCCTAAATTATGCCTCATGCCAAAATCACCCATAAATCCCAAAAATTCAAAACCTTCTTTCATGTAAATGACCAAGCTTTGTCCCAAGCCACATGGAGCCATGAGCAAGCCATTTACAAGACATATGAAGCAATGGAAGGTTTGACATGTGACCAAGCCATTAATGGCAAAAGGAGGGCCCCCTTTCCTAATCCTTCATTAAGCCTTTTCAACCATAACCATGTCACACACTAAACCAAGTTTGGCCACCTCACCATGGATGGAGACTTCACCACTCCAGGCAGCTGACCCAACTGATCCTCTAGCCCAAAACCAGACCGTGGGAAGGTGAAGCCCAAATACATGGGTTAACCAAACTGAACCCAAAATGAGCCCTTCCCCCTTCCACTTTGATTCAACTCTTTTACACTTGGCATTTGCCAATTGAACTCACAAACCTCAAGCACTGACCTCCTTGATGACAACAGTGACTTGACCCTGGCAGGCCAGCCACTAGGCCTCCGAAAAACACCATGGCCGAGAGCTCCAAGTGAGCCAAAAAATTTAATTCTCCCTTGCTGACTTGTCTCAACCCCAATGGACATCATAGCTCTTCTTCTCCTCACCAGAGCAGCTGATCCCAGCCTTCAAACCCCCCTGGGAAGCCCTCCAGCCATGCCTATTTAAACACCACCTCCTCTCGGCCATGGGAGGTGCTGAACAGAAACTTAACAAAACTCTGCCAAAATTGCTCCATAACCTTCTCCCAACCCAGAGCAATTGATCCCCAGTGTCCATTTTCCCTAATCCCCATTAACAGAGCCGAATTTCTCAGTCAAAAATCCACCCAAAAACCAAGACACTTCACCACAGTGAGCCAATCCTAAAATTGATTGACTCTACACCCTCACCAGACCAAGAGGAGAAGTTCCCCAGCAAAAGCCCCCTCACCAGGCTAGCCATTGCTTCCAGCCTCCAAGTTTTGTGATCCGCCTTGGTCACTTTTGTACCTAAGAGTTTCCCCAGGGCAAGAGACTTCATCTGGAGCTTGCTTGGACTCAATCGAAGGTGATACAACCCTCAGATTGAAGCTTCACTTCTCTGAGCAAAGGTATGAACTCACTCTTCCTCCCGAGCTTCTGGAGATTCTCCATTTTGTTTGAGTCGATTTCAATGCATGTTTACCATATGGATGTGTTTTTCTCTTCAAGACGAATCCATAGAGCATAAGAACATGAAAATCCATTGAGAATCAAGTGAGATCTTAAGGTTTTAGTGTGGACGGTCACAGGTGCACACCAGTCGTAGACGATGACCGGGAGCCGTTGGATCGCGCGTGTATCGAGCAGACAGTTCAGATTGCGCCGGACTAGGGAATGTTAAATGAACCCCGGGCCCCTGGAGCGCTGAGTCAGATGGCGGCGTCGAATAGGAGTGCGCCGCGTGGGCTTTCGGAGCTGCCGAGGATTGCGTGGCGCCGCGTGGATAAGTAGAAAAATAGGGTTACTTTCTATTTATTTAAATCCCAGAACTTCAAAAATCCATATCTTTGCATAGAAAAATTACAAAAATAAAATAAAAATACCCTCTTGCTCAGTGAATAGTGGAGAATAATGTGGAAAAGAAATCAAATTAATTGGGTGAGTATTTTATTTTTAATAATTTATTTACTGATTTCAGTATTTTGATTGTTCATTTGTATAAATAATTCACCATAGCATGAGACCATAGGGCTTTTGAAGCCCTGATCTTGGGAACATTCCCTGAATTTTTCAAGGTCAGAGGCCATCTCTGTGAAAAGTTATTGAATTTTCAATTTCATGTCACTGTTTTAGGTATTTTAATTTCAATAATTAGCATATTCCTTAGGACCAGAGGACTCTAGGAAAAATATATTTTGAGTTAATTCATTCATAATAACCTTAATTGGCCTAAACTCCTAAAATTGAATTTGAATTAATTAAGGTTAACTACACATCAAATTGACTTGAAAACAATTCTCCACTGATCTTTAGGGTCAGAGAGACCTTACATAAAAATTTGAAATCAATTGGACTTGTTTAGGAAAATTAAAATTGGAATTTTCTAAAAAAGTTTATTTTTCATATTATTTTAATATTTTAATAATTAAAAAACAATAAAAATCATAAAAATATTAAAAAATCATAAAAATGTCACATTTTGATTCCTAATCACTTTGGAATAAACCAAATATTTTTCCCAAGTCTCTAGGATAAGATATTGAATTTTAAAGGCTTAATGTATATTTTTAATATTAAAAAAATAAGTTTTTAACCTTTTTCACTAAATAATTCCAATAAATCAAAGAAAATCAAAAAATTATAAAATTTATTTCTCTGAACTCTTTGAGGTCAGAGAGATTTAAGAAAAATATAAAATCTATTTTTCAACTTTAATTTTATTTTATAATTAATTAATACCCCAAAACTCAAAATAATTATAATAAATAAAATATAATTCAAAAAAATCACCAAAATTAGTCCAAGTGGTCCTCTGGTCATTAGGAACACCCCATAATTTTCCTATGGATATAAACCTTTCCTTGATCATGTTGTTGAATTTTCCTTGAAAAACCCCCTATTTTCTACTAAAAATAATTATATAAATAAATTAAATTCAGAAAAATCACATTTTCTCCTCTAATGTCTTAATAGACATGTGAGTGAGGTGACATAAAAATTTCAGTTTCATTTGGGCTCAATTTAGTGAGTTATGAAATAAATAAGTTTAAAAGGGCATAAAGGTAATTAAAAATTTTAACCCTTAATTAAAACTTTAGGTTTAATCAAAATGGGGCGGTAAAATATTTGATTTTTAATTTTCTCTTGGATGATTGAAACTTAGAAAAATTAAGGGGTAGAAACCTAGTAAACATTTTGAAAATATCAAAAATAAAACTTTAATTAATTAAATAATTTAAAATTTGGAAAGAATATATTTAAGTTTGGATTATTAAAATAGGGATATTATTAAGAGGATATTTATTCTTTAATTTAAAAATCCCTAAATAAGTCACTTTAACAATACTTAATTCTTAATTAAAAATTAAAAATTAAAATAATAATCAAAATTAATAATTAAATTAAAATTAAAAATTAAATTAAACTAAATTAAATTAAATTAAATTAAAATTAAATTAAATTAAATTAAAATTAAATTAAATTAAAATTAAATTGAATAAAAAATTTAAATAAATCTAAATTAAATGAAATTAAATTAAAATTAAATTAAAATTAAATTAAATTAAATTAAAATCAAATTGAATTAAAATCATTTAACAACAAACCTAAATGAAATCATTAAGAATTAAATCCAAAATAATTTGAAAACTATTCTGAACTTAAAATTATTAATTAAAACCTCATAATTAAATTAAAACACTTTAAACCATTAATTCAAACTTTTAATTAATTATGATTAAAATTCTTAATAAACCAACTTGCCCTTAAAGGTTTTAATTATTATAACTCTTAAATAGACTATTAAGTGAGATGTCACTTCATTCATCAGGTAATCAAATAGCTAAGTTCACTGAGCAAGAAACAAAGTTTAACTGAACTCCTGGATGATTAATTCACCTGTGCAACTAAATTTACTTGGACTCAAAACAATCCCAGAAATATTGAAAAGATGTTTAGGACTTATCCTAAGAACTTCCTCAATATGACGGGATGTTTTAGAAGAACAATTGAATTTAATTGTTCTTTGATGAAGAAAATCATCCTTAATCAAACCAAGAACCTAGACGTCATAGGAGATGACTAGTTATAGGATTAGGAATTTGGTAGACAACCAAAACCCTTCCGTTAGCTTTATCTAGGTATATGTTCAAATATTTAAATGACTTAACATTTATTTTAAGTGCAGCTTCGGATGACGGGAAAACCCTCCAGGTACAATTTTATTTTATTGCAATTTACTTACATGCACTATGCTTTACTTTTCTTGCATGTTAAATAAAACTGTTGCATGAAAACCAAAACCTTTAAGATAGTCCCTGAACTGAAACCAAAACTAAATTAAAAGTCATTGCAAGATAAAATTCACCGCCACAACATTCTAAATATAAAACAACTCAAAATTTAATCACAAACAGAACAACAAAACTACAATTGCAACTAAATTAAAACATCTCGTTGAATGATGGGGAATACCTCGGATGATGTAACCCACGGGTTGCTAACAGGATTTCCTGTGGTCTAAATGAAAGTGTGGAACTCATTCAGTTGAGTTTAGCAAATTTATCTGGACTAAGTGAATTCAATGAAAATAACGGTACCGGGATGACAGAACCGTGGGATCTTAATCAGTTATGTTTAAATAACTTTAAGATTTGTTTTAATTAAAATATTAAAAACACTTGGACTTTAAGATTTCTAAACCAAAACACTTCTCTCATCTCTTAATTTTCACATTCTAAAACTAAACCTCTGCAACAACAAGGAGCTCGGAGCATGGTGGGCAGCAAAGCCATCGTCATCAGCAAAACTCGGATCTACTCCAGCTAAACTTTCTTAGTTTTAAATAACCAAGCCATAGGACTTCGAGGTAGTTTGCTTAGTGCAACATAATTCCTCAACCTTTTGTTAGGCATTTGCATGATCATGTCATGTAAATTAAGCCCTAACCGGTCTTAGGACTCCGAGGTAGTCGTTTGGTACGACATAAACCCTCACATCTTTGAGGCTATTTGTATGATCATGTCATACGAATATAAGTCCTAATTAAATAAAATCGGCAGGATTGAAACATTAAATAAACTCCCAAATTGAAGCCAAACAATAGGATAATTTGGAAAGTTGCCAAGATTTCTTCTTGGATCCTCAGCTTTTCCTACTTCTCTTCCTTTGGACTCCTGAAAATAACTGTTCCAAATTTGATCCATTCCCTAATGAAATTCCCAAAATTCAATCCTTTAAAAACCTTAAACTTTGAAATTCTTAAGAGCAAAACCACTGATCATTATCGAGAGTTTTCTTGAGTGTCTTCGGACATTTAAGATGTAATTAACTATAGGGGCTTGCCCTTATAGGGAACTTTAAGAACCCAGGTAATATAAACCCTGCTTAATTCCTTTATATTAAGCAGGGGAACTTGTCGGCTTATAAAATTGGTTCGCAAACCAAACGGATGTCACAAATCTCCCAGTTTATTTAATCGAGCCCATCATCAAGAAGTGTGTCTATTCTTCGGGATAGATACACGGTTTGAGGTGCGGTGCTCGTTTATATAAACTATTTGGGATGTGAGATCGGTTTGATTTCATATCTCAAAATTTTCAAACTTAAAATTATTTTCAAAATCAAATGCTACTTTTTAAATTATATATATATATATATATATATATATATATATATATATATAAAATCAAATTTAAAATCTAAAATTCGCCGACAACTTCTGTAGGCGACCCCTTTGCAAAACACATAACCTAAAAATTTGCCGACCTGGTTTTGTTTAATATGCTTAGTGTTCTTATGTGTTTTGTTTGGTGTGTTTAGTGTTTATGTTTGAGTTTTGATTACGCCTTATGATGTGATAGTTACATTCTAGAGATGTAAACTTATCAGTTTGAGATTAAGTCTCTTGTATCTAGAGAATTTCATCCTATGTATGTGGATAAAAATTATAGGATTGTATTAAGTGCTATGTTTGTTTTAATGAATATAAGTTTGTGTTTGTGTGAAATTTGTTTGGAATCGATGAATATTAAACATTTGAATTGGAATATTGGAAGATTTATGGGGAAGAGATAATCATTTTGAAGAGATTAAGGGTGATTAACGAAATGGTTTAAAGCATATACCTTAATTGTGAAAATCTAGGTTTTGGCGGCTAAGCGCCAGAGTGCCAGCGCATAAGCGCCAGATTTCGTGGCTAAGCGCTGAAGGGTTCGCGCTTAGGCACCAGTTCATGAAAATTGATTCCCAGCAGTTAAAAACCCGTGAATCGATTTATTTTGTATTTGAAATTAAAATAAATTATATGGAAGGTATTTTGTGTTTTTCTTGCAGGTTTGATAAAAATGAGTGATTATGATGAAAGGAGAAAAATTGGATCAAATTAATGAAAATTGGGGCACTAGCGGTTAAGCGCCGCTGGGCCGGCGCTTAGCCGCAAAAGTTAAAAATTGAGATTAATTTGAATTTGGCGCCATTTTTAAAGGAGATGGGATGTAACTCTTGGTGTTAACTTCCATAACTTCTTTTGGGCAAGTTTGAATGAAGGGGTGCATTCTTTGGTGGATACATTGAATCTGGACACATTTTGAAGAGACACCAAGGCACCTTTTGGTTAAATATTTAAAGAGAGTCTTAAGAAAGATTAAGGGCTCTTCCAATGCATTTTGAAGAGAGATTTTACAGAGTTTTTATTTAGTTTTCATTAGGAGTAGGAGTAGAGAGTAGAAAAGAGAAAAGGATAGGATTGAAGCCTTCTTCTTTCCACTTCTTTTCTTTCCTTTAGTTTAGTTTTTATTGAACTCTAATATCTGTTTTCTGAGTCATCGGAGTTGGGAGACCTGCTCTAAGGAGTAGTGTAGTGAAGAGTCAAAGTTTTAGAGGAACTTCCTGAGTCTTATGGAGAGGATTTTCAGATAAGTGTTTACTTTTGTTCTTACATTTAGTTTTTTAATTAATACTTCTTTTTGTTTGTTGTTTTTCTTATGGTTTTTAATTTCAAATCAACGTGTTTTTTTATTTTCTCAATGCATTTTGATTTGTTTACTTTATCTTTTTCTTTCTTAAATGAAGAAGTAAGTAATTCATGAAGAATTGTTGTGGAATGTATATGTGTTTAGAGTTGAAAAAAGTTGTAAAAATTGATTCTATAAAGTTTTATTTACTTATTAATTTGTCCTGTTAAGATGTAAAATTTGTGGTGAGATTATGTAAGATCCAATGCGGTATTATCTCTTAAAAATTAGAAAGAATCACATGCAATATTATGGGTGAAAATTGTAGTTCATATAATTAATTGTAATATATTAGAAGATGTTTTAAAAGGGGAGTAAAACTAGAGGATTTTTAGTGTGACAGGTTAAAAGCCCCTAATTTGGTTTGAAGTTTTGAATTTTGTTATGAGAAGTTAGCCCCCAAGTGGAGAGATTTGAGGGAACTATAGAGTGAGAGCTGGTATCTTCCCTGCCTAACCATGTTCAAAATGATAAAATTTCATATTAATCAATATACTTTATAGAACCAAGTAAGGGTAAAGAATATATTTTCTTATATTTATCACAAAAAAATTAAATACTTCCACAACAATGTTTTTATAATTATTACTACTTTATAAAAGAAAGAAAAAGATATTTTAGTTAATAGTGTTTTTCATACCGTGTTTACAGTTATTATCATTTTAATTTTTTGTTTGACTTTTATAAGAAAATTTAAAGAGTGAAATCAACTATAAAACTTTTCAAAATCAAAACATACTTTCAAAAGCCAATTAAAAATGTAAAAAGATAATTTTTCTTATTTTTTTAATGATTTTTCACTTTCCCTGTGGGTTCGATATCTCGGGGCTTAATCAGAAAATCCTATATTACTTGATAAACGATACGTATACTTGCGTAGTATCCCATATTATAAAATCATAATTTTCATATCTAAATCATCAACACATATATTCGGTGTGGAGTCAAGTTTTTAGCTCACATATATTTATCGGGGATGAGGGATCTAGATCTAGTCCTAGCTCTTGCAAAAGAAGATGAACCATCTCTCGCAAAAGTGGAAGGAATGTCCGAGAGTTTTTGGAGTTATGTCTTATTTCTCATTTTCTTTTTGGTTGTCTAGATAATCTAATATTCTTCCATAGAATGTTGCATTTCACTCATCATTTCTGTAGAGGGGCCAAAAAGAGTCTGTTTCCACACGCACATTAGGATGAGTTGGGCATTCCAAAGGACATGAAAGAAGGGCAGACTGAGGAGGCACCTCAGCAGGAGCAAGTGTCTCAGAAGGTTTAGCTATAGAGGGAGGTGGTTTTGCAGGAGAGGTTTTTGGTGGCAGAGTGCTAGTAGATGCTGCTCCAGGTGGGGGGTTATCCAACGTAATGACAACAGATGGGTAAGTAGAGGTTTTGGCTATAAAGGGAGGTGGTCTTTCTGGAGAGGTTTCTTCTAGCACTGTGCCAATAGATACTGCTCTAGAAAAAGGGTTAGGGATCTGATGATCCATCTTGTGACAACAGGTGGGTTATCAAAAAATCTAGCAGAGGGGACTTCTATAGCTATAATAGAGGATTTTTTGGAAGGTGGATGGAGCCTGTAACATCTCTCTGTGGTATGCCCAAACATCTTGCAATGGGAACAATAATAAGGTTTTTGTTGCATAATCACCTCTTGCCAAATTCCATCTTAAGCTGATCTAATCCAAATTCTTTTAATTTCTGGAAGAGTTATATCTCTTTCTATTTGAATTCTTGCAGCTTCTGGTTTAGCTTTATTGAAGGTTGCAGCATCCAGTCTCAAAGGTGTTCCAATTGATCTACCAATTTGGAATAGAGCATTCTGATTGAAGAATCTGTAGGGAAGGATGAGGAACTTGAACCAAATAGGGACTACTAGAGGGTCCTTACTTGGGTCAAACTCAGGTGTCCACATGAGTAGTTTCATTTTAATTCCAGCAACAGAGATAGCCTGTTTAGCAAAAAGCTGAGCATAATCCTCCTCAGTAGTGAGATGGATAAGCAGATGTCTGCCATCAAGTAGTCTTATTTTCCAGTTACCAATGAAGTTAAGAGAATCAAAGAAACTTCTAACCAAATCCATCTTTGGATGGCCCAGTGCAAATTTAACAATCAAAGTGAGTTTAACCTCAGCATTAAGGGCTTCTAGTTCTTTCTCAGAAAAGAAAACAACATGGCAGTCGTCTTTGACTCCAAATGGGTTAATAAAAGGACAAGTCACTTTGCCAGCAGCTGCATGGTGCAGTGCTTGATGGAACACCAGTTGAACAGGATCATTAAGAGGAGTAGGCCTCTTACCAACCACCCCAGCATTGGTGGCCTTGGCCCATTCAATGTTAGTGTTTAAATATATAGAGAGTGCCATAAAAGCTTAACTGGGTAGCACCAAAGTCCCCAGCCCGAGCAATGGAACAATAAAAATTTTAAAAAGGAGAAACCAAGGAAAAGGAAAAAAATGTGCTAAGCACTATAGGGCAGCAGGAGAAGCCCGGAAAGTGCCAAAGAAACTTCTGCAGACCACCACCTGCCTTCTCCACCGAGCACGACAGCTACCAACCATGCCTAAACCCTAACAGATCGCCACCACGAGCAAGCATCCCGTTCAATTGATTTAATATATATATATATATATATATATATATATATATATATATATATATATATATATATATATATATACACACACACACATATGTGTGTGTGTGTGTTTGTGTGTGTGTGTGTGAATGAAATAAAAGCCTGTTGACCTCATTTTTGATGAGGTCTTCTCTTCTCTCTTTAGTACTTAGGATCTAGCTTTAGGCTTTTCCTTTGACTATCCTAGAGGATTAGAATTGGGACCCACCCTTTAGAATTTCAAACCACTTCTTAACTCCCTGAAAACTCCACAAGCTTGATTGTAGACCCCTAATCACCTTGAGGGTTGAAATCAAATGTGGAAGTTTAAAGGATGAGTTCCTATAGGACTCTTTGGCCTTAGGACTGCCTTGGGTGGCTCGGTCGCAGTGAAGGGCTGACTTACACACGCACTACACTCATACACTATACTTTCACACACTTCCTAAAACCACACCCATACCCAACTTGACCTCCTGACTCATGGAGATGATTCACATGGATGGTCCTTAACCCCTAAGCCCTTGGCTAAGAGGGTTAGGAACAACATAGTGAATGCCTCAAATGAGTCCTTTCATGGCTCATGTGGGCTTGATATGGCTTCATAGCTCAACCAAAATGATTTCATTTCACTTACATTTACCCAATCTTCAATTTTCCAAATTTCCAATTTTTGACCCCGGGGACCCTACACCCGCCTAGCCTACCCAAAACTCTTGAAATTACCCAAATTTTTCAAAAAATCCAAATCACCCAAAATTCTCCAAAATTAACCTTGAGCATTTCCTCACCACTCAAATTGATCATTCATAGCAAAAAAAACCAAAAATTGCAAAAATACCCCCCATCCCAATACCCTCCAAATACCCAAAATGCCCCTCTTGACCCAAAAATCCAAAAATTCAAAAAATTCCCAGAAAATTCCAGAAAAATCCCAAATATTCCTAATTTCATTTTGTTCAACTACACCATGGGCCAATTTTGTCAATTTACCCCACTTTTGTTAAAATCCCCAATTTGACCCATTTTAACCCAAAATGAACCCAATGTCAAATTAAACCTACCCAATTGACCTAAATTCTGGTCCAATTCAATTCTAAACTTCAATTCAACATCCCCAAAACCAATTTAGACCAAATCCAAGTCCAATTTGATTGGCATCTGAATCCAATTTCACTTTTGACCTTAAAGCCCAATTTGGACCCATGACCCAAACTTAGCCCAAACTAACCCAATTCAACTCCAAATAACCCCAAACCATTTCTAAACCTTCCTTAACATCCCCACAAACAAAACATTAACATGATTTACCCAAAATTTGGACCCAAACCCCACTCAAATTCAACCCAAAACCAAAAACCCTAATTTTGACCTAAACCCTAACCTAACCCAAATAAGCCCAAACCCTAAAATCAAAACCCAACCAAAGTCAAAACCTCTTTGAAACACTCCCATAAACATTTACCCAACTTAATTTTACATCAATTTCAACCCTAGCCCAACATTGGCCCAAATTATCCCAATTTGACCTACATTGGCCCATGTACCAAATGAACCCAAATCCAACCCAATTGAAGCCCAAACCACCTCAAATTTATTCCAAATCACTCATGAAACATCCCTAAACCAAAGCCAACAATTATTTGGCCCAAACTTCTACAAAATTCCCATCCATGAATTCATTCTTAAACCTAAAGGCCCATCCCCTTTTAGCCTTCCTAAAAGCCCATCAAAAATGACTTTAAAAGGCCCAAAGCCCACATGACAATCCTCTATCATCATCCATTTGATAAATTCATCTCCTAAGTTCTAAATCCTTGATAAAATAAATCCAAATCAAGCCATATCCCAATTCCCATTAAAGTGCCAAAATTCACAAAACCCTTTCTCATGAAATTGACTTAACTTTTCCCAAGCCAAAGATGAGCCATGAAGCCATGCATGAGCCACATGGAAGCCATGAGAGCCTCTTTACATGTCACCATGCCATTTTGGGCAAAAGGAGGAGACTCTTTCCTTAATCTCCTAAAGTCATTAGCCTTAACCATGATTCCCCTTAACCTAAATTTAATCCAAATATATTTGGATAAGGACTTCTCCATGTCAAACCAACTGATTCCTTTGACTCCTCACAACACCCAAAGCCACCTTGAAGGGTGAACCAAGCCCAAAAGGTGGACTTGACCAAATCAAGACAAAAATTGGCCTTCCCCCATGCCATCTTAATCCAAGCTTTTGACACATGGCAAAGCCCAATTGCCTACACTAAACCCCAGCCCTGACCCACCTGAACCTGAGGGTGACCCATGCCTGCCGGCCAGCCGCCTGGATCGCCGGAAAACACCACACCCGAGATCTCACATGTGAACCAACATTAAATTTCTCCCTTGCTGAGCTGCCCCATGCCCAATGGCCACCAAGGCTGTTCTTCTCCTCACCAGAGCAGCTGATCCCAAGCCCTAACTCCCCCTGGGAGAGCCTCCAGCCATGCCTATTTAAACCCCACCTCTCTCGGCCATGGAAGAAGTGCTGAAGAAAACCTTAAGGAAACTCTGCCAAAATCACTCCAGACTCTCCCCACACCTAGAGCACTTGATCCCCACTAATTGAGCTCAATTTTGGAGCTCAATTCTCAGGCCAGAATAGGACATTCCCAAATCCTTCACCAAAGTCAAATTAAACTCACCTACACCTGCACAAGGTCAAGAGGAGAAGTTCCCCAGTGAAAGCCCCCTCTCCAGGCCACCCATCTGTTCCAGACTCCAAGCTTTGTAATCAGCTGTGGTCAAAATAATACTTGGACAATTCACCAGGCCAGGAGATTTCATCTGGAGCTTGTTTGGACTCAATCGAAGGTGACACAACCCTCAGATCGAAGCCACACTTCTCTGAGCTAAGGTATGAGCTAACTCTTTATCCAGAGCCTCTGGAGATTGTCTATTCCAAATGCTTTAATTTCAATGCATGATCACCGTATAGATGTGTTCGTCTCATCAAGACAAATCCATAGAGCACAAGAACACGAAAATTCGTTGAGAAATGAGTGAGTTCTTAGGGTTTTAGTGTGGACGGTTCTCGGGCTAGGAGGCTTGGGGACGATGAACGGATGTCGTTCATTCAATACACGCACGGACGAACGGCTCAGATGGCGTCGGACCAGGAGATGATACGTGAACCGCAGGCCGCGTGGTGCTGATTCGGATGGCGGTGTCGAACCAGAAAGCGCCGCGTGGCTGTTCGGGGATGCCAAGGTTGACGCGGCGCCGATTCGGATAAATAGAAAAATAGGGATTTTCTTATTTATTTAATTCCCTAAACTTCAAAAATTCATAACTTTGTGTAGAAAAATCCTAAAAATAAAATAAAAATACCCTCTTGCTTAGTGAACAGAGGAGAATAATGTGGAAAAGAAATCATTTAATTTCATTAAGTATTTTATTTTTAATGATTTATTTACTCTTTGCATTGTTTTAATTCTCCATGCATATAGGAAATTCACCATGGCATGAGACCATAGGGCTTTTGAAACCTCTGAATTTGGGAACATTCCCTGAATTTTCCAAAGTCAGAGGACACCCCTATGAAGAGTTATTGATTTTTCAACTCTAGGTCACTATTCTGAATATTTTAATTCCAATAATTAGCATGTTATAAAATAAATTCTAGGAAAATTTGAGGATGTTTCATCAGACCAGAGGACTCTAGGAAAAATAGGTTTTGAATTAATCCACTTGGAATAACCCTAATTGATTTAAACACCCAAAATAGGTCCTTAATTAATTAGAGCTAATCATACATCAAATTGACTTGAAATCAATTCTCCACTGACCTTTAGGATCAGAGGAACCCACCATAAAAGTTTGAAGTCAATTGGGCTTGGTTAGCCCTACCAAATGGGTTGATTAAGCCATTCAGCCAACTTAAAACTTTAAAAATTCATAACTTTCAAAATACTTTTTAAAAATTCACCAAATTAGTTTTGGAGCCTCTCTGATATCAGGGGAATTTAAGAAAATTAAAATTGCAATTTTCTAAAAAAGTTGATTTTTTGCATTATTTTAATATTTTAATAATTAAAAAATAATAAAAATCACAAAAATAATAAAATTCACCAAAATGTCATATTTTGAATTTTAATCACTAAGGAACAAACCCCATATTTTTCTTAAGTCTCTATGAGGAGATATTAAATTTTAAAGCCTTAAGGTAATTTTAAAAATTAAAAAAAATATATTTTCTAGCATTTCCACTAAAATAATTCTAATAAATCAAAGAAAAATCAGAAAATTATAAAAATTGGTTCCCTGGTTTCCTTGATATTAGAGAGATTTTTAAAAAATATAAAATTCAGTTTTCAATCTTTATTTTATTTTTAAATTAATTAATACTCTAAAATTCAAAATAATTATAAAAAAAGAATATAATTCAAAAAATCACCAAAATTGGTCCAAGTGGTCCTCTAGTCATTAGTAATGTCCCATAGTTTTCTTAAGGTCAGAAACTTTCCCTTGGTCATATTATTAAATTTTCCTTGAAAATCTTTATTTTCTACCAAAAATAATTACATAAATAAATTAAATACAGAAAAATCACATTTTCTCCTCTAATGTCTTGATTGACATATGAGTAAAGTCATATAAAAATTTCAAACTCATTTGAGCTCAATTTAGTGAGTTATAGAATTAGTAAGTTTAAAGGGCAAAATAGTAATTAAAATTTTAACCTATAAATAAAAATTTTTAGGTTTAATTAAAAGGGTGGGTAAAATATTTGATACTAAGTTGATTTTGGATATTTGAAACTTAGGTAATTAAAGGGAAGAAACCTACTAAACAATTTGAAAGTAATTAAAATAAACCTTAATTAAATAATTATTTAAACTTGAAAGAATAAAAAATTGGAATTATTAAAATAGGGATATTATTAGGAAGAAATTTATTCTTTAATCTAAGAATCCCTAAATTAATCACCTCAATAATATTTAATTTCTAATTAAAATGATAATCCAAATTCAAAATTTAAAATGCTAAAAGACTTAATCATTAAATTAAGTTAAAAATTTAAACATTTAAATTAAATCCTTTTAAAATTTCAATTAAATTAATACTTTAACAATTAAAATCAAATCATCCTTAAAGCATAAATTAATATAAATAAAATATTAAATTAAAATTAAAAAAAATAAAATAAAATTTTGATTAAAATTTAATTTTAAATTAAAATTAAAAAAATAAAAATAAAACCAAATTAAGATTTAAATTAAAATTAAAATGAAATTAAAATTAAATTAAATTAAATTAAATTAAATTAAAAATTAAATTAAATTAAATTAAATTAAATTAAATTAAATTAAATCACATTAAATTAAATCAAAACATATTAAATTAAGTTAAATTAAAATAATAAAATCAAGTTAAAATAAAATTAAAATTAAATAAATAAAATTAAATTAAAACTAAAACTAAACCAAATTAAATTAAATTAAAATTAAATTGAATTAAACTGAATTAAATATAACATCATTTAAGACATAAAGAATTCAAAAGTAAATTTAAAACAAATTGAACACTATTCCAAACATAAACCATTAATTGAAATTAAATTAAAATCACAAATCACTTGAACGTCGGTTTGCCCTCAAGAACTCTTATTGTCATAACTCCTAAATGGAGTGTTAAGTGAAGTATTACTTCACTCATAGGGTGTTCAAACATCCTAGTTCACTGAGTAAGAGAACAAAACTTAATTAAACCTCGGATGATTACTTTGCCTGATTAATTAAATCCATTTGGACTTAAAACAATTCTAGCAATATTGAAAAGATGTTTAAGATTCGTCTTAAGCACTTCCTCAATATGATAGGATGTTTATAAGAACAATCGAACTTAATTGTTCTTTGATGAAGAAAATCTTCCTCAAACCAAAACACAAGAACCTAGACGTCATAGGAGATGACTAGCTATAAGATTAGGAACTTGGTAGAAAACCATAACCCTTCCTTTAGCTTTACCTAGGAACTTGCTTTATATGCTTAAATATTCTAAATTGTGTTTAAGTGCAGCTTGGGATGATGGGAAGACCCTCCAGGTACGCTTTTATTTTGTTGCAATTTACTTTCTTGCAATTTACTTTATTGCAAATGCACTTACTTTTCTTGCATGATAAACAATTGTTGCATGAAAACCCACACCTCTAGGATAGTCCCTAAAACCGAAACCAAAACTAAATTAAAAGTCATTACAAGATAAAATTCTCCGTCACAACATTTCAAAATATAAAACAACTCAAAATTTAATCACAAACAGAATACAAAACGACAATTATAACTAAATTAAAACGTCTTGTTGGATGATCGGGAATAACTCGGATGATGTAACCTACGTGTTGCTAACGGGATTTCCTCCGGTCTAAATGAAAGTGTGGAACTCATTTAGTTGAGTTTAGCAAATTTATCTGGACTAAGTGAATCCGATAAAAATAATGATGCCGGAAGGATGGAACCGTGGGATCTTAACCGGTGTTGTTATAATCAACTTTAAGATTTGTTTTAATTAAAACATAAAAAACACTTGGACTTTAAGATTTCTAAAGCCAAACTCCTCTCTTCTCTTTTAATTAATATTTTCTAAAACTAAACCATCTGCAACAACAAGGAGCTCGGAGCATGGTGGGCAGCACGACCATCGTCATCAGTAAAACCTGAGTCTACTTCAGCAAAACTTTCTTAGAATTAAATAACCGAGCCATAGGATTTCGAGGTAGTTTGCCTAGTGCAACATAAATCCTCAATCTCTTTGTTAGGCATTTGCATTGCAAATTAAGCCCTAACCAGTCTTAGGATTCCGAGGTAGTCGTCTGATACGACATAAACCCTCACATCTTCGAGGCTATTTGTATGATCATGTCATACGAACATAAGTCCTAATTAATTAAAATTGGCAAGATCAAAACATTAAATAAACATTAGGACTTTCCTAAATTCAATCCAAAATGATAGGATAGTCGGGAAATTACCGAAGTTCGCTTCAAATCTGTAATTTCTCCTACCTTTCTTCCTTTGAATTCTCAAAACAAAATGTTCCAAATTTGATCCATTCCCTATTGAAATTCTAAAATTCAATCCCTTGAAAACTTAAACTTTGAGATTCTTGAGAGCAGAACTACTGATTATTATCGAGAGTTTTCTTAGGTGATTCCCATCACTTAAGATATAATTAACTATAGGGGCTTGCCCTTATAGGGAATTTTAAGAACCCAGGTAATATAAACCCTGCTTAATTCATTTATATTAAGTAGGGGAATTTGTCGGCTTATAAAATTGGTTCGCAGACCAGACGGATGTCACAAATCTTCTAGTTAATTTAATCGAGCCCCATCACCAAACAATGTATCTATTCTTCGGGATAGATACACGGTTTGTGATGCGGTGCTCGTTTATATAAACTATCTGGGATGTGAGGTCGGTTTGATTTCATATCTTAAAATTATTTTCAAAATCAAAAACTACTTTCTAAATCATATATATATATATATATATTTAAATTAAAATTAAAATCTAAAATTCGCCGAAAACTTCTGTTAGGCGGCCCCTTTTCAAAATAAAACACACAACCAAAAAATATGCCGACAATTTCTAGCGACTTCGCTGGGGAGTGTTCCTCTCTCCATTTTAATCAGATAGTTCTGCTTTCAAAAATCGGTAGCGTATCCATGTCCCTAGTGGATCAAACTACCCTTCTTTCCGTTGGAATACTATGTTCGTTTCAACCTTGAACAAGTATAGCCAACATTCTCTCGGATTTAGGAGCCACTGTTTAGACACCCCTAAACAGAGAGGTTCTGAGATCCTTTTACCTCATTTCGAGGTGGGGTGGACCCCAATAGGTATTAGTTTAGGAGCGATCTTGCGGGTCGAGAATTTTCTACAAGACTTTCTCTTCCTTTTCCAGTTCCTAATCAATTCCTTTTACCCTTCCTACAACTCTCCTTCTTTTAATAATTCTCCTTCCAACGAACAAATCTTTTCGAAAAATAATTATCTAAATAAATTTTCTTTTAATACTCCAAATACACTAAGATAAACGGGAATGTGTTCGGACTCTTTCTTTTGCGTCATAAGTTTTACGACAAGAAGAAGCACGATTCGGGGACTAACACTTGGAATCTTTCCTGCAGAAATGGAAGCCCCAAAACTGATCTTCTCCTTCGTCAACGGACTCGGACTCAGGCTGTGTTCAAGGACGAACTGCTCGATAATGGAATCATTCGATTCGGACAAGGATTCGGGGACACCGACATCAAAATCCCCAACATCACTCTCTTTTCACTCACAAGCAAAGTACCGGAAACTGAGAAGCCGTTGATTGAGTTTAACCTCAAGTCAACTCATGAATTCCCTCCTCTGCAAAAGATTCCAACTGAGAGGAGTACTGTTGTTCGCAGAAGGACTGTTGTTGCTACCCCCACTGGTCTAGTTGTTTCTGCACCTACCCCGGCTTCTGCCAAATTAAAGGGGAAGGAAATTCAGAACTGTGATGAACTTGTTGCCGTGGAGGGTACAGATCTTCCTGTAAAACCTTCTGTTTTTGAAATCGGGTCCTGCTCGAGAATTCCATCACTGACATGGACTCAGAGAAGGAACAGAAGTAGAAGGATTGCTAGAGAAGCCAGAGCTGCTGAAGTTGCTTTCCTGGAGGAAATCCCAGAACTGCCCAAGTATACACTGCTGCCTGAATACATACCACTTTTGGGAGGAAGTAGGTTCCATCCCCTTTCCGCCGTAGAGGATGAGAAAAATGTCAGCAAGATTGCTTCTGCATTGCCTCTGCCCGCATATTACAACGATGGCCGTAAGAAAAGGGCTAGAATTACGCCATTTGCTCGACTGCAAACCCTGATAGAAAAGTTAGCAAAGAAAGAAAAATGCCCTGTATCAGAAATTTTAAGGAGGATATGGCGGGTGCCAGCTAAGTCCCGTCTTGGGCAGCGAGTAGAATCTGCTATCGCTACAAAAAAGCCAAATAAGAGAATGAAAGCTAGTCCACCTGTCATTGTTTCAGGACTACAAATTAGGGAGGATACCACCTTCCAGCATTTGGCTGACAGACCATTCGGTCCCAGACCTTCTGCTGCTAGGAGGATGGTATGGCATCCCACTACCGGACAATTAAGATCAAAACAACAACCTGAGAAGGAAAGTCTCGTCAGGAGACTTGAATCCGAAGAAAGCGCTACCGCAGTGAAGGGGACTCATGGAAGGAAACCCGACAGCTATCACATGATAACTGCAAAGATGTACAGAAAAGACCATTAGAAGATGTTATGGAAAAGCTAAGAACCGATATTCGACGATTAGCAAGAGAAAGAGAAGAGAAATTAGGAGATGAAGTTGACTCGTCAGAGTTCATGGATGATGAATATGCAGAAATTAACATGGTTGAAACGCGAGCTTCGTCAGCTTCACAAGGTGCTCCTGCAGCCGCAGAAAGAGAGGAGCCGGAAGTAATGAGGATGCAGCTTCAAGAGAAAGATGATACGATCGCCCAAATGGCAAAAAAGATGGAAGAGATGGCAGTAGCCCTAGCCACTCTCCAGAGTCAGGTTCAACCCTAAAGAGAAACACCCCCATAAGTTATTCACATTGTAGACGGAGGAAAGGAGATTACATCCGTCAATGGGGATGATCAATTAAAAAAGGACACAACACAAAACATGATTTCAAAAAAGGATATTAAGAGCATGGTGGAACAGCAGGTGCGAGAAGCCTTGGCACAGTCAAAGAGTGGGACATCCATTCGGACGGGTAGACCTTACCCCGAAGAATTTGACGCCGTCCAATACCCGAAAGGCTTCGTACCACCTCTGTTCAAGACCTTTGATGGAACCGAGAACCCCCGATAGCATGTTGCACATTTTCATGCCAGTTGTTGCAATGCCGGTGGAAGTGATGCTTTACTCTTCCGACAATTTGTCAGCAGCCTATCAGGAATCGCCTTTGATTGGTATGCGGAATTACCGAACGGTTCGGTGAAGACATTTTCAGAATTAGAGAACCTCTTCATCAAGTGATTTGCCGGAGCTCAGCACCACATCACTATAGGTGATTTAGTGGTAGAGAAGCAGAAGCCGAACGAAACTTTGGTAGACTACATACTTCGATGGAGGAATCTAAGTATGAAGTGTGAGCCACAGCTGCAAGAACAACATGCAGTCGGTATTTTACTTAAGAGCATTCATGGCCCGATAGCACTTCTCCTCAAGGGATTTACTATTAAGACTTTCGAGAAGTTGTTAAGCAAGGTCGGAAGCTTGCAAGAGGAGGCAAAGCAATTAAGTTTCACCGACAAAACAGACAAACAGAAGCCCGTGAAAACTTTTAAAAAGAAGTCCGGGATCGTCGTAGCAGTCGATAAAGGCAAGCAGCCAATACAAATACCGCCAGAACGGCCGCAGCAAACTCAACAGAATTACCAGCAACCTCGACCCAGCTATCAGTCATCTCAACAGTATGAACAACCGCCTCGTCCACAACGTACGCTAAAGGAGCTTCTGAGCAGGGAATATCCGTTCAAGAATGAGACAGTGTCGAAAGTGTTTCGCAGTCTGATGAAGACTCCAGATTTCCAACTACCAGAACCTAAGAGACCAGAAGAAGTCGACAAGAAAGGAGATCCCAACTTTTTCCCTTACCACCGGATGCTTGGACACAAGATAGAAGATTGTATTACCTTCAAAAGTTGGCTCAATGACAATCTTCGAAAAGGGAATATAACGGTCCCGAAGGAGTACATGAAGGAACCCTAGAAAGGAGGTTCCGTCAATGTTATCTCGACGGATCTCATTGTTCCGATAGATCCCTATGCTACTGATGATGGATGGACTACCACTTGGATAAAATCTTCGAAGAAGATTTTGGATCACATCCAAACCGCTTCGGTGCGAGCTTCAATTCAGAGTTCGAAACCTGTCAAGTCGGCACTATCACTTGCGACAGAAGAACCACCTCAACAAGAGATGATTGAAGAAAAGAAGAAAATTGATGAAGAAGAGAAGACCGAGGCTCTTAAGGCCAGACTAGGGGCTACTTATCCTAGGATAGTTGTTTCCGATTCGGGGGAGAAATCCCTCGAACCTCTGAATCTGTATGATTATTTGCTCACTCCGGCGGGATCTTATAATGATAAGGGTTATGGCATTGGCTACGTTTTGACTGTTTCTAACGATTACGTAACTAGTGACAACCAACCTAATCCGGACATCGATTCCGATACAAGTGACAATTCTCAAATCATACACAATCTCGACAATCACAATGACGAAGAGGACATCCATCAGGGAGGCTACGAGAGTTCAACAAGCAAAGAATCTATTTGTGAGTTTCGAGGAGCTCCAGTCACAATAGAGTTAGAGCCTTCAGACTCTGAAGCTAATCCAGAAGAACCTGTCATTCCGATTCAGGAAGAGACACCGACAAACTCGATACCAGATTCAGGAGAAATTACAGAAGTCAACTTAAGAAGTGGAAGAGTTATACCTTTGAGAATGGGTCCAAAGGACAAAGGAAAGCAGGTGGTTGTTCAGGAAGAACCAACCCCCGCAGAAGAAATACCCATTCGGGAAGAAATCGAGACACATGGAAATAAAGTGGACTACAACGTGCTAGCCCATCTTAGGAAACTACCGGCCAAACTAAGCATCTATGACGCTCTCATCTTATCAAAGGAGATGAGAGAAGCTTTGATCAAGGCCTTACTTGATCCAGAAATTTGCTTAGCTCAAATGACCGGATTCCTTAGATGAGGTTTGCTCGTTAAAGGAACAGCGAGGTGTTACCTTCACGGACAATGACCTACTACTTGGGACGACAGACCACAACCAACCGTTGTACATTTCAGTTACAATCGGGAAGTTTACACTCTCCAGAGTATTGGTGGATCCAGGAGCATCAATCAATATAATGAATCTTTGAAAGCTAGCATATTTGGAAATTGATGCTCGCGAGCTCGAAGCAGACAAAATGTTATTAAGAGGATTCAACCAGAAAGGAGAAAGAGCCCTCGGATCAATAACACTACTAATAAAGACCGGTGACTTGGCAAAGACAACCGCGAAATTTCACATAATTGATTCGTAAATGTCATTCAACGCTCTACTCGGGCCGACCATGGATACATGAAAACAGGATGGTACCATCATCCCTACACCAAGTGCATCAAATACTACGATGGAGGAGAACAAAGGCATCAAAGGTGACTTACAACCATTCTCCTTACATGAAATTGGAATCCATGAAGATGCGACTTATTACGCACCCCCGAAGAAAACAATCTTCTCCGGAGATACCGTAACAAATGAAGCAAAAGAAGTTCGGACGACGAAGAACCCGAAGTTCTCGTCCAACAGCTCACTCACCACTCCCTTACGGCGAGATGGTGAAGGTTTCTCCACAACTCGCATCCGAGGTCGAGGCCGGGGACGAGGTCGTGGAAGAGACGTTAGGACAGCTGGACGAGGAAACCAGCCATCAATGTTGATTGGGAAGACGAGTTCGAAGAAGAAAAAGAGATCAAGCAAGAAGCGGCGACAATAAGCTCGGAAGAAGCCGCAATTCAGGATCTCTCTCGAAGATGAAAAGAACGAGGAATATAAATCGATGTACGAGAAGATTAACCACTATGTACATACTATGACCCTGACCCCGATCCATTCTAATGATATCGAGGGTACGGTGGTCAAAGAGGTACGTAGCGGCGGTGCAAAGCCCATCAAATTCTACCGTGGTGCTCCTTCCTCCAAAACTGAAAATAATGTACAATTTGAAGATGTCACTTCATCAGAATTAATGGAATTACCTTTTGAGTGGTACTCTCCCTGTGTTCAAAATTTAATTCAGCATGGTTTCTTACCTCGACAATGGACAAAAGGCCAATCACAACATTTTGAAAATTTATGGAATAACTCCGGTCGTCCACCCAATTCAAAACATGGTCTCGGATTCGGTACGAGTAGGATCGCCTGACGATACTCGAATTTTGCTTGGTTGTCACTTGCGAGTCTAATGAAAACCGCATGGAAACTACGGAAGAATTTGAAGATTTACCAATTAGAAATGCTCCACCAGAGTTCGAAGAAGAGATCAAATCTACAATAGATGAGTTAATGGAAGTTAACTTAGGTACTAGCAAAGAGCCTAGACCTACCTTTGTTAGCTCCTTACTCAATAAAGAAGACTCCGAAGAAATAATCAAGTTATTAATGGAATTTAAAGACTATTTTTCTTGGAACTACGATGAGATGCCAGGATTAGCTCCAGAGGTCGCAGTCCATAAGCTAGGAGTGGATCCTACTTCTGTCCTAGTCAGACAAGGTCCCAGAAGAATGCGTCTAAAATCGAACAACAAGTCATAGCTGAAGTTAAAAAGCTAATAGACGCTAAATTTGTCCGTGAAGAACAATACCCGACTTGGCTAGCCAATGTGGTACCAGTTAGGAAGAAGAATAGTCAAATCAGAATTTGTGTGGATTTCAGAGATTTAAACAAGGCATGTCCAAAAGATGAATTCCCTCTACCGATCCCAGAATTAATGATTGACATTGCTTCAACACATGAAATATTCTCATTCATGGATGGATCTTCAGGATACAACCAGATAAAAATGACTCCAGAAGATGAAAAACTTACAGCATTCAGAACGCCGATCGGAGTATATTGCTACACAGTGATGCCATTCGGATTGAAGAACGCAGGAGCAACCTACCAGAGAGCAATGACAAGAATTTTTGATGATCTCATCCACAATCAAGTCGAATGCTACGTGGACGATGTGGTCATCAAAAGCAAAGTAAAGGAAAACCACCTGTATGACTTGAGAATTATTTTCGAACGATTAAGACAATTTAACCTCAAGATGAATCCCTTAAAATCCGCCTTCGGCGTCACCTCCGAGAAATTCGTAGGATTCGTTGTCTGACATTTTGGAATTGAAATCGACCCGAAAAAGATTAAAGCTATCTTAAAAATGCCGCCTCCCAAAACCTTAAAACAACTATGATCTTTTCAAGGGAAGCTGGCATATCTTCGACGCTTTATCTCAAACTTGTCAAGTAGGTGTCAGCCTTTCTCGGCATTAGTTAAAAAGGATGCCAAATTTATTTGGGAAGGGAAATGCCAGAAGGCCTTTGAGGACATTAAGCAATATTTAATGACACCTCCTGTCTTAGCGGCCCCAGTCTCAGGTAGACCGTTGATACTTTATACCGCGGCTTTAGACGACTCACTCATAGCCCTGTTAGCCCAGGTGAATGATGAGGGTAAAGAAAATGCTCTTTACTACCTAAGTCGTCGTTTACTTTCGACGGAAGTAAGGTATCCCGCAATTGAAAAGCACTGTTTGGCCCTGATCTTTGCCGCTCAAAAACTCAGGCACTACATGCTTTCTCATAAGGTCAACCTGATCTCGAAATTTAATCCATTGCAATACTTGATGACCCATCCAATGCTTTCCGGTAGACTTGCCAGGTGGTCAATGATATTATTGCAGTTCGATATAACTTTCATGCCTCTTCGTGCCGTAAAGGGACAAGTCCTAGCAGACTTCCTCGCAGCACACCCTTTGCCGGCAGAATCCCCTCTCAATGTCGACTTGCCAGATGAACAAATAATGAGTTTAGAAGACCCTGATGATCGATGTTGGGAATTATATTTTGATGGAGCATCTTCAGCACACAAAGACGAAGAATCGCAAGTGATAGTGCCCGGTAAGGTAGGAATCGGACTAATCTTTATAACACCGGAGCGGGGGATGTTAAGATACTCCTACCACTTAACAGAGCCATGTACAAACAACGAAGCAGAATACGATGCCCTCATAACAGGACTGGAATTAACTATTTAAATGGGGATAACAAACATTAACATCTACGGAGATTCGTAGTTAATCATTCAACAGATCGCCGGACAGTACAGAATTTTAAAGCCAAGACTCGAGCAATACTTCCAGTATGCCATACAGTTGTTGGAACAGATTCTGAATGTGACAATCTACAAAATTCCCAGGAAAGAAAACGCTTTAGCAGATGCGTTAGCCCGCCTCACAAAAGAATTTGCCTGCTTGCAAGATGAATCAGCAGAAGTGTCGGCTCACGGACGTCGAGTCCTATCACAACTCGACATGTAGACACAATACACAAATCAAAAAAAGAAAAAGAATCGTTGCGAGTAGTGATAGAAAACACGAAGATCGGCGACGACCATTAATAGACTACTTACAAACAAGGAAAACTACCAGACGATAGGACGTTAGCCCATCGGATCAAGAAAAGAACTCGTCCCACGCATTAATAAACAACACGTTATACGAAGGTCTTTCGATCAAATGTGGCTAAGATGCCTAGCGGGCCCGAGGCCCGTGAAATTGTTAAAGAGGTGCATTCGGGACTCCGTGGTGCTCACCGACCGGGTCCGAAGATGAAAATGAAAATTAAAAGACTAGGGTACTACTGGCCCTCGATGATGACCGACTGCATGAAGATCGCCAAGAGCTGTCACAAATGCCAAGTGCAAGGAGTGGTTCTACACCAACATCCAAATGTGCTACATCTGACAATTGTGTCGTGGCCATTTGAATGTTGGGACACAGATATAGTGGGTCCAAAAGAACCACCATCTTCAAAAGGACAACGTTTCATTCTTGCAGCCTACAGATTACTTTTCTAAGCTGGCGAGGCAGCTCCACTCGTAGAAGTGAAAGCACACCACGTGCTACGCTTTTTAAGAACCAAGTTGTCTACCGTTTTGGAGTGCCGCGCAGATCATCTCGTATAATGGGCCGCATTCGAAGCACGCAAATCAACAATTTTGTCGGGAGACACGGAATCGACCGGCGGTATTCAACAATTTACTATCCAAGAGCAAACGGCCTCAGTCGAGGCTTTTAATAAAACTCTCTTTCATATTTTAAAGAAAACTTTAGACGATAATAAGAGAAATTGGCACGAGAAGTTATTAGAAGCCTTATGGGCCTACCGGACAACCTTCAGAACTCCTACTCAAGCTACACCTTACGCTCTGGTGTATGGATCCGAGGCAGTGTTACCCTTAGAGGTCCAGCTTCCTTCACTCAGAATTGCAGTTGAAAACAAAATCACGACATAAGAGAATGCCAAATTACGACTAGAGGAGTTGGAAAGCCTGGAAGGGAAAAGACTTGCAGCCCAACAGAATTTAGAACTATACCAAGCTAAGATGGTTCAAGCCCATGACAAACTGGTCCACCCAAGAACCTTTAAAGTTGGTGACTTAGTTCTCGTTCTCAAGAGAACTATTCTTGCACACCGCAAGATAGGAGGAAAATTTGAACCCACTTGGGAAGGACCGTTTGTGGTTGAGGCAGTCTACCTCGGAGGCTCCTACCGGCTTGTGAATTGCCAAGGAGAACGACATATGCTTCCGATCAACGGACGATACTTGAAGAAGTATTACACTACCTGATGTTTCGAAGGAATGAATTCTTCATCCCTAGAAGCACGGGCGAAGTAATTACTTATGACTGGGTCTGAACCCAAAAATAATAAAAAATGTGCTAAAATAAATAAAATCATGATAATAAAATTTTCCTTGTTCTCTCTTCCAAATCAAAACCTTTTTTTCGATCTTCTCCCATTTCATTCCTGTCGAATTTAAAAAATACAAGAGGAATAATAAAAAAAAGAGAAAGAAAAGCTCTGTCTTTAATAAACATTTTCTTAATGTTCTTGTTCTTAGTACAACCCCTGATCCTTTTCCTTGTCTTTTCGCAGGGAAATGTCGAACGGGCGGTTGGTCCTGAACTTTAGAAATGGCGTAAGCCTTGCACTCGACGAAAAGAGGGTAAAAGATGGAGCGATAATAAATATTGACTCAAACTTTGCACCAGCAGGCCTGCAATATGAGGAAAGAGACTGGGTCTCAGTTGACCGAGAGGAATTGCCCAGTCAGACAGTAATGAAGGTGGGTGGCCCAAGCCACCAACCCAGCAGCAAGAAAAGGAAAACAAACACTGAGGAGGACAAGAGAATCAAGTCTGTAGTCGCTACAGCAGAGGGCAGGCTTGTCAGCGCCGCGCCCATAGAAATTCAGGAAGTACAAAGAGCTACTCTCACAACAACTCAGCGAAGAAATAAAAATCGCCGCAAGATGTTAACCAAACTAGCAGCGGACCAGCGCGACGAGGTAGTCACTACTACCAGTGCATATACTTCAAGGATACCGGTTCACCAGGAACCTGAAGAAAGGAGGCCAGCTCCGAGGATAACAGAAGAGACCAGGAAAATCTCAAGAAGATCAGAAGAAGGAAGGCTACCGTGCCGCCAGATAAAGCCACCAGTAATGCATAACCTTGTTGCAGAGGCAACCCCGGAGGATGTCCCGACGGAGACCATCCCTGAGGAGCCGAGGTATGCAGAAGAACGCGAAGGGATTGAGCCATATATCCCATAGTACGTCACCAAGCCTCGCCATTTACAGATTATTCCAGAATACGAGCTAGAAAGAATGCAGAATGTCGAGAAGCAAACTTTTGAATACTTTGAGAGAACCAGAGGCAGGAGGATCAATATATTAGAAGGCCTCGAGCTACATACAAACGTGTTCTCAGAATACGAACAACAACAAATCGTGGACTGCATCCGGGATTTGAAAAGAATGGATCGAGCAGGCCGCCTAAGAGAAAACACTTACTCGGAACCCCGGAGATGGATGCCGTGGAAAGGAAGAATTACCATACAATGTGGATGCCGCTACAACTTCGCGAAGACAGAAGGGAAACCCACCGGGAATACTCCGTCATGGAAAGGTAGATCCAATGCCATTAGTCATTAAAAAGATGGTAAAGAGAATGATAACATGGAGGGTACCGCCACCGTATTGCATACCCAACAGCTTGCATCATTAACATCTACAAGCGGTGGTGACCGCATACCCCCGCACATAGATCACCACGACTTTGTCGACCTTTCCGCACGCTTCTTTTCCGAACGAATGTAATATCATGTTTGGATCCGACCTCCGGATAACGAGCCCGAGTGAGTTTCGAGGGCCGTAAAGATACCATTACCGTAGGTTCCGTCATGATACTAAAGGGCAACGGAGCGGATGTCGCTAAACATTGCATACCGGGAGTACCAATGAAGTGGATCTCGCTTACTTTCGAAGGATGGATGACGGAAAGCACCTTACCACTTCCAGCCTGTACCCGGAGCTAGAGAGCCTCCGGCCTTACGAGCCGTGAGTTACATGGAAAATATCACACCTCCAACGTACATCCATACGACATCCTTGCCAAGGATGGCTTGGAAGGTGATGTTATCGACCGTGTACCTCACTATTCGTACATGGATTTCTGACGGATGCCTTTTTGGATGGATCGACAAAGATCATACGCAGTCCATTTTGAGTCTACATGGATTGTATGAGATGTATTCCAGATCGAGTTGTATGATGTATCTTCAACATGATTGGAATGAAAGTGACCATGTCACATTTTTGGCCTTGACCTCTTTTGTGCAAGTTGACTGGGAAACACCATTAAAGTTAAATGAACTTCGAACAAAGAATAGAAAAGAAATAAAAAGAATAAAAGAAAACTTTCCTTAAAAATCTAAAAATAATGAGGAACGCCAAATCCACATTAACATTAAATGAACGATAAAGCAAATTTGAATCGTTAAAGGACAGACAAAATGAACATAAATTTAAATCAAATCTCAATCAAATTCAAACTTTTGGGTTTGAGGATTTTACATCCGAGACTGCGTTGCTTTAGGTTCTTTCCCTATCACAATGAAATACATCAAATTCAAACTTTTAGGGTTGAGGATTTTACATCCGAGACTGCATTGCTTTAGGTTCTTTCCCTATCGCAATGAAATACATCAAATTCAAATTTTTGGGGTTGAGGATTTTACATCCGATACTGCATTGCTTTAGGATTTTTTCCCTATCGCAATGAAATACATCAAAATCAAACTTTTGGGGTTGAGGATTTTACATCTAAGACTGCATTGCTTTAGGTTCTTTCCCTATCGCAATGAAATACATCAAAGTCAAACTTTTGGGGTTGAGGATTTTACATCCGAGACTGCATTGCTCTCTCAATGAAATACATCAAAATTCAAACCTTTGTGGTTGAGGATTTTACATCCGAGACTGCATTGCTTTAGGTTCTTTCACTATCGCAATGAAATACATCAAATTCAAACTTTTGGGGTTGAGGATTTTACATCCGAGACTGCATTGCTTTAGGTTCTCTCCCTATCGCAATGAAATACATCAAAGTCAAACTTTTGGGGTTGAGGATTTTACATCCGAGACTACATTGCTTTAGGTTCTCTCCCTATCGCAACGAAATACATCAAATTCAAACTTTTGGGGTTGAGGATTTTACATCCGATACTGCATTGCTTTAGGATTCTTTCCCTATCGCAATGAAATACATCAAATTCAAACTTTTTGGGTTGAGGATTTTACATCCGATACTGCATTGCTTTAGGATTCTTTCCCTATCGCAATGAAACACATCAAAATCAAACTCTTGAGGTTAAAGATTTTACATCCAATACCGCATTACTCTGAGATCTCTCCTCATTGTAATGATTCAATCCAATCAATTTAATTTTCTTTTGAGGTTTAGGATGTTACATCTAAAACCACAAAATTCCAATTTTTATTTCAAGTTCAAATCCCTTCAAATTAATTTTAACAAAATTTCAATCTAAATTGAAACTCAAACTAAAATCTGAGCTCACACATCAAAACTTAAACTGAAACAAAATGAAATCTAAATCAAAATTCCCCCAGATCATGTGATTCGGGATTCACTTCCTTTCCCTTTCCCCAGCGAGAGTTCAGGAATCTCCAGTCTCAGAGATATACTTGACACTCCCCATCGGAAATTCTTCTACTTTCGTCCTAAGTTTATCACTTGGACATCTGTGTTGGTTTTGTTGATCTCTTCGGTCAACGCCAATACGCGTGGTATCCTTGGTTAGCACACCACACCTATTGGGGGTCCATTTGTTGACCTCATTTTTGATGAGGTCTTCTCTTCTCTCTTTAGTACTTAGGATCTAGCTTTAGGCTTTTCCTTTGACTATCCTAGAGGATTAAAATTGGGACCCACCTTTTAGAATTTCAAACCACTTCTTAACTCCCTGCAAACTCCACAAGCTTGATTGTAGACCCCTAATCACCTTGAGGGTTGAAATCAAATGTGGAAGTTTAAAGGATGAGTTCCCATAGGACTTTTTGGCCTTAGGACTGCCCTGGGTGGCCTGGTCTGGTGAAGGGCTGACTTACACACACACTACACTCATACACTATACTTTCACACACTTCCTAAAACCACACCCATACCCAACTTGACCTCCCCGACTCATGGAGGTGATTCACATGGATGGTCCTTAACCCCTAAGCCCTTGGCTAAGAGGGTTAGGAACAACATAGTGAATGTCTCAAATGAGTCCTTTCATGGCTCATGTGGGCTTGATATGGCTTCATAGCTCAAACAAAATGATTTCATTTCACTTACATTTACCCAATCTTCAATTTTCCAAATTTCCAATTTTTGACCCCGGGGACCATACACCCGCCTAGCCTACCCAAAACTCTTGAAATTACCCAAATTTTTCAAAATTTCCAAATCACCAAAAATTCTCCAATATTAAACTTGAGCATTTCATCACCACTCAAATTGATCATTCATAGCGAAAAATACCAAAAATTCCAAAAATACCCCCCAATACCCTCCAAATACTCAAAATGCCCCTCTTGACCCAAAAATCCAAAAATTCAGAAAATTCCCAGAAAATTCCAAAAAATCCCAAATATTCCCAATTTCATTTTGTTCAACTACACAATGGACCAATTTTGTCAATTTACCCCACTTTTGTCAAAATCCCCAATTTGACCCATTTTAACCCAAAATGATCCTAATGTCAATTTAAACCTACCCAATTGACCCAAATTCTGGTCCAATTCAATTCTAAACTTGAATTCAACATCCACAACACCAATTTAAACCAAATCCAAGTCCAATTTGATTGTCATCTGAATCCAATTTCACTTTTGACCTTAAAGCCCAATTTGGACCCATGACCCAAACTTAGCCCAAACTAACCCAATTCAACTCCAAATAACCCCAAACCTTTTCTAAACCTTTCTTAACATCCCCACAAACAAAACACTAACATGATTTACCCAAAATTTGGACCCAAACCCCACTCAAATTCAACCCAAAACCAAAAAGCCCAATTTTGACCTAAACCCTAACCTAACCCAAATAAGCCCAAACCCCAAAATCAAAACCCAACCAAAGTCAAAACCTCTTTGAAACACTCCCATAAACATTTCCCCAACTTAATTTTACATCAATTTCAACCCTTGCCCAACATTGGCCCAAATTAGCCCAATTTGACCTACATTGGCCCATGTACCAAATGAACGCAAATCCAACCCAATTCAAGCCCAAACCTCCTCAAATTTATTCCAAATCACTCATGAAACATCCCTAAACCAAAGCCAACAATTATTTGGCCCAAACTTCTACAAAATTCCCATCCATGAATTCATTCTTAAACCTAAAGGCCCATTCCCTTTTAGCCTTCCTAAAAGCCCATCAAAAATGACTTTAAAAGGCCCAAAGCCCACATGACAATCCTCTGTCATCATCCATTTGATAAATCCATCTCCTAAGTTCTAAATCCATGATAAAATAAATCCAAATCAAGCCATATCCCAATTCCCATTAAAGTGCCAAAATTCACAAAACCCTTTTTCATGAAATCGACTTAACTTTTCCCAAGCCAAAGATGAGCCATGAAGCCATGCATGAGCCACATGGAAGCCATGAGAGCCTCTTTACATGTCACCATGCCATTTTGGGCAAAAGGAGGAGACTCTTTCCTTAATCTCCTAAAGTCATTAGCCTTAACCATGATTCCTCTTAACTCCAAATTTAATCCAAATATATTTGGATAAGGACTTCTCCATGTCAAACCAGCTGATTCCTTTGACTCCTCACAACACCCAAAGCCACCTTGAAGGGTGAACCAAGCCCAAAAGGTGGACTTGACCAAATTAAGCCAAAAATTGGCCTTCCCCCGTGCCATCTTAATCCAAGCTTTTCACACATGGCAAAGCCCAATTGCTTACACTAAACCCCAGCCCTGACCCACCTGAACCTGAGGGTGACCCATGCCTGTCGGCTAGCCGCCTGGATCGCCGGAAAACACCACACCCGAGAGCTCACATGTGAGCCAACATTGAAATTCTCCCTCGCCGAGTCGCCCCATGCCCAATGGCCACCACTGCCGTTCTTCTCCTCACCGCAGCAGACTCGATCCCAAGCCCTAACTCCCCCCGGGAGAGCCTCCACCCATGCCTATTTAAACCCCACCTCTCTCGGCCATGGAAGAAGTGCTGAAGAAAACCTTAAGGAAACTCGCCAAAATCACTCCAGACTCTCCCCACACCTAGAGCACTTGATCCCCACTGTCCTCTTGCCCTAATCCCCACTAATTGAGCTCAATTTTGGAGCTCAATTCTCAGGCCATAACAGGACATTCCCAAATCCTTCACCAAAGTCAAATTAAACTCACCTACACCTGCACAAAGTCAAGAGGAGAAGTTCCCCAGTGAAAGCCCCCTCTCCAAGCCACCCATCTGTTCCAGACTCTAAGCTTTGTAATCGGCTGTGGTCGAAATCATACCTGGACAATTCACCAGGCCAGGAGACTTCATATGGAGCTTGTTTGGACTCAATCGAAGGTGACACAACCCTCAGATCGAAGCCACACTTCTCTGAGCTAAGGTATGAGCTAACTCTTTATGCCGAGCCTCTAGAGATTGTCTATTCCAAATGCTTTAATTTCAATGCATGATCACCATATAAATGTGTTCGTCTCTTCAAGACGAATCCATAGAGCACAAGAACATGAAAATCCGTTGAGAAATGAGTGAGTTCTTAGGGTTTTAGTGTGGACGGTTCTCGGGCTAGGAGGCTTGGGGACGATGAACGGATGTCGTTCATTCAATACACGCGCGGACGGACGGCTCAGATGGCGTCGGACCAGGAGATGATACGTGAACCGCGGGTCGCGTGGTGCTGAGTCGGATGGCGGCGTCGAACCAGAAAGCGCCGCGTGGCTGTTTGGGGATGCTAAGGTTGACGCGGCGCCGATTCGGATAAATAGAAAAATAGGGATTTTCTTATTTATTTAATTCCCTAAACTTCAAAAATGCATAAATTTGTGTAGAAAAATCCTAAAAATAAAATAAAAATACCCTCTTGCTCAGTGAACAGAGGAGAATAATGTGGAAAAGAAATCATTTAATTTCATAAAGTATTTTATTTTTAATGATTTATTTACTCTCTACATTGTTTTAATTCTCCATGCATATAGGAAATTCACCATGGCATTAGACCATAGGGCTTTTGAAGCCTCTGAATTTGGGAACATTTCCTGAATTTTCCAAAGTCAGAGGCCACCCCTATGAAGAGTTATTGATTTTTCAACTCTAGGTCACTATTCCGAATATTTTAATTCCAATAATTAGCATGTTGTGAAATAAATTTTAGGAAAATTTGAGGATGTTTCTTATGACCGCAGGACTCTAGGAAAAATAGGTTTTAAATTAATCCACTTGGAATAACCCTAATTGGCTTAAACACCCAAAATAGGTCCTTAATTAATTAGAGCTAATCATACATCAAATTGACTTGAAATCAATTCTCCACTAACCTTTAGGATCAGAGGAACCCACCATAAAAGTTTGAAGTCAATTGGACTTGGTTAGCCCTACCAAATGGGTTGATTAAGCCATTTAGCCAACTTAAAACTTAAAAAATTCATAACTTGCAAAATACTTTTTAAAAATTCACCAAATTGGTTATGGAGCCTCTCTGATATCAGGGGAATTTAAGAAAATTAAAATTGCAATTTTCTAAAAAAATTGATTTTTTGCATTATTTTAATATTTTAATAATTAAAAAATAATAAAAATCACAAAAATAATAAAATTCACCAAAATGTCATATTTTGAATTTTAATCACTTAGGAACAAACCCCATATTTTTCTTAAGTCTCTATGATGAGATATTAAATTTTAAAGCCTTAAGGTAATTTTAAAAATTAAAAAAAATATATTTTCTAGCATTTCCACTAAAATAATTCTAATAAATCAAAGAAAAATCAGAAAATTATAAAAATTGGTTCCCTGGTTTCCTTAATATCAGAGAGATTTTAAAAAAATATAAAATTCAGTTTTCAATCTTTATTTTATTTTTAAATTAATTAATACTCTAAAATTCAAAATAATTATAATAAAAAGAATATAATTCAAAAAATCACCTAAATTGGTCCAAGTGGTCCTCTGGTCATTAATAATGTCCCATAATTTTCTTAAGGTCAGAAACTTTCCCTTGGTCATATTATTAAATTTTTCATGAAAATCTTTATTTTCTACCAAAAATAATTACATAAATAAATTAAATACAGAAAAATTACATTTTCTCCTCTAATGTCTTGATTGACATATTTGTAAAGTCACATAAAAATTTCAAACTCATTTGAGCTCAATTTAGTGAGTTATGGAATTAGTAAGTTTAAAGGGCAAAATAGTAATTAAAATTTTAACCTATAATTAAAAATTTTTAGGTTTAATTAAAAGGGTGGGTAAAATATTTGATACTAAGTTGATTTTGGATGTTTGAAACTTAGGTAATTAAAGTGTAGAAACCTACCAAACAATTTGAAAGTAATTAAAATAAACCTTAATTAAATAATTGTTTAAACTCGAAAAATAAAAAATTGGAATTATTAAAATAGGGATATTATTAGGAAGAAATTTATTCTTTAATCTAAGAATCCCTAAATTAATCACCTCAATAATATTTAATTCCTAATTAAAATGATAATCCAAATTCAAAATTTAAAATGCTAAAAGACTTAATCATTAAATTAAGTTAAAAATTAAAACATTTAAATTAAATCCTTTTAAAATTTCAATTAAATTAATACTTTAACAATTAAAATCAAATCATCCTTAAAGCATAAATTAATATAAATAAAATATTAAATTAAAATTAAAAAAAAATAAAATAAAATTAAATTAAAATTAAAATTAAAAAAATAAAAATAAAACCAAATTAAGATTTAAATTAAAATTAAAATGAAATTAAAATTAAAATAAATTAAATTAAAATAAATTAAATTAAATTAAATTAAATTAAATCACATTAAATTAAATCAAAACATATTAAATTAAGTTAAATTAAAATAATAAAATCAATTTAAAATAAAATTAAAATTAAATAAATAAAATTAAATTTAAACTAAAACTAAACCAAATTAAATTAAATTAAAATTAAATTGAATTAAACTGAATTAAATATAACATCATTTAAGACATAAAGAATTCAAAAGTAAATTTAAAATAATTTGAACACTATTCCAAACTTAAACCATTAATTGAAATTAAATTAAAATCACAAATCACTTGAACATCGGTTTGCCCTCAAGAACTCTTATTGTCATAACTCCTAAGTGGAGTGTTAAGTGAAGTATTACTTCACTCATAGGGTGTTCAAACATCCTAGTTCACTGAGTAAGAGAACAAAACTTAATTAAACCTCAGATGATTACTTCACCTGATTAATTAAATCCATTTGGACTTAAAACAATTTTAGCAATATTGAAAAGATGTTTAAGATTCGTCTTAAGCACTTCCTCAATATGATAGGATGTTTATAAGAACAATCGAACTTAATTGTTCTTTGATGAAGAAAATCGTCCTCAAACCAAAACACAAGAACCTAGACGTCATAGGAGATGACTAGCTATAGGATTAGGAACTTGGTAGAAAACCATAACCCTTCCTTTAGCTTTACCTAGGAACTTGCTTTATATGCTTAAATATTCTAAATTGTGTTTAATTGCAGCTTGGGATGATGGGAAGACCCTCCAGGTATGCTTTTATTTTGTTGCAATTTACTTTCTCGCAATTTACTTTATTGCAAATGCACTTACTTTTCTTGCATGATAAACAACTGTTGCATGAAAACCCACACCTCTAGGATAGTCCCTAAAACTGAAACCAAAACTAAATTAAAAGTCATTACAAGATAAAATTCACCGTCACAACATTTCAAAATATAAAACAACTCAAAATTTAATCACAAACGTAATACAAAACTACAATTATAACTAAATTAAAACGTCTTGTTGGATGATCGGGAATACCTCGAATGATGTAACATACGTGTTGCTAACGGGATTTTCCACGATCTAAATGAAAGTGTGGAACTCATTTAGTTGAGTTTAGCAAATTCATCCGGACTAAGTGAATCCGATAAAAATAACGATGCCGAAGGATGGAACCGTGCGATCTTAACCGGTGTTGTTATAATCAACTTTAAGATTTGTTTTAATTAAAACATAAAAAACACATGGACTTTAAGATTTCTAAAGCCAAACTCCTCTCTTCTCTTTTGATTACAATTTTCTAAAACTAAACCATCTGCAACAACAATGAGCTTGGAGCATGGTGGGCATCACGGCCATCATCATCAGCAAAACCTGAGTCTACTTCAGCAAAACTTTCTTAGAATTAAATAACTGAGCCATAGGATTTAGAGGTAGTTTACCTAGTGCAACATAAATCCTCAATCTCTTTGTTAGGCATTTGCATTGCAAATTAAGCCCTAACCAGTCTTAGGATTCCGAGGTAGTCGTCTGATACGACATAAACCCTCACATCTTCGAGGTTATTTATATGATCATGTCATACGAACATAAGTCCTAATTAATTAAAATTGGCTAGATTAAAACATTAAATAAACATTAGGACTTTCCTAAATTCAAGCCAAAAAGATAGGATAGTCGGGAAATTACCGAAGTTCGCTTCGAATCTCTAATTTCTCCTACCTTTCTTCCTTTGAATTCCCAAAACAAAATGTTCCAAATTTGATCCATTCCCTATTGAAATTCTAAAATTCAATCCCTTGAAAACTTAAACTTTCGAGATTCTCGAGAGCGGAACTACCGATTATTATCGAGAGTTTTCTTAGGTGATTCCCGTCACTTAAGATGTAATTAACTATAGGGGCTTGCCCTTATAGGGAATTTTAAGAACCTGAGTAATATAAACCTCGCTTAATTCATTTATATTAAGCAGGGGAATTTGTCGGCTTATAAAATTGGTTCGCAGACCAAACGGATGTCACAAATCTTCTAGTTTATTTAATCGAGCCCCATCACCAAACAGTGTATCTATTCTTCGGGATAGATACACGGTTTGTGATGCGGTGCTCGTTTATATAAACTATCTGGGATGTGAGGTCGGTTTGATTTCATATCTTAAAATTATTTTCAAAATGAAATACTACTTTCTAAAACATATATATATATATATATTTAAATTAAAATTAAATTCTAAAATTCGCCGACAACTTCTGTTAGGCGACCCCTTTTCAAAATAAAACACACAACCTAAAAATATGCCGACAAAGCCTACATGACTAAATCAACCCCTCTCCTCCTCACATTGAAAAATGATCAAACCTATGGTGGAAAATCTCATGATGAAATTTTCTAAGTATGGAATCCATGAAAATCATTTCGAAGACTTGAAATTCTCACCCCTCCTCTTTAATGAAAGCCACGAATGCCATGCATGACCCCATATGTCTTCATCCAAGCCTTAAGGAAGCCAACAAGTCATGCATGAGCCTCATGGAAGCCACCTTCCCTCTTATGGCTAAAGTAGGAGGCTCTTTTACGATTCACCCCAAAGTACTTAACCCCACTCATGATTCACCTAAACCCATGATTAAGTCCTAATCCCTCTAATTGGGACTTGTGAATTCAAGCTTCAATGCTGGCCACTAGGTCACTCACCATGGGGAGTGAGCCAAGCCCATTCCCATGAACCAAACCCAAATCAATCCCAAAAGTGAGCAAAACCCAATTCCATTCAAATCCAACACTTCGACACCTAGCATAAGCCAATTTAATTTACCTCTCCCCACGAATGACTTCCTACAGTCACATGATGGCAACCCATGCCCTAGCTGGAGGAAAGTCCAAGCTAGAGAGCTACCCATGGGAAGAACAACAAAATTGAGCCCATCCAAGGTGACAATCCCCATGGGAAATTAATTTAGGGTTTGGTTTGTTTTTATTTTTGTCATTTTTGTTTTGTTTTTTTGTTGTTTTGTTGTCATGTTGTCATTGTCAAGTTGTCGTTGTTTGATTTTAGTTTGGTTTTGGTTTTATTTTATTTTGATGTCATTATTTTTTTGTAGTTATTGCCTTTTTGTGGTTTTGGCGTTGATTTCATTGTTATTGTTTAGTTTTGAAGTTTATTGTCCCATTTTTAGAATGTTGACCTACAAAAAAGAGTTAGCACACCCTAATAACATGTAAAGTAAATCTAAAACAAAAATTTTTTTCAGTAGTCTTGTAAGAAAAATAGTATCAGATTTATTTTAAAGTTATTCTTGCAAATAAAATAATGTCGATTTTATTTCTTAAATTATAAATTTAGTTCGTTAATTTTTTAGACAACTCGTCAAGATGTCCATGACTTCGGCATCCTAGTGTCGTCGGATACCTTGATCTACTTAGTCCGAAAGGTGTTTAAACCAGGACAAAAATACTCTTGTCAACAACCACGTATTGCATCGTCCAAGCAATCTTCATAGATCAAAACATAATGTGTTTCAAGTTGCATTTGGTGATCATTGTTGGTAAGGTTTCCTTTAAGTTTTAATGTCTTTTAAAGTGAATTTTGTTGGTAACTTTGTCATGAATTGGTAGCTCAAATGTGATATTGAATTACCAATTTTGTCATTAATGTGGATTTAATTAAGCCTAAATTAGACTAATGGTTTAGGTTCAGTTTAGGTAGAACATAAAATATGAAATTTAAGTAAAACCAAAAACATAAGGTGAACTTGATGTTGCTTAAATTAAATTTAATTAAAGTCTAAGGTATGATATCTCTTAGGTTCAATTTGGGTTGAACCTATGGTTTAAAGTGATTTGGGTAAAACCTAAAGCTTGACATTACTTAGATTCAATTTAGGTAGAATCTAAGATATGATTTATTTAGGATCAATTTTGGTAGAATCGTAGGTTTAAAATGTCTTAGATCAACTGAGATAGAATCTAAGGTATGGTTCATTTAGGCTCAATTTGGATTAAACCTAAGGTTTCAGTTGATTTAGGTTCAGTTTGAGTTGAACATAAGGTTTGAATTGACATAGGTTCAATTTGGGTTGAAACTAAGATATATAATGACTTAGGTTCAATTTGGGTTGAACCTAAGGTTTAGGTTGACTTAGTTTCAATTTTTGTTTGAACCTAAGGTTTAAGTTGACTTAGGTTCAATTTTAGGTTGAACCTAAGGTATAGGTTGACTTAGGTTCAACGTAGGTTGAACCTAGGGTTTGAGTTAACTTAGGTTCAATTTGGGTTGAACCTAAGGTTTAGGTTAACATTGATTCAATGTAGGTTGAACGAAAGGTATAGGTTAACTAAGGTTCAATTTTGGTTGAACCTACGGTTTGATTTAATTTATGTTCAATTTGGGTTGAACCTAAGGTTTACGTTGACGTAGGTTCAATGTGGGTTGAACCTAAGGTATAGGCTGACTTAGGTTCAATTTAGAATGAACCTAAAATATAAGTTGATTTAAGTTCAATGCAGGTTGAACCTAAGGTTTGAGTTAATGGGCTTTGTCTTAATTTGAGCAATGTTTAATGAGTATTTAAGTTTAATTTAGGTTAAACTTAAGTAAGGTTTAAGGTTAATAAAGCCTAATGTAAGTAAGGCTTAATTAGGTTAATTAGATCTAATTAGGGTTAAACCTAATTATAGTTTAGGGTTAATTAAACCTAATGTTAGTAAGGTTTATTTACATTAATTAGGTCTAATTAAGTTAGACCTGATTATGGATTAGGATTAATTAAACCTAATGTAAGTAAGGTTTAATTAGATTAATTAAGTCTAATTAGAGTTTGACCTAATTATGGTTTAGAGTTAATTAAACCTAATGTAAGGTTTTATTAGATTAATTAGGTCTAATTAGGGTTAGACCTAATTATAGTTTAGGATTGATAAAACCTAATGTAGGAAAGGTTTAATTATATTAATTAGGTCAAATTAGAGTTAGACCTAATTTTGGTTTATGTTTAATTAAACCTAATGTAGGTAAGCTTTGATTAGATTAATTAGGTCTAATAAGACTTAGACCAAATTATTATTTATGATTAATTAAACCTAATGTAGGTAAGGTTTAATTAGATTAATTAGGTCTAATTAATGTTAGATCTAATTATAGTTTAGGGTTAATTAAACCTAATGTTGGTAAGGTTTAATTAGATTAACTAGGTTTAATTAGAGTAAGACCTAATTATGGTTTAGGGTTAATTAAACCTAATGTGGGTAAGGTTTAATTAGATTAATTAGGTCTAATTAGGGTTAGAACTTATTATAGCTTGTTTTGACTTAAAACCTTATGTAATTATGGTTTAAGAAGATTAATTAGGCATAATAGTGATTTAACCTAATTAAGGCTTGATTTAACTTAAACCTAATGTATTTAAGGTTTAAGGAGATCTATTAGGCCTAATAAGGATTAGACATAATCAAAATTTGATTTGACTTAAACCCAATGCAATTAAAGCTTAAAAAGATTAATTAAACCTAATAAGGATTAGATATAATTAGGGTTTGATTTAACTTAAACCTAATGTAATTAAGGTTTAAGGAGATCAATTAGACCAAATATAGATCAAACCTTATTAGGATTTGATTTGAATTAAATCTCTTGTAATTAAGATTTAAGGAAATTAATTAAACCTAATAGGGATTATATCTAATTAGGGTTTGATTTTAGTCCATCCGGGATTGCACCCAATGGTTTAAAGGAGTTAACTAAACCAAAGGGGTATAGTTTTGGTTCACCTTTGGTCTAATCTTAGAATTTAAACCTAAGGATTAGGATTAAGTTAATCCTATTGGTTATTTAATGCAAATTTTAAAGTCTAGGGATTTTGGGGTTTTATATATAAATTTAAAAATTTCCAATTTTAACCTTAAAAAGAAAAAATGTCCTTTTTAAAATTTTCAAAGGCATAAAACTTGGTTCAGATTCATCACCCTAAATTTCCTAGCCAATTTCGAATTTGATTTCCAATTTTATAATTTTTTCTAATTATTTTTGAAAATAATTACAATATTTGAAGAAAATTGGTAAATTTGGCTCTAAGGATTTTTCCTAGCCTTGGAAAAATCATGGAATGTTTCCAAGGGTGAAAAGATTAGTCCCTGAATATTTCATAATTTTTAGGTTTGTAAATAATTTTTAATAATTTAATTACTCTAGAGAGTAATTAATGAAAAATTAAATATAATTATTCCTTGTCAAGATATGCATTTTTAAATATTTTTGTATTTTTTTATATATGAAAATCCTTATTTTCTTTTTATCCGACGCGACAACTGACTGGATCAACGGATCTGTCAAACTTACATGCAATGCCATTTGATTAGAGAGGACTTCCACGTAGGCAGCCACGTGGCCCGCAATTTCTTTTGTTTCGTATGAATGAAACTATGGTACGACTAGATCACCACCGTCCATTTCTAATACATAGAAATGGACAGCATACGGTCATCTTCCTCAGATTGTAATAACCCTGTCGGCATATTTTTAGGTTGTGTTGTATTTTGAAAAGGGGTTGCCTAACAGAAATTGTCGGCGAATTTTTAATTTAATTTAAATAAATAATTTGAAAAGTTGTATTTAATTTTTGAAAATAATTTTAAATTTGAAGATTTTAAGATATGAAATCAAACCGATCTCACATCCCAAATAGTTTATATAAATGAACACCGCACCACAAACCGTGTATCTATCCTAAGGGTTGACACACTGCTTGATGGTGGGGCTCGATTAAATAAATTAGAAGATTTGTGACATCCGTTTGGTCTGCGAACCAATTTTATAAGCCGACAAATTCCCCTGCTTAATATGAAAGCATTAAACAGGGTTTATATTACTCAGGTTCTTTAAAATTCCCTATAAGGGTGAGCCCCTATAGTTAATTACATCTTAAGTGACGGAATCACCTAAGAAAACTCTCGATAATAATCGGTAGTTCGCTCTCAAGAATTTCAAAGTGTAAGTTTTCAAGGGATTGAATTTTGGAATTTCGATAGGGAATGGATCAAATTTGGAAGATTTTATTTTGGGATTTCAAAGGAAGAAAGGTAGGAGAAATTATGGATTCGAAGCGAACTTCGGTAATTTCCCGACTATCCTATTATTTGGCTTGAATTTAGGAAAGTCCTAATATTTATTTAATGTTTTAATCTTGCCAATTTTAGTTAATTTGGACTTATATTAATATGATAGAATCACACAAATAGCCTTGAAGTTATGAGGGTTTATGTCGTACCGAACGACTACTTCGGAATCCTAAGACCGGTAAGGGCTTAATTTGCAATGCAAATGCCTAACAAAAGGTTGAGGATTTATGTTGCACTAGGCAAACTACCTCGAAGTCCTATGGCTTAGTTATTTAATTCTAGGAAAGTTTTGCTGAAGTAGACTCAGGTTTTGCTGATGACGATGGCCGTGCTGCCCACCATGCTCCAAGCTCCTTGTTGTTGCAGAGGTTTAGTTTTAGAAGTCATAAATCAGGAGATGAGAAAAGTGTTTTGGTCTAGAGAAAATCTTAATTTCCAAGTGTTTTTAATGTTTTAATTAAAACAAATCTTAAAGTTGATTATAATAACACCGGTTAAGATCCCACGGTTCCATCCTTCCGGCATCGTTATTTTTATCGGATTCACTTAGTCCAGATGAATTTGCTAAACTCAACTAAATGAGTTCCACAGTTTCATTTAGACCGTGGGAAATCCCGTTAGCAACACATAGGTTACATCATCCGAGGTATTCCCGATCATCCAACAAGACGTTTTAATTTAGTTGGAATTGCAGTTTTGTGTTATGTTTGTGATTAAATTTTGAGTTGTTTTATATTTTGAAATGTTGTGGCGGTGAATTTTATCTTGCAATGACTTTTAACTTAGTTTTGGTTTCAGTTTTAGGGGCTACCCTAGAGGTGTGGGTTTTCATGCAACAGTTGTTTATCATGCAAGAAAAGTAAGTGCGATGCGATTAAATAAATTGCAATAATGTAAATTGCAATAAAATAAAAGCGTACTCGGAGGGTCTTCCCGTCATCCCAAGCTGCACTTAAAACACAATTAGAATATTTAAGCAAGTTCCTAGGTAAAGCTAAAGGAAGGGTTATGGTTTTCTACCAAATTCCTAATCCTATAGCTAGTCATTTCCTATGACGTCTAGGTCCTTATGTTTTGGTTTGAGGACGATTTTATTCATCAAAGAATAATTAAGTTCAATTGTTCTTATGAGTATACTATCATATTGAGGAAGTGCTTAAGAAGAATCTTAAACATCTTTTCAATATTGATAGGATTGTCTTAAGTCCAAATGAATTTAATCATACAAATGAATTAATCGTCCAGGAATTCAAGTTTTGTTATCTTGCTCAGTGAACTAGGACATTTGAATATCCTATAAGTGAAGTAGCATTTCATTTAATGTTCTGTTTAGGAGTTATGATAACCAAAGCTCTCGAGGGCAAATTGGTGTTCAAATGGTTTATGATTTAGTTTAACTTCAATTAATGGGTTTAAATTTGGAATAGTGTTCAAGTTGCTTTATATTTAATTCCTTTATGTCTTAGGTGATGTTATTTAATTCAATTTAATTTAACTTTAATTTAATTTAATTTTTAATTTTAATTTAATTTTGATTTAATTCAATTTAGTTTGACTTGATGTTAAATTAATTTAGTTTAATTTGATTTAATTTCCTTTAATTTAATTTAATTTGATTTAATTTTAATTTAATTTAATTTAATTTAATATGTTTTAATTTAATTTAATTTAATCTTTAATTTAATATTTTTTAATTTAATTTAGTTTAATTTAATTTAATTTAATTTATTTATTTAATTTAATTTAATTTACTTAACTTGTTTGATTTAATTTAATTTAATCTTTAATTTTATTTTATTTTTAATTTTAATTTAATTGAAAATTTAAAAAAGAGTTTAATAATTTAACTTTTTAATTTAATTTAATGATTAAGTCTTTTAACATTTTAAAACTTAAATTTGAATTATCATTTTAATTAAGAATTAAATATTATTGAGATGATTAATTTAGGGATTTTTTTTAAATTAAAGAATAAATCTCTTCCTAATAATATCCCTATCTTAATAATTCCTATTTTATTATTCTTTTAAATTTAATCAATTATTTAATTAAGGTTTATTTTAATTATCTTTAAATTATTTAATAGGTTTCTACTCTTTAATTATTTAAATTTCAATCATCCAAATCAGATTAAGATCAAATATTTTACTTGTTAATTTTATTAAACCTAAAGTTTTAATTAAGGGTTAAAATTTTTAATTACCATTTTGCCCTTCAAGCTTAATAATTCCATAACTCACTAAATTGAGCTTAAATGAACTTGAAATTTTTATGTGACTTTACTCATATGCCAATAAAGATATGAGAGGAGAAAATGTGATTTTTCTGTATTTAATTTATTTATGTAATTATTTTTGGTGGAAAATAAGAATTTCCAAGGAAAATTTAATGATATGACCAAGGGAAAGTTTCTGTCCTTAAGAAAATTATGGAAATTTCTAATGACCAGAGGACTACTTGGTCCAATTTTGATGATTTTTTGAATTATATTATTTTTATTATAATTATTTTAAGTTTTGGAGTATTAATTAATTTAAAAATAAAATAAAGGTTGAAAAATGAAATTTATATTTTTTAAAAATCTCTCTAATATCAAGAAAATTAGAGAATCAATTTTTGCAATTTTCTGATTTTTCTTTGATTTATTATAATTATTTTAGCGAAAATGCTAGAAAATACATTTTTTTTTTATTTTAAAATTACCTTAGGCCTTTAAAATTTAATATCTCATTAAATAGACCTAAGAAAAATATGGGGTTTGTTCCTAAGTGATTGAAATTTAAAATGTGACATTTTGGTGAATTTTATTATTTTTGTGATTTTTATTATTTTTTAATTATTAAAATATTAAAATAATACCAAAAAATCAACTTTTTTAGAAAATTGAAATTTTAATTTTCTTAAATTCCCTAATATCGGAGAGGCTCCAAAACCAATTTGGTGAATTTTTAAAAAGTATTTTGAAAGTTATGAATTTTTAAAGTTTAAAATGGCTAAATGGCTTAATCAACCCATTTAGTAGGGCTAACCAAGTCCAATTGACTTCAAATTTTTATGGTAGGTTCCTCTGATCCTAGTGGTCAGTGGAGAATTAATTTCAAGTTAATTTGATGTATGGTTAGCTCTAATTAATTAAGGAGCTATTTTGGGTGTTTAAGCCAATTAGGGTTATTTTAAATGAATTAATCCAAAATCTATTTTTCCTAGGGTCCTCTCGGTCATAAGAGACATCACCAAATTTTCCTAGAATTTATTTCAAAACATGCTAATTATTGGAATTAAAATACTTAAAACAGCAACATGAATTTGAAAAATCAATAACTTCTCATAGGGATGGCCTCTGACTTTGGAAAATTCAGGGAATGTTCTCAAATTCAAAGGCTTCAAAAGCCCTATGGTCTCATGCCATGGTGAATTTCCTATATGCATGGAGAATTAAAATAATGCAGAAGGGAAATAAATCATTAAAAATAAAATACTTGATGAAATTAAATAATTTCTTTTCCACATTATTCTCCTCTGTTCACTGAGCAAGATGGTATTTTTATTTCATTTTTTTGATTTTCCTATACAAAGTTATGGATTTTTGAAGTTTAGGGGAATTAAATAAATCAAAAATACCCTAATTTTCTATTTATCCACGCGGCGCCGTGTCAACCTCGGCAGCTCCGAAAGGCCACGCGACGTGTTCTGGTTCGACGCCGCCATCTGACTCAGCGCTCCCGGGCCCCGCTTTGTCGTTCCATCTCCTGATCCGACGCGATCCTGGCCGTCCGTTCGCACGTGTATTAAATGAACGACATCCGTTCATCGTCCCCAAGCGTCCTCACTCGAGAGCCGTCCACACTAAATCCCTAATATCTCACTCAATACTAAATGGATTTTCGTGTTCTTATGCTCTATTGATTCGTCTTGAAGAGACGAATACATCTATATGGTGATCATGCATTGAAATTAAAGCATTTGAATTGGAGAATCTCCAGAAGCTCGGGATGAAGAATTAGCTCATACCTTTGCTCAGAGAAGTGTGGCTTCAATCTAAGGGTTGTGTCACCTTCGATTGGATCCCAGCAAGCTCCAGATGAAGTCTCCTGGTCTGGTGAATCTCCGAGGTATGATTTCGACCAAGCCCGAACACAAAGCTTGGAGTCTGGAACAGATGGGTGGCCTGGAGAGGGAGCTTTTGCTGGTTGACTCCTTCCCTTGGTCTTGTGAAGGTGTAGGACCAATCAATTTGAGGATTGATCCACTGTAGAGAAGTGTCCTGGTTTTGGGTGGAATTTTGGCTGAGAAATTGAGTTCTGTTGGAGGGGATTAGGACAAATTGGCACTGGGGATCAACTGCTCTAAGTATGGAGAGTGTTCTGGAATAATTTTGGCGGTGGTTTCGGTAAGATCCGAGTTCGAGCACCTCTCATGGCCGAGAGGGGGTGGTGTTTAAATAGGAGAGGGTGGAGGGCCTCCCAGGGAGAGTTAGGGCTTGGGATCAGCTGCTCTTGGCAAGAGAAGAACAGCTTCAATGGCCACTAGGGATGGGGCAGCTCAGCAGGTGAGAACTCCAAGTTTGGGCTCACATGTGAGCTCTCAGCCTGGTGGTTTCCGGAGGCTGTGGTGGCTGGCCGGCCAGGGACAGGTCACCCTCAAGGTCAGGGAGGTCAGGGCTGGAGGTTTGTGCAGTCAATTGGCCATGGACATGTGTAAAGGGTTTGAATCGAAAGGGTATGGGGAGAAGCTCATTTTGGGTCCAAATGGGTCAACCCACCATTTTGGGTTTGGTGTACCCTTCCATGGCTGATTTGGGCTGAGGGAGGATCAGGTGAATCAGCTTGAAAAGGATAGAGAAGTCACCATCCATGAATATTTTGATTAATCATGGATTAAGGTGAAGCATAAAAGGGTTAAAACCTTTTTAAGGGGGCTTAAAAGAGGCTCCTCCTTTTGCCATTAATGGCTTGATCACATGTCAAACCTTCCATGGCTTCATGTGGCTTGTCCATGGCTTGCATGGCTTGTCTTTGGCTTGGGGAATAGCTTGGTCAATTTCATGAAAATGGATTATAGAAATTTTTGGTAATTTGATGGGAATTTGTATGAAGCTTGATTTGGAATGGTTTAATGATGATTTTGAAACTTAGGGGTGATATCAATTAAAGGTATGATGAAAAGAAATTGCCATGTGGGCTTTAGGGCCAATTTTGGGCTTTTGTATTTGGTGGAAATGGGCTTTTAAAATGGTTTAGGGAAGTGGGCTTTTGGATTTTAAAATGGATTTTAGGATGAAATTTTGGCAAAGGCTTGGGCCAAATAATTGTTGGGTTTAGCTCATAGATGTGTCATGAGTGACTTGGAGCAAATTGGGAGTGATTTAGGTTTGAATTGGGTTGAATTTGGGCTCCTTTGGTGAATGGGCCAATATAGGTCAAATTGGGCTAACTTGGGCCAATGTTGGGCTAGGGTTGAAATTGATGTAAAATTAATGTTGGGAAATGTTTATGGGAGTGTTTCAAAGAGGTTTTGGCCTTGGTTGGGTTTTGATTTTGGGGTTTGGGCTTATTTGGGTTAAGTTTGGGTTTAGGTCAAAATTGGGCCTTTTAGCTTTGGGTTGAATTTGAGTGGGGTTTGGGTCTAAATGTTGGGCAAATCATGTTCGTGTTTTGTTTGTAGGGAATGTTAAGGAAGATTTGGAAAAGATTTGGGGTTAATTGGAGTTGAATTGGGTGAGTTTGGGTCATGGGTCCAAATTGGGCTTTAAGGCCAAAAGTGAAATTGGAACCAAATGTCAATCAAATTGTACTTGGATTTGGTCTAGATTGGTGTTGGGATTGTTGAATTGAAGTTTAGAATTTAATTGGACCAGAATTTGGGTCAATTGGGTAGGTTTGGTTTAACATTGGGTTCACTTTGGGTTTAAAATGGGTCAAATTGGGGGTTTTGACAAAAGTGGGGTAAATTGACAGAATTGGCCCATGGTGTAGTTGAACAAAATGACATTGGGAATATTTAGAATATTCTAGAATTTTTTTGGGAATTTTTTGAATTTTTGGATTTTTGGGTCAAGAGGGGTATTTTGGGTATTTGGAGGGTATTGGGAGGTATTTTTGGAATTTTTGGTATTTTTGGCTATGGATGATCAAATTTATTGGTGTGGGAATGTTTGGGAATGATTTTGAGGAATTTTTGGGTGATTTGGATATTTTACAAAAATTTAGGTAATTTCAAGGGTTTTGGGTAGGCTAAGCGGGTGTAGGGTCCCGGGGGTCAAAAATTGAAAATTTGGGAAATTGAAGATTGGGTGAATGTAAGTGGAATGAAATCATTTTGGTTGAGCCATGAAGCCATATCAAGCCCACATGAGCCATGAAGGGACTCATTTGAGGCATCCACTATGTTGTTCCTAACCTTCTTAGCCAAGGGCTTAGGGGTTAAGGACCATCCATGTGAATCACTTACATGAGTCAGGAGGTCAAATTGGGTATAGGTGTGTGAAAGTGTAGTGTATAAATGTAGTGTGTGTAAGTCAGCCCTTCACCAGACTAGGCCACCTAGGGTAGTCCTAAGGCCAAAGAGTCCCATAGGAACTCATCCTTTAAACTTCCACATTTGATTTCAACCCTCTAGGTGATTAGGGGTCTACAGTCAAGTTTGTAGAGTTTGCAGGGAGTTAAGAAGTGGTTTGAAATTCTAGGTGGTGGGTCCCATTTCTAATGCTCTAGGATAGTCAAAGGAAAAGCCTAAGGCTAGATCGTAAGTACTAAAAAGAAGAAGAGAAGACCTCATCAAAAATGAGGTCAACAAATGGACCCTCAATAGGTGTGGTGAGCTAACCAAGCACACCGCGCGTATTGGCGTTGACCGAAGAAATCAACAAAACCAACACAGATGTCCAAGTGACAAACTTAGGACAAAGTAGAAGAGTTTCCGCTCGGGAGTGTCAAGCATATCTCTGAGACTGGAGATTCCTGAACTCTCGCTGGGGAAAAGAAAAGGAAGTGAATCCCAAATCACATGACCTGGGGGAATTTCGATTTAGATTTTATTTTGTTTCAGTTTAAGTTTTGATGTGTGAGCTTAGATTTTAGTTTGGAGTTTCAATTTAGATTGAAGTTTTGTCAAAATTAATTTGAAGGGATTTGAACTTGAAATGAAAATTGGAATTTCGTGGTTTTAGATGTAACATCTTCAACCTCAAAAGAAAACTGAATTGATTAGATTGAATCATTACAATGAGGAGAGATCTCAGAGCAATGCGGTATTGGATGTAAAATCCTTAACCTCAAGAGTTTGATTTTGATGTATTTCATCGCAATAGGGAAAGAACCTAAAGCAATGCGGTATCGGATGTAAAATCCTCAACTCCAAAAGTTTGAATTTTGATGTATTTCATTGCGATAGGGAAAGAATCCTAAAGCAATGCAGTTTCGGATGTAAAATCCTCAACCCCAAGAATTTGATTTTTGATGTATTTCATTGCAATAGGGAAAGGATCCTAAAGCAATGCAGTCTCGGATGTAAAATCCTCAACTCCAAAAGTTTGAATTTTGATGTATTTCATTGCGATAGGGAAAGAATCCTAAAGCAATGCAGTTACGGATGTAAAATCCTCAACCCCAAGAATTTGATTTTTTTGATGTATTTCATTACAATAGGGAAAGGATCCTAAAGCAATGCAGTCTCGGATGTAAAATCCTCAACTCCAAAGTTTGAATTTTGATGTATTTCATTGCGATAGGGAAAGAATCCTAAAGCAATGCAGTCTCGGATGTAAAATCCTCAACTCCAAAAAGTTTGATTTTGATGTATTTCATTGCGATAGGGAAAGAATCCTAAAGCAATGCAGTCTCGGATGTAAAATCCTCAACTCCAAAAAGTTTGATTTTGATGTATTTCATTGCGATAGGGAAAGAATCCTAAAGCAATGCAGTCTCAGATGTAAAATCCTCAACTTCAAAAAGTTTGATTTTGATGTATTTCATTGTGATAGGGAAAGAATCCTAAAGCAATGCAGTCTCGGATGTAAAATCCTCAACTCCAAAAAGTTTGATTTTGATGTATTTCATTGACTTTGCAAAGATTTGTAGTGTTGATTTGAAAGGTGTGGAATTTTGGTGTTTCGAGAATTTCAGGAAAGTTGTAAAAGACTTTCATGGAAGGAAATAGATTAGGAGGGAATATGTAGATGCTACATACCCCATTCAAAAGAGTTGATCGGAAGTCACTGGTTTGGATTGTATATAATCCCTCACCATCAGATTCGATCCGCGTCAATGGAATCAACCGCTTCCATCCCAGACAAGGGAGAGAGTAGAACGGATTGGATTTCAGATTTGGGAGATTGAATTTGAATTTTCGATTGAGATTTGATTTGAGATCTGGAAGATCGAATTTGAGATTTGATTGAGATTTGGAATCTGGAAAGATTGAATTTGAATTTGATTTAGATTTGATTTGAGATCTGGAAGATCAAATTTGAAATTTGATCGAGATTGGATTTGGAATTTGATTGAAATTTGATTTGAAATATGGAAAGATTGAATTTGAAATTTGATTGAGATTTGTGTTCATTTTGTTTGTCCTTTAACGATTCAAATTTTATTTTATCGTGAATTTAATGTTCATGTGAATTTGGTGTTCGTCATTTTTAGATTTTTAAGGAAAGTTTTTTTTTTATTTTCATTTTTTATTATTATTTTTTTGTTTCTTTTCTGTTCTTTGTTCGAAGTTCATTTAACTTTAATGGCGTTTCCCAGTCAATTTGCACAAAAGAGGTGAAGGCCAAAAATGTGACATGGTCACTTTCATTGCAATCATGTCGAAGATACATCATACAACTCGATCCGGAATACATCTCATACAATCCATGTAGACTCAAAACGGACTATGTATGATCTTTATCGATCCATCCAAAGAAGCATCTGTCAAAAATCCATGTCTGAATAGTGGGGTACATGGTCAATAACATCACCTTCCAAGCCATCCTTGGCAAGGGTGTCGTATGGATGTACATTGGAGGTGTGATATCTTCCATGTAGCTCACGACTCGTAAGGCCGGAGGCTCTCTAGCTCCGGGTCCGACTGGAAATGGTAAGGTGTCTTCTCGTCGTCCATCCTTCGAAAGTAACCGAGATCCGCTTCACCGGTACTCCCGGTATGCAATGCTTAGCGATATCCGCTCCGTTGCCCTTCGGTATCATGACGGAACCTACCGGTAATGGTATCTTCACCGGCCCTCGGAAGTCACCCGGGCATGCTATCCGGAGGTCGGATCCGAACATGATGTTACACTCGTTCAGGAAAGAGACCGTGCGAGAGGTCCGACAAAGTCGTGGTGATCTATGTGCGGGGGTATGCGATCACCTCGCTTGTAGATGTTAATAATGCAGCTATTGGGTATGCAATCTGCTAGCAGTACCCTCCATGTTATCAATCTCTTTAACATTCTCTTGATGACTAATGGCATTGGATCCACTTGGCCATGACGGAGTATTCCCGGTGGGTTTCCCTTCCTGTCTTCCGCAAAGTTGTAACAACATCCACATTGTATTGTAATTCTTCCTTTCCCTGGCATCCATCTCCGGGGTTGTGAGTAGGTGATTTCCCTTAGGCGGCCCGCTCGGCCCATTCTTTTCAAATCCCGGATGCAATCCACGATTTTTTGTTGTTCATATTCTGAGAATACGTCTGTATGTAGCTCGAGGCCTTCTAGTATATTGATCTTCATGCCTCTGATTCTCTCGAAGTATTCAAAAGTTTTCTTCTCGACATTCTACATTCTTTCCAGCTCGTATTCCGGAATAATCTGCAAATGGCGAGGCCTGGTAACGTATTGTGGGATATACGACTCAATCCCTTCACGTTCTCCTGCATACCTCGGCTCCTCGGGGATGATGTCCGTCGGGACATCCCCCGGGGTTGCTTCTGCAACAAGGTCATGCATTACTGGTGGTTCTATCTGGTAGCGTGGTAGCCTTATTTCTTCTGATCTTCGTGAGATTTCCCTGGTCCTTTCTATTATCCTAGGAGCTGGCCTCCTTTCTTCAGGTTTCTGGTGAACCGGTGTCCTTGAAGTGTATGTACGCGCGTAGCAGTCGCCTCGTCGCGCCGGTCCGCTCGCTAGTTTGGTTAACATCTTACGGATACGGCGATTCTTATTTCTTTGTTGCGTTGCTGTGAGAGTAGCTCTTCGAACTTCTTGAATCTCCGTGGGCGCGGCGCCGACAAGCCTCGCCCTCCGCCGTAGCGACTGCGGACTTGATTTTCTTGTCTTCTTCGGTGTTTGCCTTTCTTTTCTTCGTCGTTGGATTGGTGGCTTGGGCCACCCACTTTCATCACCGTCCGCCCGGAAGTTCTTCTCGGTCAGTCGGGACCCAATCATTTTCCTCGTACTTGCGGGCTCCGTTGGTGCTAAGTCCGAGTCAATCTCGATTATCGCTCCATCTTTCACCCTCTTTTCATCGAGTGCAAGGCTTACGCCATTTCTAAAGTTCAGGACCAACCGCCCGTTCGACATTTCCCTGCGAAAAGACAAGGAAAAGGATCAGGGGCTGTACTAAGAATAAGAACATTAAGAAAATGTTTATGAAAGACAGTTTTTTTTATTACTCTTATATTTTTAAATTTAACCGGAATGAAGTGGGATAAGATCAGGGAAGAGATTTTGATTTGGAAAAGAAAACAAGGAAAACTTTATTATCATGATTTTATTTATCTTAGCACATTTTTTATTATTTTTGAGTTCGGACCTAGTCATAAGTAATTACTTCGCCCGTGCTTCTAAGGATAAAGAATTCATTCCTTCGAAACCTCAGGTAGCGTAATACTTTTTCAAGTATCGTCCGTTGATCGGAAGCATATGTCGTTCTCCCTGGCAATTCACTAGGCCGGTAGGAACCTCCCGAGTATACTGCTTCAACCACGAACGGCCCTTCCCAAGTGGGTTCAAATTTTCCTCCTATCTTGCGGTGTGCAAGGATAGGTCTTTTGAGAACGAGAACTAAGTGACCAAGTTTGAAGGTTCTCGGGTGGACCAATTTGTCATGAGCTTGGACCATCTTAGCTTGGTATAATTCTAAACTCTGCTGCGCTGCAAGTCTTTTCCCTTCCAGGCTTTCTAATTCCTCTAGTCGTAATTTGTCATTACGTTCGTCGTGATTCCGTTTGCAATCGCAATTCGAGTGAAGGAAGTTGAACCTCTAAAGGTAACATCGCCTCGGACCCATACACCGGAGCGTAAGGTGTAGCTTGAGTAGGAGTTCGAAGGTTGTCCGGTAGGCCCATAAGGCTTCTAATAACTTCTCGTGCCAATTTCTCTTATTATCGTCCAAAGTTTTCTTTAAGATTTGAACGAGAGTTTTATTAAAAACCTCGACCGAGCCGTTTGCTCTTGGGTAGTAAATCGTTGAATATCGCCGGCCGATTCCGTGTCTCCCGACAAAATTGTTGATTTGCGTGCTTCGAATGCTGAACCATTATCCGAGATGATCTCGCGCGGCACTCCAAAAGCAAGTAGACAACTTGGTTCTTAAAAACCGTAGCACGTGGTGTGCTTTCACTTCTCTAAGTGGAACTGCCTCTGCCCACTTGGAAAAGTAATTTGTAGCCGCAAGAATGAAGCGATGTCGTGTTGAAGATGGTGGTTCTATTGGACCCACTATATCTATGCCCCAACATTCAAATGGCCACGATGCAATTGTCGGATGTAGCACATTTGGAGGTTGGTGTAGAACCACTCCGTGCACTTGGCATTCGTGACGGCTCTTGGCGATTTTCATGCGGTCGGTCATCATCGAGGGCCGGTAGTACCCTAGTCTTTTAATCTTCATTTTCATCTTCGGACCCGATCGGTGAGCGCCACGAGTCCTAAATGCACCTCTTTAACAATTTCACGGGCCTCGGACCCGCTTAGGCACCTTAGCCACATTTGATCGAAAGACCTTACGTATAACGTGTTGTTTATTAATGCGTAAGACGGAGTTCTTTTCTTGATCCGATGGGCTAGTGGCCTATCGTCCAGTAGCTTTCCTATTTGCGAGTAGTACATTAATGGCCGTCGCCGATCTTCCGTGTTTTCACGTCACTTTGTTGCAGCCGATTTTTCTTCTTTTCCTGATTTGTGTATTGTGTCTATGTCGAGCTGTGATAGGACCTGACGTCCGTGAACTGACACTTCCACTGATTCATCTTGCAAACAGGCAAATTCTTTTGCGAGGCGAGCTAACGCGTCTGCTAAAGCATTTTCTTTCCTGGGAATTTTGTAGATTGTCACATTCGGAATTTGTTCCAACAATTTGTATGGCATACTTGGAAGTATTGCTCGAGTCTTGGCTTTAAAATTCGTACTTGTCCGACGATCCGTTGAATGATTAACTGCGAATCCCCGTAGATGTTGATGTCCGTTATCCCCATTTGAATAGCTAATTCCGATCCTGTTATGAGGGCTTCGTATTCGCTTCGTTGTTTGTACACCGTTCGTCAAGTGGTAGGAGTATCTTAACATCCCCCGCTCCGGTGTTATAAAGTTTAGTCCGATTCCTGCCTTACCGGGCACTATCACTTGCGATTCTTCGTCTTTGTGTGCTGAAGATGTTCCGTCGAAATATAATTCCCAACGTCGATCATCAGGGTCTTCTAGGCTCATTATTTGTTCATCTGGTAGATTGTCACTGAGAGGAGATTCTGCCGGCAAAGGGTGTGCTGCGAGGAAGTCTGCTAAGACTTGTCCCTTTACGGCACGAAGAGGCACGAAAGTTATATCGAATTGCAATAATATCATTGACCATCCGGCAAGTCTGCACGGAAAGCGTTGGACGAGTCATCGAGTATTGCAATGGATTAAACTTCGAAATCGAGTTGACCTTATGAGAAAGCATGTAGTGCTCGAGCTTTTGAGCGGTGAAGATCGAGGCCAAACAATGCTTTTCAATTGCGGGATACCTTATTTCCGTCGGAAGTAAACGACGGCTTAGGTAGTAAAGAGCATTTTCTTTACCCTCATCATCGACACAGGCTAACAGGGCTCCAAGAGAGTCGTCTAGAGCCGCGGTATAAAGTATCAGCGGTCTACCTGAGACTGGGGCTGCTAAGACAGGAGGTGTCATTAAATACTGTTTAATGTCCTCAAAGGCCCTCTGGCATTTCTCTTCACAAAAAAATTTGGCGTCCTTTTTAACTAGTGCCGAGAAAGGCTGACACCTACCTGACAAGTTTGAGATAAAGCGTCGAAGATATGCCAGCTTTCCTTGAAAAGATCGTAGTTGTTTTAAGGTTTTGGGAGGCGGCATTTCTAAGATATCTTTAATCTTTTCCGGGTCGATTTCAATTCCACGATGTCGGACAACGAATCCTAAGAATTTCTCGGAGGTGACGCCGAAGGTGCATTTTAAGGGATTCATCTTAAGGTTAAATTGTCTTAATCGTTCGAAAACAATTCTCAAATCATACAAGTGGTTGTCCTTTACTTTGCTTTTGATGACCACATCGTCCATGTAACATTCAACTTGATTGTGGATGAGATCATCAAAAATTCTTGTCATCGCTCTCTGGTAGGTTGCTCCTGCGTTCTTCAGTCCGAATAGCATCATTGTGTAACAATATACTCCGATCGGCGTTCGAATGCTCGTAAGCTTTTCATCTTCCGGAGCCATTTTTATCCGGTTGTATCCTGAAGATCCATCCATGAATGAGAATATTTCATGTGTCGAAGCAATGTCGATCATTAATTCCGGGATCGGTAGAGGGAATTCATCTTTTGGACATGCCTTGTTTAAATCTCTGAAGTCCACACAAATTCTGATCTGACCATTCTTCTTTCTGACTGGCACCACATTGGCTAACCAAGTCGGGTATTGTTCTTCACGGACAAATTTGGCGTCTATTAACTTTTTAACTTCAGCTATGACTTGTTGTTCAATTTCTAGACGCATTCTTCTGGGACCTTGTCCGATCGGGACGAAGTAGGATCCACTCCTAGCTTATGGACTGCGACCTCTGGAGCTAATCCTGGCATCTCATCGTAGCTCCAAGCAAAACATTCTTTAAATTCCATCAATAACTTGATTATTTCTTCAAAGTCTTCTTTATTGAGTAAGGATCTAACAAAGGTAGGTCTAGGCTCTTCGCTAGTACCTAAGTTAACTTCCGTTAACTCATCTATTGTAGATTTAATTTCTTCTTCGAATTCTGGTGGAGTGTCTCCAATTTGTAAATCTTCAAATTCTTCTATGGTTTCCATGTAGTTTTCATTAGACTCGCAAGTGACAACCAGGCAAAATTCAGTATCGTCAACTGATCCTACTGTGCCGAATCCGAGACCATGCTTTGAATTGGGTGGACGACCGGAGTTATTCCATAATTTTTCAAAATGTTGTGATTGGCCTTTTGTCCATTGTCGAGGTAAGAAACCACGCTGAATTAAATTTTGAACACAGGGAGAGTACCACTCAAAAGGTAATTCCATTAATTCGATGAAGTGACATCTTCAAATTGTACATTATTTTCGGTTTTGGAGGAAGGAGCACCACGGTAGAATTTGATTGGCTTTACACCGCCGCTACGTACCTCTTTGACCACCATACCCTCGATCTTATTAGAACGGATCGGGGTCAGGGTCATAGTATGTACATAGTGTTTTATCTTCTCGTACATTGATTTGTATTCTTCGTTCTTCTCATCTTCGAGAGAGATCTTGAATTGCGGCTTCTTCTGACTTATTGTCGCTGCCTCTTGTTTGATCTCTTTTTCTTCTTCAGAACTATCTTCCCAATCAACATTGATGGCTAGTTTCCTCCGTCCAACTCGTCCTAACGTCTCGCCACGACCTCGTCCCCGGCCTCGACCTCGGATGCGAGTTGTGGAGAAACCTTCACCATCTCGCCGTAAGGGAGTGGTGAGTGACTGTTGGACTAGAACTTCAGGTTCTTCATTGTCCCGAACTTTCTTTGCTTCATTTGTTATGGTATCTCTGGAGAAGATTGTTTTCTTCGGTGGTGCATAATAAGCTGCATCTTCATGGATTCCAATCTCATGTACGGAGAATGGTTGTAAGTCACCTTTGATGCACTGTTCCCCTCCATCATAGTATTTGATGCACCGATGTAGAGATGATGGTACCATCCGGTTTTCATGTATCCATAGTCGGCCCAAGTAGAGCGTTGAACGACGTTTCGAATCAATTATGTGAAATTTTGTGGTTGTCTTTGCTAAGTCACCGGTCTTCATTAGTAGTGTTATTGATCCGAGGGCTCTTTCTCCTTTACGGTTGAATCCTCTTAATAACATTTTGTCGGCTTCGAGCTCGTGGGCATCAATTTCCAAGTATGCTTAGTGTTCGAAGACTCATTATATTAATTGATGCTCCCGGATCCACCAATACTGCGGAAAGCGTAAACTTCCTAATTGTAACTCGAATTGTACAACGGTCGGTTGTGGTCTCGTCGTCCTGACGATAGGTCATTGTCCAGTGAAGGTAACACCTCGTCGTTCCTTTAACGAACAAACCTCATCTAAGGAATCTCCGGCCATTTGAGCTAAGCGAATTCTCGGATCAAGTAAGGCCTTGATCGAGCTTCTCTCATCTCCTTTGATAAGATGAGAGCGTCGTAGATGCTCAGTTTGGCTGGTAGTTTCCTAAGATGGGCTAGCACGTTGTAGTCTACTTTGTTTTCATGTGTCTCGGCTTCTTCTCGAATGGGTATTTCTTCTGCCGGGGTTGGTTCTTCCTGAACAACCACCTGCTTTCCTTTGTCCTTTGGACCCATTCTCGGAGGTAGAACTCTTCCACTTCTTAAGTTGACTTCGTAATTTCTTCGAATCTAGTGTTGAGCTTGCTGGTGTTTCTTCCTGAATCGGAATAACAGGTTCTTCCAGATTAGCTTCAGAGTCTAAAGGCTCTAATTCTATTGTGACTGGAGCTCCTCGAAGCTCGCAGATAGATTCGTTGCTTGTTGAACTCTCGTAACCTCCTTGATGGATGTCTTCTTCGTCATCGTGATCTTCGAGATTGTGTATGATTTGAGAATTGTCATTTGTATCAGAATCGATGTCCGGATTGTCGCTAGTTACGTAATCGTTAGAAACAGTCAAAACGTAGCCAACGCCATAACCCTTATCATTATAAGATCCCACCGGAGTGAGCGAGATAATCATACGAGTCGGAGGTTCGAGAGATTTCTCCCCCGAATCGGAAACAACTATCCTAGGATAAGCGGACCCTAGTCTAGCCTTAAGAGCCTCGGTCTTCTCTTCTTCGTCAATTTTCTTCTTCTCTTCGATCGTCTTCGTCGAGGTGGTTCTTCTATCGCAAGTGATAGTGCCGACTTGACGGGTTTCGAACTACGAATTGAAGCTCGCACCGAGGCGGTTTGGATGCTGTCTAAAATCCTTTTTGAAGACCTTGTCCAAGCGGTAGTCCATCCATCGTCAGTTGCATAGGGATCTATCGGAACAATGAGATCAGTCGAGACAACATTGACGGAACCTCCTTTCAGGGGTTCCTTCATGTACTCCTTTGGGATTGTTATATTCCCTTTCCGAAGGTTGTCGTTGAGCCAACTTTTGAAGGTAATGCAATCTTCTATCTTGTGCCCAAGCATCCGGTGGTAAGGGCAAAAGTTGGGATCACCTTTCTTGTTTACTTCTTCTGGTCTCTTAGGCTCTGGCAGCTGGAAATCTGGAGTCTTCATCAGACTACAGAACATTTTCGGCACTGCTTCATTCTTGAATGGATATTCCCTGCTCAGAAGCTCCCTTAATGTACGTTGCAGACGAGGAGGTTGTTCATACTGTTGAGATGACTGATAGCTGGGTCGAGGTTGTTGATAATTCTATTGAGGTTGCTGCGGCCGTTCGAACGATATTTGTATCGGTTGCTATCCTTTGTCGACTGCTGCAATGATCTCGGATTTCTTTTCAAAAGTATTCACAGGCTTTTGCTTGTCTGTCTTGTCGGCGAAACTTAATTGCTTCGCCTCCTCTTGTAAGCTCCCGGCCTTGCTTAACAACTTCTCGAAAGTCTTAATAGTGAATCCTTTGAGGAGAAGTGCTATTGGGCCGTGAATGCTTTTAAGTAAGATGCCGACTGCATGCTGTTCTTGTAATTGTGGTTCACACCTCATACTCAGATTTCTCCATCGAAGTATGTAATCCACCAAAGTTTCATTCGGCTTCTGCTTCTCTACAACTAAATCACCTATAGTGATGTGGTGCTGAGCTCCGGCAAATCGCTTGATGAAGAGGTTTTCTAGTTCTGAGAACGTCTTCACTGAACCATTTGGTAATTCCGCATACCAATCAAAGGCGATCCACGACGAGTCGCCGACAAGCCGTCGGAAGAGTAATGCATCGCTCCCGCCGGCATTGCAACAACTGGCACGAAAGTGTGCAACATGCTGTCGGGGGTTTTCGGTTCCATCAAAGGTCTTGAACAGAGGTGGTACGATGCCTTTTGGGTATTGGACAGCGTTGAATTCTTCCGGGTAAGGTCTACCCGTCCGAATGGATGTCCCGCTCTTTGATTGTGCTAAGGCATCTCGCACTCTCGTCGTTCCACCAAGCTCTTGATATCCTTTTCGGAATCATACTTTGTGTTGTATCTTTCTTTAGCCGATCATCCCTGTTGACGGATGTAATCTCCTTTCCTCCGTCTACAATGTGAATGACCTCTGGGGGTGTTTCTCTTTGGGGTTGCACTTGACTTTGGAGAGTGGCTAGGGCTACAGCCATCTCTTCCATCCTCTTCACCAGTTGGGCGATCATATCTTCTTTCTCTTGAAGCTGCCTCCTCATTAATTCCGGCTCCTCTCTTTCTGCGGCTGCAGGAGCACCTTGCGAAGCTGACGAAGCTCGCATTTCGACCATGTTGATTTCTGCATACTCATCGTCCATGAATTCCAATGAATCAATCTCGTCTCCGAATTTCTCTTCTCTTTATTTTGCTAGTCGTCGAATATCAGTCCTCAACTTTTCCATAGCGTCCTCTAACGGTCTTTGCTGTGCATCTTCGCAGTTGTCGTGTGATAGCTGCCGGGTTCCCTTCTCACGAGTCCCCTTTACTGCAGTGGCGCTTTCTTCAGATTCAAGTCTCTCGACGAGACTTTCCTTCTCGAGTCGTTGTTTCAATCTTAATCGTCCAGGTAGTGGGACGCCATACCATCCTTCTAGCGGCGGAAGGTGCAGGACCGGATGGTCCGTCGACCAAATGCCGGAAGGTGGTATCCTCCCTAATCCGTAACCACGAAACAACGACAGGCGGACTAGCCTTCATCCTTTTATTTGGCTTTTCTATAACGATGGCGGGTTCTACTCGTGGCCCAAGACGGGATTTGACTGGCACCCGCCCTATCCTTCTTAGAATCTCCGATACGGGGCATTTCTCTTTCTTTGCTAACTTCTCGATCACAGTCTGTAGTCGGGTAAATGGTGTGATCCTAGCCCTTTTCTTTTCGCTGTCGTTCGTAGTATGTGGGTCGAGGTAATGTAGAAACAATCCCGCGGACATTTTCCTCGTCGAGCTTGCGGCGGAAAGGGGTGGAATCTACTTCCTTCCAAAAAGGGTGTATCTTCGAGCAATGGTATGTATTCGGGTAGTGGTGTGTACTCGGGGATTTACGGGATTTCATCCGGGAAAGCAACTTCGGCGGCTACGGCCTTCCCGGCAATTTTCCTACTTCGTTCCTTCTTTGGGTCCGTGTTAGTGATGAAATTCTTGAGCTGGACCGGATTTCAAAAACGAAGGTCTCACGAGAAAGTCCGTACCCTCCACGGTAACGGGTTCACCATAGTTCGAATTTCCTTCCCCTTTAATCTGGCGAGCCGGGGTAGGTGCGGAGACAACTAGACTAGTGGGGGTAGCAAGAACGGTCCTTCACGGACGAGCAGTACTCCTCTCAGTTGGAATCTTTTGCAGGGGAGGAAACTCTTGGGTTGACCTAAGGTTGAACTCGATCAACGGCTTCTCAGCTTCAGATACTTTGTTTGTTAGCGCGAAAAGGGAAATGTCGGTGATCTTGACATTTGTGTTCTTGAATCCTTGTCCAAACCAGGTGATCCCATTGTCGGGCAGCTCATCCTTGTAAACAGTGAAGTCGAGTCCATTGGTGAAGGAGAAAATCAGCTTTGGGGCTTCCATTTCTGCAGGGCGATTCGATTGTCGGTCCCAAGTTATGCTTCTTCTCATCAGGATGAAAAGAAAGGAATCGAAAAGAGTCCGAACACATTCTTGTTCATGTATTTACAAGGAATTATTTGTTAAAAGAGTCATTCATTAGAGGGTTTGTTTATTTAGAACAAAATGTTCAAAGGTGTAGAGAAGGTAAGGAATCCGATTCAGACTTGGAAAGGAAGAGAAAGTCTTATGCAAGACTTCTCGACTCGGAGGATCACTCCTAAACTAACACCTATTGGGGGTCTACCCCACCTCAGAAATGAGGTAAAAGGATCTCGGAACCTCTCCGTTTAGGGGTGTCTAAACAGTGGCTCCTAAATCTGAGAGAATGTTGGCTCTACTTGTTCAAGATAGAAATGAACATAGTATTCTAACGGAAAGAAGGGTAGTTTGATCCATTAGGGACATGGATACACCACCAATTTTTTAAAGCAGAATTGTCTGATTAAAAATGGAGAGAGGAATCCGGCCCAGCGGAGTCGCCAGAAATTGTAGGCATATTTTTAGGTTGTATTGTATTTTGAAAAGGGGTCGCCTAACAGAAATTGTCGGCGAATTTTTAATTTAATTTAAATAAATAATTTGAAAAGTAGTATTTGATTTTTGAAAATAATTTTAAATTTGAAGATTTTAAGATATGAAATCAAACCGATCTCACATCCCAAATAGTTTATATAAACGAACACCGCACCACAAACCGTGTATCTATCCTAAGGGTAGACACACTGCTTGATGGTGGGGATCGATTAAATAAACTAGAAGATTTGTGACATCCGTTTGGTCTGCGAACTAATTTTATAAGCCGACAAATTCCCCTGCTTAATATGAAAGCATTAAACATGGTTTATATTACCTGGGTTCTTTAAAATTCCCTATAAGAGCAAGCCCTTATAGTTAATTACATCTTAAGTGACGGGAATCACCTAAGAAAACTCTCGATAATAATCAGTAGTTCTGCTCTCAAGAATTTCAAAGTGTAAGTTTTCAAGGGATTGAATTTTGGAATTTCGATAGGGAATGGATCAAATTTGGAAGATTTTATTTTGGGATTTCAAAGGAAGAAAGGTAGGAGAAATTACGGATTCGAAGCGAACTTCGGTAATTTCCCGACTATCCTATTATTTGGCTTGAATTTAGGAAAGCCCTAATATTTATTTAATGTTTTCATCTTGCCAATTTTAGTTAATTTGGACTTATATTCATATGATAGAATCACACAAATAGCCTTGAAGTTATGAGGGTTTATGTCGTACCGAACGACTACCTCGGAATCCTAAGACCGGTCAGGGCTTAATTTGCAATGCAAATGCCTAACAAAAGGTTGAGGATTTATGTTGCACTAGGCAAACTACTTCGAAGTCCTATGGCTTAGTTATTTAATTCTAAGAAAGTTTTGCTGAAGTAGACTCAGGTTTCTGCGATGACGATGGCCGTCGTTGCCCACCATGCTCCAAGCTCCTTGTTGTTGCAGAGGTTTAGTTTTAGAAGTCATAAATCAGGAGATGAGAAAAGTGTTTAGGTCTAGAGAAAATCTTAAATTCCAAGTGTTTTTATGTTTTAATTTAAACGAATCTTAAAGTTGATTATAACAACACTGGTTAAGATCCCACGGTTCCATCCTTCCGGCATCGTTATTTTTATCGGATTCACTTAGTCCAGATGAATTTGCTAAACTCAACTAAATGAGTTCCACACTTTCATTTAGACTGTGGGAAATCCCGTTAGCAACACGTAGGTTACATCATCCGAGGTATTCCCGATCATCCAACAAGACGTTTTAATTTAGTTGGAATTGCAGTTTTGTGTTATGTTTGTGATTAAATTTTGAGTTGTTTTATATTTTGAAATTTTGTGGCGGTGAATTTTATCTTGCAATGACTTTTAACTTAGTTTTGGTTTCAGTTTTAGGGGCTACCCTAGAGGTGTGGGTTTTCGTGCAACAGTTGTTTATCATGCAAGAAAAGTAAGTGCGATGCGATTAAATAAATTGCAATAATGTAAATTGCAATAAAATAAAAGCGTACCTGGAGGGTCTTCCCGTCATCCCAAGCTGCACTTAAAACACAATTAGAATATTTAAGCAAGTTCCTAGGTAAAGCTAAGGGAAGGGTTATGGTTTCTACCAAATTCCTAATCCTATAACTAGTCATTTCCTATGACGTCTAGGTCCTTGTGTTTTGGTTTGAGGACGATTTTATTCATCAAAGAATAATTAAGTTCAACTGTTCTTATGAGTATACTATCATATTGAGGAAGTGCTTAAGAAGAATCCTAAACATCTTTTCAATATTGATAGGATTGTTTTAAGTCCAAATGAATTTAATCATACAAATGAATTAATCGTCCGGAATTCAAGTTTTGTTATCTTGCTCAATGAACTAGGACATTTGAATATCCTATAAGTGAAGTAACATTTCATTTAATGTTCTGTTTAGGAGTTATGATAACCAAAGCTCTCGAGGGCAAATTGGTGTTCAAATGGTTTATGATTTAGTTTAACTTCAATTAACGGGTTTAAATTTGGAATAGTGTTCAAGTTGCTTTATATTTAATTCCTTTATGTCTTAGGTGATGTTATTTAATTCAATTTAATTTAACTTTAATTTAATTTAATTTTTAATTTTAATTTAATTTTGATTTAATTCAATTTAGTTTGACTTGATGTTAAATTAATTTAGTTTAATTTGATTTAATTTCCTTTAATTTAATTTAATTTGATTTAATTTTAATTTAATTTAATTTAATTTAATTTAATTTAATATGTTTTAATTTAATTTAATTTAATCTTTAATTTAATATTTTTTAATTTAATTTAGTTTAATTTAATTTAATTTAATTTAATTTAATTTATTTATTTAATTTAATTTAATTTACTTAACTTGTTTGATTTAATTTAATTTAATCTTTAATTTTATTTTATTTTTAATTTTAATTTAATTGAAAATTTAAAAAAGAGTTTAATAATTTAACTTTTTAATTTAATTTAATGATTAAGTCTTTTAACATTTTAAAACTTAAATTTGAATTATCATTTTAATTAAGAATTAAATATTATTGAGATGATTAATTTAGGGATTTTTTTTTAAATTAAAGAATAAATCTCTTCCTAATAATATCCCTATCTTAATAATTCCAATTTTATTATTCTTCCAAATTTAATCAATTATTTAATTAAGGTTTATTTTAATTATCTTCAAATTGTTTAATAGGTTTCTACTCTTTAATTATTTAAATTTCAATCATCCAAATCAGATTAAGATCAAATATTTTACTTGTTAATTTTATTAAACCTAAAGTTTTAATTAAGGGTTAAAATTTTTAATTACCATTTTGCCCTTCAAGCTTAATAATTCCATAACTCACTAAATTGAGCTTAAATGAACTTGAAATTTTTATGTGACTTTACTCATATGCCAATAAAGACATGAGAGGAGAAAATGTGATTTTTCTGTATTTAATTTATTTATGTAATTATTTTTGGTGGAAAATAGGAATTTTCAAGGAAAATTTAATGATATGACCAAGGGAAAGTTTCTGTCCTTAAGAAAATTATGGGACATTCCTAATGACCAGAGGACCACTTGGACCAATTTTGATGATTTTTTGAATTATATTATTTTTATTATAATTATTTTAAATTTTGGAGTATTAATTAATTTAAAAATAAAATAAAGGTTGAAAAATGAAATTTATATTTTTTAAAAATCTCTCTGATATCAAGGAAATCAGAGAATCAATTTTTGTAATTTTTTGATTTTTCTTTGATTTATTATATTTATTTTAGTGAAAATGCTAGAAAATACATTTTTTTATTTTAAAATTACTTTAGGGCTTTAAAATTTAATATCTCATTAAATAGACCTAAGAAAAATATGGGGTTTGTTCCTAAGTGATTGAAATTCAAAATGTGACATTTTTGTGAATTTTATTATTTTTGTGATTTTTATTATTTTTTAATTATAAAAATATTAAAATAATACCAAAAAATTAACTTTTTTAGAAAATTGAAATTTTAATTTTCTTAAATTCCCTTGACATCAGAAAGGCTCCAAAACCAATTTGGTGAATTTTTAAAAAGTATTTTGAAAGTTATGAATTTTTAAAGTTTAAAATGGCTAAATGACTTAATCAACCCATTTAGTAGGGCTAACCAAGTCCAATTGACTTCAAATTTTTATGGTGGGTTCCTCTGATCCTAGAGGTCAGTGGAGAATTAATTTCAAGTCAATTTGATGTATGGTTAGCTCTAATTAATTAAGGAGCTATTTTGGGTGTTTAAGCCAATTAGGGTTATTTTAAATGAATTAATCCAAAATCTATTTTTCCTAGGGTCCTCTGGTCATAAGAGACATCACCAAATTTTTCTAGAATTTATTTCACAACATACTAATTATTGGAATTAAAATACTTAAAACAGCAACATGAATTTGAAAAATCAATAACTTCTCATAGGGATGGCCTCTGACTTTGAAAAATTCGGGGAATGTTCCCAAATTCGGAGGCTTCAAAAGCCACTATGGTCTCATGCCATGGTGAATTTCCTATATGCGTGGAGAATTAAAACAATGCTGAAGGGAAATAAATCATTAAAAATAAAATACTTGATGAAATTAAATAATTTCTTTTCCACATTATTCTCCTCTGTTCACTGAGAAAGATGGTATTTTTATTTTATTTTTCTGATTTTCCTACACAAAGTTATGGATTTTTGAAGTTTAGGGGAATTAAATAAATAAAAAATACCCTAATTTTCTATTTATCCACGCGGCGCCGCGTCAACCTCGGCAGACTCCGAAGGCCACGCGGCGTGTTCGGTTCTACGCCGCCATCCGACTCGGCGCTCCCGGGCCCCGCCGTGTCGTTCCATCTCCCGATCCGACGCGATCCCGGCCGTCCGTCCGCGCGTGTATTAAATGAACGGCATCCGTTCATCGTCCCCAAGCGTCCTCACCCGAGAGCCGTCCACACTAAATCCCTAATATCTCACTCAATACTAAATGGATTTTCGTGTTCTTATGCTCCATGGATTCGTCTTGAAGAGACGAATACATCTATACGGTGATCATGCATTGAAATTAAAGCATTTGAAATGGAGAATCTCCAGAAGTTCGGGATGAAGAATTAGCTCATACCTTTGCTCAGAGAAGTGTGGCTTCAATATGAGGGTTGTGTCACCTTCGATTGGATCCCAGGAAGCTCCAGATGAAGTCTCCTGGTCTGGTGAATCGCCTAGGTATGATTTCGACCAAGCCCGATCACAAAGCTTGGAGTATGGAACAGATGGGTGGCCTGGAGAGGGGGCTTTTGCTGGTGGACTCCTTCCCTTGGTCTGGTGAAGGTGTAGGACCAATCAATTTGAGGATTGATCCACCGTGGAGAAGTGTCCCGGTTTTGGGTGGAATTTTGGCGAGAAATCGAGTTCGGTAGAGGGGATTAGGGCAAATTGGCACCTGGGATCAATCGCTCTAAGTATGGAGAGTGTTCCGGAACAATTTTGGCGGGGTTTCGGTAAGATCCGGTTCGGCACCTCTCATGGCCGAGAGGGGGTGGTGTTTAAATAGGAGAGGGTGGAGGGCCTCCCGGGGAGAGTTAGGGCTTGGGATCACCTGCTCTTGGCAAGAGAAGAACAGTTCGCAATGGCCACTAGGGATGGGGCGACTCAGCAGGTGAGAATTCCAAGTTTGGGCTCACATGTGAGCTCTCGGCCTGGTGGTTTCCGGCGGCTGTGGTGGCTGGCCTGCTAGGGTCAGGTCACCCTCATGGTCAGGGAGGTCAGGGCTGGATGTTTGTGCAGTCAATTGGCCATGGACATGTGTAAAGGGTTTGAATCAAAAGGGTATGGGGAGAGGCTCATTTTGGGTCCAAATGGGTCAACCCACCATTTTGGGTTTGGTGCACCCTTCCATGGCTGATTTGGGCTGAGGGAGGATCAGGTGAATCAGCTTGAAAAGGGTAGAGAAGTCACCATCCATGAATATTTTGATTAATCATGGATTAAGGTGAAGCATAAAAAGGGTTAAAACCTTTTTAAGGGGGCTTAAAAGAGGCTCCTCCTTTTGCCATTAATGGCTTGATCACATGTCAAACCTTCCATGGCTTCATGTGGCTTGTCCATGGCTTGCATGGCTTGTCTTTGGCTTGGGGAAAAGCTTGGTCAATTTCATGAAAATGGATTATAGAAATTTTTGGTAATTTGATGGGAATTTGTATGAAGCTTGATTTGGAATGGTTTAATGATGATTTTAAAACTTAGGGGTGATATCAATTAAAGGCATGATGAAAAGAAATTGCCATGTGGGCTTTAAGGCCAATTTTGGGCTTTTGTATTTGGTGGAAATGGGCTTTTAAAATGGTTTAGGGAAGTGGGCTTTTGGATTTTATAATGGATTTTAGGATGAAATTTTTGCAAAGGATTGGGCCAAATAATTGTTGGGTTTAGCTCATAGATGTGTCATGAGTGACTTGGAGCAAATTGGGAGTGATTTAGGTTTGAATTGGGTTGAATTTGGGCTCCTTTGGTGAATGGGCCAATATAGGTCAAATTGGGCTAACTTGGTCCAATGTTGGTCTAGGGTTGAAATTGATGTAAAATTAATTTTGGGAAATGTTTATGGGAGTGTTTCAAAGTGGTTTTGGCCTTGGTTGGGTTTTGATTTTGGGGTTTGGGCTTATTTGGGTTAAGTTTGGGTTTAGGTCAAAATTGGGCCTTTTAGCTTTGGGTTGAATTTGAGTGGGGTTTGGGTCTAAATGTTGGGCAAATCATGTTATTGTTTTGTTTGTAGGGAATGTTAAGGAAGATTTGGAAAAGATTTGGGGTTAATTGGAGTTGAATTGGGTGAGTTTGGGTTATGTTTGGGTCATGGGTCCAAATTGGGCTTTAAGGCCAAAAGTGAAATTGGATCCAAATGTCAATCAAATTGGACTTGGATTTGGTCTAGATTGGTGTTGGGATTGTTGAATTAAAGTTTAGAATTGAATTGGACCAAAATTTGGGTCAATTGGATAGGTTTGGTTTAACATTGGGTTCACTTTGGGTTTAAAATGGGTCAAATTGGGGGTTTTGACAAAAGTGGGGTAAATTGATAGAATTGGCCCATGGTGTAGTTGAACAAAATGAAATTGGGAATATTTGGGATTTTTATGAATTTTCTGGGAATTTTTTGAATTTTTGGATTTTTGGGTCAAGAGGGGTATTTTGGGTATTTGGAGGGTATTGGGAGGTATTTTTGGTATTTTTGGCTATGGATGATCAACTTGATTGGTGTGGGAATGTTTGGGAATGATTTTGAGGAATTTTTGGGTGATTTGGATATTTTGCAAAAATTTGGGTAATTTCGAGGGTTTTGGGTAGATTTAAGCGGGTGTAGGGTCCCGGGGTCAAAAATCGAAAATTTGGGAAATTGAAGATTGGGTGAATGTAAGTGGAATGAAATCATTTTGGTTGAGCCATGAAGCCATATCAAGCCCACATGAGCCATGAAGGGACTCATTTGAGGCATCCACTATGTTGTTCCTAACCCTCTTGCCAAGGGCTTAGGGGTTAAGGACCATCCATGTGAATCACTTACATGAGTCGGGAGGTCAAATTGGGTATAGGTGTGTGAAAGTGTAGTGTATAAATGTAGTGTGTATAAGTCGGCCCTTCACTGCGACCGGGCCACCTGGGGTAGTCCTAAGGCCAAAGAGTCCTATAGGAACTCATCCTTTAAACTTCCACATTCGATTTCAACCCTCAGGTGATTAGGGGTCTACGATGAAAGTTTGTAGAGTTTGCAGGGAGTTAAGAAGTGGTTTGAAATTCTAGGTGGTGGGTCCCATTTCTAATCCTCTAGGATAGTCAAAGGAAATGCCTAAGGCTAGATCCTAAGTACTAAAAAGAAGAAGAGAAGACCTCATCAAAAATGAGGTCAACAAACCCGTAAGCCATTCATTCTTAGGGAATAAAATCTCCCTCATATCTCGATGATTCATGGGGATTGTTCAAAAAGCATCATCACATCAAAATGAACACATCCATATGGATGCGTAGGTATGATGTAATGATATTCTTCATGAAGGCCCAAACCCGAGCAAAATTTAGGTTTAATTGTCTGTACTGGTCTTGATGAGATGAAGCCTTAATCAAGTTTGATGGAAATGGAAATTAGGTCCTGATGAAGCTTCTCTTGAGTTCAATTTGGGGTGAAATTGGGTTTAGCTATATCCAAGCTGAAATGGCCTCACCGTTTCACCTAAATATGGGTTAAAGCTCACAGGAATATCTAATTTTGATTGGAAACTTCTTCGTTTGGTTTAGTGATTGTGTTGAAGTGGTTAATTTAGAATTTAGATGAGTTTCATGTATACCGAAAAAACTTCTTGTTTTTCAAGTGAGAAATTGAGCTTCTGTAATGGCTAATAGATGCTGAAATGGTGGGGAATCAAATGCTCAATGGATGGGGAACAAGTTTGGTATTGAAGGTTTTTTGAATTTAGGATTGTAGGTGGTCTCTCCTCTCTATGAGAGGCTTTCGATTTAGCCTATTTATAGCCATGGATGAGCCATGGCTAGGCTTGGATAAGCATGGAATTACATGGGGAAGAAGTTAAATAGTGTCATGATGGCTAGAAATAAGTTTCCTGGCTGAAGATAGCCATGGATGAGCTTCCCTAAGTGATATTCATGATGAGTCTTCATTAAAATGAAAATTGAACCATAGCTTTGGCTTTCTTCCACTGGGTGGCTCATGAGGTGGATGGAATTTTGGGATTGAGCTAGCTCACTCACTCAATTTAAGCATCCAAGCCATGCTTTGAATTTAGAAAAGAAGGACACATATGCCTCATTCTTTAATGAACCTTGACTTGGGTCAAAAATAATGGCTCATAGGTTTTTAGTGGGTTACCTATTTCATGGTAAGCACTAATGGGTCACATATGACTCAATACCCACAGGCCATGAGTTGAATTTCATGTTTAAGGGTAAAGCATGAGATTAGGGTTGCCATATGTTTATATTACCGTGGGTATAGAACACGATTTTAAATTTAAATCCTTGGTTTATTGATCCTTAATTTCACTATCTCTAATTAATTAAATGATTAATTAATTAAGAGAGTAAGTGATATGATTAAAGACCAAATTTGATCAAAATGGTGATGTTGACCAAGTTTGACCAAAGTTGACTAGTTGACCTAAGTTTGACCAATGTAGGTCCAAAGGTTGACCATGATGACTCAGTTGACCTTTTCATGGTTGAGTGAGTCATGGAGGATCGTTGGATAGCTTGGTTTGTTCAAATGGTCAGGTTTGACTAATTTTAGTGTTTGAATTAATCAAAAGGTCATGTTTGACGAATTTGATGTCTAGGTTACCAAATAGACCATATAATTGTCTTTGGGTCCATATTTGATCATTTTGACCAGGTTTGACCAAATAAGTCATAAGGTTGACCAAATGGTCCATCTGGTGGTCATTGGGTCCATATTTTGACCATTTTGATCAAAGTTTGACCAATTAGGTCTATAGTTGACCAAATGGTCCCTATGATGGTATTGAGTCCAAAATTGACCATTTTGACCAAGTTTAACCAAAGGGGTCTTAGGGTTGACCAAATGGTCCATGTGACCCTAAATTAGGGCTCATTGTCATTTGTTTGATTAATTTGAGATATCTCTAGAATTTTAACTCAAAATGTTATAATAAAGTTTTATCATAAATTTTAGGGCTTAAGGGACCCAAGATATACTCAAGAAGTCAATTTTGGTAGACTTCCTTTCCAATATTGATTATAAGTGTCATCTATAATAGTCCCTCACAAAAATGAGGTCAACAGTATGAATTGGAGGATTGATGATTCGCTGATTTAGAACCCCAACTAGTGGTTAGATAAAGTTCAATCTTTTAATTAAGATTAAGTAAGCTTTATAAAACTTGTACAAAAGTACATATTTGTCATTTGATTTTATGATTTTGACAGTGAATTAAGATTACTTTAACATCATTTGAGGAAAAATTCCAAATGACAATGTAAGTGATATTGTAACATCTTGAGGCACTACAAGCTCAAACTTAACAGAAGGGGAAGAGTGTAAGATTTTCAATTCTTTGTAAATGTATGATCCCTGAATATTTACCCTTACATTTTTCACTTTATAATTCTTCTCTATGAAAATATCTCTTTCTTTTAAACGGTGCCAAAAACATGACTCCACAGGATATTTATGCTTATGATTTAGATATTAAATTATACTTTAATTTGTTATAATATGGGATACTACGCGAGTATATGTATCATTTATAAAGTAATATAGGAGTTTTTGATTAAGCGCCGAGATGTGGAACCCACAGGGAAATGTGTAAAATTTTAAAGAAATAAGAAAAATAATTTTTTACTTTTTAAAATGATTTTGTAAAGTATGTTTTAAGATATAAAGTTTTTCAAATTTGTTTATGGTATTTTTGGAATAAAACGTAAAGAAAATAACTAAAATTAACACAACTATAAAATAGTATGAAAGCAAATGAGAATAATATATCTTTTTACGATTTCAATGAATCAATAATAGTTATGGAATTTCATTGTGAAAGTATCTAAAATGTGTTGTGCCAAATAGAAGCAATTATATTCTTTACCCTTACTTGGTTCTATAAAGAACATTGGTTAATTTAATGATTTGAAATCTTATAGATGGGTTAGGCATGGAAGATACTAGCTCTCACTCTAGAGTTCCCTCGATTCCCTCCACCTAGGGGCTAACATCTCATAACAAAAATTTTCACATCAAACCAAATTAGGGGGCTTTAGCCTATCACTCTAAAGTCCTCTAATTTTACTCCCCATTACAAGCATATCTTCCTATTTATTCTCATCGAACCATATGGACTACAATTCTCATCCATACAATTGCATGTGATTCTTTCCAATTGCTGATTGAGACAATACCGCAATGGATCCTACATAATCTCCCAACAATTTTTAACATCTTAATTGGCCAAATGAAGAAGTAGATGAAGTGCAAGGTAGTCAATCATCACAACTTCTTCCAACATTGAAATTCTATACTTCACACAACTTCCTTCCATAATTTAATTACTTCATCAGGTAGAAGGAAAAAGATAAAGAAAGAAACTCAGAATCCATGGAGAAAACACAATCACAACATGATTTGAAAGTAGAAATAATAGTAAAAACATAACAAGTCTTACTTTGAAACCAAATGTAAAACAAAGTTAAACACTAATCTAAAAATTCTCTCCCCAATACTCTTGAAGTTTCTTTGAAACTTTGCTTTCCCTTTACGGGACACAATAGTGGTTGGCACCTAACTCTGTTGACTCTAAATCTTTTTCTACTCTTAATAAAAAGTAGATACAAATAATAAAAGTGGTGAAGCAAAAAGATATGCTCTCAATAACTCTCTAACATAAATTTGACTCTTAACACTAATCACACCATCCAACAATAACCCCTTTTCTGATATTCAAGTCTTCTTTTTAAAATTTTCCAAAAGGTGTCTTGGCGTCTCTTCAAAATTTTTCCAGATTCAATGTATCCATAAAAAATGCTTCCATCCGTTCAAATTTTAAATGAGTTTTGGCACTGATGGGAAGTTAGTGAAGTAAACCAAAGGATGCTTCAAAAACCCCATCAAATTTGCTCCCAAATCAAATAAAATTCGTCGCTTTAACTGTGGTGCCTATGCGCCAAGGGACCGACACTTAGCCGCCAAAGGTTGATTTTTCAGACTTTTCAACTTTTGCTCCAAATTTGATCCTTTATTGCTTCTTTCATCTTAGTCACTCATTTTAATCATACCTGTAAGAAAAACACAAAAAATACCTTCCATTAAAGTGCAATATCATAAAAAATGGGTATAAAAATGTTTTTAAAAACACCATATATTTTAGGTATATCAAATTCCCCCAAACTTAAAATGTTACATGTCCTCAAGTGACACTTAATAACATAGAAAATCATAACATGCAAATTATGTAAATGAGTTTCTTTAGGAAGGTTTCAAAATTTTGTTGTTGAAATGAAATAGTCCAATTTATAAAAAAATTTTAGTAAATTAGATCAACTTAAAGTTTAGAAGATTCTTAAGTAAAGGAAAATGAAAAATATCAGTTCCTATCTAACTCAAAAATACTTGTAGATTTTTCAAAATATAGGATTCAATCATTTCATCTTCCTCACTTAAAAATTTTCATTTGGAAATAATTTTACATACTATATTCTGACCTTAAGCTTTAGATTTTCTCAAAACTTATATTTTAAACTTTAGGTATGGAACCAATTTTTTATTAGACCCTTAAATCCTCAATCTTCTCCTTCATTTTTACATAACATTATTTTTCCTTTTTTTCTTTTTCTTTTTTCTTTTTCTTTTTGTCTTCTTTCTTCTTTATAAGGCAAGGATTACTTTATTTGGATAGACCTTTAATGATTTTGAATTCCACCATTTCATTTAAAACAAAGGTCTAATATATATCTTTCACTTAAAAATCATAATAATGATGTTGAAAATTATTTCTGAATAAAAGAAATTTAGGCTTTGAAAATTAAAAAGTAAAATTTTCTATTTATCTAAAAATACAACATTTCTTACTAAAGAGAGTTTAACTATATTTAACATTTTTTTAGTAAGAAAATTTCAACTTTAAATTTTTTCATCATTACTATAAATTTTAACTAAATTCTTTTACTCATTTCTATATTAAAAATTTTTCTTCCCTAATATAACTTCATATACATAATTATGTTAAATCAAAAATCAAATTTTTTTAAGTATCCTTCAGAACAAATAAAATTTTAGTTTTTTTAAAAGTATTGTTTTTAAATTCACCTCAAACATTAATTTTTAGTTAGGTTAAAACATTTAAGCATAAAATGATAAATGGGTAAAAATTTAAAACTAGAATAACATGCTTGCAGGAAGTTTAATATTCTAAATATGTATGTATAGCAGTCTAAAAACAAGGAGTAAAAAGAAATCAAATTCAGTTTTTTAGTTTTTCGTAAATTAGAAATTTCAACATTTCAAAGGACTTCTACAATCATGAATGTTTTCAAATTAATACAAACTAACTTAACATAACAAAAATTACAACATACTAGAAAATAAATGGTAGCAAATTTTGAAAAGTTTAAATTTGCTATAGAAATAGTGGTTTCTAATAGTGCTCTAAATTTTTCTAGTATTTATAAAAATTAAATTAGACACTACAAAAAACATAAACACTACAAACACATAAAAACATTTACTACCACAAACACATCACATATTACATCATAAAACCTCAATCCAACACATAAACATTTGAATGTGCATAATTGAAATAGTCCAACTATAATCTACACAACATCAGAGTCCATCACATATGAAATTATTAAATAAAAGCATCACAACGCATAAGAAAATCACATAACAACATCACAAACTCAACACAACAATCATAATCATCCTCATCATCATCATCATCATCATTCCAGTCTCTGGATGGCACATAAGGTATATAAAAATGATGAGGGGGTATCTCAGCACTAAAATCTCCTCTAATCACTCTGTCCATGTATTGCTGATAATTCTCCTCATATTCATCTTGTTTTACAATATACCTTTAATATTTTCAATCTTACCATCCATATCTCTAACATGCTCTCTAGTAAGACTAACCCTCTTTAAAATCTTCTGTAATAATCCAGTTTGTGAAACTCTGGAGGATGATGCATGTGCAGTAGAAGCACGAGAAGTAGAACCAGCAGAAGCAGAAGCACTAGAAGCTCTAACAAATCCTCCTTTCCAGCCAAATACTAAATGTACAGTGTAAGTTTTCACTTTACAGTGGTAATAGGTCTAAGTGGCTGAAGAACATCTTCCCATGTTTCAGACCTAACACCAAAGTGCGCATAAAACGAATAAATCAGAGATGGAAATCCCATACCTGCAGTAGTAGCAGCTCTGGCACAGTTCAAAATATAATAAAAAATAATAGCCCCAATATCTAAAGGCTTTCCCTGCTGAATACAATGGTTCAGAACAGCTCTCTCCCTTGTAACTTCACTAACATGACTTGAAGGCAAAATCTTAGATGAGATAGTATAATGCCATGCCTTTGAAGTGGCATTCAATTTAGATGCTTGAAAATTCACTCTTCTTTCTTTTATAAATCTTCCACCGACCTCTTCCATCAGTAAGAAAGGCCATAATCTCATCTAAATCCCCCTCAGAAGGATGAAAATTCACATAAAAACATGATATGGCAGGAGGTAACCAGTATACTGCAGATAAGAAATCCACTTGTTGCCCCCTAACCATCACCAAATTGTCTTCTGCTGCTGCAAGTTAGCATATAACTCTCTCACCACAAAAATAACTGCAACAGTGGAGAAGCAATAGTATCTTTCCAAATTCCTTCTAGCAATCATCTCCTCAATTTCTCCTCCTTGCTTACTAAAAACTAGTTATGGAATCAATTTCTGTGATGCAAGTGCATCGACCTAACAATTCTCAGCTTTAGAACTGACACATTTATCAAAATTAAAATTTTCTTTTCCTTTCGAGCATTTTGACTTTGGAGCCATTTCTAAAAATTCACAAAAATTCACCATAAATTCCAATTTTAAACTAAACTTGTTAACTCAACTTCCAAAGGCAAACTCCACTAAATCCAATAAATTTCTTATGCTTTTCCTCAAATTTTCACCATGAATAGTGATTTTTGGATTTTTCAATAATGTACTCAAAATACATGGTGAAAGTAAAAAATTTTTACTTAGGAGTAGTGATCATACCTTAAGGAACTCAAATCGAACAAATTTTGATGAAATCGGCTCGAAAAAGATCTAAATATTAATTCCCTAGGCTCCTATTTCATGAAATCGAGAGGTTGAAGTTGATGGGGATGTTAAAAATGACACATTTTAGGTTTTTAACTATCTAAAATCAATTTTCGCGAACCGGCGCCTATGCACAAGGCGTACGACGCTTAGCCGCGAAATCAGACACTTTTGGGTTGTCGGTTTGGCGCTTAGGTGCCAGTGCTCAAATTTTGACATTTATGTTAATTTCTTAAAAAATCCGAGTTAATCACCTTTAATCACTTCAAATAATTATTTCCTTTATAAACTCTTCTAATATTACAAAAGTACTCTTTAATTCCAATGATTCCACAAAAATTTCAAAGAAACACAAATTTATATTTCATTAAATATTAAAACACTTAATACAAACTACAAATTTCTATCCAAACACTTTGGATGAAATTCTCCAAATACATAAGTTCAAACACATGTAATTAAACACTAACTTACATCATTGAGATGTATCAAACATATGTAAAGTGCAACAAACACAAACTTTAACTAAAATCACACTTAAAACACTAAACACACATAATCAAACCACAAGACCACACATAATTTAATTCTAATATCCACTAGGTGGAATATATCCAATACCGCCATCAGTTCCATTTGAACCATCTGGAATGTAAATCTGATAAAATTAGCAATGATTAAAAGCTCTTACATCTTCTTCTTCTATCCATTTGTTCTTGAAATTCATTGCTCCATTTTCTTCTTTCGCATGATATGTATGACTGAATTGCATTTTGAGTTGCCATCCAATGTGCACTAAATGAGCATTAATTTCATTTACCTTTGCATCAGTAGACTCCACATCGGCCTCGATCTTCGTAATCCTTTTTGTTATTCCTTTAATACTTACAGCCATAAATCCATTATATAACTCTTGCGCACTATCATAAATAAACTTCTTCTTGTTGGCTTCCTCTTTCTTCTTACATTCGCTCTTCCAAGAAGACATTCTTGCACTCAAAATACTATTTCAGAAGACTCATGAATGAAAATAAGAACGGGGGCAAGTATTTCATAATTTTAGGTCCTTTTTATAGGCTTGAGAAGGCACAAAACCGGCCCTAGACGTGTTAAAACTCCTTAATAACTCCAAAAACTAATCACCCACGATTTAGCTTCTAGAACCACATTTTTCATATTTTTTATAACTGTGGCGCTTATGAGCCAACCAGCGGCGCAAAGCCACTAGTGTACATTTTTGTACAGTTCTGCCAAACATCAAAATCTTCATTCTGACTTCTCCAAGTCATCAAATAAGGTCAAAAAAACACCACTATAATATAAAGAACTCCAAAATGCTGCCACATTTCTCAAATCAAACCAAGTAAAAGCATACAGAGCAAACATAAAACAAAGCACACCGATAAATATGGGTTGCCTCCCACAAAGCGCTTGGTTTAACATCCTCAGCCTGACATACCCAAAGCTTATTCTAAATGACCCAACATCAGATTCTCATCAAGTTTAGATTGATTAACTGAAAGTAAGGTTTAAGTCTATGACCGTTCACTTCAAATATTTTTCCAGTCTTGGGATCTTAAATATCCACAGCTCCATATGGATAAACTTTCATCACAATAAATGGGCCTGTCCACCTAGACTTAATTTTCCAGAAAAAATTATCAATCTAGCTTTGTACTGTAAAATGTTTTGCCCTGGATCAAGAGTTTTAGTAAGAATCTTCCGATCATGCCATAACTTCATCTTTTCTTTATAAATATTAGCATTTTCATAAGATTCATTCCTTATCTCTTCAAGCTCATTTAATTGCAACAATCTCTTTTCTCCAGCATCTTCAAATTAAAATTGAACTCTTTAATAGCCCAATAGGCCTTATGCTTAAGTTCAACTGGTAAATGACAAGCTTTTCCAAAAATTAGCCTATATGGGGACATTTCTATAGGAGTTCTGTAGGCAGTACTATATGCCCACAAAGCATAATCCAATTTAATTGACCAATCTTTTCTATTTGGATTAATGGTCTTTTCCAATATTCTTTTAATTTTATGATTGGATAATTCAAACAAACCACTTGCCTGCGAATGATAAGCAGTAGCAATGCGATGGTTAATATGATATTTCTTTACTAACTTTCCATAATCACATTTCTAAAATGACTTCCCCTATCAGTTATGATTACTCTTGGTATTCAAAATTTGCAACATATATATATATATATATATATATATATATATATATATATATATATATATATATTTAAAAACTTTACAATATTTTGAGCATCACATCGAGGTAAAGCAACAGCTTCTATCCATTTAGATATATAGTCTACTGCTATCAAAATGAATGTATTCCGAAAGATGGAATAAAGGTCCCATGAAATCTAATCCCCTAACCTCAAATATTTAAAATTCTAACATATAATTGAGAGGCAAGTCATTTCTTCTAGAAATATTACCTACACGTTGACATCGATCACAGTTTTTAATATAAACATTAATATCCTTAAAAATTGTATGCCAATAAAATCTTGATTGAAAGATTTTATATGCAGTTTTATCAACTCCAAAATGTTCCCCATAATCAGAATTACAAAATTTTTGAATAATTTCAGAAGTTTCTTCTAAAAGCACACATCTTTGAATAATTAAGTCATTTCCTTGTTTATATAAAAGTGGGTCATCCCAAAAATAAGTCTTAGTTTCATATATAAATTTCTTCCCCTCCTGGTATGTCAAACCATAGGGTAAAATATCACGACAATAAAGTTACAATGTCGGCATACCACTGAACACACCACTCATTAACAACGAACAATTTTTCATCAGGAGAATTGTCATTAATTTCTTTAGTATCAAAGAGAGATTTTTTAGTTTTAAGCCTGGACAGATGATCAGCAATTTGATTATCAGCACCCTTCCTATCTAATATCTTGAAATCAGATTCTTGCAAAAGAAGAATCCATCTAATCAATTTTGGTTTTGCATCATTCTTCTTCATTAAATACTTAATATCAGAATGATCAGTCTGCACTACACATTTAGTTCCAATTAAATAAGATCTAAATTTATCAAAAGCAAATACTATAGCTAATAACTCTTTCTCAGTAGTTTTATAATTAATTTGAGCTTCATTAAGAGTTTTACTGGCATAGTAAATCACTTTGAAAATTTTATCATATTTCTGACCTAAAAGAGCTCCAATAGTATAATCACTAGCATCACACACTAATTCAAAAGGTTTTTCCCAATTAGGTGAAACTATAACAGGTGCAGTGATTAATTTTTCTTTTAAAGTTTCAAAAGCTTTTAAGCAATCATCATCAAAGTTAAAAATTACATCTTTTTCCAGTAAACGACATAAAGGCTTCGAAATTTTTGAAAAGTTTTTAATATAACGCCTGTAAAATCCAGCATGTCCCAAAAAACTTCTAATTCCCCTTACATTAGTTAGGCAAGGTAAATTAGCTTAAATTTTTGCAGGACCTGCTTCCATTCCATTTTCTGAAATACGATGTCCCAAATTAATTCCTCCTACTACCATAAATTGGCATTTCTCCCAATTAAGAACCAAATTAGTTTCTTCACAGCGTTTCAAAACTTTAGATAGATGTTCTAAACATGATTCAAATGAAATTCCAAATACTAAAAAGTCATCCACAAAAAATTTAATTCCTTTTTCTATTAAATCACAGAAAATTGCCATCACACATCTATGAAATGAAGCAGGGGCATTACATAAATCAAAGAGCATTCCTCTAAAAGCAAATGTACCATAAGGACGGGTAAACGTTGTTTTCTCTTGATCCTCAGAAGCAATTTAAATTTGGTGGTAACCAATATATCCATCCAGAAAACAAAAGTATTTATGTCCAGCCAGTTTATCAAACATCTGATCTAGAAAAGGAAGTGGAAATGATCTTTCCTGGTGGCAACATTTAATTTTCTATAATCAATGCATATTCGCCAACCTGTAACTTACCTTACTGGCATTATTTTGTTCTTTTCATTAATAGTTACAGTAACTCCTCATTTCATAGGAACACAGTGAATAGGACTAACCCATGCACTATCTAAAATAGGGTAGATAATTCCAGCATCCAAGCACTTTATGATTTCTTTCTTAGCAACTTATTTCATGATAGGATTTAATATCCTTTGAGGATCAGCCCGAGGTTTGCAGTTATCCTCCATAAGGATTCTATGCATATAAATTGAATGACTGATTTCTTTAATATCAACTATTGTCCATCCAAAGGCTTTCTTATATTTCTTAACAATTTCAAGCAAAATCTCTTCTTCTCTTTCAGTTAATTGAGAGGAAATTATAATTGGCAAAGTTGAGGAATCACCTAAAAAGACATACTTTAAATGATTAGGAAGCATCTTTAAATCAAGTTTAGGAGGTTTTTCAATTGATGGACCAAAAGATTCATCTTTTTCAGTCATGCCCAAAATTTCAAAATTTTCATGAACATAATTTAAATCTTCCTCATGAAAATTTTCAAAATCTTGTAATTCCTCTTCTTGCTTCTGTTTCAATTCTTTACTTTCAGATTTTTTTCTATAATTTGACTTGAAATGAAATTCACTCAAATATTTGATAACATTCATCCTATAACATTCATCATCTTTACCACTTGCAGAATATTTCATTGACATTGAAATCTTAAATGTAATAGTTTGATCATTAACTTACATCATTAATTCCCCTTTTTGCACATGTATTACCACTCTACCGTGGTTAGGAAAGGTCCCCCTAAAATTATGGGTATCTCTTTATCTTCCTCCATATCCAACACAATGAAATTAACACGAAAAATAAATTGATCCACTTTCACCAAAACATTCTCTATAACTCCTTCAGGATATGTGATCGAACGGTCACCTAATTGCAGAGTTACAGTGGTAGGGGTTATTTCTCCTAATCCCAGTATTTTGAATATTGATAATGGCATAAGGTTAATGCTTGCACCCAAATCACATAAGGCTTTTCCAAAAAATTTGTCTCCGATTGCACATAGAATTGTGAAATTTCCAGGATCTTTATGTTTTTCAGGATTATTTTTCTGAATTATTGCACTGCACTCTTCACTAAGGGCAACATTTTCATTATCTTTAAACTTCCTCTTTTTGTTGAGAATATCCTTAATTAATTTAACATAGCTTTGCATTTGTTCTAATTCTTCAGCAAATGGAATGTTGATTGTAAGCTTCTTAGATATCTCCAAGAATTTTGAAAAATGTTTATTCAATTTTTGTTGTCGAAGTCTCTGAGGAAATGGAGGCTGTGGCTTTTCTAAATCAACCTTAGGTGGAGAAATATGTTTTTCCAAACCATTCAGAGCATCCTCTTTTGGTTTTTCTATTTCTTCTTTCTCTACTTCAGTCTCTTTTTGAATTCTACCTTCCAACTCTCTTCCACTTCTCAATTGAATAGCTTGTACTTGCTCTTCAGTCTTATCTCTTGGATTTACTTCAGCATTACTAGGAAGCATTGCTTGGGATATATTATTTAATGAATTGGCAATTTGTCCCAATTGATTCTTAATATTTCTGATTGTAGCTTCTTGACTTTGTAATTGATTTCCCATTTTTAACACCACTTCTTCAATAGACAACTTCTTCTCCTTAAATTATGAAGTATTGTTAAAACCTGGAGGATAGGTTGGTCTATAACTATTATTCACTTGGTTGTTCCAGTTTCCTAATGGGTTTACTTGGTTGTTCAACCATTGTTGATTTCTAGCACCCCGATTATTGGTATCTAGTTAAAGTTTCAATGCTTTTTCCAACCTGGTTATAATAATTAGAATATGGGTTATTAGGCTTACTTATAGAATTTAAGGTTTTTGGTGAAGTTTGAGAATCAACCCTTTGGCCTAATGAATTTCTTCAATCATGGAAGTTGGCTGAGAAAACTTCATCCCAAATTGGTTTATCTTCCTTGAAACTGCAGTAACTTGATTTGCTAGCATCGCAAAAGCATCATTTTCATGAATGTTGGCTACCTTTTTAGGATTTAACCTTTAAGAATGCCATTGAAAATTATTAGTAGCCATTTCCTCAATTAAAGCATAAGTCAGCAAACTGTTTAGACATCAATGAACTACCAACAGTGACATAGATAATAGATCTAAGAGATCCAACTAACCTACTATAAAAGGTCTGAGTTATTAACCAATATGGTATTGAATGATGTTAAAATTTCTTAAGAGAACTTTATAATGTTCCCATGCTTCATATATAGATTCCTCTTCATAGCGACAAAAAGATGTGATATCATTTCTAAGCTTCACAATCTTCGATGGTGGAAAATATTCAGCAAAGAAATTTTGTGCTAAATCACCCCAAGTTCTGATAGATCTAGGTGCTAACAAATCTAACTAAATCTTAGCTTTATCCCTCAGTGAAAAAGGAAAAAGTCTAAGTCTAATAGCATCATTTGAAACACCATTGTATTTAAAAGAAGCGCACAATTCTAGAAAATTACAACAACAACAACAACAATAACAACAAAACCTTAATCCCTCTAAGTGGGGTCGGCTACATGAATCGTTTTTCTCCATTGCGTCCTATTTAGTGTCAAATTTTCGTTTAATTCTAATAAATTAAGAACATTTTTTATGCAATAAACCCAATTTTTCTTAGGTCTACCTCTGCCTTTCTTAACATAAGTTGTTTCTAAAACATCTACTATCCTAATCGGATCATCAGGTGGTCGACGTTTAATGTGACCAAACCATCTAAGGCGACTCTCTAATGTTATATGTCATTGGTGCAACACCAACCCTATTACGGATATATTCATTTCTCATTTTGTCTCTAAGTGTAAAGCCACTCATCCACATAATCATTCTCATCTCGGCAACACTTAACTTAACATTATGCTTTACTTTTAAAGGCCAATATTCAGCACCATAGAGCATTGCAGGTCTCACCACCATCTTAAAAAATTTTCCTTTCATTTTAAGCGGTACTTTTCAAACACACAATAGGTTGGACGCATTACTCCACTTCAGCCAAACAACCTGAATTCTACTATTAATATCACCTTCGCTTTGAACAATGGACCCGAGATATCTAAATCGTTCACACCTTTTAATAATTTGATCACCCAAAGTTACACTTCTATTACTAGGTCTACTATTACTAAAATTACATTCCATGTATTCAGTTTTAGTTCTACTCAAAAGAAGACCATTAGACTCCAATGTAGACCTCCATAATTCAAGTTTTTCCTGGGCTTTTTCTCTCGTCTTATCCACAAGGAGGATATCATCAGCAAAAAGCATACACCCAGGTACATCCTCTTATAAATGCCCAGTAAGACCATATATAAATAAAGCAAAAAGATATGGGATTAAAGCCGATCCTTGATGTAAACCAACAGAAATAATAAAATAATTGGTTAATCCTCCTTCAGTTCAAACACATGTAACAGCTCTAGCATACATATCTCCAATGACTTGAATATAAGTCATATCAACAACTTTCTTCTCAATGACTCTCCAAAGAACATCTCTAAGAACATTATCATAAGCATTTTCTAAATCAATAAAAATCAAATGTAGATCCTCCTTATTATCTCTGTACTTCTCCATCAAACCTCTCAATAAATTTATAGCTTCCATAGTAGACCTGCCCGGCATAAATCTAAATTGATTATTAAAAACCTTCATAATACGTCTTAACTTATGTTCAATTACCCTCTCCCATAATTTAAAAGTATGACACATCAATTTAATTCCTCTATAATTTGCACACTCTTGTGCATCTCGTTTATTCTTAAAAATGGGGACCAAAAGCTCTTCCTCCACTCTTCAGGCATCTTTTTAGTCTTTAAAATAATATTAAAAATTTTAGTAAGCCGAGAAACCCCCAAATCACCTAAACATTTCCACACTTCAATTGGAATATCATCAGGTCCTACAGACTTTCCACCCTTAGTTTTATTTAAAGCGTCATCAACTTCTTTTTTACCAATGCGATGGTAAAAATGAAAATTTTATTATTATTAATGATATTAAGATCACTAAGGTCGATCGTACTTTCAGTATCTTCATAAAAATTTTTATCAAAATAACTCACCCACCTATGTTGAATATCTTTTTCTAACAAAAGCACTTTTTGATTTTCATTTTTGTCACACTTTACTTGAGTTAAATCTTTACTTTTCTTTTCTCTTTGTTTGGCTAGTTTATACATATATTTTTCACCGTCTTTAGTATCTAACATGTTAAAAAGATCACTAAAAGCAGAATTTTTAGCGTCACAGATTATTCTTTAGACTCCCTGCAGTTCATTTCTAGAAAATTAGCAAGATGTAAATTAGGATCTTCAGTTGGTGCTCCCCCAAACTGATTATTAGATACCATATAGATAATAACAGGTTTAAGATCAAATGAATTAGCAGCTACAACGGGTGTTGAATACTATCATGAAGTTCATCCACTAAAAGGTGATGCACGAAAAAAATACACTATTTTTGCTATATAATTTTACCTATTTTTGGTGATATTACACTTTAAAGAAAGTTATTTTTATGATTTGTTGCAGGTATGATGATTTTAGGTGATTAGAGTGAAAAGAAGTGAAAAAGTAACAAATTCAGAGCAAAAAGGAGCAAAAAGGAGGGAAAAATGTTCTGGCGCCGCCGGCGCCAGAATGGACGCTGCCAGTGCCATTTCCATAGACTCAGCAATTAATTTGACGATAGAGCACCGCCAGTGGCCTATCGGGCACCGTCGGTGCCCAATGTCAGTGGAATTCAAATTTGAGGAGTTTTGGCGACTTTTTTAAGTGATGCCTATGGAAACACTTGGGATTTCATTTCTAACTTATAAGTAACTATTTTTAGATGAAAATGAAGTGTGTGAGTGTGTATTATGAAGTTTTAGAGAGGGAGAGTGTGTATTAAGTGTTAGGGCTTAGGAGAAATGTGTGTAGAAGTTAGAATTTGAGAGGAATTCTTCTCTAAGGAGTGAAGGAGAAGAAGTAAAGTGAGATATTGCTTCTTCCTATCCATTATGAAGAGGGAATTAAGTGTTGAAAAGAAGAGAGAAAAGGATTTAAAGGAACTTCAAGGGAATTGCATTGGGGAAGAGAAATAGATAAGTTGCATTTTCTTTTGTAGTTTGTATGACTTTTCTTTTATATATAAAATCTATATTTTATTGTATCTTCTTCATGAATTCTGAGTAGTCTCCTTTAACTTTCTTCTTGCATAGAGATGTGATGATGGATTCATGTGGATTTGAAGTCCTTTTAAAGTATTGAAGAAATTGTGATGGTTTTTCATTTCAAATTTAATTTACTTTTCAATCTGGCCAATTAAATTGTTAAAATATGTTCTTAAACATTAATTCTAAAAGAATTTATTGTACTACAACAATAATGAAGAATCCATTCAATTTCCATGGATGAACTGCGTAGTTCATGGGAATTGAGTGCAAATAAATAGGGAAATGTGCTTTGATGGACTTCAATTTGGAAATTTCAGGGTGACAGGCTGAGATCCCCAAATTGGTCCTAAGATTAGTAACTAAACTCGAAGGTTAGCCTTCAGATGAAGGGTGAGTGGGAGCTCTGTAGTGAGAGCTGGTATCCTCCCAGCCTAGCTTTAGATTTAGTGCCTAAACTTAGGATATGTCAATGTTCTTTTCATGCTTGGAAGAGGGGGTACTCTTTTAAGGGTAAAGAAACATTTATGCTCCTATTTAGCACAATAACATAGATATTTGTTCCATACCATCCACACATCATATTCTTATTGCAATAGGAAAGATGCTTTCCTCATATATCAAAAACCTTTCAAAAATATAGCTTAGTGTGTGTCTGTCAGTTAATTCTGTTTTCAAAATTATTAGAAGTAATTGTAGTTTGATTATTTGTTAATGTTTTCTGCATAGTGGTAGTAGAAGTAAGTATTAAACTTTAAGTGCAATTTGAGTATCGGATTTCAGTGCTACACTATCTATTATGAAACACTTTCTTCTACTTCGTAGCTTCCCTGTGGGATCGATAACCAGGACTCCATTAGAGCACTGTATTACTTGATATGATATGTATACTTGCGTTGAGTGCTTGGACTTTACAAAATCATTATAGACATATATAAATTTAAGTTCATAAATTCTTGCAACATAAAAGTCTGTAAATCGTTCAGACAAGTTTTTTGCACCGATGCCGAGAAATGTAACAAAGTAACTAAGTAAGTAAGGAAGGAAGTATAAACAGTATTTATTGATAATATAGTAATAGAAAACCTTTACTTTGTGGTGTGTAATTGTGTCTGTTTGTTTACTTTTTAAAAGTATTTGTGTGATTGTATATGCATCGTAGTAGATCTATAGGTTTGGTGCCTTACGATTGGGAGTTAGAGCGTACTATCAAAATTATTAGAAAATAGCAAAAACAAATTGAAAATTCTTGTGAAATGGTGAATAATTAAGATAATCAAAGAAATGATAATATAAATTCACCAAGACCTTTAAGAGATTATGCTAACCCAACAGCAGACGAAATTCACATAACTATTCAAAATCCTGATGTTGCCGTCAATTCATTTGAACTTAAACCTGCTATTATCCAAATGGTATAAAATAATTAATTCAAAGGAACACCTAATGAGAATTCAAATTTACATCTCGCCTAGTTTTTTAGAACTGTGTGCTACTTTTAAATATGACGGAGTGTCTAGTGATGCTGCCAGACCTAGAAATACCAATTTTAGACCATCTTATCCTCCTGGATTCAATAGTAACCCACAATTAAGGATAAGAAGTTCTCTACTGAAGAAATGATTATGAATATGGGAAATCAATTACAAGCTCAAGGTGTTGCTATGAAAAATATTGAAAATCAATTGGGGCATATTTTCACTGCACTTAATAATAGACCTTCTGGAACACTTTCAAGTAATGTTGAGATCAATCCAAAAGATCAAAATAAGGAATAACTTAAGGCTATTCAGTTAAGGAGTGGAAAAGAATTGGAAACTAGAGTGCAAAAAAGAAGTTGAAATAGAAAAGGAGGTGGAAATCAAAATTTATCTAGACCTGAATTATCTTCTTGAGCCAATGAAGATAACTGTTGAAAAACCACCACCTCCATTTCCTTAAAGATTAAAGAAACAAAATAGGGATAAATGATTTGTAAAATTTTTGGAGATCCTTAAGAAATTGACGATAAATATTACTTTTGTTGAAGCATTAGAACAGATGCCTGACTATGCCAAGTTTATGAAGGATATCCTGAGAAAGGAAAGAAAGTTTACAGATCATGAAACTGTTGCACTTAGTGGAGAGCGTAGTGCAATTATTCAGAAAAAGCTTTTGGAAAAACTTAAAATCCTGGTAGTTTCACTATTCCGTGTGCTATAGGTGAACAATTTTTCAGAAAAGCCTTATGTGATATGGGAGCTAGTATTAATCTTATGCCTTTATCAACTTTCAAAAGGTCAGAAATAGGAGAAATTTCTCCTACATCTGTGACTCTTCAGTTGGTCGATCGTTCCATTACTTACCCTAAAGGAGTGGTGGAAGATGTGTTGCTGAAAGTGGATAAATTTATCTTTCCTGTGGATTTTATTGTACTTTATATGGAGGAAGATAAAGAAATTCCAATCATTTTGGGAAAACCATTCCTTGCTACTTGAAGATCAGTGATTGATGTTCAAAAGGGAGAATTAACTATGAGAGTTAATGATCAAGAGATAACCTCTAATATTTTGAAATCTATGAAGTATCCCTCAATGGAAAAAGATAATTAATGAATGTTTTATGATGGGGGTCTGGGAATATTTAAGAAATGATCATTTTGAAAATATATTTGAAAAATAAGTAGAGTATGAAAATATATTTGAAGAAGAAATTGAAAATGAAGAAAATTTAGATAGTAAGAAGAATGAAGATTTGGAGTATGTTCAAGAGAGATTCAAAGTATTAGACACTATGGAAGGTGGACATAAAAGCTTAATTCCATCTATAATAAAACCTCCTGAACATGAGATGAAAATTCCCCCTAATCATTTAAAGTTTATGTTTTTAGGAGAATCCTCTAACTTGCCAGTCGTTGTATCTTCAGAGTTAAATGATTATCAAGAACAAAAGTTGTTGGAATCTTTAAAAAGATACAAGAAAGCTTTTGGATGGACTTTGGAAGATATTAAAGGAGTTAGTCTTTCGATTTGTATGCACATAATTTTATTAGATGAAGAATATAAACTGAGAGTTGATCCGCAAAGGAGATTGAATCCAATAATAAAAGTAGTTAAGAAAGAGATCTTAAAATGGCTAGATGCTGGAATTATTTATCCTATTTCGGATAGTGCTTGGGTGAGTCTAATACATTGTGTACCGAAAAAGGGTGGAGTGACTGTTGAAGTGAATGAATTTAATGAAATTATACCCACAAGACAAATTTAGGGATGGAAAATTTGTATTGACTATAGGAAATTAAATGTCGCCACAAGAAAAAATCACTTTCCTCTTCCTTTTCTTGATCAATTGTTAGATAGACTTGTTGGACATAAGTACTACTGCTTTCTGGATGGATATATTGGTTACCATAAAATACCTATTGCTCCTGAGGATCAAGAAAAGACAACCTTTACTAGCCTTTATGGAACCTACACTTTTCGAAGAATGCTATTTGGACTGTGTAATGCACCTGCAACATTTCAGAGATGTATGATGTCTATCTTCAATAGTATGATAGATAATGGAATAGAAGTTTTTATGAATGATTTCTCTATATTCGGGACTTCATTTGAAATTTTTCTGGAAAACCTAGCAAAAGTTTTGGAGCTTTGCGAGAAAACAATTCTAGTTCTGAATTGGGAGAAATCCCAATTTATGGTTGCAGGAGAAGTTGTGCTTGGGCATAAAATTTCTGTATATGGTATGGTGGTCGATCCTGCTAAAATTAGAGTGATTGAGAGATTGCCGCCACCCACTACTGTAAGAGAAGTGAGGAGTTTCTTAGGACATGCTGGATTTTGCAGGCGATATATTAAAGATTTTTCTAAAATTACCAAATCTTTGTGCCAACTTTTAGAAAATGATAGAAAATTTGATTATAATGATGAATGCTTGAGTGCTTTCGAATTATTAAAAGAGAAATTAATCACTGCAACTATAATTATTTCATCAGATTGGGAGAAACCATTTGAACTTATGTGTGAAGCGAGTGATTATGCGATCGAAGTAGCATTGGGACAAAGGCATGATAAAGTTTTCAAAGTCATTTATTATGCTAGTAAAACTCTTAATGAGGCTCAAATTAATTATACCACTACTGAAAGAGAGTTATTAGCTATAGTATTTGCTTTTGAAAATTTTAGACCTTATTTAATTGGAGCTAAAAGTATTGTGCATATAGACCATTCGGCTATCAAATATTCAATGCAAAAGAAGGATGTGAAACCTAGACTAATTAGATGAATACTTCTTCTACAAGAATTTGATTTTATGATAGTTGATTGGAAGGGAGCTTATAACCAAATAGTGGATCATCTGTCAAGATTAGAGTATGATAAATTATCTAATTTTGAGAAGGAAGGTACAAAAATTTTCCCTGATGAGCAACTTTATACAATTATGGGAAGCAATTTGCCTTGGTATGCTGATATTGTGAATTATATTGTAAGTGATATTGTACCATCTGATTTAACAAGGTAACAACAAAAGAAGTTTAAATATGATGCAAGATTTTTATTTTAGGATGAGCCTTATCTATATAAACAGTGTAAGGATCTGATAATTAGGAAATGTGTGCCACAAGAAGAAACGAATTTGATTATTCAACGATGTCATGATTCTGAATTTGGAGGTCATTTTGGTGCTGATAAAACTTCTTTTAAGATTTTATAATCTGAATTTTATTGGCCTACTCTTTTTAGAGATGTTTATAGATATATTAAGTCATGTGATCGATGTCAGAGAGTAGGTAATATCTCTAAAAGAAATGAGATGCCTCTAAATTATAATTTGGAAGTTGAAATTTTTGATGTATGGGGATTAGATTTTTTTTCTCTTCCATTTGGAAATTTATATATAATGGTTGTCGTTGATTATGTCTCGAAATGCATTGAAGCTATTGCTTTACCTAGATGTGATGCTTGGAGTGTTTCAAAATTTTTAAAGAAAAATATATTTACAAGATATGGAATGCCGAGAGTGATCATAACTGATGGTGGATCCCATTTCAGGAATAATCAAATTAATAGATTGATTGAGAAATATAATATTATTCATAGAATCTCTACTGCTTATCATCCCCAGACTAGTGGTTTAGCAGAAGTGTCTAATTATGAACTTAAAAGAACTTTGGAGAAAACTGTAGATATCATAAGTTAGATTGGTCTGCTCTAGTAGATACTGTTTTATGGGATTATAGGACTGCTTTTAAAACCCCTATTGGAATGTCTCCTTATAGATTAAAGGCCTCGCCATCTGCAGATCATTCCGGAATACGAGCTGGAGAGAATGCAGAATGTTGAAAAGAAAACCTTTGAATACTTCGAGAGAATTAAAGGCAGAAGAATCAATATACTAGAGGGCCTCGAGCTACATACGAAGTATTCTCGCAGTATGAACAACGAGCAAATCGTGGATTGCATCCGGGATTTGAAAAGAATGGGCCGAGCGAGGCCGCCTAAGGGAAAACACATACTCAGAACCCCGGAGATGGATGCCAGGGAAGGGAAGAATCACAATACAATGCGGATGCTGCTACAACTTTGCGGAGGACAGGAAGGGAAACCCACCGGGAATACTCCGTCATGGGCAAGTGGATCCGATGCCATTAGTCATCAAGAGAATGGTAAAGAGATTGATAACATGGAGGGTACTGCCAGCGGATTGCATACCCAATAGCTGCATTATCAACATCTACAAGCAGGGTGACTGTATACCCCCGCACATAGATCACCACGACTTTGTCGGACCCTTCGCATGCGTCTCTTTCCTAAACGAGTGTAACATCATGTTCGGATCCGACCTCCGGATAGCGGGCCCGGGTGAGTTCCGAGGGCCGGTGAAGATACCTTTACCGGTAGGTTCCGTCATGATACCGAAGGGCAACGAAGCGGATATCGCTAAGCATTGCATACCGGGAGTACCAAGTGAAGCGGATCTCGGTTACTTTCAGAAGGATGGACGACAGGAAGACACCTTACCATTTCCAGCCAGACCCGGAGCTATAGAGCCTCCGGCCTTACGAGTTGTGAGTTACATGGGAGATATCACACCTCCAACGTACATCCAGCCGGCATCCTTGCCAAGGATGGCTTAGAAGGTGATGTTATTAACCATGTACCCCACTATTCAGACATGGATTTTTGACAGATGCTTCTTTGGATGGATCGACAAAGATCATACATAGTCCGTTTTGAGTCTACATGGATTGTGTGAGATGTATTCCAGATCAAGTTGTATGATGTATCTTCGACATGATTGGAATGAAAGTGACCATGTCACATTTTTTTTGGCCTTCACCTCTTTTGTGCAAATTGATCGGGAAACGCCATTAAAGTTAAATGAACTTTCGAACAAAGAAACGAAAAGAAACAAAAAGAATAAAAGAAAACTTTCCTTAGAAATCTAAAAATGACGAACACCAAATTCACATGAACATTAAACAAACGATAAAATAAAATTTGAATCATTAAAAGACAAATAAAACGAACATAAATTTCAAATCAAATCTTAAATCAAATTTCAATCGAGTTCAAACTCATCCTTCCAAATTTCAAATTCAATCAACTCAAATTTCAAATCCAATCTAGATCAAATTTCAAATTTGATCTTCCAAATTTCAAATCAAATCTAAATCAAATCTCAAATTCAATCTTTCCAGATTTCAAATCTCAATCAAATTTCGAATTCGATCTTCCAGATCAAAATCAAACTTTTGGGTCGAGGATTTTACATCCGAGACTGCATTGCTTTAGGATCTTTTCCCTATCGCAATGAAATACATCAAAATCAAACTTTTGGAGTTGAGGATTTTACATCCAAGACTGCATTGCTTTAGGATCTTTTCCCTATCGCAATGAAATACATCAAATTCAAACTTTTTGGAGTTGAGGATTTTACATCCGAGACTGCATTGCTTTAGGATCTTTTCCCTATCACAATGAAATACATCAAAATCAAACTTTTGGGTCGAGGATTTTACATCCGAGACTGCATTGCTTTAGGATCTTTTCCCTATCGCAATGAAATACATCAAAATCAAACTTTTGGGTCGAGGATTTTACATCCGAGACTGCATTGCTTTAGGATTCTTTCCCTATCGCAATGAAATACATCAAAATCAAACTTTTGGGTCGAGGATTTTACATCCGAGACTGCATTGCTTTAGGATCCTTTCCCTATCGCAATGAAATACATCAAAATCAAATTCTTGTGTTGAGGATTTTACATCCGATACTGCATTGCTTTAGGTTATTTCCCTATTGCAATGAAATACATCAAAATCAAACTCTTAAGGTTAAGGATTTTACATCCAATACCGCATTGTTCTGAGATCTCTCCTCATTGCAATGATTCAATCCGATCAATTAAATTTTCTTTCGAGGTTGAAGATGTTACATCTAAAATCTCAAAATTCCAATTCTGGTTTCAAATCAAATCCCTTCAAGTTAATTTTAACAAAACTTCAATCTAAATTAAAACTCAAAATCTAAACTTACACATCAAAACTTAAACTAAAACAAAATGAAATCTGAATCGAAATTCCCCAGATCATGTGATTTTGAATTCACCTTCTTTTCCTTTCCCCAGCGAGAGTTCAGGAATCTCCAGTCTCAGAGGTAAGCGTGACACTCCCCAGCGGAAATTTTTCTACTTCGTCCTAAGTTTGTCACTTGGACATCTGTGTTGGTTTTGTTGATCGCTTCGGTCAACGCCAATACGCGCGGTGTGCTCCGTCAGCTCACCACACCTATTGGGGGTCCATTTGTTGACCTCATTTTGATGAGGTCTTCTCTTCTTCTCTTTAGTACTTAGGATCTAGCCTTAGGCTTTTCCTTTGACTATCTTAGAGGACTAGAATTGGGACCCACCTTTTAGAAATTCAAACCACTTCTTAACTCCCTGCAAACTCCACAAACTTGATCGTAGACCCCTAATCACCTAGAGGGTTGAAATCAAATGTGGAAGTTTAAAGGATGAGTTCCTATAGGACTCTTTGGCCTTAGGACTACCCTGGGTGGCCTGGTCTGGTGAAGGGGCTGACATACACACACACACTACACCTATACACTACACTTTCACACACCTATACCTAACTTGACCTCCTGACTCATGTAGGTGATTCACATGGATGGTCCTTAACCCCTAAGCCCTTGGCTAAGAGGGTTAGGAACAACATGGTGGATGCTTCAAATGAGTCCCTTCATGGCTCATGTGAGCTTGATATGGCTTCATGGCTCAACCAAAATGATTTCATTTCACTTATATTCACCCAATCTTCAATTTTCCAAATTTTCAATTTTTGACCCCCGGGACCCTATGCCTAGCCTACCCGAAGCCCTTGAAATTACCCAAATTTTTCAAAATTTCCAAATCACCTAAATTACCCAAAATTACCCAAAATCAATTCCAAACATTTCCACATCACTCAAATTAACCATCCATACCCAAAAATATCAAAAATTCCAAGAAAACCTCTCAATACCCTCCAAATACCCAAAATACCCCCCTTGACCCAAAAATCCAAAAATTCAGAAAATTCTCAGAAAATTACAGAAAATCCAAAATATTCCCAATTTCATTTTGTTCAACTAAACCATGGGCCAATTTTGTCTATTTACCCTACTTTTGTCAAAACCCCCAATTTGACCCATTTTAACCCAAAGTGAACCCAATGTCAAACCAAACCTGTCAAATTGACCCAAATTCTGGTCCAATTCAATTCTAAACTTCAATTCAACATTCCCAACATCAATCTAAACCAAATCCAAGTCCAATTTGATTGACATTTAGATCCAATTTCACTTTTGGCCTTAAAGCCCAATTTGGACCCATGACCCAAATCTAACCCAAACTCACCCAATTCAACTCCAATTAACCCCAAATCTTTTCTAAATCTTCCTTAGCATCCCCACAAGCAAAAAACTAACATGATTTGCCCAAAATTTAGACCCAAACCCCAGTCAAATTCAACCCAAAGCTAAAAGGCCCAATTTTGACCCAAACCCAAACCTAACCCAAATGAGCCCAAACCCCAAAATCAAAGCCCAACCAAAGTCAAAACCTATTTGAAACACTCCCATAAAGATTTCTCAACATTAATTTTACATCAATTTCAACCCTAGCCCAATATTGGCCCAACTTGGCCCACTTTGACCTATATTGGCCCATTCACCAAAAGAGCCCAAATTCAACCCAATTCAAACCCAAATCACCCCCAATTTGCTTCAAGTCACTCATGACACATCCATGAGCTAAACCCAATAATTATTTAGCCCAAGCCTTTACTAAAATTTCATCCCAAAATCCATTTTAAAATTTAAAGGCCCATTCCTTAAACCATTTTAAAAAGCCCATCCTTCACCACATCCAAAGGCCCAAAATTGGTCCCAAAGCCCACATGATATTTCTCTACATCATCCATTCAATTAAAATCATCCCTAAGTCATAAACCAATGATCAAATAATTCTAAATCAAGCTTCATCCAAATTTTCACCAAAATATCCAAAATTCTTAAAACCCATTTTTATGAAATTGACCAAACTTTTTCCAAGCCAAAAGTGAGCCATGTACAAGCCACATGGAAGCCATGGAGACCACTTTCCACCTCACCAAGCCATTAATGGCAAGAAGAGAGGATTCTTTCCTAATCCTTCATTAAGCCCTTTTAACCATATTCATGTCACACTCTAAACCATGCTTAGCCACCTCACCATGGATGGAGACTTCACCACTCCAATCAAGCTGAACCAAATGACTTTCTCTCAGCCCACACCAGGTCATGGGAGGGTGAACCAAACCCATTTGCATGAGTTGACCAAAATGAGCTCAAAATACACTCTCCCCCATTCCATTTTAATCAAGCTTTTTTACACATGTCAAACTCCAATTGACTTCACCAAATTCAACCCCTGACCCACCCGACCTCGAGGGTGACCCATGCCTGGCCGGCCGACCACCGAGCCGCCGGAAAACACCATGGCCGAGAGCTCACAAGTGAGCCAACTTTGGAATTCTCCCTTGCCGAGCCGCCCCATCCCTGCTGGCCATTGTAGCTGTTCTTCTCTTGCCAAGAGCAGCTCGATCCCAAGCCCTAACTCTCCCTAGGAGGCCCTCCACCCTCTCCTATTTAAACACCACCCCTCTCGGCCATTAGAGGTGCTCGAAACAAACCTTAAGGAAACTCGCCAAAATTGTTCCAAACTACTCCCCATACACGAGCACTTGATCCCCACCGAAATCCCTCGCCATTTCTTCTCTCGCGAGCTCAATTTCGCAGTTAAAATCCAAGCCCAAAACCAGGACACTTCTCCACGAGTGAGCCAATCCCCAAATTGATTGGTTCTACACCTTCACCGGACCAAGGGAAGGTGTCCACCGACAAAAGCCCCATCTCCGGGCACCCGGCTTGCTCCAGCCTCCAAGATTTGTGGTCGGGCTTGGTCGAAATCACACCTAGACAATTCACTGCACCGAGAAACTTCATCCGGAGCTTGTCGGGATCCAATCGAAGGTGCAACAACCCTCGGATCAAAGCCACACTTCTCCGAGCAAAGGTATGAGCTAATTCTTCATCCCGAGCTTCTGGAGATTCTCCATTTCAAATGCTTTAATTTCAATGCATGATCACCGTATAGATGTATTCGTCTCTTCAAGACGAATCCATAGAGCATAAGAACACAAAAATACGTTAAGTATCGAGTGAGATCTTAGGCCTAGAAGATGGACGGTTCTCGAGTCACAAGGCTTGGGGACGATGAACGGATGCCGTTCATTTAATACACGCGCGGACAGACGGCCAGAATCGCGCCGGATCAGGAGACGGAACGACACAGCGGGCCCCCGTAGCGCTGAGTCAGATGTCGGCGCCGAATGGGATCGCGCCACGCGGGGTTTCGGAGCTGCCGAGGTTGACGTGGCGCCGCGTGGATAAATAGAAAATTAGGGATTTTTCTGATTTATTTAATTCCCTAAATTTCAAAAATTCATAACTTTGTGTGGAAAAATCATAAAAATAAAATAAAAATACCGTCTTGCTTCGTGAACGAGAGGAGAATAATGTGGAAAAGAAATTATTTAATTTCATCAAGTATTTTATTTTTAATAATTTATTTACTCTCTGCATATTTTTAATTCTCCATGCATGTATACAATTCACCATGGCATGAGACCATAGGGCTTTTGAAGCCTCCGAATTTGGGAACATTCCCCGAATTTTCCAAAGTCGAGGCCATCCCTATGAAAAGTTATTGATTTTTCAAATTCATGTTACTCGTTTTGAGTATTTTAATTCCAATAAATTGCATTTTGTGAAATAAATTCTAGGAAAATTTGGTGATATTACTTATGACCAGAGGACCCTAAGAAAAATAGGTTTTGAGTTAGTTCATTTAAAACAACCCTAATTGGCTTAAACACCAAAAATGGATCTCTAATTAATTAGAGCTAACCATACATCAAATTGACTTGAAATCAATTCTCTACTGACCTTTAGGATCAGAGGAACCCACCATAAAAATTTGAGGTCAATTGGACTTGGTTAGCCCTACTAAATGGGTTGATTAAGCCACTTAGTCATTTTAAACTTTAAAAATTCATAACTTTCAAAATATCTTTCAAAAATTCACCAAATTAGTTTTGGAGCCTCTCTGATGTTAGGGGAATTTAGGAAAATTAAAATTTCAATTTTCTAAAAAAGTTGATTTTTAATATTATTTTAATATTTTTAATAATTATAAAATAATAAAAATCACAAAAATAATAAAATTCACCAAAATGTCACATTTTGAATTTTAATCACTTAGGAACAAACCTCATATTTTTCTTAGGTCTACTTAGTGAGATATTAGATTTTAAAGCTCTAGGATAATTTTAAAATTAAAAAAAAATGTATTTTCTAGCATTTTCACTAAAATAATTATAATAAATCATAGAAAAATTAGAAAATTGCAAAATTTGATTCTCTGATTTTCTTGATATCAGAGAGATTTTTGAAAAATATAAAATTCATTTTTCAACATTTATTTTATTTTTAAATTAATTAACCCTCCAAAACTTAAAATAATTATAATAAAAATAATATAATTCAAAAAATCACCAAAATTGGTCCAAGTGGTCCTCTGGTTATTAGGAATGACCCCTAATTTTCTTATGGACAGAAACTTTCCCTTGGTCATGTTATTAAATTTTCCTTGGAAATCATTATTTTCTACCAAAAATAATTATATAAATAAATTAAATACAGAAAAATCACATTTTCTCCTCTCATGTCTTTATTGACATATGAGTGAAGTCACATAAAAATTTCAAGTTCATTTGAGTTCAATTTAGTGAGTTATGAAATTATTAAGCTTAAAGGGTAAAGTGGTAATTAAAATTTTAATCCTTAATTAAAACTTTAGGTTTAATAAAAATTAACAAATAAAACATTTGATCCTAATCTGATTTGGATGATTGAAATTTAAATAATTAAAGGGTAGAAATCCATTAAACAATTTAAAATAATTAAACCTTAATTAAATAATTGATTAAATTTGGAAGAATAATAAAATTGGAATTATTAAAATAGGGATATTATAAGGAAGAGATTTATTCTTTAATTTAAAAATCCCTAAATTAATTATCTCATTAATATTCAATTCTTAATTAAAATGATAACTCAAATTCAAAACATTAAAAGACTTAATCATTAAACTAAAATTAAATTATTAAGCTCTTTTAAAATTTTATTTAAAATTAAAAATAAAATTAAATTAAAAATTAAATTAAATTAAGTAAATTAAATTGGATTAAATTAAATTAAATTAAATTAAATTAAAAGTTGAATTAAATTAAAGAGTAAATTAAATTAAATTAAATAAACAAATTAAATTAACTTAAATGAATAAATTAAATTAAATTAAATTAAATAAATAAAATTAAATTAAATTAAATTAAATTAAATTAAATTAAATTAAATCAAATTAAATTAAAATTAAATCAAATCAAATTAATTTAATTTAACATCAAATCAAACTAAATTGAATTAAATTGAATTAAATTAAATTAAAACTCAATTAAATTAAATTAAAGTTAAATTAAATTGAATTAAATAACATCACCTAAGACATAAAGAAACTAAATATAAAGCAACTTGGACACTATTCCAAATTTAAACCCTTTAATTGAAATTAAACTAAATCACAAACCATTTGAACACCAATTTACCCTCTAAAGCTTTAGTTATCATAACTCCTAAACAGGATATTAAATGAAATGTTACTTCACTTATAGTGACATTCAAACATCCTAGTTACTCGAGTAAGATAATAACAAAACTTAACTAAATCTCGGACGATTAATTCATTTGTGTAAGTGAATTCATTTGGACTTAAAACAATCCTAGAAATATTGAAAAGATGTTTAAGATTCTTCTTAAGCACTTCCTCAATATGATAGGATATTTATAAGAACAATTGAACTCAATTGTTCTTTGATGAAGAAAATCGTCTTCAAACCAAAACATAAGGAACCTAGACGTCATAAGAAATGACTAGCTATAGGATTAGGAATTTGGTACAAAACCATAACCCTTACCTTAACTTTACCTAGGAACTTGCTTAAATATTCTAATTGTGTTTTAAGTGCAGCTTGGTATGACGGGAAGACCCTCCAGGTACGCTTTTATTTTATTGCAATTTACTTTCTTGCAATTTACATTATTGCAATTTATTTAACCGCATTGCACTTACTTTTCTTGCATGATAAACAACTGTTGCATGAAAACCCACACCTTTAGGATAGTCCCTAAAACTGAAACCAAAACTAAGTTAAAAGTTATTGCAAGATAAAATTCACCGCCACAATATTTCAAAATATAAAACAACTCAAAATTTAATCACAAACAGAACACAAAACTACAATTACAACTAAATTAAAACGTCCTGTTGGATGATCGGGAATACCTCGGATGATGTAACCTACGTGTTGCTAACGGGAATTCCAGCGGTCTAAATGAAAGTGTGGAACTCATTCAAGTTGAGTTTAGCAAATTCATCTGGACTAAGTGAATCCGATAAAAATAATGATGCCGGAAGGATGGAACCGTGGGATCTTAACCGGTGTCGTTATAATCAACTTTAAGATTTGTTTTAATTAAAACACAAAAAACACTTAGAAATTAAGATTTTCTCTAAACCAAAACACTTTTCTCATCCCCTGATTTATGACTTCTAAAACTAAAACTCTGCAACAACAAGGATCTCGGAGCATGGTGGGCGAAGACGGCCATCGTCATCAGCAAAACCTGAGTCTACTTCAGCAAAACTTTCCTAGAATTAAATAACAAATCCATAGGACTTCAAGGTAGTTTTCCTAGTGCAACATAAATCCTCAACTCTTCGTTAGGCATTTACCTTGTAAATTAAGCCCTAACCGGTCTTAGGATTCCAAGGTAGTCGTCTGATATGACATAAACCCTCACATCTTCAAGGCTATTTGTATGATTCTGTCATATAAATATAAGCCCTAATTAATTAAAATTAGCAAGATTGAAATACTAAATAAACATTAGGACTTTCCTAAATCTAAGCCAAACAATAGGATAGTCAGGAAGTCACCGAAGTTCACTTCGAATCTGTGATTTCTCCTACTTTTCTTCCTTTGAATTCCCAAAACAAAATGTTCCAAACTTGATCCATTCCCTATTGAAATTCCAAAAATTCAATCCTTTGAAAACTTAAACTTTGAAATTCTTGAGAGCAGAATTATTGATTATTATCGAGAGTTTTCTTAGGTGATTCCAGTCACTTAAGATGTAATTAACTATAGGGGCTTGCCCTTATAGGGAATTTTAAAGAACCCGTGTAATATAAACCCCGTTTAATGCTTTCATATTAAGCGGGGAATTTGTCGGCTTATAAAATTGGTTCGCGGACCAAACGGATGTCACAAATCTTTTAGTTTGTTTAATCGAGCCCCACCGTCGAGCGGTGTGTCTATCCTTAGGGATAGATACACGGTTGTGGTGCGGTGCTCGTTTATGTAAACTATTTGGGATGTGAGATCGGTTTAATCTCATATCTTAAAACCTTCAAATTTAAAATTATTTTCAAAATCAAATACTACTTTTCAAATTGTTTATTTAAACTAAATTAAAAGTTCGCCGACAAAGGCGACACCCTTTTCAAAATAAAACACACAACCTAAAAATGTGCCGACAGATGGTTAGGACCTTTTACAGGTGTAAAAGTTCATTCTTTTACAGCTGTTGATATTAAGGATCCTGATACTGCAAAGATTTTTAAAGTTAATGGACATCGATTAAAGCCTTACTTTGATAGGTTTCAACCTGAATTCAAAGAGGTTTTAATGCTGAGTCATCGCGATTAACTGTATGGTTTGTCAAGCTGAGGAAGTTTAACCAAGCGCTTTATGGAAGACAACCCATATGTATCTTTGTGGTGTGTTTGCTTGTTTGATGTAGTTGTGCTTTTTAGATAATTATTTTTTAATCCTTATTACTCCTAAATACTTTTAAAATTGATAAATGGTGGATCAAATTGAGATATTGGAATATTTTGGGCCAAACAAAGTTCGGTGAGAATTTTTTTCCACTAGCGCCGCTGGCGCCCTATGACTGAGGATTGCTAAATTTACGGTTTGAGGGTCGCCGCCCAAAACCTATTAACGGTTTTTGAATTTTCAAAATTCAAGTTTTGGCAGTTTTGAGCGGGATCTTCGTCCTTATAACTCCCTAAACTCCATTTTAGACTTCCTAACTTTAGAAAAATGAAAACTACCATTCCTAATTCGCATCTCATGGATTCCTACTCTATAAAAACCTCTCAATCTCGCATATTTAACTGAAGGATGTTTATAAGTTTCGAGGCACAATGATTGTTCAATAAAGTGATGATGAAGAGGAGGATTATCAAGGAAAGAGGCTTCATAAATTGAGGTATGGATAATCCTACTACTAGAATTGAAGAGATAATTAAGAAGAGACGTTGGGAAGTGCTTTGCTACACTACCGCTGCCATAGTTGTTCCGGTCATGAAAGAATTCTATGCAAATCTTCATGGGATCAACTAAGGGTTCATATTAGTGTGAGGTAGGTTTGTGCAATTCACTCCTGCAAGAATTAACGATCTATTTGTGATTGAGAATGTACCTATTTGCCATTATTCTAGTTTCAATGCCACAAGTGATAATATGAATGATGTGTACCATTATTTGATATATGAGAATGAGGATTAGGAAATTAGAGAAAATGGATACATTAGTTTCCCATCTACATCTCTAAATCCAGAGTCAAAGCAGTGACAATAATTTATTTCGGCAAAGTTATTTCCAACATTGAAGATTAGCAAGGTAACCAAGGAAAGTGCCATTTTGAATTTCATTATTCAAACTGGGAGGCCGATTGACATTGGTAATATAATTGTGAAATCAGTTTTGGGATTAATTGTTCATGGATCTAAATATGGGCTTGGACACCCGTCCAACATATTTTTATTATGTAGTCAGTCACAAGTTCCATATGAGAGTTGGAAAAAGGTTCTTCTTCCATGGAGGCCGATTGATCCAACTAATCCTTATAACTACCAAATAGTGGGAGATAAAGATGATATAAATTTGCTTGCTGATCAACCAACACAGACTTCACAACTGATTCAACTCTATTTTTCTGAAACTTTCAGAATGATATTGAAGAGGATCAAACAGTTGGAGAAAGAGTGCAACACGTTATGAATGCAATCAATAACATTTTTTATTTAATCGATTATATAGATTGGAAAATGAAGGAACAATTTTATTACACTGGTCGAATTGAGATGGGCTTGATTAATCTGATGAAGAAGAACACGGTGATTGCTGAGGATTCATCTGACAAATTTTTATTTCTTCCATTATACAATTTGTTCATGCATTAGCAATCATTTGGAGACATTAGAGGAGAGGATGGTTCTGAAACCGATTTGGAGTAATTATTGGATGCTACTTATGTTTGTTGTGTGTTTAGTTTATTTTGCTTTATTTTTCTTGGTGTGTGTAGTATTTACTTTGCTTTACTTTGTAATTTGAATTTGGATTTAGATATTCTTACTTTGATTATGTGCTTAGATTTTAGTGTTTGCTTATCGTAGCATACTTGCAAGACTAAACATCTAAGAGTTGTTGGTTTGGTTTGAATGAACATTATTGGTGTTTATATTGTAACTTGGATTTTATATATATAAGTTTGTTGTGTATTGTTTGTGTAAGGAATTGTGTTAATTATTGCTTGTGAGATGAAGTAGATGCTTATTGAAGTGTTAAAAATCATTTTGGAAGTCGAAACGATCGAAATTACTAAAAAAATTTTGGACCTAGAAAAACAATTTTCGACTGGCGCCGCCGGCGCCAGAATGGGCATCACCGGCGCCCAAATCCAGAGAGTTTGGTATGTTTTTTAAAATAGAGCATCGCCGTTGTTCTATCCAGCACCGCTGGCACCCAAGTACAGATAATCTCTGACAACCTCTTATTTCGCAATTTTGACCCTGGGACCCGCAGATTTTTCCACTACTTTCGTCTTCCTCCTCCATTTTTGCAATTTTGAAGACCTAGGGCTTGCTAAATCTTGAATTTGAAGTGATTTCAAAGCTTTTCGAGACCGGATCTACACTTCTCTTGGTAAGAGCTTCACTTTAAGTTAAAAATTTTTATTTTCACCATGGAAATCTCTCACATTGCTTAGGTTGGAATTTTTGGAGTTTTAAAGAGATTTTGAGATTTCCATGATGAAATTTGCTCTTACTTATTTAGAATAGTATTTGGAGTTTATTACATTGTGAATTTGGGATTTATTAGAATTTTCATGCAAATTTTAGAAATTCACATGGCTCCAAGGATGAGTAAAGGGAAGAGAAAATTGGATTTTTATGAAGAAAAATTCGTTAATATTAAAGCGCAATTTTGCTTTAACTGTTACGTTTACAATAAGAAGTGTATCCAGGATCAAACTTTTGATAGTCCTGGTGGATCTGTAGAACTGAAAATTGTAGAGCAGAATTGGGAACAAGTTTGTTATTTTACTGCTAATGTTGTTATGGGAATTGTTAGAGAGTTATATGCTAATGTGCCCTGAACTGAGACTGAGTATGTGTTAGTTAGAGGAAAAATGGTTGAGTTTACTCCTCAGCATATCAATGCCTTCTATCAGACTCAGGAACCATTTGTTGGTGATTATGAAAATATTTGATACTCGAGGGGAAAATATGAGAGAAGTGATTGATTTTCTGAAGATGCAAGAGGGGAATGGAAAGTACGTCAAAAACAGATGATTAACTTCCTCGGTTCCACATTGAATGTTGCATCAAATGTTTGGCACTATTTCATCTCTGCAAGACTATTACCTTCTTATCACCACAGTGAAGTTACAAGGTATAGAGCAATTCTAAACTATTGTATTCAGAAGATGAGAAAGATTGATATTGGAACTATTGTCTACAAGATCATTCAAATGATTGCTAGAGGCAAGACCACTAATGGATTAGGGCATCCTGACTTAGTTCATGCCCTATGTGTTCAATCTGGAGTGGAGTTCAACAGTTCTGAAGAAGTGGTTATTCCACTGAGACTAATTACAAAGGCTATTATCCGTACTTATGAGTCTCATGTGGGAGCCCTCATTTCCACATTGAATGTTGCATTAAAAGTTTGGCACTATTTCATCGCTACAAGACGATTACCTTCTTATCACCACATCGAAGTTACAAGGGATAGAGTAATTCTAAACTATTGTATTCAGAAGATGAGAAAAATTGATATTGGAACTATTATCTATAAGAACATTCAGACTATTGCTAGAGGCGAGACCACTAGTGGATTAGGGCATCCTGACTTAGTTCATGCCCTGTGTGTTCAGTCTGGAGTGGAGCTCAACAGTTTTGAAGAAGTGGCAATACCAATGAGACCAATTACAAAGACTATTATTTGTACTTATGAGTCTCATGTGGGAGCCCGAGTTGAGAGTAGGAGTACCTATATTCCTATTACGAGTTATGATGTTCCATCTATATCTAAGCCGCCTACCTTATCTGATATTATGGAGCAACTGAGATGACAGAGTGCTAGTGTGGATAGACTCCATGGTAGGATGGATGAGTTTGAGGCCAGGAGTGATGTGAATGAAGATTATTTGCAGAGGAGAGTTGAGTTTGATATTGCCTATTATGATGCTCAGGTCAGATTTATGAGAGGGGAGTCTGATGTGATATTTCCTACTTGCCCCAGTTGTACACCATATAGACCTGACCCTGTTGATGACCCTGCTGATGATTCTGGTGATGGAGATTGGTACATTATTTGTTTCTATTTCTGTTGTTCTTATTGTGTTGTGTTGTACTGTTGTGATGTAGTAGTTATTTGCTTTTCATGTGATGTGTAACCCTGTTGGTGTACTGTTATGTTGTATTGAAAAATTGAAATTGTTAAATGGACTGTGTAGTGCTGTGATAGTTTGTTTAGTAGTTATGGTGTTTTGTTGGATGTTTAGATGTTTAAATTTAAAATATCATTACCCTACAAATATTTAAAATTTTATATCACTGTTACTAATTGTTTCATGCCTGCTAGTTGTAAATTTTGACTAATACCAGATAGTTGTTGAAGATTTCAAGATCCCAGCACAAAAAGGTTAGTTTTCTTTTACTCTCTACTGTTTCAAATTTATTGAAAAATTTAAGTTTGGGGGAGGGTAAAGAAATATTAACTCTTATTTGTTCTCAATTATTATATTTTCAAAAATTATTAACATAACTTCTGGCAGTTGAACCTTATTGTATGTAACTAAAACTTTTTATTTCAGTTAAATATTATGGAAGGATTGGATGAAATTTTTTAGTAATAAAGCTTAATTTTATAAGGGTAAGATATTTGGTATGAAAGGATTTGATTATAGTTAACTATTTAAAGTAAAGAAAACTGTATTTTTGAAATGTTTAGGGACTTAAAGTATTGTGCGTTAAGAAAAGATTGTGACTTTATGATGAATAATGAAGCTTGTACCTAATTATAAAGTAAGGAGGTGTCTCAAGTTTGAACATTAGAAAGAGGAGAGTGAAGTTCAAAATCATTCAAGGCTATCCAGATATAGTAATCCTCATTAAAAAAAGAAAAAGGAAAGAAAAGGAGGATTTAAAAACAATCCCAAAAAGAAAAGACAAAGAAATAAAAGGAAAGAAAAAGATAATTATGAGGAGAATCTTGTGGAGATGCCTAATAAAAAATTGGCTTCACTTGAATCACCCTAAAAGGAGAACTTGATTTCATTCTTGAATTTATATTTAAAGTATTGGCCTACATTCTGATAAAGTTTGCATGAACTCCTTTTTCACATAATCTTTCAAGGCACTCTTAATGTAATAAATTATGGTTTATCTTGAAATAAATAGAAGACTAGAACTGTTAGACTTGATTGCTGAATATTCTTATACCGGTAGTATTGACCTGAGTTATAAAATTTCTTTCTTAAGATTTAACTAATATATTCTTTTGAATGAAAATTTTAGTATCTTACAGGTGGAAAGTGCATTGCCTAGAGTTATATTTTATGTAGTAAAAGGAATATTTGAGGATGAGTAACAGTTTAGTTTGGGGGATTTTGATGCACCAAAAATATATACTATTTTTGCTATATAATTTTACTCATTTTTGGCGATATTTCACTTTAAAGAAAGGTATTTTTAATGATTTATTGCAGGTATGATGATTTTAGGTGATTGGAGAGAAAAGAAGCGAAAAGGAACGAATTTAGAGAAAAAAGGAGCAAAAAGGAGGAAAACAGGTTCTGGCGCCGCCGGCGCCATTTTCCAGAGATTCAGCAATTAATTCGATGATAGAGCGCCGCTGGCGCCAATGTCGGTGGAATTCAAATTTGAGGAGTTTTGGCGACTTCTTGAAGGGATGCCTATGGAAACTCTTGGGATTTCGTTTCTAACTTATAAGTAACTGTTTATGGATAAAAATGAAGTGTGTGTGAGTGTGTATTCTGTAGTTCTAGAGAGGGAGAGTGTGTGTTGAGTGTTAGTGCTTAGGAGAAAAGTGTGTAGAAGTTAGAATTTGAGAGAAATTCTTCTCTAAGGAGTGAAGGAGAAGAATTAAAGTGAGAGATTGCTTCTTCCTTTCCATTCTAAAGAGGGAATTAAGTGTTGCAAAGAAGAGAGAAAAGGATTCAAAGGAAATTCAAGGGAATTGAGTTGGGGAAGAGAAAGAGATAAGTTGTATTTTCTTTTATGGTTTGTATAACTTTTTTATTATATATAAATCCATGTTTTATTGTATCTTCTTCATGAAGTCCGAGTAGTCTCCTTTGTCTTTCTTCTTGCATAGAGATGTGATGATGGATTGATGTGGATTTGAAGTGCTTTTAATGTATTGAAGAAATTGTGATGGTTTTTCATTTCGAACTTAATTTACTTTTCAACATGGCCAATTGAATTGTTAAAATATGTTGTTGAACATTAATTCTGAAAGGATTTAGTGTCCTACAACAATAATGAAGAATCCATTTAATTTCCATGGATGAATTGTGTAGTTCATGGGAATTAAGTGCAAATAAATAAGGAAAATGTGTTTTGATGGACTTCAATTTGGAGATTTCAAGGTGACAGGCTTAGATCCCCAAATTGGTCCTAAGATTAGTAACTAAACTCGAAGGTTAGCCTTTAGGTGAAGGGTGAGTGGGAGCTCCGTAGTGAGAGCCGGTATCCTCCCAGCCTAGCCTTAGATTTAGTGACTAAGCTTAAGATATGTCAATGTTCTTTTCTTGCTTGGAAGAGGGGGTACTCTTTTAGGGGTAAAGAAACATTTATGCTTCTATTTGGCATAATAACATTGATATTTATTCCTTACCATCCACACATCATATTCTCATTGCAAGAGGAAAGATACTTTTCTCATATATCAAAAACCTTTCAAATATATAGCTTAGTTTGTGTCTGTTAGTTAATTCTGATTTTAAAGTTATTAGAAGTAATTGTAGTTTGATTAATTGTTATTGTTTTCTACATAGTGGTAGTAGAAGTAAGTATTAAACTTTAAGTGCAATTTGACTATCGGATTTCTGCGCTACAATATTAATTGTGAAACACTTTCTTCTACTTTGTAGCTTCCATGTGGGATCGATAACCAGAACTCCATTAGAGCCTTGTATTACTTGATACAATACGTATACTTGCGTTGAGTGCTTGTAATTTACAAAATCATTATAAATATATATAAATTTGAGTTCAGAAATTCTTACAATATAAAAGTCTGTAAATCGTCAATCATATGGTTAGAATAATCTCTTAAAGGTCTAAATTCTTGATGAGTTTCAACATTTTGATGATCTTAATTTGCCATTTCTTGAATATTTTTATGTTTTTCTGAATTTTTTATTTTTTATTTTTTCTGATACTTCTCTCTAATTCAGAATCGTAAGACATAAGTCCTTCAGAACTTGAACTACACATACAAAATAAAAAATAAAATAAAACACACTAATAAAAACAATGAAAAGTAAAACACTTAATTTTTCTTAAATTTTCTTTAAATAAAATTTTAATTAACTTCCCGGGCAACATCGCCAAAAACTTGATCCCCGAATATTTAACCTTATGTTTTTCACTTTATACTTCTTCTCAATGATAATATCTTATTCTTTGCAACGGCGCCAAAACTTGACTCCTTCAAATATTTGTGCTTACTATTTAGATATTAAATTATACTTTAACTATTTATAACATGGGATACTACGCAAGTATATGTATCATTTATCAAGTTATATATGACTTTTTGATTAAGCGCCAAGATATCAATCCCACAGGGAAATGTTTAAAATTTTAAAGAAATAAGAAAAATAACTTTTTACTTTTTAAAATGATTTTGTAAAGTATATTTTAAGATATAAAGATTTTCAAATTTGTTTTTAGTATTTTCTGAATAAAAAGTAAAGCAAACAACTAAAATAAACACAACTATAAAATAATATAAAAGTAAATGAGAATAAAATATATTTTTCATCTTTCAATGAATCAGTAATAATTATGGAATTTCATTGTAGAAGTATCCAAAATGTGTTGTGCCAAATAGAAGCAATTATATTCTTTACCCTTACTTGGTTCTATAAAGAACATTGGTTAATTTAATGATTTGAAATCTTGTAGATGGGTTAGACAGGGAAGATCTAGCTCTTACTCCAGAGTATCCTCAATTCACTCCACCTGGTGGCTAATATCTCATAAAAAAAAATTTCACATCAAACCAAATTAGGGGGCTTTAGCCTGTCACTCTAAAGCCCTCTAATTTTACTCCCCATTATAAGCATATCTTCCTATTTATTTGCACCCAACCATATGGACTACAATTCTTATCCATACAATTCCATGTGATTCTTTCCAATTGTTGATTAAGACGATACCACAATGGATCTCACATAATCTCCCAACAAATTTTAACATCTTAATTGGCCAAATCAAGAAGTAAATGAAGTGCAAGGTAGTCAATCATCACAAATTCCAACATTGAAATTCTATTCTTCACACAACTTCCTTCCATAATTTAATTACTTCATCATTTAAATAGAAAAAGATAAAGAAAACTACTCAGAATCCATGGAGAAAACACAATCATAACTTGATTTGAAAGTAGAAATCATAGTTAAAACACAACAAGTCTTACTTTAAAACCAAATGTAAAACAAAATTAAACACTTATCTGAAAATCCTCTCCCCGAGACTCTTGAAGTTTCTTTGAAACTTTGCTTTCCCTTTACAGGACACAATAGTGGTTGGCACCCAACTCTGTTGACTCCAAATCTTTATTCTACTCTTAATAAAAACTAGATACAATTAATAATAAAAGTGGTGAAGTGAAAAGATGTGCTCTCAATAACTCTCTAACATAAACATGACTCTTAACACTAATCACACCATCCAACAACAACCCTTTTCTAATATTTAAGTCTTCTTTTTAAAATTTTCCAAAAGGTGCCTTGGTGTCTCTTCAAAATGTGTCCAGATTCAATGTATCCATCAAGAATGCATCCATCCATTCAAATTTTAAATGAGTTTTGGCGCTGATGGGAAGTTAGTGAAGTTTAAACCAAAGGATGCTTCAAAAACCCCTTCAAGATTACACCAAAATCAAATAAAATTCATCACTTTAACTTTGGTGCCTATGCGCCAAGGGTTCGACGCTTAGCCGCCAAAGGTTACTTTATTCACACCTTTCAATTTTTGCTCCAAATTTGATCCTTTATTACTCCTTTCATCATAATCACTCATTTTAAACATACCTGCAAGAAAAACACAAAAATACCTTCCATTAAAGTTCATTATCATCAAAAATAGGTATAAAAATGTATTTAAAAACACCATATATTTTAGGTATATCAAAATCCCCCAAACATAAAATGTTACATGTCCTCAAGTGACACTTAATCACATAGAAAATCTTAACATGCAAATTATGTAAATGAATTTCTTTAAGAATGTTTCAAAATTTTGTTCTTGAAATGAAATAGTCCAATTTACAATAAATTTTAGTAAATTAGATCAACTTAAAGTTTAGAAGATTCTTAAGTAAAGGAAAATGAAAAATATCACTTCTTATCTAATTTAGAAATACTTGTAAATTTTTCAAAATATAGTATTCAAACATTCCATTTTCCTCACTTAAAAATTTTCATTTGGAAATAATTTTACGTACTATATTATAACCTTAATCTTTAGATTTTCTCAAAACTTATATATTAAAATTTAGGTATGGAACCAATTTTTGATTAGACCTTTAAATCCTCAAGCTTCTCCTTCCTTTTTTACATACTATTTCTCTCCTTTTTTCTTTTTCTTTTTTTCTTTTTCTTTTTGCTTCTTATTTTTTTAATAAGGCAAGGATTACTGTATTTGGATAGGCCTTTAATGATTTTGAATTCCACAATTTCATTTAAAAAGAAGGTCTGATATATGTCTTTCACTTAAAAATCATATTAATAATGTTGAAATTTATTTCTCAATAAAAGAAATTTAAGCTTTGAGAAATAAAAAGTCAAATCTTCTATTTATCCAAAATCACAACATTTCTTACTAAAGATAGTTTAACTATATTTAAAATTTCTTTAGTAAAAAAATTTTAATTTTAAATTTTTCATCATTACTATAAATTTTAAAGAAATTATCTTACTCATTTCTATATTCAAATTTTTGTTTCCTTAATATAACTACTTATACATAATCATTTTTAGTCAAAAATCAAATTTTTTTAAATATTCTTGAGAACAAATAAAAGTATAGTTTTTTTTTAAGTTTTGTTTTTAAATTGCCCACAAACATTAATTTCTAGTTAGGTTAAAACATTTAAGCATAAAAATGATACATGGGTAAGAATTAAAAACTAGAATAACATGCTTGCAGGAATTTTAATATTCTAAGTATGCAAGTATAACAGTCTAAAAACAAGGAGTAAAAAGAAATCACATTTAGTTTTTCAGTTTTTCGTAAAATAGAAATTTCAAAATCTAAAAGGACTTCTAAAATAGTGAATGGTTTTCAAAGAAAATACGCACTAACTTAACATAACACAAATCATAACATACTAGAAAATAAATGGTATAAAATTTTGAAAAGTTTAAACATGCTATAGAAGTAGTGGTTTCTAATAATGTTATAAATTTTTCTAGTATTTATAGGAATTAAAAAAGACACTACTAAAAACATAAACACTAAAAACATTTACTACCACAAACATATCACATATTACATCATAAAACCTCAATCCAACGCATAAACTTGTGAAAATGCATAATAGAAATAGTTCAACTATAATATACACAGCATCAGAGTCCATCACATATGAAAATATTAAATAAAAGCATCACAACACATAAGAAGATAACATAACAACATCACAAACTCAACACAACAATCCTAATCATCATCATCATCATCATTCCAGTCTCTGGATGGCACATAAGGTATATAAAAATGATGAGAGGGCATCTCAGCACTATGATCTCCTCTAATCGCTCTGTCCATGTACTTCTCATAATTCTCCTCATATTCATCATGTTTTACAATATACCTTCAATATTTTCAATCTTACCATCCATACCTCTAACATGCTCTCTGGTAAGACTCACCTTCTTTAAAATCTTCTGTAATAATCTAATTTGTGAATCTCTGGAGGATGATGCATGTGCAGTAGAAGCATGAGCAGTAGAACCAGCAGAAGCAGAAGCACTAGAAGCTCTAACAGATCCTCCTTTCCAGCCAAATACTAAATGTACAGTGTAAGTGTTCATATTATGGTGGTAATAGGTCAATGTGGTTGAAGAACCTCTTCTCATGTTTCAGATTTAACACTAAACTGCTCATAAAGTGAAATAAATCAGAGATGGAAATCCCATACCTGCAGTAGTAGTAGCACTGGCACAGTTCAGAATATAATAAAAAATAATAGCCCCAATATCTAAAGGCTTTCCCTGCTAAATACAATGGTTCAGAACAATTCTCTCCCTTGTAACTTCACTGACATGACTTGAAGGCAAAAGCTTAGATGAGATAGAATAATGTCCTGCCTTTGAAGTGGAATTCAATTTAGACGCTTGAAATTCACTCTTATTTCATTTATAAATCTTCCATAAACCTCTTCCATCAGTAAGAAAGGCCATAATCTCATCTAACACTCCCTTAAAAGGATGAAAATTCGCATAAAAACACGACATGTCAGGAGGTAACTAGTAAAATGTATTAATTACCACAGATGAAAAATCCACTTGTTGCCCCCTAACCATCACCAAATTGTCTTCTGCTGCTCCAAGTTAGCATATAACTCTCTCACCACCGGAATAACTGCAATAGTGGAGAAGCAATAGTATCTTTCCCAATTCCTTCTAGCAATCATCTCCTCAATTTCTGTTTCTAGCTTACTAAAAACTTGTTATGGAATCAATTTTTGTGATGCAAGTGCATCGACATAACGATTGTCAGCTTTAGAAGTGAAAATTTTATCGGAATCAAAATTTTCTTTTCCTTTCGAACATTTTGACTTTGGAGCCATCTCTAAAAATTCACAAAAATTCACCATAAATTTTAATTTTAAACTAAACTTGTTAACTCAACTTCTAAAGGCAAACTCCACTAAATCCAAGCAATTTCTTATGCTTTTCCTCAATTTTTCACCATGAATAGTGATTTTTGGATTTTTCAATAATGTACTCGAAATACATGATGAAAAAAAATTTACTTAGGAGTAGTGATCATACCTTAAGGAACTCAAATCCAGTAAATTTCAATGGAATCAACTCTAAAATGATCCAAAAATTAATGCCCAAGGATCCTATTTCATGAAATCGAGAGGTTGAAGGTGATGGGGATGTTAAAAATGACAAATTTCTGGTTTTTAACTGTTGAAAATCAATTTTCGCGAACCGACGCCTATGAGAGAGACGTACGGCGCTTAGCCGCGAAATCTGGCACTTATGCATCATCGGTTTGGTGCTTAGACGCTAGTGCTCAAAATTTGACATTAAGTTAATTTCATAAAAAATTCGAGTTAATCACTTTTAATCACTTCAAATAATTATTTCTTCCCATAAACACTTCTAATACTACAAAAGTACTCTTTAATCCCAATGATTCAACAAAAATTTCACAGAAATACATACTTATATTTCATTAAATATTAAAACACACTTAACACAAATAATAAATTTCTATCCAAATACTTTGGATAGAATTCTCCAAATACATAAGTTCAAACACATGTAATTAAACACAAACTTACATCATTGAGATGTATCAAACATATGTAAAGTGCAACAAACACAAACTTTAACTAAAATCACACTTAAAACACTAAACACCCAAAATCAAACCACAATACCACACATAATTTAATTCCAATCTCCACTAAGTGGAATATATCCAGAACCACCATTAGATCCATTTAAACCATCTGGAATGTAAATTTGATAAAATAGGCGATTATTAAAAGCTCTTACATCTTCTTCTATCCATTTGTTCTTCAGATTCATCCCTTTATTTGCTTCTTCCTCATGATATGTATGACTGAATTATATTTTGAGTTGCCATCCAATGTGCACTAAATGAGCATTATTTTTATTTACCTTTGCATCAGAAGACTCCACATCGGTCTCGATCTTCGTAATCCTTTTTGTTATTCCTTGGATACTCACAGCTAGAAATCCAATATATAACTGTTGCGCACTATTACAAATAAACTTCTTCTTCTTGGCTTCCTCTTTCTTCTTAACTTCGCTCTCACAAGAAGACATTTTTTCACTCAAAATACTCTTTCAAAAAACTCAGGAATGAGAATAAGAATTGGGGCAACTATTTCATAAATTCAGGGCCTTTTTATAGACTTAAGAAGGCACAAAACATACCATAGACGTGTTAAAACTCTTTAGTAACTCCAAAAAATACTCACCCACGATTTAGGCTTCATGAACCTCATTTTTCAAGTTTTTTATAACTTTGGCGCCTATGCGCCAACCAGCGATAAAACAAAGCATGACATACCCATAAATATGGGTTGCCTCCCACAACGCGCTTAGTTTAACGTCCTGAGCTTGACATACCCAGAGCTTATTCTGAATGACCCAACATCATATTCTCATCAGGATTAGATTGATCAACTGAAAAGTAAGGTTTAAGTCTATGACCGTTCACTTTAAATATTTTTCCAATCTTGGGATCTTGAATATCTACAGCTCCATATGAGTAAACTTTCATTACAATAAATGGATTTGTCCACCTAGACTTAAGTTTTCTAGCAAAAATTTTCAATCTAGCATTATACAACAAAACTTTTTGCCTTGGCTCAAGATTTTTAGTAAGAATCTTCTGATCATGTCATAACTTCTTCTTTTCTTTATAAATCTTTGCATTTTCATAAGATAATTCCTTATCTCTTCAATCTTTTTTAATTGCTACAATCTCTTTTCTCCAGCATCTTTCAAATTAAAATTGAACTCTTTAATAGCCCAATATGCTTTATGCTCAAGTTCAACTGGTAAATGACAAGCTTTTCCAAAAATTAGCTTATTTGGGGACATTCCTATAGGAGTTTTGTAGGCAGTCTTATAGGCCCACAAAGCATAATCCAATTTGACTGGCCAATCCTTTCTATTTGGATTAACAGTCTTTTCCAATATTCTTTTAATTTTACGATTGTATAATTCAACCAAACCACTTGCCTGCGAATGATAAGCAGTAGCAATGCGATGTTTAATATGATATTTCTTTACTAACTTTTCCATAATCGTATTTCTAAAATTACTTCCCCCACCAGTTATGATTACTCTTGGTATCCCAAATCTATAAAATATATTCTTTTTTAAAAAATTTGCAACATTTTGAGCATCACATCAATGTAAAGCAACAGCTTTTATCCATTTAGATACATAGTCTACTGCTATCAAAATGTTTGTATTTATGAAAGATGGAATAAATGGTCCCATGAAATCTAATCTCAAATGTCAAATATTTTAATTTCTAACATATAATTGAGGGGCATCTTATTTCTTCTAGAAATATTACTTACACGTTGACATCGATCATAATTTTTAATATAAAAATTAACATGCTTAAAAATTATAAGCCAATAAAATTCAGGTTGTAAGATTTTAAATGAAGTTTTATCAACTCCAAAATGTCCCCCATAATCATAATTATGACATTTTTGAATAATTTCATAAGTTTCTTCTAAAGGCACACATCTTCAAATAATCAAATCATTTCCTTGTTTATATAAAAATGGGTCATCCAAAAAATAAGTCTTAGCTTCATATATAAATTTCTTCCTCTCCTGATATGTCAAACTATAGGGTAAAATATCACTGACAATAAAGTTTACAATGTTGGCATACCACGGAAAACACCACTCATTAACAGATAACAATTTTTCATCAGGAAAATTTTCATTAATTTCTTATCATCACAAAGAGATTATTTAGTTTCAAGTCTGGACAGATGATCAGCAATTTGATTATCAACACCCTTCATATCTACTATCTCAAAATTAGATTCTTGCAAACGAAGAATCCATCTAATCAATTTTGGTTTTGCATCCTTCTTCTTCATTAAATACTTAATAGTTGAATGATCAGTATGCACTACACATTTAGTTCCAATTAAATATGATCTAAATTTATCAAAGGATAATACTATAGCAAATAACTCTTTCTCAGTAGTTGTATAATTAATTTGAGCTTCATTTAGAGTTTTATTAGCATAGTAAATCACTTTGAAACTTTTATCATATTTCTAACCTAAAACAACTCCAATAGCATAATCAGTATCATCACACATTAATTCAAAAGGTGTTTCCCAATTAGGTGAAACTATAACAGGTGCAGTGATTAATTTTTCTTTTAAAGTTTCAAAAGCTTTTAAGCAATCATCATCAAAGTTAAAAATTACATCTTTTTCCAATAAACGACATAAAGGCTTCAAAATTTTTGAAAAGTCTTTAATAAACGCCTATAAAATCTCGCATGTACAAGAAAACTTCTAATTCCCCTTATATTAGTTGGGTAAGGTAAACTAGAGATCACTTGAATTTTTGTAGGATCTACTTCCATAACATTTTCTGATATACGATATCCCAAAGTAATTCCTACTGCTACCATAAATTGGCATTTCTCTCAATTAAGAACATTATTAGTTTCTTCACAATGTTTCAAAATTTTAGATAGATGTTCTAAACATGAATCAAATGAAATTTCAAACACTGAAAAGTCATTCATAAAAACTTTAATTCCTTGTTCTATTAAATCACAAAAAATTGTCATCACATATCTATGAAATGTAGCAGGGGAATTACATAAATCAAAGGGAATTCTTCTAAAAGCAAATGTACCATAAGGATGGGTAAACATTTTTTCTCTTGATCCTCAAGAGTAATTTAAATTTTGTGGTAACCAATATATCCATCCAAAAAATAAAAGTATTTATGCCCAGCCAGTTTATCCAACATTTGTTCTAGAAAAGGAAGTGGAAAATGATCTTTCTTCGTGGCAAGGTTTAATTTTTTATAATCAATGCATATTCTCCAACCTGTAACTTGTCTTACTGGTATTATTTCATTCTTTTCATTAACAGTCACAGTAACTCCTCCTTTCTTAGGAACACAGTGAATAGGACTAACTCATGCACTATCTGAAATAGGGTCAATAATTCCAGCATCCAACTACTTCAAGTTTTCTTTATTAACAACTTCTTTCATGATAGGATTTAATCTCCTTTGAGGATCAGCCCGAAGTTTGCAACTATCCTCTGTAAGGATTCTATGCATACAAATTGAAGGACTGATTCCTTTAATATCAGCTATTGTCCATCCAAAGGCTCTCTTATATTTCTTCAAAATTTTAAGCAAACTCTCTTCTTCCTTTCAGTTAATTGAGAGGAAATTATAACTGGCAATGTTGAGGAATCACCTAATAATATATACTTTAAATGATTAGGAAGCATCTTTAAATCAAGTTCAGGAGTTTTTCTAATTGATAGACCAAAAGATTCATCTTTTTTAGTCATGCCCAAAATTTCAAAATTTTCATGAACTTAATTTAAATCTTCCTCATAAAAATCTTCAAAATCTTGTAATTCCTCTTCTTGCTTATGTTTCAATTCTTTACTTTTAGATTTTTCTTTATAAGTTGACTTGAAATGACATTCACTCAAATATTTGATAACATCAATCCTATAACATTCATCATCTTTACCTCTTGAAGAATATTTCATTGACATTGAAATATTGAATGTAATAGTTTAATCATTAACTCGCATCTTTGATTCCCCTTTTTTCACATCTATCATCACTCTGCCTGTAGTTAGGAAAGGTCCCACTAAAATTATGGGTATCTCTTTATGTTCCTCTATATCCAACACAATGAAATCAACACCAAAAATTAATTGATCCAATTTCACCAAAACATCCTCTATAATTCCTTTAGGATATGTGATCGAACAATCAACTAATTGTAGAGTTACAGTGCTAGGGGTTATTTCTCCTAATCCAAATCTATTCAATATTGATAACGACATAACGTTAATGCTTGCACCCAAATCACATAAGGATTTTCCAAAAAGTTTGTCTCCAATTGCACATAGAATTGTGAAACTTCCAGGATCTTTAAGTTTTTCAAGAAGCTTTTTATGAATTATTGCACTGCACTTTTCACTAAGGGCAACAGTCTCATTATCTTCAAACTTCCTCTTTTTATTGAGAATATCCTTAATAAATTTCACATAGCTTGGCATTTGTTCTAAGGCTTCAGCAAATGGAATGTTGATTGTAAGCTTCTTAAATATCTCTAAGAATTTTGAAAAATTCTTATCCAATTTTTGTTGTCGAAGTCTCTGAGGAAATGGAGGTGGTGGCATTTCTAAATCAACCTTAGGTGGAGAAATATGTTTTTCTAAACCATTCAGAGCGTCCTCTTTTAGTTTTTCAATTTCTTCTTTCTCTACTTCAGTCTCTTTTCGAACTCTACCTTCCAACTCTCTTCCACTTCTCAACTGAATAGCTTGTACTTGCTCTTTAGTCTTGTCTCATGGATTTATTTAGTATTGCTAGGAAGCGTTGCTTGGGATCTATTATTTAATGAATTGGTAATCTATACCAATTAATTCTCAATATTTCTTATTCTAGCTCCTTGACTTTGTAATTGATTTCCCATTTGTAACACCACTTCTTCAATAGATAACTTCTTCTCCTCAAATTGTGAAGTATTGTTAAATCCTGGAGGATAGGTTGGTATATAATTATTATTCACTTGGTTGTTCCAGTTTCCCAATGGGTTTACTTGGTCGTTCTGCTATTGGTATTCTAGTTAAAGTTTGGATGGTTTATTCAACCTAGTTATAATAATTAGAATATGAGTTATTAGGCTTACTTATAGCATTCAAGTTTTTTGGTGCAGTTTGAGAATCAACCATTTGACCTAATGAATTTTTTTCAATCATAGAAGTTGGCTGAGAAAAATTCATCCCAAATTGGCCTATCTTCCTTGAAATTGCAGTAACTTGATTTGTAAGCATAGCAAAAGTATCATTTTCATGAATGTTGGCTACCTTTTTAGAATTTAAACTTTCAGAAGGCCATTAAAAATAATTAGTAGCCATTTATTCAATTAAAGCATAAGGATCAGCAAACTGTTTAGACCTCAATGAACCACCAACAGCGGCATCGATAATAGATCTAAGAGATCCAACTAACCTATTATAAAAAGTCTGAATTATTAACCAATCTGGTATAGAATTATGTGGACACTTTCTTAAGAGATCTTTAAAATGTTCCCATGCTACATACATAGATTCCCCTTCATACTGACAAAAAGATGTGATATCATTTCTAAGCTTCGCAATCTTTGATGGTGGAAAATATTTAGAAAGAAATTTTTGTGCTAAATCACCCCAAGTTCTGATAGATCTAGGTGCTAACAAATCTAACTAAGTCAAAGCTTTATCCCTCAGTGAAAAAGGTAAAAGTCTAAGTCTAATAGCATCATCCGCAACACCATTGTATTTAAAAGAAGCACACAATTATAGAAAATTGGCAAGATGTAAATTAGGATCTTCAGTTGGTGCTCCCCCAAACTGATTATTAGATACCATCTAGATAACAACAGGTTGAAGTTCAAATGAATTAGCAGCTATAATGGGTGTTGAATACTAACATGAAGTTCATCCATTATAGGGTTAGCATAATCTCTTAAAGGTCTAAATTCTTGATGAATTTCAACATTTTGATGATCTTGATTTGCCATTTCTGGAATATTTTTCTGAATTTTTTATTTTTTTATTTTTTCTGATAGTTCTCTCTATTTCAGAATCGTAAGACACAAGTCATTCAGAACCTGAACTACGCATACACAATTAACAAAATAAAATAAAACACACTAAAAAAAACAATGAAAAGTAAAAAACATAATTTTTCTTTAAATTTTCCTTAAATAAAATTTTAATTAACTTCCCCGGCAAGAACGCCAAAAACTTGATCCCTGAATATTTACCTTTTCGTTTTTCACTTTATACTTCTTCTCAATGATAATATCTCTTTCTTTGCAACGACGCCAAAAACTTGACTCCATCAGATATTTATGCTTATGATTTAGTTATTAAATTATACTTTAATTATTTATAATATGTGATACTCTTGACCTCATTTTTAATGAGGTCTTCTTTTCTCTCTTTAGTACTTAGGATCTAGCCTTAGGCTTTTCCTTTGACTATCTTAGAGGACTAGAAGTGGAACCCACCCTTTAGAAGTCCAAACACATCTTGACTCCTTGCAAACCCCACAAGCTTGATTGTAGACCACTAATCACCTTGAGGGTTGAAATCAAATGTGGAAGTTTAAAGGATGAGTTCCTATAGGACTCTTTGGCCTTAGGACTGCCCCGGGTGGCCTGGTCTGGTGAAGGGCTGACTTACACACACACTACACTCATACACTATAATTTCACACACTTCCTAAAACCACACCAATACCCAACTTGACCTCCTAACTCATGAAGGTGATTCACATGGATGGTCCTTAACCCCTAAGCCCTTGGCTAAGAGGGTTAGGAACAACATAGTGAATGCCTCAAATGAGTCCTTTCATGGCTCATGTGGGCTTGATATGGATTCATGGCTCAACAAAAATGATTTCATTCCACTTACATTCACCCAATCTTCAATTTTCCAAATTTTCAATTTTTGACCCCCAAGACCCCGGACCCGCCTAGCCTACCCAAAACCCTTGAAATTACCCAAATTTTTCAAAAAAATCTCCAAATCACCCAAAATTCCTCAAGACCAATCCTAAACATTCCCACATTACTCAAATTGATCATTCATAGCCAAAAATACCAAAAATTCCAAAAATACCCCCAATACCCTCCAAATACCCAAAATGCCCCTCTTAACCCAAAAATCAAAAAATTCAGAAAATTCCCAGAAAATTCCAGAAAATCTCAAATATTCCTAATTTCATTTTGTTCAACTATACCATGGGCCAATTTTGTCAATTTACCCCACTTTTGTCAAAACCCCCAATTTGACCCATTTTAACCCAAAGTGAACCCAATGTCAAACCAAACCTACCCAATTGACCCAAATTCTGGTCCAATTCAATTTTAAACTTCAATTAAACATCCCCAACACCAATCTAGACCAAATTCAAGTCCAATTTGATTGGCATCTGAATCCAATTTCACTTTTGACCTTAAAGCCCAATTTGGACCCATGACCCAAACTTAGCCCAAACTAACCCAATTCAACTCCAAATAACCCCAAACCTTTTATAAACCTTCCTTAACATCCCCACAAACAAAAAACTAACATGATTTACCCAAAATTTGGACCCAAACCCCACTCAAATTCAACCCAAAACCAAAAAGCCCAATTTTGACCTAAACTCTAACCTAACCCAAATAAGCCCAAACCCCAAAATCAAAACCCAACCAAAGTCAAAACCTCTTTGAAACACTCCCATAAACATTTCCCAATATTAATTTTACATCAATTTCAACCCTAGCCCAACATTGGCCCAAATTAGCCCAATTTGACCTACATTGGCCCATGTACCAAATGAACCCAAATCCAACCCAATTCAAGCCCAAATCACCTCAAATTTATTCCAAATCACTCATGAAACATCCCTAAACCAAACCCAACAATTATTTGGCCCAAACTTCTACAAAATTCCCATCCATGAATTCATTCTTAAACCTAAAGGCCCATCCCTTTTAGCCTTCCTAATAGCTCCATCAAAAATGACTTCAAAAGGCCCAAAATTCATCCAAAGCCCACATGACACTTCCCTCCTCATCCATTTAATCAAAATCACCCCTAAGTTTCAAGATCATCATTAAACCATTCCAAATCAAGCTTCATGAAAATTCTCCACCAAAGTACCAAAAATTCAAAACCTTCTTTCATGTAAATGACCAAGCTTTATCCCAAGCCATATGTGAGCCAAAGACAAGCCATGTACAAGCCATATGAAGCCATGGAATGTTTGACATGTGACCAACCCATTAATGTCAAAAGGGGGCCCCTCTTTCTTAAACCTTCATTAAGCTTTTTAACCCCTTCCATGCTACACACTAAACCAAGATTAGCCACATCACTTTGGATGGGGACTTCACCACCCCTTTCTAGATGATGCAAATGATCCTCTCTCAGCCCAAATCAGCCATGGGGAGGTGAACCTAACCCAAAATCATGGCTTGGACCAAATCGAAGCCAAAATGGCCTCTCCCCCATACCATTTTAATCCAAGCCCTTTACACGTGTCCATGGCCGATCGATCGCACAAACCTCCAGCTCCGACCCACTGGACTCGAGGGTGACCCATGCCTGCGAGCCAGCCACACGGGTCGCCGGAAAACGCCATGGCCGAGACCTCGGGAGGAGCCAAATTTTGGAATTCCACCTTCGCTGAGCTGCCTCACTCCAAATGGCCATTGCAGCTGTTCTTCTCCTCACCAGAGCAGCTGATCCCAGTCCCTACTCCCCCTGGGAGGCCCTCCAGTCTCTCCTATTTAAACCCCACCTCTCTCGGCCATGGAAGAGGTGCTGAACAAACCTTAAGGAAATTCTGCCAAAATCACTCCAGACTCTCCCCACACCTAGAGCACTTGATCCCCACTGTCCTCCTGCCCTAATCCCCACTAATTGAGCTCAATTTTGGAGCTCAATTGTCAGGCTAGAATAGGACATTCCCAAATCCTTCACCAAAGTCAAATTAAACTCACCTACACCTGCACAAGGTCAAGAGGAGAAGCTCCCCAGTGAAAGCCCCCTCTCCAGGCCACCCATCTGTTCTAGACTCCAAGATTTGTAATCGGCTGTGGTCGAAATAATACCTGGACAGTTCACCAGGCTAGGAGACTTCATCTGGAGCTTGTTTGGACTCAATCAAAGGTGACACAACCCTCAGATCGAAGCCACACTTCTCTGAGCTAAGGTATGAGCTAACCCTTTATCTCGAGCCTCTGGAGATTATCTATTCCAGATGATTTAATTTCAATGCATTATCACCGTATAGATGTGTTCGTCTCTTCAAGACGAATCTATAGATCACAAGAACACAAAAATCCGTTGAGAAATGAGTGAGTTCTTAGGATTTTAGTGTGGACGGTTCTTGGGCTAGGAGGCTTGGGGACGATGAACGGATGCCGTTCATTCAATACACGCGTGGGCGGACGACTCAGATGGCGTCGGACCAGGAGATGATACGTGAACCGCGGGCCGCGTGGCGCTGAGTAGGATGGCGGCGTCGAACCAGAAAGAGCCGCGTGGCTGTTCGGGGATGCTAAGGTTGACGCGGCGCCGATTCAGATAAATAGAAAAATAGGCATTTTCTTATTTATTTAATTCCCTAAACTTCAAAAATACATAACTTTGTGTAGAAAAATCAGAAAAATAAAATAAAAATACCCTCTTGCTTAGTGAATAGAGGAGAATAATGTGGAAAAGAAATCATTTAATTTTATTGAGTATTTGATTTTTAATAATTTATTTACTCTCTGCACTATTTCAATCCTCCATGCATGTATACAATTCACCATGGCATGAGACCATAGAACTTTTGAAGCCTCTGAATTTGGGAACATTCCCTGAATTTTCCAAAGTCGAGGCCACCCTATGAAGAGTTATTGATTTTTCAATTCTAGGTCACTATTCTGAATATTTTAATTCCAATAATTAGCATGTTGTGAAATAAATTCTCGGAAAATTTGAGGATGTTTCTTATGACCGAGAGGACTCTAGGAAAAATAGGTTTTGAATTAATCCACTTGGAATAACCACTAATTGGCTTAAACACCCAAAATAGGTCCTTAATTAATTAGAGCTAATCATACATCAAATTGACTTGAAATCAATTCTCCACTGACCTTTAGGATCAGTGGAACCCACCATAAAAATTTGAAGTCAATTGGACTTGGTTAGCCCTACCAAATGGGTTGATTAAGCCATTTAGCCAACTTAAAATTTAAAAATTCATAACTTTCAAAATACTTTTCAAAAATTCACCAAATTGGTTTTGGAGCCTCTCTGATATTAGGGGAACTTAAGAAAATTAAAATTACAATTTTCTAAAAAAAGTTGATTTTTTGCATTATTTTAATATTTTAATAATTAAAAATAATAAAAATCACAAAAATAATAAAATTCACCAAAATGTCATATTTTGAATTTTAATCACTTAGGAACAAACCCCATATTTTTCTTAAGTCTCTATGATGAGATATTAAATTTTAAAGCTTAAGGTAATTTTAAAATTAAAAAAAATATATTTTCTAGTATTTCCACTAAAATAATTCTAATAAATCAAACAAAAATCAGAAAATTATAAAAATTGGTTCCCTGGTTTCCTTGATATCAGAGAGATTTTTGAAAAATATAAAATTCAGTTTTCAATCTTTATTTTATTTTTAAATTAATTAATACTGTAAAATTCAAAATAATTATAATAAAAAGAATATAATTCAAAAAATCACCAAAATTGGCCCAAGTGGTCCTCTAGTAATTAGAAATGTCCCATAATTTTTTTAAGGTCAGAAACTTTCCCTTGGTTGTATTATTAAATTTTCCTTGAAAATCTCTATTTTCTTCCAAAAATAATTACATAAATAAATTAAATACAGAAAAATCACATTTTCTCTTCTAATGTCTTGATTGACATATGAGTGAAGTCACATCAAAATTTCAAACTCATTTGAACTCAATTTAGTGAGTTATGAAATTAGTAAGTTTAAAGGGCATAATAGTAATTAAAATTTTAACCTATAATTAAAAATTTTTAGGTTTAATTAAAAGGGTGGGTAAAATATTTGATACTAAGTTGATTTTGGATGTTTGAAACTTAGGTAATTAAAGGGTAGAAACCTACCAAACAATTTAAAAGTACTTAAAATAAACCTTAATTAAATAATTGTTTAAACTTGGAAGAATAAAAATTTGGAATTATTAAAATAGGGATATTGTTGGGAAGAAATTTATTCTTTAATCTAAGAATCCCTAAATTAATCACCTCAATAATATTTAATTCCTAATTAAAATGATAATCCAAATTCAAAATTTAAAATGCTAAAAGACTTAATCATTAAATTAAATTAAAAATTAAAACATCTAAATTAAATCCTTTTAAAATTTCAATTAAATTAATACTTTAACAATTAAAATTAAATCATCCTTAAAGCATAAAAAATATAAATAAAATATTAAATTAAAATTAAAAAAAATTAAATTAAATTAAATTAAAATTTAAATTTAAATTAAAATTAAAAATAAAACCAAATTAAGATTTAAATTAAAATTAAAATGAAATTAAAATTAAATTAAATTAAATTAAATTAAATTAAATTAAATTAAATTAAATCACATTAAATTAAATCAAAACATATTAAATTAAGTTAAATAAAAATAATAAAATCAAGTTAAAATAAAATTAAAATTAAATAAATAAAATTAAATTTAAACTAAAATTAAACCAAATTAAATTAAATTAATATTAAATTAAATTAAACTGAATTAAATATAACCTCACCAAAGACATAAAGAATTCAAAAGTAAATCTAAAACAATTTGAACACTATTCCAAACTTAAACCATTAATTGAAATTAAATTAAAATCACAAATCACTTGAACATCGGTTTGCCCTCAAGAACTCTTATTGTCATAACTCCTAAATGGAGTGTTAAGTGAAGTATTACTTCACTCATAGGATGTTCAAACATCCTAGTTCACTGAGCAAGAGAACAAAACTTAATTAAACCTCGGATGATTACTTCACTCGATTAATTAAATCCATTTGGACTTAAAACAATTCTAGCAATATTGAAAAGATGTTTAAGATTCGTCTTAAGCACTTCCTCAATATGATAGGATGTTTATAAGAAAATCGTCCTCAAACTAAAACACAAGAACCTAGACGTCATAGGAGATGACTAGCTATAGGATTAGGAACTTGGTAGAAAACCATAACCCTTCCCTTAGCTTTACCTAGGAGCTTGCTTTAAATGCTTAAATATTCTAAATTGTGTTTAAGTGCAGCCTGGGATGACGGGAAGACCCTCCAGGTACGCTTTTATTTGGTTGCAATTTACTTTCTTGCAATTTACTTTATTGCAAATGCACTTTACTTTTCTTGCATGATAAACAACTGTTGCATGAAAACTCACACCTTTAGGGTAGCCCCTAAAACTGAAACCAAAACTAAATTAAAAGTCATTACAAGATAAAATTCACCGTCACAAAATTTCAAAATATAAAAAAACTCAAAATTTAATCACAAACAGAATACAAAACTACAATTATAACTAAATTAAAACGTCTTGTTGGATGATCGGGAATACCTCGGATGATGTAACCTACGTGTTGCTAACGGGATTTCCTACGGTCTAAATGAAAGTGTGGAACTCATTTAGTTGAGTTTAGCAAATTCATCTGGACTAAGTGAATCCGATAAAATAACGATGCCGGAAGGATGGAACCGTGGGATCTTAACCGGTGTTGTTATAATCAACTTTAAGATTTGTTTCAATTAAAACATAAAAAACACTTGGACTTTAAGATTTCTAAAACCAAACTCCTCTCTTCTCTTTTGATTACAATTTTCTAAAACTAAACCATCTGCAACAACAAGGAGCTCGGAGCATGGTGGGCAGCACGGCCATCGTCATCAGCAAAACCTGAGTCTACTTCAGCAAAACTTTCTTAGAATTAAATAACCGAGCCATAGGATTTCGAGGTAGTTTGCCTAGTGCAACATAAATCCTCAATCTTTTTGTTAGGCATTTGCATTGCAAATTAAGCCTTAACCAGTCTTAGGATTCCGAGGTAGTCGTCTGATACGACATAAACCCTCACATCTTCGAGGCTATTTTGTATGATCATGTCATACGAACATAAGTCCTAATTAATAAAAATTGGCAAGATCAAAACATTAAATAAACATTAGGACTTTCCTAAATTCAAGCCAAACGATAGGATAGTCGGGGAATTACCGAAGTTCACTTTGAATCTGTAATTTCTCCTGCATTTCTTCCTTTGAATTCCCAAAACAAAATGTTCCAAATTTGATATATTCCCTATTGAAATTCTAAAATTCAATCCCTTGAAAACTTAAACTTTGAGATTCTTGAGAGCAGAACTACTGATTATTATCGAGAGTTTTCTTAGGTGATTCCCGTCACTTAAGATGTAATTAACTATAGGGGCTTGCCCTTATAGGGAATTTTAAGAACCCGAGTAATATAAACCACGCTTAATTCATTTATATTAAGGAGGGGAATTTGTCGGCTTATAAAATTGGTTAGCAGACCAAACGGATGTCATAAATCTTCTAGTTTATTTAATCGAGCCCCATCACCAAACAATGTATCTATTCTTCGGGATAGATACACGGTTTGTGATGCGGTGCTCGTTTATATAAACTATCTGGGATGTGAGGTCGGTTTGATTTCATATCTTAAAATTATTTTCAAAATCAAATACTACTTTCTAAATCATATATATATATTTAAATTAAAATTAAAATCTAAAATTCACCGACAACTTCTGTTAGGTGATCCCTTTTCAAAATAAAACACATAACTTAAAAATATGCCGACAGATACTACACAAGTATACGTATCATTTATCAAGTTATATAAGACTTTTTGATTAAGCGATGAGATATTAAACCCACAGGGAAATGTCTAAAATTTTAAAGAAATAATAAAAATAACTTTTTACTTTTCAAAATGATTTTATAAAGTAAGTTTTAAGATATAAAGTTTTTCAAATTTGTTTTTGGTATTTTTTGAATAAAAAGTAAAACAAACAATGAAAATTAACACAATTATAAAATAGTATGAAAGTAAATGAGAATAAAATATATTTCTCCTCTTTCAGTGAATCAGTAATAATTATGGTATTTCATTGTGGAAGTATCTAAAATGTGTTGTGCCAAATAGAAACAATTATATTCTTTATACTTACTTATTTCTATAAAGAACATTTATTAATTTGATGATTTCAAATCTTGTAGATGGGTTATGTAGGGAAGATACTAGCTCTCACTCTAGAGTTCCTTCGATTCCCTCCACCTGGGGGCTAACATCTCATAACAAAATTTTTCACATCAAACCAAATTAGGGGGCTTTAGCCTGTCACTCTAAAGTCCTCTAATTTTACTCCCCATTAAAAGCATATCTTCCTATTTATTCTCACCCAACCTTATGAACTATAATTCTCATTCATACAATTGCATGTGATTCTTTCTATTTGCTGATTGAGACAATACCGAAATGGATCCTACATAATCTCCCAACAAATTTTAACATCTTAATAGGACAAATCAAGAAGTAGATGAAGTGTAAGGTAGTCAATAATCACAACTTATTCCAACATTGAAATTCAATACTTCACACAACTTCCTTCCATAATTTAATTACTTCATCATGTAAATGGAAAAAGATAAAGAAAAAACTCAGAATCCATGGAGAAAACACAATCACAACTTGATCTTAAAGTAGAAATAATACTGAAACACAACAAGTCTTACTTTAAAACCAATGTAAAACAAAGTTAAACACTTATTTGAAAATCCTCTCCCTAAGACTCTTGAAGTTTCTTTAAAACTTTGCTTTGCCTTTACTAGACACAATAGTGGTTGGCACCCAACTCTGTTAACTCCAAATCTTTATTCTACTCTTAATAAAAACTAGATACAATTAATAATAAAAGTGGTGAAGTGGAAGATGTGCTCTCAATAACTCTCTAACATAAACTTGACTCTTAACACTAATCACACCATCCAACAACAACGCTTTTTCTGATTTTCAAGTCTTCTTTTTAAAATTTTCCAAAAGGTACCTTAGTGTCTCTCCAAAATGTGTCTAGATTCAATGAATCCATCAAGAATGCATCCATCCGTTCAAATTTTAAATGATTTTTTGCACTGATGGGAAGTTAGTGAAGTAAACTAAAGGATGCTTCAAAAACCCCATCAAATTTGAGCCCAAATCAAATAAAATTCGTCACTTTAACTGAGGTGCCTATGCGCCAAGGGTCCGATGCTTAGCCGCCAAAGGTCAATGTTTCACACTATATATTTTAGGTATATCAATGTATGAGGCACCAAAAATATGTTGGATTTTTTATATATTTTTTGTACTCATTTTTTGTACTATTACACTTTAAAGTAAGATATTTTCACGTTTTGTTGCAGGTATAATGATTTTAGGCATTTGGAGCAAAACAAAGTGAAAAGTAATGAAATTGGAGCGAAAAAATGTAAAAATGAGAAAATTGTATTCTAGCGCCGACGGTGTAAGAATTGGCACTGGCGGCGCCTTTTTATAGAAAACCCTAGGGCACCGACGACACCTAAATAGAGCGTGGGCAGTGCCCAATGTTGGTGGAGGCCAGATTCAATGTATTTGGATGATTTTTGGAGGGATTCTTGACGCATGTTTTGGAGAATTTGTTTTTAGGCTATTTCAAAACAAATTTGGCTCCAGAAAACAGTAGTAGACGAGGGTGTGAGTGTAGGAAAAGTGTGTGTGAGTGTGGAGAGGTCAGAGTTATGTAATTGTAGAGAGTTTAGAGTCTAGGTTTTTGTGTAAAAGTTTTTTTTTTGTGAGGGATTCTTCTCAAAGAGCTGTAGGAGGAGGGGGAAAGTGAGAGAATGCTTCTTCCTTACTATTCTAAGAGATAATTGTGTGTTGTTGTGAAGAGAGAAAGAGATTCAAAGGAACTTTAAGTGATATGCTTAGGGAAGAAAATGAGAGAAGTTGTGTTTACTTTTTATTGGTTGTATGTCTTTGCTTTTATATATATAATCCTTATTTTATCTTCTTTTCCTTATGAATTTTGAGTAGATTTCTTCGTCTTCCTCCTTATAATGATAAATGGTGAATTCATGATTTAGATTGGACGTGTCATATGAATGTTAAGAAATTGTGATGATTTTTCACTTCGTACTTTATTTAATTTTTTATCTTGCAAATTAAATTGTAAAAATATGTTTTGAAACATATGATCAGAAAGGACTATGTGTTCCATAGCAAAAGTGAAGATTACCTTCATGTCCATGAATAAATGTAGTTCATGGGGGTTGGGTGCTAATGAATAAGAAAATATGGTTTATTAGGCATAGAATTAGAGGTTTTTGGGTGACAGACTAAATCTCCAATTTGTTCCTAGTGTTTGGAAACTAAAAAGAGAGTTAGCCTTTAGGCGAAGGGAAGTGGGAGTTCTGGAGTGAGAGCTAATATCCTCCCAGCCTAACCACAAATTTAAGGACTAATCCTGGGATTAGCCAATGTTCTTTATAACACTCGGAAGAGGGTAAATAATATATATGCTCCTATTTGACACAATACAAGATTTTCACTAATCTTTATCTTTCAATCACCATAACATCTTTGTAGGGGGGGACACTTTCTCCAAATTTAAACCTTTCAATTCAAACTTAGTGTAGTAGTAGTTAAATTCAATTTGAAGTTTAGAAAATATTTTAGTGATCTTAGAATCTTTAGTATCTTTAAACTTTAGTAACTTTACTATTTACTTTATGTGCATTGTAATTTAAATATTTGATTTCTGTGCTACGCTTTAAAGATTTGCTTCCTCCATGTGGGATCAATAACCAAGACTCTAGTAGAGCTGTATTACTAGAGCGATACATATACTTTTTTATAGATTGGCTGCTTTCTTATTATACTAATTATATTTTGTGACTGAACTAAAAATACTTATAAATACTTATTTAAGACAACTGCAATCAATGTACCCTTAGGGTTTTGTCCATTTGACGCTTACTATAAAATCAAGAATTGACCAATGCTTTTACCCATGGGTTAATTAAGACATAAACGCTGAGTACAGTTTAAAACATTGAATATACCTAAGGCAAGTGGGGTGATCATCTCAACAATGTAGAAAATCCAAATGAATTGGGGGTGTTCCAGGAGATCTTAGGTATTTTAAAATTACATTTTGGAGCTTTATGAGATTTTGGATATTCCAAAGAACATTTGGGCTCACTATAATTAGTTGAGGAAAATCATCATAACAAATATAAAAATCACTAAAGTTAAAGGAAAAAAAATGAAACTCATAAGCACCCACAGAGATATGATTTGGGCCCCTTTAAATAAAAATATGTTAATAAGAAGTATATCGCTACAACTTAACCTACAGTAATACACAATGGTTAGAGGTATGGGCCTTGGACATTGTGCTCAAACCCTTTTGGCAACTAGGGATATTCAAAATATGGCCACATATGGCTCATCGAGCTGGTGTATAAATTGAAGGTGATAGTGGTATGACAGATGTTGTGAAAGGCTTCTGATGCTATAAAACGAGATTGCATTCTATTTCTCAAACTTGATGACTTCATGAGGGTACGAGATTGGTAATACTAACCTCCAATATCTGGTAAGAAGTTGCCCTTACTTCTTCGGGTTGTTGTTGGCTTTAGTCTAATAATGTGTCTGACATATGAAGTGTTTGATTTACAAAATATATAAGATAAAAAAAGAATATACATGTCTTTTGATAAAACTTTTATTTTTTTACTATAGTTTAAATTATTTATATGCATGGCAAATTAGGAATTTTAGGAGTTACTTTTGGCAAGTTCACTTGTCAGTCACATGAGCTAAGAGTTGCCATCCTCTTCCTCTAATAGTTTTGTCGCTAGCTTTTATTTGATATTGGGTCTCACATATTTAGATTGTTATTTGTTGCCTACAGATGTCCCTCAAGAATATTGGGCCAATGGTCTTGTTTCAGCCCAGCCCTAGCTCAAACTCGTATACCAGCTCTGATCTTTCATATATGTGCCACCTGACCTTTTATGCACATATTTTTAATCTTTTGGGTTTGTTTAATTTTTGTAATATTTGCATGCCATACTTTTGATTCTTTAATACAAGGCATTAAAGACAGCAGGTACGCGCTACTGCTTTCTCCATTATTCTACTTTATTTACTGTATTATGTTATATGTGTTATATTTATGTATAACCTATTATACCTATAAAAGACACCCATGATAGATAATAGTAGGAAAACTATTTAGGAGGAGCACTACAACAATACAAATTTCATCAGTTTGAACACACCTTTTAAAACCCAAAATCACCACAAGTAAGCAGCTTGAAGCTAGCTGTCTGGAGGCAAGGCAAGGGTCCAAGCGGACAGAGGACTACTTTAGACGATGGTCAAGTCTTAACATGAAGTGAAGGATAAACTTTAACTAAACTTTTTTTAGACTTAAACAACCATAAACCCATAGGAATTTGAGGTTGTCTATCTAGTATGACATAAATCCTCATACTAACTTTAGGATTTTGCACAATCATCTTGTGCAGTATAAGTCTTAACTCTTTTAGGATTCCAATATTGTTGGTTTGATACAATGTAAATACTCCCATGTTCCTATTAAGTTCGCATGATTATATATTATGCAAGCATAAGCCCAAACTTTAAATAAATGGTAGAAGTAAACATTAAGTAGTATCATTTCAAAGGTGTAAATCAAACAAATGGATAGCTTGGGAAGTTATTCAGGTTCGCCTCAAAATCCATGACATCCCCTAGTTCTCGCTCCTTGACCTAAAAAACAAATGTTCTCATTTAGTCCATTCCCACTCTAATTTTCCTACAAACAACCGTGAAAACTCAAGTTTGAGTTCTTAAAGACAGAACCTCTGATCATTATCGAGAGTTTTCTTAATGACTTCAGTCATTTAAGATGTAATTAACTATAGGGGCTTTCTCTTATAGGAAATTAGGAACCCAAGTAATATAAAACCTATCTAATATGTATATTAGATTGGGGAATTGTTGGTCACAAAATTTACAGACCAAACAGATATTATAAATTCTTTAGTTTATATAACCAAGCCCAATGTCAAGTGATATACTTGTCTTTCGAGAGGGTGTGTTGCTTGCAGTGTTGCCCTCAATTATTTAAACCATTAAATATATGAGATCTATTTGGTCTCATTTTATGAAATTAAAATACTATTTTAAAATTAATATTGTATGTATAAACTAAATTATGGTGATTGATAGTACAAATTTTCTTATAATAGTCACATGTGAGAATATTCTTCCAGACTTTGAGCATGAGAAGACATATGAGAGTATAAAGCTCAACTTTCAGAGCATTGTGAACTACCGTTTCCTGTCACTATAAGCTTCTTTCTACACAATTTTCTTCTAACTTCAGTAAACACATAATGAGTAGAAAAAAGAGGTTTATCACAGGATCCTCCCTCTAACTTCATCTAATTCCTTAGTTCCACTAGGAATTTGATATTTCTCTTCTTCACGATGATGAATTTAAACACCACGATATCATGTGTATACACATCATAAACATATCCAGTTGTAACCATTACTATTTCAAGGTGTTTAATATTGATAGTTAGCTCTTGTTGGCGAAGATCATGTGGTTTGGTTTCAGGCTCAAATAACTCTCTCGCATTCTCAGTGTTGGAATAAATTCTCTTGCAGCCTCTAAAATTTCCTTAGTTTTTTTGTAGAGCAAGAAATTGTTTCCTACTTCAGTAGTCATTAAGTTGACTAGGCTTGACATAATCATATGTTCTTGAACAATTTGCAATAGTTAGGATCATCGAGCTCAGAAACTATGCCCACTCTCTTGAGATATTCCTCTTTCTTTTTTAAATAATGTACATTAACAAAAATTGGGATCATTGAAGAAAATTATGATAATTGAGTTTATGATTTATGATAGAGGATGAGAGTTCAAGGGCTATTTGGATGAAATATCTAGTATCTGATATAGAACTAACTTCCAAAGTAGAACTAGATGTATCCATTCCATACTTGGTCATGAACTTATGCATGTTTAGTGATTGTTGTTTATTTTTGAAATGGAGTCCAATAGCTAAAATAAGTATCATAAAAGGGTCTGAAAGATGGTTAGTGGGATTCAATGGTTATAGGGAGAATTTTAAGTGATGATCAGTTGTTAGGACGCTCCAGTTGCTGTAAAAGTGAGTGAAACAATAGAATGCTCAGATATGTTGGATCAAAATGTTCAGTGATGGAGTTGGATGTGAGGAGATGAGCCCTATGAACTCTTTTGATCTTGATTGTGAGGAGAAGAAGTAGTGATGTCATGGAATAGTTGGAGACGAGACTCCTAGTGTTTGTCGACGAAAGCTCTATAGATCTTCACTGGTTTTGTGGCTAATGCGTATCAGAGGGATGGAGATGGAGACACCGCTGGAGACAAAGACATCGAAGATAGTGTCTAAGACAGTTAATGGAGACACCGCTGAAGGTGATGAGAATCGAAGCATCATTGTAGAGGCAGTCAAGATGAAGAGAACGCCTTCATATGATATGTAGAGAGACCACGACACTCTTCGACCTCAAAGATAAGCAGCAACTTTGACAAGGATTAATGATGAAGAAGAATTCTAAGGTCACAACTCTGATTCCATGTATAAAAAAATATGGGAGAGAGTCTGTTGACCTCAATTTTATAATGGTCATCAAGAAAGAAAGTTTATCAATAGCGACCTCCTAAATTTTACCAAGAGACAACAAACCCCTAGACCTAGGGTGAAACCTTGACAAGGTCATTTTACACAAATCCAGTGACATCTTGGATTAATCAAATTAACAATGACAATGCAGACATTAATTAATTAAATAGGAATTATTTGATAATTTGATAATATCAAATTGACCAAACATTACCAACCCTAGTTAAACCTAGATATGGTTACCAAAACTAATAACCCTGTGATTAAATTAATCATGATAAGGTTAAATAAATCATTTGGGTCAACCCTGAACCTAAACTGATCAATCACGATCAACCCAGGTGAATTTATGACCAAAAAGTCAACTTTCGTCAAAATGGTCAATTTTAAACTCATTGACCCAACAGGTCAACTTTTAACCAAAAGGTTAACTTTGGTCATAATGGTCAATTTCAGACCCGTTGACCACCCCATTGACCCAACAGGTCAACCTTTAACCTAAAAGCCAACTTTGGTCAAAATGGTCAATTTCAAAACCATTGACCACCCCATTGACCCAATAGGTTAACTTTTGACCAGAAAGTCAACTTTTGTCAAAATGTTCAATTTTAGACACATTGACCCATCATGTCAACTTTTGACTAAAAATTCAACTTTGGTCAAGGTTTTCCGTACTTGACCCAATGATCACTCTATTGACCCAAATGGTTAACTTTTGACTTAAAAAGTCAAAATTAACAAAAATCATCAACCCAATACCTAAAGACCACCAAGCTTACCTCATTGGTCACCTTTGACCAAAAAGTTAATTTTGGTCAAAATGATCAAACCATGACCCAACGATTATTGCATTGACCTTATTTATCATTCTTTGAAATAAATAATCAAAATTTGATCAAAAAAATCCATGCATGATACAAAGACAATCACCATAGCCCCATTGTTCAACTCTTGACCTAGAAAGGGTAAAAATTGGTCAAAATGGCTAACCTGTGCCCCTTTGATTACAAAATTAATCCTAAAGATAGACATTGACATAATCAACTTGACATTGATCAAAATGATCAAAATTTAATCCAAGTGTCACCACATTGACCACTGGATTAACCTAAACTCTAAAATGGTCAACATAACCAAATTAAACCCTTAATGTCAAAATCTTTAGACTTTATGACTAACCAAACCATGACAAGGTTAGGGAATTCACATTAGTTACCCTTGAACCAAAATGGGTCAACTTAAGTCAATTTGGGTCAAAATTGGTCAACCTTAGTCAGCATGTATCAAATTTGGTCAAAATACCCAATTTTGGACAAAAAATGATTAAATTAATCAAATAATTAATCCGAAAATTATTTTGATTAATTTTTTTGGCTATAAATACAATTTCCAACATTTTTGAATAATTACATAATTAATTTAAAAATGGAATTACAATTAAAAAGCCATAAAATAAAATTTGGACACATGAATTCACCCATGACATAATAAATGGTTTTAAATTTTTAACCCCATTAATGACATCATGAGTGATCTCATATGGGTTACACATAACCCATGAGATCCACTACAAATAAATTAACATATTAAATGACCCATGACATACCATTTAACCATGGTTAAATACATCATCATGACACTATCATGAAGGAGGATGGAGTTCCTATACCAACTCTTAAAGAATGACATGGATGAGTCATCACTCACCTCACAAGTTATCCAATGAAGAAAACCTTAGCTTAAGTCATCCCCACATCATGAGGTGACATCATATATACCAAATTTTGAAAATAAAAAAGGACAGAGAATTATGTGTCATTCTCTATTAAACGTAAAGCATGACTCACCCTCCTCCTTAAGGTGAGGTGGCTGGTCATCCTAATGGTTTATCACACACCTCCTAGGCTACCCAATAGAAAAAGAAGAAAGCTTAAACCCATCCCATATCATGGTTAAGTGAAATCAAAAGGAAACCATACATGAAGTGAGTAAGATGGGTAATGTGTCATCTTCTTTTATAATTCACCAAAAGAATTCATGGTCTACCTAGGGGAATTGAATTCAACAAGGTTAAGCTTGCCTTATCCACCTCGTTGGAGAACAAATGAGGAAAGGGAAAGCCACAAACTCAAGGTGAACCATAGGTAAACCTCATAAGGTTTACCCTTGGAAACTTCAACCCATCTTATCCATAGCTCAAGATCTTATCCAAAGATCATTATGAGCCTAATGCCAGCTCCCCAAGCAAGCTTAAGCTCATCCTAGCCATTCCCATGGCTATAAGTAGGGCCAAACCCGAGAGCACCCAAGGAGGAGATTGAGATAGGAAATAGAAAACCACTGCTCAAATCCTTAGACACTCAACACCAAAAATTTTCTTTAGGGCCTAGGCAATTGATCATTCATCAATCTAAGTTATGAAACCAACTCAATCCTCCTAATTTGGCCAACCTAAAAACCCCAAAATAGGACAAATTTTGGGCTTGAACTGAAGTTATCTAAAACTTCAAATTAACCATCCCATAAGCTTCCTAGGACATTACGAAAATAAGCCCAATCAAAATTGGCCATCCTCATAGCCTCTTAGCCATTGATCGATCAAGCCCATTTAAACTGAAACACTTCGAGGACAAAGTCATATACATACCCGATTTCACCTCAAATTGACTTGGGGAAAAGCTTTCTGAGGTCGAGATGAAGTTTCACAACCATTCAATTTGAGTTTACATCAACTGAGGCCAAGGTATGGTTCTTCACACCAAACCCGAGCTCAGACTTGGTCTATAGTAGGGTTAGCCAATTCAAAACCCATACAAATCCATTTGGATATGTTCATCTCCTCCAGATGAAACTCTAGGAACAAAAATCACTCAATTACATCAAGAATCAAGTAAGATCTTGTCTCTGGAACATGGACGGTCTGTGGGAGAAACCAGAAGGAGGAAAATGCATGGATGTTATCCATTCCCGTTTTTTGGGAATGGACGACCAAGATTAAATCCCTGCGGATCCGCTGTTCGGATCCCTACAGAGGATTAAAAGCATTTTCACGCGCACAAGGACACACGTTTTCCTTATAAAATTTTAAGTTAATTTGTATTAAAATAAATCCAGATTAACTTTAAAATCATCAAAAATACATATCTTTGCACACAAAAATCACAAAAATATAATAAAAATACCTCTGAACTCAGGGCAACGAGGAGAACAATGTGGAATTGAAATTTTAAATTTTTGATTTATTTTTTATTTTTAATTAATTAAATACTCTCTAGAGTATTTTAATTATTAAAATTAATTATAATTCAGAAAAATATGAAACTTTGAGGTATTAATCTTCAGATACTTAAGAAAAATCTTTGATTTTTCCAAGGATTTGAAAATTCTCTAAGGTAACATTTCCTAATTTTCTTGAGATTTTGAAATTATTTTAAATAATAATTCTAAAAATCATAAAGCAGAAAATTTAAATTCGCAATTATTTAGAAATTTAGGGGAACAAATCTAAACCCTAAAATAACAGATTTTAACCTTTGGAAAATTCAAAATGACATTTTCTTATTAGGATTAAAATTGTAAAATTTGAAAATATAAAAAAACCCCTAAAATATTTTAAGAAAATTTTGAAACTCTTTATCTAACTCATGCCACCATGAGTTAAGATTGAGTTCAAACACTCAATGGACTCAAATATAAATTTAATTAGGATTAATCCTATATTAACCCTAGTTAACTCAATTAATCCTTAATTACATTAGGATTAAAGATAAAATTAAAATTTAATTTGGTTTAACCATGCACATTAAGCCTAATAAATTCTTCTTTAGCCTTCCTTACATTAGGCTAAGGATAAAATCAAACTTTAATTAAGCTTAAAACATCACTAGGATTAATTAAACCCAAGTTAACTACAACTTTAGGTTCAACCCTTACCAAACCTAACTCAACATATCTAACTTAGGTTCAACCTAAAATAAACCCAAGTTAACTTAAATCTTAGGATCAACCTACAGTGAACCTAATTCAACATTTCTAACTTAGGTCCAACTTAAATTGAACTTAAGGTAACTCAACTTTAGATTCAATCAAAATTTAATTTAACTCAACATTTATAACTTATGTTCAAACAAACATGAACTCAAGTTAACTCAACTTTAGATTCAATTTACATTAAATTTAAATCATCAATTCTAACTTAAGTTCAAATAGTCACAAACTTAAGTTAATTCAAATTTAGATTCAATCTACATTGAATCTAACTTAAATAGACATGAACTTAAGATTAACTCAGGTTCAACCTAAATTGAACCTAGGTTAAATTCAAACCACATCAAACTAAAATTAAAATTTTGATTTAAAATTTCTTAAGATCAAGCTACTTTAAAGATCAAATCAAAGATATTTAGATTTAAACGACATTGAATATGAAAATAAAAAGACTTTATTTAATTATAGTCCATATTAGACTTAACACTTCTTCAAGATTTAAATGACATTGAATCCAGAATTTTAAAATCTGACTTATGTTAGATTTTATTTGGGTTTAACATAATTAGACTAAACATTAGATTCGAAAGACACTAAATCTAAGATTCTAAAGTCTAATTTGTGTTAGATTATATCTAAGTCTAATTTATTAGATTCAAATGACATTGAATCTAATTTTCAAACATCATTATATCTAAAGCTTTAAATTCAAACCTAAAATTGGAAAAAGGCATTAAAGCTTAAATGAAACCTTAATGAAAAAACATCACCGAATGCAACTTGAACCCTAGTGTTTTTAATCTATAAAGATTTCTCACACGATGCAATCCTAGCTGTTGATAGAAACCTTCTGATCCTGGTTTAAACACCTTTCGGACTAAGTAGATTAAATCCCCTGATGACCCTGAGATGATGAAGCCAGTAAGATCTTAACCGGGTTATCTAATTATATAACTAAATAAAATAAAAAGATTGAAGAAATAAAATTGACAATATTTCTTTTAAATCTGACACTATTTTCCTTTGCAGGATGAAGATAAGTTTTGTTCTAGATTTCCTTTGCATGTTATAGGTTGTGCTAACTCTTTTTTGTAGGATGACATTCTGAAGACGGGAGGAACAACAACAAAATAAAATAAAATCATCATAATAATAAAAATAATGACATTGACAAAAAAAATAAAACAAACAACATTTAAATGACAAAACTAAGGCAAAATAAAACCAAGACTTTAGGGTAGTCACAAAACCTAAAACTTTTAGAATAGTCATTAAATAAATGATAAAAATGATGATAAAATAATAAACATCAAAAGTAAAACAAAAAATGACATAAAAAAAGACATTGACAAAATAATAAAAAAAAATGAAAAACAACAAAACAAAAACAAAAATCAATCAAAACAAAACTTTTAGGGTAGTATAACCTTAGGATTGAAAATTGATATTTCTTTCCTTAAAACTTTTTCGGCAACAAGCAATTAAAGTTAATCAGAAATTTTCTTAGACAATCATAATTGTTTAAGATGTAATTAACGATAGGAGTTTGCTCCTCTAAGAGATTTAAAGGACTCATAATAGATATTTTATCTACATCTCTGGTTACCAAAATCTCATCCTTATAAAGAACTTCTAGAATAAGGTATTCTAGAATCTTTTCATAAGGATTATCACCGACATCTCATTTTCTACTATTTTCTATCTTATTTACCTTGTTTTCTTCAAATTTCATATTATCTATAGATCCTTTTTACAGGATCTAAAGAAATAGGAATTATTGAAGATTAGGGCAATATTATAGATAAACAAAGTGGCAACTTCAGAATAACATTGACATCCACACTGAGAAAATCTCCAACACGGTGACGACATCGCCATTAAGAGAGTGTATTTTTGGTGACTCCATTGGGGAGTTATCTTTCTTCTCATCTCTTGTTAAATTTTCTTGTTGTTTGACCTTTAGGCCACATCCATTCCTTTGAAAAGTTATCTTTGACAACTTACAATAAAATAAAATGAAAAAGATAAATTCCTAATTTGTAAATAATTTCATGAAATTCTATTTTCTTTAAATTTTCAGAAAATTTGCAATGGAACTTTTGGATTCGGTCTTTTCATATTATCAAGATTTCAATACACCAATTGAGGAAGATGTTTTCCTTTATCAGAATGATTTCGGATCATTTGATGAAACTCAATTTTCATTACAAAATTCATATCACACTGATATATAATCCTTTGTGGAATTCAATCTAGAACCTTATGAAGATTTTCTTAACTTTACAGAAGACTTACCTCAATATATGCCTGAAGAACAATATACTTTTGATGAAATGGAAAAACAAGCTGACAAAAAAGTAAAGAAAATTTGTATTGAACAGGAAAACGACATCTCACCTCCATCCATATATGAAGTTGGATCTTGTTCAATACTTAACGAAGGAATAAAATTCGTTCTCTTAAATGAAAGAAAAGGTGGAATGAAAAATGATAATTTTGAAACATCAAAATTCGAATAAAGTGTTTTCGGGAATCCTTATTTCTCAAAGGAAAACCAATATATTCCAATACCTGTTGAATATGAGGAAAATACTTTTCAACCAAGAAATTCTTCGTCAATTCATGTTGTATACTCTATGATCAAAAGACTAGCACGGAAAGACAGATGTTCAATTTCCCGAATGTTAGATAAGATGGCATGTGCGGTCTCCACTACCATGACAAGAAAATTTCTTTCAATAGAAGACTCTACTTACTCAAAGGAGATAAAAAATTCTTACTAGACAGTCATTGTACTCGGGTAACAGTGATATTTCATCTGGTCCCAAGGATAAAAGACGTTGTTATCACAAGGGATAGAATGAAGCATAATAAATTGATATCAGAAGCAGAAGACACATATGCTAAAATGATTACTTTAGTTCAAATGCTACAACAAGGAGACCCTTCTTATTAACAAAATGATGATACACTTCCTATGATATCTCCCTATACTTAGAAATAATGTATAGAGACGAGAAGCATCAGAAAGAATCTCGAATACCATGAGTACCCCTGTAGACAGTTCTCATGAACAAAGTTGTGAAAAGCATCCTATGAAATCATTCGAAGAAAGATTGAAGAAATTAAAAAATGATATCAAGCAATTCTCAATACGAAGAAGCGATAATTCTTTGAATAGTTCAAATGAGGAAGTCACCAAGATAAATATGGTGGAAACACGATCTACCTCTTTTGCCCTAGAAATAAGTGAAGAAGACACGATGAAAGAATTACCAGCAGTTATCCGACAAAGAAATGAACAAATTCATCACCTTGAACAAAAAATGGAAGAATTAATGGTAGTAATACAAACTCTACCAACAAATCCAGTGCTAGCTATCAAAATAATTAGTCCAGAAGCCATACACATTTTGGAGGACAAAAGAGAACCAATAGAAATTGAAGAAAGCAATCAAAAGAAAAGGGACTCTTCCCAAAGTAGAGTTCAACAAAAGGAAATTACACAATTTGTAGAACAGAAGACAAAAGAAACAATGGCTCAGGTGAGGGCTGGATCATTAGTTCCAAAGGTAGACCCTATCCTAAGGAATTTGATTTTGTCCAATATCCTAAAGGTTTTTTCCTTCTCTCTTCAAAATATTTGATGGGATTGGTCAGGAGAAAGTTTAGTGGATTACATTTTGCACTGGAGAAATCTCAGCATGAAATGTGAACCACAACTCCAAGAGCATCACGTCATGGAAATCTTGCTTAAAAATATCCATGGTCCCATAACATTTATGCTCAAAGGAATTACAATAAAATCATTTGAAAAATTACTTAGTAAAGCTGCTAATCTTCAAGAAGAAGCTAAGCAGATGAGTGCAATGAAAAAGATTAAAAAGACAAAAAATGTCAAAACATTTGAAAAGAAGCTGGGAAATGCCGTAGGGAAGGGTAAATAAGTGATGCAAGTTCAACCTGAACAAAAGAAACAAAGAAAAAATTTGTCATCACCACAAACTTCTTCTCAAAAACAACTTCAACAACCAATCCTAGTATTGGCAAAAAAAAAACAATAGCTGAAAGAGTGAATAAGGAAAATCCATTTCAGACATAGGCCGTAAGCAAAATATTACGTAGCTTACTAAAAATACCGAAATTCAAGCTTCCCAAGGCTAAAAGGCCAGCAGAAATTGACAAGAAGGACAATCCCAATTATTATCCTTATTACAGGATGTTCGAACATAAGATTGAAGAATGTTTCATCTTTAAAGCCTGGTTAGAGCATAATTTTAAAGAAGAAAATAATGAAGTCCTGAAAAAATATTTGAAAGAACCTGAAAAAGGTTCAGTCAATATGATTTCGGTAGGTAAGCTTAATTTCAACAACAAGAATAAAGACAACACTGTTCAGGGTAAATCTTCTAAAGAAATGCTTGCAGACTGTTAAGTCTTAAAATTTTCCAAGAAAGAAAAGAAAGAGAAGAATAAGGAACCGAAAATGATTAGAGGAATTCTAGATATAGGGACTGTGGTTTCTTTTGTATCTCCTAGTTCTTATGTTTCTCCATCTCTTACTAGGATAGTTGTCTCGGACAAAGGGAGAAAATCCCTTAGGCCATTGACTTTGTATGACTTTTTGTTTACCACTACTGTGAATAATAATACTTCAAGTTCTGCTTACATTTTGTTTATTTTGAGTGATGCCTCTGAAAATGATCATTCAAATTCTGAAGACAATACTCAAATCATACATGACCTTGATCAATCTAATGACAACCCAAATGACAATAACATTAATGATAATTCTGACAATGATAAAGACGAAAGTGATATTGTCACATTCCAACTACAAGGAACCCCAATTTCTATAGAAGTGGAATCTTTAGGCTCAGAGATTAAAGAGTCAGACAATAAACTTGAAGAAATAGTTGAAGTTAATTTACAGAGTGGAAAAGTTCTGCCACCTATAATGGCTCCCCAAGAAAAGGAAAAACAAATAGTTACCCAGGAAAAGATCGCTCCTCTAATACGTCCACAAGCCCTTGAAAGAAATGAGGAGAATCTTCATAACAAGGTGGACTATAATGTATTAGCTCACTTGAGAAAACTACCAGCAAAATTGAGTGTTTATGAGGCTCTTATCCTCTCCAAAGAAATGAGAGAGTCATTAATAAAAGCTCTTTTAGATCCAGACATTTGCTTAGCTCAACTTGCTAGCATCACTCAAAGTGAAGCTTGTCCATTAGAAAAATCCACAAAGATCACTTTTTCTGACAATGACTTGTTACTTGGAATGGCCGAACATAATCGTCCATTATACATCGCAATGAACATAAATGACATTACACTTTCAATGGTGCTTATTGACCCAGGTGCCTCGATCAACATAATGAATTTGAGAACTTTTGCATATTTAGACATCGATCAATCTCAATTATTAGAAGATACAATGATGTTACGAGGATTTAATCAATAAGGAGAACAAACTCTAGGATCAATAATGTTACTCCTAAAGATAGATGACTTAGTGACAATGGAAAAATTCCTCATCATCGATTCTGATATCTCTTTTAATGCCTTACTTGGAAGACCATGGCTTCATGAGCATAAAATGGTTCCTTCTTTACTGCATCAATGCATAAAATATTTACAAAAGGGATAAGAATGTTGTATTATAGAAGATCTGCAACCATTTTCAATCATGAAATTGGTATACATGAAGATGCGACATACTATTCTCCTATAAAGAAAACAATATTCTCTGGAGAGATAATGGTGAATATAAAATAAAAAGACAAAGAAAATAAAATAAATGAAAAAGGTTATTCTTTAACAAAGGCGAAGGGTGGTGATTCTCATCAAACTCATTCCCGAGGCCGAGGCCGAGGACGAGCACAAGGGAAAGAAAACCCAACTGTCACGATGAAGAAACCATTGATGTTCAAAATTCACCTGAACTCTGAAGAAGATGCAAAAGAATAAACGACATCAGTGGATCTAAAAGAGCCTCAATTCAAAATACCTCTTGAAAAGAATAAAAATAAAAATAATTTGTGTATATGTATGAGAAAATTAATCATTATATACATTCTATGACTCTTACTCTAATCTCTTCTGCTAAGGTTGAGAATTTAGTAGTAAAAAAAGTATATAGTGATGACAAAAAGCCAATCAAGTTTAGACATGGACCTTCTTCTTCTAGTACTGAAATTGATGTAAAATTAGAAGATGAAAATCTTCGAAAATCAATGAAAATTCCTTTTGAGCTGTATTCTCCTTGGGCACAAAAATTCATTCAAAATAGTTTAATGCTCAAACAGTGGTCTTTAAAACAACCACATTTCATTGAACAAATGTGGGATAATAATAAATGAGATTCCAACTCTAAGAAAGGTATTTGATTCGGTTCTCTAAAACCCCTAGATGACACGGAATTTTTCCTAGTCATCACCGAAGAGTTTGATTCTGAACAAACATCTGATCTACAAGTTGAAGATGCTCCTCCAAAATTGGAAGAGGAAATTAAATCAATTGTTGATAAATTAATAGAAATAAATTTAGGGACTGATGAAAACCTAATACCAACTTTCATTAGTTCATTTTTTAATGACATAAAAGAAAAAAAAATAATTCAACTGTTTACAAAATATAAAGACTATTGCTTGGACTTATAACAAAATGCCTGGATTAGCTCCAGAAATTGCAGTCCATAAACTTGGTATAAATCAAATCGCAATCTCTGTTAAGCAAACTCTAAGAAGGATGCGCGTCGAAATAGAACAACAAGTCATTGCTAAAGTTAAGAAATTAATTGAGGCTGACTTTATACGAGAAGAAAATTACCCGACATGACTAGCCAATGTGGTACCAGTTAGAAAGAAAATGGTCAAATAAGGGTTTGTATAGACTTTAAGGACATGAACAAAGCATGGCCAAAAGATGAATTTCCTTTAACAATACCTGAACTAATGGTTGACATAGCATCCAAAAATGCAATATTTTCCTTTATGGACTGATCATCAAGATATAATAAAAAAAAATTGTTTTCAGAAGATGAAGCAAATACAGCCTTTAGGACACCCATAGGGATATATCGCTACAAAGTTATGTCATTTGGACTGAAAAATGCTGGTGCAAATTATCAAAGAGCCATGACAGGATTTTTTATGAATTAATACACTATCAAGTTGAATGTTATGTGGACGATTTAGTTGTCAATAGTAAATGAAAAGATGATTATGTGTACGATTTGAGAATTGTCTTCGAATGAATACAACATTATAATCTTAAAATGAATCCCTTAAAATGCGCTTTCGATCTTACTTCAGGGAGATTTTTAGGATTTGTTGTTCGACAACCAATTATTAATATCGTCTAATTTGCAATAATTGATGAAGAAAAGGATGATTGGCGACAACCAAATATTCAATATCTACAATCTGGAAGGTTACCTGAAAAAAACTCTATTGTGACTCAAATTAAATAAAGAGCATTATCTTATTCTCTAGTGAATAATACCATTTATAAACAATCTTTTGACCAAATGTGGTTAAGAAGCTTAAACTGAACTGAAGCTCAAGAGATTATTAAAGAAGTTCATTCATGCCTATGTGGCGCACACCAATCTGGGCCTAAAATGAAAACTAAAATAAAAAGAATGAGATATTATTGACCAACAATGATGACTGATTGTCTCGAGGTCGCAAAAAGATGTCATCAATGTCAAATACATGGGGTGGTCTTACACCAACCGCCAAATGTACTACATCCAACTATTGCATCTTGGCCATTTGAGTGTTGGGGCACTGACATAGTGGGCCCTATAGACCCTCCATCGTCTAAAGGCCATAAATTTATTCTAGTAGCTACCGATTACTTCTCCAAATGGGCAAAAGCGATACCACTCAGGGAAGTTAAAGCAGAATAATTTCTCCATTTCCTCAAGACCCATATTATCTATAGATTTGGAATACCACGAAGAGTCATACCAGACAATGGATTGACATTTAAAATTACAAAAATGAATAATTTATTTAAAGACATGGGATAGACTGGAGGTATTCCATAATCTATTATCCCAAAGCCAATGGTTTAGCTGAAGCTTTCAACAAAACATTGGTACAAATTCTGAAAAAGACATTAATTAATAGTCTAAGACAGTGGCATAAAAGGTTAATAAAAGCTTTATAGGCCTATAGAACTACATACTGAACACTAACACGGTCAACAACATTTGCTCTGGTATATGATTCTGAGGCTATTTTACCACTTGAAGTGAAAATTCCTTCCCTTAGAGTTTCTATTGCAAACAAAATAACTGAGGAAGAAAATGCCAAATTACGACATGAAGAACTTGAATGTTTAGAAGGCAAACATCTCTAAGCTCAACAAAATCTGGAACTATATCAAGAAAAAATGATACAAGCCCATGACAAAGTGGTTCACCCTAGAACCTTTCGAATCGGAGAACTAGTTTTAGTTCTTGCTCATCGAAAGATAGGTGGAAAGTTTGAACCAATATGGGATGGCCCATATGTAATTGAAAAGACATAATATAGAGGATCTTACCATTTAGTAGATTCTTAAGGAGAAAGAATCTTGCCCCCGATTAATGGGCGTTTCTTAAAAAGATATTATGCAACATGAACGTTATGAACCATGACTTGCTTATGAACTGGGAATATTAATAAAAAAATAGTTTGCCATGTTAAAGAAAATTTTGTTTTGTCTCTTGAAATCTTTTTTGTGCTTACTAAGTGGGTACTTATAAGCATAGTTCTTCAACATAAAAAAATCTTAATTAACAAAGACATTTTGAAAATCAGTCTTACATACTATATTACACAATTACTTACAGATAAATGTCTGAGAATAAACTTCTTTTCACTTTTCAAAATGGTGTGACTTTGGCATTGGACCACAAACACATTGATCAAGGAACAAGAATTCATTTTGACCTTGATTTGTTGCAGCTTGAAATGATATATCGAGGATCACTGTTATACCTCATTAATCAAGACGAAGTTGGAGACATGATACCCTTGATAGAGTTCAAAGCTCAAGAACAATATGACAATATGGACAAACAAATTCCAGTTGTTCATAAACCAAAATTCAGTACCGAAAAATTGAAATCAGTAGTAATGGCTACAACCCAGAGAATCACGGAAGCATCTGTTGCCGGTATCAACAAACTAACGTCTGGACTTACTCATTTTGAGAGGAGAAATTGCAACAAACAATTAAAACGACAAGAAGAAAGGCAATTAGAGAAGAAAAGTCAAGCAGAAGATGATATGGACCAATTTGAATTTCCACCCTCAGAAGTCCACCTAATGAAATCTATCCTGTCCTAGGAGTACAGTGTTTGGAGCCCGAGGAAACATACCAAGTCTGGACTTGGCGGTGTTGGAAAGGTAGACTGATAGAAGAGATATTTCTGAAGAAGAATTACAACGAATTCAAAATATCAGACACCATTCTTTTGAGAAATTTAAGCATATCAATTGACAGATCATTAACATCCTTAAGGCCATTAAACTATTCACTAAAGTATTCGATGAAGATGAACAAGCCGCTATTGTTGAGCATGTGATGGAAGCTCGAGATTTGGAGCGAGCTGACCGTCTTAAGAAAAGAACTTATTCTGAGCCAAGTAAATGGATACATGGAAAAAGGTGGTTAACAATTCATTATGGGTGTTGCTATAACTATCTAAAGGACAAAGAAGGAAACCCTCAAGGGAATCTACGACACGAACGGGTGGATCTGATGCCTATTGTGATCAACCAGATCATTAGGAGACTTTTCACCTAGGGGATAATGCCACCAAATTGCATCCCGGACAGTTGTATTATTAATCTCTATGATGAAGGAGACTGTATCCCTCCTCATATTGACAGTCGAGATTTCAAAAGACCATTTTGCAGGTTGTCCTTAATGATTTGTTGTTCTATCCTTTTTGGGTGAGAGATATAGATTCTCAGACCGGAAGAATTTTAGGGGATGTATCAGATCCCTTTGACTCGAGGATCAGTCTTTTTATTGCAACAAAATGGTGTCGATGTGGCTAAACATTGCATACTGAGCGTTAGTAGACATTGCATCTCGATCACTTTAAGATGAATGCGTGCAGAAAAACGAGTCGTCGGATATCAGGTCATTCAAGAACTTCAAGGACTAAAACCTTTAGAACTACCATGACCCCATAAATGTCCAAACACCTGAGACATATCTTACAGACAATGTCTTGGAGTGTTAGATGTTTGTGGTTTGTCTAATAGTTCGCAAGGTTATGGCGACAACAAAAATATGAAAACTTTTGACATATGATAAATATCGATAGTCTGTAGCATGCATACTATCTGATATATGTACATATATGTACAGTTGACTTTGATTTGCAATGTACATTACTTTTTGAAAATGAAATGAATGTTGAAAGACACTCTCTGTTCTCTACGATAAACCAACAGGTCCTCAAATGCCAAAATGAATTCTTTAAAGAAAATAAAAATGACATGATGAACAATTTATAATAACTAACAAGAGATTTATCTTTTTGACCCATAATGATTAACTATCTAGTGGATACGCTTTTCTTTATGTTTTTTTCACACAGAACTTTCCAGCTATTGGATATAAGTCCCTTCCTGACACGGAAACATGACATTCCTTTAACTTTTTCTTTGAGAAAGGATATAAGTCACATAGCTTTTCTTCTCAAAGCTGACATATCAACATCTGACATTTCTGAGAGATGACATGGAATCTTATCTCCTTCCAGTTATTGGATATAAGTCCCTTCCTAACACGGAAACATGGCATTCCTTTAACTTTTTCTTTAAGAAAGGATATAAGTTGCATAGCTTTTCTTCTCAAAGCTGACATATCGACATCTGACATTTCTGAGAGATGATATGACATCTTCTCTCTTCCAGTTATTGGATGTAAGTCCCTTCCTGACACGGAAACACGACATTCCTTTAACTTTTTCTTTGAGAAAGGATATAAGTCGCATAGCTTTCCTTCTTAAAGATGACATATCGACATCTGACATTTCTGAGAGATGATATGACATCTTCTCTCCTTCCAGTTATTGGATATAAGTCCCTTCATGACATGGAAACACAACATTCCTTTAATTTTTTCTTTGAGAAAGGATATAAGTCTCATAGCTTTCCATCTCAAAGCTGACATATCGACATCTGACATTTCTGAGAGATGATATGACAACTTCTCTCCTTCTTGTTATTGGATATAAGTCCTTCTCTAACACTGAAATATGACATTCCTTTAACATTTTCTTTGAGAAAGGATATAAGTCACATAGCGTTCCTTCTCAAAATCAACATATCAACATTTGATATCTTCAATAAACGGTACAAGACCTCCTTTAATGGAATATGACATCCACCATCTCTTCAATATAAAATTTCTTTGACATTAAAATGACTTATAAACTAAAAATGGATATTATGACATCCAGACCATTTCGGTCAACACCAATATGTGCGGTAAACTTCTTCAAGAAGGGATGTTTATCAATAGTGACCTCCAAAATTTTGCCAAGAGACAACAAACCCGAAGACCGAGGGTGAAACCTTGACAAGGTCTTTTTACACAAATCCAATGACATCTTTGATTAATCAAATTAACAATGGCAATACATACATCAATTGATCAAATAGGACTTATTTGATCATTTGATAATATAAAATTGACCAAACATTACCAACCCTAGTTAAACCAAGATATGGTTACCAAAACTAATAACCCTATGATTATATTAACCATGACAAAGGTAAATAAATCATTTGGGTTAACCCTGAACCTAAACCTATCAATCATGAACAACCTATGTGAATTTTTGACCAAAAAGTCAATTTTGGTCAAAATCGTCAATTTTAGATCCATTGACCACCCCATTGACCCAACAGGTCATTGACCCAGTAGGTCAACTTTTGACCAAAAAGTCACTTTGGTCAAAATGGTCAATTTCAGACCCATTGACCAACCCATTGACCCAACAGGTCAACTTTTGATCTAAAAGTCAACTTTAGTCAAAATGATCAATTTGAAACCCATTGACCACCCATTGACCCAAGAGGTCAACATTTGACCTAAAAGTCAACTTTAGTCAAAATGGTTAATTTCAGACCCATTGACCACCCCATTGACCCAATAGGTCAACTTTTGACCAAAAAGTCAACTTTAGTCAAAATGTTCAATTTCAGACCCATTAACCATCTCATTGACCCAGCAAGTCATCTTTTGAACAAAAAGTCAACTTTAGTCATAATGGTCAATCCTTGACCAAATGATCACTCTGTTGACCCAAATGAATAAATTTTGACCCAAAAAGCCAAAATTAACCAAAATTATCAACCCAATATCTAAAAACCACCATATTTACCTCATTGGTCACCTTTGACCAAAAAGTTAATTTTGGTCAAAATGATCAAACCATGCCCAAAGATTTTTGCATTGACCTTATTGATCTTTCTTTGATATAAATAATCAAAATTTGATCAAAACAACCCATGCATGATACAAAGACAATCACCATAGCCCCATTGGTCAACACTTGACCTAAAAAGGGTAAAAATTGGTCAAAATTGCTAACCCAAGCCCCTTTGACTACAAAATTAACCTTAAAGACAGACATTGACATAATCGACTTGACATTGATCAAAATGATCAAAATTTAGTCCAAGAGTCACCACATTGACCAGTGGATTAACCTAAACCCTAAAATTAGTCAATATGACAAAATTAAACCCTTAATGACAAAATCTTTGGACTCTATGACTAACGAAACCATGAAAAGGTTAGGAAATTCACATTAGTCACCCTTGAACCAAAATGGGTTAACCTAAGTCAACTTGGGTCAACATTAGTCAACCTTAGTCAACATGTATCAAATTTGGTCAAAATACCCAATTTTGGACCAAAAATGATAAGATTAATCAAATAATTAATCCAAAAATTATTTTGAATAATTTATTATCTAATAATATAACTTCCAACTTTTTTTAATTAATTGCATAATTAATTAATGGAATTATAATTAAAAAGCCATAAATAAAATTTGGACACATGACACCACCCATGACATAATAAATGGTTTTGGAATTTCAAACCCATTAATGAAATCATGAGTGGCCTCATGTGGGTTACACATAACCCATGAAACCCACTACATATGAATTAACATATTAAATGAGCCATGACATACCAATTAACCATTGTTAAAAACACCATCATCAGACTATCATGAAGGATGAAGGAGGAATCATTCCCACCAATTCTTAAAGGACGATTTGGATGAGTCATCACTCACCTCACAAGATATCCAATGAAGAAAACCTTAGCTTAAGTCATCCCCACATTATGAGGTGACATCATATATACTAAATTTTGAAAATAAAAAAGGAGAGGGAATTATGTGTCATTCTCCCTAAAACTTAAAGAATGACTCACCCTCCTTAAGGTGAGGTGGCTGGTCATCCTAATGGTTTATGACACACCTCCTAGTCACCCAATGGAAAAAAAAGCAAAGCTTCAACCAATCCCATATCATAGTTAAGTGCAATCATAGCCAAACCATGCATGAAGTGAGTAAGAGGGGTAATGTGTCATCTTCTCTTAGAATTCACCAAATGAACTTATGGTTTACCTAGGGGAGGTGAATTCAGCAAGATTAAGCTTACCTTATCCACCTCCTTGTAGAGAAAATGAGGAGAGGGAAAACCACAACGACAAGTGAACAATAGGTAAACCTTATAAGGTTTACCCTTGGAAACTTCAACCCATCTTATCGATAGCTCAAGATCTTATCCAAAGATGCCAGCTCCCCAAGCAAGCCTAAGCTCACCCTAGCCATTTCCATGGCTATAAATATGGCCAAACCTGAGAGCACCAAGCGAGGAGACCAAGATAGAAAATAACAAACAATTGCTAAAATCCTCAGATCCTCAACACCAAAAATGTTCATTAGAGCCTAGGCAATTGATCCCTCATCAATCCAAGCCATGAAACCCACTCAATCCTCCCAATTTGGCCAACTCAAAAACCTAAAAGCAGGATAAATTTTAGGATTGAAATGAAGTTATCCAAAACTTCAATTTAACCATCCCTAAAGTTTCCTAGGACCCTATGATGACGAGCCCAATAAAAACTGGCCATCCTTATAGCCTCTAAGCCATTGATCGATCAAGCCCAATTAAGCCGAGGCACTTCGAGGACAAATTCATATACAGACCCAATTCACCTCAAATTGACTTGGGGAAAAGCTTTAGGAGGTCGAGATGAAGCATCAGAACCATTCAATTTGAGTTTACATCGAATGAGGCCAAAGTATGTTTCTTCACACCCAACCCGAGCTCGGGCTTGGTATATAGTAGGGTTAGCCAATTCAAAACCCATACAAATCTATATGGATATGTTCGTCTCCTCTAGATGAAACTTTAGGAACAAAAATCACTTGATTCCATCAAGAATCAAGTGAGATCATATCTCTAGAACATGGACAGTCTGCAGGAGAAACCAGAAGGAGGAAGATGCACGGATGTCGTCCATTCCGTATTTTGGGAATAGACAGCCAAGATTAAATCCTCGCGGATTCGCTGTACGGATCCCTATAGGGGATTAAACTCATTTTCACACGTAATAGGACACGATTATTCCTTGGAAAAAATTAAGTTAATTTAGATTTAAATAAATCCAGATTAACTTTAAAATCTTAAAAATTACAAATAATGAAAATACCTCTGAACTCAGGGTAATGAGGAGAACAATGTGGAATTGAAATTTTGAATTTTTTATTTATATTTGATTTATAATTAATTAAATACCCCCTAGAGTATTTTAATTATTAAAAATTAATTATAAGTCAGAAAAATATGAAACTATGAGGGATTAATTTTTAGATCCTTAGGAACAATATCTGATTTTTCCAAGGCTATAAAAATTCTGTAAGATAACTTTTTCTAATTTTCTTGAGATATTTTAATTACTTTAAATAATAATTCTAAAAATTGATAACAAAAAATTTAAATTCACAACTAGTTAGAAATTTAGGGGAACAAATCTAAACCCTAAAATAACAGATTCTGATCTTTGGAAAATTCAAAATGAGATTTTCTTATTAGGATTAAAATTCTAAAATTTTAACATATAAAAAAACCCTAAAATATTTTAAGAAAATTTTGAAACTCTTTATATAACTTATGCCACCACGAGTTAAGATTGATTTCAAACACTTAATGACTCAAATCAAAATTTAATTAGGATCAATCCTATATTAACCCTAATTAACTCAATTAATCCTTAATTACATTAAGATTAAAGATAAAATTAAAATTTAATTAGGTTTAACCATACACATTAAACCTAATTAATTCTCCTTTAGCCTTCCTTACATTAGGCTTAGGATAAAATCAAAATTTAATTAAGCATAAGACATCACTAGGCTTAATTAAACCCATTAAACCTTAACTAATTAGGTTTAACATAAAATCAAACTTTAATTAAGTTTAAGAACATATTAAACTTAGTTAATTTATTAATCCTTAGTTACATTAGGATTAATAAAAAATCAATTTTTAATTAAGTGTAAGGACATATTAAACTTAATCAACATCTTAAATCTTAAGTACATTAGGTGTAAGACAAATTAACCTTAAACCAATTAGAATTAACCCTAATTAAGTCTAATTAATCAATTAAACTTTTCCCAAATTAAGTTTAATTAACTTTAAACCAATTAGACTTAACCCTAATTAAGTCTAATTAATCATTTAAACCTTACCCAAATTAGGTTTAAGAAACTTTATTTAATCAATTAAACCTTAGCCAAATTAGGTTTAATTAACTTTAAACCAATTAGACTTAACCTTAATTAAGTCTAATTAATCAATTAAACCTTACCCGAATTAGGTTTAATTAATCCTAAACCAATTAGACTTAACCCTAATTAAGTCTAATTAATTCTATTAAACCTTTCTCAAATAAGGTTTAATTAACTTTAACCAATTAGACTTAACCCTAATTAAGTCTAATTAGTAAATTAAAGCTTACCCAAGTTAGGTTTAATTAATTTTAAACCAATTAGACTTAACCCCAATAAAGTCTAATTAATCAATTAAACCTTCCCCAAATTAGGTTTAATTAACTTTAAACCAATTAGACTTAGCCCTAAATAAGTTTAATTAATCAATTAAACCTTACCCAAATTAGGTTTAATTAACTTTAAAACTATTAGATTAAACCATAATTAAGTCTATCCCATTAGACTTAATTAAATAATTAAAACTTAACCAACTAAGGTATAATCAGTCCTAAACCATAATTAAGTCTATCACATTAGACTTAAGTAAACTATTAAACCTTAACCAACTAAGGTTTAATCAATCCTAAACCATAATTAAGTCTATCACATTAGACTTAACTAAACTATTAAACCTTAACCAACTAAGGTTTAATCAATCCTAAACCATAATTATGTCTATCACATTAGACTTAATTAAACAATTAAATCTTAACCAACTAAGGTTTAATAAATCCTAAACCTTAATTATGTCTAACACATTAGACTTAATACAATTATTAGACCTTAATTAACTAAAGTTTAATCAAACATATACTTTAATTAAGTCTAACTTGTTAGATTTAATTAGCCTTTAAGCCTTACTTAAATTAGGCTTAAATAACTTTAAATTTTAGTTAAGTTCAATTTTAACTAGACTTAGTTAAACTTTATGTTTTACTTAAATAAGGCTTGAATGGTCTTCAAATTCTACCTAAGTTTAATATAATTATGCTTAATTAACTTTAGAGTATTATTTAAATAAAAGTTAAACCTTAATTAAGTCTATTTTAACAAAACTTAACTCAAACTTTAGGTTCAACACATATTGAACCTAAATCAATATATCAAACTTAGGTTCAACCTAAATTGTGCTCAAGTTAACTAAAACTTTAGGTTCAACCCATATTGAACCTAACTCAACATATCTAACTTAGGTTCAAACTAAATTGAACCCAAGTTAACTCAAACTTTAGGTTCAACCCATATTGAACCTAACTCAACATATCTAACTTAGATTCAAACTAAATTGATTCTAAGTTAACTCAAACTTTTGGTTCAAACTAAACTGAACCCAAGTTAACTCAAACTTTTGGTTCAACCCATATCGAACCTAACTCGACATATCTATCTTATGTTCAACATAAACTAAACCCATGTTAACTTAAATTTTAGGATCAACCTACATTGAACCTAATTCAACATTTCTAACTTAGGTCCAACTTAAATTGAACTTAAGTTAACTCAATGTTAGATTCAATCAAAATTTAATCTAACTCAACATTTATAACTTAAGTTCAAATAGACATGAACTCGAGTTAACTCAACTTTAGATTCAATTTACATTAAATCTAAATCAACACTTCTAACGTATGTTCAAATAGACATAAACTCATGTTAATTTAACTTTAGATTCAATCTCCATTGATTCTAACTTAAATAGACATGAACTTAAGATTAACTCAGGTTCAACCTAAATTGAACCCATGTTAAATTCAAACCACATCAAACTAAAATCAAATTTTTGATTTAAAATTTCATAAGATCAAGCCATTTTAAAGATCAAATCAAAGATATTTAGATTCAAATGACATGGAATCTGAATATCAAAGGATTTTATATAAGTCTAATCCATATTATACTTAACACTTCTTCCATAATGAAATGACATTGAATCCACAACTTTAAAATCTAACTTATGTTAGATTTTCTTTTGAGTTTAACATAATTAGACTTAACATTAGATTCGAAAGACATCGAATCTAAAATTCTAATGTCTAATTTGTGTTAGATTATATCTAAGTCTAATTTATTAGATTCAAATGATATTGAATCTAATTTTCAAACATTATTAGATCTAAATCTTTAAATTCAAATAAAATTGAATCTAAATTTCTAGATCTAATCAAATATAAAACATGATTTCTCAAATCTAATCAAATTTTAGATTTAATCAACAATGATTCTAAAAATCAAAGCACATCGAATTTAAATCTTAAGATTCAAAAGACATCAAACCTAAGATTTTGACATGAAATGACATAAAATCTTAAGAAATTGTAAACAAAATAAAATTTTTCAAACCTAAAACTTAAATGAAACCTTAATGAACAGATATCACCAAATGTAACTTGAACCCCAGTGATCTTAATCTACGAAGATTTCTTAAACGATGCAATCATTATTGCTGACAAAAATCTTCTGGTCCTGGTTTAAACACCTTTCAGACTAAGTAGATTAAGGCCCCTGATGACCCTAGGACGACGGAGCCAGTGACATTTTGACCGGGTTATTTAAAAATATAACCAAACAATATAAAAAGATTGAAGAAATAAAACTAGCATTATTTCTTTTAAATCTAACATTGTTTTCCTTTGTAGGATGAAGATAAGTTCTGTTCTAGATTTCTTTTGCATGTTATAGGGTGTGCTAACTCTGTTTTGCAGGACGACATTATGAAGACGGGACGAATAACAACAAAACAAAAAAAAATCATCATAACAATATCAAAATAACGTCATTGACAAAAAAAAAACAAAACTAACAACATTTAAATGAAAAAACCAAGATAAAACAAAACCAAAACTTTTAGGATAGTCACAACACCTAAAACTTTTAGGATAGCCATCAAATAAATGATAAAAATGACGATAAAACGATAAACATAAAAAATTAAACAAAACAAAAATGACATAATAAATGACATCGACAAAACAATAAAAAAAATGACAAACAATAAAACCAAAACAAAAATCAACCAAAACAAAACTTTTAGGGTAGTATAACCTTAGGATTGAAAATTGGTATTTCTTTCCTTAAAATGTTTTCGGCAACAAGCAATTAACAATAATCAGAAGTTTTCTCAGACAATCATAATTATTTAAATTTTAATTAACTATAGGAGCTTCCTCCTGTAGGAGTTTTAAAGGACTCAGAATAGATATTTTATCTACATCTCTAGTTACCAAAATTTCATCTTTATAAAGAACTTCTAGAATAAGGTATTCTAGAATATTTTCATAAGGATTATCACTGACATCTCATTTTCTACTGTTTTCTATCTTCTTAGCCCTTGCATTCTTCAAATTTCTTATTATCAAAGGATCCTCTTTACAGGATCTAAAGAAATAGGAATTAATGAAGATTAGGGCAATCTTATAGATAAACAGAGTGGCGACTCAAGAATGACGTCGACATCGACACCGAGAAAATCTCCAACACGGTGATGACACTGCCATCAGTCTCCTCTCATTATTCTTATTATCAATCTTCAACCATAAGGCTACAAATACATAAGATACTAGTTCCCCAATTTTTCAATTCTATTAAATATATCTTGTCAAAACATGAAAAAAAATAATTTTGAAATAAATTTAAATAGGAAGAGAATAAAAATTAATACAGCACTTTCCCAAATTATTTCCAATTAATCCCTCCATCACTCCTGGGCCCACCACGGGAAGGAGGTTGATCATCCTAGATTTCGCAGAAACAAATCAACACTCTAACAATGTGATTTTTGTTAGCCTATGTTCAATAGCATGTTGCTTCCAATCCCTAATAGTTATCATAATTTTGAACATTCTCTTTAATTAACAGCACATTTTTCTATAATCATTTATAATCCATGTATTCTCTAGGATATCATTAAAACATAGTACAATACGTCCCACGATTCTCCAAATATTAATAACTACCTTATCTAGTTTGGAAGCCAATCTTTAATTATATTCTTCAATATAACTCAATTTCATTATTTCACATAAATCTATAAAATATTTCATAGTACATTAAAGTCAATGTGTTTTAGGAAAATATTATTCAATAAAACTCGCATTTCATTAATACTCGTAATGATATTTTCACTTCTCTTGATGCATTCATCTCTTGTAGCTTTCATTTTTCAATCTTGACAGATCAAACCTTAGAAAAATCTCAACGCCACTCGTCTCTTGTCTCATTTACAATTTCATAAATTTCTTCCTCCATAAAATTGTCTAACATATAAATTATCAAGATTTACAGCTTAAAATTGACTTGCTACATTTTTTGTAAGTTTGCTACCATCCTTACTATTACTGCATGTTTTAATTAAAAAATATATTATATGAAAATACATTGGCTTGTAGAAAGAAAAAAAATAGAATGAAAAAGGCCTTCAGACTAGCTCTGCACACTTAGAAATAGCTAGATAGAAAGTAAAAAGAGTATAATGTTTTTGTGTGGTTATAGTTGTTTACCTACTCAGCTGTTAAACATTTATTATTGGCAGGATCAGATCATTCTCCATTTCTACTCAATTTATTCATCCTTGCACCAATTAGAAAATTACCTTTTAGGTACATGAATGTTTTGGCCGAGCACTCTGATTCCATGAAGGTTGTTAAAGATGCTTGGGAAACTCCTCTATATAACTTTCAAGGTAATCATCTTTAAAAATTGTGTTTATTACAAAAGAGCTGGCTAAAGTTCTTAAATATTGGGGTTGGAATAAATTTGGCAATTTACACTATAAGGTCTCCCTAGCTGAGCAAGAGGTCTATTCACTGGAGCTGCAGATACAGGAGGGCAAAGATTATGAAAGTGAACTTCTAGAAGCCAATTCTAAACTCTTTACAACAATTACCATAGAGGAACAATTCCTCCAATAGAAAGCTGCTACAACTGGTCCATGCATGGTGATGGAAATTCCAAATACTACCATGATGTCATTAAATATAGAAGGAAGCTCAATGCTATCTTAAAATTTTAAAATGAGTAGGGTGATTGGCTGACTGATCCTATACTCATTACTGAAAGTTGTGGGTTACTTCAAAAATATTTTGTCTTGTAATTCTATTGTTCATTTCTCTATTAATCATTCATTGTTGGTAGATAATAGTGACTACATTAGACTGTTAAACCTCACCTTTTTGATGAATTGGAAATTGAAGCAGCTTTAGACACTATTGATGGAAATAAAACTACAGGCCCAGATGAATTTATTTCTGCCATTTATATTTTGGGACATTGTGAAAGCTGATGTAGTGCTAGCTGTCCAGAGTTTCTTCATGGGTGTAAATATGCCAAGATAATTTTATGCTACAATTATTATGCTTATTCCTAAAGAAAATAAAAAGACATGCTGGAATGATTTCAGACCTATCAGCCTCACCAACACTCTTTCCAAGATCATTAGTAAAATTTTGGTGGCCATGCTACAACCATATTTTAGGGATCTTATTACTGTCAATCAATTTGCCTCTATTCAAGGCAAGTCAATCAATTATAATATCTTACTTGAACAAGCATTATTGTTGGATATTGATAAGCCTTGCAATGTTTTTAACATCATCTTAATGCTAGATCTTAAGAAAGCCTATGACACCATCAACTAGAACTTCAGTTCCTGGCTGCCAGAGGTTTCAACAAGGATTTTTTTAACCTGATCCAGAGATGGCTCATGATTAATAATTATAGTGTTTTAATTAATGGTGAATGATGTGGTTTTTTCTAAGTTGGTAGAGGTATTAAATAAGCAGACCCCTTCTTTCCCACTATATTCATTTTGTCCTTTGACTATTTCTCCAAATTACTCAATCACATTCATCAAACTTTCCCTTATATCAAATATCAGAACAAATCCAATTGCTTAATCAGTCACCTGGACTATGCAAATGATGTTATCCTTTTCTCTAATGACAGCAAACAGGCTCTCAAACATGTGATGACGCTTCTTAATATTTATCAAGAAGTCTCTGGTATAACCTTCAATAAAGCCAAATGTCAATTTCTCACAAGCACCAAAATGAGTAGCCACTCTAGGAACTGTATTAAGAAATTCACGGGTTTTAAGGATGCTGACTCTCCTCTCAAATATATTGGCATCCATCTTATTAAAGCCAGGAAAAAATAAACACACTATGTTGAAGTGGTGAAAAAGGTGATTTCCAAAATTCATTGCTATACCAGCTCCTTCTTATTAAATGAGGGTAGAAATACCCTTCTCGAGATTATTTGATGCGGGGTTTCATTTTTTGTCGAATGTTTTACAACACCATAACACATGTGGCAGTTAAACTAGTAAATATGTAGAACAATCACAACAAATATTACTTCAATATAATCAGTTTTATCTTTTTTTTTTATCTTTAAAGCTACCACTCCTAGTGAATTAATGCGTAATTTCAATTTTAAATAGTCACTAGGATGCAAACACAAGTATACGTATCACACAAGTAATATATGGCTCTAATAGAGTCGTAAGTATCAATCCCACAGGGAGGTGGAAATACCTATGATACTAACACAAAGACACAATATTCAAACTATATAAAACTTAATTAAGAAGTAGGTCAATATATATTATGCAGCTAATTGAACTATGTTTGCCACACTAATCTCTTAATCTTCAAAGTTAAATTTACTATGACTAAACTAAGTTTTATACCAAAGAGTTCAAATTTAAGAAAGTATCCTTCCCCTTTAAAATGAGTTTATAGTCCGTGAATGGTTCAAATTGTTGTAAATTATACTATGCGAAATAGAAGCATCCCATTCTTTCTCTTCTTTATGAGCAAAAAAGAACTTTAGCTAATCCAAAGTTGGTCCCTACATCCGCTGTTAGACTAGGAAGATAATAGCTCTCCCTCTAGATTTCCCATGTTCCCCTTGCCTCAGGGATAATATCTCACTTTAGTTTCCAAACACTTGGAGCAAATTGGATAATCTAGTTTGTCACCCTAAAATCTCCAATTCTACACCCAACAAATTATATTTTTTTATTTATTTGCACTTAACCCCATGGACTTCATGCTTATCCATGAAATCAAAAGTTATTCTTATTTAACTGTAGAAAGTATAGCCTTCTCATGTCGTATGTTTCACACAAATTTTAACAAATAAATTGACCTGATCGACAAGTAAATGTAGTTTAAACTTTGAATCATCACATCTATGAAATTTAAAACATTGCAAAATAGTTTCGATTATTCACATGACTATATCTCATTATAGGGAGAAAGACAAAGTAAACTACTCGGAATTCATGAGGAAGATACAACAAAATATAGATTTTATATATTAAAACAAGTTTATACCACAACAAAATGTAAAGAAACACAATTATCTCAATCTCCTCGCCAAGAAAATCCCTTGAAGTTCCTTTGAAGCACTTTCTCTCTTTACAATAACATTTAATTCTCTCTTAAAAAGGTAATGAAGAAGAATTCTCTCACTTTCCCTCTCCTCTTACAACTCTTAGAGAAAATCACTTTAAAAAATCTCTCACACACTAAAACTCCAAAGACCCAGAGACTCTCAAACTCAAACCCACACTTTTTCTAACATAAAATCCCTATTTTATAATGTAGGGACGAATTTACAAGAGTTCCCTTTGGAAACTCTTCAAAATTCATCCAAATTCAATGAATATGGAGGAATAACCATTTTTGGCACCATTAGAGCATGCTCTCTGGATTTTTGCGCTATAGAAACAAGTTCTGGTACCTTTGGCGCCAATGCAATTTTGAAAAATGCCAGCTTTTGATTGAAAATATCTTTGTTTTTGTTTGCATTTAGCTCAAAATTCCTAGAATTAGTATACTCGCAACAAAACTTTAAAATACTTTTTGTTTAAAGTGTAATATCACTAACTATAAGAAATAAATGTATATATAAACTTGAACATTTTTTTAGGTGTATCAGTATTCTTATATCATTTCCCCTTTATCTTTTACAAATGATTAGATCAAAGAGGAGTAACCAAAAGATGTTTGAGATAAATTTCAACAAATTCATGTGGCAAGTTTAGTACAAGCAAATGTATTGGACAAATTAGGATAAATTATGCAAATTTGTGGACACTGGAGGCATGGGTTTCAAAAAATTTTAACACATGAGCTTTGTCTTCCACTTTAAGCAATGGATCAGATTCAGAAGAAATGACTCGCTATGGGATAGCTTTATGCATGAGAAATATTGCAGAGACATTCACCCTACCAAGGCTTATGTTAAACTTGCTGATAAAAGAAATTGGAAGAGTCTTTAAAAAATAAGAGCACAGATAGAGAATTTATTTTATCTGGATGTGGGAGAAGGCTAAATAAATTTCTAGCTTGATAATTGGCTCATTGATGGTACACTTGAGGACCCAAATAATTCTAATTCTCAGCAGTCTCCTTAGACTCTGAATGTTGGAAGGATTGGCAGTGGGATGTCTCTAAAGTCGGTACCCTTGTTAATCCTGATTCTTTGATGAAGATCATTGCAATTCCCATTCCTCTAAATAGAAATGATAGAATGATCACTAAGAACTTTGAATCTCAGTCACTCAACTAGTTGATTTACCAGTCCTCCTTCACTTGACCTACAACAACTTGGGGCAAACACTTATGGCATAAAGCATTGACTCCTTCTATGTCTTTCTTCTGTTGGAAAATTTTCAGATAGTTTTTTCCTACTTATGATATCTTTAAATTCAAAGGGATTAGAGGTCCTTCCAGATCTCATATATAACTTCAGGAAGAGGATTCTATCGATCACTTGTTTGTAGCATGTTCTTTGGCCAAATTGGTATGGAGAAAGTTTTTACAGCTTCTTATGGAAGAGTCAAAATTTTTCCTCTTAAGTAATGTTGAATAGTGCTAGAAGGATTGGGCTAATCATAAAGATCACTATGTTCCACTTTTCATTGCTTGCTTTCTTTGGATGGCCAGGAATATTATGATTCATGATAGCACGGTACCATCTGCCCAGACCATTGGCATTAAATGTATTTCATATATACAAAGGGTACAGAGACTTTTCCTCCTGCACTTACAAGCCACATCTACTAGCAACAAAGTAATTCAATTAATTCTTTAGAGAAGGCTCATTTCACCATGGATTAAAATTAACATTGATGGCACTTTTACTACTTCTGGTGCTGACATTGGTGGAGTGTGTAGGGATCATAGTGGTTTCTGTCTTTGGTTCTTTATGGCCCCTATATACATCTTGGATGCTCTCCATATTGAGGTTGTTGCTGCTTACTGCGGTTTAAGAATAGCCACAATTCAACATTACAAACACACTCATATGGAGTTGGACTCTCAACATTAGGTGAAAATTTTACAGAAGAAGGACAACACCCCATGGCACCTTATCATCTTGTTAAGGAAAATTCAACAAATATTTGCATCTAGTTCAGTCATTTGGAGTCATATCCTAAAAGAAGGAAACAAACCAGCTATTGCTAAGGAGGGTAGTTAAAAGGAGTTCATTGTTTGTAGTAGATCCCCATGTAACTTCTTTAGCCTTTTGCTGCATGGTGACTCTCTATATCTTCTTCATATTCGATATAAACTAAAGCCAAGTCGGATGCTAGAGTGATTTTAGTTTTTTTCATTCTTTTGTTTGGGTGTATTGAGACATTCCACAAGAGTGTTTATTGGTGTTATTCTTCATGTAATAGTCGTGGTTTTTGAGTTCGGACGATGCTTTTGAGTGTATTAAGACTTACCGCGGGTGTTATTCGTGATAATTTTCATTGTGTTATCAGTGTGATTTTTAGGTCAGGAGTTCATTAGGTGTGCTGAGACTTACATTAGGAGTTATTCTAGGTGTTACTCGTCATATTATACTTGCTCTTTTCTCTGTGTAATTCAGGCCTATCGCGGGTGTTATTCTTAATGTTATTCTTAGTGTTATTCACGGAGTCACTTTGGACTTTATGTGGGTTTCTTAGTGGTGTTATTTTGGGCTTATCGTAGGTAGTATTTTGGTTATATTGAATGCCCGTGGTTAGGCTAACTTAACAACGGGTGGGATCTCTGCAGTGCTGGTTGTATTGTCTTCCACGCAGGTGTTATCCATGGTCACACCTTTGAGTCATCAACTCATCACACCTATCCGAGCATTTACTACTTTTTTGGATTTTTTTCTTATTTATACTTTTGAGGTATACTTGTATATTTTCAAGTTCTTTTCTGAGTGAGTTGTATACCTTGCGAGTGGGTTTATTGTACCAACTCACTAAAATTTTTGTATTTTCCCTTTACATTAATGAATTTTTCCTTCTAACTTCATATATATATATATATATATATATATATATATATATATATATATATTACGGATAGATAAAAGACAATGGTGGTCGGTTTGGAGGGAGGTGCTCGCTAGGGTTTCCATGGCGGAAGCCGGTAAGGTGAGCGGCTGCTGCTGGTGCAAGGTGGAGAAAGGTGGTCGTTAAGAAGCCGGAAGCCTTCTCGTTTCTCATCTTCCTTTGGTTTTGGGTGGGGGTGATTCTTTCTCACTTCCCGGGCTCCTTATTTTTTGAATTTTGTTTGTGGTACTGTTACATTGGCAATGGCACATGATCTCACTCGGGCTGATCCACACTTTGTTGGAAGGGGTACTTTTGCTGAAGTTATAGTGAGGAAAGATGGTGGAACCACTCTAGGAGATAAACTGGTGTTCCCTCAATTATTTCATGATGCAATGGATGGGAAAGCTGAGTGTGAGTTTATTAGGAAATGTACTAGGAAGGCTGGGAAGCCGGCTCGATTTTTACCGAGGAGGAGATTCGAAACCTGTCGGAGCCTTATAAATTTACCTTGGTAGGGAAATTTCGGCTTGGCCATCCTAAAATGGATATCTTGAGAAAAGCTGTTGATGATTTCAAGCTAGTGGGCAGTTGGAAATTAGGGGTTTTTGACGATAGACACATTATGTTGCGACTTGTTAAGGAGGAGGATTATGCACAGGTTTTTCTAAAAAAGTGATAATGATAGATGGGAAACCCATGAAGCTCCTCAAGTGGACAATGGACTTTGATCCAACTAAAGAACCACCTATAGTTCCCAGTGTGGTTTAGTCTCCCTAACTTAAAACTTCCTTTTAACAATCATAGAATCATCTATGATATAGCTGATGCTATGGGAAGGCCACTCAAACTTGATATCCCCTCTGCTAATGTTACCAGGATTTCCAATGCAAGATTTCTAGTTGAAAGGGACATTACTCAACCTTATTTGGATGGGGTTTGGCTAGGCACTGCTAATAATGGATACTGGCAACCCATTGTTATGGAATATCAACCTTTGTATTGCAAGCACTGTCACCTATTTGGACACACCATGGAACAATGTTTTAAACTCCACCCTGAATTAAGACCTTATAATGTAAATAATAAGGTTACTAAGAAAACTGATAATCCACCTATCTCTCCAGTGATTCCAGTTGGCACTGTCCCAATTACTACCCAGGATTTGAATAATGAACTTGCTATTCTAAATCAAGGTCTGAATGGGCTTGTTGATAAAGAGGGGGATTTTAAAAACTATGCTGATCAAATTGAGCGTGCAACTATTGGAAAATATGCGGATCTACCAAGTAGAGATTAGAGACAATGGTATGAATAATGCTACACCGGTTACCGAAGCCGATGATGTCGGTTCGGATAATTCCGATGCGAAGGGGCCGGGTCTCAACAAGGAAGTAGGAGGAGGAGGAATAAGAATCTACGAGCATATTGATTTATCTAACACCGTCCTTAAGGAGCCTACAAATGCCACCACATCTAGGATCACAAGTGCCTGCACGGGGAGTTGATACTACTAAGGAAGTGATCCCGGATTATTCGATGCGAGTGCCACTTTTATAACCCCTTCAAGTCCCATAATTGGGGAATGCGCCCAAATGATTCTTGAGAAATTAGCAACTACCGCCGATGGTGCTTGGTCTCAACGGAAAAGTAGAAGGAGGAGAAAAGATATTATGGAGCCGCAAAATTTATCTAAGTCTAATATTATTGGTATGGATCATTCGATGCAACACCCCCTAGAATTACTAGGGTCCGGTAAGGCATTACACCATGATTAATCTGATTTCGTTGGAATGTTAGGGGTGTGGCAAGCCCTGGCACCCTTAATAGATTACTACATCTTAACAGGACTTTTAAACCTTGGATTATAGCATTACTGGAACCTATGGTGCATACCAACATCTCTAAATTCACTAAAAGATTTCCTGGATTCCATTTTCACTCCAACCGCAACAATAAGATCCGGATTTTTACAAGAAAGGAGCTAAACCGCAATGTTCAACTTGATAATTATCAATTTCTCCATTTACAGTTTGGGATGAATTCTTTCCGGGCAGTGCTTACTATCATCTATGCTCGGGTGTACTCCTATGGATAGAGTTTCTCTTTGGAATGAGTTGTGGCGGATCATTACAAGTAACTCTTCAAATTGGCTTGTCGGTGGGGATTTTAACCGCATTAGAGATCCCGATGAGAAAAAGGGGGAAGAACTCCCGATCTTAATACCATGCTACAATTCTCTCGGAATATCACTAATGCGGGATTATTTGATCTAGGATACATTGGTACCCCTTTCACATGGAAGAGAGGTAATTTGCTTGAGCGAATTGATAGAGATTTAGCTAATGACCATTGGCTCAACACTTTTCCCATAACTCAAGTGCAGCATTTACACAGTGGCAACATCCGACCACTCCCCACTACTAATTCGCATTTCTTTCAGCTCTTACAATGGGTACTCCCAGCTTAGATTTCTCAATGCTTGGTGCACTCATGATAGCTTTCTAGCTGAAGTACACAGAGCCTGGAAGGTCCCTGATCACATTAGCTGTAGTCCTCTTGTGAGACTATGGAGATTGCAAAAGAATGTAGCTTTTAAACTTAAACTGTGGAATAAGACTCGCGTTTGGAAATATTTTTCAACAAGTGAAGGATGCGAAGCTAAAGTCCATTTGTTGGAAGCCGCAAATGATTTGGGGGAGAATCGGACACATGAACTTGAAATTGCCTGAGTCGGCTTTTATTCCAAGCACTCGGAAAGGGAAGAGGATTTTCTACAACAAAAAGCTGCCGTAAACAAGTACCTTTATGGGGACAGAGAATTCTAAGTATTTTCATGCGGTCATTAAGCACGGAAGAAAAATAAATGCTATACTTAAAATCAAGGATGAGTCTAGCAATCGGGTTATCGACCAATCTTCCCTCTCACAAAGTGCTCGTATTACATTTTCGAATTTGTTTGTTGAACGTACTTATATCTTCTACTTCACTTGTTGCTCGAGATGTTTTCTCGATCATCAAGATTATGTGAATCAGCTTAATTTAACTTTCTTACCCGATAAACAGGAGGTATTGCAAGCTTTAAAGAGCATTGATGGTAATAAAACAGCAGGCCCTGATGGGTTTACTTCAACATTTTATATTAAAGCTCGGGATATTGTGGGTGCCGATCTTATTCGAGCAGTTCATTCTTTCTTTCTTGGATCCGATCTTCCTAAATATTTTGCTCTGCAACAAGCATTGCACTTATTCCCAAAGGATCTCAAAAAACCAGTGGATCGATTTCGGACCTATCGGTCTTACTACTACCTTTTCTAAAATAATTAGTAAAATTCTTGTGGGAAGACTACAACCCTATCTTAACCAATTGATCAGCTCTAACCAATCGCTTTTGTGCAGGCGTAACTATTATCGATAATTGTCTTTTGGCTCGAGAACCGTTACTTGATATTGATAAGAAATGTAGGGGACACAATTTACTTTTCAAATTGGATCTTAAAAAGGCTTATGATTCTATCGCTTGGAAATTTATTGATTTAGTACTTAAAGCTAGAGGTTTCCATCCCGATTTTTGTACTTTAATTCAAAGATGGTCGTCTAACGTTTATTACGAGTGTCCTCGGTCAATGGCTGCAATTGTGGTTTCTTCAAAGCTGGTAGGGGATTGAAACAAGGAGACCCATTGTCTCCAACCATCTTCATATTGGCTTTTGATTACTTCTCCGAACTCTGAATGCCGCTCAAACAATTTATCCTTATCTCCATTTTAAGCATGGTTCTTCACGGATGATAAGTCATTTGGCATATGCCGATGATGTTATCATTTTCACCAATGGAAGTAAGCTTGCCGTTAAGAAAACCTTGCAATCGATCGATCACCTAGCCTTGGTTGCAGTGCCCGGAATTAAACCAAAGGAAGTGTCAATTTTTGGTCGGCAAAGGGTTCAATCATCAACAAGTGGGTGAAAGAGTACACTCGGGTTCTCTACCGCTGATCTCCCCTTGAAATATTTAGGTGTACGACTAATTAAAGGAAGGAGAAAGCAATCTCGCATGATGAAGTTGTTAAGAAGATTACATCAACTTTAAACCGCTTGACTAATACCTTTCTATCTAATGGTGGAAGATTAACTTTACTTAAGAGTATACTCTCAACCTTTCCCCTTTATCGGTTACAAATAGTTAGAATGAAAAAAAGCACCCGAAAAATGTTAGAAACAATGTTTAATAAATTTCTCCGGGAAGGCCAAACCAAGCAATATCATTGGGCTATCCGGAACAAGGTTTGTAAACCTACCAAGGTCGGGGGACTAGGGCTGAGAAATTTCCAACAAATGAGCCATTTGTTCTATCGTAAGCAGTGGATTAAATTCGAAGGAAAGATACCATGTGGGCAAAATTCCTATTTGACAAGTATTGCCGGAAAGATCACCCAAATTCAACTGTGCCAAGACAAGGGGATTCCAAGCATTGGAGAAGTTTGCTGAAAGTAAGGGACATGGCCAATCGGTATTTCTGCTGGGAAGTGGGCAAGGGGGAGGTGAATTTTTATTATGACAACCGGATAGGAGATGGAACTCTAAATTTTATCGCTGATTTCAATCACCAACTAATCGTTGCAGATTTTTGGGTGGAGGATCACCGGAATGTCAACAGTCGAATGAAGTTTTGGATGGGGAGAGCATACAACAGATTATTCAAATCCCTATTAATCCAACTAAACTCGATAGAATCTTGCTGAAGAATTCTAATAAAAAATCTTTCAATCAGATGATTCACGACTCACTTCAACTTTGGCCCGATACTTCGTGGGGGAGAAAATCGGACTAGGCTTTTATCACCCTCTATGTCTTACTTCGCCGGAGATTATTCCATCGGTATCTTCCATTAGATGATATTTTAAAACTCAAAGGCCTAAGACTAGCTTCTAGATGTTGGCTCGTCAAGCTCGTGAAGAATCTTTTTCCCACCTCTTTCTACATCGACTCGTCACTAAACGGTGTGTGGATTACCTGTTTTAAAACATTTCCATCTTACTCATCTTAATCACAATTGGCTCAATTGGGAGGCTTGCTGGGAGGACCGGAAAAGTGAAAAATTGTTCCATCTACCTTTAGTTATCTCGTTGGTTTGTTTGGATGCATAGGAATCATTTAAAGTTTGACAACGAAATTGCAATATTAATCATATGGTGGCTAATCGCTGCAGTTTTCCGAGAAAGAAGCCACCATTGGAGCCTACAAATCAAAGAAAACCTACATTGCTCGAAGTGGTCCCTTCCACCTCCACCATGGATAAAAATAAATATAGATGGGAGCTTCACTAACTCCGTCGCTGGAATTCGGGCGGTTGTAGAAATTCGGAGGTAATTCATCGTGGTATTTCCAAGTGCCAATCATCTCACTGTCGGCTCTCCATTCCGAACTTCAAGCCGCTTACTCGGGCCCCGATTCATCGCTAAAGCTTTGAACTACCAATTTGTCCGGATTGAAACCGATTCTCACAGACTTGTTAATATTATACAAGGATTATCCCCTCCTCCATGGAATTTGGTATACCCCTACGTAACATTGCTCTCTACATTTGGCTCTATCACCCTCAAGTGGTCCCACATCTTTAGAGAAGGTAACCAACCCGCTAACCGGTTGGCTAAACGTGCTACCTGCGACTCAAAGGATTATTTTTTCCGTTAAACCTCGATGATCCTTTAAAGCTTTTACTTTTGGGGATTTGATCGATATTCCCTATATTAGATGTATGTAAACTTTGTCGAGTTTTGCTGAATGAATTTTCTACTTTTCTTAAATATATATATATATATATATATATATATATATATATATATTACAGCACTTTGGGAGATTAATTGGGGGTCAGAAATCTAGCTGCTAACTCTTTTAAACCTGAGATGTTTAGAGAAGATGTTAATTATGTACAACATTTAAATCTTACCATGTTACCTGATGAAGTTGAAATCTTTAATGCTCTAAAAGGTATTGATGGAAACAAAACTGCAGGCCCAGATGGCTTCACCTCCACCTTCTATATAAAAGCTTGGGATATTGTGGGCACTGACCTTATTAATGATGTTCATTCTTTTTTCTCTGGTGCAGATATTCCTAAGTATTTTGCAGCTACCAGCATTACTCTAATACCCAAAGATACTCAAAAATCTAGCTGGACAGACTTTTGACCCATAAGTCTTACCAGCACTTTCACTAAAATCATCTGCAAGTCATTGTTGTAAGGCTCCAACCTCATCTTAATCAACTTATTAGTTCTAACCAATCAGCTTTTGTGCAGGGTAGAAATATCACTGATAATTTTTTGTTGGCTCAGGAACTACTACTGGATATTGATAAGGGATGCAGAGGGTATAACCTCATCTTTAAATTGGATCTTAAAAAAGCATATGACTCCATAAGTTGGAACTTTATTGAGCATGTTCTTAAGGCTAGAGGTTTTCACCCTTCTTTCTGTAATCTTATTCAGAGATGGCTTTCTGGTGCTTAGTATAGTATATTAGTGAATGGAAGTAGCAATGGTTTTTCACTGCTGGTAGAGGGTTGAAGCAAGGAGACCCCTTATCTCCTACTATTTTTATTCTGGTTTTTGACTATTTCTCTATAGTTCTGAATGCTGCCCACCACAGATATCCTTATCTTAACTATAAACATAGCTCCTCCCAAATAATCAGCCATTTGGCCTATGCAGATGATGCAATTATTTTTATAAATGGCAGTAAGAAAGCTGATAGGAGAATATTACATATTCTGGAACATGTGTCCAAGGTGGCTAGTCTGAACCTAAATGAGAAGAAGTGTCAATTTCCGGCAGGGAAGCATTACAAACATATCTGCTGGTTGAAAGATCTGGCTGGGTTTACTGCTGCTGAACTTCTTCTCAAATATCTGGGGGTACAACTGATCAAAAGCATAAGGAGGCAATCTCAATATGATAAGGTAGTGAACAAGATATCCTCTTCTATCACTTGTTGGACAAATAAATTCCTGTCTAATGGGGGCAGACTGACTTTGTTGAAGAGCCTTCTATCTACTTTCCCTCTCTATACCATGCAAATGGTTAGTATGAAACGAAGTACCCAGAAAATGTTGGAAATAATCTTCAACAAATTTCTTTGGGATGGCCAATATAAACAGCCTCATTGGACTATTTGGAAAAAAGTCTGCAAACCTACTAAAGCTAGAGGGCTGGGATTTAAAAACTTTAAACAGATGAGCCATTTATTTCACTGTAAACAGTGGATTAAATTTACTAAGCAAGAAACTATATGGGCTAGATTCCTAAAAGAGAAATACTGTAAGAAATTTCATCCTAATGCTGTTAAAGCTAAATTGGGGGACTCCAAGCACTGGAAAAATTTGCTGAAGTTAAGGGATACTGCTAATCAATTTATATACTGGGAGATTGGTGTTGGTAATGTTAACTTCTTCTTGGAAAATTTGTTGCCTGATAGGCCCATTCCTTGTTCTCCTAACTGTAACCCTCAACTTACTGTATCAGATTTCTGGAATCAGGGACAGTGGAATGTTGATTCACTAGGTAAAATATTAGATGAGGACTCTATGCAAAAAATTCTGTCTATACCCATTGATACCAGCTGCAGCTACCACAGTACAGATATGACTGGATCAATTTTGAAGCTTGCTGGGAGGATTGAAGGAATTTGAGGGAGTTCTCCATTCCATTAATTATTTGTTGGTTTCTCTGGTTGGCCAGGAACCAAGCCAAATATGAGGGTAAAACCTGTTTGGCTAAGTCTGCTATTGTAAATTGCTGCAGCTACATTAGGAAAAACTCAGCTTTGCTTTCCTCACCCAAAAGAAAAGTTGTACTGTTGCATTGGTCTCTACCTCCCCAACCTTGGATTAAAATCAATATTGATGGGAGTTTCACCCCTTCCTCTGCTGGTATTGGTGTTGTCTGTAGAAACAGTTTGGGTCAGCTCTTGTGGTTTTTTCAGTCACTTATTGTATCCTCTTCTATATTGGAATCTGAACTTTGTGCTACATTTTGGGCCTTAACAACTGCCAAAGCTCTCCACCTCCCTTACGTTTGGATATAATATGACTCTCAGCAGGTGGTTAATATTATGCAAGGATCTGCTCCTCCTCCTTGGAGTTTGTTTATTTTCTCAGATCCTTTCCTCCTATTTCAGACTTCCTCTAACTCAAATGGACCCACACTTATAGAGAGGGTAACCAGCCTGCTAACTGGTTAGCCAAAAATGCTGCTTCGCATAGTAATATAGTTTTTTCTGTAACACTTTTTAAGCCTTTAAGGCTTTTACTTTTGAGGGGTTCTCTAAAACTCCCTTTCAATAGATGTACTTAACCTTAAAGTTTGAATGAAGCTTTTGTTTTTCTGTTAATATATATATATATATATATATATATATATATATATATATATATATATATATATATATGATGAGATCATGGTGGTGGCTAGGGCACCTTTGCTCTATCATCCAAGGTGATTCCTAGAGGTTTCCTGACTCTTCTTCTTGGCGCTGATGAGAGATTTCCACCTTTCCCCTTTTCTTCTTCCCCTTTTCTACTTCCTTATGTCTGTCTCTATGGCTCAACACTATGTGAAGGCAGTTACGGGTGGCTTTGCTCCTAGCAACATCTGTTCCTGCTTTTGTCTGCAAGCTTTCCATGATGCTTTGGAACTCGGTGGGGATTATAATTTCATCAAGAAGCTTGGTCAGAGAAATGGCAAGCCAGCTTTATATCTCTCTGATGAGGAGACAAACATTATGGCATCTTACTGTCATATCTATCTGGTTGGTAAATTTCTATATGTTCACCCAAAGCTAGACATTATTCGAAAGGAGTTTGATTTGTTGAAGCTTTCTGGTAAATGGAAACTTCAATTATTAGATGAGAGTCAAATCCTTATACAATTAACTAATGATATGGACTACACCAGTGTCTTTTCTTGGAAGGTCTGAAACTCAATAATCGTTTCATGAAGATCCTTAAATGGACCATAGAATTTGATCCAAAATCAGAGTCCCTGACAATACCTGTCTATATTAAATTTTTTTGGATAAAGACTCACTTGTTAAATTATGAAATTTGTCTCTTTTGCTAGAGGCTTTGGTAAACCCCTTCGGGTAGACAATCCTACTTTGGAGCTTACACAACCTTTCGATGCTTGTGTTCTTGTGGAGAGGGATGTAACCTAACCATTCCCGGATGGGGTTTGGATTGGTTCTACTCATAAAGGTTATTGGCAGCACGTTGTCATGGGGGCTCATCCCCCTTACTATTCTCATTGCTCTATGTTTGGTCACAATTCCACTGTATGCTGCCGCTTACATCCTAATTTACAACCTACTATTGTTCATCGACCACAAAGAGATGTTACTCAGAATTCACACACATTTCTTCCTATTGGTAATCCTTAAACTAATGCTCCCAATGAGTGTGTTGTGCCCATATATGCTAATGATGTAGCTAGTCCTAATATCTTAGACAAATCTATTTCTACTGATCACACCCCTCCTTAAACTTCACTTATCACTCCCCCTTTTATTCCAGAAAATATCCCTAGAGAACTTTTATCTTTAGCAACACCTTCAATACTTTCTTCACTGGCTCCTCAATCCAGTACACTGCCTAATGTAGAAAATTCACATGCCACCACATCCCCTTTCAATGTTACTTCTGAAAGACCAGATGAATTACCCACTCCTATTCTACTTCCTGATTCTGCTCCATCTATGCCTACTATCTCCTATTTTGATGTTGATAATATTATATCTAGTGAACTTGATGAATTGTCAGAAACGCAATTGCCACTGATTTCTGATTCCATTGACAATGCTACTGTGCGAAATGTTTAAGAATCTCTACATTATCCTCCCCCTTCACTCTCATATCACAACATCATCTCCTCGTCAACACATAGGAAAGCTAATGAAATGGTCTTTCCATCTGCTACTTATATTTCTACTTCTCCTGCTCTATTACAGGTGTCTTCAAGATGCTACTAATACTCTAGAGAATGAATGGTATGTCCAGCGACACTCTATAAGGAAAACTAAAAGAGAACTTGCTCAGCTTAATGTCAATAACATTATTCTAGAAGGTATTTATCATTCTAAAGGTGAACAGACAGTTAATTCTACTAGGTTAACTTGGAGGGTTGTCTCCATACATCATTTTTAAAATCATGTTTTGGAACAATAGGGGAGTGGTTGACCCTTCCTCCCTTAATAGACTGAAGCGCCTTTGTAGGGTCAATAACCTTTATATTTTTTCCATTATGGGGCCTATGGTGACTGTCAATAAAAATATAATTCTAAGTCATTTCAAATGATTTCTTTTCTTTAGCAACAAAAATAACAATATTTGGATATTTTGGAGAAGGAATGTTACTTATCTATTGTGGATGATGAAGAACGATTTGTTTTAACACATTTGAAGATGGATGATTTCTTTAGCTAGGCCACTTTTGTTTATGCGAGCTCCTTGTTGTAGGAAAAATATCTATTGTGACACAAACTAGATATCATGGGCATTAATATTACTGATACTTGGTTTGTTGGAGGTGATTTCAACAACAAGGTTATGAAACCTGCTAAGAAGAAGGGTGGTGGAAGATGTGACAATGCTCTTATAAACCATTTTTGTAACTCTATCTATGATGCAGGACATTTTGACCTGGGCTATGCTGGTGCACCTTTCACATGGAGGAGGGCGATCCACAGAAAATTTTATAGCTTTCTACTATCCATTTCATACCTATTTTTGATGATATTGCACTTTAAATAAAGTTAATTTTCATGATTTCATGCAGGTGCAATGATTTTTAGGCCTTTGGAGCAAAATAAAGCGAAAAGGAGCAAATTTGGAGTAAAAAGGGACAAAAGTACATTTTATTGAACTAGCGCCGCACGGCGCTATCAACAGAGTCAGACCACACAATTTTTTAGAGATTTGCGACCGTTTTGTCAGAATAATTTGTCAAACGGTGCCCTATCCAACGCCAGACTGTGCCCTATTCCGATTTAAAACAAGATTTAATGTATTTGGATGGATTTTTAAGGTTGCTTAAGGAAACTGTTGGGAATTCAGTTTTAGCCAAATTTAAACACATTTGGAGCCAAGTTAGAGGAGGAGAAGAAGAAAAGTGAGGAGTTTAGAGTTTAGAGAGTGTCTTCTCATTTAGTTTAGAAGTCTAGGTTTTGTGTTTTTCTCTTCTAAGGAGTGTGAGAGGAGAGGGAAAGTGAGAGATTTCTTCTTCCTTACTTATCTAAAGAGAGAATTGTGTGTTGTTATGAAGAAAGAAGAGGATCCAAGGAATTCCTAGAGATTTGGTTGGGGAAGAGTTTGAGATAAGTTGTCTTTACTTTACTCTATTTGTATGACGTTACTTTTATATATAAAATCTATGTTTCGTCATCTTTTCCGCATGAGTATTGAGTAGATTTCTTTGTCTTTCTCCTTTTCATGTGATGTGTTTATGTTGTGATATGGAAATTATGTGTCGATTTATTATGGAGAATTTGTGATGACCTTTTCACTTCGAACTTCATTTACTTTTTTATCTCGTCAAGTGATTTGTTAAAACTTGTTGGGAAACATATTTTCTGAAAAGATTATGAGTTCCACAACAAAATTAAATGTCACATTCAATGTCCATGAATGAGAGATGTAGTACCTGGGGATTGAGTGCAAATAAATAGGAAATATACTTTGATGGGCGTAGAATTAGAGATTTCAGAGTGACATTCTAAAATCCTCAATTTGGTCCTAATGTTTGGAAATTGAAATGAGAGTTAGCCTTTAGGTGAAGGGAAGTGAGAGCTCTGGAGTAAGAGCCAGTATCCTCTTAACATAACAACAAATTTGGGGATTAAACTTAAGATTAGTTAATGTTCTTTATACGCTGAAATATGGGTAAAGAATAAGAATGCTCTGTTGACCTCATTTTTGATGAGGTCTTTTTCTCATCTCTTTAGTACTTAAGATCTAGCCTTAGGCTTTTCCTTTGACTAATCTTAGAGGACTAGAAGTGGAACCCACCCTTTAGAAGTTCAAACACCTCTTGACTCCCTACAATCCCAACAAGCTTGATTGTAGATCCCTAATCACCTAGAGGGTTGAAATCAAATGTGGAGGTTTAAAGGATGAGTTCCCTATAAAACTTCTTGGCCTTAGGAATACCCTGGGTGGCCTGGTCTGGTGAGGGTTGAATTGCACATACACTACACTCTCACACACATTCCAAGTCCTAAAACCACACTCTTACCCAACTTGACTTCCTGACTCATGTAGGTAATTCACATGGATGTTCCTTAACCCCTAAGCCCATGGCTAAGAGGGTTAGGAACAACATAGTGAATGCCTCAAATGAGTTCTCTCATGGCTTTTGAGAGCTTAATATGGATTCATGGCTCAACTAAAGTGATTCCATTTTACTCCAATTTGATCAATATTCATTTTTCCAAAATTTCAATTTTTGACCCCCTGGGCCCTACACCTACTAAACCTACCAGAAGCCCTTGGAACTACCTAAAATTTACAAAATCACCTAAATTACCCAAAATTCCTCAAAATCAATCCTAAACATTTTCCTCCACTCAAATTGATCATCCATAGCCAAAAATACCAAAAATTCCAAAAGTACCCCCCAATACCCTCCAAATACCCAAAATGCCCTTCTTAGCCCAAAAATCCAAAAATTCAGAAAATTTCCAAAAAATTCCAGAAAATCCCAAATATTCTCAATTTCATTTTGTTCAAATACACCATGGCCCAATTTTTCCCATTTACCCCACGTTTACCAAAACCCCCAATTTGGCCCATTTTAAACCCAAGTGAACCCAATGTCAAACCAAACCACCCTAATTGACCTCAATTTTGGTCCAATTCAATTCTAAACTTCAAATCAATATCCCCAATATTAATTTAGACCAAATACAAGTCCAACTTGATTGACATTTGAGCCCAATTTCAATTTGAAGACTAAGGCCCAATTTTGGCCCATGACCTAAACCTAGCTCAAACCCATCCAATTCAACTCCAATTAACCCAAATCTTTTCCTAAACCTTCCTAATATCCCCACAAACAAAACACTAACTTGATTTGCCCAAAATTTGAACCTAAACACCACCGAAACCTAACCCAAAACCAAAATCCCTTAATTTGACCTAAGCCCAAACCTAACCCAAATGGGCCAAAATCCCAAAATTAGAGCCCAACCAAAGTTGGAATCTCTTTGTGACACTCCCATGAACATTTCTCAACATTAATTTTACATCAAATCCAACTTTAGCCCAACCTTAACTCAAGTTAGCCCAATTGGATCCATTTTGACCATAACCAAAAAAGACCCAAATTCAACCCAATTCAACTCTAAATCTCTTCAAATTGATTCCAAATCATTGATGAAACATTCCTAAATTAAATTCAACACTTGTTGGACCCAATCCTTTGCAAAATTTTCATCCTAGAATTTGTTTTGAAATCTAAAAGCCCACTCCTTATACCATCTTGAAAGCCCATACAAAGTGAAATCCAAAAGCCCAAACCCATTCCAAAGCCCACATGACAATTCCTTCTCATCATCCCTTTAATTGGAATCAATTCCTTAGTCCCAAATCAATCATCAAATCAACCTAAATCAAGCACCATCTAAATTTTTCACTAAATTGCCAAAATCTCCAAATTCCTTTTCATATAAATGAATCCACTTTTCCTAAGCCAAGGATGAGCCAAATGGAGCCACATGCAAGCCATGGATAAGCCACATGAAGCCATGGGGGGTTTAACTTGTCACCAAGTCATTAATGTCAAGAAGAGGGAGTCCTTTCCTAAGCGTTCCTTAAGCCATTTTAACCTCTTTAATGCAACACCATAACCCAAAATTAACTTAAAACTATTTTGATGGGGACTTCACCACTCCATGACAGCTGACCCAACTGATCCCCTTGGCCTAAAATCAGACCATGGGGAGGTGAACCAAGCCCAAATACATGGGTTGACACATATGAACCCAAAATCACTCTTCTCCCTTTACCACTTAAATCCAACCCTTTACACTTGGCATTGGACAATTGCTTGCACAAACCTCCAGCACTAGTCCTCCTGACCTTGAGGGTGACCTGACCCTGGCCGGCCAGCCACCACAACCGCCGGAAACCACCAGGCCGAGAGCACCCATGTGAGCCAATTTTTTAATTTCTCCTTGCTGAGTTGTCCCAGCCCAATTGAACACCATGACTGTTCTTCCCTTGCCCTGAGCAGCTAATCTCAGCCTCCAATTGCCCCTGGGAAGCCCTCCAGCCATGTCTATTTAAACCCCCACCACCCTCTCGGTCAAAGAAGGAGAAGAACCAGACCTTAAGGAAACTCTACCAAAATCATTCCAGACCCCTCTCCAGACATAAAGCAGCTGATCCCCGGTGTTCCTTTGCCCTAATCCCCATTAACAGAGCTCAATTTTTGAGTTGAAAATCCACCCAAAAAACAGGACACTTCACCACAGTGAGCCAATCTCTAAATTGATTGGTCCTACACCTTCACCAGACCAAGAGGAGAAGTTCCCCAGCAAAAGCCCCCTCACCAGGCCAGCCATTGCTTCTAGCCTCCAAGCTTTGTGATCGGCCTTGATCACTTTCATACCTAGACAATTCCCCAGAGCCAGAGACTTCATTTGGAGCTTTCCTGGACTCAATCAAAGGTGACACAACTCTCAGATTGAAGCTTCACTTCTCTGAGCAAAGGTATGAACTCACTCTTCCTCCCAAGCTTCTAGTGATTCTCCATTTTGTTTAAGTTAATTTCATAGCTTATAAACCATATGGATGAGTTTGTCTCTTCAAGACAAATCCATAAAGCATAAGAACACAAAAATCCATTGAGAATCGAGTGAGATCTTAGGGTTTTAGTGTAGACTGTCACGGGTGCACACCAGTCGTAGACGATGAATAGGAGCCGTTGGATCGCGCATGTATCGAGCAGACGTTCGAGATTAAGTCGGACGGAGCAATGGTGCATGAACCGCGGGACGCGTGGCTGCTGACTCAAGTGGGGGCGTCGAATGGGAATGCACCGCGTGGGCTTTCGGAGCTGCCGATGTTGCACTGGCGCTGCGTAGATAAGTAGATAAATAGGGTATTTTTGAATTATTTAAATGCCCAGAACTTCAAAAATCCATATCTTTGCATAGAAAAATCAAAAAAATAAAATAAAAATACCCTCTTGCCCAGTGAACAGAGGAAAATAATGTGGAAAAGAAATCAATTTAATTGGATGAGTATTTTATTTTTAATAATTTATTTACTATTTTTAGTATTTTGATTCTTCATTTGCATAGATAATTCACCATGACATGAGACCATATGGCTTTTAAAGCCTCTGATCTTGGGAACATTCCCTGAATTTTTCTAGGTCAGAGGCCATCTCTGTGAAAAGTTATTGAATTTTCAATTTCATGTCACTGTTTTAGGTAATTTAATTTCAATAATTAACATATTGTGAAATAAATTCTAGGAAAATTTGGTGATGTTCCTTAGAACTAGAGGACCCTATGAAAAATATATTTTGAGTTAATTCATTCATAATGACCTTAATTGGCCTAAACCCCTAAAATTGAATTTGAATTAATTAAGGTTAACCACACATCAAATTGACTTGAAAATAATTTTCCACTGATCTTAAGATCAGAGGAACTTCACATAAAAATTTGAAATTAATTGGACTTGATTAACCCTACCAAATGGATTAATTAAGCCTCATAAGCAAAATGGAACTTTAAAAATTCATAACTCTAAAAATACTTTTCAAAAATTCATAAAAATGGTTTTGGGGCTTCTCTGATATCAGGGGAGTTCAGGAAAATTAAAATTGGAATTGTCTAAAAAGGTTAATTTTTCATAATATTTTAATATTTTAATAATTAAAAAGTAATAAAAATCAAAAAAATATTAAAAATGTAAAATTTTGATTCCTAATCACTTAGGAACAAACCAAATATTTTTCCTAAGTCCCTAAGGTAAGATATTGAATTTTAAAGGCTTAATGTAATTTATAATATTAAAAAAATGAGTTTTTAACCATTTTCACTAAAATAATTCCAATAAATCAATGAAAAATCAAAAAATTATAAAATTTATTTCCCTGAACTCCTTGAGGTCAGAGAGATTTTAGAAAAATATAAAATCTATTTTTCAACTTTCATTTTATTTTATAATTAATTAATACTCTAAAAGTAAAAATAATTATAATAAATAAAATATTATTCAAAAAATCACCAAAATTGGTTCAAGTGGTTCTCTGGTCATTAGGAACATCCCATAATTTTCTTAAGGATAGAAACCTTTCCTTTGTCATGTTGTTGAATTTTTTTTGAAAACCCTTATTTTCTACTAAAAATAATTATATAAATAAATTAAATTCAGAAAAATCACATTTTCTCCTCTAATGTCTTAATTGACATGTGAGTGAAGTGACATAAAAATTTCAAATTCATTTGAGCTCAGTTTAGTGAGTTATGAAATAAATAAGCTTAAAAGGGCATAAAGGTAATTAAAAATTTTAACTCTTAATTAAAACTTTAAGTTTAATCAAAATGGGGGATAAACTATTTGATTTTAACTTTTTCTTGGATGATTGAAACTTAGGAAAATTAAGGGGTAGAAACCCACTAAACATTTTGAAGATATCAAAAATGAAACTTTAATTAATTAAATAATTTAAATTTTGGAAAGAATATATTTAAATTTGGATCATTAAAAAAGGATATTATTAAGAGGATATTTATTCTTTAATTTTAAAAAATCCCTAAATAAGTCACTTTAACAATACTTAATTCTTAATTAAAAATTAAAATAATAATCCAAATTGATAATTAAAATTAATAATTAAAACTAAAATTAAAACTAAAATAAAATTAAAATTAATTAAAATAAAATTAAATTAAAAATTAAATTAAATTAAATTAAATTAAATTAAATCAAATCAAAATTAAATTAAAATTAAATTAAAATTAAGTTAAAAATCAAATTGAATTAAAATCATTTAACAACAAACCTATATGAAATCATTAAGAATTAAATCTAACATAATTTGAACACTATTACAAACTTAAAGTTATTAATTAAAACCTCATTATTATGTTAAAACCACTTTAAACCATTAATTCAAACTTTTAATTAATTATGATTAAAATTCTCGATAAACCAACTTGCCCTTAAAGGCTTTAATTATTATAACTCTTAAATAGAGTATTAAGTGAGATGTCACTTCATTCATCAGGTAATCAAATACCTAAGTTCACTGAGCAAGAAACAAAGCTTAACTAAACTCCTCGATGCTTAATTCACCTTGTTGACCTCATTTTTGATGAGGTCTTCTCTTCCTTTCTTAGTACTTAGGATCTAGCCTTAGGCTTTTCCTTTGACTATCCTAGAGGATTAGAATTGGGACCCACCACTTAGAAATTCAAACCACTTCTTGACTTCACCATTGCCAAGCCCTGACCTCCCTGGTCAAGATGGTGACTCATGCCTACCGGCCAGCCGCCTGGGTCGCCGGAAAACGCCATGACCGAGACATTGGAAGGAGCCAAACATTGAAACTCTCCCTTGCTGAGTTGCCTCATGCCCAGTGGCCATTGCAGCTGTTCTTCCCTTGCCAAGAGCAGCTGATCCCAGTCCCTAACTTCCCCTGGGAGGCCCTCCAGCCTCTCCTATTTAAACCTCACCCCTCTCGGCCATGAAGAGGTGTTGAACCAACCTTAAGGAAACTCTGCCAAAATCACTCCAGACCCTCCCCCACACCTGAGCATTTGATCCCCACTCGTTCTCTTGCCCTAATCTCCACTAATCGAGCTCAATTTTGGAGCTCAATTCTCGAGCCGAACGAGGACACTCCCAAATCCTCCACCAAATTCAAATTAAACTCACCCACACCTGCACAATACCAAGAGAAGGAGTTCCCCAGTGAAAGCCCCCTCTCCAGGTCACCCATTTGTTCCAGACTCCAAAGGTTGAAATCGGGCTTGGTCAAAATCATACCTGGACAATTCACCAGGCCAGGAGACTTTATCTGGAGCTTTCTTGGACCCAATCGAAGGTGACACAACCCTCAGATCGAAGCCATTCTTCTCTGAGCTAAGGTATGAGCTAACTCTTTATCCCGAGCCTCTGGAGATTGTCTTTTTCAAATGCTTTAATTTCAATGCATGATCACCGTATAGATGTGTTCATTTCTTCAAGACGAATCCATAGAACACAAGAACACCAAAATCCGTTAAGTATTGAGTGAGATATTAAGGATTTAGTGTGGACAGTTCTCGGGTTAGGAGGCTTGGGGACGATGAACGGATGTCGTCCATTTGATACACGCGCGGGTGGACGATCCAGATTGAGTCGTATGAGGAGATGGAATGATGCAGCGGGCCCCTGGAGTGCTGAGTCGGATGGCGGCGTCGAACCAGAAAGCGCCGCGTGGCTGTTCGGAGACGCTAATTTTAACGCAGCGCCGATTCAGATAAATAGAAAAATAGGGATTTTCTTATTTATTAAATACCCAGAACTTTGAAAATCCATAACTTTGTGTATAAAAATCCTAAAAATAAAATAAACATACCCTCTTGCTCAGTGAACAGAGGAGAATAATGTAGAAAAGAAATAATGTAATTTCATTAAGTATATTGTTTTTAATCATTTATTTACTCTATGCATTGTTTTAATTCTCCATGCATATAGGAAATTCACCATGGCATGAGACCATAGGGCTTTTGAAGCCTCTGAAATTGGGAAAATTCCCTGAATTTTCCAAGGTCAGAGGCCATCCCTATGAGAAGTTATTGATTTTTCAAATTTTTGTTGCTGTTTTGAGTATTTTAATTCCAATAATTAGCATGTTGAGAAATAAATTCTAGGAAAATTCGATGATGTTTCTTATGACCAGAGGACCCTAGGAAAAATAGGTTTTGAGTTAACTCACTTGAAATAACCCTAATTGGCTTAAACACCCAAAATTAAACTTTAATTAATTAGATCTAATCATACATCAAATTGACTTGAAATCAATTCGCCACTGACCTTTAGGATCAGGGGAACCCACCATAAAAGTTTGAAGTCAATTGGACTTGGTTAGCCCTATCAAATGGGTTGATTAAGCCATTTAGCCAAACTTAAACTTTAAAAATTCATAACTTTCAAAATACTTTTCAAAAATTCACCAAATTGGTTTTGGAGCCTCTATGATATCAGGGAAATTTAAGAAAATTAAAATTGTAATTTTCTAAAAAAGTTAATTTTTTGCATTATTTTGATATTTTTAATAATTAAAAATAATAAAAATCACAAAAATAATAAAATTCACCAAAATGTCACATTTCGAAATTTAATCATTTAGGAATAAACTCCATATTTTTTCTTAAGTCTTTATGATGAGATATTAAGTTTTAAACCCCTAAGGTAATTTTAAAATTAAAAAAAGTATTTTCTAGCATTTCCACTAAAATAATTCTAATAAATCAAAGAAAAATAAAAAAAATATATAAATTGGTTCTCTGGTTTCCTTGATATCAGAGAGATTTTTGAAAAATATAAAATTCATTTTTCAACCTTTATTTTATTTTTAAATTAATTAATACTCCAAAATTCAAAATAATTATAATAAAAAATGTAATTCAAAAAAATCACCAAAATTAGTCCAAGTGGTCCTCTAGTCATTAGGAATGTCCCATAATTTTCTTATGAACAGAAACTTTTCCTTTGTCATGTTATTAAATTTACCTTAAAAATCCCTATTTTCCACCAATAATAATTACATAAATAAATTAAATACAGAAAAATCACATTTTCTCCTCTAATGTCTTGATTGATATGTGAGTGAAGTCACATAAAAATTTCAAATTCATTTGAGCTCAATTTAGTGAGTTATGAAATTAGTAAGTTTAAAGGGCAAAATATTAATTAAAATCTTAACCTATAATTAAACATTTTAGGTTTAATTAAAAGGGTGGGTAAAATATTTGATACTAAGTTGATTTTGGATGTTTGAAACTTAGGTAATTAAAGGGTGGAATCCTACCAAACAATCTAAAAATAATTAAAATAAACTTTAATTAAATAATTAATTAAATTTGGAAGAATAATGAAAAATTGGGATTATTAAAATAGGGATATTATTAGGAAGAGATTTATTCTTTATTTTAAAAATCTCTAAATTAATCACCTCAATAACATTCAATTCTTGATTAAAATGATAATCTAAACTCAAGATTTAAAATGTTAAAAGACTTAGGGTCTGTTTGGTGCAGCTGCAGATTATCTAGCTTCTGCTGATAAGCAGATTATCCTGATAATCTGCTGATGATCAGCTGATCTGGATAAGCTGTCTGACTGTTTGGTTGCAGCGTTTGGAAAACAGCTGATTCTGAAAAATTGACCATTCTGCCCCTGTTCTGAATAAGCTGTTTAGCTGTTTGGTTAGTGCGTTTTGTAAACAGCTTATTTATAAATTTTTTTAATTAAATAAATAATCTGTGCATCAGAATTTATTATTTTTCTAAATGAAATTAAATAAAAAATTGTATGATATTTTAAAAATAATATTATATGTAGTTATAAATTTACATAAAGGGTTTAGAAAATAATTTTTAACATAAAATTATTTTGAAATACAAATCTTGTTTTAAAATATAAACTGTAATTTTTCAGTATGAAAATCTTATTTTCAAACTTATGAGAAATTGTTCCATAATTTACATTTTCAATCGGGAAAAAACCAAATTCATAACAGAACCAAATTTTGCTGCTCACTTGACTTACATTAGAGTTCAAGACACCTAATTAAGATAAAAAATACATAAAGAAACTATAATTAGTAATACGATTATAACATTCAATTTAAAATGCAAAAGTAACATCTCCTGAGAACCGTTGTTTGGTTGGTGCACGATCGAACTCCGAGCATCATTATGTGGCTCTGAAACAGTAGAAGCAGAAGTGATAATCTCTGATTTTGATGTCGTGGAACACCGTGCAACGTCATCCGATTGGGATAAAACCGAACTTGGAGGTCCGTCTGCCCACCTGAAAAACCTACAATCGTCCACTCCGTGTTGCCACCTTGGGCAACCATAGAACTGTCGCCCGTAGCTACGTGATGTAAGTAGTAAGGCCGGCAGTCCACAACGGCACATGGCTTGCTTGGGCTTCACTGATATTCTGGAACTCATCGTCTGTAGTCATTTAAAAAAAGAGTAGATTAGTTAGAACTCGCACTTTCTAAAACAATGTTATCTCTAATTTTGTTGGATTGAACATTCTGTTGTGCAACATGTATCAATTTTTAACTAATCTACTGCTCCATCATCAAAGCAGACTCGTTGATCTGCACTTAACTGTTATCGTGAAGATGCAGTGAGGAAACAATATTAAAATACATGACATCCTCAATAATAAATGGCATCAGCCGCCGCAACATGAAAGTGTAAAGAATTACATATATAGCACTACAAACAATCTCTCCACCAAGATGTTGTAAGAGTTTGTAATGTTAATAGTATGATTCCTTTAAACTAATAATAATTGAGTACAACTCAGGGTCAAATTAAATATATAGCACTACAAACAAAGACATTTACAAAGTAAGCACCTTTCTTCAATCATTTCTCACAATCATTATTACAGATTTTCAGCTTCTCCAAGGAGGCAACTAGGATGTGTCATCCCTAACAGCTTCACAGAGAATAAGCTGGAATTTCTCAATGCCACTTTATTTCATGCAATTCACCAAGATAAAGAATTGAAAAAGAGTTCAGTTAAGCAAAGAAAGAAACAGTCATATGCTGCAGCTCCTGCTCCATCAAACCAATCCTCCAATACTTGTAATCCCTTAATATTTAGCACCTCCAACGACCAAACACAAAATTAAAAAAAGCAGCATTAATGAATATCCTTTAAAATTTCAAAATTATGAACAAAAGTAAAAAAAGTTAAACTTCTATAACTCATAAAAATCAATATAGAGACAAAAAAACATTTAGGTAAATTCCTTTAAAAAAATCTTAAGCAAGCTTCAAAAAACAATTAAATTTGATTAAAAAAAAGCATAGCGCAGGTCAGTGTATGTGTGCCCATTTGAGCTTGCCATGATGTAATATTAGTTTTCTTGGCTAATTGATGAGGAAACCGAAAAATAATGATAGAAACGTTAGCCTGGCATTAAGAATAAAATTATCCAACCACAAAAAAATAACCTGGCATTAAGAAAATCATGCTTGGGAAAAAATTAAACGTTCTGTTAAACCGAAAAATAATCCAACATAGCCCCATCAACCATCTGTGTGAATTAAACTAAACAAAATCAAGAATAAAATTATCCAACCACAAAAACATAACCGAAGCTAGGAAATATCTTCACTAGCCATTACAACCTAGTTGGCAACCAATATTACATGCCACCAAACAAAAATAACAAGTAAAATGAAAAATGTAAATAAAAACAAATACATATATTGCCAAAACTAAAAGATGACTTTGGCATAGGATCGATACCAATTTAGTTCAGATGAATAATATTTTTCTTTTAAAATTGCTCGAAACAATCATCTCCAACAATTTAAAATGAAAAACAAGCAATTCATGACTTTTGTCTCTATTAATAGCTAGACATCCAACAAGTCCAAATATGTCTATAAATTCCACCATAGCATTGCAGCAACAGAAAATAAATGGAATAGAAGCCACAAGATAAATCCAAAACCACAAATTCAAAATAAACAAAAAGTCAAACATCACTAGTGTGTCTCGAATAAAAAAGGAACGCATCCTTATTTGTTCAAACAATGAAAAAACCATTAAAATCTCACGTTAGCCCTTGGCCATAAGCGCCAAGTCACAATAGCTTGACTATAAATAGAATTTTCAAAATGGACCATCACTAGACTTGCCTAAACCGTCATAAGCAACAAGAGCACCACAAAACTCTAATCCAACAAAAAAGAAAAAAAGGCACAAATTCTAAGCATCTTGAATAGAAAAGTAGCGCTCCTTTTTCTTTTAAATAATGCTTAAACCATTAAATTGCCACCTTAGCTCTTAGTCATTAGATGCCATGTCACAACATCTTGATTATAACTATGAATTTCAAAAGGGAAAATCACCGAACATGCTTAAACCATCATAAACAACCAGAACACTAAATTACACTATATTTTGAAAGTCATCCCTAACAGCTTCACAGAGAATAAGCTGAAATTTCTCAATGCCACTTTACTTCATGCAATTCACCAAGATAAAGAATTGAAAAAGAGTTCAGTTAAGCAAAGAAAGAAACAGTCATATGCTGCAGCTCCTGCTCCATCAAACCAATCCTCCAATACTTGTAATCCCTTAATATTTAGCACCTCCAACGACCAAACACAGAAACATTATCATTCCCATTGAATTTATAATAATCTGTGAGTGCGGTTGAAAACAATTAAATTGACAAGAAATACAATATACACAATGCCAACCTCAACAGGATTCCCTGCCTTCAGCAGCCCACATAGAACAATATTGTATGCTTTATAATTTTCATGCTGGATTCCTGTTTACAATTGAAGCTAAATTCCTGTTTCAATCATATGTTTATAGCAGCAAAATATTCTTAATGTAAATATCAAAATTAAGGTGTTATATATGTAAATCCATAAGAATTGTGTGGTGAGTATGTAAATATCCAGAACTTATTTGAAGATTGCAGATTTTTAGCGCAATTCTAAACGAAGTTTGAACAAAAACAAAGCATGGTGAAGCAATGAAGAGGTTCATGCAGGAAAGTTCTACTCTTGAAGCTGAGCTATTAAGTGAATACAGAATAAAGTAATGAAACATGGACAATAAGCATTAACATTTACATCCATACCAAACAATTCTTAAGCATGTATGCTACATTCTCCAAAATAAGAAATTTATGTTCAATCATATATAAGAATTTAAGTGTTGTATATGTAAACCTTTATAGCTGAGATACTCAAAGTTTTTATCCCAAACCTTCCATAGGTCAATGAAGATCTAGTTCTTTATGTATTTATATATTTAAGATCAAACGTTTTATCCCAAACCTTCCATGCTCAATGAAGATAACCTTCCATGTCTAAGGCAAAAATTGCTAATGCAAATGACACCAAAATTTAACTGCATTAGGAAGTAGGCAAAATTTTTTTATTAGCAAATTTTAACTCAATGGTCCAAAGAATGCAAATTACAACACAACAACCCAAATCTGTCAGACAAAGATGGCATCTCCAACTAATAATGTAAGTGCAAACATTATTAGCACAGATTTTAAGCAAGCACAGATTTCAAATCTGTAAACTCTCCTCGGCAACACATGCCCCCTGCTGACAATGTTGTATCACCTCAAGTGCTCTACAGTGACACTTCTATAAAGTTAGAGGGAGAAGTAAGGCAGCGGGAGGAAATGCCCATAGCTACCAAAGAACTTGAAGTTCTAGGAAATTTTAGCTCTAAAAGCAATAGATTCCTGTGGCAAAAATATAGGGCAAGCTTTGCTTTTGGGTCCAATGGAAAAGGAGACTGCAGTTAGACATTTTGAAAATGTATCACATTCTAACCCGTAACGATCACATATTAGCAATGGAAATCCGAACGTAGTAGTAAAGGCGAGCCTTTTCTAAGCTCTATTGTTTCACGAGCTTCGAACCTGGCTATGAATCATGTAAAACTGTTCAGAACCCTGAGTTGAATAATAAAGTGGCACATATGTAAAAATTGAAACTGCCATTAACTTCATATTGCTTGTTCTCCCTGCCATTAACATCCCAAATCCAACACATACCAATACATACTATCAAACTATCAAAGTTTACTAGAACATACAAGCATAAGATCAGTAATATTGTTAACCGAATCGTGGAGGCAACGGTTGCCAACAACAGAGTTGTGTGGCCATCCTAGTTGCTCCACAAATTGCCCATGCTTGAAAGCTCCACCAGCCACGAACAAAAAAATAATAAAGATCTCTTAGATTTTAGCAGCACTGTAGGAAATAACCATAACAGTAATGTAACTATTCTTTGAGCCCCAAAAACATACTTCCATGAGAAGAACAAAAGTATGTTTATTTAGAACAAAAGTATGTTTATTTTGACCATCTGCTATTCTAAAAATCAAGAAAATTATTCAGGATTACAAGTGTATGCAAATTGGCCTAATAATTTGCACTGAAATTTCAGAATATAAATCTGGATGACTTGACCAGAGTGGGTAATAAGAGCTCACCATTGGATGCATGTCAAAGAGAATAAGAACAAAAATAAACACTACAAAGATTTATCTTTTTTATAGCATAATACAAAGTTTAAAGCCTCAATATCCTTGAAATGCAGGCAAAACGCAATTGAAAACCATAGATTTGAGAGCAGAAATTTTGAAACCTTGGCTTCTAGAAACTTGTAGCTTCAAAGTTTGGCTTCACCTAAACGTTCACATGTATTTATATGTATTACATGTATGAGAAATGCATTACATGTATGCTTTCGAGCTGCTGTTATGATACCATTATGACTCCCACAATGAGTACAGCATAAATTACAACCAAACTACAAATGAAATATTCCAGTATTAAGAAAGGAATGCATATAAGATATAATCAGAAAAATGGTCAATCTTTATCTATTTTTCCACACAAGTTCTATTGTCTTTTGTGATAAAACGGACCAACAGAATTCATCACAACGTAACATAAAATGAACTGTTCATCGTGCACAATAAAAATAAACCCACTGAATACATATTTGAGGTTCAAAATAAAGACGATGTGAAATTCAGCTTTGACATATAGCATCTGTGATACGCTCCCTCAGAGCAGCCATCTCTGATGCACCTTCCCCGTCATGGGTTTCAAATTCTTCAACTTCCATAAGGTCATCGGGGATTGATCGGCCAATTTGTAATTCGATGCCTTGGGCGGGAGGTGCATGTCGTCGGCCTCAACCATATTAAAATCCGTGTCGGAACGGGATGGATGTCTTCTAATGAAATTATGCAACGCCATCGTGGCCACTACAATATGAACTCGCTTACGAAATGGGTACGTAGGCATGTCACGTAGGATGACCCATTTCTTCTTCCAAACACCAAATGTTCTTTCGATCACCCCGCGCAAGGAGGAGTGAGGTTTGTTGAACATCTCTTTCTGACCCCAGGCGACGCCACTTGATCTCTCAAAATCGGGAATATGATATTTCGTCTCTGGGAATGGCTTCAGATATCCCCTCTGTAAGGGATATCCGGCGTCTACCAAATAGTATTTACCTATCACGAAAGACATCATTATTTTCTACTGTAAATATATAATAATGGGGTAGAAAGTTAAGCCAACCTGGAGGTGGGTGAGGGAAGTGTTGTCTCGCTTGTCTTTCGTTGTGTATTTGAAAATACGGCTGTCATGTGCACTCCCTTCCCATCCGGCCATAACAAATGTGAAGCACATGTTGAAGTCACATACAGCCATCACATTTTGGGTAGGCGATCCGCTTCGACCAATGTACGCCACCTTCTGATCGCTAGGAATTCAGGCATGAATATGCGTACCATCAATTGCTCCAATACAGTTCTGTAATGATTTGTTAGGTGATCGTTAGTATTGAGATCTACATTTTCACTTTGAAGTAGACGTGATGCAATAAGGAACTAACCTTAAAAAATGGCATGTAACGCGGGTCTTTGGCAATCTTTACTGGAGTTGTGCTGAATGACGGGTCTTCCGGCTTAATGATTTGAATAGATAGGCTAATTAAAGCCTTCAATCCTTCCGAGAAGTATCGACTTATTGTCTCAGAGGAATGTTGGAAACGCTCCATAGCTCCTCTAATTGATTGATTCTGAGATAAAATGAACAATGTAATTGCCAATACCTCCCTAGTTGATGTTTTAGGCAAGCCTTCGAGTCCGTGATTGCATCGTAGTTCATGTAAAAGGTCCAGAAAAATGGGCACACTCATACGAAATATGTTGTGGAATCTTATGGGATGTCCAGCAAGCATCTCGCAGACCCATTTATCCCCAATAAGTAATGATGTCATGCGTGGGTTTCTAACAGTGCTGGAGCGGTAGTACTCTAAAAGCAATATTATAATTGCGGCAGCTAATCTTCTGCGGCGTGCTACCTGATACATCCTACGTAAATGTTTTCGTATAAGGGAATGTTTTATTCAATTAGCAGACAAATATCCGTGCAAACTTTTAAAAAATATCAACATTTAACAAAACAATTCAATAGATCAATGATGAAAAATTGCACAAATAACAATGTCTTCAAAAACCAAAATTGCACACATAACAGAAACATTCAGAACAGTCCACAAAAAATAAAAAAAAAACTAAAAAGTGGGGCTGAAACATTTTTAAATGGATAGACGTAAATATTCGGCACGCAGCTCGGGCTTCAGCCTTTTGAAAATCTGTCTCCGTATTGGGTCTTCCAAAACTTTAACACATTTTAGGTAGAATGCGAGATCACAGACAACTTCTGGAATTTCATCCAAAAGATTCATGAAGTCAACATCGGGATCAACTACTACAGTATGAACAGTTTGCGGAGTTTCGAATGCTTGTATCAGTTTATCTATCGAGCTCTGAATGAAAACATCTTTATTTTTTATCTTTTTGTCGGTCTTGCGCCTCTTTGATTGGCACGTGGATTCGAGCTCTATCGGGTGCACGCTCGGGCCTTCACCAGAAACCATAACTTGTTCGGGTATGTTGTCAACTGAGATACCAGCAAAGCCCTGCTCGCTGGGGTTGAATGCATTTTCACCCGTAGCAACAACCCCTTGGAACATAACATCCAGTTTGTCCTCCAAGTTTGGCTCAATCCCGCACACCTTAAATTTTTTTGCATTTGGAAAAGCCTGCAATGTCGAGAGGTTTTCCAGATTAGAATTATAATTGATAATAAACTGAAGAGTACACAATGATACAATTATTACCGCTAACTTTGCGAGTCCACCATTCCTCGAAGCATCCACCGTACGTTTGAGAGGATTCCAACCTAATCCGAGTTGATCCCCTTTTAAGATCCTTCCATAACTTCCAGTCCCTCTTTAGCTGATCCCACTTGTTCTTGAATTTCAACCTATCGTAGTCTCGTCCTGTCATTTCATTAAACTTATTGGCTATATTAGCCCATCCTTCTTTGCTAAAACAAGACGATGGCCTATTTCCAGCTTCAATCTCATTAACACAGAGATTGCAAAAAATATATGTCACAATTTTATCCCACGTTGCTGATGTAGACCCTTCTTTGGTTTTAGCCATATCGTAACTAGTAGAAGACACGGATGAAATATTTGAGAATCATCAATGAAAACATAATACATGCTTGTACGTGGCCAAGAAGGTATCTTTCAATTTAAAAAAAGAACATGCATATTAATTAAAAATACATAAGAATTGTAAAGTAGCATATAACTAATTTATATTAGCACAAGAAGTTGAATCCAAGTACAAATGTTCACTGTGTAGATCTACACAATGACTAAAGAGCATTATTGCTATAACCAAAATGAAAAACAAAGTTAAATCAGTTGTAAATGATGTTAAAACTCGTATCACATTAAATTATGAATCAAGAATATGTCCGCAATTATACTTTGCAAGCTCTATTAAAGATGGGAACTCTGAAGTGAAAATTATAGTTATATTGAATAACCTTTCTAATGGGTTCCTCGGGCCGCCCTGTCGCACAATCAATTATTGTATGAACACCAGCTAAAGTTGCAGGAATTGTTTCTGGCTTGCTCAAATCACCATGTTCATATAAAATTAGGAAAACACATTACAGAGAGATTCGAAAAATGAGACAATATGGTATATTACAGATTGTGCCACCCTTAATTGCTAAAACTTTGTATAAAAATTCTACTGTGTTGCATCGACCGAAGCAATGTGTGAAAAGTACATCATTTTCAAGCAAGGTTCTTTACCTGTCGAGTTTCTATACTCACGAGAACAAAGTAGGCACTATTGAAAGAAAAAAATAGGAGTCAAACTTATAGCCAAAATGCTTTTGTTTCTCTTAAAATTTCAGTAAAATAAGAACTTGTTAACTCATATATTTAATTTTGGCTAAGAAAAACTTTAAAATGGTGATCGATGAATCCAATAAAAAGAATTATCTATGTATCAGAAACGACTATGGTTCATTATAATAGTGTAATACAGTAATCAATACAGTTAAGCTTGAAAGGTTAAGTGGGCTACACTGCTCGCTTAAAAACAGAGATGCTCGAACCCTAAAAAACCATGCACAGTTTTCCTACCCAACACAATCTACAGCTTTATATTCATATTTACTTGATTAATAAATAATAGCAAATAAGCTAATTGGAACATTAATATTCATGGAGTATGATTAGGAGCAAGTTCTGCACATGGTGCTAGTGAGGAAGGAGAAAAGGAGATCAGATTTATGGCCGATTAATGAGGGAGAGAGATGTTGGGGATGGGGAGCGGGAGGAGGACGGATCAGAGAGAAAGGAGAAAAGGAGATGATTTGCAGGCGTCAACCACATTTTTTCCTCTCCCAAATGATTTGCCTTGGAAGAAAGAGCGCCTAATGGAGGGAGGGAGACGGGCGCATACCTGAGAAGCCGGCGAAGGAAGGAGGAAGCGGGTTGCTGCGGGATCGGCAAGGGAGACGGGTGCTGCGGGATCTGCGAGGGAGACGGGTGTCGGGATCGGGGAGGGAGTGGGTTCACGCCGCGACCTAGAGTTCTGAATGGAAGAAGTCGGGCAAGGGCAAATATCGTCCAACACAAATTCGAGCCGCGGATCGCAGGTAGTATCCCGTGATCCGCGACTAATAGAAATTAAAAAATGAGTTTTGTAATAATCTGAAGCTATTAGCTGCGCCAAACAGATTTATGGCGTTTTGAACACGCCACAGCTGCAAATAATCTCTCCCTAACGCACCCTTAATCATTAAATTAAATTGAAGTTAAAACATTTAAATTAAATCCTTACAAAATTTCAACTAAATTAATACTTTAACAATTAAATTAAATCATCTTTAAAAAATAAAAAAATAAAATATTAAATTAAAATTAAAACTTAAATTTAAATTAAATTAAATTAAATTAAATTAAAACATATTAAATTAAATTAAATTAAATAAAAAATAAAATCAAATTAAAATAAAATTAAAATTAAATAAAAAAATTAAATTAAATTAAAATTAAAACTAAACCAAATTAAATTAAATTAAAATTAAAATTAAATTAAATTAAATATAACATAACCTAAGACATAAAGAATTCAAAATAAATCTAAAACAACTTGAACATTATTCCAAACTTAAACCCATTAATTAAAATTAAATTAAATCACAAATCACTTGAACATCAATTTGCCCTCAAAAGCTCTTGTTGTCATAACTCCTAAACGGAGTATTAAGTGAAGTGTTACTTCACTTATAGGATATTCAAATGTCTTAATTCACTGAGCAAGATAACAAAACTTAAACTCTTGGATGATTAATTCACTTGAATAATTAAATTCTCTTGGACTTAAAATAATCCTAGAAGTATTGAAAAGATGTTTAAGACTCGTCTTAAACACTTCCTCAATATGATAGGATATTTATAAGAACAATTGAACTTAATTGTTCTTTGATGAAGAAAATCGTCCTTAAACCAAAACACAAGAACCTAGACGTCATAGGAGATGACTAGCTATAGGATTAGGACTTTGGTAGACAATCAAAACCTTTCCCTTAGTTTTACCTAGGTACTTGATGAAACATTTAAATGCTTTAACATGTGTTTTAAGTGCAACTTGGGATGTCGGGAAGACCCTCCAGGTACGCATTTATTTTATTGCAATTTACTTTATTGCAAATGCACTTTACTTTTCTCGCGTGATAAACAACAGTTGCATGAAAACCAAAACCTTTAGGATAGTCCCTAAAACTGAAACCAAAACTAAATTAAAAATCATTACAAGATAAAATTCATCGCCACAACATTTCAAAATATAAAACAACTCAAAATTTAATCACCAACAAAACAAAACTACAACTACAACTAAATTAAAACGTCTTGTTGGATGATCGGGAATACCTTGGATGATGTAACCTACGTGTTGTTAACGGGATTTCCCACGGTCTAAATGAAAGTGTGGAACTCATTTAGTTGAGTTTAGCAAATTCATCTGGACTAAGTGAATCTGATAAAAATAACGATGCCGGAAGGATGGAACCGTGGGATCTTAACCGGTGTTGTTATAATCAACTTTAAGATTTGTTTTAATTAAAACATAAAAAACACTTGGAAATTAAGACCTTCTCTAAACCAGAACACTTTTCTCATATCTTGATTTTCACCTTCTATAACTAAACCCTCTGCAACAACAAGGAGCTCGGAGCATGGTGGGCAGCACGGTCATCGTCATCAGCAAAACCTGAGTCTACTTCAGCAAAACTTTCTTAGAATTAAATAACCAAACCATAGGACTTCGAGGTAGTTTTCCTAGTGCAACATAAATCTTCAACCTTTTGTTAGGCATTTGCATTGCAAATTAAGCCCTAACCAGTCTTAGGATCCTGAGGTAGTCGTCCGATACGACATAAACCCTCACATCTTCGAGGCTATTTGTGTGATCACATCATACGAATATAAGTCCTAATTAATTAAAAAATTGGCAAGATCAAAACATTAAATAAACATTAGGGCCTTCCTAAATTCAAGCCAAACAATAGGATAGTCGGGAAATTACCGAAGTTCGTTTCGAATATGTGATTTCTCCTACCTTTCTTCCTTTGAATTCCCAAAATAAAATGTTCCAAATTTGATCCATTCCCTATTGAAATTCCAAAATTCAATCCCTTAAAAACTTAAACTTTGAAATTCTTGAGAGCAAAACTACTGATTATTATCGAGAGTTTTCTTAGGTGATTCCTGTCACTTAAGATGTAATTAACTATAGGGGCTTGCCCTTATAGAGAATTTTAAGAACCCAGGTAATATAAACCCTGTTTAATGCTTTCATATTAAGCAGGGAAATTTGTCGGCTTATAAAATTGGTTCGCAGACCAAACGGATGTCACAAATCTTCTAGTTTATTTAACCGAGCCCCATCACCAAACAGTGTGTCTATTCTTCGGGATAGATACACGGTTTGTGGTGTGGTGCTCGTTTATATAAACTATTCGGGATGTGAGATCAGTTTGATTTCATTTCTTAAAATTTTCAAATTTAAAATTATTTTAAAAATCAAATACTACTTTTCAAATTATTTATTTAAATTAAATTAAAAATTCGCCGACAACTTCTGTAGGTGACCCCCCTTTTCAAAATACAACATAACCTAAAAAAATAAGCCGCACACACCTGTACAACTAAATTTACTTGGACTCAAAATAATCCCAGAAATATTGAAAAGATGTTTAGGACTTGTCCTAAGCACTTCCTCAATATAACGGGATGTTTTAGAAGAACAACTAAATTTAATTGTTCTTTGATGAACAAAATCATCCTTAAACAAAACACAAGAACCTAGACGTCATAGGAGATGACTAGTTATAGGATTACGAATTTGGTAGACAACCAAAACCCTTCCCTTAGCTTTACCTAGGTACTTGTTGAAATATTTAAATGCCTTAACATGTGTTTTAAGTGCAGCTTGGGATGACAGGAAGACCCTCCAGGTACACTTTTATTTTATTGCAATTTACTTTATTGCAATTTACTTACATGCATCGTACTTTACTTTTCTTGCATGATAAATAAAACTGTTGCATGAAAACCAAAACCTTTAGGGTAGTCCCTGAAATGAAACAAAACTAAATTAAAAGTCATTGCAAGACAAAATTCACCGCCACAACATTCTAAAATATAAAACAACTCAAAATTTAATCACAAACAGAACAACAAAACTACAATTACAACTAAATTAAAACATCTCGTTGAATGATCGGGAATACCTCGGATGATGTAACCCACATGTTGCTAACGGGATTTCCCAAGGTCTTAATGAAAGTGTGGAACTCATTCAGCTGAGTTCAGGAAATTCATCTAGACTAAGTGAATTCAATGAAAATAATGGTGTCGGGATGACGGAACCGTGGGATCTTAATTGGTTCTGTTTAAATAACTTTAAGATTTTTTTAATTAAATATTAAAAACATTTAGATTGTAAGATTTCTAAACCAAAACACTTTTCTCATCCCCTAATTTTCACCTTCTAAAACTAAACCTCAGCAACAACAAGGAGCTCAGAGCATGGTGGGCAGCACGGCCATCTTCGTCAGCAAAACAACTCTACATCAGCTAAACATTCGTAGAATTAAATAACCAAACTTTAGGATTTCGAGGTAGTTTGCCTAGTGCAACACAAATCATCAACTCTTCGTTAGGCATTTGCATGATCACGTCATGTAAATTAAGCCCTAACCGGTCTTAGGACTCCGAGGTAGTCGTTTGGTACTACATAAACCCTCATATCTTCCAGGCTATTTGTATGATTATGTCATACGAATATAAGTCCTAATTAATTAAAACAGGCAAGATGAAACATTAAATGAATTCCCAAATTGAAGTCAAACAATAAGATAGTTTGAGAAGTTACCAAGATTCTTCTTGGATCCTCAACTTCTCCTACTTTTCTTCCTTTGAACTCCTGAAATAAATTGTTCCAAATTTGATTCATGCCCTATTGAAATTTCCAAAGCTCAATCCTTTGAAAACATTAAACTTTGAAATTCTTGAGAGCAAAACCTTTAATCATTATCGAGAGTTTTCTTAAATGATTCCCATCATTTAAGATGTAATTAACTATAGGGGCTTGCCCTTATAGGGAACTTTAAGAACCCAGGTAATATAAACACTACTTAATTCCTTTATATTAAGCAAGGGAACTTGTTGGTTTATAAAATTTGTTCGCAAACCAAACGGATGTCACAAATCTTCTAGTTTATTTAATCGAGCCCCATCATTAAGCAGTGTGTCTATTCTTCGGGATAAATACATTGTTTGTGGTGTGACGCTCGTTTATATAAACTATTCGGGATGTGAGATCGGTTTAATTTCATATCTTAAAATTTTCAAACTTAAAATTATTTTCAAAAATCAAATACTACTTTCTAAATTATATATATATTTAAATTAAATTTAAAATATAAAATTCGCCGACAATTTCTGTAGGCGACCCCTTTTTAAAATATAACACTCAACCTAAAAATATGCCGACATGCTCCTATTTGGCACAATACATTTGCATCACTGATCTATGTCACAATAATCATCACATTATTACTGGAAAGGAAGAAGACTCTTTCTTGCAACTGAACTTTATTATATAGTTTAACTTGCTAGAGTTTAGAACATATTTAGTTAGAAATAGTAACTACAACTGTTTGCCATTATTTTAAGAATTAAACTTACTTGCAATTGTGTTGTGATTCGATAAGTGATTTCTGTGCTACGCCATAAAATTGAGGCCTTCCTATGGAATAGATATTCCAAGACTCCACTAGAGCTCTGTATTACTTGAGTGATACATATACTTACGGTTAATTGTGTGACTCATTATAAAACTAAATCAATATATATATATATATATCTAATCACACCATTTTTTTCGGCACCGTTATCGGGGAGGTACGGTAAAAAAAGGAGTAACTATTAAAATTTAATTTTGTGGTATTTTAAATCTTATATTTGAATTGGAAGTCATAATTATGTGTGTCTGTTTATTGTTAGTGTGCTTATTGTGTTTGAATGTGTAGTATCATATCTATAGGTTTAGTGTCTTACAATTCTAAATTAGAGCGTACTATTAGAAAAATTCGACAACAACGAAAACAATATGAAAATCCTCAAAAAATGATGGAAATTTTAAACAATCAAAATAAAAATATACCAAGACCTTTAAGAGATTATGCTAATCCAACAGCAGATGAAGTTCACTTAACTATCCAAAACCCTGATGTTGCTGCTAATTCATTTGAGCTAAAACTTGTTATTATCCAAATAGTACAGAATAATCAATTTGTAGGAACACCTAATGATGATTCCAACTTACATCTCGCTAGTTTTCTAGAATTGTGTGCTAATTTTAAATATGATGGAGTGTCAAACGATGCTGTTAGACTTAGATTTTTTTCTTTTTTCAATAAGGGATAAGGCTAAGGCATGGTTAAATTTGCTACACCTAGATCTGTTAGAACTTAGGGAGAGCTTTCACAAAAGTTTTTGTCAAAATATTTCCCTCCTTCCAAAACTGCTAAGCTGAGGAATGATATCACATCTTTTAGTCATTTTGATGGAGAATCCATATATGAAGCTTGGGAGAGATTTAAAGATCTTCTAAGGAAGTGTCCACACCATGCTTTACTTTATTGGTTCATAATTCAAACCTTTTATAATGGATTAATGGGATCATTGAGATCAATTATCGATGCTGCTGCTGGTGGATCATTAATGTCAAAACATTTTGATGCATATTCGTTAATTGAAGAGACGACAACTAATAATTTTCAATGGCCCTCTGAGCGGGTAAATCCTAAGAGAGTAGCCAATATTAATGATTCTGATGTGATAACTATGATAGTCTCTCAAATTGCTGCACTTTTCAAGAAAAAAGATCAATATGGAATGAATTATTCTCCAACTCCCCTAGTGTTAGAAGAAAATTCATCAAGACAGATGATAGACTCTCAAATGTCTTATGAAACATTGAATACCATAAATAACAAAGTTAATAATCCTTATTCTAATTATTATAATCCAAGTTGGAGGAATCATCCAAACTTTAACTGGAATAACACTAATGCTGTTGTTAACCCACAATGGGGAAACAATCCTATGAATCCAGCTGGAAATCTGAAAAACCAATGAAATACCAATTATAGATCTTCTCATCTTCCTAGTTTTAATAGTAATCAACAGTTCAAGGAGAAGAAGTTGTCTAATGATGAAATGATTCTGAATATGAATAATTAAATTCAAGCTCAAAACGTTGCAATGTAGAACATTGAGAATCAATTGAGACATATCTTTACTGCGCTTAATGATAGATCTTCTGGAAATCTTCCTAGCAATGTTGAGATCAACCCAAAAGATCAAAACAACGAGCAAATTAAGGCTATTAAATTAAGGAGTGGAAAATAATTCGAACCAAGAGTTTAAAAAGAAGTCGAAGTTAAAAGAGAGGAAGTGAACATTGAGAAATGTTCTAATAAGATATATCCAAACGAATATCCGCTAGAACCAATGAAAATAACTGTTGAAAAACCACCTCCTCTTTTTCCTCAAAGAAAGAGAACAGGGATAACAGATTTGCAAAGTTTTTAGAAATTCTTAAGAAATTAATGATTAATATTCCCTTTAGTGAAGCATTAGAGCAGATGTCTGATTATGTAAATTTTATGAAGGATATTCTTAAAAAGAAAATAAATTTTAAAGACCACGAGACTGTTGCCCTTAGCGGTGAGTGTAGTGCAATTATTCAGAAGAAGCTTCCGAAAAAACTTAAAGATCGAGCTAGTTTCACTATCCCGTGTGCTATAGGTGAGAAATTTTTCGGAAGAGTTTTATGTGATCTTGGAGCTAGTATTAATCTTATGCCTTTATCAACTTTCAAAAGATTGGGAATAGGAGAAGTTTCACCTACATTTATGACTCTTCAATTGGCTGATCATTCTATCACTTATCCTAAAGGAGTTGTGGAAGATGTATTAGTAAAGGTGGATAAATTTATCTTTTATGTGGACTTTATTGTATTAGATATGAAGGAAGATAAAGAAATTCAATTTTTTTTGGGAAGACCATTCCTTGCTACTGGGAGAGCTATGATTGATGTTCAAAAAGGAGAATTATCCACGAGAGTCAATATTCTAAAATCTATGAATAACCTTCAACTGAAAAAGATGGCGAGTGCTTTCTAATGGAAATCTGCGATTATTTGAGAGAAGATTATTTTCAAGAAGTATTTGAAGAAAATGTGGAATCTGAGGATGAATGTGAAAGTGAAAAAGAAGATGATTTTGTTGATGTGACAAATGAAAAGTTAGAATTTGTTCAGGAAAAATTTGAAAGATTTGATACTATGGAAAATGGAGATAAAAGTTTAATTCCATCTATCATTAAACCTCCTGAACTTGAGCTAAAAATTCTACCTAATCATCTAAAGTATATGTTTTTAGGAGAATCATCTACTTTACCAGTCATTGTATCTTCGGATTTAAATGAATATCAAGAATAAAAATTATTAGATACCTTAAAAAGATATAGAAAAAGCTTTTGGTTGGTCCATAGCTGATATTAAAGGAATCAGTCCATCGATCTGTATGCACAAATTTTTATTGGATGAACAACATAAACCTAGAGTTGATCCATAAAGGAGACTGAACCCAATTATGAAAGTAGTTAAAAAAGAGATTTTAAAGTGGTTAGATGCTGAAATTATATATCATATTTTTGATAGTGTTTGGGTAAGCCCAATTCGATGTATTCCTAAGAAAGGAGGAGTGATTGTTGACATAAATGATCGAAATAAAATTATACCGATAAGAAAAGTCACTGGTTGGCCAATATGTATTGATTATAGAAAATTAAATGCCGCCACCAGAAAGGATCACTTTCCTTTATCATTTTTAGACTAAATGCTAGATAGACTTGCTGGACACAAGTACTATTGCTTTTTGGATGGATATACCAGTTATCACGAAATACCTATTACTCATGAGGATCAAGAGAAGACTTCATTTGCTAGCCCTTATGAAATTTATGCTTTTAGAAGAATGCCCTTTGGATTATGTAATGCACCTGTAACATTTCAAAGATGTATGATGTCCATATTTAGTAAATTAGTTGATGATGGAATAGAAGTGTTTATGGATAATTTCTCAGTACTTTGAGATTCATTTGATGCATGCATATGCAACTTAGAAAAAGTTTTAGAGGTATACGAAAGAACAAATTTAGTCCTAAACTGGGAAAAGTGTCAATTTATGGTTGCAGGAGGAAGTGTGCATGGGCATAAAATATCTGAATATGGCATAGAAGTAGATCCTGTGAAGATTCAAATTATAGAAAAATTACCACCTCCAACAACTGTGAGAAGGGTAAGAAGCTTTTTGGAATGTAGGATTCTATAAGCAAAATTTAAAGACTTTTCAAAAATTACTAAGCCTTTATGCCAACTTTTGAAAAAAGATAGGGAGTTTTATTTTAACGATGAATGCCTAAAAGCTTTCGATCTATTAAAGGAAAAATTAATCATTGTACCTATAATAGTTTCACCTCATTGGGAGAACCCATTTGAATTAATGTACGATGCTCGTGATTATGTTATTTGAGTTGTTTTAGGGAAATAACATGACAAAATGTTTAAAGTTATATACTACGCTAGTAAGACTCTTACTGATGCTCAAATTAATTACACCACTACCGAAAGAGAGTTATTATAAATTTAGTCTTGTGTTAGTTTAAATTGCTAGAGTTTAGGACGTATTTAGGTAGAAATAGTAACTACAATTGTTTGTCTTTATTTTAAGAATTAAACTTACTTGCATTTGTGTTGTGATTCAATAAGTGATTTATGTGCTACGCCATAAAATTGAAGCCTCCCTGTAGGATTGATATTCGAGGACTCCACTAGAGCCCTGTATTACTTGAGAGATACGTATAATTACATTTAATTGTTTGACTCATTATAAAACTATATATATATATATATATATATATATATATATCTGAGTTCATAAATTTTAGAAAATTTAAAAATTCGCACCAGAGGGGTTTACTTTTTCAAAAGCTGGATAGATTTTTCGTAAATGGTTTCTTCTTAAATCACTTCCTAATTGTGCATGTCAAACACTTAAATTCTGCTTCCTCTAATCACAATCTGATTTTGTTAACTTTTTCTTTTAATGACAAACTATTATTTCTAGATTTAAATTTCTCAACATTTGGACTACTCATAAGTCTTTTTTAGCTTGGTACAGCAGGGTTGGAAGATGGAGGTGGTGGGGTACCCTTGGTATATTCTGTGGCAATTACATAAAAGTGTAGCGGCTCTTTTGAGGAAGTGGAACCTGCAAGTTTTTGGAAATGTTCACTCCAAAGCGTTAGAAGCTCAAAATGTTGGTGATCATTTGGAAACTCAAGATGCTAGCACTCCTGGTTGGGTTGATTCTATGGAAAAAGCACACTTATCTTAGCTTGAGTCTATTAACTTGGAGGAAGGAATCCTTCAACAAAAAGTTAATGATATATCATTTATTACTGGAGATCGTAACACTAAATATTTTCATGCTACATTAAAGCATAGAAGGAACTTCAATACCATTTTTGAAAATTAGAAATGTTAATGGAGACACATTAATTAATATTGATGACATTAGGGAAAGTGTTGTTCATCACTTTACAAATCTCTATTAATCTACTGTCACTCCTCTTGATTCAACTCTCTTATTGGAATAAAGAGATTATATCAATTCTCTATCCTTGTCACAAGTTTCTGATGAGAAAAAAAATTACTCTGCCTTTCAATCCATTAACCCTAATAAGGCCCCTGGCCCTGATAGTTTTTCTTCCACCTTCTATGTGAAGTCTTGGGACATTATTAAGAAAGAGGTAATATTAGCTATTCAAGATTTTTTCCTTGGAGAGAATCCAAGAAATTATTTTAGCTCTGCAACCATTATGCTCATTCCTAAGACTAGAGACAAGCTTACTTGGGATAACGTTCGACCTATATCACTCACCTCTGTCATTTCTAAAGTTCTTAGTGAAATAATTTTCACTAGATTACAACCACATCTCCCAAATCTTATATATCCACATCAATCAGCTTTTATTAAGGGTAGGGAGATCACTGATAATATCTTGCTGGCTTAGGAATTAGTTGAGGATTTGGATAAAAATGTAGAGGGGGGAATATGGCTATCAAACTTGATATCAAAAGTCTTTTGATACAATTAGCTGGGACTTCATTCTAAATGTTTTGAAGGCTAAAGAATTCAAAAATGATTTTTTCTTGCTTATCAAGAAGGTGGTTAGAAACCAACCATTATAGTGTGCGTGTTAATGGCATGGCTTATGATTTTTTTCCTGCATACAGGGTCATTAAACTGGGAGATCCTCTTTACCCCACTGTGTTTATAATTGCTTTTGATTACTTTTCTCAGCTTATTAATCATTTACAAACTCAGCATCCGCACATACAATACTCTCATAAATCAAAGATTTTGGTCAGTGATATTGCTTTTGCTGATGATGTTATTATTTTCTATAATGCAAGTAAGGTTGCCATTAAAATCATTATGAAAGTGTTATGGGAATTTCAAAACTCCTCCGGTTTGCTGTTTAATAGAGAAAAATTTTCTCTTTACTTTGGTAAATCTATTCACACTCATATTGAGAACTGGGCAACACTTTTCACTGGTTGTAAAATTGCTAAACTTCCTCTTAAGTATCTAGTGGTGAAAATTCTTAGGGGTAGGAGAAAGCAAACTCAATTGGATGAATTGGTACATAAAATTAAATCCAGGATTAATGATTGGAGAAACATATTTTTATCTAATGGTGCAAGCTCGCCTTGCTTAAGAGTGTACTTTATAGTCTACCACTTTATTCCATGCAAGTTATCAAGGCGAAAAAATACTCAAAGAAACCTTGAACTATTTTTAATAAATTTCTTTGGCTTGCGTGTGGTTCTGGGAAAATCTGGACTAATTGGGCTTGGCTTTGTATGTCTCGGTCTTCTAAAGGGCTTGACTTTAAAACTTTTCAACAGCTAGTAGACATTAACATGTATAAACTTTGGTTTAAATTTAGAGCTGGGGAGTCTCTTTGGGCCTAGTTTTTTTTATCATAAATACTGTCTCACTGCAGATCCCTCTATTGTAGGTTGGAGAATTGGAGACTCCAAAGTTTGGAAGGCTATACTTCAGGCTAGAACTATTGCAACTAAGTTTATTTTTTGGGATATTGGTGAAGGAAAAATCACCTTTTGGCATGATCATTGGGGCACATCAAATCTTACTACTTTCCTTCATTCTGCACCGGATACTAACCTGTTGGTTTCTGATATCTGGGATGGTGGCAACTAGAACATCACTAAGCTGAGGTCATTGGTGGGAGAAACAACTCCTGGTCTCTAAAACTCCTATACATGCTAGAGGAAGGACATCCCTTTATGGAAATTTCAATCTACAGCTTCCATAACCAAATTGTTGTATATACATACACATAATTTTCAGAATTGTAAGTGGAGTTCCTTTATATGGCATCCTCTTATATCTCCTTCTAACTCTTTATTTCTTTGGACGATTTTTCACTCATTGTTGCCTTTAGATTATATACTTGAATTGAAAGGTTTGAGGCTAGCATCCTTTTGCTACATTTGTAATAAAGAGACTAAATCCTTCCCTCATATGTTCTATGAATGCTGCTTTGATATACAAGTTTGGGACACTCTAGCCAGACTTCTTGGGGTCTAGTAGCCTCATCAGTTTAGCTTGATTAAATTTATTGGGGCTTGACAGGATGTTGCTCCTTTTCCTTCTAAGATGAAGTATTTTTATAATGGTTTTATGGTTTATTTAGCTTGCATGAAATGCTTATAAATATAACTCTTCCCCCCCGGTGCCCACTCTTCTACTACTACTTTTTCATTTATTATGGCTAACTATTGGTGCGACTTATTAAATTTACCAAAATTTATGAACTCAGATTATATATATTGATTTAGTTTTCTAATGAATCACACGATTAAATGCAAGTATACGTATCACTCAAGTAATACAGGGCTCTAGTGGAGTCCTAAATGTTGATCCCATAAGGAGGCAATTAATTTTATGGTGTAGCACAAAAATCACTTCTCGAATCATAGCACAATTACAAATAATTTCAATTCTTAAAATAAAGACAACAGTTGTAGTTGCTACTCTTACCAAAGTACGTTCTATACTTCTAGCAAGTTAAACTAACACAAGACTAGAGTTATAACAAGGTTCAGTTGTAAGAAAGAGTCTTTCTTCTCTCCAATTATAATATGATGAATTGTTCTGGCATAGATAAGTGATGCAAATGTATTGTGCCAAATAGGAGCATTCTTATTCTTTACCATTTTCCAAGCGCATAAAGAACATTGGCTAATCCTAAGTTTAGTACCTAAATCCGTGGTTAGGCTGGGAGGATACTGGCTCTAGCTCTAGAGCTCCCATTTCCACTCCCCTGAAGGCTAACTCTCGCTTTAGTTTCCAAATCCTAGGACGGAATTGAGGATTTCAGCCTGTCACTCTAAAATCTCTAATTCTACGCCCATCAAAGTATATTTCCCTATTTATTTGCACTCAACCCCCAGGAACTACTTCTCTCATTCATAGACATTGAATGTGACCTTCACTTTTATTGTGGAACTCATAATCCTTTCGGAACATATGTTTCCCTATAAGTGGTAATAATTTAATTGGCCAGATCAAAAAGTAAATGAAATCCAAAGTGAAAAGGTCATCACAAATTTTTCATAATAAATCAGAACAACATTTCCATATCACAACATTAACGCATCACATGAAAAGGAGGCAGACAAAGAAATCCACTCAAGACTCATGAGGAAAAGATGACTAAATGTGGATTATATATATAAAAGCAACGTCATAAAAACAGAGTAAAGAAAAGACAACTTATCTCAAACTCTTCCCTAAGCGAATCTCAAGGAATTCATTTGACTCCTCTTTTTTCTTCACAACAATACACAATTCTCTCTTTAGATGTGTAAGGATGAAGAAATCTCTCACTTTCCCTCTCCTCCTACAATCCTTAGAAGAGAACACACAAACCTTAGATTTCCTAAACAAAATGAAAAGACACTCACTCTTCACTCCCTCTAAACTCTAAACTCTCTCCCCCTCTCTAAATTTTGCTCCAAAGTAGTTTAAATTCAGCCATAACTGATTTCCCAAGAGTTTCTTAAGCAACCCTCTAAAATCCGGCAAAATATATTGAATCTAGTTGGAATTCGGGATAGGGTGCAGCCCGAAGCGGGATAGGGCCCCGTCCGGTGCTATTTTCTGCCATTTGCATCCAAAGTCTTTATAAATTGGCCCTGGTGAGAGCGACGTTCAACGCTTGTTCAATAAAATGCACTTTTGCTCCATTTTGCTCCAAATTTGCTCCTTTTTTCTTTCTTTTTTCTCCAAAGGCCTAAAATCATTGTATCTGCATGAAATCGTGAAAACTACCTTTCTTTAAAGTGCAATATCATCAAAAACAGGTATGAAATGGACAGTAAAAAGCTATCAAAATTTTAGTGGATCAAGATCTCCCAAACATAACTATTACTTGTCCTCAAGTAATTTTAGTTAATACATAAAATTATGATCCACTGAAATGAAATTTCTTTCTAGAATATCATAATTTTGACTTAGATAAGTATAATAGTAAAATTTTTAGAAAGATCTTTGAATAATTCAAGTAAATTCTGTTGGTGTAAGACTATCTAGTAATCAAGTCTAAGAGTTCTAGCCTTCTATTCATTTCAAAAATGACTGTAGATTGTCCTATTAAGGCACTTAAAAGAATTACATGAAAAGAAGTTTATGAGAATACTACTAATAAAGATGCTAATCCACACTTATAAGTTCAGGAAAGTAGTTATGTTCTTCCCTTTAGGTAGTCCAAGTGAAGCCAATTTTTTATTAGGCATCTCCTCAAACTTCTCCTCACTTTTATTTCTTTTCTTTTCTTCATTTCTTTTTTCTTTTTTTTCTTTCCTTTTCTTTTGCTTTTTTTGCTTTTCCCTTTTTTCTTTCAAGTGAGGATTATTATATCTGGATAACCTTTAATAATTTTGAACTTCACCCTTCTCACCCTAAATTTGAAACTTACTACAATCATTTACCTTATAGACATTTCTTTAGCTCATTATTGATTCATCATAGAGTCTTAATCCTTTCCTATCACATAAAGTTTTAAGATTCTTAATATTCCAAACATGCAGTTTTTCCTACCTTGAATAGTTAACTATAATCCTATTCTCTTATACCAAATATCATAGCCTGAAAAATTACTTTTCATTACCAAATATTTTCATTTAATTTCACAAAATAATTAAATAAAATCAAAATACAGTTATCTGAAATTGATTTCTCTCACAGGAAATCATGTAAATAATTTTGAAAATACTTTTAAATGAGAACAATTAATAGTTAATTATTTCCCTCCCCCAAAACTTAAATTTTTTAAAATCAATATAAGTAACATGGGAAGAAAGAAAAGATATAAATATATAACTCATATCTTAATATGTTGGGCTTTTCATAACTTTGAGTTTAGGCAGGTTTTCTTCATAAAGTAGAATAATGGGCCTAAATTAATTAAGAGCATTTTTATAGACAAATATGGGTTAGAAATTTGTAAGGGAAGAAGTTTAAAAACATAAAACATAAACTATGCACACAACATTAACATCCAACTGTTACTATCACAGATTAAAATAACAAACCAAACACATACAAACTCTACTATCACATCACATACATCATAATTAAGCATAAATTTTGCTACAAACACAACCAAATACAAATTACATCACAGATAACAATCAGAGAGAGTCTCAGGTACATCACATATATAAAATACAAATACAAAATAAAATGAAAATAAAACTACATAAACTACCAATCATCATCTGCAGGAGCTCCACCATCATCAGGTTCTTTAGGCCGATATGGAGTATACTCAGGGTAAGTAGGAAATACAACACTTGTATCTCCTCTGAAATCTGTGCATTATGATAAGCTATCTCATATTCTCTCCACTGCACTTGATAGTCATTATTTATCCTATTCCTTAGTATTCAACATTTCTAACTGATCCATAACATCATGCAGAGTAGGCTCCCTAGATGTAGACGGTCTCTCATGACTAGAAGAAGGTTCATCAGCTTTCTTACTTCATTTCCATCCTACATGGGCTTCATAGGTTTTCAAATTTATTTTACTAATGGGCTTCAAGGGATGGACTACCTCATCATTATCTTCATTCGCTACACCTGATTGAATACACAAAGCATGAATCAGGCTGGGGTGTCCAGTCCACCTGTAGTCTCTCCTTTTCAACTTGTTAAAATACTCTTATGAATAATAGCCCCAATATTGATATTCTTCATGTTCTGAATACAGTAATTCAGTATAGCTCTTTCTACAGTAACCTCGCTGTGATGGTTGGTGGGCATAAGTATTGTAGAAATGAAATAATGTCAGGCTTTCAATACAAGATTCAAAGTAGAAAGGGGGAAGTTAACTTTTTGCCTCTCTTTAATTTTCTATTCCCCTTTTCTGTCAGTCAAATAATTCATAACCATATCCAATTCTTCATTAGTAATGGGAAAATTTCCGTATTCACATAAGAAAGGCGCTCTCAATTGATAAAATGCATTGATGTGGGTGGGGGTAAATTCAACCATTTGTCCTCTAACCAGGATATATTAACTCTCAGAATAGTATAAATTTGCATAAAACTCCCTCACAATCCCTAATATCACTTCAGCAGTAAAATAACAGAAAATCTCCCATTAATGATTTGCAATCTGTTCTTCAATCGCACCTCTAGAATTTTCAAAGGCCTTCTCTTGAATACACTTATTATTTCAAATAAATGTACTAAAATGGGAATAAGCTTTGAAATTCACAAATTTATTCTCATCGTAATAAATCTTTCTCTTCCCCTTAGCCATTCTTGGAGACATTTGTCTAAAAATATCAAATTTATCTAAATCAATTTCAAAATTGCAATTTAATGTACTCCAAAGTAAATTTAAATAGATAAGAACTAAAATACCATGAAAAATTTTCAAATTTTCTCTAAAAACCTCAAAAATTCAAATCTTCCTAATGTAGGAGATTTCCACAGTTAAAATTGAAAAACTTTAGACTAAAGTGTAGCTCTTACAGAGAGAATATGAAATCCAAATTTTTTCGGCCAAGAAATTGCTTCAAATCCAAATGCTAGTGGGCCATAGGTGCAAAAATTGGCCTTAGCTTGTGGTTGAAGACGATTGTTTGGGAAAAAATGGTGGGTTCCAGGGTTAAATCCCAAAAGTCTAGAGTTTTGGGCCTTTTTCTAGTCTAGCGCTATCCTGAGCTAGTGTCAGCACCGTCCGGCTCAATTTTCTGCTCTTATGGCCAAACTCTCTATCTTTTGGAGCGGTCCAGTGCTAGTGACAGCGTCGTTTGGCGTCATTTTAAAAACTGGGCTTCCGACTTTCTTTTGTAATTTCAATATTTTCTAGCCCACTCTGACGTCTAATTAGTCTAATTAAGCATTGAATAACATTCTAAAGCCATGAAAAATGATATTTCTTAACAAAAACAACACAAAATAACACTTTCATATATAAAATCCAAGTTACAAACACATACAAATGACACTAAACACTGCACATCGTCAAGCCATGAAATTCTAAAATTCAGTGTCACTCACAACCACAACATAATAACACTGAAAACTAAATAAGAAAGAAAATCCAAATATAACACTCAAGCAAAGAAAAACAAAGCAATCAGTTCAAATACAGAAACATAGAAATACAATAATTAAATCTTCATTCTTTCTCAAAACTATCATCAACTCTTAAATCTCCAATTTGTTGAGCATGAATGAACAAATTATAGAATGGACGAAACGGGAAATCTTCAGTAGAATCCTCCTCAATCAACCTTTCCTTTTCATCAACTGTGTCAAACTTCCTTCGAGATACCCAAAGTGATCAAAGTTCTTCTTCTTTCTCCAATCCAGATGATCAATGAAGTCAGATAGATTGTTGATTGCATTCATCAGGTGTTGCACTTCCTTCTCCATTTTCTTAATTTTCTTCAAGATGATCTGTGTACTTTCAGGAAAGTAAGGAGGAATAGGTGAGATGGTTGATCTTCAATGATACTTATGTCATTCATATCACCAACTGCCTGGTTACTATGTTCATTTGCTGGGTCTATAGGTTTCCAAGGTAGAAGTACTCTTTCCCAATTCTCATATGGTACTTATGATTGACTGCAGAGGAGAAATTTGGTGGAAGGATGTCCAAGCCCATACTTTGATCCATGAACGATCAATCCCAACACAGACTTAACAACTACCGAACCAACATCAATAGGCATTTGAATACAATAGTTCATGATAGCACACTCCTTAATTACTTTATTGGTTTTCATAGTTGTGAGCAATTTTGCAAATATAAAATAATGTAAGTGCTTCGATGTAGGATTTGACAGTGTGGTCGAAAAACTTTCATACCTGTTATCTCTTATCTCTCAATCATCACTTTCATCTATCAGATAAATCATTCGTGTTGTCATTCTTTGGGGCAAAGTTTGAATAGTGGCAGATTGACACATTCTCAATCATTTATAAATCATTAATCTTTGCAGGAGTAAATGTGATAAACCTACCTCACACATAAACTGATCCTTGGTTGATTCCATGAATATTTGCATAAAACTCCTTCACAACTGGGACAACTACGGTGGTAGTAGTATAACATAGCACTGCCCAACGTCTTTGAATAATGATTCACAAAGCCTCACTCTTTTATTAACCTCATCTTTAAGATATTCTTGTTAAATAGACATTGCGTTGTGAAACTAACAAACTTTCTATGGTTGAAAACTTGAAATCTTGAAGTTTCTATCAAGTAGAATCCATTTGACAAGATTTGGGATCTTCCTTTTCATTCCTTAGGTAGTTCCTGTGTCTAGGGGTGGTTTTTGGGAGTTCAAGTGGAAGAATTTATGCTTAGAACCGCCAAAATTCAAATTTAATGATAAGAAACTAATTTATGAACAGCGTCGCGGTCTGGCACTAGTTCAAAATTTCTAAAACTTTATTTTGTCCAAATTCATTCCAAAATTCAATTCAATTCATTTCTTTAATGTTGTTAAGGATATTTAAGGAAGAATATGACTTAATTAAGTAATAAACAAATATAAATAACACATAAACAAGTAAACACTTAATAACTGTGGGTTGCCTCCCACAAAGCGCTTAGTTTAACGTCGTTAGCCCGACATAACTTCAAGTTATTCAAGTTGATCCAACATTAAAAAATCTTTAAAATTAGGTATATTGCCTTCAAAATATGGTTTTAATTTTTGTCCATTAACTTTGAATATTCTTCTAGATTTAGGGTCTTCAATAATCACAGCTCCAAATTGATAGATTTTTATGACAATGAAAGGTCATGTCCATCTAAATTACAGTTTCCAAGTAAATAACCTCAATCTTGTATTGTATAATAAAACTTTTTAATCTGGTTCAAATTCCTTTTTATCAATCTTCCGATCATGACGTATTTTTCTTCTCTCCTTGTATATTCTATCATTATCATATGATTCATTTCTAATTTATTCTAATTCATTCAATTGCAACATTCTTTTCTCACCAGCATCTTTCAAAATAAAATTTAATTTCTTTATTGCCTAATATGCTTTATATTCTAATTCAACTGGTAAGTGACAAGTTTTTCTAAAGATTAATATGTAAGGGGACATTCCTATAGGAGTTGTATAAACAGTTCTATATACCCATATAACAGTGTCTAATTTAGCAGACCAATCTAATTTCTCAGAATTAATGACTTTTTTCTAAAATTCATTTAATTTCACGATTATATACCTCTATTAAGCTATTAGTTTGGGGATGATAAGCCGTAGAGATTCTATGCATAATATTATATTTTTCTACCACTCTCTGAATCAGATTATTCTTAAAATGGGATGCTCCATCAGTGATGATTACTCTAGGCATACCATATCTTGTGAAAAATTTTTTTATTAAAAACCTCGAAACACTTCTAGCATCACACCTAAGTAAAGCTATTTCCTCAATCCATTTTGATTCATAATCAACAACAATCAGTATATATATATTTCCAAATGAAGGTATAAATGGTCCCATAAAATCTAATCCCCAAGCATAAAAAATTTTAACTTCCAAAGTAAAATTAAGAGTCATTTCATTTCTTCTAGATATATTGTCTATTCTCTGACATCGATCACAAGTTTTGATAAATCTATAGACATCTCTGAAAATAGTCGGCCAATAAAATCGTGATTACAAAATCTTATGTGATGTTCTATCAATTCTGAAATGTCCTCCAAATTTAGAATCATGACATTCTCGAATATATCTTTCAGTTTCTTCATAAGGCACACATCTCCTAATAATAAGATCTTTCCATTGCTTATATAGATAAGGATTATCCCAAAAATAAAATTTAGCGTCATGTTTAAATTTTTTCTACTGTTGCATTGTTAAGTCAGGTGGAAAAATATTACTAACGATGTAGTTTACAATATCAGCATACCACGGTAAATTTCCTTCAATAATATTATATAATTGCTCATCAGGAAAAGTGTCAGTTATTTCCCTTTCAAAGTCATCCAAATTAGGTTGTTCAAATCTAGTTAATGATTAGATATTTTATTATCGACCCCTTTTTATTAAAGATCTTAAAATTGAATTCCTACATTAAAAGTATCCATTGAATCAGTCTTGGTTTAGCATCCTTCTTTTGCATTAAATATTTAATAGCATAATGATCAGTATGCACTATTCGTTTAGCTCCAATTAAGTAAGATCTAAATTTTTCAAAGGCATAAACAATAGCTAATAAGTCTCTTTCTGTAGTGGTGTAGTTAATTTAAGCATCATTAAGAGTCTTACTAGCTTAGTATATAACTTTAAACATTTTGTCGTGCCCTTGCCCTAAAATAACTCTAATAGCATAATCATTAGCATCGCACAATAATTCAAATGGTTTCTCCCAGTCAGGTGAAATTATGATGGGGGCAGCGATTAATCTTTTCTTTAATAGTTTGAAAGCTTTATAACAATCATCGCTAAAATCAAAGTTCCTATCTTTTCCGAAAGTTAGCATAGAGGCTTAGTGACTTTTGAAAAGTCTTTAATATATCTCCTGTAGAATCCTACATGTCCCAAAAAGCTTCTTACCTCTCACATAGTTGTTGAAGGTGGTAATTTTTTTATAATTTGAATCTTTGTTTGATCCACTTCCATACCATATTAAGATATTCTATGCCCAAGCACAATTCCTCCTACAACCATAAATTAACACTTTTCCCATTTAGGACTAAATTTGTTCTTTCACATACCTCTAAAACTTTTTCCAAGTTGCATAAGCATGCATCAAATGAATCTCCAAATACTAAGAAATCATCTATAAACAGTTCTATTCCATCATCTATTAATTTGCTAAATATGGACATCATACATTTTTAAAATGTTGCAGGTGCATTACATAATCCAAAGGGCATTCATCTAAAAGCAAAAGTTCCATAAAGGCTGGTAAATGTAGTCTTCTCTTGATCCTTAGGAGAAATTGGTATTTGATGATAACCTGTATCCAAAAAGTAATAATACTTGTGTTCAGCAAGTCTGTCTAGCATTTGGTCTAAAAAAGGTAAAGGAAAGTGATCTTTTCTGGTGGCAGCATTGAATTTTCTATAATTAATACATATTCGCCAACCAGTGACTTGTCTTGTTGGAATAATTTTATTTCATTCATTTACGTTAACAGTCAATCCTCTCTTCTTAGGAACACAATGAATTGGGCTTACCCAAACTTTATAAAAAATATGATATATAACTCCAGCATCTAACCATTTTAAAATCTCTTTTTTAACTACTTCTTTCATTATTGGGTTCAGTCTTGTGGATGAACTCTAGGTTTATGTTGTTCATTCAATAAAATTCTGTGCATATAGATCGATGGACTGATTTCTTTAATATCAGCTATGGACAAACCAAAAGCTTTTTTGTATCTTTCTAAGGTGTCCAATAATTTTTATTCTCGATATTCATTTAAATTCAAAGATACAATGACTAGTAAAGTAGATGATTCTCCTAAAAATGTATACTTTAAATGATTAGGGAGAATTTTCAGCTCAAGTTCAGGGGTTTAATGATAGATGGAATTAAACTTTTATCTCCACTTTCCATAGTATCCAATCTTTCAGATATCCTGAAAAAATTCTAAATTTTCATTCTTCATATCATCCAAATCATCTTCACTTTCACTTTCATTTTCATCCTCAAATTCCAAATTTTCATTAAATACTTCTTTAAAATGATCTTCTATCAAATAATCAAAGATTTCGCTTCGAAAGCAGTCATCATCATTTTTAGTTGAAGGGTATTTCATAGATTTCAGAATATTGAAAGTTACCTCTTGATCATTAACTCTCATAGTTAATTCTCCTCTTTGAACATCAATCATAGCTCTCCCAGTAACAATGAATAGTCTTCACAAAATAATTAGAATTTGTTTATCTTCCTTCATATCTAATACAATAAAGTACACAGGAAGGATAAATTTATCCACCTTTACTAATACATCTTCTACAACTCCTTTAAGATAAGTGATAGAACGATCAGCCAACTGAAGAGTCACAGATGTAGGTGAAATTTCTCCTATTCCCAATCTTTTGAAAGTTGATAAAGGCATAATATTAACACTAGCTCTAAGGTCACATAAAGCTCTTCCATAAAATTTCTCACCTATAGCACACGGGATAGTGAAACTACCTTGTTCTTTTAGTTTTTAGGAAGCTTCTTCTAAATAATTCCACTACACTCACCGCTAAGTGAAACAGTCTCATGGTCTTTGAACTTTTTTTTCTTTATAAGAATATCCTTCATAAAATTTACATAATCAGGCATATGCTCTAGTGCGTCAACAAAGGGAATATTAATCGTTAATTTCTTAAGAATTTCCAAACACTTTACAAATCTATTATCAATGTTTTGTTTCTTTAGTCTTTGAGGAAAAGGAGGAGGTGGTTTTTCAACAATTATCTTCATTGGTTAAGGCGAATATTCATTTGGATATATCCTATTAGAACCTTTCTCAATGTTCCATTCCTCTCTTTCAACTCTGACTTTTTTTTAACTCTTGGTTCCGATTCTTTTCCACTCTTTAATTGAATAGCCTTAATTTTTTTCTTATTTTGATCTTTTGGGTTGATATCAACATTGTTAGGAAGATTTCCAGAAGGTCTATGATCAAGCACAGTAAAGATATGTCCCAATTGATTTTCAATGTTCTTCATCGCAATGATTCAGAAGAAAAGAATTTGATCACCCATATTCAGAATCATTTCATCTGTAGACAACTTCTTTTCCTTAAATTGTGGGTTACGATTAAAACTAGGAGAATAAGAAGGTTTATAATTAGTATTTCCTTGGTTGATCAGATTTCCAACAGGATTAATAAGATTGTTTACCCATTGTGAGTTAAAAACAGCATTGGTGTTATTCTAGTTGAAATTTGGGTGATTCCTCCAACTAGGATTATAATAATTTGAATAAGGATTATTGACTTTATTATTTATGGCATTCAAGGTTTCATAAGGTATTTAAGATTCTATCATCTGTCCCGATGAATTTTCCTCTAACACAGGGGGTGTTAGAGAATAATTCATTCCATATTGATCCATTTTCTTCGAAAGTGCAGCAATAAGAGAGACTGTCATAGTTATCACATCAGAATCATGAATACTAGCTACTCTTAGAGGATTTACCCACTCAGAGGGCCAATAAAAATTATTAATAGCTATCTCTTTAGTTAACGAACATGCTTCACCAAAAGGTTTAGACATTAATGATCCACCACCACCAGCATCGATAACCAATCTCAAAGATCCCACTAATCTATTATAAAATATTTGAATTATTAAACAGTCTGGTAAAGCATGATGTGGAAACTTTCTCAGAAGATCTTTGAATCTTTCCCAAGCTTCATATATGGATTCTTCATCAAATTGATTAAAAGATGTGATATCATTCCTCAGCATAACTGTTTTTGAAGGAGGGAAATATTTTGACAGAAACTTTTGTGAAATCTCTCCCCAAGTTCTGATAGATTCAGGTGCTAACAAATTTAACCACACATTAGCCTTATCCCTTAATGAAAAAGGAAAATTCTAAGTCTAACAACATCATTTAACACTCCATAGTAATTAAAGGCACCACGGTTCTAGAAAACTAATGAGATGTAAGTTAGGATCTTCATTAGGTGTTCCTCTAAAATTGATTATTTTATACCATTTGGATAATAAGAGGTTTAAGCTCGAATGAATTAGCAACAACATCGAGGTTTTGGATAGTTAAGTGAAATTCATCTGTTGTTTGATTTGCATAACTCTTAAAGGTCATGGTATATTTTCGTTTTGATTGTTTAAGTTGTTCGCTATATTATGAGGATTTTTAGATTGTTTTTGTTCTTTTGAAATTTTTCTAAAAGTATGCTCTAATTTAGAATTGTAAGGCACTAAACCTATAGATCCGATACTACGCATATAAACATAATAAGCACACTAACAATAAACAAATGCACATAATTATGACTTGTAATTCAAATATAAGAATTCAAATACTACAAAATTAAATTTAGCAGTTAACTTTCCTCCTTGGAAATGGCGCCAAAAGCTTGGTGTGATTTTTTTAATTTACCAAATTTTATGAACTCAGATTTGTATATATTGATTTAGTTTTGTAATGAGTCACACAATTAAAAGCAAGTATACATATCGCTCAAGTAATACAGGGCTCTAGTGGAGTCCTGGATATCCCACAAGGAGTCAATTAACTTTATGGTGTAGCACAGAAATTACTTCTTGAATCACAGAACAATTTCAAATAAGCTTAATTCTTAAAATAAAGACAAATAGTTGTAGTTAGTATTTCTACTTAAATACGTTCTAAACTGTAGCAAGTTAAACTAACAAAAGACTAAATTTATAATAAAGTTCAATTGTAAAAAAGAGTCTTCCTCCTCTCCAATTATAATATGATGAATTTTTTTGACATAGATTAGTGATGCAAATGTATTGTGTCAAATAGGAGCATTCATATTCTTTACTCTTTTCCAAGCGCATAATGAACATTGGCTAATTTTAAGTTTAGTCCCCAAATCTGTGGTTAGGCTGGGAGGATGCTGGCTCTCACTCCAGAGCTCCCACATCCCATCCCCTGAAGACTAACTCTCGCTTTGGTTTCCAAATCCTATGACCAAATTGAGGATTTCAGTCTGTCACTCTAAAATCTTCAATTCTACTCCCATCAAAGTATATTTCCCTACTTATTTGTACTCAACCCCCATGAACTACTTCTATCATTCGTGGACATTGAATGTGACCTTCACTTCTGTTGTGGAACTCATAATCTTTTCGGAACCTATGTTTCTCAATAAGGTTTAATAATTTAATTGGCCAGGTCAAAAAGTAAATGAAGTTTGAACTAAAAAGTTCATCATAAATGTTCCATAATAAATCGACACATCATTTCCATATCACAACATCAACACATCACATGAAAAGGAGGAAGATAATGAAATCTACTCAAGACTCATTAGGAAAAGACGACTAAACATGGATTTTATATATAAAAGCAACGTCATAAAAACAAAGTAAAGAAAAGACAATTATCTTAAACTCTTCCTCAAGTGAATCTCAAGGAATTCCTTTGACTCCTCTTCTTTCTTCACAACAACACACAATTCTCTCTTTAGATGAGTAAGGAAGAATAAATCTCTCACTTTCCCTCTCCTCCTACACTCCTTAGAAGAGAACACACAAACCCTATATTTCCTAAATAAAATGAGAAGACACTCACTCTTCACTCTCTTTACACTCTAAGCTCTCTCCCCTTCTCTAAATTTTGCTCTAAAGTAGTTTAAATTTTGCCATAACTAATTTCCCAAGTGTTTCTTCAAGAAACCCTCCAAATTCGGCCAAATACATTGAATCTAGTTTGAATTCGGGATAGGGCGCAGTCCAGTGCAGGATAGGTCATCGTCAGGTTCTATTTTCTATCATTTGCATCCAAAGTCTCTGTAAATTGGTGCTGGTGACAACGCCGTTCAGTGCTAGTTCAATAAAATGCACTTTTACTGCTCTAAATTTACTCATTTTCACTTTCTTTTTCTCCAAAGGCCAAAAATCATTGTACCTACATGAAATCATGAAAAATACCTTTCTTTAAAGTGCAATATAATCAAAATCAGGTATGAAATGGACTGTAAAAAACTATCAAATTTTCAGTGGATCAGCTATCATAAATCTGTTAAAACTATGAACTTTGGAACAACCACTTCTATCCTTCATGGAAGTAGAAGACCAACCTTGGTCAGATGGATACCCCCTAATTATGAATGGCTTAAGGCCAATATTAATGCCAGTTGGTCTTACACTGCTGCTAATGCTAGAGGGTTGTTTAGAGATTGACTTGAGAAGTGTCAAGTTTTTTTGCTTCACCTATTATAGCATCTTCTCCTCTTGAGGCCAAAGGTTATGCTGTTCTGTTGGTTTTAATGGTTTCTATGTCCTTCCATTTTAGATATATTATCATAGAAACTGATTCACAGAGTCTCTATTACATACTTATAAAGAAAACTAAGCTTGTCTGGTATTTAGCTTGCTTATTATATCGTTTCTATGATGTAGTAAACATTCATCAGCTTCATATTTAGTTAATTTTACATTAAGAGAGGGAAACACACCTGTTTATTGGCTTTCTAAGCTGAATACTACTACTGTCTTAGTTGGTACTACACCTCCTACTTCTCTTAACACTTACTTTCTTAGTGATATGTTGGATATTCCTTACTTGAGAAGTTGAGAGGTTGGCTATTTATTGTTTCTGTGCACTATCTGGACCATTCTCTTCTTTCTTCCTGGCTCTGCTTGTACAAGGGCTGATTGATTTTTTACAGTCATTTCTCTGGATTTTACTTACTAGTTGTTGAGAGGATTTGTTTATGTTTCTCTCTGATTTGAACCTCATCTCTACTGTTTGCAATTTCTTGGAGTGCTGACTTAGAGGGATTCTTTTTTCTAGTTTGGTTTAATTTTTTTTACTGCTACAAATAGTCTGGACTACTCCTCTGTCTTATGCTTCTTGCTTCTTCTTCTGCTAGTTCCTCTTCAACTGATAGTTGGACAACATGGTAATGTGTGTTTGAGTTTTTCTTTTGTCATTTTGATGAACCATTCCTACATCCTTTCTGCCATACTACATTATCCCTAAATATTTATTCTTACAAGTTAGATAGAAAATTTATGATTTATAATATGGGATACTACGCAAGTATACGTATTGTTTATCAAGTATTATAGGACTTTCTGATTAAGTCCCGAGATATCGAACCCACAGAAAAATGTTTAAAACTTTAAATAAATAAGAAAAATAACTTTTTACTTTTTCAATTGATTGTTGTAATTATGTTTTAAGAAACAAATTTTGAAAAGTTGCTTTTGATATTTTTAATAAAAAATTAAGCAGGAAATTGAAATTATCAACACTCTAAACACGATATAAAAGTTATAAGAATCAAATATCTTTCTTCCTTCTTCAATGAATTAGTAATAATTATGGATATTTATGTTGTAGAAGTATTTAAATGTATTGTGCCAAATAGGAGCAATTATATTCATTACCCTTACTTGGTTCTATAAAGAAAATTAGTTAATTTGAAATTTTAAAATTTTGTAGATGGGTTAGGCAGGGAAGATACCAGCTCTCACTCTAGAATTCCCTCTATTCCCTCCTCCTCGGGGCTAACATCTTATAACAACATTTAAAATAAAAAATCAAATTAGGAGGCTTTAGCCTGTCACTCTAAAGTTCTCTTATTTTACTCCCCATTAAAACATATCTCCCTATATATTTTCATTTAATCATATGGACTACAATTCTCACCCATATAATTGCATGTGATTCTTTCCAATTGTTGTTTGAGACAATACTGCATTGGATCTTACATAATCTCCAACAAATTTTAACATCTTAATTGGTCACATCAAGAAGTAAATTAAGTACAAGGAATTGAATCATTACAATTTCTTCCAGCATTAAACACTTACACATTTGTTGACCTCATTTTTGGCGAGGTCTTTTCTTTCCTCTTAGTGCTTAGGATCTAGCCATAGGACTTCTCCTTGACTATCCTAGAGGACTAGAGATGGAACCCACCTTGTTTTAGAAGCTCAAACTGCCTCTTTACTTGTTTTGAAGTTCTGCATGTTTTGTTCTTGACCTCTAACATTTAGAAGGTCAGAACTAACGTAACGGAGCTCAAAAGGAGTCCTTGTAGGACCTTTAAGCCATAGGGTTGTCCCGTGCACAATTCGCACCACCGCACACACGAATTTCACAATTCGGACCCTCGACACTTTTAAACACTGAAATTCACATAACAAAAACTATTATTTAATTCAAAATTAATCAAAATTAAAAATTAAACTTTGAAACGATCGATCACAGATCGAAATTTTGACGAAACTTGAATTTGATTCATTTTTGATGTGACCATCGACGAGGTTGTCTGAATGAACTCTACGGATTGCGCCGTTGCGTCCGGAACGTCGAAATTACCTAGGGAGGACACCCATTTTGCTAGTGTTCCGTGCAAAAGAAAATTTCACAAAAATTGATGTAAACAATTTAAAATAAAAAAAAGAAAAAATCTCCTATTTAAACATCTCTTACACGCATAAACCCTAGGGCTCCCCATTCACAATTCTCTTCATTCGGCCGAAACTCTTCTCTCGACCTGACGCGAAAGCATCGCAAGGACCCTCTTCGGCGCGATTTCATCGCACCCTCTCGGCCGGTGACGCCACTGGCGAGCTCGCTGGCGTTACTTCCTCCACGTGCATGAACCCTAAGGTTCCCTGATTCTCAAATACCCTCACCTCTACTTGCTCCACTCGATCTCCATTCAGCCGACTCCAGCTTCTTCTCCATCTCGCTCAAAGCTTTAGCCCTAGCTATCGTTCCTTCTTTGGCCCGACCAGAGAAACCTCGCCGCTCATCGGCCTTACTCTTTATCTCGCGAGAAGGTCAATTAAGGAGGCAAGGAAGAGTTTCGGCTTTTGGATCCACCACTCGGTTTGCTCTGTCCTCTCTCTTGATCGATTTTCTTGCTTCATTACTCAGTCTTCTTTGCTTGGTTGCTCGATCTTTTAGCTTGTTCGCTCAGTTTCTTAATTGAACTTCAGTTTTCTTGCTAGTTTGTTCGATATTCTTGTTCGTTGCCCGATTTCTTTCTTGCATCTGCTATTTCCTTGCTCGCTTTTTTTATATGCTTGCTGGTTTGCTCATTTGCTTGTCGGTTGTTCGATTTCTTGCTTCGTTCTGCAATTTTCTCCATTGATCTTTTGATATTCTTGCTAGTTTGCTGAACATTCTCGGTAGTTTGCTTGATGTTTTGCTGAATGTTTTCTTTACTAGGTTGTTTGTTTGCCTATCAAGATATGTTATGAGGATTTTTTTGTGGACTTTACTTTAGCCATAATGCATTTGTTCCACTATTTTCCTCGCTGATTTGTGAGCTAGTTTCTATTTCAGGCCCTTTTGGGGAGGTAAATCAATTTTCTTAGCAGTTGAATGAGGCTATATTTACATGTATAATCCTTTCATGTTCTTTATCTCATAGCTATGCCACTTAATCAATCCAGGGAATTATATCGCCTTAGAGTAGCATGAATACATCTTAAGGAATTCTATGAAGCTTAACATTTGGTTTAAAGGGTGAAAGGATCTTTATGAAATGTCCAAAATGTTAGTGACTGAATGGTAGTTTTTTTGGCATAGAGCTCTTTGTGTTGAAATTAACATACGTTTGGATTTATTTTTGATGAGTTATTCTATTCTTTTTATATATTTTTTATTAGGTTCACACAGACTAATGCCTTTGTAGCATATAAAATTTATGCAAATTTTAATTATGAAAACTCTTTACACTGTTTGCTTTACATATGAAACTTGGTTATTTGTGTTGTTTTTTATGTTATTATTATCATGCAAATTTACATACTTTGTGCAATCTTGTATTGAACTAAATTCTCATACGACCTTTTTGGTGTGCCTTTGCGAGGTAAAAACGATTGTGGTGGAAATATTAGAAGATCGCAAGGATCACTTTGGAGCCAACGAAATAAACAACATCAACCTCCGTGACATAAATCCGGGCTCGCCTCGATGTTAGCTACGCCTCACAAAGCTATGTAAAGAGAATGCTAGCAAACGTGATAGCTGAGTCAGACAATTCTTCATAAATGTATAATTCAGCTCATACCGAACTTTATTTATGCATTCATATTTATGAGTTTTGTGTCGGGAATGTCTTCATTATAAATTTATTTGTGGCTTAGATTTCACCTTCATGAATAAATTTAAAATAAAGATTGCGGGCCTCAAATGATGGTGAAAATTCATGATATAAGACAAGTACAAGATCTTTGTGCAAATAATTCTAAGTGAATTCTCTTGGAAACGTTGAATGCTCTAACACTTTTCTTGAATTCCCTAATCGATTTAAGCTATATGAGCTTATCATTTGGAGATGAAGGTTTTGTTTAGAATTAATGTGCACATTTGGATTAATATTTCATTGTGATTAATTTGAATCTCTTTTGCTTAAGTTAGCTAGATGTTTAAAACTTGCAAATATTTCTTTTTAAGATTTACTTGAAGAATGTGATTTTCGAGCTTGACAGAGATGATATGCAGCTTATTTTTTTCTTTATTTATTATAAGTTGTATGTTGTGATGTGGCTCAAACTTTCTTCTTATTTCACTATGAAACATGTTTATGAAGAGGTAATTTGTTGGCTTGAGATCAATAATTCAATGTTTGGAAGACATGAATATGTGTTAGTAAATACCTCTTTTGATTTGGATGTTTTGAATATAAAGTGTGGATACTATGTGTAAATGCATAAGAATTGATTGTTAGCTTTGTAAGTGAAGCCCAGGTATTAAATGTGCAAAGACATTGAAACTGATTGACTTAAATATTTGATACACATGTCTTTCTTTTTGCATGTTTTTTATTATACACATTTGCACACTTATTTATGTAACATTTCATTGAACTGAATTCTCATACCAATTTGTTGGTGTGCCTTTGCGAGGTTCGTTGGAGTGCGGACGGGATACCGACAGCTCAAAGCAAGCGACGAGGTGATTTCGAATCAAGTATCTGCTGGGTAGCTTGCCCTCCTTGCAAAGGTGGCTATGAAAGAAGGTGAAGCCATCACAATGTATAAATACAGTTTCTAATTACTTATTCTTACTCTTGAGCTTGCCTTGCAACTTCAAAAATATTTATCCTCTTTACAATATTTGATTTCACTTGGATGAAGCATTTGAGAAATTGTAGGTTTCATTTTTTTTTCTGAATCTCTTTAGATTTCTCCGTTTATGCTACTCGTTTATATGTGAAGCTTATGTTTAGATCAATTTTGCAACTCAAAACTGCTCTATGTCTAGTCCTACATGCTTCTAATTGATCTGAAGTCAATGCTTTATTGGTTTATGAAGTTTATGAATTATTAGCACTAGTTATACAAGAATTCTTTGCGTTTTTGCTCTTAAGTTCAATATATTATCAAATCTGATAAAAGATTATTTGGGTATTAAATTTTGGATGCTTTCTATGTAGATTCTAACCTAAAATTTTTTTTGATATATTTGCATACATGTTTCTTATACTTGAGCCTATGAAATTGTAAAGTTTGATTACTCATATATTTTGACACATAAATGTATAAATGTGTAGTACTGGTTATTTAAACTTAAAATACTTTATGTATAAAACATAAATCTAGATATAAATTTATATATTTATTTAATTTCAATGCATTTACATGCTTTATACTTAATAAAAAAATATATATATATACAAATTTCGGATTTTTTTAATAATATTTACATATATATATGTGTAATGTTCGGATTTTTATAAAATTTAAATATATAACACTCAATTTAAACGTATTAATTTAAAATTTTGATATTTCATATGTATAGCACTTAAAAATTATATGTACATTTATTATTTGTCAAAATTACTGTAGTTATGTAAATATAACACCTAAATTATTGTATTGATATGAAAATATAAAATTTCTTAACCTTTTACATGCATGATTTTTAAAATAAAAGAAAGAAATTTTTAGATCTTTAAATCATTATGAGCTTACGTATTAAATTGAAGGATACATTTATATCTTAAAAACTTAAGCATATGATATCCAAAAATAAGTCTAAACATTCCCCTGCACTCAATAACAATAATAATAAAACATACATAACGATAGTATATATTAAAATAAATGTAAATACATACACATACACCTACGTAAAACCATAACAATAAGTAACAAATGAATGTTAATAACAATAATAAAAAGGGGAAGAGAGATATTAATGCTTGTTCATACTTAGTAGAAGTGGTATGTTTGAAGAGCTTGAAATGAAAGTTGAATATGTAAACACATAGGCGTTGATTGACATGTATGTGAACCTTCCCCATATTCTTATGTACATATCTGAATACTAGTTGAGAGTGATCAGATTTGAATGTAAATATGTAAATAAGACGATGATAGCGATCACAAAAACAAAATAAAAGATAATTTTCAATTAAATCATTTCTTTTAGTTTAAATAACAATCCCATAGGATTTCGAGGTATTTCGCCTAGAGCGACGTAAATCTTCGCCTCGTCTTTTAGGCTTTTACACAATTCTATTGTGTAATATAAGTCCTACCACCTTTAGGATTCCGAGGTTATCGTGCGGTACAGTGTAAATCCTCTTATCTTCTTAGGTTATCTGTGTGATCGGGTATCGTGCGAATATAAGTCATAAATAATAAAACAGACATGATGAAACGTTAAATAACATCTTCTTAAATTCAAGCCAAGCAAATAGGATAGTTGGGAAGTCACCAAGACATGTCTCGTATCTGTGACATCCCCTACCTTTCGCTCATTTGGGCTCCTGAAATAACTGTTCCAAATTTGATCAATTCCCAATTGAAATTTCCAAAATCCAATTGTTTGAAAACCTTAAACTTTGAAATTCTTGAGAGCAAAATCACTGATCATTATCGAGAGTTTTCTTAAATGATTCTTGTCATTTAAGATGTAATTAACTATAGGGACTTTCCCTTATAGGGAACTTTAAGAACCCAGGTAATATAAACCCTGCTTAATTTCTTTATATTAAGCAGGGGAACTTGTCGGCTTATAAAATTGGTTCGCAGACCAAACGAATGTCACAAATCATCTAGTTTATTTAATCGAGCCCCATCTTTAATCAGTGTGTCTATTCTTCGGGATAGATATATGGTTTGTGGTGTGGTGCTCGTTTATATAAACTATTTGGGATGTGAGATCGATTTGATTTCATATCTTAAAATTTTCAAACATAAAATTATTTTAAAAATCAAATGCTATTTTTCAAACTGTATATATATATATTTAAATTAAATTTAAAATTTAAAATTCATCGACAACTTCTGTTGGCGACCCATTTTTTTAAAATACAACACTTAACCTAAAAATATGCCGACAACATTCCACAACATACTTCCATAATTTAATTACTTCATCATCTAAGAAAGAAAAAGATAAAGTAAAGTATTCAGATTTCATGAAGAAAACACAAATACAAAGTGTAAACACAAATATAAAGTGTGAAAACAAAACAAATCTTACTTAAAAACAAAGTGTAAAAACAAAGATAAATTCTTATCTGAAAATCCTCTTCACAAGCCTCTGGAAGTTCTTTTGAAATTTTCTTTCCACAATACAACTCTACAGAGGTTGGTGCCCAACTCTGATGACTCAAACAAACACTTTAGACTTCAATAAAAACTAGATATAAGGATGAAAGAAAATTGGTGAGAAGAAGGCTTCACACCAACCCTTTTTCCTTTCTTACTCTCTACCCTCTACTAGTAACTATAGAACTACACTTACCAAACTCTCTAAAAAACTTTATAAAAATAGAAGAACTCCAACCCTTCAGACTCTAAAGACTCTCTTTGCAAAAAATGAGGCTTCATTTATATAATTTTCCAAAAGGTGCCTTGGTGTCTCTTCAAATCAGGTCCAGATTCAATGTATCCACCAAAAGATGCATCCCTTCAATCATATTTGCCTCCCAAAGGAAGTTAAGGAAGTCAACACCAAAAGTTGCTTCAAACAACCCTTGAAAATGGTGCCAAATTTTATTAAAATTTGATTTTTAACTATGGCGCTTAAGCGCCGACACTTTGGCACTTAGGCGCCAGAGACCAAATTTCTCAAAATTCATAATTTTGCTCCAAATTTGATCCTTTGTTTGCCCCTTTCATCATAATTAATCATTTTCATCATACCTGCAAGAAAAACACAAAATACCCTTCCATTAAAGTGCAATATAATAAAAAATAGGTATAAAAATGTGCATAAAAATACTATATATTTTAGGTGTATCAAAATCCCCCAAACTTAAAATGTTACTTGTCCTCAAGTGACTCTTAACCATATAAAAATTTGAACATGCAAATTATGCAAATGAGTTTCTTAGGAAGGTTTCAAAATTTTGTTATAGAAATGAAATAATCCAATTTATAAAAAATTTTAGTAAATAAGACCAACTTAAAGTTTAGAAAGTTATTAAGTAAAGGATAATAAAAATATAAGTTTCTATCTAATTCAGAAATACTTGTAGATTTTTCAAAATATAGGATTCAAACATTTTATTCTTCTCACTTAAAAATTTTAATTAAGAATAATTTTACTTACTATATTATAACCTTAAGTTTTAGATTTTCTTAAAACTTATATTTTAAACTTTAGGCATGGAACCAATGTTTGATTAGGCCCTTAAATCCTCAAGCTTCTCCTTCCATTTCACATACTAATTTTCACTTTTTTCTAATTATATTTTTCTTTCTTTTCTCTTTTCTTATTTCTTTTTCTTATTTCTTTCTCTCTTTTTTTTCTATAAGGCAAGGATTACTGTATCTGGATAGACCTTTAATAATTTTGAATTCCACTCTTCCATTTAAAATAAAAGTCTGATATGTATCTTTCACTTAAAAATCATAATAATAGTGTTGAAATTTATTTCTCAATAAAAGAAATTTAAGCTTTGAAAAATAAAAGTCAAAACTTCTATTCATCCTAAAATACAACATTTTTTACTAAAGATAGTTTAACTATATTAAACAATTCTTTATTAAGAAAATTTTAACATTAAAATTTTCATTATTACTATTAATTTTAACTAAATTCTTTTATTCATTTCTATATTCAAAATTTTGTTTCCCTAATATAACTTCATGTAAATAATTATTTTTAATCAAAAACCAAATTTATTTTAAGTATTCTTGAGAACAAATAAAATTTTAGGGTTTTGATAAATTTAGTTTTTAAAATCCCCCCAAACTTTAATTTTTAGTTAGGATAAAAACATTTAAGCATAAGAAATGATACATGGGTGAGAATTAAAAACTAAAATAACATGCTTGCAGGAATTTTAATATCCTAAATATGCAAGTATAACAGTTTTAAAAAGAAGAGGAGTAAAAAGAAAATAAATTCAGTTTTTCATAAAATAAAAAAATTTCAATAGACTTCTACAGTAGTGGAGGTTTTCAAAGCAAATACACACCAACTTAACATAACAAAAATCACAACAATACTAGATAATAACTGGTAGTAGATTTTAAAAAGTTTTAAACATTGAATTTTCAAATAGTGGTTTTTAATAGTGTTCTACATTTCCTAACTGATTTGGAATTAATTTACACTCTATTAAAAATTTAAACACTAAATACACATTTGAACAATTTACTACTATACACAAGTCACAAAGTACAATATAAAAAATTAATTTATCACATAAACATCTGAATGTGCATAAAAAGAAATAGTCTAACTATACTCTATACAATAACAGAGTTCATAAGATAAATACATCACACAAAAACTAAACATCACATTACCTATAAAAAACATCAAACTAAAACATAACAACACATTAGAAATCACAAAACAAAACAAACTCAACACTACAATCCTAATCATCATCCTCATTATCATCTTCTTCATTCCAGTCTCTGGATGGCACATAAGGTATATAATACGGATTAGGAGGTATCTTAGCATTGTGATCACCTTTAATCACTCTATCCATATACTGCTAATAATTCTCCTCATATTCATCATGTTTAACAATATACCTTTCAATATTTTCAATCTTACAGTCCATATCTCTAGCATGCTCTCGGGTAAGACTCACCTTCTTCAAAATATTCTTTAATAATCCAGTTTGTGAATCACAAGATGATGATGCTCGAGAAGTAGTGGCACGTGAAGCAAAAGCAGTCGAATTAGAAGCAGTGGAAGCTCTAAAAACTCCTCCTCTCCAGCCAAATTTTGAATGCATAGTGTAAGCGCCAACATTTACGCTGGTAATAGGTCTCAATGGCTGAAAAATTTCCTCTCATGTTTCAAACATCACATCAAACTGCTCACAAATTGAATGAATTAACAAAGGAAATCCCATACCCGTAGTAGTGGCAGATCTGGCACAGTTCATCACATAATAAAAAATAATAGCCACTACGTCAATATGATTTCCTTGCTGAATACAATGGCTCAGAACAACTCTCTCCCTCGTAACTTCACTAATATGACTTGAAGGTAACTATTTAGATGAGATAAAATAGTTTAATGCCTTTGAGTTGGCATTCAACTTAGAGGCCTGAAAATTTAATCTTCTTTCATTTGTTATCTTCCACAAACCTCTTCCATCAATCAGAAAAGATATTATCTCATCTAATTCTCCTTCAATAGGATGATAATTAGCATAAAAACAAAACAATGCATGTGGCAAGTGGTAGAAGATGTTGATTACCCCAGGTGAAAAATTTACTTGTTCACCTCGAACCATCACTAAATTCTCTTCTGCTGCAGGCAAGTTCGCATAAAACTCACTGACAATAGAAACAACAGCGACAACAAAGAAGTAACAGTAATTATCCCAATTCCTTCTAGTAATCAATTCTTCAATAACTTCTCATGGTTTACTAAACACACGTTTAGGAATCAATTTTTCTGACGATAATGCATCGACGTATCGATCCTCTACTCTGGCACTAACAAATTTGTTGGAATCAAATTTCGCCTTCTCTTTCGAATGCTTTGATTTTGGAGCCATCTCTAAAAAAATGCAAAAATTCACCATAAATTCCAAAATCAAACTAAACTTGCTAATTTAACTTCCAAAGGTAATTTCCACTATATTCAAGCAGTTTCTTATGCTTTTCCTCAAATTTCACCATAAATAGTGATTTTACGATTTTTCAATAATGTACTCAAAATATATGGTGAAAATAAAAAATTTTTACTTAGGAGTAATGCTTATACCTCAAGGAATTCAAATCTAACAAATCTCGTTGAAATTGGCTCTTAATTGATTCAACCTAAAGATGCCCTAAATCCTTTTTCGCGATTTTGAGATGTTGAAGGTGACAGGAAGTGTTAAAAATGTCAATTTTCTGGTTTTTAACTGTAGAAAACCGATTTTCGCTAACCGACACCTATGCGCGAGGCATACGGCACTTAGCCGTGAAATCTGGCGCTTAAGCGCCGAAGTTCTGGCGCTTAGGCTCCAGTACCCTAATTTTCCCAATTAATTTAGAAGTGAACTAAACCCCTTGGTTAATCACCCTAAATCACTTCAAATAATCATTTCTCCCCCATAAACCTTTCTAATTCTCCAAAGAAGTTATATTTCTATCAATTCCGAACAAATTTTACACAAACACAAACTTACATTTAATTAAAACAATCACACTTAATACAAACTAAAAATTTCTATCCAAACACTTTGGATGAAATTTTTCAATACACAATGATTCAAAGACATATAAATAAAGATAAATTTAAATCATTAAGATGAAACAAATAAACATTATAGTTCAACAAAACACAAACATAAAACACTAGACACAAAACACTTAACACCTAAAAACTACAACACTAAACTACACTAACATTAATTCCAATCTCCATTAGGTGGAATATATCCAGAACCACCATTAGTTCCATTTGAACCATCTGGAATATAAATTCGATAAAAAGGGTGATAGTTGAAAACCCTCACATCTTGTTCTTCTAACCATTTGTTTTTCAGAAACATCGTCTTATCTGCTTCTTCCACATGACTTGTATGATTGAATTGCAGTTTAAGTTGCCATCCAATATGGGTGTAATGAGCGATAGTTTCATTTACCTTTGCTTAAATTGATTCCATGTTAGTGTTGACCTCACTTTTGGTTGAGGTCTAGTCTTTGTTTAGAATAGCCTAGAGCTTAGCTATAAAACTCTCCTGGTGACTTTCTTAGAAGACTAGTCATGGCACCCCTCCCCATAAAAATTCAAACTTTTCTCACTTCACTGGGAGTTTCATATGCTTAAAGCCCAATCTCCAGTTTTGGGAGGAAGAGACCAAGCATAAGGAATCCCAGGGGAAGTATCCTATAGGTGGTCAGACCATAGGATCTACCCTGGGAGGTCTGGAGCTTACACCACACTCACAACTCTAAAAGGCACACCACTTTGATCCCCTAACTCTTTGGAAACTCATGTAAGTGGTTTTCTCAAGCTCTTAGCCTCAGGCTAGGATTTTACCGGTACCAACACATAGAGGACTAAATGAGGGTGGCCCTTGGTCAATGGCTCAATTCAACAATTTCATACTACTCACCTTCAACCAATCTCAATTTTTCCAAACATTCAAAATTCCTAACCCCTTTACCCCAAAATACCCAAAATACCTAAAATGCCCCCAAAACCCTAAAATCCTCAAAAATTCTGAAATTACCCATAATTCTCCAAAAATCATTCCAAAATACTCCCCACCACTTAAATTAACTAAAATTACCTAAAATTACCAAATATCCCCAAAAAGTCCCCAAAATGACCAAAATACCTCTCTTGGCCCAAAATTCCAAAAACTCTCATATATTCCCAAAACCTCCCAAATATTTCCAATTTCATTTCTCTCAACTACTACATGACCCAATTTGGCCAATTTAGCCCAATTTAACGAAAAACCCCAATTTAACCCATTTAACCTAAAAGTGCCCAAATTAAACCCAATGTATACCCAATTGACTCCAATCTTGCCTAATTTCAATTCCAAACTTTAATTCAACATCTCTTATACCAATCTAAACCAAATTCAAGCACAAATCGATCTATATTTGAGTTCAATTTTACTTAAAACCTAAAATCCCTAATTTTTCCTTAGTGACCCAAATCCCCCAAATTGACCCAATGTCAATCAATTCCCCCAAATTTCAATCCTAAACCATTCATAACACTCCTGTGGACCACATGCAACATTCAATTGCCCCCAATTTGGACCTTACCCCATTCAAACCCATTTGGACCAAAATCTCCAAATCAAGCCTAATTTGAATCCTTCTCCAAAATCATTCAAATTGATGACCCAAACTTCAAATTGGCACCCAATTTATGTGAGAACTTTTCATCACACTCCCCTAGACCATTTGGGACCTTCAATTGGGTCTATACCCCATTCTAGCCCAACCTAGACCCAAGTCTAGCCTAACATGCCCAAATTGACCAAAATCCTAAAATCCACCAAATTGAAACCCCAAATGAACTCAAAACCACTCCAAGCCTTCATGAAAAATCTTCATTACAATCATCTACACAATGATTCTCAAGATACCTGGGATCCATTCTAGCCCAAACCCGAACTAGCCCAACTTGAACCCAAATGGACCAAATTGAACCTATGGCTAAATGTGGCCAATTTTGACTTGATAAGGCCAAATTGGCTCCACCATAGCCAACCCTAGGACTGACCCAAACCCACCTAAGCCAGCCTATTAGGGCCATCCACCAAAGGTCCCTTGAATTAGGGGATTTCACCCCGTATTTGGGCCTTAATCAAGATATCCCCACCATCATCACTTGTCATTGGGGGTTAATCATCATTAATCCTCCCTTGGCTCACCTGAACAACCTAACCACCGGCCCTGGCCCTGACAGCCACCATAATGGCCAGAAAACACCAAAAATTGAGAGCCACCAATGGCCAAAATCCCCAATTTGAATTCCCTGAGCTAGCTTGCTGCCATTGGCCATTGAAGTTCTTCTTCCCTCCACCTAAGTAACACTTTGCACCCAAAGCCAAGCCCTGAGCTCCACCATGCAGCCATGAATATAAAATCACACCCCTCACGGCCAAAATCGAGGTGCTAAAAATTTCTTAAAGAAACTCTACAAAAATCTCACCAGAGCCTCTCCAGACCTCCCTAAGACCATTCCAGTCATTTTCCCCCTCTAGCTCCCACTGCCTGAGCTCAATTTCAGAGCTTAAACTTGGCCGAAAATTAGGACACTTTCTAATACACCTCCACACAGCACATAATCTTAATTAACCGTACCCACACCTTCCCAACAGTGAAAGAAGAGGATCCCCCATCAAAACCCCATCACAGAAGGCCTCTATACCAGACATCCATCAAAGCTCGAAATCAGGCCTGGTCACTTTCATACCTATGAAATTCATCAGAGCAAGAGCTTCATTCCTGAGCTCCTTGGACTCCAACGAAGGTGTACAGCATTCTGATGGAAGCTTCACTTCTCCGAGATAAGGTAATGCCTCCTTCTTTTCGAGCTTCTCTGGATTCTCCATGTAATTAGTGTTAATTTAAAATGTGATTAGCTGTATGGATATGTTCTCCATGCTTAAAAGAGTCCATAGGATCAAAACCCATGCAATTTGATTGAGTATCGAGTGAGACATTTGGGTTTTAGTGTGTACAGTTCTCGGGATGAACCAGCCGAAGACGATAAAGGACTGACGTCAGATCGTGTGTGTAATGCTTGGACAGCGAAGATGGAGTCGGACGGAGATCGGGTACATAAAGCGCGGCCGCGTGGACATCTAGTCAGATGACAATGTCGAATAGGAGTGCTCCGCGTGGTCTTTCGGAGCTGCCATGGATCCAGTCAACGTCGCGTGGTAAAGTAGGAAAATCCATATTTTTCTGAATTTATTAAATTACCAAGACTTTAAAAATCCATATCTTAGTCTAAAAAATCACAAAAATAAAAGAAAAATATCCACTTGCTCAGTGAACAGAGGAGAACAATGTGGAAATGGTTTGAATTATTTTTTATGCATATTTAATTTTTAATAATTTAAATACTGATTTCAGTCTTTTAATTCTCCACTAACCTAGACATTTCACCATGGCTTGAGCTTTGGGGGTCTTGTTCTATTTGTCATAGGGCATCTTCCCTAATTTTTCCAAAGTCGGGGGATCTCTGTGAGGAGATCTCTATTTTTTCAAGTTATTATGTCTGTTTTGGTATAAAAATTGTAATAGTAGTCAGAAAAGTACAAAGTAAATTTTAGTAGGTCTCTTATGATCAGAGGACCCTAGGATAATTATTTCATGGGCTAAATCACTAAGATAGGCACTAATCATCAACTTGATCTAAAACAGACTTTTAATTAATTAAGAAAAAATAAAAATCAAAATAACATAAAAATTACTCTCCACTGTGCTTCAGGGGCACAGGAACTCCCCTAAAAATTTTGAAGTAATTTGCAACTAATTTAGTAAGTCAAAAGATTTTCCTATGTCCAATGACATTTTTAGAATTTAAATGAATTTAACAACTAAAATATAACTAAAAAAATTATAAAATTGGTTTTGGGATTCTCTGTGATTAGAGAAATTTTATAAAAATAAAATTAGAAATTTTATAAAATTCTCATTTTTAATCATATTTTAATAATTAAATAATTAAATAATATTAAAAAATCACAAAAATATTAAAAAATCATCAAATTGCCACTATTGGTCTCCTAATCACTTAGGAGCTATCCCCATAATTTTCCTAAGTCCCTAAGTCAAAATATCAATTTTTAAGGCTTAAATGAATTTTTAAAAGGCTAAAAATGAATTTCCTTAACTTTGCACTAAAATAATTCTAAAAAGTTAAAATAAAAAATCAAAAAAATATAAAATTTATTTCTCTGGGTTCCTTGACCCTAGAGAGATTTTTTAAAAATATTAAATTGAATTTTTAACTTTTAAAATATTTTATAATTAATTAAAACTCAAGAACTTAAATTAATTCTAATAATTAAAATAAAGTTCCAAAAATCATGAAATTTGGTCCAAGTGGTCCTCCTATTTAGATTTACCTCCAGTAACAATTTCAAAGTAAAATATTTTGATTTGATCAAGTTATTGCATTTTCACTCCTCTATTTTTACATCAAAATAAATATATAAATTAAATTAAAATTGGAAAAATTACATTTTCTCCTCTGATGTTTTAATTAGCTCATTAGTCAGGTAACATAAAAGTTTTAAAGTCATTTAAATTGAATTTAAGGAATTATGAAGTGATAAGGCCCCAAGGGCAAAGTTGTAATTTTAAGGGCTTTTTGCCTTAATTAATATTTAGGCTTAAATAAAGGGTAAAAATGGGTAATTAATGATCCTAAATAACATGTTTGGAGGTTTAAGACATTAAATGGATAAATGGTAGAAACCAACTTCAGTTTTGTCATATCAAAACTAAATGTTCAGATTTTCCTAATTAGTTTTAATTTGGAAGATAATTGCACAAAATGATCCTTAGGGTTAGGCGCTAATCTTGGAGGTTAATAACCCACTAACTTACACCCCTATTTGGTATGTTAAATGATAGCCCAATATTTTGATAAAAATTAATTAAACTCATTTAACTTTTTCCGAAAAAGAATTACAAACTTATCCATCAAAATTTTAAGGGCTTAGTAGTGAGCTAGGCTTAATCAATCTTGCTAAAAGAAGTTTAGAAAAGTAAACATAGTCAAATTCTAAACACCTGAAAACACCAGTTATGAAATTAATGGGCTAATTTTCCTAAACAAATTAACTTTGCCTAAAGGGCTTTTCACCCACATAATCTCTAAATGAAGTAACAAATGATAATTACCCTGTCTTTCGTGTTAATTAAAAACACCAACTCACTGAGCATAAGGGTATAAAATAGATAGATTATTTAATAATTATGATAGGTTCAGAATGATCTCATGGAAGTTCTAAAAAATGGTGAAACATCTAGGTATCTCCTACAGGCTCTTCACAAGTCATTTAGACACCTTGTAAGACTACTGCACCGATCATATTTATTAAATGAAAATATCTCTCAAATGAATAGGAGTTTACCGGGTTATGACCTAGGACTTGGTAGGCCTGTGACGAACATGTCCATAATGTTTTACTTCCCTGTAAATACAAAAATGTTTATTGCAAAGAATATTAAAGTTTCAGGTGGAGGAACGAGAAGACTCGCCAATTACACTTTTATAAGTTTACAACGCTTTCTTTTCCCGTGTTTTCTTTACCGCTCTTTGCATTTCTTACAAACTTGCATGTTAAACAACAATGTCACCCTGCATGAAAACTGAATCCTTTAGGATAGCCATAAAATTGAGACCAAAATTAAAATTAAAAATCACAATAACATAAAATCCACCGCCACAACATTAAAAAATATAAAGCAACTTAAAAATGAATCACAGACAAAATAAAAACTACAATTGTAACTAAATTAAAACGTCTCGTTGGATGATCGGGAATTCCTTAGAGGAGGTAACCCATGTGTTGCTAACATGGTTTTCTCACGGTCTGAATGAAAGTATGGAACTCATTAAGTTGAGTTTAGTAAATTCATTTGGACTAAGTGAATCCGATGAAAATAGCGGTTCTGGGATGATGGAACTGTGAGATCTTAACTGGTGTTATTATAATCAACTTTAATATTTCCCTAATAAAATATTAATATAGCTCAATTTAAATATTTCTAAAACATGATGCTTCTCTCTTCTCCTCAATTGACACTTCTTTAAACTAAACCTGTTACGACAAGGAGCTCTAAGCATACATAGTGGGCAGCACGACCATCTTCAACAGAAAAAACTTGTCTACACCAACAAAACCATTCCTTAGTTTAAATAGCAAGCCATAGGACTTTGAGGTAGCTTGCCTAGTGCAGCATAAATTCTCGTCTTTTCTTTAGACCTTTACACAGCCCTGCTGTGCAATATAAGCCCTAATTCGCTTTAGGATTCTGAGTTTGTCATTCGGTATGACATAAATCCTCCCATATTTCAGGTTGTTTAGCATAATTGGATATTATGCAAATGTAATCCCTATAATTAATTGGCAGGATTAAAATTTAAATAACTTCATTTCCAAGATATAAAGCCAAACTATAGGATATCTTGGGAAGACATCAAGATTTTCTTAAATCTTTGTAATTCCCCTAGCCTTCTTTCCTTTGGATTCTGACAACATGAAATGTTCCAAAACTTGAGCCATTCAGCTATTGAATTGCTGACTACCAAAATTTCTTTGAAAAACTTATCCTTAGAAGTCATGAATATAAATATTTCCTGATCTATATCAAGAGTTTTCATAGGTAACTTTGGTTATCTAAGATGTAATTAACTATAGGGGCTTGCCCTTATAGGAAACTTAAACGTACCCAGATTAATATAAACATTATCTAATTTTTTTATATTATATAGGGAAAATTGTTGGTCAAAATGGTTCGTAGATAAAACGGATGTAATAAATTCTTTAGTTTATTTGATCAAGCTTCACCTTAAGCCATGTACTTATTCTTCGGGATAAATACATGTCTTGCAGTGAAATGTTTGATTATTTAAACTATTAATTTTATGAGATCGGTTTGATTTCTTATTCTTCAAAATAAAAAAAAATATTTAATTTCAAAGTCCATATATATATACATATATGTTAAATTAAATCAATTTTCTATTTTAGAAAATGAAAACCCTTTTCAAAACAAAATACCAAAAAACATTTTTTTAAGGAAAGAATAATTATTAAAACGACTGACAGTTGGCTTCAATCTTCGCAATCCTTTCTGCAATACCTTGAATACCAACAGCTAGGAATCCGCTGAATAACTCTTGTGCACTTTCACTAATAAATTTTTTCTTGTTGTCTTCCTCATTCTTCTTAATTTCACTCTCCCAAGAAGACATTTTGCACTTAAAGTACTCTTCTTAAGAATCAGGAATGAAAATAGGGACTGGGGCAAGTGTTTCTCTTAATTCAAAGCCTTTTTATAGACATGGGAGTACTAAAACTGACCCTAAATGTTTTAAAACTCTAAAATAACTTCCAAAACCACTTACCTACAATTTTGACTTCTAAAAATTCAGTTATCATGTATTTCATAACTGTGACGCTTAAGCGCCAACTAGGCGGCGCTTAGCCGCCATTGCTCATTTTAGCACAGGTCTGCCAAATGTCTAAAATTTTTATTCTGACTCTTAAGTCATCAATTAATGTCAAATAAACACCACTATAACCAATCTCTCTAAAATACTACCACATAATCATGGAAACAAACCAAACGAAGCACACAAATCAAACATAGAGCAAAGCACAATGATAACTATAGATTACCTCCCACAAAACACTTGGTTTAAATCTTCATCCTGACATACCCAAAACTTATTATGAGTGACCCAACATCAAATTCTCATCAGGTTTAAGTTGATCGACTGAAAAATAAGGTTTAAGTTTATGACCATTAACTTTGAGTATTTTTCTAGCCTTAGGATCTTGAATATCCACAGCTTCATAAGAATAAACTTTTATCACAATAAATGGACCCATCCATTTGGACTTAAGTTTTCCAGCAAAAACTCTCAATTTGGCATTACACAACAAAACTTTTTGTCCTAGCTCAATATTTTTAGTAAGAATCTTTTGACCATGCCATAACTTCATCTTCTCTTTATAAATCTTAGCATTTTCATAAGATTCATTCCTTATCTATTTAAGCTCATTTAATTGCAATAATCTCTTCTCAGCAACATCCTTCAAATTATAATTGAACTCTTTAATAGCCCAATATGCTTTATGCTCAAGTTCAACAGGTAAATGATAAGTTTTTCCAAAAATTAGCCTATATGGGGACATCCCTATAAGAGTTCTGTAAGCAGTCTTATAGGCCCACAAAGCATAATCTAGTTTGGTTGACCAATCCTTTCTATTTGGATTAGCAGTCTTTTCCAATATTCTTTTAATTTCACGATTGAATAAGTCAACCAAACACTTGTCTGCGGATGATAAGCAGTAGCAATGGATGGTTAATATGATATTTCTTTACTAACTTCTCCATAATTACATTTCTAAAATGGCTTCCCCCATATGTTATGATTACTCTTGGTATTCCAAATCTGCAATATATATTCTTTCTTAAAAACTTTGCAACACTTTGAGCATCACATTGAGGCAAAGCAACAGCTTCAATCCATTTGGATACATAGTCTACTGCTATCAAAATATAAATCTTTCCAAAAGATGATGTAAATTGTCCCATGAAATCTAATCCCCAAACATCAAATATTTTAACTTCCAACATATAATTGAAGGGCATCTCGTTTCTTCTAGAAATATTGCCTACAAGTTGACATCGATCACAATTTTTAATATATGCATTAACATCTTTAAAAATTATAGGCCCATAATATCTAGATTGTAAAATTCTATAAGTAGTTCTATCAACTCCAAAATGTCCCCCATAATCATAATTATGACATTTTTGAATAATTTCATAAGTTTCTTTTAAAAAAACCCATCTTCAAAGAATCAAATCGTTTCCTTGTTTGTATAAAAATGGGTCATCCTAAAAATAAGTTTTAGCATCAGATAAAAATTTCTTCCTCTCCTGGTATGTCAAACCATATGGTAAAATATCACTGAAAATAAAGTTTACAATGTCAACATACCACAGAATTCACCACTCATTAATAGCGAACAAATTTTCATCAAGAAAATGTTCATTAATTTCTTCAATATCACTAAGAAATTTTTCAGTTTCAAGTCTGGACAGATGATCAACAATTTGATTATCAGCACCCTTCCTATCTACTATCTCAAAATCAAATTCTTGCAGAAGAAGAATTCATCTAATTAATCTAGGTTTCACATATTTCTTCTTCATTAAATACTTGATAATTGAATGATCAGTATGCACCACACATTTAGTTTCAATTAAATATGATTAAAATTTATCAAAAAAAAATACTATAGCTAATAACTCTTTCTCAGTAGCTTCATTAAGAGTTTTACTAGCATAGTAAATTACTTTGAAAATTTTATCATATTTTTGACCCAAAACAGCTCCAATAGCATAATCGCTAGCATCACACATTAATTCAAAAGATTTTCCCCAATTTAGTGAAATTATAATAAGTGCAGTGATTAATTTTTATTTTAATGTTTCAAAAGCTTTTATGCATTCATCATCAAAATAAAAAATTACATCCTTTTCCAATAAACGACATAAGGGTTTTGAAATTTTTGAAAAGTCTTTAATGTAACACCTGTAGAATCTAGCATGTCCCAGAAAACTTCTAATTCCTAGAGATAACTTGAATTTTTGTAGGATCTACCTCCAAACTATTTTCTGATATTCAATGTCCTAATAAAGTGAATAGGATTAACCCATGCACTATCCGAAATAGGGTAGATAATCCCAGCATCCAACCACATTAAAATTTCTTTCTTAACAACATCTTTCATGATAGGATTTAATTTTCTTTGAGGATCAGCTCTAGGTTTGCAGTTATCTGTCATAAGAATTCTATGCATACAAATTGAAGGACTAATTCCTTTAATATTAGCTATCGTCCATCCTAAGGCTTTCTTGTATTTCTTCAAAACTTCAAACAAACTCTCTTCTTCTTTTTTTAGTTAATTGAGAGGAAATTATCACTGGCAAAGTTGAGGACTCACCTAAAAAAATATACTTCAAATGATCAGGAACTATCTTTAACTCAAGTTCAGGAGGTTTTTCAATTAATGGACCAAAAGAGCCATCTTTTTCAGTCATGTCCAAAAGTTCAAAATTTTCTTGAACATAATTTAGATCTTCCTCATGAAAGTCTTCAAAATGATGTAACTCCTATTCTTGCTCATGTTACAATTCTTCTTTTTTAAATTTCTCTTCATAATTTGATTTGAAATGAAATTCACTCAAATATTTGATAACATCCATTCTATAACATTTATTATCTTTACCTCTTCTAGAATATTTCATTGATTTTGAAATATTGAATGTAATAGTCAGATCATTAACTCTCATTATTAATTCTCCTTTTTGCACATCTATCATTGCTCTGCCTGTGGCTAGGAAAGGTCTTCCTAAAATTATGGGTATCTCTTTATCTTCCTCCAAATCTAGAACAATAAAATCAACAGGAAAGATAAATTGATCCACTTTTACCAAAACATCTTCTATAACTCCTTTAGGATATGTGATCGAATGATATCCTAATTGAAGAGTTACAGTTGATGAAGTTATTTCTCCTAATCCCAGACTTCTAAATATTGATAGAGTTATACCTTGCACCCAAATCACATAGAGCTTTTCCATAAAATCTATCTCTGATTGCACATGGAATTGTGAAACTACCACGATCCTTAAACTTTTTAGGAAGCTTCTTCTGAATTATTGCACTGCACTCCTCACTAAGTGCAACAATCTCACTATCTTCAAACTTACTTATTTTGTTAAGAATATCCTTCATAAATTTCACATAGCTTGGCATCTGCTCTAAAGCTTCAGTAAATGGAATGTTGATTATAAGCTTCTTAAATATTTCCAAGAACTTTGAAAATTGTTTATCCAAATTTTATTGTTGAATTCTTTAAGGAAATGGAGGTGATGGTTTTTCTAAATCTTCCTTAAGTGGAGAAATATGTCTTTCCAAACCTTTCAAAGCGTTTTCTTTTGGTTCTTCATTGTCTTCTTTCTTTACTTCAATTTCTTTTTGAACTCTACCTTCCAACTCTCTTCCACTTCTCAGTTGAATTGCTTTTACATGCTCTTTATTGTTATCTCTTAGATTTACTTCAGTATTACTAGGAAGCAAACCTTGGCATCTATTACTTAATGTATTGGCAATTTGTCCCAATTGATTTTTAATATTTCTAATTGTAGCTCCGTGACTTTGCAGTTGATTTCCAATTTGTAACACCACTTCTTCAGTAGATAACTTCTTCTCCTTAAATTGTGAAGCATTATTAAAACTTGAAGGATAGGTTGGTCTATAATTATTATTCCCTTGTTTTTTCTAGTTCCCTAATGGGTTTACTTGGCTGTTCCCCCATTATTGATTAATACTACCCTGATTATTGGTATTCCAGTTAAAGTTTGGATGGTTCTTCCAACTTGGGTTGTAATAATTAGAATAAGGGTTATGAGGCTTACTTATAACATTCAAAGTTTTTGGTGAAGTATGAGAATCAACCATGTGACTTAATGAATTTCTTCAATCATGGCAATTGGCTGAGAAAACTTCATCCCAAATTGGCTTATCTTCCTTGAAATTGTAGAAACTTAATTTGCTAACATCGCAAAAGCATCATTTCCTTGAATATTGGATACCTTATTAGGATTTAACCTTTCAGAAGGCCATTAAAAATTATTAGTAGCCATTTCTTCAATCAAAGCATAAGCATGAGTAAACTGTTTAGACATTAGTGATCCTCCTGTAGCAGCATCTATAATAGATCTAAGAGATCCAACTAATCCATTATAAAAGGTTTAAATTATTAACCAATCTGGTATCGAATGATGTGGACATTTTCAGAGAAGATCTTTAAATTGTTCCCATGCCTCATATATAGATTCACCTTCAAACTAATAAAAATATGTGATATCATTTCTAAGCTTTGCAGTCTTTGATGGTGGAAAATATTTAGCAAGGAATTTTTGTGCTAAATCACCCCAAGTTCTGATAGATCAGGTGCTAAAAATTTTAACCATATCTTAGCTTTATCCCTTATTGAGAAAGGAAAAAGTCTAAGTCTAATAGCATCATCTGAAACACCATCGTATTTAAAAGTAGCACACAACTCTAGAAAGTTGGCAAGATGTAAATTAGGATCTTTAGTTGGTGCTCCCTCAAACTGATTATTAGACATCATTTGGATAATCACTTGTTTAAGCTTAAAGGAATTAGCAGCTACAGCAGGGTGTTGAATACTACCATGAAGTTCATTCATTGTAGGGTTAGCATATTCTCTTAAAGGTCTAAATTCTTAATGGATGTCTACATTTTTTATTTTGATGATTTGCCATTTTTTGAATATTTTTATCTTTTTCAGAATTTTTAATTTTTTTTATTTTTCTGATTGTTCTTTCTAATTTAGAATCGTAAGGCAGAAGTCCCTCAGACCCTGAACTACACATACAACGATAAATAAAACAAAACAAAACACACTAACAAAAACAAAGAAAAGTAAAAAATTTTAAATTTTTCTTAATTTTCTTTAAATAAAAGTTTAATTAATGTCCACGGTAACGGCACCAAAAACATTATCCCCAAATATTTATGCTTACGATTTAGATAGTAAATTTATGATTTATAATATGAGATACTCCGCAAGTATACGTATCGTTTGTCAAGTAATATATGACTTTCTGATTAAGCCCTAAGATATCGAACCCACAGGGAAATATTTAAAACTTGAAAAAAAGTAGAAAAATAACTTTTTGCTTTTTCAATTGATTTTTGTAAGTATGTTTTAAGGTACAAATTTTGAAAAGTTATTTTTGATATTTTTAATAAAAAGTTAAGCAGGAAATTAAAATTATCAATACTCTAAACACGATATAAAAGTTATAATAATCAAATATTATTTGCTTCTTCAATGAATCAGTAATAATTATAGATATTTATGTTGTGGAAGTATTTAAATGTATTTTGCCAAATAGGAGTAATTATATTCTTTATCCTTACTTGGTTCTATAAAGAAAATTGGTTAATTTTAAATTTTGAAATGTTGTAGATGGGTTAGGCAAAGAAGATACCAGCTCTAACTCTAGAGTTCCCTCTATTTCCTCCACCTGAGAGCTAACATCTCATAAAAAAATTTAAAAAAACAATCCAAATTAGGGGGCTTTAGGCTGTCACTCTAAAGTCCTCTAATTTTACTCCCCATTAAAACATATCTCCCTATATATTTGCATTTAATCATATGGACTACAATTTTCACCCATATAACTGCATCTGATTCTTTCCAATTGTTGTTTGAGACAATATCGCATTGGATCTTACAAAATCTCCAACAAATTTTAACATCTTAATTGGCCACATCAAGAAGTAAATTAAGTAAAAGGAATTGAATCATCACAATTTCTTCCAGCATTAAACACGTATACTTTTCATAACATACTTCCATAATTTAATTACTTTGTCATCTAAGAAAGAAAAACATAAAGTAAACTAATCAGATTTCATGAAGAAAACACAAACACAACTTGATTTGAAAGCATAAACCATAATGAAAACACAACAAATCTTACTTAAAAATAAAGTATAAAAACAAAGATAAATATTTATCTGAAAATTCTCTCCACAAGACTCTGGAAGTTCTTTTGAAATTTTTCTTTCCACAATACATTTCTACAGAGGTTGTCGCCCAACTCTGACGACTCAAATAAACACTTTAGTCTTCAATAAAAACTAGATACAAGGATGAAAGAAAATTCATGAGAAGAAGGCTTCACACCAACCCCTTTTTCTTTATTACTCTCTACTCTCTACTAACAACTATAGAACTACACTTTCCAAACTCTCTATAAAACTCTCCATAAATAGAAGAACTCCAACCCTTCAAACTCTAAAAACTCTATTTACAAATTATGAGGCTTCATATTCATAATTTTCAAAAAAGTGCCTTAGTGTCTCTTCAAATCAGGTCCAGATTCAATGTATCCACCAAACGATGCATCCCTTCAATCATATTTGCCGCCCAAAGGAAGTTAAGGAAGTCACCACCAAAAGTTGCTTCAAACACCCCTTGAAAATGGCGCCAAATTTAATTAAAATTTGATTTTTAACTGTCGCGCTTAAGCACCGGCGCTTTGGCGTTTAGGCGCTAGAGGCCAAATTTCTCAAACTTCATAATTTTTCTCCAAATTTGATCCTTTTTTTCTCCTTTCATCATAATTAATCATTTACATCATACCTGCAAGAAAAACACAAAATATTTTCTATTAAAGTGCAATATCATCAAAAATAAGTATAAAAATTTGCATAAAAACACTATATATTTTAGGTGTATCACTACACCAGCCATTTTTGATGAGCCATTCATGTTGGATTTACTGGTGGGCTCAACAACAGTTTTTTGTGATCTTTTTGTTTCTTCCTTACTTAATGTTTATTTTTAAAGGTGTTTAAAATTTTTGGGTATACTTGTTTATCTTGATACATTTATTTTTTGGTTGGAGCTTTTTTGTATGTGTTGTAATGTGGGAGGTGGAACCTCTAGGGGTGAGTTTAAATATAATTTTGTCTTTTAGATTGGGATCCACCTCCCCTCCCAAATTTTGTATTTATCCTTTATATTAACACGTAGGGAGCCACAAGTACTCTTTCCCCAATATACATATACATATATATATATATATATATATATATTTAAAAAGGAAAGGCAAGATGCCCCTACATGTTGAAAAAACAAAAAATAAGTACAAAAATAGGTAGGAGGGCTTGCAGAACTAACAAAAAACAAAAGCTAATGGCAGCCCCTACCAAGACAAAACCACCAGGAGAGGGTAACACAATAGTAAAACAAGGTCAAACAGAGTACAAGTGACAAGCTGAACGAAAAGAGGAGCTGAGACAAGACCAAGCAGCAAGGCAAAGTTAGTTATTCAGCCTAAGATGAGGGATAGTCAGCAGATCTCCAGCAATTAGCTGTCTGAGCATTGGATGAGTGGTGGAAAGAGCAAAATTGGAGGTGAGAATTCCCATGTTAGCAATCCAATCAGCTGGCTTGTTCCCCTCCCTGAAAATGAACTGAAATTGAACTTGCACCTTAGTAGTAAGAATTTTGATCTTATGAGCCCGTAAATTAGTCAGTCCAATTGAGGGCATGCCCGTTATGTGTAGCATATGTTGAAACAAGAGTTATCGGATCCATAGAGTCACATTCCAGAATGAGGGAGACCGGCTAAGGTGGACGACCACCTTTAATGCCCAATAGACAACTTGAAGCTCCAGCATCTAATGCATCACCAGCAACAATAGGGGCCATAAAATAAAGTAAACAATTACCCTTGTGATTTCTGAAAATACCTCCAATGCCACCCTGAGCAAGTTTGTAGCAGCCATCAGTGTTGACCTTGATCCAGTTTTGGGCTGGGGGAACCAAGTTACTTTAGTGATCCCGAGGGAGGCAGCTTTAGGAGAGGAGTTTTGGGAGCAAATGTTGGGGAAGTTCTTAAGTTTGTATATATATATATATATATATATATATATATATATATATATATATATATATATATATTATGGAAAGAGCATCTCGTGGCTCCTTATGTGTTAATATAATGTGAAATTAAAAATAAGGGAGGAGAAGTGGATCCCCATCTAAAGTGCAAAAGGAAATACATTAAAGTCCTAGGAGTTCCTCTTTCCACATTATACCTCCACTCAAAACCAAAAATGAATGTTACACATTAAAGGATATTGAAAACCTGAAATTAAATGTAACCCAGTATACCAAAGAGAAAAAGTATACCCAAAAAAGATATGTACACCAAAACATACCATAAGACCCAAAAGCAAAAATTCAGTAGCTGTAAGGTGACATCCTCCAAAAGACTGGCATGTAGAGCACCATCCAATTTTTGACCCAACAACAAGCCTTTTGTAACATTCATGAGACCTTTCATGTATGAGAAGAGAGCAAAAGATATGGACAACAATAAGCAAATATAGCAGGTAAATCCTCATAAACACTCCCAATAGTCAGCATCAGTTAAAGTATTCCCATGAGAAATCCAAAGGCCCAAACCATAACATTAGCATCATAAACTCAACTTTTGATTCAGGAGTAAGCATTCTGCACCATTGGTAGACCATTCCTGTAGTAGGAGAGAGGAAAAAGTCTTGGAGAATAACAAGCAAATAAATCAGGAAAACCCTTTTAGCACTCTTCATCAGACAACATGTGCACAACAGTAGCAGTACCAACTTAACCAACGATAAGAACCCAAAAGAGGCCTAGATGTAGCCAAGTAGAAGAAAGGATTCCTATAAACCAAATAGAAACACCAAACCAACAAATTAACCAGCAGAAAAGGGCTATTCTCTGATAAAGGGGATATCTGATCCCCGAATATTTATGCTTACATTTTACACTTTATATTTCTTCTCAATGATTTATCTCTTTCTTTACAACTCCACCAAAAATTTGATTTCGAAGTAAATAAGAAATCAACTTTAATTATTTTTAATATGGGATTCTAAGAAAGTATACGTATCATTTATCAAATAATATAGGACTTTTTAATTAAGCCCCGAGATATCGAACCCACAAGATAATGTTCTAAAAATTTAAAGAAAGTAGAAAAACAACATTTTACTTTTCAAAATGATTTTTTTAAGTTATGTTTTATAATTAAAAAATTTAAATTCTTTTTGCTATTTTTTTAGAAAAAGTATATTAAGTAACTAAAATTAACAAGACTATTAAATGATATGAAAGCAAATGAGAATAAAATATATTTTCCTCTTTCAATGAATTAGTAATAATTATTGAATTTCATTGTGGAAGTATCTAAATATGTTGTGCCAAATAGAAGCAGTTATATTCTTTACCCTTACTTGTTTCTATAAAGAACATAGGTTAATTTGATATTTTGAAATCTTGAAGATGGGTTAGGCAGGGAAGATACTAGCTCTCACTCTAGAATTCCTTCTTTTCCCTCCACCAAGGGGCTAATGATCCACTGAATTAATAGCTTTTTACTAACCATTTCATACTTATTTTTAATGATATCGCACTTTAAAGAAAGGTATTTTTCATGAATTCATGCAGGTACAATGATTTTAGGCCTTTGGAGCAAAAGGAAGCAAAAAGGAGCAAATTTGGAGCAAAAAGGGACAAAAGTGCATTTTATTGAACTAGCGTTGAACGACGCTGTCACCAGCACCTGATCGCGCTATTTTCTAGAGAGTTTTGATTGTTTTGGTGGAATAATACGTCGAGAAGTGCCCTATCCAATGTCAAACCGCGCCCTATTCCAATTTTAAACTATATTCAATGTATTTGGATGGATTTTGAAGGGTTATTTGAGGAAACTCTTGGGAATTCGATTTTGGCCAAATTTAAACACTTTTAGAGCCAAGTTAGAGGAGGAGAAGAAGAAAAGAGAGGAGTTTAGAGTTTAGAGAGTGTAATCTCATTCAGTTTAGGAAGTCTAGGTTTTGTGTTTTTTCTCATCTAAGGAGTGTGACACAATATAAAACTAAATAAGTTTATATATATATCTAAATTTGAGTTCATAAATTTTAGCAAATTAAAAAATTTGCACCAAGTTTTTGGCGCCGTTGCCGGAGAGGTACGGTAAAAAAAAGAGTAACTGTTAAATTTAATTTTGTAGTATTTGAAATCTTATATTTGAATTGCAAGTCATAATTGTGTGTTTCTATTTATTGTTAGTGTACTTATTGTGTTTGTATGCGTAGTATCGGATCTATAGGTTTAGTTCTTTACAATTCTTAATTAGAGTGTACTATTAGAAAATTTGAAAACAACAACAACAATCTGCAAATCCTCTTAAAATGGTGAACAATTTAAACAATCAAAATGAAAAATATACCAAGAGCTTTAAGAGATTATGCTAATCCAATAGCACATGAAATTCACTTAACTATCCAAAACCCTGATGTTGCTGCTAATTCATTTGAGCTTAATCCCGCTATTATCCAAATGGTATAGAATAATTCATTTGGAGGAATACCTAATGAAGATCCTAACTTACATCTCGTTAATTTTCTAAAACTGTGTGCTACTTTTCAATTTGATGGAGTGTCAAATGATGCTATTACACTTAGAATTTTTTCCTTTTTCACTAAGGGATAAGGCTAAGGCATGGTTAAATTTGCTAGCACTTGGATCTATCAGAACTTGGGGAGAGCTTTCACAAAAGTTTTTGTCAAAATATTTCCCTCCTTCCAAAACTGTTAAGCTGAGGAATGATATCACATCTTTTAGTCAGTTTGATGGAGAATCCATATATGAAGCTTGGGAAAGATTTAAAGATCTTTTGAGGAAGTGTCCACACCATGATTTACCATATTAGTTAATAATTCAAACATTTTATAATGGATCAGTGGGATCTTTGAGATTGAATATCGATGCTGCTGCTGGTGGATCATTAATGTCAAAACCTTCTGATGAAGCATATTCATTAATTGAAAAGATGGTTACTAACAATTTTAAATAGCCCTCTGAGTGAATAAATCCTAAGAGAGTAGCCAGTATTCATGATTCTGATGCAATAACTATGATAGTCTCTAAAATTGTTGTACTTTCTAAGAAAATAAATCAATATGGAATGAATTATTCTCCAACACCCCCAGTGTTAGAAGAAAATTCATCAGGACAAATGATAAACTCTCAAAAGTCTTATGAAACATTGAATTCCATAAATAAAAAAGTAAATAATCCTTATTCAAATTATTATAATCCAAGTTGGAGGAATCATCTGAACTTCAATTGGAATAACACTAATGTTGTTGTTAACCCGCAATGGGGAAACAATCCTATGAATCCAGTTGTAAATCTGAACAACCAAGGAAATACCAATTATAGATCTTCTTATCCTTATGGTTTTAATAGTAATCAATAATTCAAGGAGAAGAAGTTGTCTATTGAAGAAATGATTCTAAATATGGGTAATCAAATTCAAGCTCAAAACGTTGCAATGAAGAACATTGAGAATCAATTGGGACATATCTTTACTGCGCTTAATAATAGACCTTCTAGAAATCTTCCTAGTAATGTTGAGATCAACCCAAAAGATCAAAACAAGGAGAAAATTAAGGCTATTCAATTAACGAGTGAAAAAGAATTAGAACCAAGAGTTCAAAAAGAAGTCAAAGTTGAAAGAGAGGAAGTGAACATTGAGAAGGTTCTGCTAAGATATATCTAGACGAATATCTGCTAGAACCAATGAAGATAACTTTTGAAAAATCACCTCCTTCATTTCCTCAAAGACTAAAGAAACAAAATAGGGATAACAGATTTGCATAGTTTTTGGAAATTTTTAAGAAATTAATGATTAATATTCCCTTTGTTGAAGCATTAGAGCAGATGCCTAATTATGCAAAGTGTATGAATGATATTTTTAAAAAGAAAAGAAAGTTTAAAGGCCACGACACTGTTGTACTTAGTGTGAGTGTAGTGCAATTATTCAGAAGAAGCTTCTCGAAAAACTTACAGACCCAGGTAGTTTCACTATCCCGTGAGCTATAGGTGAAAAATTTTTCGGAAGAGCTTTATGTGCTCTTGGAGCTAGTATTTATCTTATGCCTTTATCAACTTTCAAAAGATTGGGAATAGGAGAAGTTTCACCTACACATGTGACTCTTCAACTGGCTGATCGTTCTATCACTTATCCTAAAGAAGTTGTGGAAGATGTATTAGTAAAGGTGGATAAATTTATCTTTCCTGTATACTTTATTATATTAGACATGGAGGAAGATAAAGAAATTCCAATTATTTTTGGAAGACCATTCCTTGCTATTGGGAGAGCTATGATTGTTGTTCAAAAAAGAGAATTAACTATGACAGTTAATGACTAAGAGGTAACTTTTAATACTCTTAAATCTATGAAATACCCTTCAACTAAAAAAGATGATGAGTGCTTTCGAATGGAAATCTGCGATTATTTGAGAGAAGATTATTTTAAAGAAGTATTTAAAGAAAATTTGGAATGTGAGGATGTATGTGAAAGTGAAAATGAAGATTATTTTGATGATGTGACAAATGAAAAGTTAGAATTTGTTCAGGAAAAATTTGAAAGATTGGATACTATGGAAAATGGAGATAAAAGTTTAATTCCATCTATCATTAAACCCCCTGTTGACCTCATTTTTGATGAGGTCTTCTCTTCCCTCTTTAGTGCTTAGGATCTAGCCTTAGGGTCTTCCTTTGACTAATCTTAGAGGACTAGAATTGGGACCCATCCTTTAGAAATTTAAAACCACTTCTTGTCTCCCTGCAAACCCCACAAGCTTGATTGTAGACCCCTAATCACCTAGAGGGTTGAAATCAAAAGTGAAGGTTTAAAGGATGAGTTCCCCTTAGGACTCTATGGCCTTAGGACCACCTTGGGTAGCTTGGTCTGGTGAAGGTTAACTTACACACTCACTACACTCATACTCTACACTCCCACACACACAATCCAAATCCTAAAACCACACCCATACCCAACTTGATTCCCTGACTCATGTAGGCAATTCATATGGATGGACCTTAACCCCTAAGCCCCTGGTTAAGAAGGTTAGGAACAACATGGTGAATGCCTCAAATGAGTCCTCTCATGGCTCATATAGGCTTAATATGGCTTCATGGCTCAATCAAAGTAATTCCATTTTACTCATATTTGATCAATCTTCTCTTTTCCAAAATTTCAATTTTTGACCCCGGGGGCCCTACACCTATCAAACCTACTAAAAGCCCTTAAAATTGCTCAAATCCTCCAAAATTTCCAAATCACCCAAAATTCCCCAAAATTAGCCCTAAGCATTTTCTCACTAACTAAATTGATCATCCATAGCCAAAAATACCAAAGATTCCAAAAATACCCCCCAATACCCTCCAAATACCCAAAATACCCCTCTTGACCCAAAAATCCAAAAATTCAGAAAATTCCTAGAAAATTTCAGAAAATCCCAAATATTCTCAATTTCATTTTGTCCAACTACACCATGGGCCAATTTTGTCAATTTGCCCCACTTTTACCAAACCCCCAATTTAGCCCATTCTTAACCCAAGTGAACCCAAGGTCAAACAAAACCAATTCAACTCCAATTAACCCCAAATCTTTTCTAAAACATTTCTAGCATCCCCACAAACAAAAAACTAACATGATTTGCCCAAAATTTGGACCTAAACCCCACTCAAATTCAACCCAAAACCAAAAGGCCCAATTTTGACCTAAACCCAAACATAACCCAAATAAGCCCAAACCCCAAAATCAAAACCCAACCAAAGTCAAAACCTCTTTGAAACACTCCCATAAACATTTCCCAACACTAATTTTACATCAATTTCAACCCTAGACCAACATTGGCCCAAGTTAGCCCAATTTGGCCTACATTGGCCCATTTACCAAAGAAGCCCAAATCCAACCCAATTCAAACCCAAATCACTCCAAATTCATTTCAAATCACTCATGACATATCCCTAAACCAAACCCAACAATTATTTGGCCAAAACTTCTACAAAATTCCCATCCATGAATGCATTTTTAAACATAAAGGCCCATCCCCTTTAGCCTTCCTAAAAGCCCATCAAAAAATGATTTCAAAAGGCCCAAAATTCATCCAAAGCCCACATGACACTTTCCCTCATCATCCATTTAATCAAAATCACCCCTAAGTTTCAAAATCATCATTAAACAATTCCAAATGAAGCCTCATAACAATTCCCATCAAAATGCCAAAATTCACAAAACCCTTTTCATGAAGTTGACTTAACTTTTCCCAAGCTGAAGATGAGCCATGAAGCCATGCATGAGCCACATGGAAGCCATGAGAGCCACTTTACATGTCACCATGCCATTTTGGGCAAAAGAAGGAGACTCTTTCCTTAATCTCCTAAAGTCATTAGCCTTAACCATGATTCCCCTTAACCCAAATTTAATCCAAATATATTTGGATAAGGACTTCTCCATGCCAAACCAGCTGATTCCTTTGACTCCCCACAACACCCAAAGCCACCTTGAAGGGTGAACCAAGCCCAAAAGGTGGACTTCGACCAAATCAAGCCAAAATTGGCCTTCCCCCATGCCATTTTAATCCAAGCTTTTGACACATGGCAAAGCCCAATTGCCTACACTAAACCCCAGCCCTGACCCACCTGGACCTGAGGGTGACCCATGCCTGCCGGCCAGCCGCCTGGATCGCCGGAAAACACCATGGCCGAGACCTTGGGAGGAGCCAAAGTTTGGAATTCCCACCTGCTAAGTTGTCCCATGCCTAATGGCCACCATGGCTGTTCTTCCCTTGACCTAAGCAGCTGATCCCAAGCCCTAACTCCCCCAGGGAGAGCCTCCAGCCATGCCTATTTAAACACCACCACCTCTCGGCCAAAGAAGGTGCTGAAATAAACCTTAAAGAAACTCTGCCAAAATTGTTCCAGATTACTCCCCACACATAGAGAACTTGATCCCCACTGAAATCCTCCGGCCATTTCCTCTCTGTGAGCTTAATTTTAGAGTTGAAATCCAAGCCCAAAACCAGGACACTTCTCCACATTGAGCCAATCCCCAAATTGATTGGTCCTACACCTTCACCAGACCAAGAGAAGAGGTTTCCCCCTAAAAGCCCCCTCTCCAGGCCAGCCATTGCTTCCAGCCTCCAAGCTTTGTGATCGGGCTTGGTCGAAATCATACCTAGACAATTCACCAGGCCAAGGGACTTTATCTGGAACTTGTTTGGACCCAATCGAATGTGACACAACTCTCATATCGAAGCTTCACTTCTCTGAGCAAAGGTATGGACTCACTCTTCTTCCCGAGCTTCCAGAGATTCTCAATTTAGTTTGGGTCAATTTCAATACATGTTTACCATATGGATGTGTTCGTCTCTTCAAGAAGAATCCATAGAGCATAAGAACTCGAAAATCCATTGAGAATCGAGTGAGAAATTAGGGTTAGAAGGTTGACGGTCACGGGTTCACACCAGTCGTAGACGATGACCAGGAGCCATCAGATCGCGTGTGTGTAGAGCAGACGGCCAGGATCACGCCGGACAGAGTAATGGGACATGAACCACGGGCCCCTGGAGCACTGAGTTGGATGGCGGCGCCGAATCAGGAGACTACGCGTGGCCTTTTGGAGCTGCCGAGGATGGCGTGGCGCCGCGTGGATAAGTAGGAAATTAGGGTTATTTTCTTTTTATTTAATTACCAGAACTTTGAAAATCCATAACTTTGTGTAGAAAAATCCTAAAAATAAAATAAAAATACCCTCTTGCTCAGTGAACAGAGGAGAATAATGTGGAAAAGAAATCATGTAATTTCATTAAGTATTTTATTTTTAATTATTTATTTACTCTCTGCACTATTTTAATTCTCCATGCATATAGGAAATTTACCATGGCATGAGACCATGGGGCTTTTGAAGCCTCTAAACTTGGGAACATTCCCTGAATTTTCCAAGGTTAGAGGCCATCACTATAAGAAGTTATTGTTTTTTCAAATTCATGCCACTGTTTTGATTATTTTAATTCAAATAATTAACATGTTGAGAAATAAATTCTAGAAAAATTTGGTGATGTTTCCTATGACCAGAGGACCCTAAGAAAAATAATTTTTGAGTTAATTCACTTTGAACAACCCTAGTTGGCCTAAATACCCAAAAGTGAACTTTAATTAATTAGGGTTAACCATTCATCAAATCAACTTAAAAACAATTCTCCACTGTTCTTTAGGGATAGGAGAACACCACATAAAAATTTGAAAACAATTGGACTTAATTAACCCCACCAAATGGGTTGATTAAGCCTCTTAAGTAAAAATGAGTAAAATTAAACTTTAAAAATTTATAACTCACAAAATATTTTTCAAAAATTCACAAAATTAGTTTTGGAGCCTCTCTGATATCAGAGGAATTTAAGAAAATTAAAATTGCAATTTTCTAAAAAAAAGTTAATTTTTAAGCTTATTTTAATATTTTAATAATTAAAAAATAATAAAAATTACAAAAATATTAAAAATAACCAAAATGTCACATTTTGAATTTTAATCACTTAGGAACAAACCAAATATTTTCCCTAAGTCCCTAGGGTTGAATTTTAAAGGCTTAATGTAATTTTTAATATTAAAAAATGTATTTTCCAACCTTTTCACTAAAATAATTCTAATAAATCAAAGAAAATTCAGAAAATTATAAAAATTGGTTTCTGATTTCTCTGATATCAGAAAGATTTTTGAAAAATATAAAATTCATTTTTCAACCTTTATTTTATTTTTAAATTAATTAATACTCCAAAATTAAAAATAATTATAATAAATAAAATAAAATTCAAAAAATCACCAAAATTGGTCCAAGTGGTCCTCTGGTCATTAGAAACATTCCATAATTTTATTAAGGATAGAAACATTTTCTTGTTCATGTTATTGAATTTTCCTTGAAAACCCCTATTTTTCATTAAAAAAAATTGCATAAATAAATTAAATACAGAAAAATCACATTTTCTCCTCTAATGTCTTAATTGACATGTAAGTGAGGTCACATAAAAATTTCAAGTTTATTTGAACTTAATTTAGTGACTTATAGAATTATTAAGCTTGAAGGGCAAAAAATGGTAATTAAAATTTTCAACCTTTAATTAAAATTTTAAGATTAATCAAAAGGGGAGGGTAAAATATTTGATTTTAAACTGATTTTGGATGATTGAAACTTAAATGGTTAAGGGTAGAAACCCACCAATCATTTTAAGAATAACTAAGGTAAACCTTAATTAATTAATTAATTAAATTTGGAAGATTAATAATTTTTTTTTGAAATTATAAAGTAGGGATATTATTTAAGAGGATATTTATTCTTTAATTTCAAAATCCCTAAATAAATCACTTCAATAATACTTAATCCTTAATTAAAAGATTAAAATAATAATCCAAATTAAAATTAAATTAAAATCAAATTAAATTAAATTAAATTAAACTAAATTATAAATTAAATTGAATTAAAATTAAATTAAATTAAAATTAAATTAAATTAAGATTAAATTAAATTAAATTAAATTAAAATAAAATAAAATTGAAATTAAATTAAATTAAATTAAATTAAATTAAAATAAAATTAAATTGAAATTAAATTAAATTGAAATTAAATTTAAATTAAGGTAAATTAAATTAAAATTAAATTGAATTAAATTAAATTAAAATCATTTAATAACAAACCTAAATGAAATTATTAAGAATTAAACCTAAAATAACTTGAACACTATTCCAAACTTAAACTAATTTTTTTATAATTAAATCAAAATTAAAATTAAATCTTTAAGTCTAAATCATCAAAATACTTAATAACTTGATTTTCCCTTTTAAAAGCTCTTATTATTATAACTCTTAAATGAAATATCAAGTGAAGTATTACCTCACTTATAGGATATTCAAATGTCCTAAGTTCACTGAGCAAAAGAATAACATTTAAACTCCCGGATGATTAATTCACTTGTATAATTAAATTCTCTTGGACTTAAAACGATCCTAGAAATATTGAAAAGATGTTTAAGACTCGTCTTAAGCACTTCCTCAATATGATAGGATGTTTATAAGAACAATTGAACTTAATTGTACTTTGATGAAGAAAATCGTCCTTAAACCAAAATACAAGAACCTAGACGTCATAGGAGATGACTAGCTATAGGATTAGGATTTTGATAGATAACCTAAACCTTTCCCTTAGCTTTACCTAGGTACTTGTTGAAATATCTAAATGCCTTAACATGTGTTTTAAGTGCAGCTTGGTATGACGGGAAGACCCTCCATGTACGCTTTTATTTTAGTGCAATTTACTTTATTGCAAATGCACTTTACCTTTCTTGCATGATAAAGAACTGTTGCATGAAAACCAAAACCTTTAGGGTAGTCCCTGAACTGAAACCAAAACTAAATTAAAAGTCACTGCAAGATAAAAATCACCGCCACAACATTTCAAAATATAAAAACAACTCAAAATTTAATCATAAACAGAACACAAAACTACAATTGCAACTAAATTAAAATGTCTCGTTGAATGATCGAGAATACCTCGGATGATGTAACTCACGTGTTGCTACATGGGATTTCCCACGGTCTAAATGAAAGTGTGGAACTCATTCAGTTGAGTTTAGCAAATTCATCTGGACTAAGTGAATTCAATGAAAATAACGGTGCCGGGATGACGGAACCGTGGGATCTTAATCGGTTCTATTATAATCAACTTTAAGATTTGTTTTAACTAAAACACTAAAAACACTTGGATTTTAAGACTTCTCTAAAGCCAAACTCCTCTCTTCTCTTTTGATTACAATCTTCTAAAAGTAAACCTCTGCAACAACAAGGAGCTTGGAGCATGGTGAGCAGCACGACCATCTTCGTCAGCAAAACAACTCTACTTCAGCAAAACTTTCTTAGAATTAAATAACCAAGCCATAGGATTTCGAGGTAGTTTGCCTAGTGCAACATAAATCCTCAACTCTCCGTTAGGCATTCGCATGATCATGTCATGTAAATTAAGCCCTAACTGGTCTTAGGACTCCAAGGTAGTCGTTTAGTACGACATAAACCCTCACATCTTCGAGGCTTTTTGTATGATTTTATCATACAAATATAAGTCCAAATTAATTAAAATTGACAAGATTGAAATATCAGATAATATTAGGATTTCCTTAAATCTAAGCCAAACAATAGGATAGTTTGGGAAGTTGCCAAGATTCTTCTTGGATCTTCAGTTTCTCCTACTTCTCTTCGATTGGACTCCTGAAAATAACTGTTCTAAATTTGATCCATTCCCTGTTGAAATTTCCAAAATCCAATCCTTTGAAAACTTTAAACTTTGAAATTCTTGAGAGCAAAGTCACCGATCATTATCGAGAGTTTTCTTAAATGATTCACTTCATTTAAGATGTAATTAACTATAGGGGCTTGCCCTTATAGGGAACTTTAAGAACCCAGGTAATATAAACCCTGTTTAATTTATTTATATTAAGCAGGGGAACTTGTCGGCTTATAAAATTGGTTCGCAGACCAAACGGATGTCACAAATCGTCTAGTTTATTTAATCGAGCCCCATCGTCAAGCAGTGTGCCTATTCTTCGGGATAGATACACGGATTGTGGTGCGGTGCTCGTTTATAAAAACTATTTGGGATGTGAGATCGGTTTGATTTCATATCTTAAAATTTTTTTAAATTTAAAATTTTTTTCAAAATCAAAAACTACTTTTCAAATTATATAATTAAATTAAACTAAAAATTCGCCGACAATTTCTGTAGGCGACCTTCTTTTCAAAATACAACCCTCAACCTAAAAATATGCCGACATACTTCTGGTGAGTCCGCTGGGGAATAGTTCCTCTCTCCATTTTGATCAAATGACTTTGCTTTCATAAATCGGTAGTGAGCCCATGCCCCTAGTGGACCAAACTACCATTTTTCCGTTGGAATACCCTGTTAATTTCTGTCTTGAACGAGTATGGCCAACTCCTCTCGGATTTAGGAGCCACTATTTAGACATCCCTAAATGGAGAGGTTCCGAGATCCTTTTACCTCTTTTCTGAGGTGGGGTGGACCCCCAATAGGTGTTAGTTTAGGAGTGATCCTTCGAGTCGAGAAGTCTTGCATTAGATTTCCTCTTCCTTTCCAATTCTAAATTGAACCCCTTACCTTCTCTATACCTTTGAATATTCTGTTCCTAATGAACAAATCATCTAATGAACGACTCCTTTAAACTATAACTTCTTTTTATAAATACATGAACAAACATGTGTTCAGACTCTTTTCGATTCCTTTCTTTTCGTCCCAATGAAAAGAAGCATAACTTGGGACTGACAATCAGAATCTACCTTGCAGAAAATGTCTGCCCCAAAGCTGATTTTTTCCTTCACCAATGGACTGGACTTCGCTGTTTACAAGGATGAGCTGCCTAACAATGGGATCATCCGTTTCAGACAAGGATTCGAGAACACAAATGTCAAGATCGCTGATGTTACCCTTTTCACACTTACAGACAAAGTATCGAAAACTGAGAGACCTTTGATTGAATTCAACTTGAAGTCAGCCCAAGAGTTCCCTCCCCTGCTAAGGGTTCCAGCTGAGAAGAATACTACTGTCCATAGGAGGACTGTTGTCTCTACCCCCACTGGTCTAGTCGTCTCTGCACCTACCCCGGCTTCCGCCAAACTAAAGGGGAAGGAAGTTCAAATTTGTAACGAACATGTTACCGTGGAGGGTACAGACTTCCGTGCAAGACCTTCTATTTTCGAAATTGGGTCCAGCTCAAGGGTTTCACCCCTAACACGGACTCAGAGAAGGAACAGAGGTAGGAAGATTGCCAGAAAGGACAGAGCTTCCGAAGTTGCTTTCTTGGAAGAAATCCCTGAATATACACCACTACCTGAGTATATACCATTGCCTGAATACACACCGCTTTTGGAAGGAAGTAGATTCCATCCCCTCTCCACCGCAGCTGACGAGGAAAATGTCCGCAAGATTGCTTCTACATTACCTCGACCAGCATACTATAGCGATAGCCGAAAGAAAAGGGCTAGGACTACACCATTTGCCCGATAGCAGACTGTGATAGAAAAATTAGCAAAGAAAGAGAGATGTCCTGTATCAGAAATTTTAAGAAGAATAGGGCGGGTACCAGCCAAGTCCCGTCTTGGGCCGCGAGTAGAACCCGTTAGCACCTCAGAGAAACCGAATAAGAAGATGAAAGCCAGGCCACCTGTTATTGTTTCAGGATTACAGATCAGGGAGGATACCACCTTCCAGCATTCAGCCGACAGAACATCCGGTCCCAGCGCCTCGCTGCTAGAAGGATGGTATGGCGTCCTACTACCGGTCAGTTAAGACCAAAACAACGACCAGAAAAGGAAAGTCTCATCAGAAGACTCGAGTCAGAAGAAAGTGCTACTGCAATAAAGGGGACTCCCGGAAAGGAAGTTCAACAACCGTCACGTGATAACTGCGAAACTGCACGAAAAAGACCATTGGAGGATGCTATGGAAAAGCTAAGAACCGACATTCAACGATTAGCAAGAGAAAGAGAAGAAAAATTTGGAGATGAAGTTGACTCGTCAGAGTTCATGGATGACGAATATGTGGAGATCAAGAGGGTCGAGACACGAGCATCGTCAGCTTCGCAAGGTGCCCCAGCAGTTCCGGAAAGAGATGAACCGGAAGCATTAAGAGCACAAATTTGAGAAAAAGATGATACAATCTCTCAAATGGCAAAAAGGATGGAAGAGATGGCTGCAGCTCTAGCCACTCTTCAGAGTCAGGTTCAACCCCGAAGAGAAACACCTCCAGAAGTTATTCATATTACAGACAGAGGAAAAGAGATTACATCCGTTAATTGAGACGATTAGCCAAAGAAGGATTCTACTCAGAACATGATTCCAGAGAAGGACATCAAGAACGTGGTGGAACAGCAGGTGCAAGAAGCCTTAGCACACTCTAAGAGCGGAGCATCTATTCAGACGGGTAGACCTTACCATGAAGAATTTGATGCAGTACAATACCCAAAAGGCTTCGAACCACCTCTGTTCAAGACTTTTGATGGTACCAGAAATCCTTGACAGCTTGTTGCACATTTTTGTGCCAGTTGTTGCAACGCCGGTGGAAGTGACGCTTTACTCTTCCGACAGTTCGTCAGCAACCTGTCAGGAATCGCCTTCGATTGGTATGCAGAGTTACCAAACGGTTCGGTAAAGACATTTACAGAATTGGAAAATCTCTTCGTGAAATGGTTTGCCGGAGCTCAGCACCATATCACCATCGGTGACTTAGTGGTGGAGAAACAGAAACCGAACGAAACTTTAGTGGACTACATACTTCGATGGAGAAATCTAAGCATGAAGTGTGAGCCACAGCTACAAGAACAACATGCAGTCGGTATCCTACTTAAAAGCATTCACGGCCCGATAGCACTTCTCCTTAAGGGATTCACAATTAAGACCTTCGAGAAGTTGTTAAGCAAGGCCTGGAGCTTGCAAGAGGAAGCGAAACAATTAAGTTTCGTCGATAAAACAGACAAGTAGAAGCCTACTAAGACATTCGAAAAGAAGTCCGGGATCGTCGCGGCAGTTGATAAGGGCAAACAGCCAATGCAAATACAGCTGAGGCAACGCAGTCCAGCCTATCAACAACCTCAGACGAACTACCAACGACCTCGACCCGGTTATCGGCCAACCCGACAATATAAGCAACCGTCTCGCCCACGACGCACGTTAAAGGACCTCATAAATAGAGAATATCCATTCAAGAATGAGGCAGTGCCAAAGATGTTCCGCAGTTTGATGAAGACTTCGAATTTTCAACTGCCAGAACCCAAGAAGCCGGAGGAAGTCAACAAGAAAGACCATCCCAACTACTGCCCTTACCACCAGATGTTTGGACATAAGATAGAGGGCTGCATCACCTTTAAAAGTTGGCTTGACAACAATCTCCGAAAAGGGAACATAACGATCCCAAAGGAATACATGAAAGAACCCCAGAAAGGAGGTTATGTCAATGTTATTTCAACAGATCCCGTTGCTCCGATAGACCCTTACACAACTGATGATGGATGGAGTACCGCTTATACGAAGTCATCAAAAAAAATTTTGGGTCGCATCCAAACCGCTTCGGCACATGGTTCAACTCAGAGTTTGAAACCTGTTAAGCCGGCGCTATCGCTTGCAATTGAAGTACCGTCCCAGGAAGAAAAGATCATAGAAAAGAAGGAGATCATAGAAGAAGAGAAGACCGAGTCTCCTAAGGCTAGACTAGGGGCTGCTTATCCTAGGATGGTTGTTTCCGATTCGGGGGAAAAATTCCTCGAACCTCTGACTCTGTATGATTATTTGCTCGCTCCGGTGGGATCTTATAATGATAAGAGTTATGGCGTTGGCTACGTTTTGACTGTTTCTAACGATTATGTAACTAACGACAACCAATTTAATCTGGATCCCGATTTCGATACCAATAACAATTCTCAAATCATACACAACCTCGACAATCACGATGACAAAGAAGACATTCACCAAGAAGGCTACGAAAGTTCAACAAGCAATGAGTCTATTTGTGAATTTCAAGGAACTCCAATCACAATAGAGTTAGAGCCTTCAGATTCCGAAGCAACTCCAGAAGAACCTGTCATGCCAATTCAAAAGGAGACACCTGTAAATTCAGTACCAGACTCAGAAGAAATCACAGAAGTTAATTTAAGAAGAGGAAGGGTTCTACCTCCGAGAATGGGTCCAAAAGACAAAGGAAAGCGGTGGTTGTTCAGGGAAGAATCAACCCCGACGAGAAGAATTGCCCATTCGGGAAGAAAGCCGAGACACATGATAACAAAGTGGACTATAACGTGCTAGCCCATCTTAGGAAACTACCGGCCAAGCCGAGCATCTACGATGCTCTCATCTTATCAAAAGAGATGAGGGAAGCTCTGATCAAGGCCTTACTTGACACAGAGATTTGTTTAGCTCAGATGGCCGGAGATTCCTTAGACGAGGTTTGCTCGTTAAAGGAACGACGAGGTGTTACCTTCACGGACAGTGATCTACTACTTGGGACGGCCGATCACAACCGACCATTGTACATTTCAGTTACAATCGGAAAATTTACGCTCTCCAGAGTATTGGTGGATCCGGGAGCATCAATCAACATAATGAATCTTCGGACGCTAGCATACTTGGAAATTGATGCTCGCGAGCTTGAAGCGGACAAGATGTTACTAAGAGGATTCAACCAGAAAGGGGAAAGAGCACTTGGATCAATAACACTGTTAATGAAGACCGGTGACTTAGCAAAGACAACCGCAAAATTCCATATAATTGATTCTGAAACATCTTTCAACGCTCTACTAGGCCGATCGTGGATACATGAGAACCGGATGGTACCGTCGTCTCTGCATCAGTGCATAAAATACTACGAAGGAGGAGAACAGTGCATTAAAGGTGATTTGCAACCCTTCTCCGTACATGAGATTGGAGTCCATGAAGATGCAGCTTATTACGCACCTCCGAAGAAAACAATCTTCTCCAGAAACACCGTGCCAAATGAAGCAAAAGAAATTCGAGACAATGAAGAACACCGAAGATCTAGCCCAACGATCACTCACCACTCCCTTACGGCGAGATGGTGAAGGTTTCTCCAGAACTCGCATCCGAGGTCGAGGCCGGGGACGAGGTCGTGGAAGAGACAACTGGGACAGTTGGACGAGAAAAGCCGATGATCAATGTTGATTGGGAAAACGGCTACGAGGAAGAAGAGGAAATCAAGAAAGAAGCGACTACTAATAAACCGGAAGAAACCATAATTCAAGATTTCTCTCGAAGATGAGAAGAACGAAGAATACAAATCGATATACGAGAAGATTAACCACTATGTACACACTATGACCACGACCCCGATCCGATCTAATAAGATCGAGGGTATGGTGGTCAAAGAAGTACGGGGCAGCGGTGCAAAGCCAATCAAATTTTACCGTGGCACTTCTTCTTCCAATACTGAAAATGATGTACAATTTGAAGATGTCACTTCTTCCAAATTAATGGAATTACCTTTTGAGTGGTACTCTCCCTGTGTACAAAATTTAATTCAACGTGGTGTCTTACCTCGACAATGGACAAAAGGCCGAGCACAACACTTCGAAAAATTATGGAATAATGTCGGTCGGCCTCCCAATTCTAAACATGGTCTCGGATTCGGCACAGTAAGTTCAGTTGATGATACGGAATTTTTCTTGGTTGTCGCTTGCGAACCTAATGAAGACTGTTTAGAAACTACAGAAGATCTTGAAGATCTACAAATTGGAGACGCTCCACCAGAATTTGAAGAAGAAATCAAATCTACAATAGATGAGTTAATGGAAGTTAACTTAGGAACTAGCGAAAAGCCTAGACCAACCTTTGTTAGCTCCTTACTTAATAAAGAAGATTCCGAGGAAATGATCAAGCTATTAATGGAATTCAAGGACTGTTTTGCTTGGAGTTACGACGAAATGCCAGGATTAGCTCCAGAAGTCGTAGTTCACAGGCTAGGAGTAGATCCTACTTCTGTGCCAATCAGACAAGCTTCCAGGAGGATGCATTTGGAAATTGAACAACAAATAATAGCTGAAGTTAAGAAGCTAATAGACGCTAAATTTGTCCGTGAAGAACAATACCCTACTTGGCTAGCCAATGTGGTACCAGTCAGGAAGAAGAATGGTCAGATCAGAATCTGTGTAGATTTCAGAGACTTGAACAAAGCATGTTCGAAAGATGAATTTCCATTACCAATTCCAGAGTTAATGATCGACATCGCTTCGACACATGAAATATTCTCTTTCATGGATGGATCTTCAGGATACAACCAGATAAAGATGGCACTAGAAGACGAAAAGCTCACAACATTCAGAACGCCGATCGGAGTATAATGCTACACAGTAATGCCATTCGAACTAAAGAACGCGGGAGCAACATACCAAAGAGCAATGACAAAGATTTTTGATGAGCTCATTCACAACCAAATTGAGTGCTATGTGGATGATGTGGTCATCAAAAGCAAACTGAAGGAAGATCACCTGTATGATTTGAGAATAGTTTTCGAGCGACTAAGGCAACACAACCTTAAGATGAATCCCTTAAAATGCGCCTTCGGCGTTACCACCGGGAAATTCTTAGGATTTGTTGTCCGACATCGCGGGATCAAAATCAATCCGGAAAAGATTAAAACTATCTTAGAAATGCCGCCTCCCAAAACCTTAAAACAACTACGATCCTTTCAAGGGAAGCTGACATATCTTCGACGCTTTATCTCGAACTTGTCAGGTAGGTGTTAGCCCTTCTCGGCGTTAGTTAAAAAGGACGCCAAATTCATTTGGGAAGAGAAATGCCAACGGGCCTTCGAGGACATCAAGCAATACTTAATGACACCTCCTGTCTTAGCAGCCCCACTCTCAGGTAGACCGTTGATACTTTATACCGTGGCTCTAGACGACTCCGTTGGAGCCACTGCTGCCTGAGTCAATGATGAGGGGAAAGAAAATGCTCTCTACTATTTAAGCCGTCGTTTGATTCCGATGGAAGTAAAGTATCCTCCAATTGAGAAGCATTGTTTGGCCCTGATCTTCGCCGCCCAAAAGCTCAGGCATTACATGCTCTCTCACAAGGTCAACCTTATTTCGAAAGTTAATCCATTGTAATATTTGATGACCCGTCCAACACTTTCTGGCAGGCTTGCCAGGTGGTCAATGATACTATTGCAATTCGATATAACTTACGTGCCTCTTCATGACGTAAAGGGACAAATCCTAGCGGATTTCCTTGCAGCACACCCTTTGCCGGCAGAATCGCCTCTCAATGACGACTTGCCAGATGAAAATATAATGAACCTAGAAGACACTGATGATCGACGCTGGGAACTATACTTCGACGGAGCATCCTCAGCACAGAAAGACAAAGAATTGCAAACGATAGTGCCCGGTAAGGCAGGAATTAGACTAATCTTTATAACACCGGAGCGGGGGATGTTAAGATACTCCTACCATTTAACAGAGCCGTGCATAAACAACGAGGCAGAATACGAGGCCCTCATAACAGGACTAGAATTGACCATTCAGATGGGAATAATAGACATCAACATCTATGGAGATTCTCAGTTGATCATTCAACAGGTCGCAGGACAATACAGAATCTTAAAGCCAAGACTCGAGCAATACTTTCAATATGCCACGAAACTGTTGGAACAAATTCCGAATGTAACAATTTACAAGATCCCCATAAGAGAAAATGTTCACGCGGATGCGTTAGCCCGCCTTGCAAAAGAATTTGCCTGCTTACAAGATGAGTCAGTTGAAGTTTCAGTTCAGGGACGACAGGTCCTATCACAGCCCGACATGGATATGATACAGAAATCAGAAAAAGCAAAGGAATCAGTTGCAGCAGTGACGGAAAACACAGAAGATTGGCGTCAGCCACTAATAGAATACCTGCAAACAGGGAAATTACCAGACGATAAGTCATTAGCACATCAAATCAAGAAAAGAGCTCTGTCTTACGCATTAATCAACAATACATTACACAGAAGGTCTTTTGATCAGATGTGGTTAAGATGCCTGAGCGGGTCCGAGGCTCGTGAAATTGTCAAAGAAGTGCATTCAGGACTTTGTGGCGCTCATCAGTCGGGCCCGAAAATGAAAATGAAAATTAAAAGACTAGGGTATTACTGGCCCTTGATGATGATCGATTGCATGAAGATTGCCAAAAGTTGTCACCAGTGCCAAGTACACGGAGTGGTTCTACACCAACCTCCAAATGTGCTACATCCGACAATTGCATCGTGGCCATTTGAGTGTTGGGGCATGGATATAGTGGGTCCGATAGAACCGCCTTCTTCAAGAGGACATCGCTTCATCCTTGCAGCTACAGACTACTTTTCTAAATGGGCAGAAGCAGTTCCACTCAGAGAAGTAAAGGCACACCATGTGCTACAATTTTTCAAGAATCAAGTTGTATATCGTTTTGGGGTACCGCGCAGAATCATTTCAGATAATGGGTCTGCATTCAGAAGTACAAAAATCAACAATTTTGTCAGGAGACATGGAATCGACTGGCGATACTCAACAATCTACTACCCAATAGCAAACGGCTTAGCCGAGGCTTTTAATAAAACTCTCGTTCAAATTTTAAAGAAAACTTTGGATGACAACAAGATAAATTGGCACGAGAAGTTGTTAGAAGCCTTATGGGCCTACAGGACAACCTTCAGGACTCCTACTCAGTCTAAACCTTACACTTTAGTGTACGGGTCCGAGCGAGTGTTACCATTGGAAGTCCGGCTTCCATCACTCGGGATTGCGGTTGCAAATAAAATTACCACGGAAGAAAATGCCAAATTACGACCGGAAGAACTGGAAAACTTGGAAGGAAAAAGACTTGCAGCCTGACAAAATTTAGAACTGTACCAAGCTAAGATGGTCCAGGCTCATGATAAACTGGTCCGCCCAAGAACTTTCAAAGTTGGTGACTTAGTTCTTGTTCTCAGAAGACCAATTCTTGCACATCGCAAGATAGGAGGCAAATTTGAACCAACTTGGGAAGGACCGTTTGTGGTCGAGGCAGTCTACTCAGGAGGCTCCTACCAACTTGTGAATTGCCAAGGAGAAAGACAAATGCTTCCAATCAATGGAAGATATTTAAAAAAGTATTACGCAACCTGATGTTTCAAAGGGTGGCCTCTAAAATTGAGTCCTATCCCTAGAAACACGGTTGAGACAATCACTTTGTGACTAGATCCGAACCCAAAAACATAAAAATAAATAAATAAAATGTACTAAAAATAAAATGTGTGAAATCATAATAATAAAGTTTTACCCTTCCATTCAAATCAAAACTTGTTTCTGATCTTTCTTCATCTTTTCCTACTTTCCTTAAAAATTAAAATAAGTGAATAAAAATCTTCGGTGATAAATACTTTCTTAATGTTCTTGTTCTTAGTACAGCCTCTGATCCTTTCCTTGTCTTTTGTGCAGGGAAATGTCGAATGGGCTGTTGGTCTTAATCTTTAAAAATGGCGTGAGTCTCGCACTCGATGAAAAGAGGGTGAAGGATGGAGCAGTGATAAAGATTGACTCGGACTTTACACCAGCTGGCTTACAATATGAAGAAAATGATTGGATCCCAGTTGATCGAGAAGAACTTCACAGCCAAACAGTGATGAAAGTGGGTGGCCCGAGCCACCAATCCAACAACAAGAAAAGAAAAACAAACACCGCAAAAGATAAGAAAATTATGTCCATGGTTGCTACGGCAGAAGGTAGGCTTGTCAGCACCGCGCCCACAGAAATTCAAGGAGTAAGAAGAGCTACTCTCACAGCTACCCAGCGACGAAATAAGAATCGTCATATTCGCAAGTTGTTGACCAAGTTAGCAGAAGATCAACATGGACAGACAGTGGGTACTGTTAGTGCAAACGCTCCAAGGAGACCGGTTCGACGGGAACCAGAAAGAAGAAGGCCAACTCCGAAAAGGTTGGAACAGATGAAAGAAATACTAGAAAGAAGAAAGCCAACTCCAAAAAGGTTGGAACAGATGAAAGAAATATCAGGAAGAACAGAAATGGAGTCGGTGCCTCAACGCCGAGCAGATGTACCAGACCCGGAGAGTCTTGTTGCGAAAGCAACCCCGGAGGATGTCCCTACAGAGACTATCCCCGAGGAGCCGAGACATGCAGGAAAACGTGCTGGGGTTGAGCCATACATCCCATAGTACGTTACCAGACATCGAGGAATTTAGATAATTCCAGAATATGAGCTGGAAAAAATGCAGCTAGTTGAAAAGAAGACCTTTGAATACTTTGAAAGGATTGGAGGCAGAAGGATCAACATCCTGGAAGGCCTCGAGCTACATACAGACGCATTCTCAGAATATGAACAACAACAGATTGTGGATTGCATTCTAGAACTTCAGAAGATGGGTCGAGCAGGCCGTCTGAGAGAAAAGACTTATTTAGAACCCCGGAAGTGGATGCCAGGGAAAGGAAGAGTCACAATACAATGCCGATGTTGCTATAACTTCGCAGAAGACAGAAAAGTGAATCCACCAGGAATACGCCGTCACGGTGAGGTGGATCCCATGCTAAGAATAATTAAAAGAATGGTGAAAAGAATGATAACGTGGAGGGTACTGCCAGCAGACTGTATACCCAACAGTTGCATCATCAACATCTATCAGAAGGGCGACTGCATACCTCCACACATAGACCACCATGACTTTGTCAGACCTTTCTGCACAGTTTCATTCATCAACCAGTGCAATATCATGTTCGGATCTGACCTCCGGATAGCAGGCCCGGGCAAGTTCCGAGGGCTAGTGGAGATACCACTTCCGGTAGGTTCCGTCATGATACTACATGGAAATGGAGCGAATATCGCAAAACATTGCATACCAGGAGTACCAGTGGAGCGAATCTCTGTCACCATTAGAAGAATGGATGCCAGAAAGGCACCATACCATTTTCAACCAGATCCAGAATTAGAGAGTCTCCGGCCATACGAGCTGTGAGTTACATGGGAGATATCACACCTCCAAAGCACACCCATGTGGCATTCCTGCCAAGGGTGGCTTGGAAGGTGATGTTATTGACCATGTACCTTACTATTCAGACATGGCTTTAACAGATACTTTTGACGGATCAACGAGAATCATACATAGTCCGTTTTGAGTCATGGATTGTATGAAGAATATTTCGGATCGAGTTGTATGATGTATCTTCAACAAGATTGGAATGAAAGTGACCATGTCACATTTTGCCTTCACCTCTTTTGTGCAAATTGACTGGGAAACACCATTAAAGTTAAATGAACTTTGAACAAAGAACAGAAAAGAAAAGGAAAATAAATAAGAACTCTATTTCATAAAAATCCAAACATTAAAAAGAATTTTTCAAATCCACATGAACTTTTACAAACATTCTCTGCAATTTACAATATGTTTTCATAATGTCGGCATTCATAAATCTCAACAATATGTTCAATCTCAGCACTTTACAATATGTTTTCATAAGCTCGGCATTCATAAATCTCAGCATGTGTTCAATCTCTGCATTCAGCAATCTCAGCAATCGGGATAGGCTTCCGCCCTACTCCCATCTCAGCAAATCTCAGCAATCGGGATAGGCTTCCGCCCTACTCCCATCTCGACGATTCTCGACGACCGGGATAGGCTTCCGCCCTACTCCCATCTCAGTAAATCTCAGCAATCGGGATAGGCTTCCTCCCTACTCCCATCACAGCAAATCTCAGCATTCGAGATAGGCTTCCACCCTACTCCCATCTCAGCAAATCTCAGCAATCAGAATAGGCTTCCACCCTACTCCCATCTCAGTAAATCTCAGCAATCGGGATAGGCTTCCGCCCTACTCCCACATCTCGACGAATCGGGATGAAGCACGCTCTACTCCCATCTCGGCGAATCTCGACAAATCTCGGCGATCGAGATAAGCTTCCGCCCTACTCCCATCTCGACGAATCTCGGCATTCGGGATAGGCTTCCGCCCTACTCCCATCTCAGAGAAATCTCGGCATTCGGGATAGGCTTCCGCCCTACTCCCATCTCGACAAATCTCAGCGAATGGGATAGGCTATCGGGATAGGCTTCCGCCTACTCCCATCTCAGCAGAATCTCGAGCAATCGGGATAGGCTTCCGCCCTACTCCCATCTCGGCGAATCTCGACATTCGGGATAGGCTTCCGCCCTACTCCCATCTCGGCGAATCTCGACGATCGGGATAGGCTTCCGCCCTATTCCCATCTCGACGAATCTCGGCATTCGGGATAGGCTTCCGCCCTACTCCCATCTCGGCAATCTCGGCATTCGGGATAGGCTTCCGCCCTACTCCCATCTCGGCGAATCTCGGATCGGGATAGGCTTCGACCTATTCCCATCTCAAGAATCTCGGATAGGGATAGGCTTCCGCTGTACTCCCATCTCAACAAATCTCTGCAATCGGGATAGGCTTTTGCCCTACTCCCATCTCAGCAAATCTCAGCAATCGGGATAGGCTTCCACCCTACTCCCATCTCAGCAATTCTCAGCATTCGGGATAGGCTTCCGCCCTACTCCTTCTCGGTAATTCTCGGCACTCGGGATAGGCACAGTCCTACTCCTTTCTCAGCAATCTCAAAATTTGACCCTCTCAGCAAGAAATTGAAATTAAAGCACTTTGCATTCCGGATAGGCTTTGTCCTATTCTTCCTCAAAATTTGGAATAGGTTCAACCCTACTTCCTTCTCAGCATACAAATGCATTCGGGTGGGCCTTAGCCCTACTCTTTTCTCCGCATAAAATCAAAATTGAAACTCAAATCGAAATTCAAACTCAAAATTGAAAACTTGAAACAGAAAATGAAATGGATCTAAGATCCAATCTTTTGAAATCTTGTGATCTGAAATTCACCTCCTTCTTCCCTAGCGAGAGTTCTGGAATCTTTAGTCTTAGAGATTTACCTAATACTCCCCAGCGAAAATTCTTCTACTTCATCCAAAGTTTGTCACTTGGACATCTGTGTTGGTTTTGTTGATCTCTTCGGTCAACGCCAATACTTGCGGTATGCTTGGTTAGCAAACCACACCTATTGGGGGTCCATTTGTTGACCTCATTTTTGATGAGGTCTTCTCTTCCTTCTTTAGTGCTTAAGATCTAGCCTTAGGCTCTTCCTTTGACTAATCTTAGAGGACTAGAATTGGGACCCATCCTTTAGAAATTTAAAACCACTTCTTGTCTCCCTGTAAACCCCACAAGCTTGATTGTAGACCCCTAATCACCTAGAGGGTTGAAATCGAAAGTGAAGGTTTAAAGGATGAGTTCCCAATAGGACTCTTTGGCCTTAGGACCACCTTGGGTAGCTTGGTCTGGTGAAGGTTAACTTACACACTCACTACACTCATACTCTACACTCCCACACACACAATCCAAATCCTAAAACCACACCCATACCCAACTTGATTCCCCGACTCATGTAGGCAATTCATATGGATGGACCTTAACCCTAAGCCCCTGGTTAAGAGGGTTAGGAACAACATGGTGAATGCCTCAAATGAGTCCTCTCATAGCTCATATAGGCTTAATATGGCTTCATGGCTCAATCAAAGTGATTCCATTTCACTCATATTTGATCAATCTTCTCTTTTCCAAAATTTCAATTTTTGACCCCGGGGGCCCTACACCTATCAAACCTACCAAAAGCCCTTAAAATTGCCCAAATCCTCCAAAATTCCCCAAAATTAGCCCTAAACATTTCCTCACTAATCAAATTGATCATCCATAGCTAAAAATACCAAAGATTCCAAAAATACCCCCCAATACCCTCCAAATACCCAAAATACCCCTCTTGACCCAAAAATCCAAAAATTCAGAAAATTCCCAGAAAATTGCAGAAAATCCCAAATATTCCCAATTTTATTTTGTCCAACTACACCATGGGTCAATCTTGTCAATTTACCCCACTTTTACCAAAAACCCCAATTTAGCCCATTCTTAACCCAAGTGAACCCAATGTCAACCCAAACCAATTCAACTCCAATTAACCCCAAATCTTTTCTAAAACCTTCCTAGCATCCCCACAAACAAAACACTAACATGATTTGCCCAAAATTTGGACACAAACCCCACTCAAATTCAACCCAAAACCAAAAGGCCCAATTTTGACCTAAACCCAAACCTAACCCAAATAAGCCCAAACCCCAAAATCAAAACCCAAACAAAGTCAGAACCTCTTTGAAACACTCCCATAAACATTTCCCAACATTAATTTTACGTCAATTTCAACCCTAGCCCATCATTGGCCCAAGTTAGCCCAAATTGGCCTACATTGGCCCATTTACCAAAGAAGCCCAAATCCAACCCAATTCAAACCTAAATCACTCCAAATTCATTTCAAATCACTCATGACATATCCCTAAACCAAACCCAATAATTATTTGGCCTAAACTTCTACAAAATTACCATCCATGAATTCATTCTTAAACCTAAAGGCCCATCCCCTTTAGCCTTCCTAAAAGCCCATCAAAAAATGATTTCAAAAGGCCCAAAATTCATCCAAAGCCCACATGACACTTCCCCTCATCATCTATTTAATCAAAATCACCCCTAAGTTTCAAAATCATCATTAAACCATTCCAAATCAAGCCTCATAACAATTCCCATCAAAATGCCAAAATTCACAAAACCCATTTTCATGAAGTTGACTTAACTTTTCAAAAGCCAAAGATGAGCCATGAAGCCATGCATGAGCCACATGGAAGCCATGAGAGCCTCTTTACATGTCACCATGCCATTTTGGGAAAAAGAAGGAGACTCTTTCCTTAATCTCCTAAAGTCATTAGCCTTAATCATGATTCCCCTTAACCCAAATTTAATCCAAATATATTTGGATAAGCACTTCTCCATGCCAAACCAGCTGATTCCTTTGACTCCCCACAACACCCAAAGCCACCTTGAAGGGTGAACCAAGCCCGAAAGGTGGACTTGACCAAATCAAGCCAAAATTGGCCTTCCCCCATGCCATTTTAATCCAAGCTTTTGACACATGGCAAAGCCCAATTGCCTACACTAAACCCCAGCCCTGACCCACCTGGACCTGAGGGTGACCCATGCCTGCCGGCCAGCCGCCTGGATCACCGGAAAACACCATGGCCGAGACCTTGGGAGGAGCCAAAGTTTGGAATTCCCACCTGCTGAGCTGCCCCATGCCCAATGGCCACCATGGGCCATTCTTCCCTTGACCTAAGCAGCTGATCCCAAGCCCTAACTCCCCCTGGGAGAGCCTCCAGCCATACCTATTTAAACACCGCCACCTCTCGGCCAAAGAAGGTGCTGAAACAAACCTTAAGGAAACTCTACCAAAATTGTTCCAGATTACTCCCCACACATAGAGAACTTGATCCCCACTGAAATCCCCCGGCCATTTCCTCTCTATGAGCTCAATTTCAGAGTTAAAATCCAAGCCCAAAACCAGGACACTTCTCCACAGTGAGCCAATCCCCAAATTGATTGGTCCTACACCTTCACCAGACCAAGAGAAGAGGTTTCCCCCTAAAAGCCCCCTCTCCAGGCCAGCCATTGCTTCCAGCCTCCAAGCTTTGTGATCGGGCTTGGTCGAAATCATACCTAGACAATTCACCAGGCCAAGGGACTGCATCTGGAGCTTTCTTGGACCCAATCGAACGCGACACAACTCTCAGATCGAAGCTTCACTTCTCTGAGCAAAGGTATGGAATCACTCTTCTTCCCGAGCTTCCAGAGATTCTCAATTTAGTTTGGGTCAATTTCAATACATGTTTACCGTATGGATGTGTTCGTCTCTTCAAGAAGAATCCATAGAGCATAAGAACTCGAAAATCCGTTGAGAATCGAGTGGGAAATTAGGGTTAGAAGGTTGACGGTCACGGGTTCACACCAGTCGTAGACGATGACCAGGAGCCGTCGGATCGCGTGTGTATCGAGCGGACGGCCAGGATCACGCCGGACAGACTAATGGGACATGAACCGCGGACCCCTGGAGCGCTAAGTCGGATGGCGGCGCCGAATCAGGAGACGACGCGTGGCCTTTCGGAGCTGCCGAGGATGGCGTGGCGCCGCGTGGATAAGTAGGAAATTAGGGTTATTTTTTATTTATTTAATTACTAGAACTCTGAAAATCCATAACTTTGTGTAGAAAATCCTAAAAATAAAATAAAAATACTCTCTTGCTCAGTGAACAGAGGAGAATAATGTGGAAAAGAAATCATGTAATTTCATTAAGTATTTTATTTTTAATTATTTATTTACTCTCTGCACTATTTTAATTCTCCATGCATATAGGAAATTTACCATGGCATGAGACCATGGGGCTTTTGAAGCCTCTGAACTTGGGAACATTCCCTGAATTTTCCAAGGTCAGAGGCCATCGCTATGAGAAGTTATTGATTTTTTCAAATTCATGCCATTGTTTTGATTATTTTAATTCAAATAATTAGCATGTTCAGAAATAAATTCTAGAAAAATTTGGTGATGTTTCTTATGACCAGAGGACCCTAGGAAAAATAATTTTTGAGTTAATTCACTTTGAACAACCCTAATTGGCCTAAATACCCAAAAGTGAACTTTAATTAATTAGGGTTAACCATTCATCAAATTAACTTAAAAATAATTCTCCACTGTCCTTTAGGGATAGGAGAACACCACATAAAAAATTGAAAGCAATTCGACTTAATTAACCCCACCAAATGGGTTGATTTAGCCTCTTAAGTAAAAATGGGTAAAATTAAACTTTAAAAATTTATAACTCACAAAATATTTTTCAAAAATTCACAAAATTGATTTTATAGCCTCTCTGATATTAGAGGAATTTAAGAAAATTAAAATTGTAATTTTCTAAAAAAGTTGATTTTTAAGCTTATTTTAATATTTTAATAATTAAAAAATAATAAAAATCACAAAAATATTAAAAATAACAAAAATGTCACATTTTGAATTCTAATCACTTAGGAACAAACCAAATATTTTCCCTAAGTCCCTAGGGTAAGATATTGAATTTTAAAGGCTTAATGTAATTTTTAATATTAAAAAATGTATTTTCCAACCTTTTCACTAAAATAATTCTAATAAATCAAAGAAAAATCAAAAAATTATAAAAATTGGTTTCTGATTTCTTTGATATCAGAAAAATTTTTGAAAACTATAAAATTCATTTTTCAACCTTTATTTTATTTTTAAATTAATTAATACTCCAAAACTGAAAATAATTATAATAAATAAAATAAAATTCAAAAAATCACCAAAATTGGTTCAAGTGGTCCTCTGGTCATTAGGAACATCCCATAATTTTATTATGGATAGAAACATTTCCTTGGTCATGTTATTGAATTTTCCTTGAAAACCCCTATTTTCCATTAAAAATAATTACATAAATAAATTAAATACAGAAAAATCACATTTTCTCCTCTAATGTCTTAATTGACATGTAAGTGAGGTCACATAAAAATTTCAATTTTATTTGGGCTTAATTTAGTGAGTTATAGAATTATTAAGCTTGAAGGGCAAAAAATGGTAATTAAAATTTTCAACCTTTAATTAAAATTTTAAGATTAATCAAAAGGGAGGGTAAAATATTTGATTTTAAACTGATTTTGGATGATTGAAACTTAAATGGTTAAGGGTAGAAACCCACCAATCATTTTAAGAATAACTAAGGTAAACCTTAATTAATTAATTAATTAAATTTGGAAGATTAATAAATTTTTTTTGAAATTATAAAGGATATTATTTAAGAGGATATTTATTCTTTAATTTAAAAATCCCTAAATAAATCACTTCAATAATACTTAATTCTTAATTAAAAGATTAAAATAATAATCCAAATTAAAATTAAATTAAAATCAAATTAAATTAAATTAAATTAAACTAAATTATAAATTAAATTGAATTAAAATTAAATTAAACTAAAATTAAATTAAATTAAGATTAAATTAAATTAAATTAAATTAAAATAAAATAAAATTGAAATTAAATTAAATTAAATTAATTTAAAATAAAATTAAATTGAAATTAAATTAAATTGAAATTAAATTTAAATTAAGGTAAATTAAATTAAAATTAAATTGAATTAAATTAAATTAAAATCATTTAATAACAAACCTACATGAAATTATTAAGAATTAAACCTAAAATAACTTGAACACTATTCCAAACTTAAACTAATTTTTTATAATTAAATCAAAATTAAAATTAAATCTTTAAGTCTAAATCATCAAAATACTTAATAACTTGATTTGCCCTTTTAAAAGCTCTTATTATTATAACTCTTAAATGAAATATCAAGTGAAGTATTACCTCACTTATAGGATATTCAAATGTCCTAAGTTCACTGAGCAAAAGAATAACATTTAAACTCCCGGATGATTAATTCACTTGTATAATTAAATTCTCTTGCACTTAAAACGATCCTAGAAATTTTGAAAAGATGTTTAAGACTCGCCTTAAGCACTTCCTCAATATGATTGGATGTTTATAAGAACAATTGAACTTAATTGTTCTTTGATGAAGAAAATCGTCCTTAAACCAAAATAGAAGAACCTAGACGTCATAGGAGATGACTAGCTATAGGATTAGGATTTTGATAGATAACCTAGACCTTTGCCTTAGCTTTACCTAGGTACTTGTTGAAATATTTAAATGCCTTAACATGTGTTTTAAGTGCAGCTTGGGATGACGGGAAGACCCTCCATGTACGCTTTTATTTTAGTGCAATTTACTTTATTGCAAATGCACTTTACCTTTCTTGCATGATAAAGAACTGTTGCATGAAAACCAAAACATTTAGGGTAGTCCCTGAACAGAAACCAAAACTAAATTAAAAGTCATTGCAAGATAAAAATCACCGCTACAACATTTCAAAATATAAAAAAAACTCAAAATTTAATCACAAACAGAACACAAAACTACAATTGCAACTAAATTAAAACGTCTCGTTGAATGAACGGGAATACCTCGGATGATGTAACCCACGTGTTGCTAACGGGATTTCCCACGGTCTAAATGAAAGTGTGGAACTCATTCAGTTGAGTTTAGCAAATTCATCTCGACTAAGTGAATTCAATGAAAATAACGGTGTCGGGATGACGGAACCGTGGGATCTTAATCGGTTATGTTATAATCAACTTTAAGATTTGTTTTAACTAAAACACTAAAAACACTTGGATTTTAAGACTTCTCCAAAGCCAAACTCCTCTCTTTTCTTTTGATTACAATCTTCTAAAACTAAACCTCTGCAACAACAAGGAACTTGGAGCATGGTGAGCAGCACGACCATCTTCGTCAGCAAAACAACTCTACTTCAGCAAAATATTCTTAGAATTAAATAACCAAGCCATAGGATTTCGAGGTAGTTTGCCTAGTGCAACATAAATCCTCAACTCTCCGTTAGGCATTCGCATGATCATGTCATGTAAATTAAGCCCTAACCGGTCTTAGGACTCCGAGCTAGTCGTTTAGTACGACATAAACCATCACATCTTCGAGGCTTTTTGTATGATTTTATCATACAAATATAAGTCCAAATTAATTAAAATTGGCAAGATTGAAATATCAGATAATATTAGGATTTCCTTAAATCTGAGCCAAACAATAGGATAGTTTGGGAAGTTGCCAAGATTCTTCTTGGATCTTCAGCTTCTCCTACTCCTCTTCCATTGGACTCCTGAAAATAATTGTTCTAAATTTGATCCATTCCCTGTTGAAATTTCCAAAATCCAATCCTTTGAAAACTTTAAACTTTGAAATTCTTGAGAGGAAAGTCACTGATCATTATTGAGAGTTTTCTTAAATGATTCACTTCATTTAAGATGTAATTAACTATAGAGGCTTGCCCTTATAGGGAAATTTAAGAACCCAGGTAATATAAACCCTGTTTAATTCATTTATATGAAGCAGGGGAACTTGTCGGCTTATAAAATTGGTTCGCAGACCAAACGGATGTCACAAATCTTCTAGTTTATTTAATCGAGCCCCATCGTCAAGCAGTGTGCCTATTCTTCGGGATAGAAACACGGTTTGTGGTGCGGTGCTTGTTTATATAAACTATTTGGGATGTGAGATCGGTTTGATTTTATATCTTAAAATTTTTTTAAATTTAAAATTATTTTCAAAATCAAAAACTACTTTTCAAATTATATAATTAAATTAAACTAAAAATTCGCTGATAATTTCTGTAGGCGACCTTCTTTTCAAAATACAACCCTCAACCTAAAAATATGCTGACACCCCCTGAACTTGAGCTGAAAGTTCCCCCTAATCATCTAAAGTATATGTTTTTAGGAGAATCATATACTTTACCAGTCATTGTATCTTCGGAATTAAATGAATATCAAGAAAAAAATTATTGGACACCTTAAAAGATACAAAAAGGTATTTGGTTGGTCCATAGCTGATATTAAAGGAATCAGTCCATCGATCTATATGCACAAAATTTTGTTGGATGAACAACATAAACTTAGAGTTGATCCACAAAGGAGATAAACCCAATTATGAAAGAAGTGGTTAAAAAAGAGATTTTAAAGTAGTTAGATGCTAGAATTATATATCTTATTTCTGATAGTGTTTGGCTTAGCCCAATTCATTATGTTCCTAAGAAAGGAGAAGTGATTGTTGACATAAATGATTGAAATGAAATTATACTGATAAGACAAGTCACTTGTTGGAGAATATGTATTGATTATTGAAAATTAAACGCCGCCACCAGAAAAGATCACTTTCCTTTACCATTTTTAGACCAAATGCTAAACTGACTTGTTGGACACAAGTACTATTGCTTTTTGGATGGATATACCGGTTATCACCAAATAACTATTGCTCCTAAGGATCAAGAGATTACTACATTTGCTAGCCCTTATGGAATTTTTGCTTTTAGAATAATGCCCTTTGATTATGCAATGCACCTGCAACATTTCAAAGATGTATGACGTCCATATTTATCAAATTAATTGATGATGGAATATAAGTGTTTATGGATGATTTCTTAGTATTTAGAGATTCATTTGATGCATGGATATGCAACTTAGAAAACGTTTTAGAGGTATGTGAAAGAACAAATTTAGTCCTAAACTGGGAAAAGTGTCAATTTATGATTGCAGGAGGAATTGTGCTTGGGCATAAAATATCTGAATATGACATTGAAGTAGATCCTGCAAAGATTCAATTTATAGAAAAATTACCACCTCCAACAACTGTGAGAGGTGTAAGAAGCTTTTTGGGACATGTAGGATTCTACAGGCAATATAATAAAGACTTTTTAAAAATTACTAAGCCTCTATGCCAACTTTTAGAAAAGATAGAAAGTTTGATTTTAACGATGAATGCTTAAAAGCTTTTGATCTATTAAAAGAATAATCAATCATTGCACCTATAATAGTTTTACCTGATTGGGAGAAACCATTTGAATTAATGTGCAGTGCTAGCGATTATGCTATTGGATTTGTTTTAGGGAAAATACATGAAAAAATATTTAAAGTTATATACAAAGCTAGTAAGACTCTTACTGATGCTCAAATTAATTACACTACTACCAAAAGAGAACTATTAGCGATCATTTATGCCTTTGAAAAATTTAGATCTTACTTAATTGGAGCTAAATGTATAGTGTATACTGATCATTCAGCTATTAAATATTAATGCAAAAGAAGGATGCAAAACCAAGACTGATTATTTAGAAAAGGGGTCCATAATCAAATAGCTGATCATTTATCTAGACTTGAACAACCTAATTTGGATGACTTTGAAAAGGAAATCACCGAAACTTTTCCTGATGAGTAATTATATAATATTATTAAAGAAAATTTATCGTGGTATGCTAATATTGTGAACTACATCATTAGTAATATTTTACCACTTGATTTAACAATGCAACAGCAAATAAAATTTAAGCATGATGCTAAATTTTATTTATGAGACGATCCTTATCTGTACAAGCAATGTAAAAATTTTATTATTAGGACATGTGTGCCTTATGAAGAAATTGAAAGAATTATTCGAGAATGTCATGATTCTGAATTTGGAGGACATTTTGGAATTGATAGAATTGCACATAAGATTTTGTAATCTGGATTTTATTGGACTACATTTTTCAGAGATGTTTATAGATTTATCAAAACTTGTGATCAATGTCAAAGAATAGGCAATATATCTAGAAGAAATGAAATGCCTCTTAATTTCATTTTGGAAGTTGAAATTTTTGATGCATGGGGATTAGATTTTATGGGACCATTTATACCTTTATTTGAAAATATATATATACTGATTGTTGTTGATTATGTATCAAAACAGATTGAGGCAATAACTTTACCTATATGTGATTCTAGAATTGTTTCGAGGTTTTTGATGAAAAATATTTTCACAAGATATGGAATGCTTAGAGTAATCATCACGGATGGAGGATCCCATTTTAAGAATAATATGATTCAGAGATTGGTTGAACAATATAATATTATGCATAAAATCTCTACAGCTTATTATCTCCAAACTAATGATTTAGCAGAGGTATCTAATCGTGAAATTAAATGAATTTTGGAGAAAGTCATTAATCCTGAGAAATTGGATTAGTCTGCCATATTAGATACTGCTTTAAGGGCATACAGAATTGCTTATAAAACTACTATAGGAATGCAACCTTATAGATTAATATTTGAAAAAACTTGTCACTTTCCAGTTGAATTAGAATATAAAGCATATTGGGCGATAAAGAAATTGAATTTTAATTTGAAAGATGTTGGTGAGAAGGGACTGTTGCAATTGAATGGATTGGAAGAAATCGGAAATGAATCATATGATAATAATCAAATATACAAAGAACGAAGAAAAATATGGCATGATCGAAAGATTGTCAAAAAGGAATTTGAACCAGGAAAAAAAGTTTTATTATATAATACAAGATTAAAATTATTTCCTGGGAAACTAAAATCTAGATGGACAGGACCTTTCATTGTTGTAAAAATATATCAGTTTGGAGCTGTGATTATCGAAGACCCTAAATCTGGAAGAATATTCAAAGTTAATGGCCAAAGATTAAAACTATATTTTGAAGGCAATGGACCTAATTTTAAAGAGGTTTTAATGTTCGATCAACCTGAATAACTGGAAGTTATGTCGGGCTGACGACGTTAAACTAAGCACTTTATGGGAGACAACCCACAGTTATTGAGTATTTTCTTTGTTTGATATGTTATTTGTGTTTGTTTGTTACTTAATTAAGTCTTATTATTCCTTAAATATCATTAACAACATTTAAGAAATGAATGAAAACAAAATTCGGAAAGAATTTGGACGAAGTGAAGTTTGGAAAAATTTGAACTAGCACCAAATGGCGTTGTTATCAGCGCAGGATAGAGCCACTATTGAAAACATCGTTTCTCATCTCTAAATTCAATTTTTGGTGGTTCTAGGTGTTAAATCCTCCATTAGAACTCCCAAAATCGCCCCTAGATGCAGGAACTACCAAAGGAATGAAGAGGAAGATCCAAATTCTTGCCCAAATGGATTTCAACTTGATAGAAACTTCAAGATTCCAAGCTTTCAACTGTAGAAAGTTTGTCAGTTTTGAGGAACAATGTATATTCAACAAAAATATCTCCAAAATAAGATTGATTAAGGAACAAGGCTTTGTAAATCGAGGTACGAATTCTCATACGACTAGAATTGCTGAAATTATTATTCATAGACATTTGGAAGTATTGTGTTATACTACTACCGCTGTAGTCATCCCGGTTGTGAAGTAGTTTTATGCAAATCTTCATGGAATCAACCAAGGATCAGTCTATGTGTGAGGTAGGTCTGTTACATTTACTCCTACAAATATTAATGACTTATACATGATTGAGAATGTGCTAATCTGCCACTATTCAAATTTTGCCCCGACAAATAACAATTTGAATGATATATACAGATATCTGACGGATGAAAGTGATGAATGGGAGATAAGAGATAGCAGGTATGTAAGTTTCTTGACTACACTGCTAAATTCTATGCCGAAACACTTACATTATTTCATATGTGCAAAATTTCTCCCAACTATGAAATTCAGTAAAGTAACTAAGGAGTGTGCTATTCTGAACTATTGTATTCAAATGAGAATGCCTATTGAAGTTCGTTCAATAATTGTAAAATCTGTTTTGGGATTGATCGTTGACGGATCAATATATGGGCTTGGAAATCCTTCCACCATATTTCTCCTCTGCAGTCAATCATAAGTGTCATATGAGAACTGGGAAAGAGTACTTCCTCCTGGGAAGCCTATAGACCCACCTGATGCATATAGTAACCAAGAAGTTGGTGATATGAATAACATGAGCATTATTGAAGATCAACCATCTCAAAGGTCAACACCTATTCCTCCTTACTTTCCTGAAAGTTCATAGATTATCTTGAAGAAAATTAAGAAATTACAGAATGAAGTACAACACCTAATGAATGCAATAAACAATCTATCTGATTTTTTTGATCATCTGGATTGGAGAATGAAGGAGCACTTTGATCATTCTGGATATATTAAAGGAAGTTTGACGAGATTGATGAAAAGGAAAGGTTGAATTGAAGAGGATTCTACTAAAGAATTTTCATTTCATCCATTCTACAATTTGTTCGTTCAAGCTCAATCACTTGGAGATCTTAGAGTTGATGATAGTTCTGAGAAAGAATGAAAACTTGATTATTGTATTTCTATGTTTGTGTATCTGATTTCTTTGCTTTATTTTGCTTGGATGCTATATTTGGACTTTCTTTCTTGTTTAATTTTCAGTGTTACTGTGTTGTGGTTGTGTTCGACATTGAATTTTAGATTATGTAGTTGTTGACCTATTTTTTTATGAGGTCTTTTCTCTTCTCTCTCTTTAGTACTTAGGATCTTGCCTTAGGCTTTCCCTTTGACTATCTTAGAGGACTAGAAATGGAACCCACCACTTAGAAATTTAAACACCTCTTAACTCCCTGCAAATCCCATAAGTTTGATTATAAACCCCCAAGTCACTTGGAGGGTTAAGATCAAAAGTGGAGGTTTAAAGGATGAGTTCCCTATAGGACTCTTTGGCTTTAGGACTACCCTGGGTGGCCTGGTCTGGTGAGGGTTGACCTGCACACATTGCACTTTCACACACATTCCAAATCCTAAAATCGTTCATACCTAGCTTGACTTCCTGACTCATGTAGGTAATTCATATGGATGGACCTTAACCCCTAGGCCCTTGGCTAAGAGGGTTAGGAACAACATAGTGAATGCCTCAAATGAGTTCTCTCATGGCTCTTATGGGCTTGATATGGCTTCATGGCTTAACCAAAGTGATTACATTTTACTTAAACTTGATCAATCTTCATTTTTGCAAAATTTTAATTTTTGACCCCCGGGGCCTTACACCCACCAAACCTACCAAATGCCCTTGAAACTATCCAAAATTTGCAAAATCACCTAAATTACCCAAAATTCCTCAAAACCAATCCTAAACATTTCCCACCATTCAAATTGATCATCCATAGCTAAATATACCAAAAATTCTAAAAATACCCCCCAATACCCTCCAAATACCCAAAATGCCCTTCTTACCAAAAAATTCCATAAATTCCAAAAATTCTCATAAAATTTCAGAAAATCCCAAATATTCCTAATTGCATTTTATTCAACTAAACTATAAGCCAATTTTGTCAATTTAACCCACTTTTACCAAAACCCCCAATTTGACCCATTTTTAACCCAAATAGACCCAATGTCAAACCAAATCAACCCAATTGACCTCAATTTTGATCCAATTAAATTCTAAACATCAATTCAATATCCCCAATATCCATTTAAACCAAATCCAAGCCCAATTTGAATGACATTTGGATCCAATTTCAATTTAAAGCCTAAGGCCCAATTTTGGCCTATGACATAAACCTAGCCCAAACCAACCCAATTCAACTCCAACTAACCGCAAATCTTTTCCTAAACCTTCCTATTATCCCCAAAAACAAAACATGAACTAGATTTGCTCCAAATTTAAACATAAACTCCACCCAAACCTAACCCAAAACCAAAATCCCCATTTTTGGCCTAAACCCACCATAAACCCAAATGGGCCCAAATCTCAAAATCAAAGCCCAACCAAAGTTGAAAACTCTTTGTGACACTCCCATAAAAATTTCTCAACATTAATTTTACATAAAATACAACCTTATCCCAACTTTAGCACAAGTTAGCCCAATTTGACCCACTTTGGCCCCTTTACCAAAAAAAGCCCAAATTAAATCCAATTCCACTCTAAATGATACCAAATATTTTCTAAAATGTTCATGACACATCCCTAAACTATACCAAATATTTTTTTGGCCCAATACTTCACAAAATTTCCATCCACCAATTTGTTTTCAAACCTAAAGGCCCACTTTCCTAAACCTTTCTAAAAGCCCATTCTCACAAAATCCAAAAGCCCAAAATTGGCTCTAAAGCCCACATGGCAATTTCTTTTCATCATACCTTTAATTGATATCACCCCTAAGTTTCAAATTCATCATTAAACCATTCCAAATCAAGCTTCATCCAAATTTCCACCAAAATGCCAAAATTCATAAAATCCTCTTTCAAGAAGTTGACCAAATCTTTTCCCAAGCTAAATGAAGCCATGGAGCCATGCATAAGCCATATGCAAGCCATGAGAGTCACTTTACACCTCACCATGTAATTTATGTCAAATGGAGGGGATTCTTTCCTAATCCTTCATTAAGCCCTTCTAACCATATTCATGTCACACTCTAAACCAAGCTTAGCCACCTCACCATGGAAAGAGACATCACCACTCTCTCTTGGCTGACCCAAATGATTCCTCTCAGCCCAAAATCAGACCTTGGTGGGTGCACCAAGCCTATTTCCATGGGTTGACCAAACCAAGTCCAAAAGAGCCCCTTCCCCATTCCATTTTGAATCAAGCCTTAGACACATGGCCAAGCTCCATTGCTTGCACCAAATTCAAGCCCTGACCTCCCTGACCCTGAGGGTGACCCATGCCTGGCCGGCCAGCCACCACAGTCGCCAGAAAACACTTGGCTGAGAGCACCCATTTGATTCAAAAAAATTTAAATTCACTAGCTGAGCTGTCCCAACACAATTGAACTCCATGGCTCTTCTTCCCTTGACTAAGGTAGCTGATCCCAAGCCCTAAATCCCCCTGGGAGGCCCTCCAGCCATGTCTATTTAAACCCATCACCTTCTCGGCCAAACAAGGTGATGAACCAGACCTAAACAAAGCTCTGCCTCCAGGACTTTCTCCTAGCCCAGAGCAATTGATCCCCACTGTTCTCCTGCCCTAAACCCCATTGATTGAGCTCAATTTTGAAGCTCAATTCTCAGCCCAGAACAAGGACATCTTTGAAACCTCCACCAAAATAAAATTAAACTCACCCACACCTGCACAGGACCAAGAGAAGGAGTTCCACAGTGGAAGCCCCCTCACCAGGCCAGCCATTCTCTATATCGGCCAAGCTTTGAAATCGGGCTTGGTGGAAGTTGTACCTAGCCAATTCCCTGGAGCTTCCTTGGGTGCAATCGAAGGTGCCACAACTCTCTGATTGAATCTTCACTTATCAGAGCCAAGGTATAGGCCTCTCCTTTCTCCCAAGCTTCTAGAGATTCTCTATTTTGATTGGCTTAATTTCATAGCATGTAAACATTATGGATGTGTTCGTCTCCTCAAGATGAATCCATAGAGCATAAGAACACAAAAATCCATTGAGAAATGAGAGAGTTCGTATGGTTTTAGTGTGGATGGTCACGGGTGCACACCAGTCGTAGACGATGACCAGACACCGTCTGATCGTGTGTGTATCAGTTGAATGGCTCGGATTACGTCAGATCAGAGGAAGGAGCGGGACCGCGAGACGCGTGGCGGCTGACTCAGATGGCGGCATCAAATATGAGCACGTCGCGTGGTCTTTCGATCCGCCATAGGTTGACGCGGCATTGAGTCAGATAAGTAGATAAATAGGATTTTTTTCTATTTATTTAAATACCCAGAACTTAGAAAATCCATATCTTTTTGTAGAAAAATCACAAAAATAAACTAAAAATACCCTCTTGCTCAGTGAACAGAGGAGAAAAATGTGGAAAAGAAATCAAGTTATTTTGATGATTATTTTATTTTTAATTAATTATTTACTCATTTCAGTATTTTGATTCTCTATTTACATAGACAATTCACCATGACATGAGACCATAGGGCTTTTGCAGCCTCTGATCTTGGGAACATTCCCTGAATTTTTCAAGGTCAGATGCTATCTCTATGGCAAGTTATGTATTTTTCAAGTTTATGTCACTATTTTTGGTATTTTAATCCCATTAATTAGCATAACTCAGAAAATTTTAGGAAAATTTGAGGAAGTTTCTTAGGACCAAAGGATCCTAGGATAATTATATTTTGAGTTAATTCAGTAAGAATAACCCTAATTGGCTTAATTATTCAAACTTAAACTTTAATTAATTAGGGTTAACCACACATAAAAAGAACTTGAAAATAATTCTCCACTGATCTTTAGGATTAGAGGGACCTCACATAAAAATTTGGAATCAATTGGAAATGTCTAACACCACTAAATGGATTAATTAAGTTACATAACAAAAATTAAATTTAAAAATTCATAACTCAAAAAATACACTTTAAAAATTCACCAAATTGATTTTGGGGCCTCTCTGATATTAGTGGAGTCTTAGAAAATTAAAATTAAAATTTTCTAAAAATCTTCATTTTTCACCATATTTTAATATTTTAAATAATTAAAAATAATAAAAATCACAAAAATAATAAAAATTATAAAAATGTCATATTTTGACTTCTAATCACTTAAGAATAAACCAAATATTTTTCCCAAGTCTCAAAGTAAAGATATTGAATTTTAAATGCTTAAAACAATTTTTGAATTAAAAAATGAATTTTCCAACCTTTCCACTAAATTAATTTTAATAAATCAAAGAAAAAACATAAAATTATAAAATATGTTTCTCTGAACTCCTTGAGGTCAGAGACACTTAAGAAAAATATAAAACTTAATTTTCAACCTTTATTTTATTTTATAATTAATTAACACTCCAAAACTCAAAATAATTATAATAAATAAAATATAATTTAAAAAATTACCAAAATTGGTCCAAGTGGTCCTCTGGTCATTAGAAACATCCCATAATTTTCTTAAGGATAGAAACCCTTTCTTGGTCATGTTGTTGAATTTCCATTGAAAATCCCTTTTTTTCGCAAAAATAATTATATAAATTAAATCAAATTCAGAAAAATCACATTTTCTTTCTAATGTCTTAATTGACATATGAGTGAAGTGACATAAAAATTTAAAGTTCATTTGAGCTTAATTTGATGAGTTATGGAATAAATAAGCCTAAAGGGGCATAAAGGTAATTACAGGATTTTAACCCTAATTAATATTTAGGTTTAATCAAGGGGAGGGTAAAATATCTAATTTTAAAATTTTCATTAGAAGATTGAAACTTAGCGAATTAAAGGGTAGAAACCCATTAATCATCTTGAAAATATTTAAAGTAAAGCTTAATTAATTAAACAATTTGAATTTTGGAAGAATAAATTAAGATTTGGATTATTAAAATGGGGATATAATTTAGAGAGACTATAATAACTTAAAATAAAATCCTTAAATAAATCACTCTAATAATATTTAACTTTTAATTAAATTTAAAGTGATAATTTAAATTAATAATTAAATAATTAAAAGGAAAGTGAACCTTAATTAAATTAAAACTTAAAACATTAAATAATTTGATAATGAAATTGAAATGAATTTAAAACAATAAAAATTTTTTAATTTCAAAAATCACTTGAAAACAAACTTAAAGAAAATTTGAAACATTAAAAATTAATTTCATAAAAATAAATTTATAATTAAAAAAATAAAAAATAATCAAACCAATTAAAAGTTAATCTAGAATATTGCAATTAAATTAAAATTAAATCATTAAAGTCAAAATTAAATAATTTAAACTCCTCTTTCAATTCAGATGGTTTAAAACACTTAAAAATAAAACAACTTAAACTCTATTTCAAACTTAAATCATTAAAATTTTATAACTAAATTAAATCACGTTAAATCACCAATTCCAATTTTAAATCATTAAAATATTTAATAAATTAATTTGCCCTTAAAGGTTTTCATTATTATAACTCTTAAGTAAAGCATCAAGTGAAATGTCACATTACTTATTGGATAATCAAACATCCTAATTCACTAAGCAAGAAATTAAACTAAATTTTGGGATGACTAATTCACCTGTGCAAAAAAACTCATTTGGACTCATAAAATAATCCCAAAAATATTGAAAAGATGTTTATGACTCGTCCTAAACACTTCCTCAATATGAAGGGATGTTTTAGAAGAACAATTGAATTTAATTGTTCTTTGATGAAAAAAATCATCCTTAAAAAAAATACATGAACCTAGACGTCATAAGAGATGACTAGCAATAGGATTAGGACATTGGTAGACAACCAAAACCTTTCCCTTAGCTTTACCTAGGTACTTGTCATAAATATTTAAATGCCTTAACATGTGTTTTAAGTGCAGCTTGGAATGACGAGAAGACCCTCCGGGTACGCTTTTATTTTATTGCAATTTACTTTATTGCAATTTATTTATATAATCTGTACTTTACTCTTCTTGCATGATAAACAAGATTGTTGCATGAAAACTAAAACCTTTAGGATAGCCACAAAACTGAAACCTAAAACTAAATTAAAAGTCACAACAAGATAAAATTCACCGCCACAACATTCAAAAGATAAAACAACTTAAAATTTAATCACAAACAGAACACAAAATAATAATTGCAATTAAATTAAAATGACTCATTGGATAATCGGGAATACCTCGGATGATGTAACCTACGTGTTGTTAACGGGATTTTCCATGGTCTACAAGAAAGTGTGGAACTCATTCAGTTGAGTTTAGCAAACTCATCTGGACTGAGTGAATCCGATAAAAATAGCAGTGCCGGAATGATGGAACCGTGGGATCTTAACCGGCGTTGTTATAATCAACTTTAAGATTCTCTAATAAAACACTAAAGACATTTGGACTTTAAAAATTTTCTAAACCAAAACACTTCTCTCATCCCCTGATTTTCAGCTTCTAAAACTAAAACTCTGCAACGACAAGGAGCTCGGAGCACGGTGGGTAGCACGACCATCTTCGTCAACAAAACTTGTGTCTACTTCAGCAAAACCTTTTCCTAGTTTTAAATAATCAAGTCATAGGATTTCGAGGTAGTTTGCCTAGTGCAACATAAATCCTCAACTTTTTGTTAGGCATTTGCATAATCATATTATGTAAATTAAGCCCTAACCTGTCTTAGGATTCCGAGGTAGTTGTTTGGTACGACATAAACACTCACATCTTCGAGGCTATTTGTATGATCATGTCATACAAATATAAGTCTTAATTAATTAAAATTTGCAAGATTAAAACATTAAATAAACTCTTAAATTGAAGCCAAACAATAGGATAGTTTGGGAAGTTGCCAAGATTCTTTTTGGATCCTCAACTTCTCCTACTTCTCTTCCTTTGGACTCCAGAAATTAACTATCCCAAATTTGAGTCATTCCCTATTGAAAATTCCAAAACTCAATCCTTTGAAACTTTAGACTTTGAAATTCTTGAGAGCAAAACCAATTATCATTATCGAGAGTTTTCATAAATGATTCCCATCATTTAAGATGTAATTAACTATAGGGGCTTGCCCTTATAGGGAACTTTAAAAACCCAGGTAATATAAACCCTGCTTAATTCCTTCATATTACGCAGGGGAACTTGTCGGCTTATAAAAATTGGTTCGCAAACCAAACGGATGTCACAAATCTTCTAGTTTATTTAATCGAGCCCTATCATCAAGCAGTGTGTCTATTTTTCGGGATAGATACACGGTTTGTGGTGTGGTGCTCGTTTATATAAACTATTTGGGATGTGAGATCGGTTTGATTTCATATCCTAAATTTTTCAAACATAAAATTATTTTCAAAATCAAATGCTACTTTCCAAATTATATATATTTAAATTAAATTTAAAATATGAAAATTCGCCGACAATTTATGTAGGCAACCACTTTTCAAAACACAAACCTAAAAATATGCCGACAGCTTCTGGCGACTCCGCTGGGGACTAGTTCCTCTCTCCATCCTGATCAGCTGGTTTTGCTTTCATAAATCGACAGTGAGTCCATATATTCCTAGTGGACCAAACTATCATTCTTCCGTTGACATACCACGTTCATTTCTATCTTGAACAAGTATAATCAACTTCGCTCAGATTTAGGAGCCACTGTTTAGACACCCCTAAACAGAGAGGTTCCAAAATCCTTTTACCTCCTAAGAGGTGGGGTGGACCCCCCAATAGGTGTTAATTTAGGAGCGGTCCCTCAGGTTGAGAAGTTTTATGAGACTTTCTTTTCCTTTCCAATTCTGAACCGGGTCCTTTCCTTTTTCTATAAACCTCCGTTCTTTAAACATTTTGTTCCTAACAAACAAATTTTCTAATAAATGACCCTTTTAATAAACAAACTCTTTTAAATCCTAAATACACTAAAATAAACGAAAATGTGTTCAGACTCTTTCTTTTTCATCCTAAATTTTGTGACAAAAGGAAGCATAATTCGGGACTGACATTCTGAATCTACCCTGCAGAAAATGTCTGCACCAAAGTTAATCTTCTCATTCACCAACGGAATAGACTTCGCCGTTTACAAGGATGAGCTGCCTGAAAATGGAATCATTTGTTTTGGACAAGGATTCGACAATACAGATATTAAGTTCGCTGATGTTACTCTCTTCGCACTAATGGACAAAGGGCCAGAAGCTGAGGAGCCCGTAATTGAGTTCAACCTGAAGTCGACTCAAGAATTCCCTCTCCTGCAAAGGGTTCCAGCTGAAAGAAGTACTGCTATTCGTAGGAGGATTGTTGTCTCTACCCCCACCAGTCTAGTCATCTCTGCACCTACCCCGGCTTCTGCCAAAGTGAAGGGGAAGGAAATCTAAGTCTGTGATGAGCCTGTCACCGTGGAGGGTACAGATTTTGCTACAATACCATATGTTTTCGAGATTGGGTCCAGTTCAAGAGTTGCACCCCTAACTCGGACTTAAAGGAGAAATAGAAGCGTAAAGATAGCCAGGATCGAGAAAGCCAAGGCCGCTGAAGTTGCTTTTTTGGAAGAGATCCCCGAACTTCCTGAGTATATACCTCTATTGGAAGGGAGTAGGTTTCACCCCCTCTCTGCTGCATCGGATGAAGAAGATGTCCGAAGGATCGCCGCTACACTACCCCGACTTGCATACTATAGTAACTACAAAAGAAAAAGGGTTAAAACTACGCCATTTGCTCGACTACAAGCTATGATAAAAAAATTGGCAAAGAAAGAAAGATGCCCTGTGTCAGAAATCCTAAGAAGAATGGGACGAGTGCCAGCTAGATACCGCCTCGGACCGCGAGTAGAGCCTGTCACTGCTGTAGAGAAACCAAGGAAAAAAATGAGAGTTAGTTCACCTGTTGTTGTATCGGGTCATCATATTAGGGAGGACACCACCTACCAAGCATATAGTCGACGTGACCATCCGGTCCTAGGCCTTCTGCTGCAAGAAGGATGGTGTGGCGACCTATTATTACCGAGCTGAGACCAACACAACGTTCTGAGAAGAGAAATCTCGTCAAAGAGCCTGAATCAGAAGGAAGTGTTGCTGCAATAAAAGAAACTCCCGAAAAAGAAGTTCAACAGTCATCACACGACAACCGCGATATTGTCTGGAAGAGACCCCTCGAGGATGCTATAGGAAAGCTAAGGACGAATATCCGACGGTTGGCAAAAGAAAGAGGAGAAAAGTTGGAAAATGAAGTTGATTCACCAAAATTTATGGATGAAGAGTATGCAGAGATCAAAATGGTTGAGACACGAGCATCATCAGCCTTGCAGGGTGCTCCGGCAGCTGCGGAAAGAGATGAACCCGAGTGATGAGAGCACAACTTTGGGAAAGAGATGACACAACTTCCCAGACTACAAGGAGGATGGAAGAGATGGCTGCTGCTTTAGCCACTCTCCAAAGTCAGGTGCAACCTCAGAAAGAAACACCTCCAGAAATCATCCATATTGCAGATGGAGGAAAAGATATCACATCCGTCAATAGAGACGAGCCACCAAAGAAGGATTCTTCACAGAGTATGATTCCCAAAAAGGACATTAAAAACATGGTAGAACAGTAGGTGCGAAAAGCTTTAGCACAATCCAAGAATGGAACATCTATTCAGACGGGTAGACCTTACCCTGAAGAATTTGATGTCGTCCAATACCTAAAAGGCTTCGTACCACCTCTGTTCAAGACTTTTGATGGAACGGGAAATCCCCGGCAGCATGTCACACATTTTCGTGCTAGTTCCTGTAATGCCGGTGGGAGTGACTCTCTACTCTTCCTTCTGTTCGTCAGCAGTTTGTCAGGTATCGCCTTCGACTGGTACGCAGAATTGTCAAATGGTTCAGTTAAGACCTTTGCAGAATTGGAAAACCTCTTCGTTAAGCGGTTTGTCGGGGCTCGGCATCACATCACTATCGGTGATCTAGTGGTGGAGCACCAGAAACCGAACGAGACTTTAGTGGATTACATACTTCGATGGAGAAATTTAAGCATGAAGTGTGAACCACAACTTCAGGAGCAGCATGCGATCGATATTTTGCTGAAAAGCATCCACGGCCCGATAGCACTTCTTCTTAAAGGATTTACAATCAAGACTTTCGAGAAGCTGCTTAGCAAGGTCGGGAGCTTGCAAGAGGAAGCAAAACAGCTAAGTTATGTGGACAAGACCGATAAATAGAAACCAGTGAAAACATTTGAAAAGAAGTCCGGAATCGTCGCGGTAGTCGATAAAGGCAAGCAGCCAGTACAGATACATCCAGAGCGGCCACAGCCTAGCTATCAACCACCACAACGTACTTACCAACAACCTCAGCAGGGTTATCAACAGCCTCGACCGAGCTATCAGTCGCCTCAGCATTATGAACAACCGCCTTATCCACAACGTACCCTGAAAAATTTTCTGAACAAGGAATATCCATTCAAAACTGAAGCAGTGGCGAAGACGTTCCGTAGTTTAATGAAAACACCAGATTTTCAGCTACCAGAGCCTAATAGGCCGGAAGAAATCAATAAGAAAGATCATGCAAACTATTACTTTTACCACCGGATGCTCGGGCATAAGATAGAGGATTGCATCACTTTCAGGATTTGGCTTGACGACAATCTTCGGAAAGGGAACATAATGATCCCGAAGGAATACATGAAGGAACCCCAAAAGGGAGGTTCCGTCAATGTTATTTCAAAGGATCCTATTGTTCCGATAGACCCTTACACGACCCATGATGGATGGAGTACCGTCTGGACAAAGTCTTCAAAGAAAATCTTAGATCATATCCAGAACGCTTCGGTGCATGCTTCAACTCAGAGTTTGAAACCTGCCGAGCTGGCACTATCGCTTACAGTCGAAGAACCGCCTCAGAAGGAAGAGAAGATCATAGAAGAAAAGAAAACTGAGGCTTCAAAGAGTAGACTAGGGGCTGCTTATCTTAGGATAGTTGTTTCGATTCGTGGGAGAAATCCTCGAACCTCCGACTCGTATGATTATTTGCTCGCCCCGGCGGGATCTTATAATGATAAGAGTTTTGGTGTTGGCTATGTTTTGACTGTTTCTAACGATTACGTAACTAACGAAAACCAAGCTAATCTAAATCTTGATTCCGATATAAATAACGATTCTCAAATCATACTAAACCTCAATGACCACGACAAAGGAGAAGATGTTCACAAGGATGGCTACGAAAGCTCAACAAGCAATGAGTCCATTTATGAATTTTGAGGAGCTCCGATTGCGATAGAATTAGAGTCATCAGATTCCGAAGCAACGCTAGAAGAGCCAGTCGTTCCGATTCAAGAGGATACACTGACAGATTCACCACCAGATATAGAAGAAATAACTGAAGTCAATTTAAGAAGTGGAAAAGTTCTACCTCCGAGAATGGGTCTAAAGGATAAAGGAAAGCAGGTGGTTGCTCAGGAAGAGCCAACCCCAGCAGAGGAACTGCCCATTCGGGAGGAAACCGAGAAACATGGTAATAAAGTGGACTACGTGCAAGACCATCTTAGGAAGCTACCAGCCAAACTAAGCATATACGATGCTCTGATCCTGTCAAAGGAGATAAGGGAAGCTCTGATCAAGGCTCTACTTGATCCAGAGATTTGTTTAGCTCAAATGGCTGGTAATTCCTTCGACGAGGTTTGCTTGTTGAAAGAACGGCGAGGTGTTACCTTCACAGACAATGATCTACTACTGGGAACAGCTGATCAGAACCGACCATTGTACATTTCAGTCACTATCGGAATGTTTATGCTCTCCAAAGTTTTGGTTAATCCAAGAGCATCAATCAACATAATGAGCCTTGGAACATTAGCATATTTGGAAATTGATACTCGCAAACTTGAAGCAGACAAGATGTTATTAAGAGGGTTCAATCAGAAAGGAGAAAGAGCTCTAGGATCGATCACATTGTTAATGAAAACCGGTGACTTATCAAAGACAACCGCAAAATTCCATATAATTGATTGTGAGACATCGTTCAACACTCTACTGGGTCGGCCATGGATCCATGAAAATCGGATGGTACCGTCGTCTCTGCACCAGTGCATAAAGTATTACGAAGGTTGAGAACAATGTATGAAAGGTGACTTGCAACCATTCTCCGTACACGAGATTGGAATTCATGAAGATGCAGCCTATTACGCGCCTCCGAAGAAAACAATCTTCTCCATAAATTTCATACCAAATGAAGCAAAAGAAGTGCAAGACGATAAAGAGCTTGAAATTCTAGTCAAACAGTTACTCACCACTCCCTTACGGCGACATGGTGAAAGTTTCTCCAGAACTCGCACCTGAGGTCGAGGCCGGGGACGAGGTTGTGGAAGAGATGTTAGAACAGTTGGACAAAAGAAACCAGTCATCGACGTTGATTGGGAGAACAGTTCCGAAGAAGAAGAAATCAAGAAAGAAGCAGTAACAGTAAATAAAAATAAACTCCAGTTCAAGATCTCTCTCGAAGATGAAAAGAATGAAGAATACAAATCAATGTACGAGAAGATTAACCACTATGTACATACTATGACCCTGACCCTGATCCATTCTAATAAGATCGAGGGTATGGTGGTCAAGGAAGTGCATGGTGGTGGCGCTAAGCCAATCAATTTTCTTTGTGGTGCTTCTTCTTCCAAAACTTAAAATGATGTACAATTTGAAGATGTTACTTCATCTGAATTAATGGAATTGCCTTTTGAGTGGTACTCTACCTGTGTTCAAAATTTAATTCAACGTGGTATCTTACCTCGACGATGGACAAAAGGTCAATCACAATATTTTGAAAAATTATGGAACAATGTCAGCCGGCCTCCCAATTGAAAACATGGTCTCGGATTCGGCACGGTAGGATCATTTGACGATACAAGATTTTGCTTGGTTGTCACTTGCGAGCACGATGAAAGTTGCTTGGAAGTCTCAGAAGATCTCGAAGATCTACCAATCAGAAATGCTCTGCTAGAATTTGAAGAAGAAATTAAATCTACAATAGAAAAGTTAATGGAAGTTAACTTAGGTACTAGCGAAGAGCATAGGCCGACCTTTGTTAGCTCCTTACTCAATAAAGAAGACTTCGAAGAGATAATCAAGCTATTAATGGAATTCAAGGAGTATTTTGCTTGGAGTTATGATGAAATGTCAGGATTAGCTCCAGAAGTCATAGTTCACAAGTTAGGAGTGGATCCCACTGCCGTTCCAGTTAGACAAGCTCCGAGAAGAATGCGTCTGGAGATTGAACAACAAGTTATAGCTGAAGTTAAGAAGCTAATAGACGCTAAATTTGTCCGTGAAGAGCAATATCCAACTTGGTTAGCCAATGTGGTACCAGTCAGAAAGAAGAATGGTCAGATCAGAATCTGCGTAGACTTCAAAGATTTAAACAAAGCATGTCCAAAGGACAAATTTCCGCTACCCATTCCAGAATTAATGATTGAGATTGCTTCAACACATGAAGTCTTCTCATTCATGGATGGATCTTCGGGACACAACCAGATAAAAATGGCACCGGAAGATTAAAAGCTTACAGCCTTCAGAATGCCAATTGGAGTGTACTGCTACACAGTGATGCCATTTGGATTGAAGAATGCAGGAGCAAGTTATCAAAGAGCAATGACAAGGACTTTTGATGATCTCATTCACAACCAAGTTGAGTGTTACGTGGATGATGTGGTCATCAAGAGTAAACTAAAAGAAGATCATTTGTATGATTTGAGAATTGTTTTCGAGCTATTAAGACAATATAACCATAAGATGAATCCCTTGAAATGCGCCTTCGACATCACCTCTAGGAAATTCTTAGGATTTGTCGTCTGACATCGTGGAATTGAAATCGATCCAGAGAAGATTAAAGCTAACTTAGAAATTCCACCTCCTAAAACCTTGAAACAACTCCGGTCCTTTCAAGGGAAATTGGCATATCTTCGATGCATTATCTCAAATTTGTCAGGAAGGTGTCAGCCGTTTTCTGCTTTGGTTAAGAAGGATGTCAAGTTTACTTGGGACTCCAAATGTCAACATGCCTTCGATGACATCAAACAATACCTAATGACACCTCCTATCTTAGCAGCCCTAGTCTCGGGACGACCATTGATACTTTATACCGTGGCTTTAGACGACTCTATCGGAGCCCTGTTAGCCCAGGTCAATGATAAGGGAAAAGAAAATGCGCTCTATTACCGAAGCCGTCGTCTAATTTCAATGGAAGTAAAGTATCCTCCTATTAAGAAGCACTATTTACCCCTGATCTTCGCCGCACAGAAGCTCGGGCACTACATGCTTTCTCATAAGTTCAACCTTATTTCGAAGTTTAATCCGTTGCAATATTTGATGACCCGTCCGACAGTTTCCGGCAGACTAGGTTGTCAATGATACTATTGCAATTCGATATAACTTTTGTTCCTCTTCGTGCCGTAAAGGGACAAGTCCTGGCAGACTTCCTTGCAGCACGCCCTTTATTGGCAGAATCGCCTCTCAACAACGACTTGCCAGACGAGCAGATAATGAGCCTATAAGACCCTGATGATCAGCGATGGGAACTATACTTCGATGGAGCATCTTCAGCACAGAAAGATAAAGAATCGCAAACGATAGTGCCCGGTAAGGCAAGAATCGGACTAATATTTATAACACCGAAGCGGGGGATGTTAAGGTATTCTTACCATCTAACAGAACCATATACAAACAACGAGGCAGAATACGAAGCCCTTATAACCGGACTGGAATTAACTATTCAGATGGGGATAAAGGATATCAACATCTACGGAGATTCCCAGTTGATAATTCAACAGGTCACAGGACAATACAGAATTCTAAAACGAAGACTCGAACAGTACTTTCAGTATGCCATGAAGTTGTTGGAGCAAATTCCAAACGTAACGATCTACAAGATTCCCAGGAGAGAAAATACTCTTGCAGATGCGTTAACCCGCCTTGCAAAGGAATTTGCCTGCTTGCAGGATGAGTCAGTTGAAATGTCAATTCAGGGACGACAAGTTCTCTCATAGCTCGACATTGATACAATACACAAATCAGAAAAAGCAGAAGAAACAATTGCAGCAGTGACAGAAAATACAGAAGATTTGCAGCAGCCACTGATAGACTATTTGTAAACAGGAAACCAACGAGACGATAAGTCGATAGCCCATCAAATCAAGAAAAGAACTCTGTCTTACGCATTAATAAACAACACGTTATACAGAAGGTCTTTTGATTAGATGTGGCTAAGATGCCTGAGCGGGTCCGAGGCTCGTGAAATCGTTAAAGAAGTACACTCAGGACTTTGTGGCGCTCATCAATCGGGTCCAAAGATGAAAATGAAGATTAAAAGAATAGGGTACTACTGGCCCTCAATGATGACCGATTGCATGAAGGTTGCCAAAAGTTGTCACTAGTGTCAAGTGCATGGAGTGGTTCTTCATCAACCTCCAAATGTGCTACATCCGACAATCGCATCGTGGCCATTTGAGTGTTGGGGCACAGATATTGTGGGTCCGATAGAACTAATTTCTTCAAGAGCACATCACTTCATTCTTGCAGCTACAGATTACTTTTCTAAGTAGGTAGAAGCTATACCACTCAGAGAAGTGAAAGCACATCATGTGCTACAGTTCTTCAAGAATCAAGTCGTCTACCGTTTCAGAGTACCGCGCAGAATCATTTCAGATAATGGGTTCACGTTTAAGAGTACGAAGATCAACAATTTTGTCAAAATACACGAAATTGACTGGCGCTATTCAACAATCTACTACCCAAGAGCTAACGGCTTAGCCGAGGCTTTTAATAAAACTCTCATCCAAATCCTAAAGAAAACTTTGGACGACAATAAGAGAAATTGGCACGAGAAGTTGTTAGAAGCCTTATGGGCCTACAGGATGACTTTCAGAACTCCCACCCAGTCTACGTCTTACGCTTTAGTGTACGGGTCCAAGGCCGTTCTACCCTTAGAGGTTCAGCTTCCGTCTCTCAGAATTGCAGTTGCAAACAAGATCACTACAGAAGAAAATGCTAGATTACGACTAGTAGAATTGGAAAGCTTGGAAGGGAAAAGACTTTCAGCACAGTAGAATTTGGAACTGTATCAAGTCAAGATAATCCAGGCCCATGATAAATTAGTCCGTCCAAGGACATTCAAACTCGGTGACTTGGTTTTGGTTCTCAGAAGACATATGCTTGTGCATCGCAAGATAGGTGGTAAATTTGAACCGACTTGGGAAGGGGCATTCGTGGTCGAGACAGTTTACTCAGGAGGTTCCTACCAGCTTGTAAATTGTCGTGGAGAACAACCTATGCTTCTAATTAATGGACGATATTTAAAGAAGTATTACGCAACCTGATGTTTTGAAGGATGAGTCATTATTCCTAGAAGCACGGGCACAGTAATTACTTATGACTGGGTCCGAACCCGAAAATATAAATAAAAAAGTGGATGATAAAGAAAATCGTTAAAACAATGTTAAAAAGAAAACATGTGAAATCATGATAATAAAGTTTTTTATCCTTCCTTTCAAATCGAGTCTCACTCTTGATCTTTCTTCATCTTTTCCTACTCCAATTTAAATTTAAAATAAATGAATAAAAGCTCTTCATTAATAAACATATTTTTCTACTGTTCTTGTTCTTAGTACAGCCCCTGATCATTTCCTTGTTTTTCACAGAGAAATGTCGAACGGGCGGTTGGTTCTGAACTTTAAGAATGGCGTGAGTCTAGCACTCGATAAAAAAAAGGATGAATGATGGAGCCGTGATTGAGATCGACTCTGACTTCACACCAGCTGGGCTACAGTTTGAAGAAAATGATTAGATCCCGATTGATCGGGAAGAGCTCCACAGCCATACAATGATGAAATTAGGTGGCTCAAGTCAACCTTCTACCAGTAAGAAGAGAAAAGTAAATACCGTTCATGCAACGTGAGAATATAAGAAAGTTAAGTCTGTTGTTGCTACAGTAGAGGGCAGGCTTGTCAGTGCCATGCCCACAGAAGTCCAAGGGGTAAGGAGAGCTACTCTCACTGCCACCCAGTGGAGGAATAAGAATCACCGCATTCGCAAGATGTTAATCAAGTTAGCAGCAGATCAACATGAAGAGACAGTTGCTACCGACAATACAAATACTCCGAAGAAATTGGTTTGTCAGGAGCCAGAAAGGAGGAGATCAATTCCAAGGAAAGCAGAACAGATAAAGGAAATTCCAAGAAGAGCAAAAATAGAATCAGCGCCTCGACGCCAGATAAATGCAGCAGTTTTAAAGAGTTTTGTTGCGAAAGCAACCCCGGAGGATGTCCCGACAGAGACTACCCCCGAGGAGCCAAGACATGCACGAGAGCGTCTTTGGGTTGAACCATACATTCCCCAGTACGTTACTAGACCTCGCCAGTTGTAGATGATTCTTGAATATGAGTTGTAAAGAATGCAGAATGTTGAAAAGAAAACTTTTGAATACTACGAAAGAATCCTTGGCAAGAGGATCAACATCTTAGAAGGCCTCGAGCTGCATACAGATGTGTTCTCAGATTGCGAGCAACAGCAAATTATAGAATGCATTGTTGAACTTCAGAAAATGGGTCGAGCTGGTTGTCTGAGGGAGAAAACTTATTCAGAACCCCGAAGATGGATGCCAGGGAAAGGAAGAGTTATAATCCAATGCGGACGTTGCTACAACTTCGTGGTAGACAGAAAAGGAAATCCACCAGGGATACTCCGTCACAGTGAGGTGGATCCGATGCTGAATATTATTAAAAGAATGGTAAAGAGGATGATAACATGGAGGGTATTGCCTGCAGATTCCATACCCAACAGCTGCATCATTAACATCTACATGGAGGGCGACTGCATACCTCCACACATAGACCATCACGACTTCGTCAGACCTTTCTGCACAGTGTCTTTTGTCAACCAGTGCAATATCATATTCAGATCTGACCTCCGGATAGCAGGCCCCGGTGAATTCCGAGGGCCAGTAGAGATACCACTACTGGTTAGTTCTGTCATGGTGTTAAAAGGGAATGGAGCTGACATCGCAAAGCATTGCATTCCAGGAGTGCCTGTTGAGCGGATCTTTGTTACTTTCTGGAGAATGGATGATAGAAAGATTCCTTTTCACTTCCAGCCAGATCCAGAGTTAGAGAATCTTTGGCCTTACAAGCTGTGAGTTACATGGGAGATAGCACACCTCCAATGCACATCCATACGGCATTCCTGCCAAGGATGACTTGGAAGGTGATGTTATTGTCCATGTATCTCACTATTCAGACATGGATTTTTGCAGATGCTTTTAAAAGTAACTTGAAGAATCTTACACAATTCGTTTTGTATTTATATTGATTGTATGAGATATTAAATTCTCGAAGAAAATATCATCATGTTTTGGAGCAAGATGTATGATGTATTTTCAACAAGATTGGAATGAAAGTGACCATGTCATGTTTTGCCTTCACCTCTTTTTGTGCAAAATTACTAGGAAACACCATTGAGTTAAATGAACTTCGAGCAAAGAACAAAGGGAAAATAAAAATAAATAAGAACTCTTTTAAAAATCTGAATGTCAAAATAAACTACAAATAAACACGAACTCTAAATAAATGTGAACCCTAAATTGAAAATCAAGCTAAAATCAAATTACAACAAGCGACTAAAACAAATTCCTGAATCTGAAATCCCCAGCCTTCAGCTATTCTCAAATCTCTTTTTGACTCTCCATATTTCCTTCCCTCTTTTGAGAAGGTCAACTGAATCTACTGACACAGAACTACGAAAATTTTTTATTTGGTTCTGATGGCGTGGATTCATATCCTTCGCCAAATACTCAGACTTCGATCGATCCTCGTGGGATGTGAAACACTTTCACGTCTCATTCCAAATCTTCCACTAAACTCAAATCTCCACAGCAAATTTCAATCCTTTAAACCTTCGAGACTGGAACCAGATTCCAGTTCTCTTTAAACCTTTGATACTGGAACAAGATTCCAGTTCTCATTAAACCTTCGAGGCTGGAACCAAATTTTAGTTCTCTTTAAACCTTCGAGACTGGAACCAAAGTCTAGTTCTCTTTAAACCTTCGAGACTGGAACCAGATTCCAGAGACTGCAACCAGATTCCAGTTCTCTTTAAACCTTTGAGACTGGAACCAGGTTCTAGTTCTCTTTACCTTCGAGACTGGAACCAGATTCCAGTTCTCTTTAAACCTTCGAGACTGGAACCAGATTCCAGTTCTCTTTAAACCAGATTCCATTTAACCCACTTTTACCAAAACTCCCAATTTGACCCATTTTTAACCCAAATAGACCCAATGTCAAACCAAATCAACCCAATTGACCTCAATTTTGATCTAATTCAATTCTAAACTTCAATTAAATATCCCCAATATCAATTTAAACCAAATCCAAGCCCAATTTGAATGACATTTGGATCCAATTTCAATTTAAAGCCTAAGTCCCAATTTTGGACTATGACCTAAACCTAGCCCAAACCAACCCAATTCAACTCCAACTAACCCCAAATATTTTCCTAAACCTTCCTATTATCCCCACAAACAAAAAAAAAACTAGATTTACCCCAAATTTGAACATAAACTCCACCCAAACCTAACCCAAAACCAAAATCCCCATTTTGGCCTAAACCCACCATAAACCCAAATGGACCCAAATCTCTAAATCAAAGCCCAACCAAAGTTGAAAACTCTTTGTGACACTCCCATAAACATTTCTCAACATTAATTTTACATCAAATACAACTTTAGCCCAACCTTAGCCCATGTTAGCCAAATTTGACCCACTTTGGCCCCTTTACTAAAAAAAGCCCAAATTAAATCCAATTCCACTCTAAATGATACCAAATCTTTTCTAAAATGTTCATGACACATCCCTAAACTAAACCCAAAATTTTTTTGGCTCAATCCTTCACAAAATTTTCATCCACCAATTTGTTTTCAAACCTAAAGGCCCACTTTCCTAAACCATTCTAAAAGCCCATTTTCACCAAATCCAAAAGCCCAAAATTGGCTCAAAAGCCCACGTGGCAATTTCTTTTCATCATACCTTTAATTGATATCACCCCTAAGTTTCAAAATCATCATTAAACTATTCCAAATTAAGCTTCATCCAAATTTCCACCAAAATGCCAAAATTCATAAAATCCTCTTTCATGAAATTGACCAAATCTTCTCCCAAGCTAAATGAAGACATGGAGCCATGCATAAGCCATATGAGAGCCATGGGAGTCACTTTACACCTCACCATGTCATTTATGGCAAATGGAGGGGATTCTTTCCTAATCCTTCATTAAGCCCTTTTAACCATATTCATGTCACACTCTAAACCAAGCTTAGCCACCTCACCATGGAAAGAGACCTCACCACTCTCTCTTGGCTGACCCAAATGATTCCTCCCAGCCCAAAATCAGACCTTGGTGGGTGCACCAAGCCCACTTCCATGGGTTGACCAAACCAAGTCCAAAAGAGCCCCATCACCATTCCATTTTGAATCAAGCCTTAGACACATGGCCAACCTCCATTGCTTGCACCAAATTCAAGCCCTAACCTCCCTGACCCTGAGGGTGACCCATGCCTGGCCGGCCAGCCACCACAGTCACCAGAAAACACTAGGCCGAGAGCACCCATTTGATTTAAAAAAATTCAAACTCACTAGCTGAGCTGTCCCAACTCAATTGGACTCCATGGCTGTTCTTCCCTTGACCAAGGCAGTTGATCCCAAGCCCTAACTCTCCCTGGGACGCACTCCAGCCATGTCTATTTAAACCCACCACCTTCTCGGCCAAACAAGGTGATGAACCAGACCAAAAAAAACTCTGCCGAAATAGCTCCAGAACCTTCTCCTAGCCCAGAGCAATTGATCCCCACTGTTCTCCTGCCCTAAACCCCATTGATTGAGCTCAATTTTGGAGCTCAATTCTCAGCCGAGAACGAGGACATCTCTGAGAACTCCACCAAAATAAAATTAAACTCACCCACACCTGCACAGGACCAAGAGAAGGAGTTCCTCAATGGAAGCCCCCTCACTAGGCTAGCCATTCTCTCTATCGGCCAAGCTTTGAAATCGGGCTTGGTGGAAGTTGTACCTAGGAAATTCCCCAGAGCTAGAGACTTCATCTAGAGCTTCCTTGGGTGCAATTAAAGGTGCCACAACTCTCTGATTGATGCTTCACTTCTCAGATCCAAGGTATAGACCTCTCCTTTCTTTCGAGCTTCCAGAGATTCTCTATTTTCATTGGCTTAATTTCATAGTATGTAAACAGTATGGATGTGTTCGTCTCCTCAAGATGAATCCATAGAACATAAGAACACAAAAATCCATTGAGAAATGAGAGAGTTCTTAGGGTTTTAGTGTGGACGGGCACGGGTGCACACCAGTCATAGACAATGACCAGGCACCGTCTGATCGCGCGTGTATCAGTTTAATGGCTCGGATTGCATTGGATCAGAGGAAGGAGCGGGACCGCGGGACGCGTGGCGGCTGACTCAGATGGCAGCGTCAAATAGGAGCGCACCGCGTGGTATTTCGATCCGCCTTAGGTTGACGCGGCGTTGAGTTGGATAAGTAGATAAATAGGATTTTTTTCTATTTATTTAAATACCCAGAACTTAGAAAATCCATATATTTATGTAGAAAAATCACAAAAATAAACTAAAAATACCCTCTTGCTCAGTGAACAGAGGAGAATAATGTGGAAAATAAATCAAGTTATTTTGATGAGTATTTTATTTTTAATTAATTATTTACTCATTTCAGTATTTTGATTCTCCATTTGCATAGACAATTCCCCATGGCATGACCATAGGCTTTTGAAGCCTCTAATCTTGGGAACATTCCCTGAATTTTTCAAGGTCAAAGGCTATCTCTATGGCAAGTTATGTATTTTTCAAGTTTATGTAACTATTTTTGGTAATTTAATCCCATTAATTATCATATTTCTCAGAAAATTCTAGGAAAATTTGGAGAAGTTTCTTAGGACCAAAGGAATCTAGGATAATTATATTTTGAGTTAATTCAGCAAGAATAACCCTAATTGGCCTAATTATTCAAAAATAAACTTTAATTAATTAGGGTTAACCACACATCAAAAGAACTTGAAAATAATTCTCTACTGATCTTTAGGATCAGAGGGACCTCACATACAAATTTGGAATCAATTGGAAATGTCCAACCCCACTAAATGGATTAATTAAGTTACATGACCAAAATTAAACTTTAAAAATTCATAACTCCAAAAATACACTTTAAAAATTCACCAAATTGGTTTTGGGGCCTCTCTGATATCAGAGAAGTCTTAGAAAATTAAAATTAAAATTTTCTAAAAATCTTCATTTTTCACCATATTTTAATATTTTAAATAATTAAAAAAATAAAAATCCCAAAAATATTAAAAATCATAAAAATATCATATTTTAACTCCTAATCACTTAGGAGCAAACCAAATATTTTTCCCAAGTCTCAAAGTAAAGATATTGAATTTTAAATGCTTAAAACAATTTTTGAATTAAAAAATGAATTTTCCAACCTTTCCACTAAATTAATTCTAATAAATCAAAGAAAAATCAGAAAATTATAAAATGTATTTCTCTGAATTCCTTGAGGTCAGAGAGAATTAAGAAAAATATAAAACTTAATTTTCAACCTTTATTTTATTTTATAATTAATTAACACTTCAAAACTCAAAATAATTATAATAAATAAACTGTAACTTAAAAAATATCCAAAATTGGTCCAAGTGGTCCCCTGGTCATTAGGAACATCCCCTAATTTTCTTAAGGATAGAAACACTTCCTTGGTCATGTTGTTGAATTTCCATTGAAAATCCCTTTTTTTCACAAAAATAATTATATAAATTAAATCAAATTCAGAAAAATCACATTTTTGCTCTAATGTCTTAATTGACATATGAGTGAAGTGACATAAAAATTTAAAGTTCATTTGAGCTTAATTTGATGAGTTATGAAATAAATAAGCCTAAAGGGGCATAAAGGTAATTAAAGGATTTTAACCCTAATTAATATTTAGGTTTAATCAAGGGGAGGGTAAAATATCTGATTTTAAAATTTTCATTAGAAGATTGAAACTTAGAGAATTAAAGGGTAGAAACCCATTAATCATCTTGAAAATATTTAAAGTAAACCTTCATTAATTAAATAATTTGAATTTCGGAAGAATAAATTAAGATTTGGATTATGAAAATGCGGATATAATTTAGAGAGACTATAATAACTTAAACTAAAATCTCTAAATAAATCACTCTAATAATATTTAACTTTTAATTAAATTCAAAGTGATAATTGAAATTAATAATTAAATAATTAAAAGGAAAGTGAACCTTAATTAAATTAAAACTTAAAACATTAAATAATTTGATAATTAAATTGAAATGAATTTATAACAACAAAAAAATTATTAATTTCAAAAATCACTTGAAAACAAACTTAAAGCAAATTTGAAACATTAAAAATTAATTTCATAAAAATAAATTCTTAATTAAAAAAAATAAAAAATAGTCAAACCAATTAAAAGTTAATTGAGAGTATTGCAATTAAATTAAAATTAAATCATTAAAGTCTAAATTAAATAATTTAAACTCCTCTTTCAATTCAAATGGTTTAAAACACTTAAGAATAAAACAACTTGAGCACTATTCCAAACTTAAATCATTAAAATTTTATAACTAAATTAAACCACTTTAAATCACCAATTACAATTTTAAATCATTAAAATATTTAATAAATTAATTTGCCCTTAAAGGTTTTCATTCTTATAACTCTTAAGTATAGCATCAAGTGAAATGTCACTTTACTTATAGGATAATCAAACATCCTAATTCACTGAGCAAGAAATTAAACTAAATTTTGGGATGATTAATTCACCTGTGCAATAAAACTCATTTGGACTCAAAAAATAATCCCAAAAATATTGAAAAGATGTTCAGGACTCGTCCTAAACACTTCCTCAATATGATGGGATGTTTTAGAAGAACAATTGAATTTAATTATTCTTTGATAAAGAAAATCATCCTTAAACAAAATACAAGAACCTAGACGTCATAGGAGATGACTAATAATAGGATTAGGACTTTGGTAGACAACCAAAACCTTTCCCTTAGCTTTACCTAGGTACTTGTCATAAATATTTAAATGTCTTAACATGTGTTTTAAGTGCAACTTGGAATGACGAGAAGTCCCTCCGGGTACGCTTTTATTTTATTGCAATTTACTTTATTGCAATTTATTTATATAAGCTGTACTTTACTCTTCTTGCATGATAAACAAGATTGTTGCATTAAAACTAAAACCTTTAGGATAGCCACAAAACTGAAACCTAAAATTAAATTAAAAGTCACAACAAGATAAAATTTACCGCCACAACATTCAAAAGATAAAACAACTCAAAATTTAATCATAAACAGAACACAAAACTACAATTGCAATTAAATTAAAATGACTCATTGGATGATCGGGAATACCTCGAATGATGTAACCTACCTGTTGCTAATGGGATTTCCCATGGTCTAAATGAAAGTGTGGAACTCATTCAGTTGAGTTTAGCAAATTCATCTGGACTAAGTGAATCTGATAAAAATAACGCTGCCGGAATGATGGAAATGTGGGATCTTAACCGGTGTTGTTATAATCAACTTTAAGATTCCCCTAATAAAACACTAAAGACATTTGGACTTTAAAACTTTTCTAAACCAAAACACTTCTCTCATCCCCTGATTTTCACCTTCTAAAACTAAAACTCTGCAATAATAAGGAGCTCGGAGCACGGTGGGCAGCACGGCCATCTTCGTCAGCAAAACTTGTGTCTACTTCAGCAAAACCTTTTCCTAGTTTTAAATAACCAAGTCATAGGATTTCGAGGTAGTTTGCCTAGTACAACATAAATCCTCAACTTTTTGTTAGGCATTTGCATAATCATATTATGTAAATTAAGCCCTAACCGGTCTTAGAATTCCGAGGTAGTTGTTTGGTATGACATAAACCCTCACATCTTCGAGGCTATTTGTATGATCATGTCATACGAATATAAGTCTTAATTAATTAAAATTAGCAAGATTGGAATATTAAATAAACTCTTAAATTGAAGCCAAACAATAGGATAGTTTGAGAAGTTTCCAAGATTCTTCTTGGATCCTCAACTTCTCCTACTTTTCTTCCTTTGGACTCCTGAAATTAACTGTCCCAAATTTGAGTCATTCCCTATTGAAACTTCCAAAACTCAATCCTTTGAAACTTTAAACTTTGAAACTCTTGAGAGAAAAATCACTTATCATTATTGAGAGTTTTCTTAAATGATTCCCATCATTTAAGATGTAATTAACTATAGGGGCTTGCCCTTATAGGGAACTTTAAGAACCAAGGCAATATAAACCCTGCTTAATTCCTTCATATTAAGCAGGAGAACTTGTCGGCTTATAAAAATTGGTTCACAGACCAAATGGATGTCACAAATCTTTTAGTTTATTTAATCGAGCCCTATCATCAAGTAGTGTGTCTATTCTTCGGGATAGATACACGGTTTGTGGTGTGGTGCTCGTTTATATAAACTATTAGGAATGTGAGATCTGTTTGATTTCATATCTTAAACTTTTCAAACTTAAAATTATTTTCAAAATCAAATACTACTTTTTCAAATTATATATATTTAAATTAAATTTAAAATATGAAAATTCGCCGACAATTTCTGTAGGTGACCCTTTAACAAAACACAAACCTAAAAATATGTTGATAATAGCTTGATGATGTGTAATGTTTAGTGTTATGTGTATGTGTCTGAAACTTAAATTTTATATATGAAAGTGATGTTTTCTGTTGTTTGTGTTAAAAAAATATCATTTTTCATGGCTTTAACATGTTATTCAATGCTTTATTAGACTAATTAGACGTCGAAGCGGACTTGAAAAGACCAAAATTGCAAATGAAGGTCGGAAGACAAGTTTTTGAACTGGCGCCGAACAACACTATCACCAGCGCTGGACCATGCCAAAAGACAGAGAGATTGGCCATTATAGCAAAAAAATGCGCCGAACGGCGTTGCCGCTAGCATCGGACAGCACTTGACCGGGAAAAAAGGCCTGAAACTCTAAATTTTTGCGATTTAACCATGGGACACGCCATTTTTGCCCAAACCATTGTCTTCTACCTCCAGCCATGGCCGATTTTTGCACCTAGGGCTCACTAGCATTTGGATTTGAAGCGATTTCGTGGCTGTAAATATTTGGATTTCATCTTCTCTTGGTAAGAGCTACACTTTAACTTAAATTTTTTTGATTTTGACCATGGAAATCTCTTACATTAGGAAGATTTGAAATTTTAAAGTTTTTAAAGAAACTTTAGAGATTGTTCATGGATTTTGAGTTCTTATCTTTTTAAATTTAACTTGGAGTCCATTACATTACAAATTTAAAATTGATTTGGATAAATTTGGTATTTTTAGATAAATGGCTCCAAGAATTTCAAAGGGGAAGAGGAAATTAGAGTTTGATGAAAATAAATTTGTGAATTTCGAGGCTTATTCCCAATATAGTACATTTCCTAGCAATAAGAAGTGTATTCAAGATAGAGCCTTTGAAAATCTTAGAGGTGTGGTTGAAGAACTGATTACGAATCGTCAATGGGAAATTTTATCTTGTTTTACTTCTGAAGAAATTCTAGGGATTTTCAGGGAATTTTATGCTATTCTTTTCTATTCTGAATGTGAATATATTTTGGTTTGAGGCCAAATGGTTGAATTCACCCCTGCCAACATAAATGCATTTTATCAGTTGAGAGCACTCTACCATTGTGAATATGAAAATTTTTCTATCACGAATGAAGCATTGGATGAGATTATAAACTTTTTGACTGACGCAAAAAGGGGAATGGAAAGTTAAACAGAGAAAGAAAGTTAATTTCCTCCTTTCTACTTTGAATCATGTTTTGAAAGCCTAGCATTATTTTATTTCTGCAAGACTTTTGTCTACCAACAATCCCAGTGAGGTTACTGTTGATAGAGCTGTTCTGAATTACTATATTCAGAGCATGAAGAATATAAATATTGGGACTATTATTCATAAAAGTATTTGGACAAATTCAAAAGGAGAGACTACAGGTGGACTGAGGACACCCCAGCCTGATTCATACTTTATGTATTCAGTCACGAATAGCAGTTGAAGATAATGATGAGGTGATCCAACCCCTGAAGACATTTACTAAACTAAATTTGAAAACATATGCAGCCCATGTGAGTTGGAAGTGGAGTAAGAAAGTTGATGAGCCTTCTTCTAGTCATGATAGACCATCTACATCTAGGGAGCCTACTCTGCATGATGTTATGGATCAATTGGAAAGGATGAACACCAGAGTATAGGGACTAGAAGGAACAAGATAAATGATGATTATCAAGTGTGGTGGAGAGAGTATAAGATAGCTTATCATGACACACAGATCAGATTTTTCAGGGGAAATACTAGTGCTATATTTCCTACTTACTATGAGTATACTCCATACCAGTCTGAAGAACTTGATGATGGTGGAGCTCCTGCAGAAGATGATTGTAATTTTAGTTTTATTTTTCATTATACTTTGTTATGTATTTGTGTTGTATATGTGATGTATTTGAGACTCTTTATGATTAGTATCTGTGATGTAATGTGTATTTGGTTGTGCTTGTAGTAGAATTTATGTTGATTTGTGATGTATGTGATGTTAAAGTAGAGTTTTTATGTATTTGGTTTGTTAGTTTAATTTGTAATAGTAACAGTTGGATGTTAATGTTGTGTGCATAGTTTATGTTTCATGTTTTTAAACTTCTTCTCTTATAAATTTCTAACCCATATTTGTGTATAGAAATTCTCTTAATTATTTTAGGCCTACCTTTTTGCTTTATAAAGAAAAACCTACTTAAACTCAAAGGTATGAAAAGCCCAACATATTGAGGTATGAGTTATATGTTTATATCTTTTCTTTCTTCCTATATAAATTGTATTGATATTCAAAAATCTAAGTTTAGGGGAGGGAAATAATTAACTATTAATTATTCTCATTTAAAAATATTTTCAAAATTATTAATATGATTTCCTGTAATTGATCAGATAACTGTATTTTGATTTTATTTAAGTATTTTGTAAAGTTGAATGAAAGTATTTGGTAATGAAAAGTAATTTTGTATGCTAAGATATTTGGTATAAGAGAATAGGACTATAGTCAACTATTTAAAGTAAGAAAAATTGTATGTTTGTAATATTAAGAATCTTAAAACTTTATGTGATAGGAAAGGATAGAGACTCTATGTTGAATCATTAATAAGCTAAAGAAATGCCTACAAGGTAAAGGATGTAGTAAGTTTCAAATTTAGGGTGAGAAGGGTGAACTTCAAAATCATTAAAGGCTATCCAGATACAATAATCCTCACTTGAAAAAAAGAAAATGAAAATATAAGAAAAGAAAAGAAAAGAAAAGCAATAGAAAAAGAAAAAGAAAAGAAAAGTGAGAAAAAGCTTGAGGAGATGCCTATCAAAAATTGGCTTCACTTGGACCTACCTAAAGGGAAAAACTTAATTACTTTCCTGAACTTATATGTGTGGATTAGCATATTTACTAGTAGTATCCTCATAAACTTCTTTTTATGTAATTCTTTTAAGTGCCTTAATAGGACAATCTACAGTCATTTTTTAAATGAATAGAAGGCTAGAAGTCTTAGACTTGATTACTAGATAATCTTACTCTTGCTGAATTTACTTGAATTATCCTAAGATCTTTCTAAAAATCTTACTATTATAGTTATCTAAATCAAAATTATGGTATTCTAGTAAGAAAGTTCATTGCAGTGGATTATTATTTTATGTATTAACTAAAATTACTTGAGCACAAGTAATAGTTAAGTTTGGGGGATCTTGATCCATTGAAAAATTGATAACTTTTTACTATCCATTTCATACCTGTTTTTGATAATATTGCACTTTAAAGAAAGGTATTTTTCATGATTTCATGCACGTACAATTATTTAGGCCTTTGGAGAAAAAGGAAGCGAAAAGGAGTAAATTTAGAGCAAAAAGGGGCAAAAGTGCATTTTATTGAACTAGCACCGAACGGTGCTGTCACCAGCGCCGGGCCGTGATCTATAAAAAAATACCTATGTCTTTATGTCTTAATTCTTATTAATTTCTAAGTATATTATGCTTTAATGAAAGGTATTTTTTGTATTTTTGGATGTAGGTAATGTAAAAAGGTCTAAGAAGGAAAAAGGAGCAAAAATGGAGCAAAATACCAAAAGTATAAAAAAATATGGCCTGGCGCCAGAAACTGGCGCCTAGGCGCCAGACTCGATACGAAAACTGTCAAGTTTTTGACAACTTTTGATCAGTTATTTTGACGGAGTGAGCGGTTATTGGAAATTCTAGAAGGCTGGCAGTTGTTCCTTAATAATAGGACATGTGATACATTGCATTTGGACGCTCCAAAACGGTTTTAATCACGAAGAGGTGCGAGCCAAAGTGAAGAGGTGCGAAGAACTGGAAGCGGTGTCCGGCACCTAGGCGCCGGATTCGGGTGCCTAGGCGCCAGAGCAACCTTCTAGAAGATTCATTAAATGTGGACATGTTTTGAAGAGGTGCCTCAAGGAAACTCTTGAAGCCTATAAATAGTGGTCCAATTCTTCAGAAAACGTGCCCCTCCCATTGTACCCCTTTCTCTTATCTACTTTAAGATCTCTCATCCTTAGAGAGAGAATTAGAGAGAGAAATTTAGGGCCACTTTTGTTTAGTTTAGTGAGTTTATTTTCAAGTTATTGCATATGGAGTTCATTACACTGTGGAGTCAGTAGGAATCAGAAGATCTGTAGAAGAAATATTTGAGATAAGTATATTTTTACATTTGATTCAAAGTTTAATTATCATTTTTTGTTATTTATTTTCAATGTGTTCTGAGTAGTTAGTTACTTTCTTACTTTAATTATGAAGAGATAGATAAGATAATATAAAGATTTGATGGAGAATTAAAATTTAAAATATTTTTAAAACATTGTGATGACATTAATACCTGATCTTACTTTACTTTTAAATTGGCCGTTTGAATTGTTAAAACCTGTTGAAGAGTTTAAAAACCTTGTAGGAGAAGAATTCTTAACTTGTAAATGTCACATGAATCCTTGGTAGTCGAAGGCCATGTGCGGGCTATTCATGGTGAAGTGCAAATAAATAGTAAGATAATATTTAAAGGGCGTAGAATTGACAAGTTCTTAGAGTGACAGACTAAATTCTTATAATTTGATTTATAGACTAGGAAAGGGTCACTAGTAGGGCTGACCATAGCCACCCTTGGACATCTAGAAGTGTGAGCCTAGATTAACCTATTCTACTAACAATACATCCGGACCTATTTTGTAAATTAGTCAATGTTCTTTGCACCTGGATCAAAGGGTAAAGAATAGGAATGCTTCTATTCTGGCACAATACCATAAATTAAATTCTCCAATGAATATTAAATTATCTTAAAAATCTTAGATTAATTGAAGGAAAGAAAGTTGTTTATTTTATATAGAGTTTATAAAATCATTTTCTTATTATTATTTTCTTTAAATTGCATCTAGTAAATTAATAGTAATTTATAATCAAAATAAAAATATTTTTACTATTATATTTCGCTTCGCTTTATAGAAAATTTATTTCTATAAATCTTCCCTGTGGGATCAATGCTGGGGTCTTTGTTTAAAAACTCTATATTACTTGAAACGATATGTATATTTGCGTAGTACCCCTAGTGTGTAAAAATATTACTTATATAATATAAATTTTATACACTAGCCGCTATTTATAAATCGAGTCAAAGCTTTTTGGCTATCTTTTGAAAGGAAACATTACTGCGTTAAGCGCGGCGGTCTGGTCAAGTTTTTGGCGCCGTTGCTGGGGAAGAAATCAAAGGAAGAAAGAAATAAAATAGTTAAATTTTATTGCTTGTTTTATGCGAAGATTTGGTTCGAAGGATTAATACCTTTAGATTCTGAATTGTAAAGAACAATTAGAAAAATTAAAAAGGGAAAACAAATTCAAAAATTTCAACAAATGGCTACTTTACAAAATCCAATTGAACTTAATGATCAAAATGTTTATAAACTATTAAGGGATTATGCTAACCCTACAGTTGATGAACTTCATAGTAATATTCAAATACCCACTGTAGATGCTAATACTTTTGAACTTAAACCGTCTATTATTCAAATGGTGCAAAACAATCAATTTGGTGGATCACCAAATGAGGATCCAAATTTACATCTTGTTAGTTTTTTAGAACTTTGTGCTACCTTTAAATATAACAATGTTTCGATGATGCTATTAGACTTAGACTCTTTCCTTTTTCTTTAAGAGATAAAGCAAAGATGTGATTAAACTCATTAGCGACCGGATCTATTAAAACATGAGCTGAAATGGCACAAAAATTCCTTGCTAAATATTTTCCTCCTTCTAAAACTCGCTAAATTAAGAAATGATATTACTTCATTTAGTCAATTTGACGGGGAGACAATATATGAAACTCGGGAAAGATTTAAAGAACTATTAAGAAAATGTCCTCATCATGCTTTACCCGATTGGTTGATTATTCAAACATTTTATAATGGATTAATTGGATCTTTAAAATCAATTATTGATGTCCGTCATTGGAGGTTCTTTAATGTCTAAATCATTCGAAGAAGCTTACACTTTAATCGAAGAAATGGCTAATAATAATTTTCAATGGCCTTCCGAAAGGATTAACCCTAAAAAGATGGCCAGTATTCAAGATAATGAAGCCTTTTCTATCTTAGCTTCACAAGTTGCAGCAATGTCTAAGAAATTAGATAATTTTGCAATTAATATTTCGCATAATAACTCGCTAATATTAAAGATTCTCAAACTATTGAAACTTTACAAGCTATTGCAAGTAAAAATAATCCTTATTCAAATTATTATAATCCCGGGTGGAAAAATCATCCTAATTTTAATCGGAATAATTCACAACAACAATGGGGTAATAATCAATCTCATCCCACCGGAAATTGGAATAATCAAGTTAATTCAAATTATAAACCTCCCGGATTTAATAATCAACGAAAAAGTTATCAATAGAAGAATTAATTATGTAAATGAATAATCAATTACAAAATCAAAATACCGCTATTCGTGATATTGAAAATCAAATGGGGCAAATTGCTACTTTAATTAATAACGGACTCGTAGGAACACTTCCTAGTAATGTTGAAATCAATCCAAAGGAAACTGGAAAAGAACATGAACAAGTTAAAGATGTGCAACTTAGAAGTGAAAAGGAATTAAAAGAAAGATTGCAGAATGAAATTGAAAAAGAGATTGAGGTTGAAGAGATTAAAAAACCTAAAGAAACTTTCTCTCCTAGTCAAGATCAGATTGTTATACCTGTTAATGTGGAAGTTGAAAAACTACCACCACCTTTTCCTCAAAAACTTAAACAGCAGAAACTTGATCATCAATTTTCTAAGTTCTTTGAAATTTTTAAGAAACTTACTATTAACATACCTTTTTCTGAAGCTTTGGAACAAATGCCAACTTACGCAAAATTTATGAAGGATATTTTAAGCAAAAAATGAAAATTTGAAACTTTTAAGCCGTTGCATTAAGTGAAGAATGCAGAGGCAATAATTCAAAAGAAATTACCTGAAAAGCTTAAGGATCCTGGAAGTTTCACTATACCCCGTGCTATTGGAGAAAAATTTTGCGGAAAAGCTTTATGTGATTTAGGAGCAAGTATTAATCTCATGTCATTTTCTATCTATCGAAGATTGGATTTAGGAGATATTACTCCCACCACTGTAACTCTTCAGTTAGCTAATAAATCTATCACTTATCCTAAAGGAGTTATAGAGGATGTCCTTGTTAAAGTGGATAAATTTATCTTCCCTGTAGATTTCATAGTACTTGATATGGAAGAAGATAAAGAGATACATATTATTTTAGGAAGACCTTTTCTAGCTACCGGACGAGCTATGACTGATGTGCAAAAAGGAGAATTAACCATGAGAGACAATGATCAAGAAATTAAATTTAATGTTCTTAAATCAATGAAGAACCCTGATAAAGAGAAATGCTATCGAATGGCTATAATTGATTATTTAATTGAAAAACATTATCAAGAAAAATGTAGTTATTTCTGAAGAAAAATTTGAATTTTTAACTAATGAAGATGAAATAGTAGAAGAAGAAGAGACTCATTTTATTAAAGATAATTGGGAAACTTTAGACATAACTCAAAATGATATACTTTTACCCTCAATTAAAAAACACCTGAACTGGAATTAAAAATGTTACCTTCCCATTTAAAATATGCTTTTCTTGGAAATTCTTTAACTTTACTTATTATTTCTTCTGAACTGAGTAAGATCAAGAAGAAAAATTACTAGGTGTGTTAAAGAATTATAAGAAAGCTTTTGGTTGGACTATTGCTGATATAAAAGGAATAAGCCCTTCCATTTGCATGCATAGAATTTTAATGGAAGAAAATTTTAAACCTACTATAGAATCGCAAAGAAGATTAAATCATATTATGAAAGAGGTTGTTAAAAAAGAAATTATTAAGTGGTTAGATGCTGGTATTATTTATCTTGTTTCGGATAGTCAATGGGTAAGTCCTATTCATTGTGTTCCGAAGAAAGGAGGAGTAACTGTCATTGTTAATGATAAAAATGAACTTATTCCTACAAGACAAGTTACTGGATGGTGAATTTGTATTGACTATAGGAAACTAAATAAAGCCACTAGAAAGGATCATTTTCCTTTACCTTTCTTGGATCAAATACTCGATAAATTAGTTGGACACTCATATTTCGTTATCCGGATGGATATTCGGTTATCATCAATTACTTATTGCTCCCGAGGACCAAGAAAAGACAACATTTACAAGTCCTTATGGAACATTTGCTTTTAGAAGAATGCCTTTTGGCTTATGTAATGCACCTGCAACTTTTCAAAGATTTATGATGTCAATATTTTGTGATTTGATTGACAAAGGAATTGAAATATTCATGGATGATTTTTCAGTCTTTGGAACTTCTTTAGAATCTTGTTTGGAAAACATAGCCAAAGTTTTGAAAAGATACGAAGAAACAAATTTAGTTCTTAACTGGGAAAAATGTCAATTCATGGTCACAGAAGGCATTGTACTTGGACACGAAGTATCACGAAAAGGGATGGAAGTAGATCAAGCAAAAATGAAAATTATTGCTGAATTGCAACCACCTACTACTGTTAATGATGTGAGAAGTTTTCTCGGTCATGCTGGATTTTATAGAAGATATATAATGGATTTTTCTAAAATTGCTAAACCTCTTTGGCATTTATTAGAAAAAGATGCACAATTTGAATTTAATGACGAATGTATTAATTCTTTTAATATTCTAAAAGAAAAATTAATAACTGCACCTATCATTGTTGCACTCGATCGGAATAAATGTTTTGAATTAATGTGTGATGCAAGTGATTTTGCATTTAGAGTCGTATTAGGACAAAAATATGAGAAAGTTTTCAAAGTTGTATATTATGCTAGTAAAACTCTCACCGAAACACAAAGAAATTACACTACCACCGAGAAAGAGCTTCTAGCTATAGTATATGCCTTCGATAAATTTAGACCTTATCTTCTTGGTACTAAATGCATAGTTCATACTGATCATTCTGTTATTAAATATCTAATATCTAAGAAGGATTCTAAACCTAGACTTATAAGATGGGTTTTACTTCTACAAGAATTTGATTTTCAAATAGTAGATAGAAAAGGAACTGAAAACCAAATTGTTGATCATTTGTCTAGAATTAAAAATGATATTATTTCGGAAGAAAATATAAATGAGAAATTCCCTGATGAATCTTTATATGTTATTCAAAGATACAAAACACCGTGGTATGCTGATATTGTTAATTATTTAGTTAGCATTATTTTACCTTATGACTTGGATAACAAATTTATTAAAAAATTTAAATATGATGCTAAATCTTATATTTGGGAAGAACCTCATTTATTTAAAATTGGTAAAGATTCTATGATTCGAAGATGTGTACCTTATGAGGAAACTTTTGCTATTATTCAAAAATGTCATGATTCCGATTTTGGAGGACACTTTGGCATAGATAAAACCGCATTTAAAATTTTAAATTTTGGATTTTATTGGCCTACCTTATTTAAAGATGTGAGACAATATGTGAAAACATGTGATCGATGTTAAAGGATGGGAAATATATCTAGGAAAGATGAAATGTGTTCCATCATCTGGAAAAATTTATATTTTATTAGCAGTTGATTATGTTTCAAAATAGATTGAAGCTATTGCTTTACCAAACTGTGATTCCAAAAGTGTTTCAAAATTCTTAAAGAAAATGATATTTTCAAGATTTGGAATGCCTAAGTTAATTATCACTTATGGTGGAAGTCATTTCAAGAATATAAGAATTCAATCATTACTTCAAAAATTTGGAATCAAACATAGAATTGCAACTGCTTATCACCATCAAACTAGTGGAATGGCTGAAGTATCAAAAAGAGAAATTAAAAGAATTTTAGAAAAGACTGTTAATCCTAAAAGAACTGATTGGGTTGATAGACTTGATTCTCGCATTATGGGCTTATAGAACGAGCTTATAAGACACCAATCGGAATGTCACCTTACCGGTTAATTTATGGTAAACATTGTCACTTACTCCGTAGAACTTGAACATAAAGGTTATTGGGCGATAAAGGAGTTTAATTTTAATTTGAATAAAGCAGGAGAAAAATGATTATTGCAATTAAATGAGATGGAAGAAATTAGAAACGAATCATATGAAAATGCGAGGATTTATAAAGAGAAAATGAAGATGTTGCATGATAAGAAAATTTCAGGAAAAATTTTTGAGCCTAGACAAAAAGTCTTACTGTTTAATTCCTGTTTAAGACTTTTTCTTGGAAAATTAAGATCTAAATGGATTGGACCTTATTTTGTTGAGAAAGTATACCATTATGGAGCTGTGGATATTAAAGATCCCAAAACTGGAAAAATTTTTAAAGTAAGTGGATTAAGATTGAAACCTTATTTGGGAGATATTAAGAAGATTTATAAAGAGGCTTATGAATTGAGTCAACCTGATTAAAGATTTACATAAGTCCGTCGACGACGTTAAACCAAGCGCTTTGTGGGAGGCAACCCATAATTATCTTGTGTTTTTGTGTTTTAATGTATGGTTATGCCTCGATCTCGATTAATTTTATATTACTTTAGAAAAATTTGATGCTCATAAGTCTTGGTCGACTTAGCCGAAAATTATTTTGAGGTATGTAAGATTTTAAAATAGGATCACTCTATTTTAAATATGAGTAAAAAGGAGATCAAGTTAACCTTCATTATGATAGTTTACAATGTGATTATTGAGTCTAAATTACTCTTACCAGTATAATTTACTTATCTTGGAGAATGAAATTTTGAAAATTTGACGATTAGGCGAAACGGAGTTGAACATAGTTCCAGCTCCTAGGAGCCAGAATTTGGCGCCTAAGCGCCAAAATCAACTATGTATCAATAGGTCTGGCGCCTAGGCGCCAGATTCGGTTCTTAAGCGCCACGGTTACGGGGTCGTGTAAAAACAAAAAATTTTCAGTTTTTCACACGATTTTCCCCTTTAAATCTACCCATCTTCTTCCCTAACCATCAAACAATCAAAATTACGTCCCTTACATTTCATTCTTGAGAGATTTGAGAAATTTTTGAAGAAATGGAAAGGAGAAATCATGGAGAAGAGGCTAGGGACAAGGTCTTAAGGGATCCTCAACCCTAATTCAATGGTTTCATCGCTGTAAGTTTAGAGAAAATTTCTAGTCATTTAGATAATTTTGAAGAAGATTTTAAAATTATTGGAGATCTCTTTCATGAGATGTTTCATCAAGTTGAACATCTAGAATGGCAAATGAAACTTCAATTTGATCATATTGCGGCTTATCAAGATGCTCAAGTTGAAATGTATGTGAAGAACAAGTGGATTGATGAAAAGACGACTACGGATTTCCCGAGAGCATTAGTCTTCTTTCCAAGTGGAATAGACAATTTCCCTTGTGAAGATTAGAATATTCTGGTAAAGAGATAGTTATTATGGTTTGTTGAGTCGTTGTATCGATTTAGAAAATCGATTGTGTTTGTTAGTATATTTGCTTTCATGTTCAATGTATGTTGTATTTGCTTTGAACTTGTTATGCTTGAGTGTGTATTAGGAACTCGAATCAAATGTAGTACTTATCCGGAATGTATTGAGTCAAAATCGAAGATATTAAATGGAAATTAGTGAGTTTGATTGAAAACCTTATGTTTGATTGGTGGATTCAATATTTAATTTTTATAAATTTTTGAAAAATGTTGTGGAAGTTAGAAACTGAAGCCCTACTCTGATATGAGTAATTGGAAGTTGAATTTATGAATTTTGGTGGAAAAATAAATTTAAAAAAAAAAATTTTGTGAAAGGCGAGTCAGGCGCCTAGGCGCCAGAATTCGGCACCTAAGCGCCAGTTCGGTCTGCTACCCGAAAATTACCATTTAAATCCCCAAAAGCCATTTTTGACGCCTAAGCTTCATCTTCTTCCCTATTTTCGCGAAATACATCCTCTAGATCCATTTTAAGGTCAAAACATCAAGGATTTGAGTGCAAAACCACTCGATTTCTTCGTCTCAAGGTCAGATCTACACTTTAAACCATTTATTTTTGATTTTCCCCATAGATTTCCCTAAGTTTCGCTAAGAACTTAAAATTTGAAAAAATATTCGATTTTTAGTTATTTCTTTGGATTTTTAAACTTATTTTAAGTTTTATAAACTTAAAGAGAGTTTAAAGATTTGATTCCTAAATTAGTTCTTGTTTTCTTTCACGTTTAGATGGCTCCAAAATCTAAGCGCGAGAAAAGACGAGAAAAATTTTGATAGCAGCAAATTTCCAACTACGGCTGCGCATTTTCGCTTCCACGAACTTGCATCGTCAAGAAAGTTCATCTTGCAACGAAGTTTTTATCATCTTGGGGAGATGATTGAAAACACTATCGTTGCGCACAACTGACAACGATTTTGTTACTTCACTGCTATTGCTGTTATCCCAGTTGTTTGAGAATTTTATGCAAATTTTCTAGATGCTGAAGATTTTGAAGTCTTTGTTAGAGGAATCGGAGTAGGATTTACTCCAGAAAGAATCAACATATTCTATGGCCTGCCACCGACCATTGAGTGTTATTATTCTGGATTATCACCATCTGAGGGAGATTCGGACATGATTATTGCTTATCTGACTAGCGGTACTGGATCTTGGAAGATCAGGAACGGAAAGAGGGTAAACTTCAAATCCTCTGAATTAAATGGTGTATCTAAAGCATGGCACTACTTTATTTCTGCAAGATTGTTACCTTCCAACCACCCGAGTGAAGTGACTAGAGATCGAGCGATCTTAAATTACCGCATTCGAAGAGGAAGCCTATTGATGTCGGAAGCATTATTTATGATTCCGTGGAGTCTATCGCGAGATCCAACACTTCGTTGGATTGGGATTTCGATCTTCGATTTATTCACTATGTGTTAGTAATGGAGTCACTATTGATATTTCGAGGAGAAGTCGAAGTCTACTAAGACAATCGGGGTGGAGAGTGTTAGTATCTATGATCGTCTTCGAGGGAAGAGATCGACCGCTCTTTCTACTTCGCACATACTTCGTGTAGACCTTCTACTTCTAGACCCTCTACTTCGCCGAGCCACCATCGATTTCGGGAATCAATGCATGATCGGCTTTTAGAACAGCAGCAGGAGTTATTTCAAACTCACTGCAGGATTGATACTATCGATAGAAAACTAGATCATTTATCTGAGTATACCCGCAGGAAGAGTAATTATGATGCTGAGTATGATGAAGCCCTAGTTAGATTTCTGAAGGGTGAACATGATGTTAGTTTTCCTACTTTTCCTAGATTCACACCATTTGTTGATCCTAAGGACGTAGAATTTTCCTTTGGTGATGAAGATGATGATGAGGCTACAGCTAGTGATTAGTTGTTATCGATTTCTTTGATGTGTAACTCTGTTAGTTTGTTTTATTTGAATTGTTTGTTAGTTTTGTATTTAATGTATGTTGACTGTTTAGTATTAGGATTATGTTGTGTTGAGACTGAATTTAGAATTAGTTTATATGTTGTTTTAGTTTAATGTTTAGTACTTAATTTTGCTCTGTTTTAATTTTGTTTCAAATTTAATATCATCATAAAATTAGCCTGCTTACCTTTCTATATACATGCTTCAATTTTATCTTAATTATTCATAAAAGCATGTTTAGAAGTTAATTTTTCTTTTTAAGATTATTTTTTTTACATACTTACTAAAAATACTTATGATTTTCTTTCTCTCATACTTTCAAATTATCATAAGTATACCAAAACTTAAGTTTGGGGGAAGGGAAAATCCATTCAAAATTAAATTTTATTTGTCCTTAAAGAGCTAATACTTTCTTAAAAATAGAAACTTTTAAACATAACTTAAGGAATGAAGAATTTATTTGAGATCACTTTTATTTTTAAAATTATAAACAATTTAGTGAAATTAACCAAAATTTTACTCACTTTGATTGATTTTAAGAATAGAATTATTTAACTTAAAGAAGAAGGAGAAAAAGAATTTTTCTATTCATGATAGAAATAATAGAATTTTAGAAATATTAAGTAATAAAAAATTATCACTTGAAAAATAAAAGATTAGAATTCTTTTTGAATTTTTATTTATGTTATAATAATTAAGTGGAGATGTATAAGTTTTGAAAATATAAGTTAAGGATAGTGAAGTTCAAAACCATTAACAGGCTATCCAGATATAGTAATCCCCTCTATAAAAAAAAAAAGAACAGAAGAAAAGAAAAAAAAAGATAAAGAGGAGAAGCTTGAGGAAATGCCTAATCAAAAATTGGCTTCACTTGAATTATCTTATAGGAAGAAAACTAATTACATACTTTACTTAATTTTTATGCATAAATATTTATTTAGAAAAGATTTTTCAAGAAGATCTTTTTCTTGTAAATAATCTATGAAAGCTTAATATAATAGACTTCTATTATTTTCAAAATGGATGAAAAGTTTGAAATCTTATGATTTGGTAGTTAAATATTCTTTAAATTCTTAAAATTAAACATAGTTAGTGAAATTGGGTTAATAATTTACTAAAGACTTTATAAAATAAAAAATTATAAGGAATCTTAAATATTTATCTTTTATTTCCAAAAGTTATATTTTATGTAGTAAAAAGAGTTACTTGAGGACAAGTAACATTTAAGTTTGGGGGATTTTGGTGCGAGCTAAAGTGAAGAGGTGTGAAGAACTGGACGTAGTGTCCGGCGCCTAGCGCCAGATTCCGGCGCCTAGGCGCCAGACCGACCTTCTAGAAGATTCATTGAATGTGGACATGTTTTGAAGAGGTGCCTCAAGGCAACTCTCGAAGCCTATAAATAGAGGTCCAATTCTTCAGAAAACGTGCCCCTCCCATTGTACCCCTTTCTCTTATCTACATTAAGATCTCTCATCCTTAGAGAGAGAATTAGTGAGAGAAATTTAGGGCCACTTTTGTTTAGTTTAGTGAGTTTATTTTCAAGTTATTGCATCTGGAGTTCATTACACTACAGAGTCAGTAGGAATCAGAAGATCTATAGAAGAAATATTTGAGATAAGTATATTTTTACATTTGATTCAAAGTTTAATTATCATTTTTTGTTATTTATTTTCAATGTGTTCTGAGTAGTTAGTTACTTTCTTACTTCAATTATGAAGAGATAGATAAGATAATATAAAGATTCGATGGAGAATTAAAATTTAAAATATTTTCAAAATATTGTGATGACATTAATACTCGATCTTACTTTACTTTTTAAATTGGCCATTTGAATTGTTAAAACCTGTTGAAGAGTTTAAAACCTTGTAGGAGAAGAACTCTTAACTTGTAAATGTCACATAAATCCTTGGGTAGTCGAAGGCCATGTGCGGGCTATTCATGGTGAAATGCAAATAAATAGGAAGATAATATTTAAAGGGCGTAGAATTGATAAGTTTTTAGAGTGACAGACTAAATTCTTATAATTTGATTTATAGACTAGGAAAGGGTCACTAGTATGGCCGACCATAGCCACCCTTGGACATCTAGAAGTGTGAACCTAGATTAACCCATTCTACTAACAATACATCCGGATCTATTTTGTAAATCAGTCAATGTTCTTTGCACCTGGATCAAAGGGTAAAGAATAGGAATGCTTCTATTTGGCACAATACCATAAATTAAATTCTCCAACTAATAGTAAATTATCTTAAAAATCTTAGATTAATTAAAGGAAAGTAAGTTGTTTATTTTATATAGAGTTTATAAAATCGTTTTCTTATTATTGTTTTCTTTAAATTTCATCTAGTAAATTAATATTTATTTATAATCAAAATAAAAATAATTTTACTATTATATTTCGCTTCAGCTTTATAGAAAATTTATTTCTATAAATCTTCCCTATGGGATCGATACTGGGGTCCTTGTTTAAAAACCCTATATTACTTGAAATGATACGTATACTTGCGTAGTACCCCTAGTGTGTAAAAATATTACTTATATAATATTAATTTTGTACACTAGCCGCTATTTATAAATCGAGTCAAAGCTTTTTGGCTATCTTTTGAAAGGAAACATTACTGCTTTAAGCGCGGCGGGCAGGGCACTATTTTCTAGAGAGATGCAACCATTTTGGCGGAATAATGCGTCGAAGGGCACCTAATCCAGCCTCAGACCGTGTCTATCCTGATTTTAAAGTAGATTCAATGTATTTGGACGGATTATGAAGGGTTGCTTGATGAACTCTTGGGAATTGGGTTTTAGCCAAATTTAAACAGTTTTGGAGCCAAGTTAGAGGAGGAGAATAAGAAAAGAGAGGAGTTTAGAGTTTTGAGAGTGTCTTTTCCTTTAGTTTAGGAAGTTTAGGTTTTGTGTTTTTCTCTTCTAAGGAGTGTGAGAGGACAGTGAAAGTGAGAGATTTCTTCTTCCTTACTTATCTAAAGAGACAATTGTGTGTTGTTGTGAAGAAAGAAGATGAGTCAAAGGAATTTCTTGAGATTCGCTTGGGTAAGAGTTTAAGATAAGTTGTCTTTACTTTACTCTATTTGTATGACATTATTTTTATATATATAATACATGTTTTTTCATCTTTTCCTCATGAGTTTTGAGTAGATTTTTTTTCTTTCTCCTTATCATGTGATGTGTTGATGTTGTGATATGGAATGATGTGTCGATTTATTATGGAGAATTTGTGATGACCTTTTCGCTTTGAACTTCATTTACTTTTTGATCTGGCCAATTGAATTGTTAAAACTTGTTGGGAAACATATTTTCTAAAAGGATTATGAGTTCCACAACAAAAGTGAAGGTAACATTCAATGTCCATGAATGAGAGATGTAGTTCATGGGGATTGAGTGCAAATAAATACGGAAATATACTTTGATGGGCATAGAATTGGAGATTTCAGAGTGACAGACCGAAATCCTCAATTTGGTCCTAATGTTTGGAAACTGAAGCGAAAGTTAACCTTTACGTGAAGGGAAGTGGGAGCTCTGGAGTGAGAGCTAGTATCCTCCTAGTTTAACTACGGATTTGGGGACAAAACTTAAGATTAGCCAATATTCTTTATACGCTGAAATATGGGTAAGGAATAGGAATGCTATATTTGGCACAATACATTTGCATCACTAATCTATGTCATAATAATCATCGCATTATTGATGAAAAGGAGGAAGACTCTTTCTTGCAACTGAACTTTATTATAAATTTAGTATTGTGTTAGTTTAACTTGCTAGAGTTTAGAACATATTTAGGTAGAAATAGTAACTACAACTGTTTGTCTTTATTTTAAGAATTAAACTTACTTGCAATTATGCTATGATTTGATAAGTGATTTCTATGCTATGCCATAAAATTGAAGCCTCTCTATGGGGTCGATATTTTAAGACTCCACTAGAGCCCTGTATTACTTGAGTGATACGTATTCTTGCATTTAGTTGTGTAACTCATTATAAAACTAAATCAATATATATATATATATATATATATATATATATATATATTTGAGTTCATAAATTTTGGCAAATTAAAAAAGTCGTACTAGCTAACATCTCATAACAAAACTTAAAACATCAAACCAAATTGGGGGCTTTAGCCTGTCACACTAAAGTCCTCTAATTCTACACCCATTAAAAAGCATATCTCCCTATTTATTTGCACTCAACTATATGGACTACAATTCTCACCCATACAATTTCATGTGATTCACTCTAATTGTTGTTTAAGACAATACCGTATTGGTTCTTACATGTTCTCACAATAAATTTTAACATCTTAATTGGCCAAATCAAGATGTAAATGAATTGCAAGGTAGTGGAATCTTCACAATGTCTTCCATCATAAAACATTTATACTTCACACAACTTCCTTCCATAATTTAATTACTTCATCATTTGAAAGGAAAAAGATAAAGAAAACTACTCAAAACACATGGAGAAAACACAAACACAATTTGATTTGAAGGTTGAATTCAAAGTGAAAACACAATAAGTCTTACTTTAAAACCAAATGTAAAAACAAAAATCAAAACTTATCTGAAAATACTCTCCACAAGACTCTTGAAGTTTCTCTAAAACTTTGCTTTCCACTAAATGACTCCATAGGGGTTGGCGCTCAACTATAAGGATTCACTCTCCTAAATTGTAATAGAAACTATGATAAAGTAAAGAAAGTATAGCAAGAAGAAGACTCTCTTTCTTCCTCTTTCCTTCAACCACTTCAAGCTTTTCTCCAACTTCTCCTACCAATGCTTCCTTTAAAAAATCTTCTCATTTTCTAATCTTCAAGTATTCATTTTAATATTTCTTCAAAAGGTTCTTTGGTGTCTCTTCAAATCATGTCTAGATTCAAGGTATCTACCAAAAGATGCATCTCTTCATTCGAATTTACTGCCTAAATAAAGTTAAGGAAGTTTAAACCAAAATTTGCTTCAAACACCCCTTGGAAATGTCTCCAAATTTTATTTAATTTGTCACTTTTAACTGTCACGCCTATGCGCTAACCATTGGCGCATAGGCGCCAGAGGCTTATTTTGCACACCTTTCATTTTGGCTCCAAATTTGATCCTTTTTTGCTCCTTTCATCATAATCACTCATTTAAAACATATCTGTAAGAAAAACATGAAAAATACCTTCTATTAAAGTGCAATATCATCAAAAATAGGTATAAAATGTGCATTAAAATACAATATATTTTAGGTAAATCAAAATCCCCCAAACTTAAAATGTTACTTGTCCTCAAGTGACATTATAATCTTATAAAAATTAAACATGCAAATTATGTAAATGAGTTTCTTTAGAATGGTTTCAAAATTTTGTTCTGGAAATAAAATATTTCAATTTGGAAAGAATTTAAGTAAATGAAACCAATTTAAAGTTTAGAAAGTTCTTAAATAAAGGATCATGAAAAATATGAGTTCATATCTAATTCAAAAATACTTGTAAATTTTTCAAAATATAGGATTTAAATAATTTTTTCACTTAAAGTTTTTTATTAGAAAATAATTTTACTTACTATATTATATTCTTAAGCTTTAGATTTTCTCAAAAATTGTATTTTAAAAATTCAGAAGTGGAACCAATTTTTGATTAGACCCTTAAATCATCAAGCTTCTCTTTCCCTTTTTTAACATGCTTTTTTTACTCTTTTTTTCATTTTCTTTTCTAACAATGATTACTATATCTGGATAAACCTTTAATGATTTTGAATTCCACCCTTCCATTTAATCAAATGTTTGATATATATCCTCCACTTAAAAAATAATAATAATGGTGTCGAAAATTATTTTTCAATAAAAGAAATTTAAGTTTTGAAAAATAAAAGTCAAATCCTCTATTTTTCCAAAAATACAACATTTCCTACCAAAGATAATTTGTCTATATTTAACATTTCTTTACTAAAAAAATTTTGACTTTAAAGTTTTCATAATTACTATAGATTTTAACTAAATTCTCTTACTCATTTCTATATTCAAAATTTTGCTCCCCTAACATAACATCATATACATAATTATTTTCAATCAAAAATCAAATTGCATTTATAGTATTCTTAAGAAAAAATAAAACTTTAGTTTTTGAAAATTGTTCTTAAATTCCACCCAAACTTTGAAATTTTGATTGATACAAAACATTTAAGCATAATAAATGATACATTGGTAAGAATTAAAAACTAAAATAACATGCTTACAGGAATCTTCATAACCAAAATATGCAAGTATAACAGTTTAAAAACAAGAGTAAACAAAAATCAAATTTAAGTTTTTTATTTTTCATAAAATAGAAATTTCAAAGGACTTCTAAAGTAGTGGAGGTTTTCAAAGAAAATATACACTAACTTAACATAACAAAAATCACAATAATACTAAAATATATATGGTAGCAAATTTTGAAATATTTAAACATGCAATTTAAATAGTGATTTCTAATAGTGTTTTAAATTGCCCTAACAGTTTTTGGAATTAAATTATACAATACTAAAAACACATTACTTTATAACTACATTAAAACATTTACTACCACAAACATATTACAAGAATACACATAAATCATAACTATCACAAAACATTAATCCAATACAGATATATCTAAATATGCATAACAGAGATAATCCAACTATAAACCACACATATTAGAGTTCACAACAAAATACATCAAACAATAAAAAAGTCTAAACATCACAAAACACAAAAAAAAACATCACAGACTCAGCAAATACCAATCATAATCATCATCTTCATCCTCATCATCTTCCTTTCCAATCTCTAGAGGCACATATGGAATATAATAAGGATGAAGAAGCATCTCAGCACTATGATCTCCTCTAACCAGTCTGTCCATATTTTGCTGATTATTCTCCTCATACTCATTATGTGTTTGAATGTATATGTCAATATTTTTGACCTTTCCATCCATATCCTTAACATGTTCTTTGGTTAGACTTACTTTCTTTAAAATCATCTGTAACAATCCAGTCTGTGAACCAGAAAACTCGCCTCTAGATGATGATGCTTGCAAAGTAGAAGCACGAGAAGTAGAAGTAACAGAACTAGGAGCTCTAACAGATCCTCCTTTCCAACAAATTCTGAATGCACAGTGTAAGTGTTTACATATATATGGGTAATAGGTCTATGTGGCTGAAGGACCTCTTCCTAAGTTTTAATCTTAATACTGCTCACAAATTGAATGAATCAGGGAAGGAGATCCCAGACCTATAGTAGTAACATCTCTGGCACAGTTGATGATATCATTATAAATAATAGCTCCAATGTCTATTGGCTTTCCCTGCTGAATACAAAAATTGAGAATAGCTCTTTCTCTCGTAACATCACTAACATGATTTGACAGTAATAACTTAGATGAGATAAAATAATGCCAAGCCTTGGAGATGGAATTTAACTTTGAGGCTTGGAAATTTACTCTTCTATCATTTGTGATTTTCTAAAGACCTCATTTATCAGTCAGAAAAGACATAATCTCATCTAATTCTCCTTCCGTAGGATGATAATTTACATAATAACAAAATATTTTAGAAGGCAGTAGGTAAAATATATTGATTATTGCATGAGAAAAATCAACTTGTTGCCCTCGAACCATCACCAAATTTTCCTCAGCTGCAGGCAAGTTAGCATAGAACTCTCTTACCACAGAAACAACAGCAACAGTAGTTTCTCCAATTTCTTCAAGCAATCATTTCATCAATATCTCCTCCTGGTTTACTAAAAACTCGCTCTGGAATCAACTTACGTGACGACAGTGCATTAAAGTAACAATCCTCAGCTCTAAAACTGACGAACTTTTCTGAATCGAATCTATCCTTCCCCTTAAAAAGCTTCAATTTTGGAGCCATTTCTAAAAAATACAAAAATATTCACCATAAATTCCAAAATTAAACTAAACTTGCTAAACTCAATTTCTAAAGGCACAATCTACTTAATCCAAGCTATTCTCAAGCTTTTTCTCAAATTTTCACCATGAATAGGGATTTTCGAATTTCTCAAGAATGTACTCAAAATAAATGGTGAAAATAAAAATTTGTTTGCTTAGGAGAAGTGCTCATACCTTAAGGAGTTGAGATCTAACAAATTTTGTCGAAATCAGCTCTAAATTGATCAAATTAAGTGAAGCACTAGGAAGCTTATCGCGACTTTGGGAGGTTGAAGGTGACAGTGGGGTAAAAATATCATTTTTTGGGATTTTAACGCCTGTAAACCGCTTTTCACGAATCGGCTCCTATGCGCAAAAATTTGTGCATAGCTGCGAGTGCTAGAGCTTATGTGCTGAGGACTTGGCACTTAGGCACGACCTTGCAGATTTTGACGATTAATTAAATTGCACTAATACGCCTAGTTAATTACCCTTCAACGATTTAAATAAATATTTCTACCCTATGCAAACTTAAATACTCCAAAATTTCACTTAAATATCAATCGATTCACACAAATTTCACACACAAACATATATTTCATTAAAACCAAAACACTTAATACAACTAAAAATTTCGATCCAAAATCCTTGGAAGAAATTTTCCAAAACACAAGCTCCTTACACATATAACTAAACACAAAACCACATAATTAAGATGCAACACACTTTGCTCTTCAGATACATCGTTTTATCTGCTTCTTTCACATGGCTTGTATGATAGAATTGTATTTTGAGTTTCCATCCAATGTGCGCTAAATGTGCATTAGTTTCATTTACCATTGCTTCGATTGAAGCCACATCAGCATCGATCTTTGATATCCTTTCTACTATTCCTTGAATACTAATGGCTAGAAACTTATTGTATAACTCTTGCTCATTCTCACAAATGAACTTCTTCCTGTTGGCTTCCTTTTTCTTCTTACTGCTCTCCAAAGAAGACATTTTGGCTCTCAAAATTTTCTTCCTTAATACTTAGAAGTGAAAATAAGAAGTGGGGCGAGTATCTCTTAATTCTAGGCCTTTTTATAGACTTGGAAAGTCTCCAAAACCAACTCTAGACTTGTTTTAACTAATAAATAACTCCCAAAACCACTTACCCACAATCTAGGCTTCTAGAACCACTTTTTTTATGTTTTTATAAATATGGTACCTAAGCCCCGACATCTGGTGCATAAGCGCTGACATCTAGCACATAAGCGCCAGTGCTCATTTTAGCATAGGTCAGCTAAACATCTAAATCTTCATTCTGACTCCTCTAAGTCATAAATTAAGTCCAATAAACAACACTGTATCATAAAAACTTCAAAATAATACCACATTTTATAAAATCAAACCAAATAAAAGCACTCAAAGCAAACTTAAAGCAAAGCACATCGATAAATATGAGTTATCTCCCATAAAGCTCTTATTTTAATGTCTTCAGCCTAACATACCCAGAGCTTATTCTGAGTAACATGACATCATATTATCATCAAATTTAGATTGATCGACTAAAAAATAGGGTTTCAGTTTATGACCGTTGACTTTGAATATTTTTCCAGTCTCATGATCTTTAATATCCACAGCATCATGGGAATAAACTTTCATTACAATAAATGGGCCCATCCACCTGGACTTATGCTTTCTAGCAAATATTTTCAATCTAGCATTATATAACAAAACTAGTTGTCCTGACTCAAGATTTTTAGTACGAATTTTCGGATCATGCCATAACTTTATCTTTTCTTTATAAATCGTAGCATTTTCATAACAATTATTCCTTATTTCTTCAAGCTTATTTAATAGCAATATTCTCTTTTCACCAGCATCTTTCAAATTATAATTGTACTCTTAAATAGCCTGATATGCTTTATGCTCAAGTTCAACTGGTAAATGACAAGCTTTCCCAAAAATCAGTCTATATGGGGACATTCCTATTGGAGTTATGTATGCATTCCTATAAGCCCACAAAGCATAATCCAGTTTGATTGACCAATCCTTCATGTTTGAATTAACAGTCTTTTCCAATATTATTTTAATTTCACGATTGGATAATTCAACCAAACCACTAGTTTATGGATGATAAGCAATAGCAATGTGATGGTTAATTTGATATTTCTTTACTAGCTTTTCCATAATCGCATTTATAAAATGACTTCCCCCATCAGTTATGATAACTCTTGGTATTTGAAATCTGCAAAATATATTCTTTCTTAAAAACTTTGCAACACTTTGAGCATCAAATTAAAGTAAAGCGACAGCTTCAATCCATTTGGATACATAGTCTAATGCTATAAAAATGTAAATATTTCCGAACGATGGTATAAATGGTCCCATGAAATCTAATCCCCAAACGTTAAATATTTCAACTTCTAACATATAATTAAGGGGCATCTCATTTCTTCTAGGAGTATTGCCTACACGTTGACATCGATCACAATTTTTTAGTATAAGCATTAACATCCTTAAAAATTGTAGGACAATAAAATCCAGATTGTGAGATTTTATATGCAATTTTATCAACGCCAAAATGTCCCCCATAATCAGAATTATTGAATAATTTCATAAGTTTCTTCTAAAGGCACACATCTTCAAATAATCAGATCATTTCCTTATTTTTATAAAAATGGGTCATCCCAAAAATAAGTCTTAGCTTCGGATAAAAATTTCTTCCCCTCATGGTATGTCAAATCATAGGATAAATTATCATTGACAATAAAGTTTACAATGTCGGCATACCACGAAACACACCACTCATTGATAGTGAACAAATTTTCATCATGAAAATGTTTGTTAATTTCCTTTTCACAGCAGAGTGATTTTTTAAAGTCAAGCCTGAACAGATGATCAACAATTTGATTATCAGTGCCCTTACTATCTACTATTTCAAAATCAAATTCTTGCAAAAGAAGAATCCATCTTATCTGTCTCGGTTTTGCATCCTTCTTTTTCATTAAATACTTAATAGCAGAATGGTCAGTATGTATCACATATTTTGTTTCAATTAAATATGATCTAAATTTATATCAAAGGCAAATACTATAGCTAGTAATTCTTTCTCAGTTATGGTATAATTAATTTGAGCTTCATTAAGAGTTCTACAAGCATAGTAGATCACTTTAAAAATTTTATCATATTTCTGACATAAAACAACTCCAATAGCATAATCACTTGCATCACACATTAATTCAAAAGGTTTTTCCTTGTTTGGTGAAACTATAACAGGTGCAGTGATTAATATTTCTTTTAATGATTCAAAAGCTTTTTGTCATTCTTCATCAAAATAAAAAATCACATATTTTTCCAGTAAACAACATAGAGGCTTTGAATTTTTTGAAAAATTCTTTAATGTAACGCCTGTAAAATCCAGCATGTCCCAAAAATTTTCTAATTCCCCTTACAATAGCTTGGCAATGTAATACATCTAAAATATATAGTGTTTTTATGCACATTTTTATATCTATTTTTGATGATATTGTACTTTAATGGAAGGTATTTTGTATTTTTCTTACAGGTATGATGAAAATGAGTGATTATGATGAAAGGAGCAAAATTGGATCAAATTTGGAGCAAAAAAATGAAAAAATGAAAAATTGGACTTTGGCGGCTAAGCGACGCCTGGTCGGCGCTTAGGCGCCACAGTTAAAAATCAAATTGTATTCATTTTTGGTGCCAATTTCAAGGGGTGTTTGATGCAACTTTTGGTGGTGACTTACTTAACTTCCCATTGGCAGGAAATTTGAATGAAGGGATGCATCTTTTGGTGGATACATTGAATCGGGACATAATTTGAAGAGACAGGACACTTTTTGGATTATTATTAAAATTATGTCATGTCTAAGAGACTGAGAGTCTTGGAAAAAAGATTCCTCTTCTAGTTTCAAAGTGTTCTTTTCTAGCTTCAAAGAATCATTTCTACTTTTACTTTTAGTCTTTTATTGTTTATAGTATTTAAAGTCTTTTAGAGTTAGTTAGTTTAGTTTTAAAGGAGAAAGGGTTGGTGTAAAACCTTCTTTCCACCAATTTTATTTCATCCATTTATCTAGTAGTTTTTATTGAAGTCTAAAGTCAGAGTTGGAGTCAACAGAGTTGGGCGCCAACCTCTGTAGTGTTGTCCTGTGGAAAGTCAAGTTTTAAAGGAACTTCTGGAGTCTTGTGGAGAGGATTTTCATATAAGTGTTTACTTTTGTTTTTATATATAGTTTTTCTTGTTGTGTTTTCTTTATTAATTCTATTTTCAAATCAATGTGTGCTTGTGTTGTATCCATGAGAACTGAGTAGTTTTCTTTATCTTTTTCGTTCTTAAATGAAGAAGTAATTAAATTATGTAGGATTGTTGTGGCATGTATAAGTGTTTAAAGTTTGAATAGGTTGTGAAGATTTAATTCTATGAACTTAATTTACTTCTTAATTTAGCCAGTTAAGATGTTAAAATTTGTTGTGAGATTATGTAAGATCCAATGCAGTATTGTCTCAAACAACAATTGGTAAAAATCATATGCAATTATATGGGTGAGAATTGTAGTCCATATAATTGAATGCAAATATATTAGGAGATATGTTTTTAATGGGGAGTAAAATTAGAGGTCTTTAGATTAACATGCTAAAGCCCCCTAATTTGGTTTGATATTTTAAATTTTTTTAAAAGAAGTTAGCCCCCAGGTGGAGGGAATTGAGGGAACTCCAGAGTGAGAGCTGGTTTCTTCCCTGCCTAACCATGTTCAAAATTTTAAAATTTCAAATTAACCAATGTTCTTTATAGAATCAAGTAAGGGTAAAGAATAAATTTTCTCCTAGTTGTCACAACACATTTAAATACTTCCACAACAATACTTTCATAATTATTACTGCTTTATAAGAGAAAGAAAAAGATATTTTATTTCCTAGTGTTTTATATCGTGTTTTAAAGTTCTGATAATTTTCATTTCCTACTTAGCTTTTTATCAAAAATACCAAAAATAATTCAAACTTTACATATCAAAACACACTTTCAAAAGTCATTTAAAAAGTAAAAATATAATTTTCTTATTTCTTTAAAAAGTTTTGACATTTCCCTGTGGATTCAATGTCTCAGGGCTTAATCAGAAAGTCCTATATTACTTGATAAACGATATGTATGCTTGCGTAGTATCCCATATTATAAAATCATAATTTTCATATCTAAAATGTAAGCATAAATATTTGGGGATCACAAGGTAAATTAGCAATCACTTGAATTTTTACAGGATCTACCTCCATACCTTTTTCTGATATACGATGTCTCAATACAATTCCTTATACTACCATAAATTGGCATTTTCCCAGTTAAGGACTAAATTAGTTTCTTCAAAGAACTTAAGAACTTTTGATAGATGTTCTAAACGTGATTCGAATAAAATTCAAAACTATGAAAAGTCATCCATAAAAACTTCAATTCCTTTTTCAATTAAATCACATAAAATTGTCGTCATACATCTCTGAATTGTAGCAGGGGCATTACATAAACCAAAGGGCATTCTTCTAAAAGCAAATGTACCATAAGGACCCGTAAACATTATTTTCTCTTGATCCTCAAGAGCAATTTGTATGGGTGGTAACCAGTATATCCATTCAGAAAATAAAAATATTTATGCCCAGTCAGTCTATCCAGCATCTGATTTAGAAAGGGTAGTGGAAAATGGTCTTTCCATGTGGAAAATTTTAATTTTATATAATCAATGCATATTCGCTACCTTGTAACTTGTCTTGTTGGTATTAATTCATTCTTTTCATTAGCAGTCATAGTAACTTCTTTTTTCTTAGGAACACAGTGAATAGGAGTAACCCATGCACTATCAGAAATAAGGTAGATAATTCCAGCATCCAACCACTTTAAAATTTCTTTCTAACATCTGTCATCATAGGATTTAATCTTCTTTGAGGATGAGCCCGAGTTTTGCACTTCTCTTCCATAAGGATTCCATGCATACAAATTGAAGGACTGATTCCTTTAATATCAGTTATTTTCCATCCAAAGGCTTTCTTATATATCTTTAGAATTTTAAGCAAACTTTCTTCTTTCTTTTCAGTCAACTGAGAGGAAATTATAACTGTCAAAGTTGAGGAATCACCTAAAAAGACATATTTTAACTGAGAAGCAAGTATCATTAATTCAAGTTTAGGAGGATTTTCAATTGATGGACTACAAGATTCAACTTTTTCAGTCATGCCTAAAAATTCAAAATTTTCATGAATATAATTTAAATCTCCTCATGAAAATCTTCAGAATATTATAAATCCTCTTCTTGCTTGTGTTCCAATTTTTCACTTTCAGATTTCTCTTCAAAAGTTGATTTGAAATGACATTCACTTAGATATCTAATAACATTCATTATGTAGCATTCATCATCTTTACCTCTTGCAGGATATTTCATTAATTTTAAGATTTGAATATTGATCATTGACTTGCATAGTTAATTCCTCTTTTTGCACATCTATCATTGCTCTACCTGTGGCTAGGAAAGTTCTCCCTAAAATTATGGGTATCTCTTTATTTTCCTCCATATCTAGTACAATAAAATCAACATGAAAGATAAATTAATCTACCTTCACCAAAACATCTTCTATAACTCGTTTAGGATATGTGATCGAACGATTCTCTAATTGCAGAGTTACAGTAGTTGGGGTTATTTCTCCCAATCCCAGTCTTTTGAATATAGATAATGGCATAAGGTTAATGCTTGCACCTAAATCACATAAAGTTTACCCATGAAATTTGTCTTCAATCGAACAAGGAATTATGAAACTATCAGGATCTTTAAGCTTTTCAGGAAGCTTTTTATGAATTATTGGACTGCTCTCCTCACTAAGTGCAACAGTTTCATTATTTTCAAACTTCCTTTTTCTGTTGAGAATATCTGACCCAATGAAAAAATGTTAAAATTTTCATGCCTATTTTATATTGATTTTGATGATATTGCACTTTAAAAAAGGGTATTTTTATGTTTTTCTGCAGATATGTTGATTTACGGACAATGGAGCAAAAATATGCAAAAAGGAGCGAATTTGGAGCAAAAAGGACCAAAATTATGAAAATTTGATCTAGGCCGCCGACGGCGAGATCGACGGGGCCGACGGCATGTTTATCCCGAGAGTTTACAATATATTACAAGGAAGCCCGCCGACGGCAAGATCGAGGCCACCGATAGCGGGGCTTATGCAGAAGGGTCCAAGGCTAAGTATTCTAGAAGGCTGCCGACTGTGAGATCTACGGTTCTTTCATGAGGTACATCGAATGTGGACAATTTTTTAAGGGATGCTTGGAAAACTCTTGGAAACTCTTCAACTATTTTAAAATCAACAATTTGGGGCCGAAGAAAGAGTCCACTAGCGTCCACTTGTGTCCACCACGTGTCCATCTAATCCATTAGAGAGTCAAGTGTGTGAGTCTAGTGAGTCCATAGAGTTTCTAGATTGTTAATTAGTGAGTTCAAATAGTGATATTTGTGAGGAATTTTTCAAGAGATTGTAAGAGTGGAAGGGAAGTGAGAGATTTCTTCCTCATTATCGTTTCGAAGGAGAATTCTGCGTACTGTAAAGAAAGGAAGAGATTCAGAGGAACTTCAAGGAGTTTGCTTGGGGAGGAATTTAAGATAAGTTGTATTTACTTATTTTAGTTTGTAGAACTTTGCTTTTATATATGAAATCCAAGTTTTATTATATCCTCTCCATGAAATCTGAGTAGCTTTTCTGTCTTTCTCCTTCTTTTGATATTTTTGTGAAATGGTAAATTGAATTAGTGCGCCAAGAAAAGTTTAAAGAAGTCGTGATAATCTTTCACTTAAATCTTAATTTACTTTCAATCTAGACAATTGATTATTTAAAATATGTTGAGTTTAACAACTAAAGTGAAGATGACATTCGAGATTCAAGTAGGTCAAAGTCCTTGGAAGTAGGTGCAACTAAATAGGGAAATAATATTCATTGGGCGTAGAATTGGAGACTTTAGAGTGACAGACTAAAATCCTCAATTCGGTCCTATCATTTGGGTGCTGAAGTGTATATGTTAGCCCTCAGGCGAGGGGAACATGGGAGCTCCGAAGTGAGAGCCGGTATCCTCCCAGCCTAGCTGCAGATTCAGTAACCGAGCATAGGACTAGTCAATGTTCTTTATGCCTTGACCAAAGGGTAAAGAGTAGGTATGCTCCTATTTGGTACAACACCGTTTTAAACTAATTCTAATTATCCATTCACTTAAATATCTTAAGAAAGGAGAAAGATTCTTTCTTATATATTTGAACTTCACTTTAATAATAGAATTAGTTATCTGTTAGTAGAATAGTTTATTAAAACTTAATATTATTTTCGATTGCATATTAGTGACAGATAGGTAATTTCAATTTCCTGGTTGTAATTCTGAATTGATTTCTATAATCCTAGTCCGTAACCTCTAAAATATTCCCTGTGGGATCGATAACCAGGACTCCACTAGAGCCCTGTATTACTTGAGCGATATGTATACTTGCGTTGAATAGTAACTCTGCGATTAAAGAATATATTATATACCTGTTACAAAAAAAATTAAAATTATGCTAAGTGCGCGGAGTGGTTCAATATCCTTCATAAATTTCATATAGCTTGGCATTTGTTCTAAGTCTCCAAAAAATGGAATATTGGTTGTAAGCTTCTTAAATATGTCTAAAAACTTTGAAAATTCCTTATCTAACTTTTGTTGTCGAAGGTGGTGGCTTTTCTAAATCATTCTTCGGTGGAGAAATAGGTCTTTCCAAACCTTTAAGAGCATTCTCTTTTAGTTCTTCAATCTCTTCTTTCTCTACTTCAATATCTTTTTGAACTCTACCTTCCAAATCTCTTCCACTTCTCAACTGAATAACTTTTACTTGCTCTTTATTATTGTCTCTTGGGTTTACTTATGTATTACTAGGAAGTGTTCCTTGGGATCTAATACTTAATGAATTGTCAATTTGTCTCAATTGATTCTCAATATTTCTGATTGTAGCTCCTTGACTTTGCAATTAATTTCCTATTTATAAAACCACTTCTTCTATAAACAACTTTTCTCCTTAAATTGTGAAGCATTATTAAAACCTGGAGGATATGTTGGTCTATAATTAATATTCCCTTGGTTTTCCCAGTTCCCCAATGGGTTTACTTGATTATTCTCCTATTGTTGATTACTACCACCCTGGTTATTGTTGTTCTAGTTAAAGTTTAGATAGTTCTTCTAACCTAGGTTATAGTAATTTGAATATGGGTTATTAGGCTTATTTATGGCATTCAAAGTTTCTAATGATGTTTGAGATTCAATCATTTGGCTTAATGAATTTTCTTCAATCATGAAAATTGTTTAAGAAAAATTCATTCCAAACTGGTCTATCTTCCATGAAATTCAGCAACTTGATTTGCTAGTGACAGGTTCGGGATGGAAGTATATAAATGTTTAACCAGTATAAAAATAATATTCAAAATTAGCAAAGTTACCCCTTTTATCAGCACAAGTATACGTATTGTTCAAGTAATACAGGGCTCTAACAGAGTCCTAGATATTGATCCCACAGAGAAGTTAGAGATTATGAACTAATTTTTAGCAGATGCAATTACTATTTAGTATATGAAAATAAAGAACACTTACACTAAACTCTATTACTAATTTTTGAATGGAAGATTGCAATTTAGAAAAGTATCTCTCCCCTTGTTTAAGAGAATTAAGTGAATGGATAATCAAATTAGTTAGAATTATATTGTGCCAAATAGGAGCATTCCTATTCTTTACCCTTTGGTCCAGGCATAAAGAATATTGACTAATCCTATGCTTGGTTACTGAATCTGCGGCTAGGCTGGGAGGATACCGGCTCTCACTTCGGAGCTCCCACGTTCCCCTCACCTGAGGGCTAACATCTACATTTCAGCACCCAAACGATAGGATCGAATTGAAGATTTTAGTCTGTCACTCTAAAATATCCAATTCTATGACCGATAAATAATATTTCCCTATTTATATGCACCCTTTTTCCAAGGCTTTTGCTTTCCCTGAATCTTGGATGTAATCTTTACTTTAGTTGTGAAATCAACATATTTTAACAGTTCAATTGGCCAAATTGACAGTAAATTAAGATTCAAGTTAAAGATTATCACAATTTTTATTTAATATTTTAGGCACAACTAATTTAATTTTCCATTTCACAAAAATCTCATAAACAAAGAGAAAGACAGAGAGAACTACTCAGAATGCATAGGTAGAATAACATAAAACTTGGATGTCATATAAAATTAAAGTTATAAAACAACAGACAAAACTTATCTTGAATTTTCTCCCCAAGCAGACTCCATGAAGTTCCTATGACTCTTCCTTCTTGTACAACACACTCAATTAAACTCACTAATATACTCTTTAGAACACACTCACACACTAAAAACACTTAAAAATGACACACCAAGGACACAAAAAGGACACACACAAGACACACAATCGGCCTAAAATTGTTTCTATTTAAAGAGGAAGAAATATTTCCAATGGTTGCTTAAGCATCTCTTCAAAAAGCGTTCAGATTCAATGTATCTCGCTTGAACCGACCTTCTCGCCGTCGGTGGGCTCGTTGGCACCGTCGGCGGGCTTCTAAAATGTAGGCCAACTGCTCAGGCTCACTGTCGGTGGGCTCGATCTCGCCGTCGATCCGCTCCTTTATAATATATTCAAATGCTCTCAGGAAAAACACGCCGTCGGTGACCTATTCCTCGCCGTCGGCGGGCTAGTTCAATTTTTATCTCTTTTAGTCCTTTTTGTTTCAGATTAGCTCCTTTTTCCATCTTTTTTCTCCATTACCTATAAATCTTCATACCTGTAATAAAACATAGAAAATAACTTTCTTTAAATTGCAAATTTCATCAAACGTTATTATAATATTGGTATGATTTCTCAATACATTTTTCTCTGGTCAGCTAGCATTGCAAAAGCATCATTTTCATGAATATTGGCTACCTTTTTAGGATTTAACCTTTCAGAAGACTATTGAAAATTATTAGTAGACATTTCTTTAATTAAAGCATAAGCATCATAAAACTGTTTAGACATCAATGAACTGTCAGCAGCGGCATCGATAATAGATCTAAGAGAAACAGTTGATCCATTATAAAATGTTTGAATTATTAACCAATCTGGTATAGAATGATGTGAAAACTTTCTTAGGAGATATTTAAAACATTCTCATGCTTCATAAATAGATTCCCCTTCAAACTGATAAAAAGATGTAATATCATTTCTAAGCTTCACACTCTTTGATGGTGGAAAGTATTTAGCGAGGAATTTTTGCGCTAAATCACCCCAAGTTCTGATAGATGCAGGTGCTAACGAATTTAACCATACCTTAGCCTTATCTCTCAGTGAAAAAGGAAAAAGTCTAAGTCTAATAGCATCGTCCGAAACACCATCGTATTTAAAAGTAGCACATAATTCTAGAAAATTGGCAAGATGTAAATTAGGATTTTTAGTTGGTGCTCCCCAAACTGATTATTAGATACCATCTAGATAATAGCATGTTTAAGTTCAAATGAATTAACCACTATAGCAGGGTTTTGAATATCATCATGAAATTCATCTACTGTAGGGTTAGCATAATCTCTTAAAGTTCTGAATTCTTGATAGATTTTATCATTTTGATTTGCCATTTCTTGAATATTTTTGTCTTTTTCTTTATTTTTAATTTTTCTGTCTTTTTTAAGTTCTTTCTAATTCAGAATCGTAAGACACAAGTCCTACAGAACCTGAACTACACATACGCAATTATAAAACAAAATAAAATAAAACACACTAACAAAAGCAAGTAAAAATAAAAATTTGGTTTTTCTTGAATTTTTATTAAAAACATATTTTAATTAATTTCCCCGGCAACGACGCTAAAACTTAATCCCCAAATATTTATGCTTACGTTTTACACTTAATATTTCTTCTAAATGATAATATCTCTTTCTTTACAGCGGCACAAAAAACTTAATTCTGAAGCAAATAAGAAATCAACACTAATTATTTTTAATATGGGATTCTACGCAAGTATATGTATCGTTTATCAAGTAATATAGGACTTTCTGATTAAGCCCCGAGATATCAAACCCAGAAAGAAATGTTCTAAAAATTTAAAGAAAGAAGAAAAACAACTTTATACTTTTCAAAATGATTTTACGAGTTATAATTTATAATTAAAAAGTTTAATTTTTTTGCTAATTTTTTAGAAAAAGTAAAGTAAGTAACAAAAATTAACAAGACTATTAAATGATATGAAAGTAAATGAGAATAAAATATATTTTTTCCTCTTTCAAAGAATCAGTAATAATTATGGAATTTTGTTGTGGAAGTATCTAAATGTTTTGTGTCAAATAGGAGTAGTTATATTCTTTACCCTTACTTGGTTCTACAAAGAACATATGTTAATTTGATATTTTGAAATCTTGAAGATAGGTTAAGCAGAGAAGATACTAGCTCTCACTCTAGAGTTCCCTCTTTTCCCTCCACATGGGGGCTAACATCTCATAACAAAACATAAAACATCAAACCAAATTGGGGGCTTTAGCCCATCACACTAAAGTCCTCTAATTCTACACCCATTAAAAAACATATCCCCCTATTTATTTGCACTCAACTATGTGAACTACAACTCTCACCCATATAATTTATTGTGAGTCACTCCAATTGTTGTTTGAGACAATACCACACTTGTTTTTACATGTTCTTACAACAAATTTTAACATCTCAATCGACAAAATCAAGAGTTAAATGAAGTGCAAGGTAGTGGAATCATCAAAACTTCTTCAAACATTAAACATCTATACTTCACATAACTTCCTTCCATAATTTAATTACTTCATCATTTGAAAGGAAAAAGATAAAGAAAACTACTCATAACACATGGAGAAGACCCAAACACAATTTGATTTGAAGGTACAAATCATAGTGAAAACACAACAAGTCTTACTTTAAAACCAAATGTAAAAACAAAGATAAAAACTTATCTGAAAATTCTCTCCACAAGACTCTTGAGTTCCTCTAAAACTTTGTGTTCCACTAAATGTCTCCTTAAGGGGTGGTGCCCAAATCTAAGGTTTCACTCTCCTAAATTCTAATACAAACTATGATAAAGTAAAGTAGAAACTTAAAGGAAGTATGCAAGAAGAAGACTCTCTTTCTTCCTCTTTCCCTTTAACCACAAGCATTTGTCTAACTTCTCCCACTAATACTTCCTTTCAAAACTCTTCTCCTTTTTTGAAATTCAAGTCTTCATTTTAATATATATTTAAAAGGTGTTTTGGTGTCTCTTCAAATAATGTCTAGATTCGATGTATCTACCAAAAGATGCATCTCTTCATTTGAATTTGCCGCCCAAAAGAAGTTAAGAAAGTTTAAACAAAAAGTTGCTTCAAACACCCCTTGGAAATGGTGCCAAATTTGATATAATTCGTTACTTTTAATCGTCGCTCCTATGCACCAGCCATCGACACTTAGGCGTCAGAGGCTAATTTTGCACAGCTTTCATTTTTGCTCCAAATTTGATCCTTTTTTGCTCCTTTCATTACAATAACTCATTTTAATCATACATGCAAGAAAAATATGAAAATACCTTCCATTAAAATGCAATATCATCAAAAAAAAGTATAAAAATGTGCATAAAAACAATATATTTTTTAGTTATATCAATATCCATTAAATCCTCATTAAGTAGGATTTGGAGTGGTCTAAGTGGAGCCAAACCAACTAGAAACTGAGTGTGACCTTGCTTACCTAGCCAATGATAAAACTCCATTGCACTAGAATATGATGAGGAGTGATTAGGTGCTTGATCCACTTTTCATATTTATACTTACAAAAATATGTTATTGATATTGGCAACGACACCAAAAACTTGATCCAGCACCAAATATATGTATTTATACTGATGATTCTTTTATGAAAACTATGATTTATATTGTGGATACTACGCAAGTATATGTATCATTATTAAGTAATAAAGGGCTCTAATGGAGTCCAAGATATCAATCCCAAAGGAAGTTAGAGAATTTCAAAGACAAATTAAAGTAGACTTACTTACTAAGCTAGTATACGGAAATTAAGAACACTAAAACTATTGCTCAAAAAGTTTTAAATGTAAGATTCTAATTTATAAAAGCATCTTTCTCCTTGTTGAGAGAATTAAGTGAATGATGAATTAAAGTATTTTAGAGTTTGTATTGTGCCAAATAGGAGCATTCATATTCTTTACCCTTTGGTCCAGGTGCAAAGAACATTGACTAGTCCTATGTTTGATTACTGAATCTGTGGTTAGGCAGGGAGGATACCGGCTGCCACTCATGTTCCCCTCACCTGAGGGCTAACATCTACACTTCAGCTCTCAAACAATAGGACCAAATTGAATATTTTAGTCTGTCACACTAAAATGTCCAATTCTACGCCCGATAGTTAATATTTCCCTATTTATTTGCACCCTCCTTCCAAGGCTTTTGACTTCCTTAAATCTCGGATGTAATCTTTAATATAGTTGATAATTCAACATATGTTAACAAATCAATTGGCCAAATTGAAAGTAAATTAAGTTTTAAGTAAAAGATTATCACAATTTTTATTTAATAATTTTAGAGCACGATTACTTTGATTCGTCACTTCACATAATCTCAACAACAAGGAAAAAGACTAAGGAAACTACTCAGAAAGCATGGGAAAAATAACACAAAGCATGGATTTCATTAAAGTTAACAAACAATAACAAATATACTTATCTTAATTCTTCTCCCCAAGCAGACTCCTTGAAGTTCCTTTGACTCTTCCTTGCAGTACAGCACACTTAATTAAACTCACTAAGACTCTCTGATTTACACTCCAACACAAATGAACACTAATTGACTTTAAAACAACACCAAAAGACACTAAAAATGACACACTAAAGGGACATAAATCGTCTCTATTTATAGAAGGAGTCAAATCTTCAAAGGATGCTTAAGCACCTTTTCAAAAAGCGTCCAGGTTCATTGTATCTGGCTCTTTTCAACTGTCTCGCCGTCAGCGGGCTCTATATCGTCGTCGGCGGGCTTTTAGAAGGTGTGTTAATGGCGCTGATCTCGCCATCGGTGTGCTCTTTATAATATATTCAAAAATTCTCTAGAAAATCTCGCCGTCGGCGGCCTTAATCTCGTTGTCGGCGGGATAGTTCATTTTTCATCAAATTGAGTCCTTTTTGCTCCAAATCCACTTCTTTTGTTCTTTTTGCTTTCAGTACTTATAATTTTTCATTCTTGCAATAAAACAAAGAAAATACCTTTCTTTAAAGTGCAATTTCATATAAAATTGGTATGAAATTCTTAATACATTTTCTAGTGATCAAATTCCCCAAACTTAAGTATTACTTGTCCTCAAGTAATTTTTATACTTAATAAAAGTAAATGATTATTTGTAATAAAACTTTTAATTCAGAAAAACTATGAATTAAATTTTAATAAATGTTATAGTAAAGTTTACTAGAAATTTTTTTAGATAATTAAATTAACTCTATAGATATAAGGCTATCTAGTCATCAAGCTTAAGATTTCTAGTCTTCTATTTATTTCAAGAATAACTATATTTGTAATGTTAATATACTTAAGATATTCAATTTGTATGAATTCATGAAAACACTACTCAGTAAAATACTAATCCATAAATATAAGTTTAGAAATATAATTGAGTTTACCCTTTAGGTTGATTCGAATGAAGCCAATTTTTGATAAGGCATCTTAATCTATAAAAATACCTATTTCTTTATATCTTAATTCTTATTAATTTCTAAGGATATTATGCTTTAATGAAAGGTATTTTTTGTGTTTTTGGATGTAGGTAATGTAAAAAGGTCTAAGAAGGAAAAAGGAGCAAAAAGGAGCAAAAATGGAGCAAAATACCAAAAGTATAAAAAAATATGGTCTAGCGCCTAGGCGCCAGAAACAGGCACCTAAGCGCCAGACTCGATACGAAAACTATCAAGTTTTTGACAATGTTTGATCAGTTATTTTGACGGAGTGAGCGGTTATTGGACATTCTAGAAGGCTGGCAGTTGTTCCTTGATAATAGGTGTCGGCGAATTTTTTTTTTAATTTAATTTAAATAAATAATTTGAAAAGTAGTATTTGATTTTGAAAATAATTTTAAATCTGAAAATTTTTAAGATATGAAATCAAACTGATCTCACATCCCGAATAGTTTATATAAACGAGCATCGCATCACAAACCGTGTATCTATCCCGAAGAATAGACATACTCGCTTAATGATAGGGCTCGATTAAATAAACTAAAAGATTTGTGACATCCGTTTGGTCCGCGAACCAATTTTATAAGCCGACAAATTCCCCGCTTAATATGAAAGCATTAAACAGTGGTTTATATTACTCGGGTTCTTTAAAATTCTCTACAAGGGCAAGCCCTCATAGTTAACTACATCTTAAGTGACGGGAATCACCTAAGAAAACTCTCGATAATAATCAATAATTCTGCTCTCAAGAATCTCAAAGTTTAAGTTTTCAAGGATTGAATTTTGGAATTTCAATAGGGAATGAATCAAATTTGGAACATTTTATTTTGGGAATCCAAAGGAAGAGGAGTAGGGGAAGTTGAGGATCCAAGAGGAATCTTGGCAACTTCCCGAACTATCCTATTGTTTGGTTTCGAGTTTAAGAAAATCCTAATATTATCTGATATTTCAATCTTGTCAATTTTAATTAATTAGGGCTTATGTTCGTACGATAAAAACATACAAATAGCCTCGAAGATATGAGGGTTTATGTCATATCGGACGACCACCTCGGAGTCCTAAGACCGGTTAGGGCTTAATTTACATGACATGATCATGCAAATGCCTAACAAAAGGTTGAGGATTTATGTTGCACTAGGCAAACTACCTCGAAATCCTATGGCTTTGTTGTTTAATTCTAAGAAAGTTTTGCTGAAGTAGACTCAGGTTTTGCTGATGACGATGGTCGTGCTGCCCACCATGCTCCGAGCTCCTTGTTGTTGCAGAGGTTTAGTTTTAGAAGTCATAAATCAGGAGATGGGAAAAGTATCTTGGTTTAGATAAATTTCTTAATTTCCAAGTGTTTTTTTTTATGTTTTAATTAAAACCAATCTTAAAGTTGATTATAACAACACCGGTTAAGATCCCACGGTTCCATCCTTCCGGCATCGTTATTTTTATCGGATTCACTTAGTCCAGATGAATTTGCTAAACTCAACTGAATGAGTTCCACACTTTCATTTTGGACCGTGGGAAATCCCGTTAGCAACACGTAGGTTACATCATCCGAGGTATTCCCGATCATCCAACAAGACGTTTTAATTTAGTTGTAATTGTAATTTTGTGTTCCGTTTGTGATTAAATTTTGAGTTGTTTTATATTTTGAAATGTTGTGGCGGTGAATTTTATCTTGCAATGACTTTTAATTTAGTTTTAGTTTCAGTTTTAGGGACTATCCTAAAGGTGTGGGTTTTCATGCAACAGTTGTTTATCATGCAAGAAAAGTAAGTGTGATGCAATTAAATAAATTGCAATAAAGTAAATTGCAATAAAAAAAAAGCGTACCTGGAGGGTCTTCCCGTCATCCCAAGCTGCACTTAAAACACAATTAGAATATTTAAGCAAGTTCCTAGGTAAAGCTAAGGGAAGGGTTATGGTTTTCTACCAAATTCCTAATCCTATAGCTAGTCATTTCCTATGACGTCTAGGTTCTTGTGTTTTGGTTTGAGGACGATTTTCTTCATCAAAGAATAATTAAGTTCAATTGTTCTTGTAAGTATCCTATCATATTGAGGAAGTGCTTAAGAAGAATCTTAAACATCTTTTCAATATTACTAGAATTGTTTTAAGTCCAAATGAATTTAATTATACAAATGAATTAATCGTCCGAGAATTCAAATTTTATTATCTTGCTCAGTGAACTAGGACATTTGAATATCCTATAAATGAAGTAACATTTCATTTAATGTTCTGTTTAGGAGTTATGATAACCAAAGTTTTCGAGGGCAAATTGGTGTTCAAATGATTTAATTTAAATTAATGGGTTTAAATTTGGAATAGTGTTCAAGTTACTTCATTTTGAATTTCTTTAAATTCTTTATGTCTTAAGTGATGTTATTTAATTCAATTTAATTTAACTTTAATGTAATTTAATTTGGTTTAGTTTTAATTTTTTTATTTAACTTATTTAATTTAAATTAATTTTAATTTTAACATGATCTTATTATTATTTTTAATTTAATTTAATTTAATTTAATTTAATTTAATATGATTTAATTTTAATTTAATTTAATTTAATTTAATTTAATTTAATCTTTAATTTAATTTTATTTTTAATTTTAATTTAATTGATAATTTAAAAAGAGTTTAATAATTTAACTTTTAATTTAATTTTAATGATTAAGTCTTTTAACATTTTAAAACTTAAATTTGAATTATCATTTTTAATTAGGAATTAAATATTATTGAGATGATTAATTTAGGGATTTTTAAATTAAAGAATAAATCTCTTCCTAATAATATCCCTATTTAATAATTCCAATTTTATTATTCTTCCAAATTTAATCAATTATTTAATTAAGGTTTATTTTAACTATCTTCAAATTATTTAGTAGGTTTCTACCATTTAATTATTTGAATTTCAATCATCCAAATCAGATTAAGATCAAATATTTTATTTGTTAATTTTATTAAACCTAAAGTTTTAATTAAGGGTTAAATTTTTTTAATTACCATTTTGCCCTTCAAGCTTAATAATTTCATAACTCACTAAATTGAGCTTAAATCAATTTGAAATTTTTATGTGACTTCACTCATATGTCAATAAAGACATGAGAGGAGAAAATGTGATTTTTCTGTATTTAATTTATTTATATAATTATTTTTGGTAGAAAATAGGGATTTCCAAGGAAAATTTAATAACATGACCAAGGGAGAGTTACTGTCCTTAAGAAAATTATGGGACATTCCTAATGACTAGAGGACCACTTGGACCAATTTTGGTGATTTTGTGAATTATATTATTTTTATTATAATTATTTTAAGTTTTGGATTATTAATTAATTTAAAAATAAAGTAAAGGTTGAAAAATTAATTTTATATTTTTCAAAACTCTCTCTGATATCAAGGAAATCAGAGAATCAATTTTTACAATTTTTTGAATTTTCTTTGATTTATTACAATTATTTTAGTGAAAATGCTAGAAAATACATTTTTTTTAATTTTAAAATTACCCTAGGGCTTTAAAATTTAATATCTCATTAAATAGACCTAAGAAAAATATGGGGTTTGTTCCTAAGTGATTAAAATTCAAAATGTGACTTTTTGGTGAATTTTATTATTTTTATGATTTTTATTATTTTTTTAATTATTAAAATATTAAAATAATGCAAAAATTAAATTTTTTAGAAAATTGAAATTTTAATTTCCTTAGATTCCCCTGATATCAGAGAGGCTCCAAAACCAATTTGGTGAATTTTTCAAAGGTATTTTGAAAGTTATGAATTTTTAAAGTTTAAAATGGCTAAATGGCTTAATCAACCCATTTAGTAGGGCTAACCAAGTCCAATTGACTTCAAATTTTTATGGTGAGTTCCTCTGATCCTAAAGGTCTGTGAAGAATTGATTTCAAGTCAATTTGATGTATGGTTAGCTCTAATTAATTAAGGAGCTATTTTGGGTGTTTAAGCCAATTAGGGTTATTTTAAATGAACTAATTCAAAACCTATTTTTCCTAAGGTCCTCTGGTCATAAGAGACATCACCAAATTTTCCTAGAATTTATTTCACAACATGCTAATTATTAGATTTAAAATACTCAAAACAGCAACATGAATTTGAAAAATCAATAACTTCTCATAGGGATGGCCTCTGACTTTGGAAAATTCATGGAATGTTCCCAAATTCAGAGGCTTCAAAAGCCCTATGGTCTCATGCCATGGTGAATTTCCTATATGCATGGAGAATTAAAACAATGCAAAAGGGAAATAAATCATTAAAAATAAAATACTTGATGAAATTAAATGATTTCTTTTCCACATTATTCTCCTCTGTTCGCTGAGCAAGAGAGTATTTTTATTTTATTTTTCTGATTTTTATACACAAAGTTATGGATTTTTGAAGTTTAGAGAATTAAATAAATCAGAAAATACCCTAATTTTCTATTTATCCACACGGCGCCACGTCAACCTCGGCATCTCCGAAACGCCGCGTGGCGCTCTCCGATTCGACGCCGCCATCTGACTCAGCGCTCCGGGGGCCCGCTGTGTCGTTCCATCTCCTGATCCGGCGATATCCTGGCCGTCCGTCCGCGCGTGTATTAAATGAACGGCATCCTTTCATCGTCCCCAAGCGTTCTCACCCGAGAGCAGTCCGTCTTCTAGGCCTAAGATCTCACTCGATACTCAATGGATTTTCGTGTTCTTATGCTCTATGGATTCGTCTCGAGAAAACAAACACATCTATACGGTTTATGTGGCATGAAATTGACTCAATAAAAATGGAGAAAGTTCAGAAGCTCAGGAAGAAGAGTGAGGCCATACCTTTGCTCAGAGAAGTGTGGCTTTGATCTGAGGGTTGTGTCACCTTCGATTGGATCCCAGCAAGCTCCAGATGAAGTCTCCTGGTCCGGTGAAATGCCTAGCTATGAAAGTGACCACGGCCGATCACAAAGCTTGGAGGCCGGAACAACTAGGTGGCCCTGGAGATGGGGCTTTCGATGGGAAACTTCTCCTCTTGGTCCAGTGAAGGTGTAGGACCAGTCAATTTGAGGATTGGCTCACCGTGGCAAAGTGTCCTGGTTTTGGGTGAAATTTCAGTTGAGAAATTGGATTTTGTTGGTGGGGATTAGGGCAAATTGACACTGGGAATCAACTGCTCTAAGTATGGAGAAGGGTTTGGAACAATTTTGGCAGAGTTTCGGCAAGGTTTGTGCAACTCTCTTCTCATGGCCGTGAGCGGTCGGGTTTAAATAGAGGTGGCTGGAGAGCCTCACAGGGATGGCCAAGGGTTGGGATCAGCTGCTCTGGGCATGGGAAGAACGACCATGGTGGCCATTGGGCATGGGGCAGCTCAGCAAGGTGGAATTCCAAAGTTTGGCTCCTCCCAAGGTCTCGGCCATGGTGTTTTCCGGCGACTCAGTGGTCGGCCGGCTGTGCATTGGTCACCATCTTGTTCAGTGTGGGTCGTAGTGGGGTTTAGTGTAGGCAATTGGCAAATGCCATGTGTAAAGGGCTTGGATCAAAATGGTATGGGGATATGGCTAATCTTGGCTAGGTTTGGTCAACCCATTTGTTTGGGTCGGGTTCACCTCCCCATGGCTAGCCTTGGCCGAGAAAATCAGCTAGGTTAGCTGGTCAAAAGGTAGTGATGTCCTTATCCAAGAATATTTGGATTAAATCTTGGTTAAGGGGTATCAGGGGTGAGGTTAAAGACTTTTAGGAATTAAGGAAAGCTCCCTCTCCTCTTACCCAATGTGGTATGGTCACATGTCAAACAATTCACATGGCTTGCATGTGGCTTAAGAGTGGCTTCATGGCTCACATTTCGCTTGGGAAAAGTTGAGTCAATTTCATGGAAATGGATTTAAGAAAAATTTTGGTATTTTGATGGGAATTTGTATGGGGCTTAATTTGGAATGGCTTCATGATGAATTTTCAAACTTAGCGATTGATTTTAGTTAAGGGTGTGATGTAGAGCAATTGTCATATGGGCTTTAGCATGAAATTTGGGCTTTTAGGAAGGTTTCATGTAAGTGGGCTTTTGGTTTAAAAATAGATTTATGGATGGGAATTTTGTAGAATTTTGGGCCAAATAATTGTTGGGTTTAGCTCATGGATGTGTCATGAGTGATTTGAAGCAAATTGGGAGTGATTTGGGTTTGAATTGGGTTGAATTTGGGCTTCTTTGGTGAATGGGCCAATATAGGTCAAATTGGGCTAACTTGGGCCAATGTTGGGCTAGGGTTGAAATTGATGTAAAATGAATGTTGGGAAATGTTTATGGGAGTGTTACAAAGAAGTTTTGGTTTTGGTTGAGTTTTGATTTTGGGGTTTGGGCTTATTTGGGTTAGGTTTGGGTTTAGGTCAAAATTGGGCTTATGGGTTTTGGGTTGAATTTAAGTGGGGTTTGGGTCTAAATGTTGGGCAAATCATGTTAGTTTTTTGTTTGTAGGGATGTTAAGGAAGGTTTAGAAAAGATTTGGGGTTAATTGGAGTTGAATTGGGTGAGTTTGGGCTAAGTTTGAGTCATGGGTCCAAATTGGGCTTTAAGGCCAAAAGTGAGATTGGATCCAAATGTCAATCAAATTGGACTTGGATTTGGTCTATATTGGTGTTGGGAATGTTGAATTGAAGTTTTGAATTGAATTGGACCATAATTTGGGTCAATTGGGTAGGTTTGGTTTGACATTGGGTTCACTTTGGGTTAAAATGGGTCAAATTGGGGGTTTTGACAAAAGTAGGGTAAATTGACAAAATTGGCCCATAGTGTAGTTAAACAAAATGAAATTGGGAATATTTGGGATTTTTTGGAATTTTCTGGGAATTTTATGAATTTTTGGATTTTTGGGTCAAGAGGGGTATTTTGGGTATTTGGAGGGTATTGGGAGGTATTTTTGGAATTTTTGGTATTTTTGGCTATGAATGATCAATTTGAGTAATGTGGGAATGTTTGGGATTGATTTTGGGGAATTTTGGGTAATTTAGGTGATTTTGCAAATTTTGGGCAATTTCAAGGGTTTTGGGTAGGTAGGCGGGTGTAGGGTCCTGGGGTCAAAATCGAAAATTTGGAAAATTGAAGATTGGGTAAATGTAAGTGGAATGAAATCATTTTGGTTGAGCTATAAAGCCATATCAAGCCCACATGAGCCATGAAGGGACTCATTTGAGGCATTCACTATGTTGTTCCCAACCCTCTTAGCCAAGGGCTTAGGGGTTATGGACCATCCATGTGAATCACCTACATGAGTCAGGAGGTCATGTTGGGTATGGGTGTGGTTTTAGGAGGTGTGTGCAAGTGTAGTGTATGAGTGTAGTGTGTGTGTAAGTCAGCCCTTCACCAGACCAGGCCACCTGTAGGCGGTCCTAAGGCCAAAGAGTCCTATAGGAACTCTTCCTTTAAACTTCCACATTTGATTTCAACCCTCTAGGTGATTAGGGGTCTACAGTCAAGTTTGTGGAGTTTGCAGGGAGTTAAGAAGTGGTTTGAATTTCTAAGTGGTGGGTCCCAATTCTAGTCCTCTAAGATAGTCAAAAAAAAGCCTAAGGCTAGATCCTAAGTACTAAAACGAAGAAGAGAAGACCTCCTCAAAAATGAGGTCAACAAATGGACCCCCAATAGGTGTGGTGAGCTAACCAAGCACACCGCGCGTATTGGCATTGACCGAAAAGATCAACAAAACCAACACAGATGTCCAAGTGACAAACTTAGGACAAAGTAGAAGAATTTCCGCAGGGGAGTGTCTAGTATATCTCCGAGACTAGAAATTCCTGAACTCTCGCTGGGGAAAGGAAAAGAAGGTGAATTCCAAATCACATGATATGGGGGAATTTCGATTTAGATTTCATTTTGTTTCAATTTAAGTTTCTATGTGTGAGCTTAGATTTCGATTTGAGTTTCAATTTAGATTGAAGTTTTGTTAGGATTAATTTGAAGGGATTTAGACTTGAAATGAAAATTGGAATTTTGTGGTTTTAGATGTAACATCTTCAACCTCAAAAGAAAATTGAATTGATTGGATCGAACCATTACAATGAGGAGAGATCTCGGAGCAATGCGATATTGGATGTAAAATCCTTAACCTCAAGAGTTTGATTTTGATGTATTTCATCGCAATAGGGAAAGAATCCTAAAGCAATGCAGTCTCGGATGTAAAATCCTCAACCCCAAGAATTTAAATTTGATGTATTTCATTACAATAGGGAAAGAATCCTAAAGCAATGCAGTCTCGGATGTAAAATCCTCAATCCAAGAATTTGATTTTTTTGATGTATTTCATTACGATAGGGAAGGAATCCTAAAGAAATGCAGTCTCGGATGTAAAATCCTCAACCCCAAGAAATTGATTTTGATGTAATTCATTGCGATAGGGAAGGAATCATAAAGCAATGCAGTCTCGGATGTAAAATCCTCAACTCCAAAAGTTTAAATTTAATGTATTTCATTGCGATAGGGAAAGGATCCTAAAGCAATGCAGTCCCGGATGTAAAATCCTCAACTCCAAAAGTTTGAATTTGATGTATTTCATTGCGATAGGGAAAGAATCCTAAAGCAATGCAGCCTCGGATGTAAAATCCTCAACACTAAAAGTTTGAATTTGATGTATTTCATTGCGATAGGGAAAGAATCCTAAAGCAATGCAGCCTCGGATGTAAAATCCTCAACTCCAAAAGTTTGAATTTGATGTATTTCATTGCGATAGGGAAAGGATCCTAAAGCAATGCGATCTCGGATGTAAAATCCTCAACTCCAAAAGTTTAAATTTGATGTATTTCATTGCGATAGGGAAAGGATCCTAAAGCAATGCAGTCTCGGATGTAAAATCCTCAACTCCAAATGTTTGAATTTGATGTATTTCATTGCAATAGGGAAAGGATCCTAAAGCAATGGAGTCTCGGATGTAAAATCCTCAACTCCAAAAGTTTGAATTTGATGTATTTCATTACAATAGGGAAAGGATCCTAAAGCAATGCAGTCTCAGATGTAAAATCCTCAACTCCAAAAGATTGAATTTGATGTATTTCATTGCGATAGGGAAAGAATCCTAAAGCAATGCAGCCTCGAATGTAAAATCCTCAACTCAAAAAGTTTAAATTTGATGTATTTCATTACGATAGGGAAAGGATCCTAAAGCAATGCAGTCTCGGATGTAAAATCCTCAACTCCAAAAGTATGAATTTGATGTATTTCATTGCGATAGGGAAAGGATCCTAAAGCAATGCAGTCTCAGATGTAAAATCCTCAACTCCAAAAGTTTGAATTTGATGTATTTCATTGCGATAGGGAAAGGATCCTAAAGCAATGCAGTCTCGGATGTAAAATCCTCAACTCCAAAAGTTTGAATTTGATGTATTTCATTGCGATAGGGAAAGAATCCTAAAGCAATGCAGCCTCGGATGTAAAATCCTCAACTCCAAAAGTTTGAATTTGATGTATTTCATTGCGATAGGGAAAGGATCTTAAAGCAATGCAGTCTCGGATGTAAAATCCTCAACTTCAAAAGTTTGAATTTGATGTATTTCATTGCGATAGGGAAAGGATCCTAAAGCAATGCAGTCTCGGATGTAAAATCCTCAACTCTAAAAGTTTGAATTTGATGTATTTCATTGCAATAGGGAAAGGATCCTAAAGCAATGCAGTCTCGGATGTAAAATCCTCAACTCCAAAAGTTTGAATTTGATATATTTCATTGCGATAGGGAAAGGATCCTAAAGCAATGCAGTCTCGGATGTAAAATCCTCAACTCCAAAAGTTTGAATTTGATTGAGGTTTGATTTGAAATTTGGAAAGATTGAATTTGAAATTTGATTGAGATTTGATTTGGAATCTGTGTTCATTTTGTCTGTCCTTTAACGATTCAAATTTATTTTATCGTTTATTTAATGTTCATGTGAATTTGGTGTTCGTCATTTTTAGATTTTTACGGAAAGTTTTTTCTTTTATTCTTTTTTTTTTTATTTCTTTTCTGTTCTTTGTTCAAAGTTCATTTAACTTTAATGGCGTTTCCCAGTCAATTTGCACAAAAGAGGTGAAGGCCAAAAATATGACATGGTCACTTTCATTCCAATCATGTCGAAGATACATCATACAACTCGATCTGGAATACATCTCATACAATCCATGTAGACTCAAAATAGACTATGTATGATCTTTGTCGATCCATCCAAAAAGGTATCTGTCAAAAATCCATGTCTGAATAGTGGGGTACATGGTCAATAACATCACCTTCCAAGCCATCCTTGGCAAGGATGCCGTATGGATGTACGTTGGAGGTGTGATATTTTCCATGCAACTCACAGCTCATTAGGCCGAAGGTTCTCTAGCTCCGGGTCTGGCTGGAAGTGGTAAGGTGTCTTCCTGTCGTCCATCCTTCCGAAAGTAACCGAGATATGCTTCATCGGTACTCCTGGTATGCAATGTTTAGCGACATCTCGCTCCGTTGCCCTTCGACATCATGACGGAACCTACCGGTAATGGTATCTTCACCGGCCCTCGGAACTCACTCGGGCCTCGCTATCCGGAGGTCGGATCCGAACATGATATTACATTCATTCGGAAAAGAAACCGTGCGTAAAGGTCCGACAAAGTCGTGGTGATCTATGTGCGGGGTATGCAATACCCCGCTTGTAAATGTTAATAATGCAGCATTGGGTATGCAATCCGCTGGCAGTACCCTCCATGTTATCAATCTTTTTACCATTCTCTTGATGACTAATGGCATTGGATCCACTTGGCCATGACGGAGTATCCCCGGTGGATTCCCCTTCCCGTCTTCTCGCGAAGTTGTAGCGACATCCACATTGTATTGTAATTCTCCCTTTCCCTGGCATCCATCTCCGGGGTTCCGAGTAAGTGTTTTCTCTTAGGCGGCCCGCTCCGCCCATTCTTTTCAAATCCCAGATGATGTCCATGATTTGTTGTTGTTCGTATTCTGAGAACACGTCTGTATGTAGCTCGAGGCCTTCTAGTATATTGATCCTCCTGCCTCTGATTCTCTCGAAGTATTTAAAAGTTTTCTTTTTGACATTCCGCATTCTTTCCACTCGTATTCCGAATCATCCGCAAATGGTGGGGCTCGGTGACGTATTGTGGGATATACGGCTCAATCCCTTCACGTTCTCCCCGCATACCTCGGCTCCTCGGGGATGATGTCCGTCGGGACATCCTCCGGGGTTGCTTCTGCAACAAGTTCATGCATTACTGGTGGTTCTATCTGGTGGCGTGGTAGCCTTCTTTCTTCTGATCTTCTTGCGATTTCCCTAGTCCCTTCTGTTATCCTAGGAGCTGGCCTCCTTTCTTCCGGTACCTGGTGAACTGGCGTCCTTGAGGTATATGTACTGGTAGTAGCAACTGCCTCGTCGCGCTGGTCCGCGGCTAATTTGGTTAACATTTTGCGGATGCGGCGATTTTTATTTCTTCGTTGTGTTGCTGTGAGAGTAGCTCTTCAAACTTCCTGAGTATCTGTGGGCACGGCACTGACAAGCCTGTCCTCTGCTGTAGCGACTACAGACTTGATTTTCTTGTCTTCTTCAGTGTTTGTTTTCCTTTTCTTGCTGCTGGATTGGTGGCTTGGGCCACCCACTTTCATCACTGTCTGACTGGGCAGTTCCTCTCGGTCAACTGGGATCCAGTCACTTTCCTTATACTGTAGGCCTGCTGGTGCGAAGTCCGAGTCAATCTCGATTATCGCTCCATCTTTCACCCTCTTTTCGTCGAGTGCAAGGCTTACGCCATTTTTAAAGTTCAGGACCAACCGCCCATTCGACATTTCTCTGCGAAAAGACATGAAAAAGGATCAGGGGCTGTACTAAGATCAAGAACATTAAGAAAATGTTTATTAAAGACACATTTTTTTATTACTCTTATATTTTTAAATTTAACAGGAATGAAGTGGGATAAGATCAGGAAAGAGATTTTGATATGGAAGAGAAAACAAGGAAAACTTTATTATCATGACTTTATTATATTTTAACACATTTTTATTATTTTTGGGTTCGGACCCAGTCATAAGTAACTACTTTGCCCGTGCTTCTAGGGATGAAGAATTCATTCCTTCGAAACATCAGGTAGCGTAATACTTTTTCAAGTATCGTCCGTTGATCGGAAGCATATGTCGTTCTCCTTGGCAATTCACTAGCTGGTAGGAGCCTCCTGAGTATACTGCTTCAACCACAAACGGCCCTTCCCAAGTGGGTTCAAATTTTCCTCCTATCTTGCGGTGTACAAGAATAGGTCTCTTGAGAACGAGAACTAAGTCACCAACTTTGAAGGTTCTTGGACGGACCAATCTGTCATGGGCTTGAACCATCTTAGCTTGGTATAGTTCTAAATTCTGCTGCACTGCAAGTCTTTTCCCTTCCAGGCTTTCTAATTCCTCTAGTCGTAATTTGGCATTCTCTTCTGTCGTAATTTTGTTTGCAAATCGCAATTCCGAGTGAAGGAAGCTGAACCTCTAAAGGTAACACTCGCCTCGGACCCATACACCGGAGCGTAAGGTGTAGCTTCGAGTAGGAGTTCGAAGGTTGTCCGGTAGGCCCATAAGGCTTCTAATAACTTCTCGTGCCAATTTCTCTTATTATCGTCCAAGGTTTTCTTTAAGATTTGAACGAGAGTTTTATTAAAAGCCTCGACCGAGCCGTTTGCTCTTGGGTAGTAAATTGTTGAATATCGCCGGCCGATTCCGTGTCTCCCGACAAAATTGTTGATTTGTGTGCTTTTGAATGCCGACCCATTATCCGAGATGATTCGCGCGGCACTCCGAAACGGTAGACAACTTGGTTCTTGAAAAGCCGTAGCACGTGGTGTGCTTTCACTTCTCTGAGTGGAACTGCCTCTGCCCACTTTGAAAAGTAATCTGTAGCCGCAAGAATGAAGCGATGTCCTTTTGAAGATGGTGGTTCTATTGGACCCACTATATCTGTGCCCCAATATTCAAATGGCCACGACGCAATTGTCGGATGTAGCACATTTGGAGGTTGGTGTAGAACTACTCCGTGCACTTGGCATTGGTGACAACTCTTGGCGATTTTCATGCAGTCGGTCATCATCGAGGGCCAGTAGTACCCTAATCTTTTAATTTTTATTTTCATCTTCGGACCCGACTGGTGAGCACCACGTAGTCCCGAATGCACCTCTTTAACAATTTCACGGGCCTCGGACCCGCTTAGGCACCTTAGCCACATTTGATCAAAAGATCTTACGTATAACGTGTTGTTTATTAATGCGTAGGACAGAGTTCTTTTCTTGATCCGATGGGCTAGCGACCTATCATCCGGTAGTTTTCCTGTTTGCGGTGTAGTCTATTAATGGTTGTCGCCAATCTTCCGTGTTTTCCGTCACTCGTTGCAACCGATTCTTTTCTTTTTCTGATTTGTGTATTGTGTCTATGTCGAGCTGTGATAGGACCTGACGTCCATGAACTGACACTTCTACTGACTCATCTTGCAAACATGCAAATTCTTTTGTGAGGCGAGCTAACGCATCTGCTAAAGCATTTTCTTTTCTGGGAATTTTGTAAATCGTCACATTCGGAATCGTTCCAACAACCGTATGGCATACCTGGAAGTATTGCTCGAGTCTTGGCTTTAAAATCCTGTACTGTCCGGCGATCTGTTGAATGATTAGCTGTGAATCCCCGTAGATGTTGATGTCTGTTATCCCCATTTCAATAGCTAATTCTAGTCCTGTTATGAGGACTTCGTATTCTGCTTCGTTGTTTATACACGGCTCTGTTAAGTGGTAGGAGTATCTTAACATCCCTCGCTCTGGTGTTATAAAGATTAATCCGATTCCTGCCTTACCGGGCACTATCACTTGCGATTCTTCGTCTTTGTGTGTTGAAGATGATCCGTCAAAATATAATTCCCAACATCGATCATCAGGGTCTTCTAAGCTCATTATTTGTTCATCTTGCAAATCGTCATTGAGAGGAGATTCTGCCGGCAAAGGGTGTGCTGCGAGGAAGTCTGCTAGGACTTGTCCCTTTACGGCACGAAGAGGCATGAAAGTTATATCGAATTGCAATAATATCATCGACCATTTGGCAAGTCTGCCGGAAAGCGTTGGATGGGTCATCAAGTATTGCAATGGATTAAATTTCGAGATCAGGTTGACCTTATGAGAAAGCATGTAGTGCATGAGCTTTTGAGCGGTGAAGATCAGGGCCAAACAATGCTTTTCAATTGCAGGATACCTTATTTCCGTCTGAAGTAAACGACGGCTTAGGTAGTAAAGAGCATTTTCTTTACCCTCATCATCGACTCTGGCTAACTGGGCTCCGAGAGAGTCGTCTAAAGCCGCGGTATAAAGTATCGCCGGTCTACCCGAGACTAGGGTCGCTAAGACAGGAGGTGTCATTAAATATTTTTTAATGTCTTCAAAGGCCTTCGGCATTTCTCTTCCCAAATAAATTTGGCGTCCTTTTTAACTAGTGCCGAGAAAGGCCGACACCTACCTAACAAGTTTGAGATAAAGCGTCGAAGATATGCCGACTTCCCTTGAAAGGATCGTAGTTGTTTTAAGATTTTGGGAGGCGGCATTTCTAAGATAGCTTTAATCTTTTCCGGGTCGATTTCAATTCCACGATGTCGGACAACAAATCCTAAGAATTTCCCGGAGGTGACGCCGAAGGCGCATTTTAAGGGATTCATCTTAAGGTTAAATTGTCTTAATCGTTCAAAAACAATTCTCAAATCATACAGGTGGTTATCCTTTACTTTGCTTTTGATGACCACATCGTCCATTTAGCATCCGACTTGATTGTGGATGAGATCATCAAAAATTCTTGTCATCGCTCTCGGTATGTTGCTCCTGCGTTCTTCGATCCGAATGGCATCACTGTGTAGCAATATACTCCGATCGGCGTTCTGAATGCTGTAAGCTTTTCATCTTCTGGAGCCATTTTTATCTGGTTGTATCCTGAAGATCCATCCATGAATGACAATATCTCATGTGTTGAGGCAATGTCGATCATTAATTCTGGGGTCGGTAGAGGGAATTCATCCTTTGGACATGCCTTGTTTAAATCTCTGAAATCCACACAAATTCCGATCCGTCCATTCTTCTTTCGATCGGCACTAAATTGGCTAGCCAAGTCGGGTATTGTTCTTCACGGACAAATTTAGCGTCTATTAGCTTTTTAACTTCGGCTATGACTTGTTGTTCGATTTCTAGATGCATTCTTCGGGACCTTGTCCGATCGGGACAGAAGCAGGATCCACTCCTAGCTTATGGATTGCGACCTCTGGAGCTAATCCTGGCATCTCATCGTAGCTCCAAGCAAAACAGTCTTTAAATTCCATTAATAACTTGATTATTTCTTTGGAGTCTTCTTTATTGAGCAAGGAGCTAACAAAGGTAGGTCTAGGCTCTTCGCTAGTACCTAAGTTAACTTCCGTTAACTCATCTATTGTAGATTTAATCTCTTCTTCGAACTCTGGTGGAGCGTCTCCAATTTATAAATCTTTAAATTCTTATGTAGTTTCCATGCAGTTTTCATTAGACTCACAAGTGACAACCAAGCAAAATTCAGTATCGTCAACTTATCCTACTGTGCCGAATTCGAGACCATGCTTTGAATTGGGTGGACGACCGGAGTTATTCCATAAATTTTCAAAATGTTGTGATTGACCTTTTGTTCTTTGTCGAGGTAAGAAACCACGCTGAATTAAATTTTGAACACAGGGAGAGTACCACTCAAAATGTAATTCCATTAATTCTGATGAAGTGACATCTTCAAATTGTACATTATTTTTAGTTTTGGAGGAAGGAGCACCACGGTAGAATTTGATTGGCTTTGCACCGCCGCTATGTACCTCTTTGACCACCATACCCTCGACCTTATTAGAATGGATCGGGGTTAGGGTCATAGTATGTACATAGTGGTTAATCTTCTCGTACATTGATTTATATTCTTCATTCTTCTCATCTTCGAGAGAGATCTGGAATTGCGGCTTCTTCATGCTTATTGTCGCTGCTTTTTGCTTGATTTCTTTTTCTTCTTCAGAACTGTCTTCCCAATCAACATTGATGGTTGGCTTCCTCTGTCCAACTGTCCTAACGTCTCTACCACGACCTCGTCCCCGGCCTCGACCTCGGATGCGAGTTGTGGAGAAACCTTCACCATCTCGCCGTAAGGGAGTGGTGAGTGACTCGTTGGACTAGAACTTCGGGTTCTTCGTTGTCCCGAACTTTCTTTGCTTCATTTGTTATGGTATCTCTGGAGAAGATTGTTTTCTTCGGAGGTGCATAATAAGCTGCATCTTCATGGATTCCAATTTCATGTACGGAGAATGATTGTAAGTTGCCTTTGATGCATTGTTCCCCTCCATCGTAGTATTTGATGCACTGATGTAGAGATGATGGTACCATCCTGTTTTCATGTATCCATGGTCGGCCCAGTAGAGTGTTGAACGATGTTTCTGAATCAATTATGTGAAATTTTGCGGTTGTCTTTGCTAAGTCACCGGTCTTCATTAGCAGTGTTATTGATCCGAGGGCTCTTTCTCCTTTCTGGTTGAATCCTCTTAATAACATTTTGTCGGCTTCGAGCTCGCGAGCATCAATTTTCAAATATGCTAGTGTTCGAAGACTCATTATATTGATTGATGCTCCTGGATCCACCAATACTCTGGAGAGTGTAAACTTTCCAATTGTAACTCGAAATGTACAACGGCTCGGTTGTGGTCCGTCGTCCCAAGTAGTAGGTCATTGTCCGTGAAGGTAACGCCTCGTCGTTCCTTTAACGAGCAAACCTCATCTAAGGAATCTCCGGCCATTCGAGCTAAGCAAATTTCTCGGATCAAGTAAGGCCTCGATCGAGCTTCTCTCATCTCCTTTGATAAGATGAGAGCGTCGTAGATGCTCGGCTTGTCGGTAGTTTCCTAAGATGGGCTAGCACGTTGTACTCCACTTTATTTCCATGTGTCTCGATTTCTTCTCGAATGGGTATTTCTTCTGTCGGGGTTGGTTCTTCTTGAACAACCACCTGCTTTCCTTTATCCTTTGGACCCATTCTCGGAGGTAAAACTCTTCCACTTCTTAAGTTAACTTCGTAATTTCTTCCGACTCTAGTGTTGAGCTTGCTGGTGTTTCTTCCTGAATCGGAATGACAGGTTCTTCCGGATTAGCTCCAGAGTCCGAAGGCTCTAACTCTATTGTGACTGGAGCTCCTCGAAACTCGTAGATATATCTGTTGCTCGTTGAACTCTCGTAGCCTCCTTGATGGATGTCTTCTTCGTCATTGTGATCGTCGAGATTGTGTATGATTTGAGAATTGTCATTGGTATCGAAATCGATGTCTGATTGTCGCTAGTTACGTAATCGTTAGAAACAGTCAAAACGTAGCCAACGCCATAACCCTTATCATTATAAGATCCCACCGGAGTGAGCAGATAATCATACAGAGTCAGAGGTTCGAGGGATTTCTCCCCCGAATCCGAAACAACTATCCTAGGATAAGCAGCCCCTAGTCTAGCCTTAGGAGCCTCGGTCTTCTCTTCTTCGTCGATTTTCTTCTTCTCTTCAATCGTCTCCTGTTGAGGTGGTTCTTCTATCGCAAGTGATAGTGCCGACTTGACAGGTTTCAAACTCTGAATTGAGGCTCGCACCGAAGCGGTTTGGATGCCGTCTAAAATCTTTTTTGAAGACCTTGTCCAAGCGGTAGTCCATCCATCATCAGTTGTATAGGGATCTATCGGAACGATGAGATCAGTCGAGACAACATTGACAAAACCTCCTTTCTGGGGTTCCTTCATGTACTCCTTCGGGATTGTTATATTCCCTTTCCGAAGATTGTCGTTGAGCCAACTTTTGAAGGTAATGCAATCTTCAATCTTGTGCCCAAGCATCTGGTGGTAAGGGCAAAAGTTGGGATCACCTTTCTTGTTGACTTCTTCTGGTCTCTTAGGCTCTGGCAGCTGGAAATCTGGAGTCTTCATCATACTATGGAACATTTTCGGCACTGCCTCATTCTTGAAAGGATATTCCCTGCTCAGAAGCTCCCTCAATGTACGTTGCGGATGAGGCGGTTGTTCATACTGTTGAGATGACTGATAGCTGGGTCGGGGTTGCTGGTAATTCTGTTGAGGTTGCTGCGGCCGTTCTGACGATATTTGTATCGGTTGTTTGCCTTTGTTGACTGCTGCAACAATCCCGGATTTCTTTTCAAAAGTCTTCACAAGCTTTTGCTTGTCTGTCTTGTCGGCGAAACTTAATTGCTTCGCCTCCTCTTGCAAGCTCCCGGCCTTGCTTAACAACTTCTCGAAAGTCTTAATAGTAAATCCCTTGAGGAGAAGTGCTATTGGGCCGTGAATTCTTTTAAGTAAGATGTCGATTGCAAGTTGTTCTTGTAGTTGTGGTTCACACTTCATGCTTAAGTTCCTCCACCGAAGTATGTAATCCACTAAGGTTTCGTTCGGCTTCTGCTTCTCTACCACTAAATCACCTATAGTGATGTGGTGCTGAGCTCCGGCAAATCGCTTGATGAAGAGGTTTTCTAGCTCTGAGAATGTCTTTACCGAACCATTCGGTAATTCTGCATACCAATCAAAGGCAATCCCTGACAGGCTGCTGACGAATTGTCGGAAGAGTAATGCATCGCTCCCGCCGGCATTGCAACAACTGGCACGAAAGTGTGCAACATGCTGTCGGGGATTCCCGGTTCCATCAAAAGTCTTGAACAGAGGTGGTACGAAGACTTTTAGGTATTGGACAGCGTCGAATTCTTCAGGGTAAGGTCTACCCGTCCGAATGGATGCCCCGCTCTTTGATTCTGCTAAGGCTTCTCGCACCTGCTGTTCCACCAAGCTCTTGATATCTTTTTCTGGAATCATACTTTGTGTTGTATCTTTATTTAATTGATCATCCCCGTTGACAGACGTAATCTCCTTTCCTCCGTCTAAGATGTGAATGACCTCTGGGGGTGTCTCCCTTTGGGGTTGCACTTGACTCTAGAGAGTGGCTAGGGCTACGACCATCTCTTCCATCCTCTTCGCCATTTGGGCGATCGTATCGTCTTTCTCTTGAAGCCGCCTCCTCATTACTTCGGCTCCTCTCTTTCCGCGGCTGCAGGAGCACCTTGTGAAGCTGATGAAGCTCGTGTTTCGACCATGTTGATTTCTGCATACTCATCATCCATGAATTCTGATGAATCAATCTCATCTCCAAATTTCTCTTCTCTTTATTTTTCTAGTCGTCGAATATCAGTCCTCAACTTTTCCATAGCGTCCTCTAGCGGCCCTTTTTGTGCATCCTCGCAATTGTCGTGTGATAGCTGCCGGGTTCCCTTCTCACGAGTCCCCTTTACTGCAGTAGCACTTTCTTCAGATTCAAGTCTCCTGACGAGACTTTCCTTTTCAGGCTATTGTTTCAATCTTAATTGTCCAGTAGTGGGACGCCACACCATCCTTCTAGCGACAGAAGGTCTAGGGACCGGATGGTCCGTCGCCCAAATGCTGGAAGGTGGTATCCTCCCTAATCTGTAACCCTGAAATGACGACAGGCGGACTAGCCTTCATCCTTTTATTTGGCTGTTCTGTAACGATGGCGGGTTCTACTCGTGGCCCAAGATGGGATTTGACTGGCACCCGCCCTATCCTTCTCAAAATTTATGATATTGGGCATTTCTCTTTCTTTGCTAGCTTCTCGATCACGATCCGTAGTCGGGCAAATCGTGTGATCCTAGCCCTTTTCTTCTGCTCGTCGTTGTAGTATGTTGGTCTAGGTAATGTAGAAACAATCCTCGCGGACATTTTCCTCGTCGACTATGCGGCGGAAAGGGGGTAGAATCTACTTCCTTCCAAAAAGGGTGTATCTTCGAGCAATGGTATGTATTCGGGGAGTGGTGTGTACTCGTGGATTTCGGGATTTCCTCCAGAAAGCGACTTCGGCAGCTCCGGCCTTCCCGGCAATCTTCCTACTTCGTTCCTTCTTTGGGTCCGTGTTAGTGATGGAATTCTTGAGCTGGACCCGATTTCAAAAACGAAGGTCTCACGAGAAGGTCTCGTACCCTCCACGGTAACGGGTTCACCATAGTTCCGGATTTCCTTCCCCTTTAATTTGGCGAAACCGGGGTAGGTGCGAGACAACTAGACCGGTGGGGGTAGCAACAACGGTCCTCCCGTGGACAGGCAGTACTCCTCTCGGTTGGAATCTTTTGCGGGGAGGAAACTCTCGAGTTGACCTAAGGTCGAACTCGATCGGCGGCTTCTCGGCTTCGGATATTTTGTTTGTCGACGCGAAAAGGGAAATGTCGGTGATCTTGACATTCGTGTTCTCGAATCCTTGTCCAAACCGGATGATCCCATTGTCGGGCAGTTCATCCTTGTAAACAGCGAAGTCCAGTCCATTGGTGAAGGAGAAAATCAGCTTTGGGGCTTCCATTTCTGCAGGGTGGATTCTGATTGTCAGTCCCAAATTACGCTTCTTCTCATCAGGACGAAAAGAAAGGAATCGAAAAGAGTCCGAACACATTCTTGTTCATGTATTTATAAGAAGGAGTTATTTGTTAAAAGAGTCATTCATTAGAGGGTTTGTTTATTTAGAACGGAATGTTCAAAGGTGTAAAGAAGGTAATGAACCCGATTCAGAGTTGGAAAGGAAAAGAAAGTCTTATGCAAGACTTCTCGACTCGAAGGATCACTCCTAAACTAACACCTACTGGGGGTCCACCCCACCTCAAAAATGAGGTAAAAGGATCTCGGAACCTCTCTATTTAGGGGTGTCTAAACAGTGGCTCCTAAATCCAAGAGAATGTTGGCTATACTCGTTCAAGGTAGAAATGAACATAGTATTCCAACGAAAAGAAGGGTAGTTTGATCCACTAGGAATATGGATACACTACCGATTTTTGAAAGCAGAATTGTCTGATTAAAATGGAGAGAGGAATTTTCCCCAGCGGAGTCGCCAGAAATTGTCGGCGAATTTTTTTTTAATTTAATTTAAATAAATAATTTGAAAAGTAGTATTTGATTTTGAAAATAATTTTAAATTTGAAAATTTTTAAGATATGAAATCAAACTGATCTCACATCCCGAATAGTTTATATAAACGAGAACTGCATCACAAACCGTGTATCTATCCCGAAGAATAGACATACTGCTTAATGATAGGGCTCGATTAAATAAACTAAAAGATTTGTGATATCTGTTTGGTCTGCGAACCAATTTTATAAGCCGACAAATTCCCCTACTTAATATGAAAGCATTAAACGAGGTTTATATTACTTGGGTTCTTTAAAATTCCCTATAAGGGCAAGCCCCTATAGTTAATTACATCTTAAGTGACGGGAATCACCTAAGAAAACTCTCGATAATAATCAATAATTCTGCTCTCAAGAATCTCAAAGTTTAAGTTTTCAAGGGATTGAATTTTGGAATTTCAATAGGGAATGGATCAAATTTGGAACATTTTATTTTGGGAATCCAAAGGAAGAGGAGTAGGGGAAGTTGAGGATCCAAGAGGAATCTTGGCAACTTCCGAACTATCCTATTGTTTGGTTTCGAGTTTAAGAAAATTCTAATATTATCTGATATTTCAATCTTGTCAATTTTAATTAATTAGGGCTTATGTTCGTACTATAAAATCATACAAATAGACTCGAAGATATGAGGGTTTATGTCGTATCGGACGACCACCTCGAGTCCTAAGACCGGTTAGGGCTTAATTTACATGACATGATCATGCAAATGCCTAAAAAAAGGTTGAGGATTTATGTTGCACTAGGCAAACTACCTCGAAATCCTATGACTTTGTTATTTAATTCTAAGAAAGTTTTGTTGAAGTAGACTCAGGTTTTGCTGATGACGATGGTCGTGCTGCCCACCATGCTCCGAGCTCCTTGTTGTTGCAGAGGTTTAGTTTTAGAAGTTATAAATCAGGAGATGGGAAAAGTGTCTTGGTTTAGAGAAATTTCTTAATTTCCAAGTGTTTTTTTTTATGTTTTAATTAAAACCAATCTTAAAGTTGATTATAACAACACCGGTTAAGATCCCACGGTTCCATCCTTCCGGCATCGTTATTTTTATCGGATTCACTTAGTCCAGATGAATTTGCTAAACTCAACTAAATGAGTTCGACACTTTCATTTAGACCGTGGGAAATCCCGTTAGCAACACGTAGGTTACATCATCCGAGGGATTCCCGATCATCCAACAAGATGTTTTAATTCAGTTGTAATTGTAATTTTGTGTTTCGTTTGTGATTAAATTTTGAGTTGTTTTATATTTTGAAATGTTGTGGCGGTGAATTTTATCTTGCAATGACTTTTAATTTAGTTTTAGTTTCAGTTTTAAGGACTATCCTAAAGGTGTGGGTTTTCATGCAATAGTTGTTTATCATGCAAGAAAAGTAAGTGCGATGCGATTAAATAAATTGCAATAAATTACAATAAAATAAAAGCGTACCTGGAGGGTCTTCCCGTCATCCTAAGCTGCACTTAAAACACAATTATAATATTTAAGCAAGTTCTTAGGTAAAGCTAAGGGAAGGGTTATGATTTTCTACCAAATTCCTAATCCTATAGCTAGTCATTTCCTATGACGTCTAGGTTCTTATGTTTTGGTTTGAGGACGATTTTCTTCATCAAAGAATAATTAAGTTCAATTGTTCTTGTAAGTATCCTATCATATTGAGGAAGTGCTTAAGAAGAATCTTAAACATCTTTTCAATATTACTAGAATTGTTTTAAGTCCAAATGAATTTAATTATACAAATGAATTAATCGTCCGAGAATTCAAATTTTATTATCTTGCTCGATGAACTAGGACATTTGAATATCCTATAAATGAAGTAACATTTCATTTAATGTTCGTTTAGGAGTTATGATAGCAAAGTTTTCGAGGGCAAATTGGTGTTCAAATGATTTAATTTAAGTTAATGGGTTTAAATTTGGAATAGTGTTCAAGTTACTTCATTTTGAATTTCTTTAAATTCTTTATGTCTTAAGTGATGTTATTTAATTCAATTTAATTTAACTTTAATGTAATTTAATTTGGTTTAGTTTTAATTTTTTTATTTAACTTATTTTATTTAAATTAATTTTAATTTTAACATGATCTTATTATTTTTTTTTAATTTAATTTAATTTAATTTAATTTAATTTAATATCATTTAATTTTAATTTAATTTAATTTAATTTAATTTAATTTAATCTTTAATTTAATTTTATTTTTAATTTTAATTTAATTGAAAATTTAAAAAGAGTTTAATAATTTAACTTTTAATTTAATTTTAATGATTAAGTCTTTTAACATTTTAAAACTTAAATTTGAATTATCATTTTTAATTAGGAATTAAATATTATTGAGATGATTAATTTAGGGATTTTTAAATTAAAGAATAAATCTCTTCCTAATAATATCCCTATTTAATAATTCCAATTTTATTATTCTTCCAAATTTAATCAATTATTTAATTAAGGTTTATTTTAATTATCTTCAAATTATTTAGTAGGTTTCTGCCCTTTAATTATTTGAATTTCAATCATCCAAATCAGATTAAGATCAAATATTTTATTTGTTAATTTTATTAAACATAAAGTTTTAATTAAGGGTTAAATTTTTTTAATTACCATTTTGCCCTTCAAGCTTAATAATTTCATAACTCACTAAATTGAGCTTAAATCAATTTGCAATTTTTATGTGACTTCACTCATATGTCAATAAAGACATGAGAGGAGAAAATGTTATTTTTCTGTATTTAATTTATTTATATAATTATTTTTGGTAGAAAATAGGGATTTCCAAGGAAAATTTAATAACATGACCAAGGGAGAGTTTCTGTCCTTAAGAAAATTATGGGACATTCCTAATGACTAGAGGACCACTTGGACAAATTTTGGTGATTTTTTGAATTATATTATTTTTATTATAATTATTTTAAATTTTGGATTATTAATTAATTTAAAAATAAAGTAAAGGTTGAAAAATTAATTTTATATTTTTCAAAACTCTCTCTGATATCAAGGAAATCAGAGAATCAAATTTTATAATTTTCTGACTTTTCTTTGATTTATTACAATTATTTTAGTTAAAATGCTAGAAAATACATTTTTTTTAATTTTAAAATTACCCTAGGGCTTTAAAATTTAATATCTCATTAAATAGACCTAAGAAAAATATGGGGTTTGTTCCTAAGTGATTAAAATTCAAAATGTGACATTTTGGTGAATTTTATTATTTTTATGATTTTTATTATTTTTTTAATTATTAAAATATTAAAATAATGCAAAAAATTAAATTTTTTAGAAAAATGAAATTTTAATTTCCTTAGATTCCCCTGATATTAGAGAGGCTCCAAAACCAATTTGGTGAATTTTTGAAAGGTATTTTGAAAGTTATGAATTTTTAAAGTTTAAAATGGCTAAATGGCTTAATCAACCCATTTAGTAGGGTTAACCAAGTCCAATTGACTTCAAATTTTTATGGTGGGTTCCTCTAATCCTAAAGGTCAGTGGAGAATTGATTTCAAGTCAATTTGATGTATGGTTAGCTCTAATTAATTAAGGAGCTATTTTGGGTGTTTAAGCCAATTAGGGTTATTTTAAATGAACTAATTCAAAATCTATTTTTCCTAGGGTCCTCTGGTCATAAGAGACATCACCAAATTTTCCTAGAATTTATTTCACAACATGCTAATTATTAGATTTAAAATACTCAAAACAGCAACATGAATTTGAAAAATCAATAACTTCTCATAGGGATGGCCTCTGACTTTGGAAAATTCAAGGAATATTCCCAAATTCAGAGGCTTCAAAAGCCCTATGGTCTCATGCCATGGTGAATTTTCTATATGCATGGAGAATTAAAACAATGCAGAAGGGAAATAAATCATTAAAAATAAAATACTTGATGAAATTAAATAATTTCTTTTCCACATTATTCTCCTCTATTCACTGAGCAAGAGGGTATTTTTATTTTATTTTTCTGATTTTTCTACACAAAGTTATGAATTTTTGAAGTTTAGGGAATTAAATAAATCAGAAAATACCCTAATTTTCTATTTATCCACGCGGCGCCGCGTCAACCTCGGCAGCTCCGAAACGCCGCGTGGCGCTCTCCGATTCGACGCCGCCATCTGACACAGCGCTCCGGGGGCCCACTGTGTCGTTCCATCTCCTGATCCGGCTCGATCCTGGCCGTCCGTCTGAGCGTGTGTTAAATGAACGGCATCCGTTCATCGTCCCCAAGCGTTCTCACCCGAGAGCCGTCCGTCTTCGAGGCCTAAGATCTCACTCGATACTCAATGGATTTTCGTTTTCTTATGCTCTATGGATTCGTCTCGAGAAGACGAACACATCTATACGGTTTATGTGGCATGAAATTGACTCAATAAAAATGGAGAAAGTTCAGAAGCTCGGGAAGAAGAGTGAGGCCATACCTTTTCTCGCAGAAGTGTGGCTTCGATCCGAGGGTTGTGTCACCTTCGATCGGATCCCGGCAAGCTCCAGCATGAAGTCTCCCGGTCCGGTGAATTGCCTAGCTATGAAAGTGACCACAGCCCGATCACAAAGCTTGGAGGCCGGAACAACCGGGTGGCCTCGGAGATGGGGCTTTCAGGTGGGAAACTTCTCCTCTTGGTCCAGTGAAGGTGTAAGACCGACCAATTTGAGGATTGGCTCACCGTGGCAAAGTGTCCCGGTTTTCGGTGAAATTTCGACTGAGAAATTGGATTCTGTTGGTGGGGATTAGGGCAAATCGACACCTGGGATCAACTGCTCTAAGTATGGAGAAGGGTTTGGAACAATTTTGGCGAGTTTCGGCAAGGTTTGTGCAACTCTCTTCTCATGGCCGCGAGGGGTCGGGTTTAAATAGAGGTGGTCGGAGAGCCTCACGGGGATGGTCAAGGGTTAGGATCACCTGCTCTGGGCATGGGAAGAACAGCCATGGTGGCCATCGGGCATGGGGCAGCTCAAGCAAGGTGAAATTCCAAAGTTTGGCTCCTCCCAAGGTCTCGGCCATGGTGTTTTCCTGACAACTCGGTGGCCGGCCGGCTGTGCATTGGTCACCATCTTGTTCAGGTGGGTCGTGGTCAGGGTTTAGTGTAGGCAATTGGCAAATGCCATGTGTAAAGGGCTTGGATCAAAATGGTATGGGGATATGGATAATCTTGGCTAGGTTTGGTCAACCCATTTGTTTGGGCTGGGTTCACCTCCCCATGGCTAGCCTCGGGCTGAGAAAATCAGTTAGGTTAGTCGGTCAAAAGGTGGTGATGTCCTTATCCAAGAATATTTGGATTAAATCTTGGTTAAGGGGTATCATGGGTGAGGTTAAAGACTTTTAGGAATTAAGGAAATCTCCTCTCCTCTTACCCAATGTGGTATGGTCACATGTCAAACAATTCACATGGCTTGCATGTGGCTTAAGAGTGGCTTCATGGCTCACCTTTGGCTTCGGAAAAGTTGAGTCAATTTCATGGAAATGGATTTAAGAAAAATTTTGGTATTTTGATGGGAATTTGTATGGGGCTTAATTTGGAATGGCTTCATGATGAATTTTCAAACTTAGGGATTGATTTTAATTAAGGGTGTGATGTAGAGCAATTGTCATATGGGCTTTAGCATGAAATTTGGGCTTTTAGGAAGGTTTCATGTAAGTGGGCTTTTGGTTTAAAAATAGATTTATGGATGGGAATTTTGTAGAATTTTGGGCCAAATAATTGTTGGGTTTAGCTCATGGATGTGTCATGAGTGATTTGAAGCAAATCGGGAGTGATTTGGGTTTGAATTGGGTTGAATTTGGGCTTTGGTGAATGGGCCAATATAGGTCAAATTGGGCTAACTTGGGCCAATGTTGGGCTAGGGTTGAAATTGATGTAAAATGAATGTTGGGAAATGTTTATGGGAGTGTTTCAAAGAAGTTTTGGTTTTGGTTGAGTTTTGATTTTGGGGTTTGGGCTTATTTGGGTTAGGTTTGGGTTTAGGTTAAAATTGGGCTTATTGGTTTTGGGTTGAATTTAAGTGGGGTTTGGGTCTAAATGTTGGGCAAATCATGTTAGTGTTTTGTTTGTAGGGATGTTAAGGAAGGTTTAGAAAAGATTTGGGGTTAATTGGAGTTGAATTGGGTGAGTTTGGGCTAAGTTCTGGGTCATGGGTCCAAATCGGGCTTTAAGGCCAAAAGTGAGATTGGATCCAAATGTCAATCAAATTGGACTTGGATTTGGTCTAGATTGGTGTTGGAAATGTTGAATTGAAGTTTAGAATTGAATTGGACCAGAATTTGGGTCAATTGGGTAGGTTTGGTTCGACATTGGGTTCACTTTGGGTTAAAATGGGTCAAATTGGGGGTTTTGACAAAAGTAGGGTAAATTGACAAAATTGGCCCATGGTGTAGTTGAACAAAATGAAATTGGGAATATTTGGGATTTTCTGAAATTTTCTGGGAATTTTCTGAATTTTTGGATTTTTGGGTCAAGAGGGGTATTTTGGGTATTTGGAGGGTATTGGGAGGTATTTTTGGAATTTTTGGTATTTTTGGCTATGAATGATCAATTTGAGTAATGTGGGAATGTTTGAGATTGATTTTTGGGAATTTTGGGTAATTTAGGTGATTTTGCAAATTTTGGGCAATTTCAAGGGTTTTGGGTAAGTTGAAGTGTGTAGGGTCCCTGGGTCAAAAATTGAAAATTTGGAAAATTGAAAATTTGGAAAATTGAAGATTTGGAAAATTGAAGATTGGGTAAATGTAAGTCGAATGAAATCATTTTGGTTGAGCTATGAAGCCATATCAAGCCCACATGAGCTATGAAGCCATATCAAGCCCACATGAGCCATGAAGGGACTCATTTGAGGCATTCACTATGTTGTTCCCAACCCTCTTAGCCAAGGGCTTAGGGGTTAAGGACCATCCATGTGAATCACCTACATGAGTCAGGAGGTCAAGTTGGGTATGGGTGTGGTTTTAGGAGGTGTGTGCAAGTGTAGTGTATGAGTGTAGTGTGTGTGTAAGTCGCCCTTCACTGCACCGAGCCACCTGTAGGCGGTCCTAAGGCCAAAGAGTCCTATAGGAACTCATCCTTTAAACTTCCACATTTGATTTCAACCCTCTAGGTGATTAGGGGTCTACAGTTAAGTTTGTGGAGTTTGCAGGGAGTTAAGAAGTGGTTTGAATTTCTAAGTGGTGGGTCCCAATTCTAGTCCTCTAAGATAGTCAAAGGAAAAGCCTAAGGCTAGATCCTAAGTACTAAAAAGAAGAAGAGAAGACCTCATCAAAAATGAGGTCAACAATAGGACATGTGATAAATTGCATTTGGACGCTCCAAAATGGTTTTAATTGTGAAGAGGTGTGAGCCAAAGTGAAGAGGTGTGAAGAACTAGACGCGATGTCCGGCGCCTAGGCACCAGATTCCTGCACCTAGGTGCCAGACCGACCTTCTAGAAGATTCATTGAATGTGGACATGTTTTGAAGAGGTGCCTCAAGGCAACTCTTGAAGTCTATAAATAGAGGTCTATTTCTTCAGAAAACGTGCCCCTCCCATTGTATCCCTTTCTCTTATCTACTTTAGGATCTCTCATCCTTAGAGAGAGAATTAGAGAGAGAAATTTAGGGCCACTTTGTTTAGTTTAGTGAGTTTATTTTCAAGTTATTGCATCTGGAGTTCATTACACTGTGGAGTCAGTAGGAATCAAAAGATCTGTAGAAGAAATATTTGAGATAAGTATATGTTTATATTTGATTCAAAGTTTAATTATCATGTTTTGTTATTTATTTTCAATGTGTTCTGAGTAGTTAGTTACTTTCTTACTTCAATTATGAAGAGATAGATAAGATAATATAAAGATTCGATGGAGAATTAAAATTCAAAATATTTTCAAAATATTGTGATGACATTAATACCTGATCTTACTTTACTTTTTAAATTGGTCGTTAAATTGTTAAAACCTGTTGAAGAGTTTTGAGACCTTGAAGGAGAAGAACTCTTATCTTATAAATGTCACATGACTCCTTGGGTAGTCGAAGGCCATGTGCGGGCTATTCATGGTGAAGTGCAAATAAATAGGAAGATAATATTTAAAGGGCATACAATTGATAAGTTTTTAGAGTGACAGACTAAATTCTTATAATTTGATTTATAGACTAGGAAAGAGTCACTAGTAGGGCCGACCATAGCCACCCTTGGACATCTAGAAGTGAGAGCCGAGATTAACCCATTCTACTAACAATACATCCGGACCTATTCTGTAAATTAGTCAATGTTCTTTGCGCCTGGAACAAAGGGTAAAGAATAGGAATGCTTCTATTTGGCACAAAACCATAAATTAAATTCTCCAATGAATATTAAATTATCTTAAAAATCTTAGACTAATTGAAGGAAAAAAAGTTGTTTATTTTATATAGAATTCATAAAATCATTATCTTATTATTGTTTTCTTTATTGCATTTAGTAAATTAATAGTAATTTATAATCAAATTAAAAGATAAAATAAAAATATTTTTACTATTTTATTTCGCTTTCACTTCATAGAAAATTTATTTCCATAAATCTTCCCTGTGGGATCGATACTGGGGTCTTTGTTTAAAAACCCTATATTACTTGAAATGATACGTATACTTGCATAGTACCCCTAATGGGTAAAAATATTTACTAAATTATATAATTAATTTTATACACTAGCCGCTATTTATAAATTAAGTTAAAGTTTTTGGCTATCTTTTGGAAGCAAACATTACTGTGTTAAGCGCGTCTCGGGTCAAGTTTTCAGTGCCTTTGCCGGGGAAGGAAAGGAAGTAAGGAAGAAAGAAATAGAATAGTTAAATTTTATATTTATGCTTGTTTTATGTGAAGATTTGGTTTTGAAGGATTAATACCTTTAGATTCTGAATTGGAAAGAACAATTAGAAAAATTAAAAAGGGAAAATAAATTCAAAAATTTCAAGAAATGGCTACTTTACAAAATCTAATTGACCTTAATGATCAAAATGTTTATAAACCATTAAGGGATTATGCTAACCCTACAGTTGATAAACTTCATAGTAGTATTCAAATATCCACTGTAGATGCTAATTCTTTTAAACTTAAACCGTCTATTATTCAAATAGTGCAAAACAATCAATTTGGTGGATCACCAAATGAGGATCCAAATTTACATCTTGTTAGTTTTTTAGAACTTTGAGCTACCTTTAAATATAACAATGTTTCTGATGATGCTATTAGACTTAGACTCTTTCCTTTTTCTTTAAGAGATAAAGCCAAGATGTGGTTAAACTCATTAGCGACTGGTTCTATTAAAACATGGGCTGAAATGGCACAAAAATTCCTTGCTAAATATTTTCCTCCTTCTAAAATTGCTAAATTAAGAAATGATATTACTTCATTTAGTCAATTTGATGGGGAGACAATATATGAAACTTGGGAAAGATTTAAAGAACTATTAAGAAAATGTCCTCATCATGCTTTACCTGATTGGTTGATTATTCAAACATTTTATAATGGATTAATTGGATCTTTAAAATCAATTATTGATGCTGCTGCTGGAGGTTCTTTAATGTCTAAATCATTTGAAGAAGCTTACACTTTAATTGAAGAAATGGCTAATAATAATTTTCAACGGCCTTCCGAAAGGATTAACCCTAAAAAGATGGTCAGTATTCAAGATAATGAAGCCTTTTATCTCTTAGCTTCACAAGTTGCAGCAATTTCTAAGAAATTAGATAATTTTGCAATTAATATTTCGCATAATAACTCTGCTAATATTGAAGACTCTCAAACTATTGAAACTTTACAAGCTATTGCAAGTAAAAATAATCCTTACTCAAATTATTATAATCCTAGGTGGAAAAATCATCCTAATTTTAACTGGAATAATTCACAACAACAATGGGGTAATAATCATTCTCATCCCACTGGAAATTGGAATAATCAAGTTAATTCAAATTATAAACCTCATGGATTTAATAATCAACAGAAAAAGTTATCAATAGAAGAATTAATTATGCAAATGAATAATCAATTACAAAATCAAAATACTGCTATTCGTGATATTGAAAATCAAATGGGGCAAATTGCTACTTTAATTAATAACAGACCTGTAGGAACACTTCCTAGTAATGTTGAAATCAATCCAAAGGAAACTGGAAAAGACCATGAACAAGTTCAAGCTGTGCAACTTAGAAGCGGAAAGGAATTAAAAGAAAATATGCAGAATGAAATTAAAAAAGAGATTGAGGTTGAAGAGATTGAAAAACCTAAAGAAACCCTCTCTCCAAGTCGAGATAAGATTGTTATACCTATTAATGTGGAAGTTGAAACACCACCACCACCTTTTCCTCAAAGACTTAAACAGCAGAAACTTGATCATCAATTTTCTATGTTCTTTGAAATTTTTAAGAAACTTACTATTAGCATACCTTTTGCTGAAGCTTTGGAAAAAATGCCAACTTATGCAAAATTTATGAAGGATATTTTAAGCAAAAATTGAAAATTTGAAGCTTTTGAAACTGTTGCATTAAGTGAAGAATGCAGTGCAATAATTCAAAAGAAATTACCTGAAAAGCTTAAGGATCCTGGAAGTTTCACTATACCCTGTGCTATTGGAGAAAAATTTTGCGGAAAAGCTTTATGTGATCTAGGAGCAAGTATTAATCTCATGCCATTTTCTATCTTTCGAAGATTGGATTTAAGAGATATTACTCCCACCACTGTAACTCTTCAGTTAGCTGATAGATCTATCACTTATCCTAAAAGAGTTATAGAGGATGTCCTTGTTAAAGTGGTTAAATTTATCTTCCCTGTAGATTTCATAGTACTTGACTTGGAAGAAGATAAAGAGATACCTATTATTTTAGGAAGACCTTTTCTAGCTACCGGACGAGCTATGATTGATGTGCAAAAAGGAGAATTAACCATGAGAGTCAATGATCAAGAAATTAAATTCAATGTTCTTAAATCAATGAAGTACCCTGATAAAGAGAAATGTTATCGAATGGATATAATTGATTATTTAATTGAAAAAAATTATCAAGAAAAATGTAAAGTTATTTCTAAAGAAAATTTTGAATTTTTAACTGAAGAAGAAGAAGTAGTAGAAGAAGAAGAGACTCATTTTATTAAAGATAATTGGGAAACTTTAGACATAACTCAAAATGATATACTTTTACCCTCAATTAAAAAAGCACCTGAACTGGAATTAAAAATGTTAACTTCACATTATGCGTTTCTTGAAAATTCGTTAACTTTACCTGTTATTATTTCTTCTGAACTGAGTAAGGATCAAGAAGAAAAATTACTATGTGTCTTAAAGAATTATAAGAAAGCTTTTGGTTGGACTATTGCTGATATAAGAGGAATAAGCCCTTCCATTTGCATGCATAGAATTTTAATGGAAGAAAATTTTAAACCTACTATAGAATCGCAAAGAAGATTAAATCCTATCATGAAAGAGGTTGTTAAAAAAGAAATTATTAAGTGGTTAGATGCTGGTATTATTTATCCTATTTTGGATAGTCAATGGGTATACTGCAGATTAAGTCCTATTCATTGTGTTCCGAAGAAAGGAGGTGTAACTGTCATTGTTAATGATAAAAATGAACTTATTCCTACAAGACAAGTTACTGGATGGAAACTTTGTATTGATTATAGGAAATTAAATAATGCCACTAGAAAGGATCATTTTCCTTTACCTTTCTGGGATCAAATGCTCGATAAATTAGCTAGACACTCATATTTCTGTTTTCTGGATGGATATTCTGGTTATCATCAATTACTTATTGCTCCTGAGGACCAAGAAAAGACAACTTTAACAAGTCCTTATAGAATATTTGCTTTTAGAAGAATGTCATTTGGTTTATGTAATGCACCTGCAACTTTTCAAAGATGTATGATGTCAATATTTTGTGATTTGATTGACAAAGGAATTGAAATATTCATGGATGGATTTTCAGTCTTTGGAACTTCTTTTGAATCTTGTTTGGAAAACATAGCCAAAGTTCTGAAAAGATGAGAAGAAACAAATTTAGTTCTTAACTAGGAAAAATGTCAATTCATGGTCACAGAAGGCATTGCACTTGGACACAAAGTATCACGAAAAGGGATGGAAGTAGATCAAGCAAAAGTGAAAATTATTGCTGAATTGCAACCACCTACTACTGTTACTGATGTGAGAAGTTTTCTAGGTCATGCTGAATTTTATAGAAGATATATAAAGGATTTTTCTAAAATTGCTAAACTTTTTTGTCATTTATTAGAAAAAGATGCACAATTTGAATTTAATGAAGAATGTATTAATGCTTTTAATATTCTAAAAGAAAAATTAATAACTGCACCAATTATTGTTGCACTCGATCGGAATAAATCTTTTGAATTAATGTGTGATGCAAGTGATTTTGCAATTGAGCCGTATTAGGAAAAAAATATGAGAAAATTTTCAAAGTTGTATATTATGCTAGTAAAACTCTCACCGAAACACAAAGAAATTACACTACCACCGAGAAAGAGCTTCTAGCTATAGTATATGCCTTTGATAAATTTAGACCTTATCTTCTGGTACTAAATGCATAGTTCATACCGATCATTCTGCTATTAAATATCTAATATCTAAGAAGGATTCTAAACTTAGACTTATAAGATGGGTTTTACTTCTACAAGAATTTGATTTTCAAATAGTAGATAGAAAAGGAACTGAAAACCAAATTGCTGATCATTTGTCTAGAATTAAAAATGATATTATTTCGGAAGAAAATATAAATGAGAAAATCCCTGGTGAAGTGCAAATAAATAGGAAGATAATATTTAAAGGGCGTATAATTGATAAGTTTTTAGAGAGACCGACTAAATTCTTATAATTTGATTTATGTACTAGGAAAGGGTCACTAGTAGGGCCGACCATAGCCACCCTTGGACATCTAGAAGTGTGAGCCTAGATTAACCCATTCTACTAACAATACATCTGGACCTATTCTGTAAATTAGTCAATGTTCTTTGCGCCTGGATCAAAGGGTAAAGAATAGGAATGCTTCTATTTGGCACAATACCAGAAATTAAATTCTCCAACGAATAATAAATTATCTTAAAAATCCTTGATTAATTGAAGGAAAGAAAGTTATTTATTTTATATAGAATTCATAAAATCATTATCTTATTATTGTTTTCTTTATTTCATCTAGTAAATTAATAGTAATTTATTATAATCAAATTAAAAGATAAAATAAAAATATTTTTACTATTTTATTTCGCTTTCACTTCATAGAAAATTTATTTCTATAAATCTTCCCTGTAGGATCGATACTGGGGTATTTGTTTAAAAACCCTATATTACTTGAAACGATACGTATACTTGCGTAGTACCCCTAGTGTGTAAAAATATTTACTAAATTATATAATTAATTTTATACACTACCCACTTTTTATAAATTAAGTCAAAGTTTTTGGCTATCTTTTGGAAGCAAACATTACTGCGTTAAGCGCGGCTCAGGTCACATCTCCTCAAGCTTCCCCTCACTTATATTTATTATTTTATTTTGCTTTTCAGGGATTGATTTTCAATCCTTCTTTTTCTTTTCCAAGTGAGGATTACTGTATCTGGATAGCCTGTTAATGATTTTGAACTTCATTTTCCTCTTTCCTAAATTTGAAACTTGAAATATTTCCTTACCTTATATGTATTTTATAGTTTTTACTTCATAGTGGTTTTAATCTCGTCTTTCTCAATTAAATACTTAAGAATTTCATATTTTAAAATATAGTTTTCCTTACTTTAAATAGTTGACTATATTCTTATTCTTTTATACCAAATATCTTAATCTACAAAATTAGTTTAATTATTAGAAATATTTTATTCAACTTTCTTATAATAATTAAATAAATTAATTCTAGTTTACTAAACTAAAGTTACTACAGAAAATCATTTTTATAATATTTTTTTTGAAAATATAAAATGAGAACAATTTAATAATTAAATTTATGTTTTTCCCTCCCCAAACTTAAGTTTTTCTATCTAATCATATAAGGTGAAAAGGAAATAAACTGTAATATTTAAATCATACCTTCGAGCTTTAGGTATTTCTCTTTTTGAAATTTACATGTTTTCTTCATTACTTACTTAATCTGTACTGTTAGTAACTTTTTACACATATAATATTTAAGAAAAATTGTTGGGTGAAGAAATTTTTGAAATAAGTACAAAATACTAACACACTTATATTTAATATACTGCTAAACATATAATTGCTATTCTATTTAGAAATTACAATAACAATTTGAAATATTAAAATAAACTAACTAATTTCAACAACAAAATTCCACAATTTAATATTACATCACAATCAGTTCATAAACTAAACATCCATTTTAGAGTTCCACAGAAATCACATAAATAATCATCCAACATAAGAGTTAAAGTTCATAATTAAAACAACTTTAAAAAATAAAAATTAACATCAAATCTAAAATCTAATCTCCTAAATCAAAATCTCAAGCCACGTCATCGCCTTCTTGATCTGCAGGTGGAGTAGGCTGATATTGAATGTATCGAGGGCACTCAGGGAATACAACATCGAGTTCTCCTCTCATATAGCGACTCTCAACATCGTAATAAGCTCTCTCATAATCAGAGTGTCTCTGGAGATACTTACTGTCATAATCATGTCGCCTCTCCAAACCTCCAATCCTGTGATCAATATGCTCCAATTTCTCCTCTATCTTTTCAAAACTCTTTCTCTGCAGGGTCATCTCATTCATCAGATCATGAAGGGTAGGGGAACTGTAAGTAGGAGGGTCATAACTTGTAAAGGAAATATCTCTACTCAAAGAAGGTACATAACTCTTTGTTCCAGATCTCCATCCTTCATGGGATTCATAGGTTTTAATATTAGCCAGAGTAATGGGTTTCATAGGCTCCACCCATTCCTCATCATCTCTCGCCTCTACCCCAGATAATTGGCAGAGTGAATAAATCAGACCAGGGTGTCCTAGTCCTCCTCCGCTCTCACTTCTAGCAGTGTCTAATATATTCTTGTAAATTACATTTCCCACATTAATAGTCTTCTTATTCTGAATACAGAAATTCAGAATTACTCTATCCCTTGTTACCTCACTATGGTGATACGTGGGTAACAGAGTAGAACAGATAAAATAATGTCAGGCTTTAGACAACGCATTCAACATAGAGAGAGGAAAATTTACCCTTTCTCGCTACTTGTTCTTCCAAACTCCTTTCCCGTTAGTGAGAAAGTCTATCACTTCTTTTAGTGGTCCTTCCATAGTACCAAAAGTATCATACTCACTGGTGTGCAAGTCTCATACTTCATAAAACGAATTGATTCTAGCAGCACTGAAATCAACCAAAAATTCTCTCACCTTGATTGGTACATCTTCTATCACTATCAGATTGACATAGAATTCTTTAACTACTTCCACTGCAGCTCTATTTGTGGTGTAACAGAAGTTCTCCCATCCTCTTTCCTTAATTAATCATTCCACTTCTCCTCCTGGATTTTTAAAAACTCGATCTTGAATGCATTTCTTGGCTTGAAGATTGTGATAACATCTTGACAGTGCCCTTGCATTCACAAATCGGTTTTCGTCGTAATCCAATCGTCTTCTGTGTCACGGAGCCATATTTTTTTCGATCTATGAAATTCACAAAAATCTTAACTAATCTCAAAAATATTACTAAAATGGCTTCCTAATGTTATTAAAATCAATCTAAATCAAATTCCATGAATTTCTTCCAAGTCTTTTCTTCACATTTCAAAATTTTCCCAAAATCCTCAATGTAGAAGAAATTCATGGTGAAAATCAAAAAATTTTACATATGAGTGAAGCTCTTACCAAGGGAAGATGAAATCCAGCGTTAAAATGTCTTGAAATCGCTCCAAATCCCAGATCTATCAAGCCCTAGGTCAGTTTTTCGAAGTTTTGAGGAAGGGGATGATGAGTAGTGTCGGTTGACAGGTCAAAATATAGTACATTTCGCGATCTTCCTGTCGGCAAGAAATTTCTCGTCATCGGCGAGCTAATTAATTCACCAAGGCCAAAATTTTGGGAAAATCTCACCGTCAGAGGGGTCGAACTCGCCGTTGGCAAGATTTCCAAATTTTTAAAAAATTTTATGTTTTCGATTATGTTCAATTTAATTAAGCCTTGTTCTGATGTTCGGACACTTAATTTGATATATTTTTTCTAAGATTAGATATTCTACTAACTCATATAAGGTTTACACAACACAAACATTATAACTTTTATAAATGAAATCCATGAACTTACAAACTTCAAATACCACAAAACTAACAATCGACTTAGCAAATTAACCAAAACACATCTAACTCAAAGCATTGAAATCCATACCACAATACTCTAAATGCCGAGACTAAACAAACAACATACAATCTCATATAAACGAGAGATTAACTCGCGTAAAATCCAAATTATATTAAAAACTATGTTCAAATCAACACACATAAATAAAATAAGGATAAATCTCTGCTACTCATTGGAATTCGAACTAACTTCTTCCCTGATATTCCCAATAGATCGTAGGTGCACAACTAGATTGTAGAAAGGCCTGAAGGGGAATTCTTCTGTAGAATCTTCTTCAATCCATCCCTTCTGTCTCAACAGTCGTATGAAACTTGCCTCCAGATGTCCCGAATGATCGAAATGCTCCTTCATTCTCCAGTCTATGTGATCGAATAAATCAGAGATATTATCAATAGAATTCATCACATTCTGTAATTCCTTCTCAAATCCTTTAATTTTTCGTAGAATCAAGTTAGTTCTAACAATCAAAGGCCTGATTAAAGGATTTTTTTGAGATGCTTGATCAGAGATAATCGTTATATCATCATTGTTATCCAAAGTAGGAAACATATCTGTCGGATCTAATGGTTTCCAGGGTAACAACACTTTTTCCCAAGCTTCATAGGAAACTTGGTACTGATTACATAAAGCAAAAATTGTTGATGGGTGTTTGAGTCCATGAATCGATCTATTCACAATTAATCCTAATGCAGACTTCACAATGATAGATCCAACATCAATAGGTAATCCAGATTGAATATAGTAATTTAAAATTGTGCATTCCTTCGAGACTTTGTTTACCCTCATAGTGGGTAATAACTTCGACGAAATAAATAAATGCCAATGCTTTGAGACGGGGTTAAGAAGTGATGTAGAAAAACTTACATACATGTCTTCTCGTATTTCCCAATCATCGGGTTCGTCGGTCAGATATCGATATATCTCGTTCAAGTTATATCTTATCGGAACAAAATTTGAATAGTGGCAAACAGGGGTATTTTCAATCGAGTATAATTCATTGATTCGAGAAGGAGTGAAAGTTACCCATCTGCCTCTTACGTAAACACTTCCATTATGGATCGCATGTAGATTAGAGTAGAATTCCTTGACTACTGGAATGACGACAGCAGATGTTGTGTAGAATAATACCTCCCAATGTCGCTGAACAATCATTTCTTTAATTGTTGTCGTTGAATTCTCTGCTCCTCTGTTTACGAATCCTCTTTCTTTAATCAGTCGCTTCTTTATCAAAACTTTGTTGAATAGTAGCTGAGCCTCAGAACTGATGAACTTTCGTCCGTTAAACACTCCAGATTTCATGGTTTCTAATGGGGTTGGGGGCCATTATGGATTGTTTTGGAGGGGCTCTATTCATTTCTAGTGAAGGAATGGTGTAAATAATGAGTTCTAAACGTTTTGTAGTGAATATTATAGGTTAGAACCGCCCAAAACCACAAAATAACTCTTAAAAATCACTTTTTAACTATCTCACTGTCGGCGGTAACGTTCTCGCCGTCGGCGAGCTAGTTAATACTTTAAACTGAATTTGGGCGCGCCGATCTCGCTGTCGGCGGGATCGATCTCACCGTCAGCGAGATTAGGTAAATTACCCAATTTTCACTCTGGTCCGAATCTTTTCTTATTTCTTCGTATAGATTCAAATTTGTGATGATTTTAAAAAGTAAAATGAGTAGTAGAATTTATTCTATATTTTACTTTTCAATAACATTAGTAAATATATCATAATTAATAACTACTATAAAGCGCTTGGTTTAGCGTCATCAGCCCGACCTAATTTAGTTAGTAATCAGGTTGATTGAGCATTAAAACCTCTTTAAAATTTGGACTTCTCCCTTCAAAATAAGGTTTTAATCTGTGTCCGTTTACTTTAAATTTATGCCCAGTTTTTGGATCTTCAATTTCTATAGTTCCGTATGAAGATTTTTGAGTTATAGCGAAAGGCCCTAACCATCGAGATTTCAATTTCCCAGAAAATAATTTCAATCTTGTATTATAAAGCAAAACTTCTGTCCCGGCTCAAAATTCTTCAGGTTAATCTTCCGATCATGCCATAATTTCATTTTTTCTTTATAAATTCTATCATTATGATAAGATTCATTTCTTAATTCTTCTAATTCATTCATTTGCAATAATCTCTTCTCACCAGCTTCTATCAGATTATAATTGAATTCTTTAATTGCCCAATAAGCTTTATGTTCTAATTCAACTAGTAAGTAGCAAGTCTTTCTATAAATAAGCCTGTAAGGAGTCATTCCAATCAGAGTTTATAAGCAGTCTTGTATGCACATAATGCAGTGTCTAGTCTTATAGACCAATCCAATCTATTAGGGTTTACAGTCTTTTCTAAAATATGTTTAATTTCTCGATTAGAAAGTTCAGCTAATCCACTGATTTGTGGATGATAAGCAGTTGATATATTATGAATAATGTTAAATTTTTCTACTAGTTTTTGAATATATTTATTTCTAAAATGAGATCCTCCGTCAGTGATAATCACTTTCGGCATTCCAAATCTAGTAAAAATATTTTTCATTAGAAACTTTGAAACACTCTTAGCATCACATCGAGGTAAAGCTTGTGCTTCAATCCATTTATAAACAAAATCAACAGCAACTAATATATATGAGTATCCAAATGAAGGAACAAATATTCTCATAAAATCTAATCCCCAAACATCAAAAATCTCAACTTCTAATATAAAATTTAGAGGCATTTCATTTCTTCTAGATATATTACCTACTCGTTGGCATTTGTCGCAAGTTCTAATATATCTATACACATCTCTAAAAAGAGTAGGCCAATAAAATCCAGATTGTAAAATTTTATAAGCAATTTTATCTGTTCCAAAATGTCCTCCAAAATCAGAAGCATGACATTTCTGAATGATTTGTTTTGTTTCTTCATAAGGCACACATCTTCTAATTATAAGATCTTCTATTGTTGCAAAGTTAACATAGGTGGTAAAATATCACTTACAATATAATTTACTATATCAGCATACCATGGTATTTTCCACTCATTTATATTATATAGTTGTTCGTCAGGAAAACTGTCAGTAATTTCATTATCAGTGTCAGATAATTTATTATATTCAAGCCTTGATAAATGATCTGCAATTTGATTATTAGTTCCCTTTTTGTTAATGATTTCAAAATCAAATTATTGCATTAGTAATATCCATCTAATTAATCTTGGTTTGGAATCTTTCTTTTGCATTATATATTTAATAGCAAAATGATCAGTATGCACAATACATTTAGTTTCAATTAGATAAGGCATAAATTTATCAAAAGCATAAACAATTGTTAATAACTCTTTTTCAGTAACTGTATAACTTATTTCAGCATTATTAAGAGTTTTACTAGCATAGTATATAACTTTGAAAATTTTATCATATCTTTGCCTAAGTATCGCTCCTATAAGCATAATAACATCACACATAAGTTTAAATGGTTTCTCCCAATCAGGTGAAACTATTATAGGTGTTGTGATTAATTTATCTTTTAATAATTCAAAAGCATTTAGGCATTCAGTTGTGAATTCAAATTTTTGTCCTTTTCTAAAAGTTGGCATAGAGGTTTAGTAATTTTTAAAAATATTTTATGTAGCTTCTGTAGAATCCAGCATGTCCAAGAAAACTTCTTACCCCTTTTACTGTAGTTGGAGGTGGTAATTTAGCTATAACTTGAATTTTTGCAGGGTCTACTTCCATGCCATTTTTCAAAATTTTATGTCCTAACACAATTCCTTCTGCAACCATAAATTGACATGTCTCCCAATTTAGAACTAAGTTAGTTTTCTCGCATACCTCTAATACTTTTTCAAGATGATTCAAGCGTGCGTCAAATAATGTTCCAAATATAGAGAAATCATCCATAAATACTTCTATTCCATCATCAATTAATTTACTAAATATAGACATCATACATCTCTGGAATGTTGTAGGTGCATTACATAATCCAAAAGGCATTCTTCGAAAAGTAAATGTTCCATAAGGACTAGTAAATATAGTTTTCTCTTGATCCTCAGGAGCAATAGGTATCTGATGATAACCGGTATATCCATCTAAAAAATAAAAATATTTATGTCTGGCTAATCTATCCAACATTTGGTCTAGAAATGGTAATGGGAAGTGATCTTTCCTGGTGGGTGCATTTAATTTTCTATAGTCAATACATATACGCCATCCAGTAACTTGTCTTATAGGTATTAAATCATTATTTTCATTAGCTTTAATGGTCACTCCTCCTTTCTTAGGAACACAATGAATTGGGCTTACCCAATCACTGTCCGAAATAGGATATATAATACCATTATCTAACCATTTTAATATTTCTTTCTTGACTACTTCTTTCATTCTTGGGTTTAATCTCCTTTGGGGATCTACTCTTGGCTTATGTTCATTATCTAAAATAATTCTATGCATGCAAATTGAAGGACTAATTCCTTTAATATCTGCTAAAGTTCAACCAAAAGTTTTCTTATATTTTTTTAATGTGTCTAATAGTTTTTGTTCTTGTGATTCATTCAATTCAGCTGATATAATAACTGGTAGGGTTGAATAGTTACCTAAGTAAGCATATTTTAAATGATTAGGTAAAATTTTTAATTCGAGTTCAGGAGGTCTATTAATTGACGGAACTATATTCTTTTCAGCGTTTTCAGTATTATCCAACATTTCAAATTTTTCCTGTATATAATCCAGCTTTTTCATTATCTGCTTCTTTAATTAATTCAGCATTTTCTTTTTCTAACTTTACTTCATAATATTCTTTAAAATGTTCATTTTGCAAATGTTCAAGTATTTCCATTCGAAAATATTCATCATCTTTTTCTAAAGCAGGATATTTCATTTATTATGCTATGTTAAAAGTTACTTTTTGATCGTTTACTCTCATAGTCAATTCTCCTTTCTGAACATCAATCATAGCTTTTTCAGTGGCTAAAAAGGGTCTTCCTAATATTATGGGAATTTCTTTATCTTCTTCCCTATCTAAAACAATAAAATCTACCGGGACGATAAATTTATCCACTTTTACTAACACATCTTCAATAACTCCCTTAGGATAAGTCACGTAACGATCGACTAACTGAAGAGTTACTGAAGTAGGTGAAATTTCTCCTAATTCTAATCTTTTAAAAATTGATAGAGGCATTAGATTGATGCTTGCTCCTAAGTCACACAAAGCTTTTCCATAAAATTTTTCTCCAATAGCGCAAGGTATAATGAAACTACCAGGATCTTTTAATTTTTCAAGAAGCTTTTTCTGAATAATTGCACTACACTCTTCGCTAAGTGCAACAGTTTCATTATCTGTGAATTTTCTTTTTTTATTTAAAATATCTTTCATAAATTTTACATAATTAGGCATTTGTTCTAATGCTTCTACAAAAGGAATATTTACTCGTTAATTTTTTTAAAATTTCAAGGAATTTAGCAAATTGCTTATCTTTTTTGTGTTACTTTAGTCGTTGAGGAAACGGTGGTGGTGGTTTTTCTACAGATATTTTCATAGGGATCAATGGATATTCTAAGTTTTGATCTTGCTGGCCCTTTTCTTTTTCGATTTCCACTTCCTCATTTTTACTTTCTGTTTCTTTCTGAATTTTAGTTTCTAACTCTTTTCCACTTCGTAATTGTATCTCTTTAAGTTGTTCTTTTCCTTGGTCTTTAGGATTTATTTCCGCATTACTAGGAAAAGTTCTAGGAATTCTATTGTTAAGCGCGGTAGTGATATGTCCGAGTTGAGTTTCAATATTTTTAATTGTTGTTCCTTGATTTTGTAATTGATTTCCTTGATTTTGCAAGTGCTGACCCATACTTAATATTAATTCTTCTATAGATAACTTCTTATCTTTAAATTGAGTGTTATTATATCCAGTGGATAAGAAGGTTTATAATTCGTATTTCCTTGATTAGGTGGATTTCCTATAGAGTTTTTCATCCATTGTTGATTAGTCGTATTGTTATTCCAATTAAAATTTGGATGATTCTTCCAACCAGAATTATAATAATTTGCATAAGGATTATTGGGTCTATTATTAATAGCATTTATAGTTTCATAAGGATATTGAGAATCTATAATTTGCCCAGATGAGTTTTCTTCTAATATAGTAGGAGAATAATTCATTCCAAAATGATCTATTTTTTTTTGATATAGCAGCAATTTGAGAAGCTAACATAGATATTGCATCATTTTCATGAACACTGGCTATCTTTTAGTGGTTTATACTTTCGACAGAGCTATCGAAAATTATTAGTAGTCGTTTCTTTGATTAACGCATAGGCTTCATCAAATGATTTTGACATTAATGAACCTCCAGCAGAAGCATCAATGATTGATCTAAGAGATCCTACTAATCCATTGTAAAAAGTTTGTATAATTAACCAATCTGGTAACGCATGATGTGGGCATTTCCTAAGAAGTTCTTTAAATCTCTCCCAAGCTTCATATATAGATTCTCCATCAAACTGACCAAAAGATGTTATATCATTGCTAAGTTTTCTAATTTTCGAAGGAGAAAAATATTTGGATAGAAATTTTTGTGATAATTCTCCCCAAGTTTTAATAGATCCAGGTGCTAATGAATTTAACCACATCTTAGCCTTATCCCTTAAAGTAAAAGGAAAAAGCCTAAGTCTAATAGCATCATTATATACTACATCATATTTAAAAGTAGCACATAGTTCCAAAAAACTAACAAGATACAAATTAGGATCTTCATTAGGTGAACCACTAAATTGATTATTTTGTACCATTTGGATAACTGCAGGTTTAAGTTCGAATGAGTTAGCAGCTACATCAGGGTTTTGAATAGTTAGGTGAATTTCATCTAATGTAGGGTTGGCATAATCTCTTAATGGTCTTTGTTGGTTTATATTTTCAATTTCTGGATTATTTGCCATTTGTGTTAAATTAAACTTTCTTTTTTTTGTTTTCTGATTTTTTTAATAGTGCGCTCTAATTCTGAATCGTAAAGTATTAAATTTTCATTTCTAAATTTGCGCATACAATTTTTAAGTAAAATTTAAAATAGTCTGTTACTCTAGTAATTACTTCTAATAATTCTATTAATTACCATAATAATTACTTTACTTCCCCGGCAACGGTGCCAAAAACTTGACCCACTTTTGATATTTATACTTATAAAAATATGTTATTGATATTGGCAACGACACCAAAAACTTGATCCCGCACCAAAGATATGTATTTACACTGATGATTCTTTTATGAAAATTATGATTTATAATGTGGATACTACGCAAGTATACGTATCGTTATTAAGTAAAAAAGGGCTCTAATGGAGTCCAAGATATTGATCCCACAGGGAAGTTGGAGAATTTCAAAGACAATATAAAGTAGACTTACTTACTAAGCTAGTATACGGAAATTAAGAAAACTTATACTAAAACTATTGCTCAAAAAGGTTTAAATGTAAGATTCTAATTTAGAAAAGCATGTTTCTCCTTGTTGAGAGAATTAAGTGAATGATGAATTAAAGTAGATTACAGTTTGTATTGTGCCAAATAGGAGCATTCCTATTCTTTACTCTTTGGTCCAGGTGCAAGGAACATTGACTAGTCCTATGTTTGATTATTGAATCTGTGGCTAGGCTGGGAGGATACCGGCTGCCACTTCAGAGCTCCCACGTTCCCCTCACCTGAGGGCTAACATCTACACTTCAGCTCTCAAACAATAGGACCGAATTGAATATTTTAGTCTGTCACACTAAAATGTCTAATTCTACGTCCGATAGTTAATATTTCCCTATTTATTTGCACCCTCATTCCAAAGCTTTTGACTTCCTTAAATCTCGGATGTAATCTTTACTATAGTTGATAATTCAACATATGTTAACAAATAAATTGGCCAAATTGAAAGTAAATTAAGTTTTAAGTAAAAGATTATCATAATTTTTATTTAATAATTTTAGGCACAGTTACTTTGATTCGTCACTTCACATAATCTCAACAACAAGGAAAAAGACTAAGGAAACTACTCAGAAAGCATGGAAAAAATAACACAAAGCATGGATTTCATTAAAGTTAACAAACAATAACAAATATACTTATCTCAATTCTTCTCCCTGCAGTACTCCTCAAGTTCCTTTCGACTCTTCCTTCCAAGTACAACACACTTAATTAAACTTACTAAGACTCTCTGATTTACACTCCAACACAAATGAACACTAATTAACTTTAAAACGACACCAAAAGACACCAAAAAATGACACCAAAAGACACCAAAAAATGACACAGTAAAGGGACAGAAATCGTCTCTATTTATAGAAGGAGTCAAATCTTCAAAGGTTGCTTAAGCACCTTTTCAAAAAGCGTCCAGGTTCATTGTATCTAGCTCTTTCCAACTATCTCGCCGTCGACGGGCTAAATCTCGCCGTCGGCAGGCTTCTAGAAGGTGGGCTAACCACACTGATTTCGCTGTCGGCGGGCTCGATCTCGCCGTCGATGGGCTCTTTATAATATATTCAAAAATTCTCTGGAAAATATCATCGGCGGCAGCCTTGATCTCGCCGTCGGTGGTATAGTTCATTTTTCATCAAATTGAGTCTTTTTTTCTCCAAATCCGCTTCTTTTGTGCTTTTTGCTTTCAGTACTTATAATTCTTCATTCCTGCAATAAAACAAAGAAAAAACCTTTCTTTAAAATGCAATTTCATATAAAATTAGTATGAAATTCTTAATACATTTTCTAGTGATCAGTGCTCAACGCTATTAAGGATCCCATTGGGGTTCCAAGGATGGGACTTGTGCTTAGCCAGAATCTGGTAAGCAAATTGAGAGTCAGACTAAATAATAAGGCAAGGAATGGCTAAAATACAGGCAACTTGTACAGCAAATAAAGCAGCCTGTAATTTGATCCACCCGATATTTATAATTACAATTATGATAAGAAAATTGGCAACGGAGACAAAAACATTTCTCCGCTGGATATATATGTTTATGATTTTGATATGAAAATTATGATTTATAATGTGGATACTATGCAAGTATACGTATCATTTATTAAGTAATATAAGACTTTCTAATTAAGCCCCGAGATATCGAACCCACTGGGAAAGTGAAAAATCTTTAAAGAAATAAGAAATTTATCTTTTTACTTTTTTAATTGGTTTTTTAAAGTATGTTTTGATTTTGAAAAGTTTGATAGTTGATTTCACTCTTTAAATTTTCTTGTAAAGTCAAACAAGAAATTAAAATGATAAAAACTGTAAACACGGTATGAAAAACACGATTGACTAGAATATCTTTTTATTTCCTTTATAAAGTAGTAATAATTATGAAAGTATTGTTGCGGAAGTATTTAAATTTGTTGTGATAAATAGAAGCAAATGTATTCTTTACCCTTATTTGGTTCTTGTTGACCTCATTTTTGATGAGGTCTTCTCTTCTCTCTTTAGTACTTAGGATCTAGCCTTAGGCTTTTCCTTTGACTATCTTAGAGGACTAGAAGTGCAACCCACCCTTTAGAATTTCAAACCACTTCTTAAACTCTCTGCAAACTCCACAAACTTGATTGTAGACCCCTAATCACTTAGAGGGTTGAAATCAAATGTGGAAGTTTAAAGGATGAGTTCTTATAGGACTCTTTGGCCTTAGGACTCGCCCCAGGTGGCCCTGGTCTGGTGAGGGCTGACTTACACACACACTACACTTATACACTACACTTTCACACACCTCCTAAAACCACACCCATACCCAACTTGACCTCCCGACTCATGAAGGTGATTCACATTGATGGTCCTTAACCCCTAAGCCCTCAGCAAGAGGGTTAGGAACAACATAATGAATGCCTCAAATGAGTCCCTTCATGGCTCATGTGGGCTTGATATGGCTTCATGGCTCAACCAAAATGATTTCATTCCACTTACATTTACCCAATCTTCAATTTTCTAAATTTTCAATTTTTGACCCCCGGGACCCCGGACCCACCAAACCTACCAAATGCCCTTGAAATTACCCAAAATTTGCAAAATCACCTAAATTACCCAAAATTCCCCAAAATCATTCCTAAAAATTTCCCTCCACTCAAATTGATCATCCATAGCCAAAAATACCAAAAATTCCAAAAATACCCCCCCAATACCCTCAAATACCCAAAATGCCCTTCTTAGCCAAAAAAACCAAAAATTCAGAAAATTCCCAGAAAATTCCAAAAAATCTCAAATATTCTCAATTTCATTTTGTCCAACTACACCATGGGCCAATTTTGTCCATTTACCCCACTTTTGTTAAAATCCCCAATTTGACCCATTTTAATCCAAAGTGAACCCAATGTCAAACCAAACCTACCCAATTGACCCAAATTCTGGTCCAATTCAATTCTAAACTTCAATTTAACATCCAAAATATCAATCTATACCAAATCAAAGTCCAATTTGATTGACATTTGAATCCAATTTCACTTTTGACCTTAAAGCCTAATTTGGACCCATGACCCAAACTTAGCCCAAACTAACCCAATTCAACTCCAATTAACCCCAAATATTTTCTAAACCTTCCCTAACATCCCCACAAACAAAAAACTAACATAATTTTCCCAAAATTTGGACCCAAACCCCACTCAAATTCAACCCAAAACCAAAAAGCCCAATTTTGACCTAAACCCAAACTTAACCCAAATAGGCCCAAACCCCAAAATCCAACCCCAACAAATGTTGAAACCTCTTTGAAACAGCCCTACAAACATTTCTCAACATTAATTTTATATCAATTTCAACATTAGCTCAACATTAGCCCAAGTTAACCCAATTTGTCCTACCATTGGCCACTTTACCAAAAAGCCCAAATTCAACTCAATTCAAACCCAAACCACCTCAAATTTGTTTCAAATTACTCATGACACATCCCTAAAGCAAACCCAATAATTATTTGGCCCAAACTTCTACAAAAATTTCCATCCATAAAGCCCAAGGCCCACTTCCTTAAACCTTTCTAAAAAAGCCCATCCAAAACAAATTTAAAAGCCCAAAACTTATTCCAAAAGCCCACAAGAAATTTCTCTCATCATACCCATAATTTAAAACACTTCCTAAGTTCCAATCCCATCATCAAATGATTCCAAATCAAGCCTCATGACAAATCACCCCTAAATGCCAAAAATCCCAAAATCTCTATCTCATGCAAGTAAGCCAAGCCATTCCCAAGCCATGAGCAAGCCTTGAAGCCATGCATAAAACACATGAAGCCATGGGATTCACTTCACACATCATCATACCATTAATTGCAAAAGGAGGAGCCTCTTTTTAAACCCCATTAAAAAGGTTTTAACCCTTTTAATGCTTCACCTTAATCCATGATTAATCAAAATATTCATGGATGGTGACTTCACTACCCTTTCCTAGCTGACTCATCTGACCTCCCTCAGCCCAAATCAGTCCCTTGGTGGGTGCACCAAGCCCAATTACATGAGTTGACCAAAATTAACCCAAAATGAGCCTCACCCCATGCCATTTCAATTCAACCACTTTACACATGGCCATTGCCAATTCCTTACACTAAACCCCAGCCCTGGACCTCCTGACCCTGATGGTGACTCATGCCTGCCGGCCAGCCGCCTGGATCGCCGGAAAACACCACACCTGAGAGCCCACATGTGAGCCAACATTGAAATTCCTCCTTGCTGAGTTGCCCCATGCCCAGTGGCCATTGCAGTTGTTCTTCTCTTGCCAAGAGCAGCCGATCCCGGTCCCTAACTCCCCAGGAGGCCCTCCAGCCTCTCCTATTTAAACACCACCTCTCTTGGCCATGGAAGAGGTGTCGAACCAACCTTAAGGAAACTCGCCAAAATCATTCCGTACTACTCCCTACACATAGAGAACTTGATCCCCACTAAAATCCCCCTGCCATTTCCTCTCTCGTGAGCTCAATTTCAGCAGTTGAAATCCAAGCCCAAAACCAAGACACTTCTCCACAAGTGAGCCAATCCCCAAATTGATTGGTCCTACACCTTCACCGTACCAAGAGAAGAAGTTTACCAGCAAAAGCCCCTTCTCCAGGGCCACCCATTCGTTCCGTACTCCAAGCTTTGTAATCGGCCGTGGTCAAAACCATACTCGGACAATTCACTGGGCCGAGGGATTTCATCCGGAGCTTGCTTGGACCCAATCGAAGGTGACACAACTCTCAGATTGAAGCTTCACTTCTCTGAGCAAAGGTATGGACTCACTCTTCTTCCCGAGCTTACAGAGATTCTCCATTTAATTTGAATCGATTTCAATGCATGTTTACTGTATGGATGTGTTCGTCTCTTTAAGACAAATCCATAGAGCATAAGAACACAAAAATCCGTTGAGAATCGAGTGAGAAATTAGGGTTAGAAGGTTGACGGTCACGGGTGCACACCAGTCGTAGACGATGAGTGGGAGCCGTCGGATCGAGCGTGTATCGAGCGGATGGTCTGGATCGAGCCAGACAGCACGATGGTATGTGAACCGCGAGTCCCTGGAGCGCTGAGTCGGATGGCGGCGCCGAATCAGGAGACGACACGTGTGCGTTCGGAGCTGCCGAGGTTGAGCTGGCGCCGCGTTACTTAAGTAGGAAAATAGGATTTTTCTTATTTATTAAATACCCAGAACTTAGAAAATCCATAACTTTGTGTAGAAAAATCATAGAAATAAAATAAAAATACCCTCTTGCTCAGTGAATGGAGGAGAATAATGTGGAAAAGAAATCATTTAATTTCATTGAATATTTGATTTTTAATAATTTATTTACTCTCTGCACATTTTCAACTCTCCATGCATGTATACAATTCACCATGGCATGAGACCATCGGGCTTTTGAAGCCTCTGAATTTAGGGACATTCCCTGAATTTTCCAAAGTCAGAGGCCATCCCTATGAAGAGTTATTGATTTTTCAATTTTAAGTCATTATTCTGAGTATTTTAATTCCAATAATTAGCATGTTGTGAAATAAATTCTAGGAAAATTTGGAGAGGTTTCTTATGACCAGAGGACCCTAGGGAAAATAGGTTTTGAGTTAATTCACTTAGAATAACCCTAATTGGCTTAAACACTCAAAATGGAACTTTAATTAATTAGAGCTAATCATACATCAAATTGACTTAAAATCAATTCTCCACTGACCTTTAGGATCAGAGGAACCCACCATAAAAGTTTGAAGTCAATTGGACTTGGTTAGCCCTATCAAATGGGTTGATTAAGCCATTTAGCCAAACTTAAACTTCAAAAATTCATAACTTTCAAAATACTTTTCAAAAATTCACCAAATTGGTTTTGGAGCCTCTCTGATATCAGGAGAATTTAAGAAAATTAAAATTGTAAATTTCCAAAAAAGTTGAATTTTTGCATTATTTTAATATTTTAATAATTAAAAAATAATAAAAATCACAAAAATAATAAAATTCACCAAAATGTCACATTTTGAATTTTAATCATTTAGGAACAAACCCCATATTTTTCTTAAGTCTCTATGATGAGATATCAAATTTTAAAGTCCTAAGGTAATTTTAAAATAAAAAAATGTATTTTCTAGTATTTCCACTAAAATAATTCTAATAAATCAAAGAAAAATCCAAAAATTATAAAAATTAATTCTCTAGTTTCCTTGATATCAGAGAGATTTTTGAAAAATATAAAATTCATTTTTTCAACCTTTATTTTTTTTAAAATTAATTAATACTCCAAAACTCAAAATAATTATAATAAAAACAATATAATTCAAAAAATCACCAAAATTGGTCAAAGTGGTTCTCTGGTCATTAGGAATGTCCCATAATTTTCTTAAGGACAGAAACTTTCTCTTGGTCATATTATTAAATTTTTCCTAAAAATCCCTATTTTCCACCAAAAATAATTACATAAATAAATTAAATACAAAAAAATCACATTTTTCTCCTCTAATGTCTTGATTGACATATGAGTGAAATCACATAAAAATTTCAAATTCATTTAAGCTCAATTTAGTGAGTTATGAAATTAGTAAGTTTAAAGGGCAAAATGGTAATTAAAATTTTAACCTGTAATTAAAAATTTTAGGTTTAATTAAAAGGGTGGGTAAAATATTTAATACTAAGTTGATTTTGGACGTTTGAAACTTAGGTAGTTAAAGGGTGGAAACCTACCTAACAATTTGAAAATAATTAAAATAAACCTTAATTAAATAATTGATTAAACTTGGAAGAATAATAAAAAAATTGGAATTATTAAAATAGGGATATTATTAGGAAGAGATTTATTCTTTAATTTAAAAAATCCATAAATTAATCACCTCAATAACATTTAATTCCTAATTAAAATGATAATCCAAATTCAAGATTTAAAACGCTAAAAGACTTAATCATTAAATTAAATTAAAGATTAAAACATTTAAATTAAATCCTTCCAAAATTTCAATTAAATTAATACTTTAACAATTAAATTAAATCATCTTTAAAATAAAAAAATAATAATAAAAATATAAAATATTAAATTAAAATTAAAAAATTTAAATTAAATTTAAATTAAATCTAAATTAAACTAAATTAAATTAAATTAAATTAAAACATATTAAACTAAATTAAATTAAATTAAATTAAAACATATTAAACTAAATTAAATTAAATTAAATTAAATTAAATTAAAACATATTAAATTAAATAAAATTAAATTAAATTAAAACATATTAGATTAAATAAAATCAAGTTAAGATAAAATTAAAATTAAATTAAATAAAATAAAATTAAATTGAAAGTAAAACTAAACCAAAATAAATTAAATTAAAATTAAATTAAATTAAATTGAATTAAATATAACATCACCAAAGACATAAAGAATTCAAAATAAATCTAAAACAACTTGAACATTATTCCAAACTTAAACTCATTAATTGAAATTAAATTAAATCACAAATCACTTGAACATTAATTTTCCCTCAAAAGCTTGTGTTGTCATAACTCCAAACGGAGTGTTAGGTGAAGTATTACTTCACTCATAGGATATTCAAATGTTCTAGTTCACTGAGCAAGATAACAAAACTTGAACTCCTGGATGATTAATTCATTATGTATAATTAAATTCTCTTGGACTTAAAACAATCCTAGAGGTATTGAAAAGATGTTTAAGATTCGTCTTAAGCACTTCCTCAATATGATAGGATGTTTATAAGAACAATTGAACTTAATTGTTCTTTGATGAAGAAAATATTTCTCAAACCAAAACACAAGAACCTAGACGTCATAGGAGATGACTAGCTATAGGAGTAGGACCTTGGTAGAAAACCATAACCCTTCCCTTAGCTTTACCTAGGAACTTGCTTTAAATGATTAAATATCCTAAATTGTGTTTAAGTGCAGCTTGGGATGACGATAAGACCCTCCAGGTACGCATTTGTTTTATTACAATTTACCTCCTTGCAATTTACTTTATTGCAAATGCACTTTACTTTTCTTGCATGATAAACAACTGTTGCATGAAAACCCACACCTTTAGGATAGTCCCTAAAACTGAAACCAAAACTAAATTAAAAGTCATTAGAAGATAAAATTCACCGCCCCAACATTTCAAAATATAAAACAACTCAAAATTTAATCACAAACAGAACAACAAAACTACAATTACAACTAAATTAAAACATCTTGTTGGATGATCGGGAATACCTCGGATGATGTAACCTACGTGTTGCTAATGGGATTTCCCACGGTCTAAATGAAAGTGTGGAACTCATTTAGTTGAGTTTAGCAAATTCATCTGGACTAAGTGAATCCGATAAAAATAACGATGCCGGAAGGGTGGAACCGTGGGATCTTAACCGGTGTTGTTATAATCAACTTTAAGATTTGTTTTAATTAAAACATAAAAAACACTTGGAAATTAAGACTTTCTCTAAACCAGAACACTTCTATCATCTCTTGATTTATGACTTCTAAAACTAAACCTTTGCAACAACAAGGAGCTCGGGGCATGGTGGGCAGCACGGCCATCGTCATCAGCAAAACCTGAGTCTACTTCAGCAAAACTTTCTTAGAATTAAATAACCAAACCATAGGACTTCAAGGTAGTTTGCCTAGTGCAACATAAATCCTCAACCTTTTGTTACGCATTTGCATTGCAAATTAAGCACTAACCGGTCTTAGGACTCCGAGGTAGTCGTTCGATACGACATAAACCCTCACATCTTCGAGGCTATTTGTATGATCATGTCATACGAATATAAGTCCTAATTAATTAAAATTGGCAAGATCAAAACATTAAATAAATATTAGGGCTTTCCTAAATTCAAGCCAAACAATAGGATAGTCGAGAAATTACCGAAGTTCGCTTCGAATCTGTAATTTCTCCTACCTTTCTTCCTTTGAATTCCCAAAACAAAATGTTCCAAACTTGATCCATTCCCTATTGAAATTCTAAAATTCAATCCCTCGAAAACTTAAACTTCGAGATTCTTGAGAGCGAATTATTGATTATTATCGAGAGTTTTCTTAAGTGATTCCCGTCATTTAAGATGTAATTAACTATAGGGGCTTACCCTTATAGGGAATTTTAAGAACCCAGGTAATATAAAACCTACTTAATTTCTTTGTATTAAGCAGGGGAACTTGTCGGCTTATAAAATTGGTTCGCAGACCAAACGGATGTCACAAATCTTCTAGTTTATTTAATCGAGCCCCATCATCAAGTAGTGTGTCTATTCTTCGGGATAGATACACAGCTTGTGATGTGGCGCTCATTTATATAAACTATTTGGGATGTGAGATCAATTTGATTTCATATCTTAAAATTTTCAAATTCAAAATTATTTTCAAAAATCAAATACTACTTTTCAAATTATTTATTTAAATTAAATTGAAAATTCACCGACAATTTCTGTAGGCGACCTCTTTTCAAAAATACAACACTCCACCTAAAAATATGCTGACAGTTCTATAAAGAACATTGGTTAATTTGAAATTTTATCATTTTAAACATGGTTAGGCAGGGAAGATACTAGCTCTCACTCTAGAGTTCCCTCATTTCCCTCCACCTGGGGGTTAACTTTTCATAACAAAATTCAAAACTTCAAACCAAATTAGGTGTTTTTAGCCTGACACACTATAAATCTTCTAATTTTACTCCCCTTTAAAACATCTTCTAATACATTGCATTCAATTATATAAACTACAATTTTCACCCATAAAATTGCATGTGATTCTTACTAACTTTTATGAGATAATACCGCATTGGATTTTACATAATCTCACCACAAATTTTACATTTTAACAGGCCAAATTAATAAGTAAATAAAGTTTGTAGAATCAATCTTCACAACTTCTTCCAACTTTAAACACATATACATTCCACAACAATTCTTCATGAATTACTTACTTCTTCATTTAAGAAAGAAAAAGATAAAGTAAACTACTCAGAATGCATTGAGAAAATACAAAAACATATTGATTTGAAATTAAAAATCATAAGAAAAACAACAAAACAATAAGTATTAATTAAAAACTAAATGTAAGAACAAAAGTAAACACTTATATGAAAATCCTCTCCACAAGACTCAGGAAGTTCCTCTGAAACTTTGTCTCTTCACTAAACTACTACTCAAAGCAGGTCTCCCAACTCTGATGACTCAAAAACAAACTTCAGACTTCAATAAAAACTAAACGAAAGGAAAGAAAAGAAGTGGGAAGAAGAAGGCTTCAATCCTACCCTTTTCTCTTTTCTACTCTCTACTCCTACTCGTAATGAAAACTCTTATAAAATACAATAAAAACTCTATAAAAACTCTCTTCAAAATGCAATGGAAGAGCCCCTAATCTTTCCTAAGACTCTCTTTAAAAATTAAACCAAAAGGTGCCTTGGTGTCTCTTCAAAATGTGTCCAGATTCGATGTATCCACCAAAGAATACACCCCCTTCATTTAAACTTGTCGCCCAAAGGAAGTTATGGAAGTTACCACCAAGAGTTTCATCCCATCCCCTTTGAAAATAGGACCAAATTCAAGTTAATCTTGATTTTTAACTGTGGCGCTAAGCGCCGGCCCAGCGGCGCTTAGCCGCTAGTGCCCAAATTTAATTTTTCATTTTTTTTGCTCCAAATTTGATCCATTTTTTTCTCATTTCATCATAATCACTCATTTTCATCATACCTGCAAGAAAAACACAAAATACCTTCCATTAAAGTGCAATATCATCAAAAATAGGTATAAAAATGTGCATAAAAAATACTATATATTTTAGGTGTATCAAAATCTCCAAAACTTAAAATGTTACTTGTCCTCAAGTGATAGTTAATCTCATAGAAAAATTATAACCTGCAAATTATGTAATGAGTTTCCTAGGAAGATAACAAAATTTTGTTCTAGAAATGGAATAGTCCAATTTAGAAAAAATTTCAGTAATTAAGACCAACTTAAAATTCAGAAAGTCCTTAAGGAAAGAAAAATGACAAATATAAGTCTATATCTAATTCAGAAATATTTGTAGATTCTTCAAAATATAGGATTCAAACATCTTATTTTTTCTCACTTAAAAATCTTTATTTGAAAATAATTTTATTTACTATATTATAACCTTAAGCTTTAGATTTTCTCTGAACTTATATGTTAAACTTTAGGTATGGAACTAATTTTGATTAGGCTCTTAAATCCTTAAGCTTCTCCTCCCTTTTTACATACTATTTTTCACTTTTTCTTTTTCTTTTCTTTTTCTTTTTCTTTTTTTCTTTTTCTTTTTCTATTCTTTTTCTTTTTCTTTTTCTTTTTTTTTCCTAAGGCAAGGATTACTATATCTGGATAGGCCTTTAATGATTTTGAATTCCACCCTTCCATTTAAAATAAAGGTTAGATATATGTCTTTCACTTAAAAATCATAATAATAGTATTTGAAAATTATTCTTCAATAAAGAAATTTAAGCTTTGAAGAATAAAAGTCAAATCTTCTATTTATCCAAAAATATAAAATTTATTACAAAAGATAGATAGCTATATTTAACATCTCTTCACTAAGAAAATTTTAGCTTTAAATTTTTCATGATTACTATAAATTTTCAACTAAATTATTTTATTCATTTCTATATTCAAAATTTTTGTTCTCCTAATATAACTTCATATACATAATTGTTCTCAATCAAGAAATAAGATTTATTTTAATTATTCTTGAGAACAAATAAAATTTTAGGTTTTTGAAAAATTTTTTTGTTTTTAAAATTCCCCAAAAACTTTAATTTTTAGTTAGGATAAAACATTTTAAGCATAAGAAAGGATACATGGGTGAGAATTAAAGACTAACATAACATGCTTTCAGGAATTTAAATATCCTAGATATGCAAGTATAACAATTTAAACAACAGGAGTAAAATGAAATAAAATTTAGTTTTCCAAAACATATTCTTTTTATAACAAGAAAAGTAAAAATTTCAAAAGACTTCTACAGTAGTGGAGGTTTTCAAAGCAAATACACACCAATTGAAATCACATTGATACTAGATAGCAAATGGTAGTGGTAGATTTTTGTAAAGTTTTTAAGCATGCAGTTTCCTAAATAGTAGTTTCTATAGCGTTCTCTAATCTCCTAAAAGTTTTAGAATTAAAGTACACCCTAAAAAAAATCAATCCAACAACAATACATCTGAATATGCATAACAGATAAATAGTACAACTACATTCTGGATACTATCAGAGTTCACATCCCAACACAATCATCAAAAAAAATACTAGACAAAGTACACAATAACATAGCACAACAACACAATAACTAAAACAAACAACATACATCTACTCTTTATCCTCATCATCATCATCATGCTTGTTCCAATCCCTGGATGGCACATAAGGTATGTAGAATGGATGAGGGGGCATCTCAGCGCTCTGATCACTTTTAATTAGTCTATCCAATTAATGCTGATAATTCTCCTCATACTCATCATGTTTTACAATATATCTCTCCACATTATCCATCTTACCATCCATATCTTTCATATGCTCTCGAGTAAGACTCACTTTCTTCAAAATATTTCTTAATAAACCATTCTGTGAATCAGTAGATGATGAAGCACGTGAAGTAGTAGCACGAGAAGTAGATGCAGTAGAAGGAGATGCAGAAGCAGTAGAAGCCCTACCAAATCCTCCTCTCCAGCCAAATTCTGAATGTACAGTGTAAGCTCCAACGTCTACACTGGTGATAGGTCTCAAAGGTTGAAGTACCTCTTCCCAGGTTTCAAATTTCACTTCAGACTGTTCACATAATGAATGAATCATGGAAGGAAATCCCATATTTGCAGTAGTGGTAGAACTGGCACAATTCACAATATAATCATAAATGATCGCTCCAATATTTATAGGCTTCCCTTGCTGAATGGTTCAAAACAGCTCTTTCCCTCGTCACTTCACTAGTATGACTTGAAGGCAACAGTTTAGAAGATATAAAATAATATGATGCCTTAGAAGTGGCATTTAATTTGGAAGCAGGAAAATTCACTCTTCTATCATTTGTTATTTTCCATAATCCTCTTCCAACTGTCAAAAATCCCATTATCTCATCTAACTCCCCCTCCGTAGGATGAAAATTAGAATAAAATCAAAACATAGTAGGAGGCAGTTGATAGAAAGTGTTAATTACCCCAGAAGAAAAGTCCACATCTTGCCCCCGAACCATCACCAAATTCTCTTCTAATGCAGGCAAATTTGCATAGAATTCTCTAACAATAGAAACAACAGCAACAGCGGAGAAGCAACAGTAGTTCTCTTAGTTCCTCCTAGCAATCATATCTTCAATCACTTCTCCTGGCTTACTGAACACTCTCTCAGGAATCAATTTACGTGACTGCAACGCATTGACGTATCGTTCCTCAGCCCTCACACTAACAAATTTGTCGGAATTAAACTTCATCTTTCCTCTCGCGTGCTTTGACTTTGGAGCCATCTCTAAAAATTCATGAAAATTTTACCATAAATTCTAAAATCAAACTAAACTTGCTAAATTATCTTCCAAAAGATGTTTCCACTAAATCTAAACAGTTTCTTAAGTTTTTCCTCAAATTTTCACCATGAATAGTGATTTTAAGATTTTCCAAAATATACTCAAAATACATGGTGAAAATAAAGAAGTTTTACTTAGGAGTAGTGCTCTTACCTCAAGGAATCCAAATTTACAAATTTTTGTTGAGATCGGCTCTTAAATGGTCCAAATCAAGGATGCTCTAGACTCTCTATCATGTGAAAACGATGGGTTGAAGATAAAAAGGGGAGTTAAAATGGCGATTCATGGGTTTTTAACTGCTGGGAACCAATTTTCGTGAACTGGCGCCTAAGTACGAACACTTCTGCGCTTAGCCGCGAAATATGGCGCTTAAGCGCCGGTACTCTGGCGCTTAGCCGCCAATACCTAGATTTTCACAATTAAGGTATATGCTTTAAACCACTTTGTTAATTACCCTTAATCTCTTCAAAATAATTATCTCATCCCCCTAAATCTTCCAACATTCCATTTCAAATGTTTAATATTCATTGATTCCAAACAAATTTCACACAAACACAAACTTATATTCATTAAAACAAACATAGCACTTAATACAATCCTAGAATTTCTATCCACATACATATGATGAAATTCACTAGATCGAGAGACTTAATCTCAAACTGATAAGTTTACATCTCTAGGATGTAACTATCACATCATAAGGAGTAATTAAAACTCAAACATAAACACTAAACACATCAAACAAAATACATAAGAACACTAAACATATTAAACAAAACACATAAGAACACAAAACATATAAGAACAAAGCACACTTAATTTCACTCCTCATTAGGCGGATTATATCCAGGACCACTATTATTCTCATTTGACCTTTTTGGAATATAAATCTGATAGAATGGGTGATAATTGTTCATTCTTATATCTTCTTCTTCAATCCATTTGTTCTTCAAAAACATCGCCTTATCTGCTTCTTCCACGTATCTTAAATGATTGAATTGCATCTTGAGTTGCCATCCCATGTGCTCCAAATGTAAGTTAGTTTCATTGATCTTTGCTTCAATTGAAGTCACTCAGGCTTCAATTTTTGCAATCATTTATGCAATCCCTTAAATACTAACAGCGAGAAATCCATTGAATAACTCTTTAGCACTGTCACTAATGAACATACTCTTGTTAGAATCTTGCTTCTTCTTAATCTCATTCTCCCAGGAAGACATGATGTACTCAAAATACTCTTCTTAAGATTTAGAAATGAAAATAGGATTTGGGGCAAGTGTTTCTCATAAAACTGGTTCTTTTTATAGACTTGGGAAGTGCTAAAAACTACCCCATGACGTTTTAAAACTCCAAAATAACTTCCAAAACCTCTTCCCCAAGATTTAGGCTTCTAGAATCTCATTTTTCACATTTTTTGTAACTCCGGTGCCTAAGCGCCAACTAGGCGGTAGCTGCCAGTGCGTAATTTAGCACAGGTCTACTAAATGTCCAAATTTTCATTCTGACTCCTCTAAGTCATCAAATAAAGTCAAATAAACTCTATTTAGTTTAAAAACTCCAAATTACTACCACTACGAACATAAAAACAAACCAAACAAACCAAACAAAGCACACAAAATAAACATAAAGCAAAGCACACCGATAATTATGGGTTGCCTCCCACAAAGCGCTTGGTTTAACGTCTTCAGCCTGACAAACCCAAAACTCATTCTGAGTGACCCAACATCATATTCTCATCAGACTTAGATTGCTCGACTGAAAAATATGGTTTAAGTCTATTTCCATTAACTTTAATTATTTTTCCAGTCTTAGGATCTTGAATATCCACAGCTCCATAGGAATAAATTTTCATCACAATAAAAGGACCCATCCACATGGACTTAATTTTTCCAGAAAAAATTCTCAATCTGGCATTATACAGCAAAAATTTCTGTCCTTGCACAAGATTTTTAGTAATAATCTTTCGTTCATGCCATAACTTCATCTCTTCCTTATAAATCTTAGCACTTTCATAAGATTCATTCCTTATCTCTTCAAGCTCATTTAATTGCAATAATCTCTTCTCAGCAACATCTTTCAAATTATAATTGAACTCTTTAATATCCCAAAATTCTTTATGCTCAAGTTCAATAGGTAAATGACAAGCTTTTCCAAAAATCAGCCTACATGGGGACATTCCTATAGGGGTTCTTTAGGCAGTCCTATAGGCCCACCAAGCATAGTCCAGTTTGATTAACCAATCCTTTCTATTTGGGTTAATAGTCTTTTCCAATATTCTTTTAATTTCACGATTGGATAATTCAACCAAACCACTTGTCTGCGGATGATAAGCAGTAGCAATGCGATGATTAATATGATATTTCCTTGCTAACTTTCCAATAATCGCATTTCTAAAATGACTTCCCCCATCAATTATGATTACTTTTGGTATTCCAAAACTGTAAAATATATTCTTTCATAAAAACTTTGCAACACTTTGAGCATCACATCGAGGTAAAGCAATAGCTTCAATCCATTTGGAAACATAGTCTACTGCCATCAAAATATAAATATTTTTGAAAGATAGTGTAAATGGTCTCATAAAATCTAATCCCCAAACATCAAATATTTCAACTTCCAACATATAATTGAGAGGCATCTCATTTCTCCTAGAAATATTGCCTACACGCTGACATCTATCACAATTTTAATATAAGCATTCACATCCTTAAAAATTGTAGGCCAATAAAATCAAGATTGCAAGATTTTATATGCAGTTTTATCACTTCCAAAATGTCCCCCATAATCAGAATCATGACATTTTTGAATAATTTCATAAGTCTCTTTCAAAGGCACACATCTTCAAATTATAAGATCCTTTCCTTGTTTATATAAAAATGGGTCATCCCAAAAATAAGTCTTAACATCAGACATAAATTTCTTCTTTTCCTGATATGTCAAACTATAGGGTATAATATCACTGACAATAAAATTTACTATGTCTGCATACTATGGAACACGTAACTCATTAACAGTGAACAATTTTTCATCAAAAAAATGTTCATTAATTTCTTCAACATCATAGAGAGATTTTTCAATTTCAAGCCTGGACAAATGATCAGCAATTTGATTTTCAGAACCATTTCTATCTACTATCTTAAAGTCAAATTCTTGCAAAAGAAGATTCTATCTTATCAGTCTCGGTTTTGCATCTTTTTTCTTCATTAAGTATTTGATAGCAGAATGATGAGTATGTACAACAAATTTAGTTCCAATTAAATATGATCAAAATTTATCAACGGCAGATACTATAACTAATAACTCTTTCTCAGTAGTGGTATAATTAATTTGAGCTTCATTAAGAGTTTTACTAGCATAATAAATAACTTTGAAAATCTTATCATATTTCTGACCCAAAACAGCACCAATAGCATAATCACTAGCATCACACATTAATTCAAATGGTTTTCCCAATTTGGTGAAATTATTATAGGTGCAGTGATTAATTTTTATTTTAATGTTTCAAAGGCTTTGAGGCAATCATCATCAAAATTAAAAATTGCATTCTTTTCCAGTAAATGACATAAAGGTTTTGTAATCTTTGAAAAGACTTTGATGTAACACCTGTAGAATCCAGCATGTCCTTAAAAACTTCTAATTTCCCTTACATTGATTGGGCAAGGTAAATTAAATATAACTTGAATTTTTGTAGGATCTACCTCCAAACCTTTTTCTGAAATCTGATGTCCCAAAACAATTCCTCCTGCTACCATAAATTGGCATTTTTCCTAGTTAAGGATCAAATTAGTTTCTTCACAGCGTTTTAGAACCTTAGATAAATTTTCTAAACATGATTCAAATGAAATTCCAAATACTGAAAAGTCATCCATAAAACTTCAATCTCTTTTTCAATTAAATCACAAAAAATAGCCATCATACATCTCTGAAATGTAGCAGGGGCATTACATAAACCAAAGAGCATTCTTCTAAAAGCAAACGTACCATAAGGATTGGTAAACATAGTTTTCTCTTGATCCTCGGGAGCAATTTGAATTTGGTGATAATCAGTATATCCATCCAGAAAATAAAAGTATTTATGCCCAGCCAGTCTATCCAACATTTGATCCAGAAATGGGAGTGGAAAGTGATCTTTCCTTGTGGTAAGATTGAATTTTCTATAATCAATGCATATTCGCCACCCTGTAACTTGTCTTGTAGGTATTATTTCATTTTTTTGATTAACAGTCACAGTCACTCCTCCTTTCTTAGGAGCACAGTGAATAGGACTAACCCATGCACTATCTGAAATAGGGTAGACGTCTTTCATGATAGGATTTAATCTCCTTTGGGGATCAGCCCGCGGTTTGCAATTATCTTAAATAAGAACTCTGTGCATACAAATTGAAGGATTGATTCCTTTAATATCAGCAATTGTCCATCCAAAGACTTCTTCAAAATTTCAAGTAAACTCTCTTCTTCTTTTTTAGTTAATTGAGAGGAAATTATAATTGGCAAGGTTGAGGATTCACCTAGAAAAACATACTTAAAATTATCAGGAAGCATTTTTAACTCAAGTTCAGGAGGTTTTTCAATTGATGGACCATAAGATTCATCTTTTTCAGTCAAATCCAACAATTCAAAACTTTCACGAACATACTTTAAATCTTCCTCTTAAAAATCTTCAAAATCAAGTAACTTCTCTTCTTGCTTATGTTCTAATTCTTCTCTTTCAAATTTCTCTTCATAAGTTGATTTGAAATGACATTCACTTAAATATTTGATAACATCTATCCTATAACATTCATCTTCTTTACCTCTAGTAGGAAATTTCATCAATTTTGAAATATTAAATGTAACAGTCCGATCATTAACCCTCATTATTAATTCCCCTTTTTGCACATCTATCATGGCTCGACCAGTAGCTAGGAAAGGTCTTCCCAAAATTATAGGTATATTTTTATCTTCCTCCATATCTAACACAATGAAATCAACAGGAAAAATAAATTGATCCACTTTAACCAAAACAACTTATATAACTCCTTTAGGATATGTAATCGAACAATCTGCTAATTACAGAGTTACAGTAGTTGGTGTTATTTCTCCTAGTCCCGGTCTTTTGAATATTGATAGAGGCATAAGGTTAATGCTTGCACCCAAATCACATAAAGCTTTCCCATAGAATCTGTCTCTGATTGCACATGGAATCGTGAAACTACCAGGATCTTTAAGCTTTTTAGGAAGCTTTTTCTGAATTATTACACTGCACTCCTCACTAAGTGCAACAATCTTGTTATCTTCAAACTTCCTTTTCTTGTTAAGAATATCCTTCATAAATTTTGCATAGCTTGGCTTGTTCTAAGGCTTCAGCAAATGGAATATTAATAGTAAGCTTCTTAAATATCTCCAAGAATTTTGAAAATTTCTTATCCAACTTTTGTTGACGAAGTCTCTGAGAAAATGGAGGTGGTGGTTTTTCTAAATCAACCTTAGGTGGAGAAACAGGTCTTTCCGAACCTTTCGAAGCGTCTTCTTTTGGTTTTTCAATCTCTTCTTTCTCTACGCAGTTTCTTTTTGAACTCTATCTTCCAATTCTCTTCCACTTCTCAGTTGAATTGCTTTTACTTGTTCTATATTCTTTTCTCTTGGATTTACTTCAGTATTACTTCGAAGCATTCTTTGGGATCTATTACATAAGGCATTTGCAATTTGTCCCAATTGATTTTCATTATTTTTGATGGTTGCTCCTTGAATTTGTAATTAATTTCCCATATGTGACACAACTTCTTCAATAGACAACTTCTTCTTTATTAATTGTAAAGCATTGTTATAACCTGAAAGATAAGTTAATCTATTATTATTATTATTTCCTTAGTTGTTCCAATTCCCCAATTGGTTTACTTGGCGGTTCCCCCATTGTTGATTAACACAACCCTGATTATTGGTATTCCAGTTACAATTTGGTTGATTCTTCCAACCTGGGTTATAATAAATGGAATATGGGTTGTTAGGCTTAATTATAACATTCACAGTTTCTGGTGAAGAATAAGAATCAACCATTTGGCCTAATGAATTTTCTTCAATCAGAGAATGTGGCTGAAAAAAATTCATCCTAAATTGGTCTATCTTCCTTGAAACAGCAGCAACTTAATTTGCTAACATTGTAAAAGTATCATTTTCAAAAACACTGGCTACCTTTTTAGGATTTAACCTTTCAAAAGGCCGTTGAAAATTATTAGTAGCCATTTCTTCAATTAAAGCATAAGCATCATAAAATGGTTTAGACATTAATGATCCACCAACAACAGCATCGATAATCGATCTAAGAGATCCAACTAATCCATTATAAAAAGTTTGAATTATTAACAAATCTGGTTTCGAATGATGTAAACATTTCCTAAGGAGATCTTTAAATCTTTCCCATGCTTCATATATTGATTCCCCTTCAAACTGGCGAAAAGATGTAATATCATTTCTAAACTTAGCAGTCTTAGATGGTGGAAAATATTTAGCAAGGAATTTTTGTGACAGTTCACCTCAAGTTCTAATTGATCCAGGTGCTAACGAATGTAACCATATTTTAGCTTTATCCCTTAGTGAGAAAGTAAAAAGTCTAAGTCTAATAGCATCATCCAAAACACTATCATATTTAAAAGTAGCACACAACTCTAGAAAATTAGCAAGATGCAAATTAGGATCTTCAGTTGTTGCTCCCCCAAACTGATTATTAGACACCATTTGAATAATAGCAGGTATAAGCTCAAAAGAATTAGCAACTACAGCAGGGTTTTAAATACTACCACGAAGTTCATCCACTGTAGGGTTAACATAATATCTTAAAGGTCTTAATTATTGATGGATGCCAACATTTTGATCTTGATGATTTGTCATTTCTTGATTATTTTTATCTTTTTCTGTATTTTTAATTTTTTTATTTTTCTGATAGTTTTTTCTAATTCAGAATCGTAAGGCACAAGTCCCACAGAACCTGAACTATGTATACAATAATAAAACAAAACAAAACAATACACACCAACAAAAACAAAGAAAAGTAAAAGTTTAAAATTTCTTAATTTTCTTTAAAATGTAATTTTAATTAATTTCTATCCCCGGCAATGTCGCCAAAAACTTGATCCATCCGATATTTATACTTACAATTATGATATGAAAATTGGCAACTGTGACAAAAACTTTTCTCCGCTGGATATATATGCTTATGATTTTGATATGAAAATTATGATTTAAAATGTGGATACTACGCAAGTATATGTATCATTTATCAAGTAATATATGACATTCTGATTAAGCCCCGAGATATCGAACCCACTGGGAAAGTGAAAAATCTTTAAAGAAATAAGAAAATTATCTTTTTACTTTTTTAATTGGCTTTTGAAAGTATGTTTTGATTTTGAAAAGTTTGATAGTTGATTTCACTCTTTAAATTTTCTTGTAAAAGTCAAACAAGAAATTAAAATGATAATAACTGTAAACACAGTATGAAAAACAATATTAACTAGAATATCTTTTTCTTTCCTTTATAAAGTAGTAATAATTATGAAAGTATTGTTGTGGAAGTATTTAAATTTGTTGTGATAAATAGAAGCAAATTTATTCTTTACCCTTAGTTGGTTCTATAAAGAACATTGGTTAATTTGAAATTTTATCATTTTGAACATGGTTAGGTAGGGAAGATACCAGCTCTCACTCTAGAGTTCCCTCATTTCCCTCCACCTGGGGGTTAACTTTTCATAACAAAATTCAAAACTTCAAACCAAATTAGGTGCTTTTAACCTGTCACACTATAAATCCTCTAATTTTACTCCCCTTTAAAACATCTTCTAATACATTACATTTAATTATATGAACTACAATTTTCACCCATATAATTGCATGTGATTTTTACTAACTTTTATGAGATAATACCGCATTGGATTTTACATAATCTCACCACAAATTTTACATTTTAACAGGCTAAATTAAGAAGTAAATAAAGTTTGTAGAATCAATCTTCACAACTTCTTCCAACTTTAAACACATATACATTCCACAACAATTCTTCATGAGTTACTTACTTCTTCATTTAAGAAAGAAAAAGATAAAGTAAACTACTCAGAATGCATTGAGAAAATACAAAAACATTTTGATTTGAAATTAAAAATCATAAGAAACACAACAAACACAAAAAGTATTAATTAAAAACTAAATGTAAGAACAAAAGTAAACACTTATATGAAAATCCTCTCCACAAGACTCAGGAAGTTCCTCTGAAACTTTGTCTCTTCACTAAACTACTCCTCAGAGCAGGTCTCCCAACTTTGATGACTCAAAAACATACTTCAGACTTCAATAAAAACTAAACGAAAGGAAAGAAAAGAAGTGGGAAGAAGAAGGCTTCAATCCTACAGTTTTCTCTTTTCTACTCTCTACTCCTACTAATGAAAACTCTTATAAATTACAATAAAAACTCTGTAAAAACTCTCTTCAAAATGCAATGGAAGAGCCCCTAATCTTTCCTAAGACTCTCTTTAAAAAGTAAACCAAAAGGTGCCTTGGTGTCTCTTCAAAATGTGTCTAGATTCAATGTATCCATTAAAGAATGCACCCCTTCATTCAAACTTGCCGCCCAAAGGGAGTTATGGAAGTTAACACCAAGAGTTGCATCCCATCCCCTTTGAAAATGGTGCCAAATTCAAGTTAATCTCGATTTTTAACTGTGGCGGCTTAGCGCTGGCCCAGCGGCGTTTAACCGCCAGTGCCCAAATTTTCATTTTTCATTTTTTTGCTCCAAATGTGATCCAATTTTTGCTCCTTTCATCACAATCACTCATTTTCATCATACCTACAAGAAAAACACAAAATACCTTCTATTAAAGTGCAATATCATCAAAAATATGTATAAAATGTGCATAAAAAATACTATATATTTTAGGTGTATCATAATTCAGCCTCAAGAGGAGATTCAACCAAAACGGGTGAAGAATAGAAGCACAAGGGTTGGCTAAGAAGTCCCGACAAATACCCCCATTCCCAGCTTCTTGGGAAACCCAGCTACCATCGACATTAAACTTGACCCAACCCCTGTGAGGAGGAAACCATCTAATAAGAACAGGTATCCCAACAATCTTAGAAGGAGGGAGAAGCTTAGTTGCAGAAGAGCTTCTACTCATCTTAGAGAAGTAAGAAATAATATGACTCATAGTTAACTGAGGGGATGTAGGAGAGGAAGCATACTTACAGTTGTTTCTAGTTGTCCAAATAAAACATAACACAATAAGAGGAAAACTCTGTAAGCTCGGGTGAAACAGTAAGCAAGCCTTCCAAATTATCAGGATAGGCATCACTCCAGATACCTGAGTCCAGGAGACCTCAAAGTAATCCCCCAAAAAATTCTATACTGTTCTCGAAAAGGTGCATTCAAAGAATAAATGTGTGGCATTTTCTTCAAAAAGATGACACAGATAGTATCTAAACACAATTATCAAGCGTTTATGCTTGAAATATCATCAAGTGGGACTAGGGATAGAAAAAATCGCCACAAGAAAAAAGAGATTGAAGGAGATATATATATATATATATATATGTATATACATACATATATATATATATATATATACATATATATATATATTTTTTTTTACCAAAAAACCAAAAATATTATTTAAGAAATCGTCTTACATCTAACATGTGGGATTGCAATTAAATCCCCATGTAAAAGAGAACTAAATAAAGGAAAGGAAGAGTAATTGGCACTATAAATAACATCATGAGAAGAAGAAGCCTTGGTTGCTAGCCAATTAGCAGGTTGATTTCCCTCCCTATAAGTATGACTCCATAGAATTGTGATAGATGAGGAGAGAAGGTTAATTTTGTTCGACCAAATCGAAGAAACCAAGGCACATCAACTTGAGACAATATGATTTGCAATAAATACGAGAGAATCCATTTCCAAGTGAATAAAATGATGATGTTGCATAATAGCAATTTTTCAACCCCAAAAGGCAAGCAATTGCTTCGACCTTCCAAAGCATTAAATGCAATAATAAGTCTCGAGAAAAACCATATACAATGTCCTTTATAATTTCCGCATAGACCTCCAATACCAAACTTGAAGAAGTTTTGAAGCTTCCATCAATATTAATTTTAAGCCGGGGATTCTTAGGTGGTCTCCATATAACAAGCATAACTTTGTTTTTGATGCCTTGAGTTGAAGAAAGAACGAGATTCGAATCTTACTAAGAAAAGTAATACAATTTCGATGACAAGATCAAAAGAGAACACCTTATTATTGAAAATTAAATCATTCCCGGCTAGCCATAAAAACCAAAAATCACAAAAGGGATGAAATAATAAGGAGAAGTTTTCCAATTTGCCCAGCAAGCCTTAATAGAATTCCAACGAGATAACCGAGTTTGCAATCCCATAACAACTAATACACCTTTCCATACCTCTTGTGCCCAGTTAGCAATGTAAAAAGATATGCCCAATGGTCTCTTCATCACAATGACACAAATGACACTGGATGGACCTCTAAGTCCTTTAAGTTTAAGAATATCATCGATTGGCGAGCATCTCTTTAAACAATTTCCAACGGAAAAAGGACATAGAAGGTGTGATGTAATTATTCCAAAGTTTAGCACTCAGTCATTTTTTTGCCAATTAAAACAGGTTTGATAAATGAATTTAGATAAACTATGATTATGAGGCTTTTTGACAATCGATCCATCTTTTTTTCCAATATGAAAAGGAGTACTTAAGATCATATTATGAAAATCGCAGGAACATATTCTTGAAATTTATGCAAATTCCAAGTACCATCACTCCAACGATCGATGAATGTGTCGAATAGGAAAATTAGGATTAAAATGAGCTTCAAAGGACTCATTAAACAACCAATTATCAAACCGAAGCTAATTTGACCATTACCTATTTCCCATATGAACATCTTTTCAGCATGGAATCTAACTTTAAGTAGCTCCTTCCAGTTTTTAGAATCTCCAGGTTTAAGGCTGACTTGAGAAGGATGATTGTTAAGACAATATTTAGCATGCATAAATTTTGCCCACAATGAGTTTTGTGCTCTGAAGTTAATCCATTGCTTGCATTAGAATGCAAAGCTGAGATGCTGAAAGCTTTTAAAACCTAAGCCACCACAATCAAGAGGCTTACATAACTTCTCCCAATTGGTCCAATGCATTTGCTTATGTTGTCCTTCCCAAACAAATTTATTAAACATAATAGAAAGCATTTTTCTGTGTACTCTTCTTCATTTTTATCATCTGCATTATATAAAGAGGAAATGCAGTTAACACACTCCTTAAAAGTGTTATTCTTCCACCATTGGATAGAAAAGAGTTGGACCAACAATTAAGTTGAGAAGATATTTTAGCAATGATATCATCATAGTGAGAAAGTTTCCTTCTTCCTTTGATTAGAGGGAAACCCAAATACTTTAGAGGATATTGAGTTTCTCTATAGTTAGTGAAATCCGAAATCCACTTTTTCATTTGGGCGATAATTCTAGAACTTGTAAGAAATTGGCATTTAGCTTTGTTAAAAACCATTCCGAAATTTCTTCAAAATCGGACAAAACTTTCATGAGACATTTAATAGATTGTTTACCTCCATTAGAGAAAACTATTACATCATCGAGCATAGGCTAAATGGCCGACTAAATGAGTAGATCTATGTTGATATTGAGTGTACTCGATGAGTAAACCGCATATGATTCAGCATTCGTGAAAGATAATAAAAAACAAGGATGAAAATATAAGGTGACAGTGGATCTCCCTGTCTAATGCCCCTTCCAGATTTAAAGAAACCATGGCTAAAACCATTTATAAGCACACTATAATAATTATTGTTTAACCATCTATAAATGAGATTACAGAAGTTAGAGCTGAATCCTCTATCTGCAAGAACATTAAGAATAAAAGTCCAACTGATGGAATCAAAAGACTTAGCAATATCCAATTTAAAAACAATATTTGATCCTCTGCAGCATTTATCAATGTCATTTATCAGTTCTTGTGCTAAAAGAACATTATCACATATGTATCTTCCCTTTATAAAAGCACTTTGATTTTCGAAATGAGATTCTCCAATAAAGGTCATGTAACCGTGCAACTAAAACTTTACTTATGATTTTGGAGAAGGTGGAAGATAGAGCTAATGGGTACGAAATCCTGCTAGTTGGACTTTCTTTTATCCTTAGGGATTAAAACAATAGTATTGGAAGCAAAATACTTAGGGAGATCATTTCCCGGAAAATAACTTTGTATTGCCAAGACCACATCGGATTTGATAATCAACCAATTTTTTTATAAAAGTCGACTTGTAAATCCATCCGGCTCAATTGTCTTACTTCCATCAATTGTTTTAAGAGCCTCAAAAACTTCATTAGCATCGGGAGGTTGAACCAAATAATCCATATTAATATTACCGAAATCGAGATCTTATAAGATTAGGAGAATAAGCGAGCAGAGTTCACGAAGTGATAAGAGAATTGTTTGGAAAAATAAGCAATAGCATTATTAGCAATATCCATAGAGTTAAATAACCATGTATTATCAGCAGATTTGATCTTCAATATCACATTAACGGATCTTTTAAACTTAATGGCAGCATGAAAAAATTTTGAGTTTCGTCTCCATGCTTAAACCAATTGATAATCGCTTTTTGTTGAAGGAAGAGTTCTTCATTCATAATAGCTGAGTTTAATCTACTATATGCTTCATTTAGATTATAATCGAATCTAAACCATCCTCAACCAGCTTTTCTAAATCGGTTACCTTAGCTTCAGCTTCGGTAACTTTCCGATGCACATTTCCAAAAACAGCTCTATTCCAATGTTTCAGACTTACTAGCAATCCTTTTGTGTAATTGCCAAAGCTTAGAAAGAGGATCGGAATAAAATATTTGCAAAGGAGCTTTCCAATTATCAGCAATTAATTGATTATAATCCGGATGAGAAGACCACACATTAAGGTATCTAAAAACTAAATTCTTAACAGTTGGAGAAAGAGCACATGTAATCAGTAAAGGAGAGTGATCAGAGTTTAGCCTTGCAAGGTGTTTAACTTTAGTAATAGGGAACATGTTCAACCAAAGTTGATTAACCAGAACTCTATCAATTCTTTCATAAATATTACCTCTCCTCCATGTAAAAGGAGATCCTTCAAATCCAATATCAAAAAGGTTAGATTAAGTAATATTATTAGTGAAGTTCAGCATTGCATTTAGATTAGGATTTCTCCCACCCTTTTTCTCACTAGGATGTGCAATGGAATTGAAATCTCCACCAACAATCCAGCCATCAGTCATTGAACTACTAATATGATGTAAAATATTCCATAAAACAATTCTATCAGCATTCAGAGTAGCAGCATATATAAAGGAAGCAAAGCCATTGAACTGATCCAATTCGAAGTGAAAATGCAACAACTGATAGTGATTAAACAAGATATTAATTTTCAGCTCTTTTCTATATAGTAACCAAATTTTATTGGAACAATTAGCTAGAAAAGTATAACCAGGAAATTTTTTAGTGAATCTATCAAAGTTAGATTTCACCAAAGGCTCTAGAATGACAATAATCCAAAAATGGTGAATCCTGTTTAAATTTAGAAGTCTATTAAGGGAGCCAGGATCGGCCACCCCCTAATATTCCAAGCATAAGAATTTAATCATTAATAATATTTTTTCCTCCTCTAGTCATCCTAGAAGAAGAATTTGCTGCTGCAGGATTATGAATAATGTTGCTTTCAGAGAGATTCTTTAACTCCAGTGATTTCTTCTTTCTTGCTTTTTGAATCATCCAATCATTACTAATTTCATTACTAATGGCTGTCATACCTGCTGATATTTCAGTAACCAACTGAGTTGGTTGTTGAAATACAGGATAATTAGTAGGCTTAGGATGAACCTCAATAGATTGATAATGAGTAAGAGGATCCTCTTGCAGAGAATCATTAGTAATTGGAGCTTCTGTAATTGTGAGACCATGATCAGCAGAAGAAATAGATGATTTGACAGTATGTCCAATAATTTCTCCAATCACATTAACAGTAATTCCAGAGACCTGAACAGGTTTAGCAACAATAGGCTCATCAACAGATTCAATAATAGACTCAGTAGCAGAATTGATTGTTTGATCAACAATAGGCTCATCAACAAATTCAACAGTAGATTCCTTAGCAATAATAGAAATTGGATCAGCAGGTTCAGCAACAGGTTCAGCATCAGAAGCAATAATAACAGGCTCAACAACAGGATTAATTATTTGAACATCAGGCTCCTTAATAGTTAATTGTGACTCTTCTCCAGGAGAAACAGTGATAATAGATTTAACAGAATTAATAGCAGTTTGCAATTCCTTCTCAGCCACAATAACGATCGATTTGATAATTTAGGATCTTTAATCCTATTTGTCTTCAAATGAGGATGCAGCCTAAAACAATTACCATTGGAATGTCCAAACATTTTACAATGGTGGCAGTAATAAGGCTTATTCTCCATTATGACATTTTGCCAATATCCATTATGAGGTGTACCAATCCAAATTTCTTCAACATCAGTAAGAGATACATCTCTTTCTACAAGAATCCTTGCCACAGAAGGCCTAGTGAGTTGAAAGGTAGGCATATCCAGCTTCAATGGTCTTCCTAAGGCAGTTCCAATAGCATATAAAATTTGATGATTAAATAGATGAAGCTTCAGATTAGGTAATTTATACCAAATAGGAATGACAGGCGGTTCTTGATGGGGATCAAAAGAAGGAGACCATTTTAGAAGTTTCATAGGAATTCCATCAATCAAAACGAATTTTTTGGAGAATAAGTTAGCATAATCCACTTCTTTAGAAAGTTGGATCATAATATGCCTTCCATCAAAGAGTCCAACCTTCCAAGAACCCAATAATCTAAAATTCTCAAAGCACTTTCGTATGACTTCCATTTTAGGATGACCAAGTTGAAATTTACCAATTAAAGTAAATTTATGAACATCCACAAGTGAAGAGATTTCATGATCCGAAAGAATTAAGGCGAGGCTTACCTCCCTTCTTCTCAATTTTTTTAATAAATTGGCAATCACCCTTACCATTAAGCAGCATCATGATAAAGCCGTGGAAAAACCAGTTTATCGGAGGAAGTCGAAGAATCAAGACCAGTCACTTCAGCAAAAGTCTTTGCCGGGGAATGAATTTGATCGGCCATAAAAATCCGGATGAAATCAAGAAGCCTCGGAATTGAAAAAATTCAAAAAAGAACAAAACCGGAAGGCGGAAAATGGATGAATCAATAAGAAATGCAATGACAGAATGAAAACTAAAAGAAATAGTCTTCAATATATCAAAACATCAAGGAAACAGATGAGAACTGAGAAGGAAATCAAGAATCGCACCAAGAATGCTCCACAAAATCCGGCTCCATTCTTTTATATATAAGCCAAAATGGTATATATATATAAGCCATATACATATATATATATATATGTATATATATATATATATATATATATATATATATATATATATACATATATGTATGTATGTATATACATATATATATATATATATATATATATATATATATATATATATATATATATTTTTTTTTTTTTTTTTTGCAAGGTAGGCTAGTGGCCCGTTCGATGGGGCGACGGATCCTATATATATATATATATATATATATATATATATATATATATTTTGAAGCAAAAATATATTAAATAGAAGAGTTGATACATCTAACATGAGGGATCATAATTAAATCCCCATGTAATAGAGAAATAAAAAAAGGAAAGGATGAGACATCAGAACTACAAACTATATTAAAGGAAGAAGATGCAGTAGAAGCAAGCCAATTTGCAGGCTGATTCCCTTCTCTGTAGATGTGAGACCAAATAATATGCTTGGAAGAAGCAATAACCTTGATCTTTTTAATCCATATATGAAGGAACCATGGTATAGCAGATTTACGTGTCGAATCGTAAGAGAAGCAATGAATCAAGTTCAAAATGAAGAAAATTTAAGTTCATTTTTTAAGCAATTTTCAATCCCCAAAAACGAGCAATTATTTCGGATTCTAGTGCGGAACAAGCCATGACGAGGGCAACGAAAGAACCAATGACATTATCCTCTAAAATCCCTGCAAAGTCCTCCAATACCAGCAGAATTAGCTTTAAGGCTGCCATCTGTATTAATTTTCAACCAAGGATGCATAGGAGCCTTCCATTGTACTAAAACAATTTGTCTTTTCTTATGAGTCTGAGAAGGAGTAATAAAATTCTGCAGTTTGTTAAGATAAGACCGAGCAATTCCGAATAATAGATTGAGAAGAGAAAGAGATATTAAGATGTTTAACATCATTTCGAGCCAACCAGATGAACCAGAAGATAATCAAGGGAGTGTATTAGTAAGAACCATCTTTCCAATCCCGCCAACAAGCCTCAATAGAAGACCACACAAAAAATTTCCATTACGTTCTAATCTGGATAGAATCTCCTTCCGGATGTGCTGAATTCTATTGCAATTAAGGAAAATATGGAATAAAGATTCCTCATCAAGATGACAAAAAGGACAAATAGAAGGACCTCTAATACCTTTAAGCTTCAAAATATCATCAGTTGGGAGTAGCTTCTTAAATAATTTCCAACAAAAGAAGGACATAGATGGAGTGATAAATTTATTCCATAATTTAGTACCCCAATCATTTTTATGCCGATTGAAGCAAGAGTGATAAACAAATTTAGAAAAACTCGAGTAGATGAATTCTTAGGTATTAATCTATCTTTTCCAGATGAACTGAATAGGAATTGATAAAATCCCGTTAATAATTTCAGGATTAAGATGATGTTGAAGCATTTCAGAATTCCATTTATGCTCTTTCCAAGCAATCAGCAACAATCTTAATATTAGAAGAGGAATTATAATGATTTGATAAGGATTCATCATACAACCACTTATCAAACCAAAAATTAATTTAGCCATTTCCAATATCCCAAGTAAAGAGATCTTCATCCTTCAATCTAATTTTAAGCAACTCCTTCCAAGTTCTAGAATCACCCACTTTATATTGAACTTGAGTAGGATGAGTATTATAACAATATTTACCATGCATAAATTTAGACCAAAGAGAATCATTAGCTCTGAATTTGAGCCACTGTTTACAATAGAAGGAATAGCTTAGGTGATGAAAGCTTTTAAACCCAAGACCACCACAATCAACAGGCTTGCACAATTTATCCCAATTTGTCCAGTGCATTTGTTTGTGATTACCTTCCCATAAGAATTTGTTGAACATAACAGAAATTAATATATATATACATACATACATATATGTAGATATACATATATATATATATATATATATATAATATGATGAATAAATATCTAATAACATAATAATAATAATAATAATTAATAACTAAATTTAAGAAAATAATATTAAAAACTATACATTTGAATTAATTAATTTAATTATAGTATTTATACGAGTAAGATGTGATAAATAAAAATATTATTAAAAGAAATACTAATTGATTTTCAATTATTAAATATTATTTATGATAAATTATAATATAAAATTTTTAAATATATAATTAAGCATGTTATCTTTAAACAAACTTTATTCAATTAACATACAAGCTACATTTAGCAGACATTGAACCCTTCATAAGTTAATTGATGAATATTAAGCAAGCTTTCTTTTGAATATAAGTTAATGAGTTAGACTTTGTTCAAGCTTGTTGAATTTATGATTTGAGTTTTTAATAAAATGTTCAAATATAATTAGTTACTAACCTAAATAAGTATCAATTGAGTCGTTTGAGTTATTCATTGATTATATCTATTAACTTACAACCACTGTTAGATGATCTTAAGAATAGGGCATGGTTATACCTAGCATGATCAATTACTCCAAAATTTCATGGAAAATATTTGTTGACATCGATTTTCCACTCGCTCTCTTTATTTTAAATGTGTCTTTTACTCATTTGTCATTGTCGTCATCAGACTTCATTTTGCTGTCATTGTTGTTGTCATTGTCTTGGAGTCGCCAATTATTATCTATTATGTTGCCCCTTACCTGAATAATTCTCTGTTATGAAGGATAAGAGGATTGGGTTAGATAACACTAGGAACAAATTAAAAGAATATGTGAGGAGGTTTTCATGAAGATTAGACATCCGCATCTTTAAAGCATAAATTGGAAATACCTTAAAGATATAATTGCGGAGGAATCCTTATGAAAATTGATTCCAGAGAATTCAAATTGATACAGTCATTATGGAGTCCTTATTTTCCTAGAAGGCAAGCCCCTATAGTTAATTACACTTAAATAGTAAATACTATTTGAGAAAACCCCCGATTAAGATTAATAAAATGTTATTAGAAAATTTGAGCGTTATTTCCAAGGAAAGAAATATCAACTTCTCATTTTAGGGGTAGTAGAGTCCTGAAGATTCCATACTATTCTATAAGTCAATGTTCAGTTGAAGTTCGTCCTCTCTTCCAGATTTTGAACATCCATCCTGGTACACATAAAAAATGACTAATTTTTCACATACATTTAATGCTTAATTTTAGTAATATTGCATTTAAAAGAAAATATTTTGTATATATTTTTTCTTCTAGTACAATAAAAGGACTTTTGGAGAAAAAGAAGAAAAAATGGCGCAATTTGGAGCAAAAACAAGCAAGAAAGAAAATTCTGACTTGACACATTTCAATATGTTTTTCTAGGCTTAATCTCTTTTACACTTCTCATATATTTTTTAAGGAAATTACGCTTTAAAAATATGTTGTTCTCATGTTTATTTTGTAGGTATATCTGTTAGGAACGAAACACAACTAAAATGGGGCGAAACAAAGCCAAACAGTGGAGCGGCTCCAGGGTGGTGTCGACAATGCCAAAACTGGTTCCGGCGGTGCTAGAATCTAGAGAACGATAAGAAAAGGCAATGAAGACACTAGATTTTGATGCCAATGGCACTAGAGAAGGTTATTTTCCCATATACATTGAATTTGGACGAAATGTTTAAGGGGTGCTTAAGGGAACTCTTGGAAATTCATTCTCACACTATAAAATAGTGATTTTATGTCAAAAAAAGGTGTGTATATTAGAAAAAATGAGAGATATACTTAGAGATCTTAGAATATGAGTAGAAATGTAGATTTCTATCTTTCTAGAGAGATTGAAGAGGGGATTTTAAGAGAATCTGCAAAGAATTGTATTAGCATTACATAGATCAACGAGAAACTTTTTGAGAGGGACCTTCATCTTTTATTCAAGGGGAAAAAGTTAAGTACCGTGTTCTTCATTATCTTATGATTTTGTAAACACTTTTCTAGTGGGTTGCTTTAATGTAATGAAGTTTTTCGTTGTGTTTTCTTCATTATTTGTGATGTGTTTTTCTTACTATTTTTTCTTGTTTGGAAATAGTGGCATGAGAAGAATATGTCGTTGTTTTTATTTTAATTTTCTTTTGTAGTGAGTAGGATTCATGTTTAGGATTTTAGGATGCATGTTAGAAGAGGTTTCAATTATAAATGTGATGTTTTTTTACTTAAACTTCATTTACATTACAATAAGGGTCGGTTGTAATGTTAAAATTCATTGTAATTGCACTAAGACCCGAGAGGGTGGTGTAATTCTCAAAAAAGTGGAACAATATTTAATTTCATGGATGAGAATATAGTCCATAGTGTTAAGTTCAAATAAATAAATAAATATAATTAGATAGGCGTAAATTAGAGAGTTTAGGGTGATAGACTAAAATCCCCAATTTGGTCCAGTTTTTTGGAAACTAAAGCGAGATGTTAGCCCTCAAGCGAGGGGAAGTGGGAGCTCTTGAGTGAGAGCTAGTATCCTCCCAGCCTAACCACAGATTTAGGGACCAAACTCTGGATTAGCAAATTTTCTTTATGCACTCGGAAGAGGGTAAAGTATAAGATTGATCCTATTTGACACATTACAATAATTAATTTATCTCATTCCTTTACATTGGAATTCACTACATAAGAATTGTAGTTTTTAATATCTTAAAATTCTCCAAATCAATTCATTCAGAAAGGTTATCTTTAGAATTAATATGTTCATTTAAGAATAGTTATTGGTTGTTTTAAACTTAAGACGTAACTTTATGAGTATTTGTTAGAAAAACTATTTAAATCGACCTTCCAAAGTAAGGAATGATTGTAGAAGACTAGAATCAGCCTAAGGGATTTTCTACTTTGTTTCTTTGTGTGATCAATATTTGAGTTTTTAAAGAAATCCCTATATTACTTGAGTGATACGTGCACTTGCTTAGAACCTATAGTGTGTGAACTATTATCAAAATTTTTTAACTTTTCAATTTTGCATACTAGCTGTTAATTATAATTGGGTCAGGTTTTTTTGTCATATTTTGGAAGCTAAATTACTACGTAATTGCGGGTTGAGTCAAGTTTTTGGTGCTTTCTTTAAGGAGTAAAATTGACATAAAACCCACAGAATAACTACACACACTAGGGGCACATAAAGTTTTTGGCGTAGATGCCAGCGAAACTTCGGTATGAACTTTAGGAGAATTTTAGTTAAACCTGTAAAACTTAGATTTAAAAATTATAATATTATTACAGTGTGTTTAACTATTGTGTGTTTATTTTCAAGCAAAAATCCAAAATACCAAAAATATTTTTGACATCTAACCTATTTGTTAAATCTTTACGTTTATTAGGAGCTGCAGACCTTGAATTTATGAGTCAGATTTGGAGAGAACTTTTAGGATGATGATGAATAGAAAATGACTAAATTAATTTAATGTAAAAATGGTAAATCAATAATATAATGAATATTCTGATTTAGATTATTATGTTAGTAGCTTCGAAAGAGTAAACCTCAAGAGAGGCGAATTTTCAAGAAGATATGCTTACTATTTTAATGCTCAGGTTGCGGATATTGAGAGGAAGTTAGATCAATACATAGAAATTTATTCTTAAGGACCCCCCAGTTATTAAAGAAATTTTATATGGACAATTGATTGAGCCTAACGTTTTTAAAACTAGCCATGAGATATACAATGCTTATTTCGATTATTACAACCCATGTTGGGAAATTATTCAAACTTTAACAAGAATAATAATTCTGGAGGAGAAAACCAAGTTTGGGAAGATAATCAATTTAATCAGACATGTAATTGAATTAGTCATGGTCATTTTAACGATGAACTTTCTTTTCCACATAATTTTTATTTCAACCTACATAATCAGGAGAAATAATCACTGTTTGAAGAGGATGTAATTTAATTGGCGAATTAGTTAGAAAGTTAAGAGTGTCAGTTGGAAAGTCAAGGAGCACAATTACAAAGTTAAGAAGCCACAATTAGGAATATAGAAAACCAACTGAGGCAGATTATTAATGCAATTAACAGTTACCCCACAAATATTTTACCTAGTGGCCCTGAGATAAACCCTAATCAGATGAATGATGAGCAACATAAAGTTATCGAACTAATATTTAGAACAGAATTTGAGGATATGTTTCAAAAGAACTTTGAGGTTAGTGATGAGGACAAGGAGATTGAAAGACCATTAGAAGAAATTCCTAAGGGATTAGAAAACTATATTTCCTCAACTAAGATAAATATAGAAAGATCACCTTCAAGGTAAGAAATTAGAAGATAACTTGAAATAGAAGAGTAATCAAGAAGAATTTGATCCATAATCTGAATTATCTAGAGAAAATCTGATCCAAAATTTGGGAGATCTTGAATTATCATATAAATTTCAAGGACGATATTAATATGAAAATTGAGAAAATCATTAGAAGAATATTGAATCTAGAAAGAAATATTAGGAACAATGATATGATTCAATCTGAAAAGGCAGAGCTAAAAAAAAATTACAATTTGAAGATTTTGCAAGAATCCTTGGACCTGAAAAATATTGGGTGATTGATCAAGGATTACTTAAATAGAATTTTGATCCAGGAGGAATCATTTGTCGGACTGGAGACATTAAACCAAGCACTACTTGGGAGGCAACCCATAGTTATCAGCGTGGTTTGATTTAGTACGCTTGAGAGTCATGATTGATAATGTTGTATTTTTTTGTTTTAGTGTGGATTGATCTGTTTGATTAATGATTGGTGGATGTTTGGATTCTTAGTGATTTTATTTGATATTTGTGTGCCAAGAGAGAGGTGATTCTTTAACTTCTTATTATAACAAGACTTATATATTCTATTGTAGTAGTTGGATTGGTCCAATATGAGTTGGGTCTCAACTGAGAATTTTACAAGAGACATCATAAATTTAAACAGTGAAAATTCTATCTCAATTTTGTTACTTCCTTTCTCTGACTTTGTTCTCATTTGATAGGAGTCACGAACCTATTTGATGAGTAACATGTGAATGATTTTACACTATCCTTATAACTGTTAGAGGTGCTTAATTAAATGGAATAAGTGACGCCTGAGATTGGTACCCGGGAGCCAATATATCAGGCTTAATCTTATATTTGAGATTATACTCTATAAAATTATTCTAAAGTACTTAATATATCTGTGTAGTAATTATTTTAGAAATTGGAAATAAGTTAGTGAGATGGGAAGAAATGTAGGAAGAATTCGCTTCATTTATCATGTGTTTGTTTGTGTGTTACAATTTTATATAAGACTTAAAAAACATTTTTATATTCTAATGCAGATACATGTTATGCTAGTTAAACTTTTGTTTAGTTAATTTCATTCTGGCATGTTTAGTTTAGATTTACTTTCTGCTGCATATTGTTCTGTCCTGATGAATACTCGTAGATGTTTTTGATAGACATTTGTGGTAGATAGAATTTATGAATTATTTTTCTTCCTGCTTATTGATGCACCAAAAATATGTCTGATTTTTCATATATATTTCATACTCATTTTTGGTGATATTGCACTTTAATGGAAGGTATTTTTTATATTTTGCTACATGTATGATGATTTTAGGTAAATGGAGCAAAAAGAAGCGAAAATGAATGAATTTGGTATGAAAAAAAGGCAAGAAGTTTATTTTTGAAGTTCTGGCGCCGACGGCGCGTTTTTCCAAAGAGTTCAGAAATAAAAGTCGGGATAGGCCGCCGCCGACGCCCTATTGCCAGTCGACGGCGCCCTATGTCGGTTCAAGCCAGATTTAATATATTTGGATGTCTTTTGGAGGGATTCTTGAGGCAACTCTTGGGAAATTTGTTCCTAGACGAATTTAACTTGTTTTGGGTGGCAGAAATCAGGGGGAGTAGTGAGTAGTGAGTAGGGGAAGTAGTGTGTGGTGTGTGTGTTTTAGTGTGTGTGAGTGAAGAGGAAGTGTTTAGAGAGAGTTTAGAGTCTAGAATTTGGTGTTTAGTGCTGTTTTATGAGGGATTATTCTTAAAAGAATTATAGGAGGAGAGGGAAAGTGAGAGATGGCTTCTTCCCTACAATTCCAAAAGAAAATTGAGTGAGTTGTGAAGAGAGAAGGAGATCCAAGAGAACTTCAAAGGATTTGCTTGGGGAAGAAATTAATATGAGTTTTATTTACTTCTCATTGTTTGTATGAAGTTGCTTTTATATAAAAAATCTTTGTTTTGTCATATCTTCTCCATAAATTCTGAGTAGATTTCTTTGTCTTTCTCCTTGCAATGATAAATGGTGATTTGATAGTTTAGATTGGATGTACTATATAGAAGATAATAAATTGTGATGATTTTCCACTTCGTTCTTCATTTACTTTTCGATACGGCCAATTGATTTGTTAAAATATGTTGTGAAACATACGATCCGGAAGGGATATGCTTTCTACAATAAAAGTGGAGATTACATTCAAAATCCATGAATGATGAAATTCATGAGGATTGAGTGCAAAGAAATAGAGAAATATGTTTATTAAGCATAGAATTGGAGATTTTAGAGTGACAGACTAAAATCCTTAATTTGATCATAGTGTTTGGAAACTAAAGCGAGAGGTAATCTTCAGGTGAAGGAAAGTGGGAGCTCTGGAGTGAGAGCCGTATTCTCCTAGCTTAACCACGGATTTAGAGACTAAATCTAGGGTTAGCCATTATTCTTTATAGCACTCAGAAGAGAGTAAAAAATATGTATGCTGATATTTGACACTATACCAGATTATACTAGTCTATATTATCTTATATTACCAAAAAAACCTCCCAAAATTTTTGAAATTCTGATTTAATACTATTTATTTTATCTGAATTTACAAAGTGATTCTACTAAAATCTCGCGGTGCAACACTAAGCGGAGATTTATTACATACGCAGTGTGAATTCCCTCGCAGCCCGATCAAGGATGGCCTCTTCGTCTTCCTCCGTCAATTCTACGCCGGTGCCGTCCGCAGCGAAAAAGAGCTTTCTTCGTCGCATTTTACCCGTCCTACTTGTTGCGAATGTTGCCGTTGGAGGTCTCGCTTCTTTCCTATATTTGTCTCTGATCTGCGGTGAATAAATTGATATTTATTCACTTCTCTTCTTTCTCTCGATCGCCACAGTTTCCTGTTAGGTCCTATTTTTTTTCTTTTTTTTGTTTTTGAATTTTTGGTTGTTCTTACTCTTCTTTATGACTTTTTTTGTAATCCATTTAAAATATTCAAGATTCCTTGTAGGTTTTTGGGCATACTAATAGGTTCTGAATGAAATCCTCTGTGTGAGCTTACAATTTTTTTAATTCATACTGAATTTGAGTCGATTTGCAATAAAGATATGTATGACAGCTGACATCCCTTAAACGTTTTTGCATGCTGTTCTCTTCTTATCATATGGTGCTTCTTTTATTTTGGCCAAGAAAACTATGATTGGTCAAAACTGTTGCTATTCCTCTTTTATGGACATTACAAAACAATGAAATTAACGGCTGCCCATTACTGAAGAAAGGCCTAGTTTTTCGCAGCTAAAGATGGTCACTTTGTTAATGAGACCTTTAATCAGTAACGACAGTTTAATTGAAAATTGAAATTGGCTTTTATCTCTCATTCTAATTATTCCTTGGGTATCTCTTGAGCAAGCCACTCATTATAGGTGCTAAAGTCTTATATGTAAACACTAAGATAATGAGAATGCAATGATTTGGTTGGGTGGTTGACATGACACGTAAGTTTTTGTTGACTTAGTGTTTTTGCTTGATCATGAATAGTTGCTACAGGATGAACAAGTAAATTTTAGTAAACCGTTCATGGAATTTGATCATTTCTTTTTGAAATTTACTGACAGTGACTTATTCATGTTTATTATAAAGAATATAATCTCAAACCTAACAATTTTGGCCACTTTCAAGCCATCTAGCATCCATAGATTTGATGTACACAACATAACTTATCTTTGGATTGATTATGCTTTATTGAGCTTATTTGGGTTCCAATTAGATTAAAAGAATTTAAATTTGGCTTTGGCTCTATAATTTTTAGCAGCCCTTAAGTTCTTTGATTCATATAAAACTTTCTTACAATCCCAAAGGCTACATCGACCATGGCGAACTTAGATATATGTTGTCCGATAAAAGACTCATAATGATAGATCAATAACTTCACTTGGTTATTTATCATTTGCAACATGATCATCATGGATGGACCACCACAAAAACTTTGGTGACGAGGGGCATGCAGGCCACAAGATTAAAATCATTGCTAATTCAGATATGATCTGTGTTCACATCTTATTATGTTATTTTTCCTCTCTCCACATCTAACTCAGTCCTTTTCTCCTATTCCTAAGTACCAACATGAATTGATGCCTTTTCCAGTACAATCTTCATTCCCCATCAATGGTCTAGTAGGTGCCATGCTAGATTTTGATGATACTTCTATATTCCATAAGCTCTTTATTTAATTATAATCAAGGGGAGACAGCTTGAAGCTTAGAGAGAAAAATATTTTGTTGATCAAGTGCAAAGCCTTTTGGACTACCCGTGCATATATCCATGCAATATGAAATGTACCTTTTTCTGATCAAAGGAGAGCTTCTAAGAGGATACAATATTGTTGTACTAGATATTTTTGCTAAATGTCTTTTGACAATGCGTAATTCAGATCACAAAAAAATTTATCATTTAAAGTATTCATATTGACCTTCTTAAATATTCATTTATAATTTTACAAAATATTTAAAGTTAGTTAATAGTTTGAGCAAAAATTTCCATAATATTTTATGTTTTTTTTCCCAAGAGATAGAAAGGGACAAATTAATTAGGAGTTATCATGTTGTTTGATCTCCATACCCACGCTTATAAAAGTGTCAATGGGAAACAATGTGATTTTACTACGGTTTATTGAATTCTTTTTTCTTATATTTCTCTTTTTTTTTAAAAAAAATGAAATGTAAATGCAGTGCTCCTATTTTTATAGGATTTAAAATTCTAATACAGAGCTCTACCATTTTTATAATTTAGTGACACTTTTTGATGAATCACGGTTTTTTCCATTCTAACTAAAGTTTTAATTACACAATTAATAATTCAATTTATCATAATTTTTTGAAGAGATTTACATAAAAAGAACTGAAGACTTTCTCATATACATATTTAACACCTAAACATCAATATTTAGATAATATATTGCTTTCTTAACTCTATTAATTGAGCTCTATCATGATTTCCATTCCCCTATACCAGTGTCCTTGATGTCTTGCCCTAGCTAGCTCCATCAGGACTCACATGCTGCTCTAACGAGCTCCATTATGACTTTTGTATGTTTATTCAATCGATTGTGTGTGATGAAGGCAATGAGATTGAAGACTCGCAAAGATGGTAAAGGCTATGGTATTGATGACTGGAACGCCTAAAAATATGCTAATTTGTATATATATTTTATGCTTATTTTAATGATATTTCATTTTAATGGAAGATATTTTGTTTGTTTTTTATTACAGGTACAAGAGATAGAGTTATGAAGAAAAAGGAGTGAATACTAAGCAAAATAGGGTCAAATGGAACAAAAGAGCACAAAGTGAATTCACACCTAGGCGCCAGACCCCGGAAACATATAACCCAACATCATGATGCCTTGGTCCGGCGCCCAAACAGTATATTGGGCTTCAAGAAGATTGGTGCCTAGGCGCCAAAATCAGTTTAAATCATTATACATTAAATTTGGAAGAATTTTGAAGGGACATCTGAAGTGACACTTGAGGATTTTGAGAGTTATTATAATAAGAGTCAAGAGGCAAAAGAAAATGTGTTCTTGGTCGAGCTTGTGTGTGTGGTGGACGTGGTTTGTCGTGGTATTTTCTGGAGAGGGCTTTTAGAGAGGAGAGTGTGCGTGTGAGTCTGGTGTGTCATGGTGTCAATTGGATTAAGGTTTTATAAAAGAATCAGAGAATTTGCTTGGGGAGAAGTTTAAGATAAGTACCTTGTATTTTTGGAAGATAATCACAAGCCTAAGGTGAACCCTCAAAGAAAATAGAACCATATCATGAAAGATGTTAAAAAAAAATTTTAAAGTGGTTGGATGCTGGATTTATTTATCATATTTTGACAGCGCTTATGTTAGTCCAATTCACTTCGTTCCTAAGAAAAGGGGAGTAACCATAGCTATAAATGAATATAATGAATGAATTCTAATAAGCCAAGTCACGAGGTGGTGAATCTGTATTAATTATAGAAAATTGCATCTCGCTAGAAGGAAATATCACTTTCCTCTTCCTTTTCTGGACCAAATGTTGGATAGGCTAGCTGTGCATCGATATTTCTGTTTTTTGGATGGATATTCAGGATACCGCCAAATACCTATAGCTCTTGAAGATCAATAATAAACAACATTTACAAGTCCTTACGAAATTTTTGCTTTTAAAAGAATGCATTTTGATTTATGTAATGCACTTGCAACTTTTCAAAAGAGTATGATTTTCGTTTTCTGCGATTTAATTGAGAAAGGAATTGATGTTTTCATGGATAACTTTTCAGTTTTTGGAACCTCCTTTGATTCATTCTTAGATCATTTAGCTAGAGTTCTAAAAAACAGTGAATAAACAAATTTAGTTCTCGTTGGGGAAAAATGACAATTTATGGTCGCAGAAAGAATTGTATTTGGACATAAAATTTCTGAAAGTGGCATGGAAGTTGATCATGCAAAAATTTAAGTAATTGTTAAACTACCTCTTACTACTACATTGAGAGAAGTTAAAAATTTTCTAGAACATGCTGGGTTCCACAGGCGATATATTAAGGACTTCTAAAAAATTGCCAAACATTTATGCTATCTTTTGGAAAAAGACGCGATATTTGATTTTAACCAGTAATGTTTAAATGCCTTCAATTTATCAAAGCAAAAATTAATCACTGCACCTATTATTGTTTCACCTAATTGGGAAAAATCATTTGAATTAATGTGTGATGCGAGTAATTATGTTATTGAGGCTGTTTTATGATAAAAATATGATAAGATTTTTAAAGTTATATACTTTGCCAGTAAAACTTTTAAAGAAGCTCAAAATAAATATACTACTATTGAGAATGAGTTATTGACAATTGTATATTTATTTAGTAAATTTAGATCATATATAATTAGAGCAAAATGTATTGTGCATACTGATCATCATGCAATTAAATATCTGATGCTGAAGAAAGATCCAAATCAAGATTAATTAGATGGGTCCTTCTCATGCAGGAATTTGACTTTGAAAGAGTGGATATGAATGAATATGATAATTTAATTGCTAATCATTTATCAAGCCTTGAACAAGAAGATTTTGGTAATTTTGATCATGAGATAAATGAAAAATTTTCAAATGAATAATTATACACTATTTCTGAGTGGCGTGTTCCGCGGTATGCTTATATAGTTAACTATGTAGTTAGTGATATTTTACCCTACAGATTAACATACTACCAAATGTAGTTTATTCACGATGCAAAATTTTATTTTTGGGACGACCTTTTTTTATATAAGAAATGCAAGGATCAAGTAATTCGAAGATGTGTACCATTTGAAAAAACATTAGAAATTATTCAAAAATGTTATAAATCTAATTTTAGAGTGGATAAAAAAAACTAGATTTAAAATTCTATAATCTGAATTTTATTAGCCCACTTTATTTAGGAATATTAATATTTATGTATAAACATGTGATAGATGTCAGAGATTAGACTATATCTTTAAAATGAATGAAATGTTCTAAATTTTTTTACTTTAGAAGTTGAAATTTTTGATGTATGAGGTTTGAATATTATGAGACCATTTTTATCATCTTTCGAAAACTAGTATATTTTAATTGTTGTGGATTATGTTTCTAAATTAATTGAAGCGGTTGCTTTACCCCCTTTGTGATGCTCAGAGTGTTACAAAGTTTTTAAAGGAGAATATTTTTATCAGATTTAGAATGTCTAGAGTGATTATTACAGATGGGGAAACTATTTTAAGAATAAAATAATTGAAACATTAACTAAAAATTTGAAATTAAACATAAAATTACCATAACATATCATCCTCATACCAATAGTTTAGCTGAAGTATCCAATCATGAAATTAAAAGAATATTAGAATATACTGTAACTCTTCATATAAAAGATTGGTATGCTAGAATTGATATTATGGGCCTATAAGACTGCTTATAAGACTCATACAGGAATGTTGCCATATAGGCTCATATTTGAAAATGCTTGTCACTTGTCAGTTGAACTAGGGCATAAAGCTTATTGGACAGTAAAATAATTTAATTATAATTTGAAGGATGCTGACGAGAAACGATTAATGCAACTAAATGAGCTTGAGGAAATTAGAAACGAATCTCACAAGAATGCAAAATTTTATAAGAAAAAGATGAAAACTTAGTATGATCAGAAGATTATAAGAAAAGCTTTTGAGCTTGGATAAGAAGTTTTTTAATATAATACACGATTGAAATTATTTCCCGGAAAACTTAAGTCCAGGTGATCAGAGCCATTTATTGTAATAAAAGTCCATTCTTATGGTCTGTGGATATTAAAGATTCAAAAACTAAAATAATATTTAAAGTAAACGAACAAAGATTGAAACCTAACATAAATGGAAACATACTTATATTTGATGAAGTACTAATATTGGGTTAACCAGAGTAAATATTGGATATATCAGATTGACGATGTTAAACGCAGCGCTTCGTGGGAGAGAACCTGTGGTTATCTGTGTGGATTGATTTTTGTTGTTTATTGTTGTTATGTTGAACCTTGGTGTATGCTTTTTGCTGATGATATCCTCCTCGTGGATAAGACGAGAGAAAAATCCCTGGAAAAACTTGAATTATGGAGGTCTTGGAGTCTAAAGGTCTTTGTTTGAGTAGAACTAAAACTGAATACATGGAATGTAATTTTAGTAATAGTAGACCTAGTGACAGAAGTGTAGTTTTGGGTGATCAAATTATTAAAAGATGTGAACGATTTAGATATCTCGGGTTCATTGTTCAAAGCGATGGTGATATAGATGGGATGTTAATAGTAGAATTCAGGTTGGTTGGTTGAAGTGAAGGAATGCGTCTGGCCTATTGTGTGATAGAAAAGTACTGCTTAGACTGAAATGAAAATTTTATAAGATGGTGGTGAGACCTGCAATGCTCTATGGTGCTGAATGTTGGCCTTTAAAAGAGAAGCATATTGTTAAGTTAAGTGTTGCCGAGATGAGAATGATTAGGTGGATGAGTGGCTTTACACTTAGAAACAAAATGCGAAATGAATATATCCGTAATAGGGTTGGTGTTGCACCAGTGACGGATAAAATTAGAGAGAGTCGCCTTAGATGGTTTGGTCACATTAAACGTCGACCACCTGATGATTTGATTAGGAGAGTAGATGTTTTAGATACAACTTATGTTAAGAAAGGCAGAGGTAGATCGAGGAAAACTTGGGCTTATTGCATAAAAAATGATCTTAATTTATTAGAATTAAACGAAAATTTGACACTAGATAGGGCACAATGGAGAAAAAGGATTCATGTAGCCGACCCCACTTAGTGGGATTGAGGCATTGTTTTTGTTGTTGTTGTTGTATTGTTGTTATGTTGAACGTATTATGTTATAATGAGATTTACATGATAAGAGGAAGTTCTAAACACTAATTCATTGATCAAGATGAGGTTGGGATGTATTAATTGAACCTAATGCGAAGCAGTGCTTATTTGAGCACTGGCGCCCAAGTGCCAGTTTACAGAGAGCCCGATGCCTAAGCACCAAATCTGGCGCCTTGAAGCCACAGTTTAAAAAACTTCCAAAAAACTGTCCCTTTGCAATTTGAACCAACTTCCCTTTAAAACCACCATAAACCTACATGGTGATCAAGATTTCATTATCTAGCCGTTCGAGACTATTTGGGAGGCGGAAAAGAAGAGTGTGCAAGAATCAACTTTCCTTGAGACTATGACATCAAAAATTATGGAAAGCAAGAATAATGAAGTTTTTAATAGAAAAGAAATTCATTAATAAAGACGCCCAGACTTACTACAATGGATTTCTTGCGGTTAGCATTGAAGGGATTGCAGAAAAGCTCAAAAAGATTGAAGAGAAAATGATAATTATTTAGACCAGAATTAGCAACATCTCTGATCAATTTTACCATCTGGACTGGTAGATGAAGCTTTAATTTGATCATGTTGCAAATTTTCAGGTGGCACAAATTAGGATGTATTAAAAGAACAATTAGACTGAAGATAAGTCTACAGAAGAATTTTCATACTTTCCATTTAATAGCCTTTTTGTACATCACCAGTCGATGAATGTGAATGTAGAGGAAAATAATGTTAATGATTACGAGTAGTGGGTGCTATGTGTTGAAAATCTGATATATAGTTGTGTTTGATTTAATGTTGAACTCGGATCTGTAGGTGTCTGTGTATCTGCATATTTTTAAGCTTGTGTGTCTGTATTTGCTTATCAGCTATGTATGATTGATATTTGTTGATCTGTATCGAAATGATGTTTATGTTTGTGTTTAAATTATGTTTGTGAGTTTAATATTTGGTGTTAGTGTGCTTAATCGTTTGGATTGTTTGTATTTAAGAATCGAGTACTTGTGTAAATGAAAGTTGGAATAAGATTAGAAGATCTTAAAATTATCAAAATGATGTTGAATTGAGTGAATTAGTGTCTGGGGGCCTTAGGTTTGCTGTGCTTATATTTAAAAAAATAAAAATAAAAATTTACAAAATTGGGCTCTGGCGCGTAGGCGCTAGAATCTGGCGCCTGAGGGCCAGTTAATCGAGAGCAGGGGGCCTGAGCGCCAAAATTGGCGCCTAGGCGCCGAATCAGCTGAACCGCCCATTTATCGCAAAATGGACCGGTTCACGACATTTTTACCGCTCGAATTATCTTCTTTCTACCCAACCCATCGCAAGCGCACCCTAGGGCTTCCCATAGATCGCGATTTTTGAAGTTTTTGAACTCAAAAACTCCAGATTTCTTCTTCTTTGGGTAAGATCTACGTTTTGTTTTAGAAATTTTCTTCTTTCACCATGGATTTCTTCTACATTGTGAAAATGCTGAAAATTGTGAAAAATATTGAGTAGTCAGTAAAAATCCATGGTAGGAAGCTTGTTTGCTTGAAAAATGCTTGTAGGAGCCTTTAGAATTTATATTTATAATTTATTTGGATTTTTATTAGATTTGAAATGACTCCTAAGATAGAGAGGAAAGGGAACGGAAGCCTTTGATTAAAGAAAATTTGCCAGTCTAAAAGCACAAGATCGGTACAAGTTTCTTTAATCAAAGAAGTTTATTGCAGAAAGAAACTTTTATCTGTAGAAACTCTGATTGTAGCGCATCACAGGGAGAGTTGCTGCTAATTTATTGCCGTAGCAGTTATTTCTGTTGTTCAAGAATTTTAAGCAAATTTCCCACATGCATCTGACAATGAAGTATTTGTTAGGGAGAGGAGAATAGAATTTACCCCTGAGCTGATCAATGCCTTATACCAGTTGCTTTATTGCTACTACTCATCAGTCATGCCTACTAAGGAGCAGCTGGATGAGATTATTGCATTTCTGACTGATGAACGTGTAGCTTGGAAAATAAAGAACATTCACAAGGTAAATTTCTCTTACTATAAGTTGAATGCTCCATCCAAGGCATGACACTATTTTTATCTCTGCTCGCCTTCCTTCTACGAACCATTTGAGTGAAGTGACCCTGGAGAGAGCCACTTTGAACTATTGCATTCAAAAGATGAAAACATTAATATTGGCTCTCTCATCTATAAGTCCATCATCAGTTTTTCTACGGGAGGTTCTACTGCAAGTTTGGGTTACCCTTCTTTCATCATTACTTTATGTAAACAATCGGGAGTTAGTTTTGAAGCTTGAAAGGAGTTATTACAGCCACTGAAGCCTATCAATAACGCTAATGTGGATTTTTATGGAAAGCATGCTACACTTGGTTCTAGAGGTCAATTTTCAGATATTCCTTCTTCCTCTACTTCTAGACCTTCTATCTCTAGTGTTGATGCTCCACTCCTGCTACTTTAGATGAACTTCGTGATCGATATCAGGAAATTCAAAATATATCGTATGTTCAGAGTCGAGCAAGATTTGATGACCATTTTGAGCACTTTGACTCTTACCTAAAGTGGAAAAGTGATTATGAAGCAGGATTTCATACTTCTCTGGTGAGTGTTTTCAAGGGTGATAAGACTGTAGAATTTTCATCATATCCACATTATATAAGATTTGAACGTCTTAATCATGTAGATGAAGATGATGATGATGGGGAGTAGTCATTTTGAATTTGGATGTACTTAATCATGTAGATGAAAATGATGATGATGGGGAGTAGTCATTTTGAATTTGGATGTACTTATTTTTCTTATAGATGTATGATTTTGTTGTTGTTGACTTTTAGTTATTTTATTGTGCTGGACATTGTGTTATTTATGCTTATTGTTGATTTGGATTCTGGAGTTTTTAGTTTTTACTGCACTACTGTTTACTTTTTGCTTCAGATCATATATAGTATTTCCTGTGTATCTGAGTAGCTCTTTTACTTTGAAATTTTCATGTTATACATGTTGATTTAAGATTTACTGTTGCTAATCATCCGTCTTTGCTTCTTGTACTTGTACGATTTTTATGTTTAGAACCCTGTGATAGATAATAATTATGTTAAATTTTTCTCTATTCATATTTATTTTGTACTAAAATATTTAAAACTGTTCAAAAACTTAAGTTTGGGAAGACAGAAATTTTTTTAAAAACCATGCTTTATTTTTCTTCAATAGATTATATTTAAAAGCTATTTTGAAATAACCTATTTTATGTGGTGTTATTCTTATTCTATAAATGGTAAATTAGACTTCAGTTAAATTTTTTGGTAAGACGGAGTAGTTCTAGAGTTAAGTTTTTTGGTATAAAAGAATAGGGATATACTTTCATTATTCATAATAGGAAAAATTGTATTTTTGAAATACTAATAATCTTAAATTTACACTTAAAGAGAATTGAGATTCTATGAAAAATTATTTTTATACTAATAGACATTATCAAGTAAAAAAAATGTGATAAATTTTTAACTTTCTGAGGAGGATAGTGAAGTTCAAAATCATTAAAAACTATCCAGATATAGCAATCCTCACATAAAAGAGTACAACAACAACAACAACAACAAAGCTTTAATCCCACTACGTGGGGTCGGCTACATGAATTCGTTTTCTTCATTGTGTCCTATTTAGAATCATATTCTCATTTAGTTCTAATATATTAAGATCATTTTTATACAATTAGCTCAAGTCCTTTTAGGTCAACCTCTGCCTTTCTTAACATAAGTCGACTCTAAAACATCTACTCTCCTAATCGGATGGTCAGATGGTCGACGTTGAATGTGACCAAATCATCTAAGACGACTCTCTAATTTTGTCCGCCACAGGAGCTACACCGACCCTATCACGGATATAATCATTCCACATTTTGTCTCTAAGTGCAAAGCCACTAATCCACCAAATCATTCTCATCTCGGCAACACTTAACTTAGTATTATGCTTCTCTTTTAAAGGCCAACATTCAGTGCCATAGTGCATTACAGGTCTCACCACTGTCTTATAAAATTTTCCTTTCAATCTAAGTGGTACTTTTCTATCACACAAAGGTCCGAAGCATTCCTCCACTTCAGCCAACCAACTTGAATTCTACTATTAACATCCCCATCTGTATCACCATCGCTTTGAATAACAGACTCGAGATATTTAAATCTTTCACACCTTTTAATAATTTGATCACCCAAAGTTACACTTCTTTTACTAGAGCTACTACTACTAAAATTACATTACATGTATCCAGTTTTAATTCTACTTATATGAAGGCCTTTAGACTCCAGTGTAGACCTCCATAATTCAAGTTTTTCTTGGGCTTTTTCTCTCGTCTTATCAATGAGAAGGATATCATCAGCATAAAGCGTACACCAAGGTACATCCTCTTGTAAATGACCAGCAAGACTGTCCGTAACTAAAGCACCCTGATGTAATCCAACAGAAATAGGAAAATATTTTGTCAGTCCTCCTTCAGTTCGAACACACATAACAACTGTAGTATACATATCTTTAATGACTTGAATATAAGTCATATCAACGCCTTTCTTCTCAAAAACTCTCCAAAGGATATCTCTTGGAACCTTATCGTAAGTTTTTTCTAAATCAATAAAAATCAAATGTAGATTCTCTTTATTATCTCTGAACTTTCCATCTAACCCCTCAATAAATGTATAGCTTCCATAGTAGACCTGCACGACATAAATCCAAACTGATTATGAGAAATCTTTGTAATACGTCTTAACCTATGTTCAATTACTCTCTCTCAAAATTTTAAAGTATGACACATCAACTTAATTTCTCTATAATTTGCACACTCTTGTGCATCCCTTTTATTCTTAAAAATGGGGATCGATATCCTCTTCCTCCACTCCTCAGACATCTTTTTAGTTTTTAAAATAATATTAAAGAGTTTGGTAAGCCAAGAAACTCTTAAATTTCCTAAATATTTCCACACTTCTATTGGGATATCATCAGATCCTACAGACTTTCCATCCTTGATTTTTTTTAAAGCTTTCTAAACTTTGTTTTTCCTAATTCGACGGTAAAAATAAAATGTTTTATTATTATTAATGCTATTAAGATCACTAAGGTTGATCGTATTTTCAGAAACTTCATTAAAAAGTTTATCAAAATAACTCACCTACCTATGTTAAATTTTTTTTCTAAGAAAAGTACTTTTGATTTTCATTTTTCATACACCTAACTTGAGTTAAATCTTTACTTTTCATCTTTAATACACTTAATAATTAAAAAATTCCGAAAGTAAAGAAAAGAAAAGAAAAGAAAAAAAAAAGAAAATGAAAAGTAAAAAAAATTATATGGGGAGGAGCTTGAGGAGATGCCTAATTAAAAATTGGTTTCACATGAATCATCTTAAGGGAAGAAACCCATTTACAGATCTAAACTTATGATTAATTTCAAAAGTATTAGTCAAATTTTTACTAATAAAATTCTCATATATTTCTATTCTTTTAATTCATCTAGGATTCTTAAGTCTGACGAATTACAATTATTTCTGAAATGAATAGAAAATCAGAATTCCTAATTTGATTAATAAATATTATTATACCCTAGTTCTAGTCCGATTTATTGAAAATTTTTTAAGGTTTCAGTATCATATTTTTGGGGCAAAACTATAGGAATCTTTAATGAAACCCACTACCAGAATTTGAAACTAAATAGCTGCGTAATTGTGGGTTGGTTCAATGACGTGCAAACACATGTAGGATGTGCTTGATAAGATTTAGACAGCATTTGTGGTTGATGGCATTTTGTTGATATTTAAAATTTTAAGTGTTATTTGTGTATATACTGAATTTTAGATGTTGAATATATAAATTGAAAAGTTTTGAGTGGAATGTGTGTAACTTCCCTTGTTTTACAGTGTGGTGCATATTTTTTGTGCATCCATATTCGCCACTACTTAGAAGATGCTGCTAATTGGGAAGGATGTGAAGTCATAGTAGAAGTTACAAGGAGTCCACTAATGGCATCATGTAGAGAATCTCTCATCACTGCTTAGACTCATCCTCATTACACAATCCCATTAGGTTATCAAAACTTTACATGCGTAAAAACTATTTTGTGCATGTGTGCGTGTATGTATGTGTATTAAGTGGGAGAAATATAAGTCTTTTAACTCGTATAATTTGTCAGTAAAGAACTTCAATAATCAAAGACTTACAATTTATTGACATGGCTTAGGCTGAGATTTTATCACTTCAACTCCAACTTATTTTCTACGAGGAGTCATGGTGCTTCATAATAGGTTCATCATGAGCTGCCTTTAAGTAAATGGTTTTAGACAATGGTTTCTTTTAGATTTCTTCTCTAGGTCATTATAGGATTTTTAATATTTATGTGTGACAAGATAATGAGCAGAGTGCGCTTTTACTTTAAACATGCTAGTTTTATAATCATAGGATATTTGCATTCAAGACACATGATGCTTTGTTTTTAAGGAGCTTATAATAAATGTTCGTGATGCCGAAATTATATGTTGCTAAAATAAGAAATAAAACGAAAGCTTTTTTGTAGGTGAGTAATTGATATTTTCATATGGAGAAGAAGGGGTAAAATGATCCTAGGCATGTGACAGTTGAAGATTCACTTTGTGTCTCTTATATCTCAAAACTATACTCACTTATTCATTACGCAAATTTCAGTTGGCTCTAAATTGATAAAGATGTTATTTTGAATTAGCAAATATGTTAATAGAGTGCAATCAGTTAGTTTGGATGGATTGTTTCACAAATTGGACCAATTGAAACAAAATCTGAAGTCAAGAAAATTCAGCTTAACAATTTTTTTTTTTTTGCTAAAAGTGATTTCAAGTGAACTGAAATGTAATTTGGTAATTGTTTCGGTTTTGAACAAATCAGTAGTTAGTTTAGGGTCTAAATTTTAAAATAAACCATTGTATATTCTGCTGTAGGCCTTGTGGATTACTATGCTCTAGCTGGATAAGCATTTACCAAGCTTGTTTCTAAATTATCATATATCCTGAATTATGCATTAATCTTCAGAAGCCAAATAATAAATCGAAGTGGCACATAAGAAATTCTAATCACATGTGAATCCTTCCATTTCGACAAAACTGTATAAAGATCAAACTGAGAATTCTGATTAGAAAAGCAAAAAGAAGAAAAAATCAAAGTTAAGTTGAGCTAGTTGTTGAGTTTATCAACCATAAGGTTCGTCTCAGTATGACATATTTATGGAACAACTAATTTACGGTATTTATAGTTTGACATTGAGAATTTGGTACAACCTTCAACCCACACAAATTTCAAGGTCTTAACTAGAAATGAAGAAATACAAAGGGAAATTTAGACGATAAGTTAACTGTTATTTAGAATTACCTCATCCCACAAAATGTCAAGCTTTGATGAGGAAATACTAGGGGAAGAGAATTCAAAACTAAGCATGTTGGGATAGTGTCGAGTTTCCCTACTGAACTTTTGTCCATAAAATGAATGTTCTGATCTAAAAAAATTCTAATTAAGTTCACAGAATAAGTTGATAAATCAGAAAAATCTTCGTTTGAGTTGGAAATGGAGAAGCTTTGATGAGGAAATACTAGGGGAAGAGAATTCAAAACTAAGCATGTTGGGATAGTGTCGAGTTTCCCTACCAAACTTTTGTCCATAAAATGAATGTTCAGATCTCAAAAATTTCTAATTAAGTTCACAGAATAAGTTGATAAATCAGAAAAACCTTGGTTTGAGTTGGAAATGGAGAAGGACGAGATAAGCAATGGGTTACCAAAACCTTTCAAGAGGATTGAGATCATGAAGATGTAGATTTTAGGGCTAGGCTGAGTGTGTCTATAGTTTTCATCTGCATAAGAGAGATTGATTTTAAATTTCTGAAGTCAATGCATCTACATTATCTCTGTGCCCTAGTTTTGCTAGTCGAGACCTTCCAATCTCCCTTCCCCAATTTTGCCCTTTGACAAAGCCTGTCGCCCTGCCACCACTTCAATTTCGACCACACCAAAGTGGCAACCTTGTGGGATCTAGATTGAGCAGGCCAAGAGCTATAAGTTTAATGCAGCGGTCCTAGATTCTATTTGATGATGAACCGGTCCCGTTTCTATTTTTTGGTTAATTCAGTTGGAGGAGCAAGATCAACACAAAAAAGTTGAAAATTGAATACTGATTATTGACATTTTAACTAAAAAATTGATTTTTTTTTTTGTTTTTAATTGAACCAAATCAGCCAAATTAGTTTGATTTCGTTGATTTTTCGGTTTTGATCAAATAATGCACAAGCTTAAATATGCATATAATTTATATGTATATGTGCACGCACCCACACATGCGCACATATATATAATCACGCGCTCGTACACACATGCATATATATCGATCATTTCTAATTCAACTTGAGCTTGACTATTGTCAAAATTGAAACTTTTGATTCTTTAGTTCACTTGCCTGAATTTGACCCTATACTACCTCTATCAATGGAAGTTGGAAAGGAACTCAAGCTATCTCAACTTAGCTTTTTCTGGTAGCATAGTTATAAATTAGTTCATAACAAGATTATCAGACAATGAAAATTGTTTTGAGGAGTTTATTGAGAAATTAAACTAATATTTTTTATAATTTATTCATAGCTTGCTATTTTTAAGTTATTTAGTTTGCTCTTTCTTATTTATGATAATTTACAAATCCATGTGTTCTATATGCAACACGTGAGTCATTTAGTCTAACCATTATTACCGGAGCTAATATACTTGCAACAAATTTTTAATTTTGAGCGAAGGCTTTCATGCTGGAAAAAAATTCGCCTAGGAATCCTTTTATTTTTTTATGAATTAGGAAAGACGCTTGCATTTCAGTTTTTTCATTGCTAATTTCTTCTAGGAATCATAATTTGATTATTTTTCAATTTGACTATGGTTTAGAATCTAACAAATTGATAAAAAATATGGAAATGGAAATCAAATTGATTAAACATGAAGCTGGCCGAATTAATTGGTTTATGTCTTCAATTTCAACTTAAAAGCTTTTAAAGATCTTACTTCTTGTTTTCTGGTCCTGGGTGTGTGAGTTCTTTTTTTGTTTTTTTTTTTTTTGGAAAAGAGGACCTTTAGTTTTCTTTGTTTTGTGTGTGTTGTTTGGTGTGGTGGTAGATAGGACTTCTTTCCTAGTTTTCCTATTTTTGAATGCATAAGGAGCCCAAAGTTGCTCTTTCAAAAAAAATAAAAAAAAAATCAACTTAAAAACTAAATGTTGTGGTTTGGACTGGCTTAGTTTGATTTAAAATAATTCTCTCTTTTTAAATTTCTTCAAATTATTTTGGGGCTATTTGGTTTGCTGAGAAAAGAATGCAGTGTAAAAGTAATGTATTGTATTTGGAATACTATCGATTTGTTTAGTATAATTTGTTTAGTATAATGTAAAATATATATATGACTTTATTTTTTTTTGTTTGGTTTGAAAAAAAAAAATCAATATAAAAACTCCCATTAATGACGACAGCCCTTTTTGACAAGTTGCCGGTGGTGGGTGACTAACATGAATGCTTTATTGAAAGCATTTTATTTGAAATTCGCGAACACTAGGATTTTCAAAATTCCTGTAAAAGAGATATAGTGCATTCATTTTATTGCTGACCCAACAGCCCCTTGTTTTGCATGAATTAAATTTCAAATAAGTTTTATTATATAGATTTAGCTATTGTATGTCAAAAAAGAGAGATAATATTATATGTTTAGATGCTTTAATTATTCTTTAGATATAATAGGTGAGTAATGAAAAAAAGTTTTCGTGTCCATCCAAATGTTTTTATTTATAATGTTTTAGGAAGAAAATGAGGTCTGAAGACATCCAAATAATGATTTCAATTATGCTCTTGTGGAAGTAACAAGATAAAAAATGAAGGTGTGTTTTGATTTTCAATTAAGAAGAGGTACATGGGTTTGCTAGATAAAATACCTAAAATTTTTAATTGGATTTTGATGTAAGCAATAAAAGGGCTCTAATAAATAAGATATAGGTTCAGGGAAAACTCCATCATTTCAACTCCAAACACCTTTTTCTATGCAGCTTTGTGGTTCTCCATCATATGTTTATCTTAAATGCTCTCTACATTTTGTCCCTTTTGTATTATGTTTTAGTTTATTTTGGCCACGTTAGCTTTGACTCATTTTTTCAATTATACTAACCCTTCACTTGTGTGGAAGTAACATGGTAAAAAATGAAGGGGCGTTTGATGCACTGCATAAAAATATTGTATTAATGTTTGAAAATTTTGTCATTAATAATATTTTTTCAATTAAACACTTGGATAAAAGAAATCTTGCATTTTGTACTATGTTTTAGTTTAATTTTTGCCACATTGGCTTCAACTCATTTTTTTAAGTGGATTCCTGATGCTTTGCTACATATTAATTGTAAGCTGCCCGTGAAGTTGAGCTTTTTTAGACGGTCAATTTTCTTAAACTTATTTTAACGGTATAGCAAAATTTGTGTTTCTAGAAGTGATATCATAATTAGTTTTAAATTTTTTCTTCTTGCTTGCAAAATCTATAATTGCAAGACCTTTGTGACATGCGATACAGATGATTCTTTTCTTATCTCAGCGGTTAAGTAGAAGGATAGATAGTTAATATAGTAATAACATCGATAAGGTGAGATGCTTTAGTGATATATTGCAGAGTTTATTTTTTGTACGATTGTGAAGCAATTATTAGCCCTGCTAGAATAGGCATATGCCCAAGAATAGTGTTGCCTTTTTCTTATTGTGAAAGATAATTCACTTGCAAAAATTTCTTAAACAATGTGCTATTTGAACATCTCACTTCTTCCATGTTGTAACAACCTGATTCCTTTAGTATAAACTTCTTAACCATTAATTATTTGTTGTAGTGACCCTACTATTGTGAATTATGCACGTTGAACTGGGAGACTCTCAAATTAATTATGATGCCACTCAAATGTATCAGAAATTAATTATGATGCCACTCTAAGTTGTTAGAATTCGTTTAATTTAGAGAGCATTTAAGTTAAATATATGATTGAGCACCACAAGCCCACTTAGAAAAAGTGTTGTGAGTTGAAATGGAGTTTTCCCTGAACCTTATTGTAGAATTGCTAGATCTTATTATTAAAATTATTTATTGACAAAAATATTGCTTACATCAAAATCTTTAACTTAAACCATGTAGGTATTTTATCAAGCACATCCAAGCAACTCTTTTATTTTAATTCTCATTGTTTCTGCAAATTGAGGGTTTCTCATTTAAGGGCATTATATTGATCTTCCACACCTTTTTCCTTCCTTTTGCTTCCACATGTAGAAGACGACACATGGAACATATCATGTGGATGAACGCGCAGTAGGAAATGTACTGTCTTTTCCACAAAGCATAATGATAAGAAGCTAAATATCCAATGTGGTTCCTCTTTTTAGATAGGGAGTTGTATCTACTTAAAAATCCTTTTTTTTCCTATAATCAATTCATGTTAAATTGAATAATTTGAAGAGTATTGAATCATGAAAGAAAAATAAACCTAATTAATCATTATTATTATTATTATTATTTTTTTAACACAATATTGAAAACCAAATTGATTCCGTTTATTTTCACATTTGATCCTCTTAATTTTAATTTCTATATTTTGTGATTAGTTTGGTTTGGTTCTAAACTTTGTTCTTTTTTGAAACAAATCAAACCTTGCTTATCCCAAGCAAATTTAAAGACAAAATATCAGTGATAATTATACAGGTTAGGGATAAGTGCTTTTTTTGAAAAAAAATATTACTTGTAGAAAATATGGTGATTTCGCTACAAATACTTTTTCATCCTAAATTTTTATCACTATCAGACAATTTTTTTTATAAATGGTGATTCACCTAAATGAAACGCCTCTCAAATAGTGCTTTGATACGTGGATTTACTTTGTTATTTGTCATTAATATGCATGGTAAATTTGAATAATTTTAAAGCAATAGGCTTTGAATAACCCATCCAATTGCATGATCCGCTTATCAACAGCTTTCAGCATTTTTCATTGTCTAATGACCACTAGCTTAACGAAATTTAAACCATGCTTCTGCGTCAAGTTAAGCTAAAACTTTTTTGTATTCCTTTTCAACTTCCATAATAGTTAAACGCATCATGCTTGTTGGCAAAAATAATAATATGTCATATTTGTTTTCTTTTTTTTTCATGCAACACGAACATCTTATCTCTTTCATGTTATAACAACTTGTTTATTTTATTTTAAGCTCATCAAGTTTAAAAGGTTTTTCTACATTAAATGCCATAATGATCAAATGGTTGTAAATTACATGTCTAATGTAGAACACACTCAGCTCATTATGATAAAACTCATAAGCATCACATTATTTTTTTGGTTCAAAGAGAAATCTAAAAAAACATTCTACTTGAATTGATTCACTTCATAGACCCGTCACGATGAACACATTAAAAAACCAGTAACCCACTTATAAATGTATAATAGAAAAACAGTTGGGAGTTTATTTATCAATGATCTTTGTTTACTATATATGTAAGTATATTAAATTATTAATTTGATAGATACAGTGGTGCTGCTTACATCTCTCTGATATTTTCATGTATGATTGCAAGTGATTTTCAACGAGATGCTATTGGTACCCACTTATAATAGAAAAACTGTTGGGAGTTTATTATCAATGGTCTTTGTTTACTAATTATATATATAATATAATAAAATATATTTAATAGATATAGTGGTGCTGCTTACAGTATTCTGATATTTTCTTGTATGATTTCAAAAGATTTTCAATGAGATGTTTTTGGAGGTCCCTCATAACTTCTATCGTGACCTTGACTCTCTTGACTCTCTTTTTATTAGCATTATCCTTGTTGATATTTGAAATTCCTCCTAATCAATCATGATATAAATGCAAAAAAAAAAAAAAAAAAAAAAAAAAAAAGGAAAGAAAAACATATCTCAAAAGGAAACATAGAAAATCAAATGACGAAAGCTTTGATTCTAACAAATTTATAAATTGTCTTGTTAAAATGGTTCCACAATACGAAGACCATCAAAATCCATGCATGTTTAGGCCCTTAATTTTCTTTGGCTCATTCAAGCCATCAACCAATCTTCTTCTCCTTCTTTGGTGCTTCATGTGTGACCCAGAGAAAGGCGAAAACTGACTCCTCATCATCACTCACCTGACTGAGGAGCTGGTGAATAGGTCCCCTTACACCCTATCACTGTTGAAAATTACGACTCAACATTGGATTTTGATGTCACTTGCAGGATTTCATATTGTTTGCTCGCTTATATTTTTATTTTTATAAGTTTTTGTGACCTCGATAAATTCATGGTTGTCTACAAGTTTAGAGTGCTCTCAAGGGGAATATTTTGCTGGGAATATTGCAACTTCTCATCGTTTTTTCTGTTTGTCCTTATTTTTATCTCAATAATTTCTTGGAGTTACTGTGACTCTTAGACTCTCTTATTCACGAGCTGATTGTGACATTGAGCTGCCCATGGAGAGACGAATATTTTGATTCTTAGATAACCGGACAGTTTTCTGGTTTTTTTGTTCTCCAACATAATCCAATGGTTTGATGCTGGATTTATGAATTTTTTTCCATTGGTCCTGTTTCAAGCAGCTTTAGTGCTGAATCTTGCCTAGCTAAATCCATTTTCTTAGGGCTTGTTTGGGATCGATTTTATTTTTTATTTTTTTTTGTTTTTGTTGTTTCTTTTATTTTAAAAACATATTTGTTTAGTGCACAAAAATCAAGAGTGATCCCAAACCATTCCTTTGGGCCTTGTTTGGGATCAATTTTATTTTTTGTAATTTTCTTTTGTTTTTAAAAGATACTTTTAGTATTTTTTTACAATTTTTTTTTATTTTCTGTTTCTAAAAATAAACTCAAAATAACTTTTTAGGCCTTTTTATTATTTTTAAAAATAATCATATTTTAATCAAATAGTCAAACATATTTGTTTCGAATCAAAACATTAAAAAAAAAAGAATAAAATACGAAAACATAAGTGACTGCAAATGGCCCCTTAGAAGTTTGTTTATTGCAAATCACTAGTGCTTCTACTAAACAAGCCTTAAATGAAATTGTTTATATGATATTTTTTATCACACAAACCTATGGCCTGCTTTAATATGACTTGGCTCTTAGAATCTTAGAAATATTTTGCATGCACTATATGTGGATGAATTATCTTTATTCATTTCTGATGATAGGTGGACTTCCAACTACAATGCATACTTCTGCTATATCTCACGTTTATGGATATGATTAAGCTGTCATATTCTTCTAATTGAATTCCATTCCACTGTTTCCTACTAATTTATATGTTGTAGTTTTATGCCTTGTAAGTTGCCGGACATTTTCCTTTCAAATTGGGGGTTGCAAAGTCTTTATAGTTATCATCGTAATTGTATGGTTGCCGTTTATGTATTCCAAAGGGAAATTTACATAAATACCACAATTCATTTGCATTCACATATCTAACATCCAAAATTTGATATTTATATTGAATCATAAACATATGCATGAAAAGGTACACTCCACTTATAAAAAGTTAGTAGTAGTGGTATTTTAATGTGATATTAAATATTAGAGTATTATGTATGTAAATGTGAAAGTTTAGATGTTAGATATGTAAATACATAAGAATTATGTGGTTAGGTATTTAATTGCCAGTATTCCAAGAGCAGTTGCTAGATTCAATTCCAGGGCTATCGAAAGAAAGGTTGAATGATTGGAATGCCTCAACTGCAGCTCCGCAGTTATGTTAAATATTCATGACTTGCACCCTTTCATTTAATATTCTTCTGATTTGCAGTTTATGTACTTCTACGGACTTCAAAGAAAGAAGAAAATCAGAATGATCAGAACAATGGGGAAGTTGCATCTGCCCCAACTGCAATTGCAAATGCTACAGTTTCTGAGCAGACAAAAACTGAAAGTGCTGTACCCATAAAGATCCTCCCTCCCATTCCAGAGCAGGAGCAAAGGGAGCTGTTTAAGTGGATATTGGAAGAGAAGAGGAAAGTAAAGGCTCAAAATGCATCAGAAAAAAAAAAAATTGATGAAGAAAAAGCTCTTCTCAAGGAGTACATCCGAGCTAAGTCCATCCCAGGCTTGGGAGTTTGAACAAGTTTTTCCATTAGATTTATGTGGTATTGTATTTTTTTGATTGGAATTTTGAGTCTTCTGGTCTTAGCGTACACTATGTAATGCATTTGTTAACGAGTATTTTTTTTTCATCAGGAAAACATTGTTTGCGTTTAATCATGGTGTATGATTTTAACATTTACTGTTAGTTTCATTTTGGTCATTTGTTATAGTTTTTGTTCTCAAAATCCTTATATTACGCTTTCTACATTTTTTATTAAAACGCCACTATTTTTTGTAAAAAAGATGTTGAGTCCTTTAATCGTTTATTTTATGGTTGCTCTTTTGCTCATAATGTCTAGGAGACCTTTGGGACATGCTTTGACATTTCCTGGCCTCCTGCTTTGAATTTGAACATCATTTTACTTATTTGGAAGGATAAAAGCCCCATAGATAATAACTTGCATTACTTTCCTCTTTTGGTTCTGTAGTTTATTTGGATGGCTCGAAATAATTATAAATATGGGGATTCTAACTATACTCTCTCTGCCACTGTTTCTCTCATTTTGGCGAATTTTCATAAAGCTAGCAGAGCTGTTAGGGCCCGTTTGGGGCAGCTTATAGGAATGCGGCGGCGTTGTTAAAACGCCGCAGCGGTGTTTGGAAACAACGTTCGCGCAGTGTTTTTTTACCGCCTCGATATTTTCTTAAGAGGCGAAGCGGAGGTGCCCTTGCGTCCTGCGTCGGATTTTGGCATTAGGGTAAAAAATCTCGCTCTTGCCCCAGCCCCTGCCCCGATTTGTTCTGCTGTCTGTCGTGGAAAGGAGACATGGTCTCACGGAAAGGAGTAGCTCTGATTCTTCTGTTGCTCGCGCTCGCCTTCTCCGACAATGGACATCGATTGCGGGTGGCTAAGGCCGCAGCGAGACCGGCGAAGGCTAGGGCAGAGGGAAGTCGACTGAGTTTTGTTACGGCAGGGAGGAGAATGCTCGGATGAGAGCAGGGTGGGTCGCTGAACTGTGCGACAACGAGAAGAACAATGTGCTTGCTCTGAGGGGAAGAAACGATCGTTGTTTGGTTGCATTAATAGGGGAGCTCGAAGGAAGACTTCGATGTAAAAGCGGCGACGTGTGAAGGCTAAAGAAGATTGGCGAGACCGAGAGTGTTACAACATGGCTTTCGAATCTGTGTTGAGAAGTGAAGAAGAACTTAGAAGCAAGGTATGGATGGGATCGGAAATGGGAGTTTCAGGCCTCTGTATGCCGTAATATCGAAGTTTCATTTCCCGTTCTGAAATTTCTATAATTATCTTATTAAGCTCATCTTTGGTATTGCATCATTATCTGCACCTTTTAGAGCTTAGTAGTTCTTTGGTGCTTTTGGGTAGTAGTTTGCGGCTTCTATTTTATATATTTCATTCCCCAAACAGTTCTGTTGCAAACAACATCACCAAATAGGGACAAAATGGTAATTTATCCAGCAACATGTGCCAATAAGCTGTTCTGAATAAGCTCCCCCAAACAACAAGCCAGCTTATTCTGATAATCTGTAGATTATCAGATTATCAGAATAAGCTGTTTATCAGCAGATTATAAATAATCTACAGCTGCCCAAACAGACCCTTAGTGCCTCTTCAAATGCAGGGAGAAGTAGAAGACCAACCCTACTCAGCTGGCATTCCCCTTCACTTGGATGGATTAAAATTAATGTGGATGGGAGCTACACTCCCAATGCAGCTGGACCCTCACCATTGCTTCCTCCCCTCTAGTGGCTGAGGTCGGGGCACACTGTAGGTCTCAATTACATTTCACTTTCATTTTGTTGTTGTGGAGATGGATTTCCAGGTCTTGTTTAATATTCTCAATGGTATAAAGGAACCAGTTTGGAACATTATTCACTTGCTGAAGCGTATAAGATCTCTCATGAATACTCATTCTCTTAATATCATGTATAGTTTTATTCACATGGAGGGTAATACTCCGGCAGACTGGCTGTCTAAAAATGGACACACTGATTTAATTTTGGGAACTATACCTCCTCCCTACCTCTCTACTCTGCTTAATGGTGATTTGCTGGATACACCCTTTATCAGAAGCTAATTTTACTTCCCCTTTATCATGAATTCTGATTTGTTGACTTTGAGGGCTTACTTGCTTGGGGTCTACTATATATATATATATATATATATATATATATATATATATATATATATATATATATATATATATATTGTGTTGTATTACAAGATTAACCTATACTTTTGCTACTTGTTTGGAGAATCTCTCTATGTTGGGCTTAGTTGATTTGATCTTATTACAAATTATTTGCTCTTGCACTGTTGTTTTCATTACTTTTGGTGTTTGTCTGGATGAACTTGATCATTATTGGATGAATCATGAGGCATGGATTCTGAATGTTCTTTTGCTTTTTTGCCAAGGCATACTTTGCGTGCTTCTTTGCTGGCTCTGTTTGGTACAACTATGATGACTGGATGGTTACATCCCATTGAGTTGGAAAACATGATAATCTATGAGTTGGAGTTTTTCTTCTTTCCAAATGGATCTGCTTGTGCAGGGGCCTTTTTATTTTTTGTTGTGAATACTCTGAATTTCATCTCTTTGATGCTTGGGGCTTTTGCTTGCTGGTGCATTACAGTTATGCTATGGAGGCTACACTCTTTTGGATGATATATAAATTCATCTCTCTCATACCTTTGGATACTTATGCTGTTTTGCTCTTTGTTTTTATAGCTTTGGGGGTTTACTTGTTTTTTGTGTATACATGTAATTCTTTTTTTTCTTTGAATCTTTTTTTGGGTGAGTTGTACAGTGGGAGGTGAAACCCTTAGGGGTGTGTTAATTTTACTTTTTTCTTTTTAGATTAAGGGATTCACTTCTCCTCCCAAATTTTGTACTCACTTTTTATATTAACATGTAGGGAGCCACGAGTTGCTCTTTTCCCCTATATAATATATATATATATATATATATATATATATATATATATATATATATATATATATATATATATATATATAATGACGGCGGCTAGCTCTGCTAGGGTTTCTTTCAGTGGCGAAATCTAGCGTTAATCCTCCTGCTCCATCGTCCTCGTCGTCAACAACGAAAGGCTCACGACGTCAACCTCTTCCTTCGGGTTGCAGCTTGATGCATACGGTTATGTCGTTTGCGTCGTTTGTTTCTGGCCAAGTCTTCTCGCACGTGTTTCTTCTCCTCTTCCTCGGTCGCAGTTTTTCTCGTTCAACAGCTACATCACTGCTTGCATCAGTGCCATCATCTTCCTCAGTGTAGTTCGCGTCATCATTGTATGCTGCTTTGTTTTCTGTTCCAGAGCGTCACTGTTGTCACTATTCCTTTTCGCAAAATCTGCTCGAACCTAAGTCCGATCCTTACACTTGTATGGAGAGGAGTTGCGCCGTTGCTGTGACGGCGGGTTCGGAGCATGTTTCTGCTATTGGTAAGTCTTGCATTTTTCCACAATCTTTCCACGAGGCTCTTGAAGTTGGTAGTGGTGACTACAATTTCATCAAAAAGCTCGGTAAAAAAAAAACAAGAGAAACCTGCTCTTTTTTTCTCTGAGGCTCAAACCAGTATTCTTGCGTCTGCTTATCGTTTTGCTCTAGTGGGAAAATTCCTTTATGGTCCCCTAAACTTGAGATTATTCGGAATAATTTTGTAACTATGAAGCTATCGAGTAGTTGAAAAATTTGTTTACTTGACGGCCAACACATACTCATTTAGTTATCTAACGATGTAGATTACACTCATATCTTCTCTCGAATGGTACTCAAGATTGATAATCGTTTTATGAAAATTCTGAAGTGGGCTGTTGATTTTGATATAATCATTTCTGTTTGGATAAAATTCCCGGAGTTAAAAGTACAACATTTCAACTATAAAATTCTCTACTCCTTAGCGACTACTTATGGTAAGCCTCTTGATGCGGACTTTTTATATTGCAAGAACTTATGAACTTTAATTTATATATTTATAATGATTTTGTAAAGTCCAAACTTCAATGCAAGTATACGTATCATATGAAGTAATACATGGCTCTTATGAAATCCTAGTTATCGATCCCACAGGGAATGCACTTTCCTTACAATAAATAGCGTATTACTTAAATCCAATACTCAAATCGTAATTAAAGTTTAAGTTTACTTCTACTAAGAAGATGCAAAAAACAGTAACAATGAAGCAAACTACAATTACTTCTAATATCTTTAAAACAGAATTAACTAACACACACACACTAATGTTGTATTTGAAAGATTTTGATATATATGAAACGTGTCTTTCCTCTTGCAGCGAGTATATGATGTGTGAATTATGTAGAATGATTAGTTATTGTATTGTGCCAAATAGGAGCATAAATGTTTTTTTTACCCTCAAAAGAGTACCCCCTCTTCCAACCATGAAAAGAACATTGACATATCCTAAGTTGAGTCACTAAATCTAAGGCTAGCCTGGGAGGATACCGGCTGTCACTACGGAGCTCCCACTCACCCTTCACCTGAAGACTAACCTTCGAGTTTAGTTACTAATCTTAGGACCAAATTGGGGATCTCAGCCCGTCACCCTAAAAACTCCAATTTGAAGTCCATTAAAACACATATCCCTATTTATTTGCACTCAATTCCAATGAACTAGGCAATTCATCCATGGACATTGAATAGATTCTTCATTATTGTTGTTGGACACTCAATTCTTTCAGAGTAAATGTACAACAATAAATTTTAACAATTAAATTGGCTAGATCGAAAAGTAAATTAAGTTTGAAATAAAAAACTATCACAATTTCATCAATACTTTAAAAGTACTTCAAATCCATCTCATCACATCATCACATCTCTATGCAAGAAGAAAGACAAAGGAGACTACTTATAATTCATAGAGAAGACACAATAAAACTTGGATTTTATATATAAAAGAAAAGTCATATAAACCACAAAAGCAAATACAACTTATCACTTTCTCTTCCCCAAGCAAATCCCTTGAAGTTCTTTTGAACTCTTTTCTCTCTTCTTTGCAACACTCAATTCCCTCTTTAGAATGCAAAGGAAGAAACATTCTCTCACATTACTCCTTCTCCTTCACTCCTTAGAGAAGAATCCTTGTCAAATTCTCACTTCTACACTCTTCTCTTACAAACCCTAACACGCAACACACTCACACACACTAGAACTCTCACTACCACCACTTTCTCCCCCTTTCTAATTTCGTCTAAAAACAGTTACATATATGTTAGAAACGAAATCCCAAGAGTTTCCTGAAGCATTCCTTAAAAAATTCGCCAAAAACTCTTCAAACTTGAATTGCACTCACATTGGGTGCCAGTGGCGCCCGATAGGGCGCCGGCGGCACTCTATTGTACCATTATTTTCTGGAGCTCTCGGGAAAATGGCGCCGGCAGCGCCAAAAGCTATTTTCTCCCATTTTACTCAATTTCACTTAGAATTCATTCCTTTTTTGTTTTTTTCGCTCCAATCACCTAAAATCATCATATCTGCAACAAATCATGAAAAATACATTTCTTTAAAGTGCAATATCACCAAAAATGTGTAAAATTATATAGTAAAAACAATATATATTTTTGGTGCATCAAAATCCCCAAACTTAACTATTACTTGTCATCAAGTAATCCTTTTACTACATAAATATATAACCCAAGACAATGTACTTTTCACCTATAGGACACTAAAATTTTTTATTCAAAGGAATATATTGGTAAGACTTTTAAAAAGAAATTCAGTAACTCAGGTCAACACTACAAGTATAAGAATATTCAGCAATCAATTTTAAGGGTTCTAATCTTCTATTTATTTCAAGATAAACCATAATTTGTCACATTAAGAGTGCCTTAAAAGATTATATGAAAAAGGAGTTCATGCAAACTTCATCAGAATGTAGGCCAACACTTTAAATATAAATTCAGAAATGAAATCAAGTTCCCCCTTTAGGGTGACTCAAGTGAAGCCAATTTTTGATTAGGCATTTCCTTAAGCTTCTCCTCATAAATATTTTTTTCTCTTTTTATTTTTCTTTTTAGGATTGTTTTTCAATCCTTCTTTTAATTTCTTTACATTTTTTTATGAGGATTACTATATCTGGATAGCCTTTAATGATTTTGAACTTCACTCTCCTCTTTCTATAGTTTCAAACTTAAAACACCTCCTAACTTTATAATTAGGTATGAGCTTTATTATTCATCATAAAATCACAATCTCTTCTTAACACATAATACTTTAAGTCTCTTAACATTTAAAAAATATAGTTTTCTTTACTTAAAATAGTTAACTATAATCAAATCATTTCATACCAAATATCTTACCTCTATAAAATTAACCTTTATTACTAAGAAATTTCATCCAATCCTTCCATAATACTATAATATTCAATTGAAATAAAAAAATTTAGTTATCTAAAGTGAGGTTCAACTTCCAGAAGTTATGCTAATAATTTTTGAAAATATAATAATTGAGAACAAATAATAGTTAATATTTATCTATGCTCCCCCAAACATAAAATTTTCAATAAATTTGAAACAGTAGAGAGTAAAAGAAACTAACATTTTTATGTTGGGATCTTGAAATTTTCAAAAGCTATCTGGTATTAGTCAAAATTTACAACTAGCAGGTATGAAACAGTTAGTAACAGTGATATAAAATTTTTTAAACATTTGCAGTGTAAAGAGATATTAACTTTAAACATCTAAACATCTAACAAAATACCACAACTACTAAATAAACTATCACAACACTACACAATTCATTTAACAATTTCAACTTTTCAATACAATATAACAGTACATCAACATGTTTACACATCACATGGAAACTAAATAATTACTACATCACAAAAAAAAACACTACACATAAAAAGAAAAACAAAAACAGAAACAGAAACAGACAAACTACTCACCAGGTTCATCAGCAGGGTCTGCAGGATCAGGTCTATACGGTGTATAGCTGGGGAAAGTAGGGAATATCACATCAGTCTCCCGCTCATGAATCTGACTTGGGCGTCATGATAGGTAATATGAAACTCAACTCTTCTTCTCATATAATCTTCATTCACATCACTTCTAGCCTCAAACACTTCCATCCTACCATGGAGTCTATCCATACTAGCACTCTGTAATCTCAGCTGCTCCATAATATCGGACAAAGTAGAGGGCTCATAAGTAGATGGAATGTCATAACTCATAGTAGGAATATCAGTAATGTCATAACTCATAGTAGGAATATCAATACTCCTACTCTTATCTCGTGCTCCCACATGAGACTCATAAGTACGAATGATAGTCTTGGTAATGAGTCTCAGTGGTATAACTACCTATTCAGAACTGTTAAACTCTACTCCAGACTGTACACACAGGGCATGAACTAGGGCAGGATGTCCTAATCCTCAAGTGGTCTCTCCTCTAGCAACATACTGAATGCTCTTGAAGACAATAGCTCCAATATCAATCTTCTTCATATTCTGAATATAATAGTTCAGAATTGCTCTATCCCTTGTAACTTCACTATGGTGATAAGAAGGTAACTATCTTGCAGAGATGAAATTGTGCCAAACTTTAGATGCAACATTTAACTTGGAAAAAGGGAATTTAATCATCTGTTTTTCAATCACTTTCCCTTCCTTTTTTTTGTCTGTCAAAAAAGCAATCACTTCCATCATATTTGCCTCTCGGGTATCAAAATTTTCATATTCACATACAAAAGGTTCCCAAGTCTGATAAAATGCATTGATACACTGAGGAGTAAATTCAACCATTTTTCCTCTAACTAGCAAATATTCAGTCTCAGTCCAGGGCACATTTGCATAGAACTTTCTCACAACCCCCAAAACAACATTAGTAGTAAAATAACAAAATCTCTCCCATTTCCGCTCGGCAATTAAGTCTTCAACAGATCCACCAGGATTGTCAAAAGCTCAATCCTGAATACACTTCTTATTGTAAATGTAAGAATTAAAACAAAATTGCGCCTTGACATTGACAAATCTTTCTTCATCATCATCAAATTTTCTCTTTCCTTTACTTATCCTTGGAGCCATGTAAATTTCTAAAATTTGCAATAAAATTATAATAAATTCCAAATCCACAATGTAACAAACTCCAAATACTATTCTAAACAAGTAAGAGCAAATTTCATCAAAGGAAATCCCAACATTTCTTCAAAAATCCTAAAATTCCAATCAAAGCAATGTGAGTGATTCCTTTGGTGAAAATAAAAATTTTTAACTCAAAGAGAAGCTCTTTACCAAGAGAAGTGTAGATTCGCTCTCGAAAAGTTTTGAAATTGCTTCAAATCCAAGATCTAGCAAGCCCTAGGTCTTCAGTCATGAAAATGGAGGAGGAAGACGAAGGCAATGGAAAAATTCGCGGGTCTCAGGGTCAAAATTACGAAATAAAAGGGAATCGGCCTTTTCTGTATTTGGGCGCCGGCGGCGCTTTATTTTTTTTAAATTGGCTAAAGTCTCTGGATTTGGGTGCCGGCGGCGCCAGTGCAAAATTTTTTTTCGTAATTTCAATCGTTTTGTCCTCCGCAATGACATTTAATACTTCATTAAGCATCTATTTCATCACACAAGCAATAACTAACACAATTCTTACACAAACAACACAAAACATCAATTCTATATATAAAATCCACATTACAACATAAAACACTAATATGTTCATCAAATCAAATCAACAACTCTTAGATTTTTAGTGTTGCAAGTACACTACGATAAGAAAACACTAAAATCTAAGCACACACAATGAAATTAAGCATAACAATCCAAATGCAAACTATAAAGAAAATACTAAACACACCAAACAAAATTAAGCAAAACCAAGCAAACACATATCAAACATGAGCAGAATCCAGTAGTCACTCATCGGTCTTCGAACTATCTTCCTCTATGATATCTCCAATAGATTGATGATGCACGAACAAATTGTAGAAGGGACAAAATGAGAATTCATCAGATGAATCCTCAGCAATCACAACATTCTTCTTCATCAGATTAATCAGGCCCATTTCAATCTGACCAGTCTGATCAAGTTGTTCCTTCATCCTCCAGTCTATAAGATCAAATAAGTTAAAAATATTATTAATGGCATTCAAAACATTATGTACCTCTTTTTCTAACTTCTTGATTTTCTTCAGTATCATTCTGGAACTTTCAAGAAAGTGAGGCTGAATGGGTTGTGAAGTCTGAATTGGTTGATCAACAAGCAGATCCATATCACCTTCATGTCCTACTGTTTGGTAGTCATAAAGATTAGTTGGATCAATAGGACTCCAGGGAAGAAGAAGCTTTTCCCAACTCGTACGGAACTTGTGATTGACTACACAATAGAAATATGAAGGACGGGTGTCTAAGCCCATATTTAGATCCCTGAACTATCAATCCCAAAACTGATTTCACAATTATATTTCCAATATCAATCGGCCTTCCAGTTTGAATACAGAAATTTAAAATAACACTTTCTTTAGTTACTTTAATAATCTTCAAAGTTTGAAGTAACTTCACCGAAATAAAATAATGTCACTGCTTTGACACCGAATTTAAAAATGCGGAAGGGAAACTAATATATCCATTGTCTCTTACTTCCCTATCTTCATTTTCATCCGTCAAATAACGATATACATCATTCATATTATTGCTTGTCTCATTAAAATTGGAATAGTGGTAGATAGGTACATTCTAAATCATAAAGAGATCATTAATTCTCGCAGGAGTGAATTGAACAAACTTACCTTGCACAAAGACGAATCCTTGGTTGATCCCGTGAAGATTTGCATAGAATTCCTTCACAACCGGAACGAGTACGGCAGCGGTAGTGTAACATAGCACTTCCCAATGACTTTCATTTATTATCTCTTCAACTCTTGTAGTAGGATTATCCATACCTCAATTAATAAAGCCTCTCTCCTTGATAATCCTCCTCTCATCATCACCTTGTTGAATAATCGCTGCGCCTCGAAACTGATAAACTTCCATCGGTTGAAAAATGTGAGATCGAGGGGTTTCTATGGAGTAGGAATCCATAGGATGCGAATTGGGAAAGGAAGTTTTCGTTTTTTTGGAGTTTGGAAGTTTAAAATGGAGTTTAGGGAGTTATAAGGAAGAAGATCCCGTTTAAAACCGTTAAAAATCGTATTTTGAAACTCAAAAAACTGTCAACAGGTTTTGGAAGCCGGCGGCACTCTATAGGGCGCCAACGACGCTCAAACCTTGAAGTTCAGCATATTCTCTGTATTTGGGCGCCGGCGACACACATTCTGGCGCCGGCGGCACCAGTGGTAAAAAATTTCACCAAATTTCGTTTGGCCTAAAATATTCTAATATCTCAATTTGGTCAAATAATTATTAATTTTTAAAAGTTTTTAGGAGCGATTAGGATTCCAAAATAACTATCTAAAAGGACAACTAAAACTAACAAGCAAACACATCACAAAGATACATTTGGGTTGCCTCCCATAAAGTGCTTGGTTTAACGTCGTCAACCGACAAACCAATCAGTTAATCGAGATAACTCAGCATTAAAACCTCTTTGAAGTCAGGTTTAAACCCGTCAAAGTAAGACTTTAATAGATGCCCATTAACCTTGAAAATCTTTCCAGTATCAGGATCCTCAATATCAACATCTCCAAAATAATGAACTTTTACAACTGTAAAAGGTCCCAACCATCTAGACTTGAGCTTTCCAGGAAATAATTTCAACCTTGTGTTGTATAACAAAACTTTCTGTCCATATTTAAATTTCTTTTTCAATATCTTCTGATCATGCCACACTTTCATTCTCTCTTTATAGATCCTGTCATTATGATAAGATGCATTTCTAATTTCTTCCAATTCATTTAATTGCATAAATCTCTTCTCTCCAGCATTTTTCAAATTAAAATTCAACTCTTTTATCACATAATATGCTTTATGCTTCAATTCAACCAGTAAATGGCAAGTCTTACCAAACACTAGTCTATAAGGAGACATTCCAATAGGGGCCTTAAAAGCAGTTCTATAAGCCCATAATGTAGTATCTAATCGAGTAGACTAATCTAATTTGTGATTATCCACTATTTTCTCCAAAATTCTTTTATTTTCACGATTAAGCACTTCTGCTGAACCATTAGTTTGGGGATGATAAGCAGTAGAGATTCTATGAATAATATTATATTTTTCAATCAATCTCTTAATTTGATTATTCCTGAAATGGGATCCACCATCAGCTATAATCACTCTCGGCATTCCATATCTCACAAATATTATTTTCTCTTTCAATAATTCTCTTTCAATAATTATAGGTGCAGTGATTAATTTCTCTTTCAATAATTCAAAATCACACAAACATTCATCAGTAAAATTACATTTTCCATCATTTTCTAGAAGTCGGCACAAAAGATTAGTAATTTTAGGAAAATCTTTAATATATCGTTAGTAATATCCAGTGTGTCCTAAGAAACTCCTTACCTCTCTCACGATAGTGGGTGGTGGCAATATCTCAATCACTCGAATTTTAGCAGGGTCGACCTCCATACCAAATTCAAAAATTTTATGCCCAAGCACAATTCCTTCTGCAACCATAAATTGACATTTCTCCCAATTCAGAACTAAACTTGTTTTCTCGCAAAGCTCCAAAACTTTTGCTAAGTTTTCCAAACAGATTTCCAATGAAGTCCCGAATATAGAGAAATCAATCATGAAAACTTCTATTCCATTATCTATCATACTACTGAAGATAGACATCATACATCTCTGAAACGTTGCAGGTGCATTACACAGTCCAAAAGGCATTCTTCGAAAAGCAAATGTTTCGTAAGGGCTAGTAGATGTTGTCTTTTATTGATCCTCAGGAGCAATAGATATTTGATGATAACCAGTATATCCATCCAAAAATCAATAATACTTGTGTCCAACAAGTCTATCCAGCATTTGATCGAGAAAAGGAAGAGGAAAGTGATCTTTTTGGGTGGCGGCATTTAATTTCCAATAGTCAATACAAATTTGCCATCCATTAATTTTTCTTGTGGGTATAATTTCATTACATTCATTCACTTCAACAGTCACTCCTCCCTTTTTCGGTACACATTGTATTGGACTCACCCAAGACTATCCGAAATAGGATAAATAATTCCAGCATCCAGCCATTTTAAAATCTCCTTCTTAACTACTTCTTTCATTATTGGATTCAATCTCCTCTGCGGATCAACTCTCGGTTTATGTTCTTCATCTAATAAAATCCTGTGCATACAAATCGAAGGATTGATTCCTTTAATATCCACTAAAGTCCATCCAAAAGCCTTTTTTGTATCTTTTTAAAATTTACAACAATTTTTGTTCTTGATATTTGTTTAACTCCGAAGATACAATAACTATTATGGTAGATGATTCTCATAAAAACATATACTTCAAATGATTAGGGAGAATTTTCATCTCAAGTTCAGGAGGTTTTATTATAGATGGAATTAAGTTTTCATCTCCACCTTCCACAGTGTCTAATACTTCAAATCTCTCGTGAACATACTCCAAATCTTCATTCTTCTTATTATCTGAATTTTGTTTATTTTCAATTCTTTCTTCAAACATATTTTCATACTCCGCTTCTTTTTCAAATATATTTTCAAAATGATCATTTCTCAAATATTCACAGACTTCTATCCTAAAAGATTCATCATCTTTTTCCATTGAGGGATACTTCATAGATTTTAAAATATTAAAGGTCACCTCTTGATCATTAATCCTCATAGTTAATTCTCCTTTTTAAACATCAATCACTACTCTCCCAGTAGTAAGGAATGGTCTTCCCAAAATGATTGGAATTTCTATATCTTCCTCCATATCAAGTACAATAAAATCCTCAGGAAAGATAAATTTATCCACTTTCACTAACACTTCTTCCACCACTCCTTTAGGGTAAGTAATGGAACGATCGACCAACTGAAGAGTCACAGATGTAGGAGAAATTTCTCCTATTCCCAACCTTTTGAAAGTTGATAAAGGCATAAGATTAATACTAGCTCCCATATCATATAAGGCTTTCTCGAAAAAAATTTCACCTGTAGCACATGACATAGTGAAACTACCAGGATCTTTATGTTTTTCCAGAAGCTTCTTCTAAATAATTGCACTACACTCTCTGCTAAGTGCAATAGTTTCATGATCCGTGAACTTTCTTTTCTTTTTAAAAATATCCTTCATAAACTTAGCATAGTCAGACATTTGTTTTAATGCTTTAACAAAAGAAATATTTATTGTTAATTTCTTAAGGATCTCCAAAAATTTCCCAAATCTGTTATCCCTATTTTGTTGCTTTAATCTTTGAGGAAATGGAGGCGGAGGTCTTTCAACAGTAATCTTCATTGGTTCAAGAGGATATTCCATGTCTGGATAAATCTTGTTTGAAACTTTTTTAATATCCTCCTTCTCTTTCTCTATTTCAACTTCTTTTTGTACTCTTGTCTCCAATTCCTTTCCACTTCTTAATTGAATAGCCTGAAGTTGTTCCTTGTTTTAATCTTTTGGATTGATCTCAACATTACTTGGAAGAGTTCCAGAATGTCTATTATTAAGTGCAGTGAAAATATGCCCCAATTGTTTTTCAATATTTTTCATCGCAACACCTTGAGCTTGTAATTGATTTCCATATTCAGAATCATTTCTTTAGTAGACAACTTCTCTTCATTAAATTGTAGTTTAATATTGAATCCAGGAGGATAAGAGGGTCTAAAATTGGTATTTCCTTGATTGTTCAAATTTCTAACTGGATTTATAGAACTGTTCCTCCATTGTGGGTTAACATAGGCATTGCTATTATTCCAGTTGAAATTTGGGTGATTCTTCCAACCAGGAGTATAATTATTCAAATAAGGATTATTAGGTCTATTAATACATTCAAAGTCTCATAAGGTGTTTGAGATTCTGTTATCTGTCTAAATGAATTTTCCTCTAGCACTTGGGGTGGTTGAGAATTATTCATTCCATACTGATCTATTTTCTTAGAGAGGGTTGCAATTTGACAAAATATCATAGTCATCATATTTGAATCATGAACACTAGCTACTCTCTTAGAATTTACTCGTTCAGAGGGCCATTGAAAAATTATTAGTAGCCATTTCTTCAATTAATGCGTATGCTTCATCAAAAGGTTTTGACATTAACGATCCACCAGCAACAGCATCTATAATAGATCTCAATGATCCCACTAATCCATTGTAAAATGTTTGAATTATTAACCAGTCTTGTAAATCATGATGTGGACACTTTCTAAGAAGATCTTTAAATCCTTCCCAAGCTTCATATATTGATTCCCCTTCAAACTGACCAAAATATGTGATATCATTTCTCAGCTTAGCAGTCTTTGATGGATGGAAATATTTTGATAGAAACTTTTGTGAAAGTTCTCCCCAAGTTCTAATAGATCCATGTGCTAATGAATTTAACCATGCCTTAGCTTTATCATTTAATGAAAAAGGAAAAAGTCTAAGTCTGACAGCATCACTCAACACTCCGTCATATTTAAAAGTAGCACATAGTTCTAGAAAACTAGCGAGATGTAAATTTGGATCCTCATTAGGTGTTCCTCCAAATTAGTTATTTTGTATCATTTGGATAATAACAAGTTTAAGCTCAAATGAATTAGCACTAACATCAGGATTTTAAATAGTCACATGAATTTCATCTGTTATTGGGTTAGCATAATCTCTTAAAGGTCTTGGCAAATTTCCAATATCATTTCTCTAATTATCTTGATTATTCTCCATTTCGTAAGGATTCTCAGTTTGTTTTTGTTGTTTTCTAATTTTTCTAACAGTATGCTCTAACTCTGAATCGTAAGGTACTAAACCTATAGCTCCACTACTACACAAATAAAATCACACAAATACTCTAAAAAGTAAACAAACACGCAATTACACACGACAAAGTAAAGGTTTTCAGTTACTATATTATCAAAAGATATTGTTTATACATTCCCCGACAATGACGCCAAAAACTTGATGCGGACTTTTTATATTGAAAGAACTTATGAACCTTAATTTATATATTTATATTGATTTTGTAAAGTTCAAATTTTAACGCAAGTATACATATCATATCTAGTAATACAGGGCTCTAACGGAGTCCTAGTTATCGATCCCACAAGCAAGGCACGTTCCTTACAATAAATAGCGTATTACTGAAATCCAATACTCAAATCGTAATTAAAGTTTAAGTTTACTTCTACTAACAGGATGCAGAAAACAGTAGCAATTAAACAAACTATAATTAATTCTAATATCTTTATAACAAGATTAACTAACACACACACACACACTAAGCTTGTATTTGAAAGGTTTTGATGTATATGAAAAGTGTCTTTCCTCTTGCAACGAGTATATGATGTGTGAATGATGTAGAATGATTATTTATTTTATTGTGCCAAATAGGAGCATAAATATTTCTTTACCCTCAAAAGAGTACCCCCTCTTCCAAGCATGAAAAAAACATTGACATATCCTAAGTTCAGTCACTAAATCTAAGGCTAGGCTGGGAGGATACCGGTTGTCACTACGGAGCTCCCACTCACCCTTCACCTGAAGGCTAACCTTCGAGTTTAGTTACTAATCTTAGGACCAAATTGGGGATCTCAGCCTGTCACCCTGAAACCTCCAATTTGAAGTTCATCAAAACACATTTCCCTATTTATTTGCACTCAATTCCCATGAACTACACAATTCATCTATGGACATTGAATGAATTCTTCATTATTGTTGTAGGACACTCAATCCATTTGGAGTAAATGTACAACAACAGATTTTAACAATTCAATTGTCCAGATCGAAAAGTAAATTAAGTTTGAAATGAAAAACCATCAAAATTTCTTCAATACTTTAAAAGCACTTCAAATCCACCTCATAACATCATCACATCTCTATGCAAGAAGAAAGAAAAAGGAGACTACTAAGAATTCATAGAGAAGACACAATAAAACATGGATTTTATATATAAAATAAAGTTCATACAAACCATAAAAGCAAATACAACTTATCTCTTTCTCTTCCCTAAGAAAATCACTTGAAGTTCCTTTGAATCCTTTTCTCTCTTATTTGCAACACTCAATTCCCTCTTTAGAATGGAATGAAAGAAGCAATCTCTCACTTTACTCCTTCTCCTTCAGTCCTTAGAGAAGAATCCCTCTGAAATTATCACTTCTACACTCTTCTCTTACAAACCCTAACACTCAACACACTCACACACACTAGAACTCTCACTACCATGAATTTCTCCCCCTTTCTAAATTTGTCCAAAAACAGTTACATATATGCTAGAAATGAAATCTCAAGAGTTTCCTTAAACATCTCTTCAAAAAGTCACCAAAACTCTTCAAATTTGAATTGCACACCGGCAGCACTCTCTTATCCCATTATTTTCTGAAGCTCTCAGGAAAATGGCGCCAGCGGCGTCCATTCTAGCGTCGACGGCGCCTGAAGCTGTTTTCTCCCATTTTGCTCCTTTTCGCTCTGAATTCATTCCTTTTTGCTTCTTTTCACTCCAATCACCTAAAATCACCATACATGTAACAAATCATGAAAAATACCTTTCTTTAAAGTGAAATATCACCAAAAAGGGTAAATTTATATAGCAAAAATGATATATATTTTTGGTGCATCACCTCTTAAGGTTGATAATCTCACACTTGCTGTCACTAGACCCTCTGTGGATTATGTGTTAGTTGAAAGAGATATCACCCAACCTGGTCCAGATGAGGAATGGATTGGATCCAATCACAACGGTTATAGGAAAAAAATTGAAATAGGTTCACATCCTCCTTTTTACTCTTATTGTAGTATGTTTGGCCACAGTTATACTACTTGTTATCGAATACATCCTCATTTAAGGCTAGATATTGCTAAAGTTCAACAACCTTCTCAAAAACCTAATCATATTAAATTTGGGGTGGACGCTTTGCCACCTACCATCAGTACTGAGGAGGTGCAACTTGATCTTATTTCCAACACCGCACATATCTCTGCTCATTTTCCTGACACTTCTTCAGATTGAAACATTTCTGATGATCCTCCTACTCAAATCTTGGTTGTCTCAGATGCAGCAGTCCATACTCAACTTGTTGCCCAAGAACCTACTACCGATGTTACGTGTGTCTATATTTCTACTATTTCTTTACCGCCTTAAGTTGAGCAAGAGGTTAATGTTACTCAGGCACATGGGGATCTTAAAGTGAAATAGCCTACATCTGTTCGGTTACCTTTGGACCAAGCTACTGATTAGTTAAGTCAATCTTTGGTTGGGAAATGTCAAGTCTACACATCCAGGAGGAAGAAGAAGAATGGAGACCTACTTTTGCTTAGGAATCTGATGGACGACACTTTTGTCACTTCAAGTAATGGTTCGCACCTCACCAATTTGTTACTGGGCTCCAAATTGAGAACTAGAGGCAAAGGAAGGACTATACATCCCTATCTTTTATGGGATTTGTTGGTTTTAGCTTTTTGATGTTATATGTATCTTTTCTTTTTTGGGACTTTGTGTGAGTTGTATCATGTGGGTTGGACTTTCTTTTAAGCCCACTCATACAACCTATCTGTATCTTTTCATCTCTAATTTATTAGCCCTTGGGCTTATATATATATATATATATATATATATATATATGCCCTTGATGAATAGTGTCCAAAGTGTATTTCATTGCATAGCTTTTAGCTTACAACCCAACACAAAGACCGTCTTAGAGTAAAAAAATATTACCTCAGGACTCCTCATACAGAGTTGCGTGTGGAGTCCAATCCACGTGAGACACATGGATTCCCGGGCCCACCGACTTAAAAAGGGGAAAATAAAAGAAATTTAATGCTTGACCCGGCCCGAATCCAACCCTAGAATGCGACGCGTCGTTCAAAAGACAATTTTTGTCATTTTGACGGCAATATTTCCACGGTTTGAGCTCTTGCGTTCATCTCCTTCCTCCTGGAAAAACCCTAGTTTTTGTAAGGCATTCTTCAGCACTCAAAGAGAACGTGAATCATTTGAAAATGGTTTAGGGTGACAGCGCATTGCATCGTCTGCTTCGTCAAATATACTATAATGGATTTCAATAAAAGTCATGTATGATGCTACATTTTCATCTATAATGGAATATCGTTAGTTTTCTTGTCAAATAAGATCGGAATGATTGTGACGGAGGTGCTACTGTTGTGTACACAACAATAACACCTCAAAAGCTTCACCATAACACATGAATAACAAATTAATGGAGATTATTTTTTGAGATGCTTTGATGATATCAATAACACACCAATAATATATCAATAACACACCAATTACACACCCATAACACACCAATAACACATCAATAACACAATAATAACACACAAAGAGGTTGACACAACAATAACACACGAATAACTCATCAATAACATGCCAATAACACATTAGCAATACATCAACATTACAAAAATAACCATCAAGTTATATATGTGTTTTTTTATGTGTATTGCTGTGTTATTGATGTGTTATTTAGGGTGTTATTTGTGTGTTATTAGCATTTTAATAAGAGAAGATTTCCAGTGACACACATGAGTCAATGAACATAATGAATAAACATATGTTTGACCCGAAGATGATGGTTGAGAGATTGGATAAAACCAAACCTGACAAAGAGGTGAAAATAAAGTCAACAAGAACACACGAGGCCTTTGCCCAAAGGATTATGTCCAACCCGGGAAGGAGGGCAATGGGTTCCCCGGAGTTGACATTTGCATCAAAACAAATAAAGGAAATAACAGATGTTGTTGATACACTCATTATAAATGTTCAAGATAAAATAAAAGATATAACGAAAAAAATAAATGAGGCGAAAGACGATATAATTTGTGGGGATGCAACAATATAGGAATAACCTGAAGAGGTTGAAAGGACATTGAAGAAAGTTCTTCAGTCGCTTGCCCATATAGTAAGCTATTATTTCTATTGTGAGACCCATCTCCTAATACAATACATTTTTATATTTTTTTTGTTCTTTTGCAGGCTCATCGTGCCTCACCAATTGTAGATTAACCAACAACTGAAGCTATACATAGTCTGACTGAAGAACCAGTTGTACATACTCATGTAGAAACAAAAGCCTAGGATGGGCAAAAAGATCCAATAATCCCAGATTTTTGAGGAAGAACCTGATGAATCTGAGGAAAATAAAAATATGTAAGATAATATGTTGCTGAGACAATAACATCTTTTGTGTTAGATGAGGAAGACAAGGAGAGACTATGCCAGAGCTCTTATGTCGGAGAATTTGCAGTAGTGGTAATGATATTTAGCTATTTCTTCTAGTGTTCATATCCTTAAATTTCACTTTGTATGTGATAGTAATTCATTTCTTTTGTAGCCTCTTCCTGCCATACAAGTTAAAGATTATCCTTCTATAGTAGTAATACCACGTGAAACACACGTGGTAATCAATAACTTCCTTGCCAGCTATCCTGAAGAGTAAGTAAGTGTTTAAGACAATTGAAAATGTTAGGTAGTGGTTAAGTTTTAACTGGTATAACAAACAGTTTTTCTTAACGATGAAGATGTGATATAATCCTTAATACTGGTAAAGTTTTACTAAACTTTGTTGGATTGGTGATGTGCTAATGAATGGGTGGTTTGTAAAGTAACATATCGATGTTTTTGCTATTATGTTGGGAAAGAAGGAAATGTTCACCTAACCTATACAGGCCATACATTTATGTCTCACCACTATACTGGGTATGGAATTCTAATTTATTCTTATCATGCTTATGTATATTTTCATTGTAAGCTAAATTCATCTTCTCATACTATTTAAGCTCCCAAGAAATGCAAAAGGGAATGCTTTATAGGACACATCACAAAGGATTCTATCCTAAACAATGAAATCATATTATTTCCTATTATTAATAATAAACACTGGATTTTTTTGGTTGCAAATCTGAAAAAAAGGAAATGACAAAGATACGACTCCCTGCCAAACCCAATGCACAAAAGAGTTGCTATAGACCTTGTAAGTATTTTGCATATAGTCTTGTAAATTAAATATCTCTTTTCTTTGTAATTTGGTGCATCTTCTATTTGCAAAGGGCTCTCAACTAACTTATTGATGATCTATGCAGGTGAAGCTTTTCTCAAAGGATGCTGCTTATGCATTCAGGGGACAACTGGAAAAATGACAAATTCATTTACTAGAGGTGTTCCAACACAGAATGACAACATTGACTGCGACATGTTTGTTTGAAAATACATGGAGAAATTAATACAACATGTCAAAGTAGACTGGAAAAATCATTTTGCATGGTAGGAACGTATGATTCGATTTAAAACTGAATTTTCTTATGCTATTTGTATGTGGGCTTGGTCTGAATGAGAAACATTATTTTGTTCCATATATAAAGTATATGTTCTTTGTTCTATATAAATTTCACAGGAATAACACATCAGTTAACCATAAACATAACAAATAAATAACTTGTTAATGTGTTACATACATAGAATATCTATTTTTTGTTCTATATTTAAGGACCCAAAAATAAGTAGATTTCACTCATTGGTGTTATCACTACAATAACATATCAATAACACACTAATAACACACCAATAACACACTAATAACACACCAATAACACACTAATAATACACCAATAATACAAGAATAACACATCAGTACACCCTAAACATAACAACTAAATAACTTGTTTATGCTTCCATACATAGAGTATGTTTTTTGTTCTATATTAATGATCAAGAATAATTAGATTTCACTCATTGGTGTTGTCACTACAATGAAATATTAATAACACACTAGTAACACTCCCATAACACACTAATAACACACCAATAACACATCAATACACGCTAAACATAACACCTAAATAACTTGTTTATGTGTTCCATACATAGAATACATGTTTTTTGTTCTATATTAATGACCCAAGATTATAATACATGTTTTTTTGTTCTATCTTAATGACCCCTCAATCACATATCAATAACACATAATAACACCCCAATAACACACTAAGAACACACCAACATCTCAAAAAAACACACCAGTACACATGAATTATGTAATTATGTAATTATCGAATTATTATAAAACATTGTACTATCCTAACATGACTTAGTTAATAGAAAAAAAAATATAGTAAACATATTTTTATGACTTACCGATAATATTAATTATTTAACACATTAATTGTACTATAATAGGCTTCAAACCCTACATAACACAGTGGAAAATAAAATAACGTGAGGGGAATATTTCAAAGGCCGCGCGCGGCATCAAATACCACGTGAGGAATATTCCTATAACATGGTTGGAATATTCAAATAATGAAGCGTGAAATAAGAAATAACATGGTTGGAATATTTTAATAACACAGCTGTATGGGCCTATAATGCAACACACATAAATAACACTGATTTTTTGCGAAAAAGCATGTTATTTTTGGAAAAAAGCATGTTATTTTTGGAAAAAAGCATGTTATTTTTTGAAAAGAGCATGTTATATAGTTGAAATCTGTATTTTTATCATGTTATTCTCGTGTTGTTTGCGTATTATTGGGTTTTTCAAACTGTATTAACACTTATAAATTCATTTGAAAGTAAAAAATGTATCTTAATATTTAGAAATACTCCTAAATGTAAAAAAAACTGTCACATTACAATAATTGATTCTCAATAGCAAGTAAATATGTTTACAAAAATAAAGTTAGAGTCATTTATTGTACATAATGATAAGTAAAAGCTCCAAGTTTAAATATTTTTTCAAGTAAATAATGCGATTACATCATCCAACTCTTCATTAATTATAAATTGTAAAATTTCGCATCAATGATATAGTGAATTACAACAATAATAAGACATGGATGACACAAGAACACAAATAACATACGAATAACTCTTCAATAACACACCAAAAACACATCAATAAACACTTTAATATTTGGAAAAATGTATTTGGTTCTTACAATCTCTTATAAACATATGAACAAATTAGGAAAAGTATTATGATTACATATAACCACTTTAATAATTCAATGAACAATAATAAATTTATCTCTCAATTATTAAATCCATTAACAGTCCGGTATATGTTTTTGTTAGTTGCAATGCATAGCATTCCTGTCATATTGGAGTAATACTAAGTGAAATTTAAGAAAATTATTTTAAGTAAAAGGCAGTCAAATGATACTAAATTTTGGTAACATACTTGGGTCAGACAATCTGTCAAATCTGCCTCTCATGGATTAACAGCTTCACGGCTTGTTGATGCTTCTTGTTCATTTCCTGAATTCAATGATTATGGTTAGGAATAGGCATAATAGATAGATTGAAGGAATTTCTCAATGAAGAAATATTTACTTTTTGCTCTAACTCTTTTCTCCTAATATCCCATCAACCTAGATGTACATATTCCCTCTGGCCTCATTTTTGCTGGGTCGTTCATATTGCATTTTGTATTTGACGCTTTTTTATTCTTTGTTTTTCTCTTTACTTGGGGTGTTCTCCCAGCAACAACATCATCAAGATCTACAAATAATTTTTTGAATGTTCCCCACAAACACTCCTCGACTAGATCATTTCCTTGTGCTTTATTAATGAGTTGATATGCAAATTTTTGAGAGCATGACTGAAGTAGAAGGCCACTTGAAGAACCATTAATCATTTCAGAGTCCTTTAGATCTCTGCATCCAAACTGTTATAGATGTCCCTTTTATCATGCATGGACCACCACAATAAGAAATTCTTGTCAGGAATCAACTTTATCTTTAGCCACATTAAGAACAAATAGAGCCTGAGAACACAAGTCATTTCAAATTTCTTGCAAATGCATGCAACCTCAGAATTAAATTTGTCAACTAACACAGTCTAGGGATTCCTTGTCCCCTCATCATCCAAACTCATTACATAATATTTAGAATCATTCTCTAAGGATAATTCAGTGGTAAGCCCACATAAGCCATTCAATAGCTCTTGCTCAAATATTGAGTAAAGCTTCCTTGTATAAAATGTGGCAGCTTGCCTCAATATTAGATTGATTTTAACCATGGGTGACTCAATCCACGAACAACGTAGTAATTTATGCTCTAAAAATATGTTATAGTCAATACTTTGACCCAAATAATAATAGCGGCTAGTGTATATAAATATAATTTTATGGAAAATATTTTACACACTAGAGGTACTACGCAAGTATACATATCGTTTCAAGTAATATAGGGATTTAAATAAAGACCCTAGTATCGATCCCACGAGGAGGTTTATAGATTTTTAAATATTTAAATTTTATTTTTATGTATTTCTTTTAAAGTTTTTAAATTTAATATTTAATTTACTAAAAGCAGAATTAAAGCAGTACTAAAATAAAGAGTGATGTAAATAATAATAAGCAAAACAACTTTTTTCTTTTCAATTAATCCAAGACTTTTTAGATAATATAATATTCATGGAGAATATAAATTTATGGTATTGTGCCAAATAGAAGCAGTCCTATTCTTTACCTTCGCTCGATAGTATAAAGAACATTGGCTAATCTATATATCAGGTCTGGATGTATTGTTAGTACAATGGGTTAATCTAGGCTCACACTACTAGATGTCCAAGGGTGGCTATGGTCGGCCCTACTAGTGTTCTGTTCCCTCTCTATAAACCAAATTATAAGAATTTAGTCTATCACTCTAAAAACTTCTCAATTCTACACCCATTGAATAATATTTTCCTATTTATTTGCACTTAACCTTGTATACCCCGCACAAGGCCTTCGACTACCCAAGGATTCATGTGATATCTACTAGTTAAGAGTTCATCTCCTTCTAGGTCTCAAAACTCTTCAACAGATTTTAACAATTTAAATGGCCAATTTAAATAATAAATTAAGATCCGGTATTAATATCATCACAATATTTAAAACATATTTTAGTTTCTAATTCTCCTACAAATTTTAGATTATCATATTTATCTTTTCATAATTGAAAGGAGAAAGTAAAGTAACCACTCAGAACACATTGAATCTAAATAACAAAACATAAAAATAAAACTTTGAATAAAATTACAAATACTTATCTCAAGTGTTTCTCCAACTGAAACTCTGATTCCTACTGACTCCAAAGCAAAATAGACTTCAAAAGCACCAACTCTTCCAAACTCTCAATACAAACTCTAAATAAAATAAACTCTCTAATTTATGAAGGAAAGTAAACTAAAAGTATGGCCCTCAAAATTATCTCTCTAATTTTTGGATTTCTTATTGGGCTACCTGTGGTGGGCGTTTTTCTCTGTAGGAATAGCCTCCTATTTATAGGCTTCAAGGGTTGCCTAAGAAACTTCTTCAAAATGTGTCCAAGTTCAATGAATCTTATAGAAAGTGTGTCCGGCGCCTAAGTGCCGGCATCTGGCGCCTAGGCGCCGGACTTCGCGTCCAGTTCTTCGCACCTCTTCACTTTGGATCGCACCTCTTCGCGATCCAAAATGTTTCCAAGCATTTAAATACAATGTATCACATGTCCTATAATCCAGGAATAATTTTCAATCTTCTAGATGGTCCAATAACCGCTCTAACCGTTAAAATAACCATCCAAAGTAGTTACAAAAATGGTCACAGATTTGGTATCGATCTGGCACTTAGGAGCTGGATTCTGGCGCCAGGCTCATTATTTTGGCAATTTTGCATTTTGGCTCCATTTTTGCTCCTTTTTTCTCCTTTTTCATTCTTTTTTCATCTTTTTTTCCTTTTTGAACGTTTTTGCATCACCTACATCCAAAGACATAAAATACCTTTCATTAAAGCATAATATCCTTAAAAATTTGATAAAAATCAAGGTATAAAAACATGCATTTCTTTATGGATCAATATCCCCCAAACTTAAACATTACTTGTCCTCAAGTAACCCTTTTTACTATATAAAATGTATAACATTTGAAATAAAGGTAAATATTTAAGATTCCTTGTAATTTTTGATTTTGTAAAGGCTTTAGTAAATCATTAACCAAATTTCACTAACTAAGTTTAATTTTAAGAATTTAAAGAATATTTAACTACCAAATTGTATGACTTCAAAAATTTTTCATTCATTTCGAAAATAATTGTAGTTTATTATATTAAGATCACATAAATTATTTACAAGAAAAAGGATTTTCATGAAAATCGTTTCTTATAAAGATACATGCATAAAAATTAAGTAAAATATGTAATTAGTTTTCTTTTTATAAGATAATTCAAGTGAAGCCAATTTTTGATTAGGCATCTCCTCAAGCTTCTCCTCACTTCTTCTCTCTTTTTTTTTCACAGTGAGGATTACTGTATCTGGATAGCCTGTTAATGGTTTTGAACTTCACTATCCTTAACTTATATTTTCAAACTTATACATTTTCACTTAATTACTATAACATGAATAGTTTTCAAAAAGACTTTCAATATTTTTCTTTTTCAAGTTATAATTCTTGATTTCATAATACTTCTAAAATTCAATTATCTCTATCATGAATAGAAAAAATTCTTAATCTTACTCTTCATTATGTTGAACAATTTTACTCTTAAAATCAATCAAAGTTATTAAAATTTTTGGTTAAGTTTACTAAATTATTTATAATTTCAAAAATTTAAGTAATCTTAAATAGATTTTTCATTCCTTATGTTATGTTAAATTTTTTTTTTAGAAAATATTAGCACTTTAAGGACAAATAAAATTTAAATTTGCATGTATTTTCCCTTCCCCCAAACTTAAGTTTTGATATATCATGAAAAATTTTAAAGTATGAGAGAAAGAAAGGCATAATTTTAAAAAGGAATTTTTTTATAAGCATGTAAAAACAGTCTACAAAGAAAAATTTACTTCTACACATGATTTTTATGAATATTACTGAAATAATGAAGCATATATAAACGTAAGCAGGCTCAATTTTTATATCATTAGCAAAATTAAACGACTATACTAATCACAATAACAGAAACAAAATAACATCAATAACTATATAATAATAATAAACAGTAGGCTGAAAGCAGAAATAAACATTTATCATAGAAAATGAAAAAAATGCATCCATATTTCAGTCTTAAACACATATCAAACTAGATACTCTAAAAACAGTCTCAACTTTAAAAATATCCACACAAAGTTACTTAAACAAATCGACACTAACTAACAACAAACTAATCAATATTAACAAACAAGAAATAAACTAAAAACAGAATCAACTAATCTCCAGAGGTAAATCAAGCTACTAATCACTATCTGTAGCCTCATCATCGTCATCACCAAAAGAAAATTCCACATCCTTTGGATCAACATATGGTGAAAATCTAGGACAGGTAGGGAACTGAACATCATGCTCAACCTTCAAGAATCTAACTAAAGATTCCAAATACTCAGCATCATAATCACTTTTCCTTTGGGTATTTTTAGATAGATGATCAATCTTCTTGTCTATAGTATCTACTCTACAGTGAGTTAGAAGTAACTCATTTTGCTGCTCCAGAAATTGATCATGCATTGATTCCCAGAAACTAGATGGTGGCTTAGCAGTAGAAGTAGAAGGTCTAGAAGTAGAAGCTCTACCTGAAGTAGGTACAAAAGTAGAAGGAGAAGTAGATCTCTTTCCGCGAAGACGATCATAAATACTAACACTGTCCTGCCCAATAGGCTTTGTAGTCTTCAGCTTCTCCTCTGAAATATCAGCAATAACTCCATTGCTCACACATAAAAAATATATCAAGGATGGGAATCCTAATCCCACGAAGTCGTTGGATCTTGCAATAGACTCCATAGAATCATGATAATGCCGCCAACATCTATCGGCTTCCTCTCCCGAATGCGATGACTTCGAATAGCTCTATCTCTGGTAACTTCACTCAGGTGGTTGGAAGGAAGTAGTCTAGCATAAATAAAATAGTGCCAGGCCTTTGAAATACCATTCAGCTTAGAAGATTTAAAGTTTACCCGTTTGTCGTTCCAAATCTTCCAAGCTTCAGTGACATTAGTCAGATATGTAATTATCATCTCCAAATCTCCTTCAAATGGAGATAGACTAGAATAGTAGCACTCGACAGTAGGTGGTAGGCTGTAGAAAATATTGTTCCGTTCTGGAGTGAATCCCACTCCGACACCTCTAACGAAGACTTCGTTGTCTTCTGCATCCATAAAGTTGGCATAAAACTATCGTACAACAGGAATAATAGCAACGACGGTGAAATAACAGAGTCGCTGCCAGTTGTGTTCAATGATCATGTTCACGATCATCTCTCTAGGATTATAAAAACTGCGCTTCGAGATAAATTTCCTTGATGACGCAAATTCATGATAATAAAAGTGCGCTACCGCAGTAGCGAACTTGCTGCTGTCGAAATTTTCTCGTGCTTTTCCACGCTTAGATTTAGGTGTCATCTAAACGTGAAAGAAAACATAAATAAATAAAGGAATCAAAGATTTAAACTCTTTTATGCTTGAGAAACTTAAAATGAGTTAAGAAAATCCATGGAGAATTTCTAAAAATCAAAATTTTTCTCCAAAATTTTTGTTTTTAGCAAAAATAGGAAAATCCATGGTAGAAATAAAAAAATAAATGGATTAGAAGATAGATATGACCTTAAGATGAAGAAATCGAGTGATTTCGAGCTCTAATACTTGACATTTTGACCTCAAGATGGATCTAAGGGGTGTATTTTCGCTAAAATGAGGAAGGGGATGAAGCTTAGGCGTCGTCCATAGCTTTTGGGGGTTTAAATCCTGATTTTTGGGTAGCAGGCCGAACCGGCGCTTAGGCACCGAATTCTGGCACCTAGGCGCTAGACTCGCCTTACACAAAAAAAAAACTTTTTTTTAAATTAATTTTCCACCAAAACTCACAAATTTAACTTCTAATTACTCACATAAGTAATTAGAAAATTAAATGCAAGTCTAAGTCAAACTCTTCTAATTCCATTCATAATCTTCAATTTCGGGCTAAATACAATACAGATGAGTACAATAATAAGATTCAAGTATTACTAATAATCAAACAAAACAATTTCAAAGCAAATACAACACACATTGAACAATAAAACAAACACACAAACAACACAATTGATTTACCAAATCAATACAACGACACACTAAATAAAGTCTCGATCTAACCACATTTACTATCTAATCTTCAAATTAGAAATTTCCATTTTCATCGCAATGAAGATTACTTGTCCTACTTGGGAAGAACACTAACGCACTTGGAAAATTCGTAGCCGTTTTCTCATCGATCCATTTGTTCTTCGCATACATCTCCACTTGAGCATCTTGATAGGCCGCTATATGATCGAATTGAAGCTTTGCCTGCCATTCCAGATGCTCGACATCTCATGGAGGCAATCTCCAATGCTTTTGAATTTGTTTCAAACTTATCTAGACGACTCGAAAACTTCTCCAAACTAACAGTAATGAAACCATTGAAGTAGGGTTGAGGATCCTTAGAATACTTATCTCTAGCCTCTTCTCCATGATTTCTTCTCTCCATTTCTTCAAAATCTTTTCATATCTACTCAAGTATGAAGTGTAAAGGTCATAACTATGGTTTCTTAGGGATTGGGGACGAAGATGGGGTAGTTTATAGGAGAAAATCGTGTGAAAAACTGAAAATTTTCAGTTTTTACACGACCCAGTAACTGTGGCGCTTAGGCGCCAAATCGAGCACCTAGGCGCTGGACCCATCGACACATAGTTTACTCTGGCGCTTAGGCGCCGGATTTTGGTGCCTAGGCACCGGAACTATGTTCGACTCCGTTTCGCCTGACGTCAAGTTTCAAAGTTTCGATCTCAAAAATAGGTAAATTAGAATGTTAAGATCAATATAAACTCAGTAATTAAAACAATGAAGGTTAAGTTGATCTCCTTTTTTACTCACATACAAAATGGAGTGATCCAAAGTCTAAACTTTATATACTTTAAGATAATCTATAGCTTAAGTCAATAAAGACTTGTTAGCATCCAATTTTCTAAAGTTATATAAAATTAGTCAAGACCGAGGTATAACCTTACATTAAAAATGGAAAAACACACAAAAATAACTATGGGTTGCCTCCCACAAAGCGCTTGGTTTAACGTCGTCAGCCCGACCTAATTAAGTCTTTAATCAGGTAGACTCGTAAGCCTCTTTATAAATCATTTTTATTTCTCCCAAATAAGGCTTCAGTCTTAATCTGTTAACTTTAAATATTTTTCCCGTTTTGTGGTCTTTAATGTCCACAGCTCCATAATGGTATACTTTCTCAATTATATATGGTCCCATCCATTTAAATCTTAATTTTCCAGGAAAATGTCTTAAACGAGTATTAAATAATAATACTTCTTGTCCAGGCTCGAATATTTTTCCTGAAATCTTTTTATCATGTAATATCTTCATTTTCTCTTTATAAATCTTTGTATTTTCATATGACTCATTTCTTATTTCATCCATCTCATTTAATTGTAATAATCATTTTTCTCCCGCAGTATTCAAATCAAAATTAAACTCCTTTATCGCCCAATAAGCTTTATGTTCAAGTTCAACAGGTAAGTGACAATGTTTACCATAAACTAATCGGTAAGGCGACATTCCGATTGGTGTCTTATAAGCTGTTCTATAAGCCCATAATGCAGAATCAAGTCTATCAACCCAATCAGCTCTTTTAGAATTAACAGTCTTCTCTAAAATTCTTTTAATTTCTCTGTTTGATACTTCAGCCATTCCACTTTTTTGTGGGTGATAAGTAGTTGCAATTCTATGTTTGATTCCAAATTTTTCTAGTAATGATTGAATTCTTATGTTTCTGAAATGACTTCCACCATCTGTGATAATTACTTTAGGCATTCCAAATCTAGAAAAAATCATTTTCTTTAAAAATTTCGAAACACTTTTGGAATCACTGTTAGGTAAAGCTACAGCTTCAATCCACTTTGAAACATAATCAACTACTAATAAAATATAAATCTTTCCAAATGATTGTATAAATGGTCCCATAAAGTCTAAACCCCATATATCAAAAATTTCAACTTCCAATATATAATTTAAAGCATTTCATCTTTCCTAGATATATTTCCCATCCTTTGACATCGATCACATGTTTTAACATAATGTCTCACATCTTTGAACAAGGTAGGCCAATAAAATCCATAATTTAAAATTTTAAATGCAGTTTTATCTACTCCGAAGTGTCCTCCAAATTCAGAATCATGACATTTTTGAATAATAGCAAAAATTCTTCGTAAGGTACACATCATCGAATTACAGAATCTCTTCCCAATTTAAATAAATGAGGATCTTCCCAAATATAAGATTTAGCATCATTTTTAAATTTCTTAATATATTTTTTATTCAATCCATAAGGTAGAATAGAGCTAACTAAATAGTTAACTATATCCGCATACCAAGGTGTTTTGAATCGTTGAATAGCATATAACTGTTCATCAGGAAATTTCTCATTTATATTTTCTTCAATAAAAATATCATTCTTAATTCTAGATAAATGATCAGTAATTTGGTTGTCAGTTCCTTTTCTATCCACTATTTAAAAATCAAATTCTTGTAGAAGTAAAACCCATCTTATCAGTCTAGGTTTAGCATCTTTTTTTGACATTAAATATTTAACAGCGGAATGATCAGTATGAACTATGCATTTGGTACTAAGAAGATAAGGTCTAAATTTATCGAAGGCATAGACTATAGCTAAAAGCTCTTTTTCAGTAGTAGTGTAATTTCTTTGAGTTTCAGTAAGAGTTTTACTAGCATAATATATAAATTTGAAAATTTTCTCATATTTTTGTCCCAACACAGCTCCAATTACAAAATCACTTGCATCACACATTATTTCAAAAGGTTTATTCCAATTAGGTGCAATAATTATAGGTGCAGTTTTTAATTTTTCTTTTAAAATTTTGAAAGCATTAACACAATCTTCATTAAATTCAAATTTAGCTTCTTTTTCTAATAAATGACTAAGAGGTTTAGCAATTTTAAAAAAATCCTTTATATATCTTGTGTAAAATCCAGCATGTCCTAGAAAACTTCTCACATCAGTAACAGTAGTCGGTGGTTGCAGTTCAACAATAATTTTCACTTTTGCTTGATCAACTTCCATCCCTTTTTGTAAAATTTCCTGACCAAGTACAATGCCATCTATGACCATAAATTGACATTTTTCCCAGTTAAGAACTAAGTTTGTTTTTTCACATCTTTTTAGAACTTTGGATATATTTTCCAAACAAGATTCAAAAGAAGTTCCAAAAACTAAAAAATCTTCCATAAATATTTCAATTCCTTTGTCAATCAAATAACAAAATATTGACATCATACATCTTTGAAAAGTTGCAGGTGCATTACATAAACCGAAAGACATTCTTCTAAATGCAAATGTTCCATAAGGACTTGTAAATGTTGTTTTCTCTTGGTCCTCAGGAGCGACAGGTAATTGATGATAACCAGAATATCCATCCAAAAAATAGAAATATGTGTGTCCAGCTAATTTATCAAGATTTGATCCAAGAAAGGTAAAGGAAAATGATCCTTTCTAGTGGCGTTATTTAATTTTTGATAATCAATGCAAATTTCCCATCCAGTAACTTGTCTTATAGGAATTAGTTCATTTTTATCAATGACAATGATGCGTTACTCCTCCTTTCTTCAGAACACAATGAATAAGACTCACCCATTGACTATCCGAAATAGGATAAATAATTCCAGCATCTAACCATTTTAAAATTTCTTTTTTAACAACCTCTTTCATAATAGGATTTAATCTTCTTTGAGGTTCAATAATAGGTTTAAAATCTTCTTCAATTAAAATCCTATGCATACAAATGGAAGGGATTATTCCTCTTATATCAGCAATAGTCCAACCAAAAGCTTTCTTATAATTTATTAACACTCATATTAATTTTTCTTCTTGATCTAAGCATAGTTTAGAAGAAATAATAACAGGTAAAGTTAATGAATTTCTAAGAAAAACATACTTTAAATGTGCAGGTAACATTTTTTATTCCAGTTCAGGGGCTTTTTTAATTGAGGGAGAAAGTATATCATTTTGAGTTATATCTAAAATTTTCCAGTTATCTTTAATATAATAAGTTTCTTTAAATAATTCTTCTTCTTTTAGTTCTTCATTTTCGTCAGTTAATAAATTAATTTTTTCTTCAGAAATGACTTTACATTTTTCTTGATAATGTTTTTCAATTATATAATCAATAATATCCATTCGATAACATTTTTCTTTATCAGGATACTTCATTGATTTAAGGACATTGAATTTAATCTCTTGATCATCAATTCTCATAGTTAATTCTCCTTTTTGCACATCAATCATAGCCCGTCCGGTAGCTAGAAAACGTCTCCCTAAAATAATAGGTATTTCTTTATCTTCTTCCATATGAAGCACAATGAAATCCACAGGGAAAATAAATTTATCCACTTTAACAAGAACATCCTCTATAACTCCTTTAGGGTAAGTGATAAATCTATCAGCTAACTGAAGGGTTACAGTGGTGGGAGTAATCTCTCCTAAATTCATCCTTCAAAAAATAGAAAATGGCATGAGACTAATACTTGCTCCTAAATCACATAAAGCTTTTCCACAAAATTTTTCTCCAATAGCACAAGGTATAGTGAAACTTCCAGGATCTTTAAGTTTCTGAGGTAATTTCTTTTGAATTATTGCACTACATTTTTCACTTAATGCATCAATTTCAAAAGCTTTAAATTTTCATTTCTTACTTAGAATATCCTTCATAAATTTTGCATAAGTTGGCATCTGCTCCAAAGCTTCAGTAAAAGGTATGTTAATGGTAAGTTTCTTAAAAATTTCAAAGAACTTAGAAAATTGATGATCAAGCTTCTGCTTTTTAATCTTTGAGGAAAATGTGGTGGTGGTTTTTCAACCTCCACATTAATAGGAATAACAATCTGATCTTTACTAGGAGAAGGAGTTTCTTTAGGTTTTTAAATCTCTTCAACCTCAATCTCATTTTCAATTTCATTCTGAATTCTTTCTTTTAATTCCTTTCCACTTCTAAGTTGTACAGCTTTAACATGTTCATGTTCTTTTCCAGTTTCTTTTGGATTGATTTCAACATTACTAGGAAGTGTTCCTGGAGGTCTGTAATTAATTAAATTAGCGATTTGTCCCATTTGATTCTCAATATTATGAATAGCAGTGTTTTGATTTTGTAATTGATTACTCAGTTGTAAAATTAATTCTTCTATAGATAACTTCTTTTGTTGATTATTAAATCCAGGAGGTTTATAGTTTGAATTTACTTGATTGTTCCAAATTCCAGTTGAATGAGATTGATTATTACCCCATTGTTGTTGTGAATTATTCCAGTTAAAATTAGGGTGATTTTTCCATCCAGGATTATAATAATTTGAATAAGGATTATTTTACTAGCAATAGCTTGTAAAGTTTCAATAGTTTGAGAATCTTCCATATTAGCAGAATTGTTAGTGATACATTGATAACAAAATTATCTAATTTCTTAGATATTTCAGCTACTTGTGAAGCTAAGATAGAAAAGGCTTCGTTATCATGAATACTTGCCATTCTTTTAGGATTAATCCCTTCAGAAGGCCATTGAAAATATAAGGTAGAGAATGTTTGAAAGTTTCAAATTTAGAAAAAGAATCATAGTATTCATGATAATGAAGCCTTCTGAAAGGAATATTGAACTAAATTCCTAAGATAACAAAACCTTCGATATTAAGAATCATAGTAAAAATAAATTTCAGAACTATTCAATAATGTCAACTATTCTTCATATTTTTTACATTAGTGAATCCCAATCCTTTCTTTCTCAACTAAATTCCTAAGATTCTTAATATCTCAAAATATAGTTTTCCTTACTTTAAATAGTTGACTATAGTCCTATCCTTTTATACTAAATATCTTAATCTACAAAATTAATTTTCATTATCAAAAATATTTCTTTAAATCTTTTATAATATTTAGATGGAATCTAAACATAGTATTTAGAATTAAATTTTATCACAAAAATCATGATAATAATTAAGATTTTTCTTCCCTCCCCCAAACTTAAAATTTTCTATAAATAGAAATAGTACATGGGTGTAAAGAAAAATTCTAAATATAAAATTCATACCTTTGCACTTTAAGCATTTTTGTCTTTTTGAAATTTGCAGGTTCTTCTCAAAATCTCTATTTTCAATTGACCTGTAATATTAAACTCGTTTCTACACATATACAGCTTAGAAATTTTTGCTGGGGTAATAAAATTTTAAAACAAGTATATAAAACTATACATTAAACAAAAACAACTAACTATAGTACACAGGACATGTGCATTTCACAATATAGAACAAACAATTTACTAATTTAAACTAAATAGTTCATAATTACACTTACTATTACAGATATCACAAGAATCTAGAAATTAAAATGTAAATTACCACACTAAACACATATCACAGAAAATAAAGCATAGTCCATAATACAATCCATAAAAATAAAAGTTCAACAACTTAAATAAAAAACAATCATAAACACAAACAATACATCACTTCCAAGCATTAAAATCCCACACAATGTCTTCATCACCCTGGTCAGCAGGAGGATTGGGCTGATACTGAGTATATCTAGGACACTCTGGAAAAGTCACATCTGACTCCCCTCGGTAGTATCTAGCCTGAGCATCGTAATAAGCCATCTTAAAATCTGAATGCCTCTGAAGATGCTCACTATCATGATCATGTCTTCGCTCTAATCCTTAAATCCTGTGATCAATCCTTTCTAATCTTTCATCTAATTTCTCAAAACTTTTCCTCTACAGGGTCATGGAATTCATCAGATCATACAAGGTAAAGGAACTGGAGGAAGGAGGGTCATAGCTAGTAGAAGGAATATCTCTACTAGTATATGATTCTTTACTCCTACTTCCTGATCTTCATTCCTCATGGGATGTATAAGTCTTTATATTTCCTTTAGTAATGGGTCTCATAGGATAAACCCATTCCTCATCATCTCTTGCTTCAACACCAGAAATTTGACAAAGTGCATAAATGAGGCAAGGATGCCCTAAATATCCACTTGTCTCATTCTTCGTAGTAGCCAAAATATTCTTATAGATTATCTTCCCCACATTAATTTTTCTATTATTCTAAATACATAAATTCAGAACAACTCTCTCTCTAGAGACTTCACTATGATGATATGTAGGTAGCTGAGTTGAACAGATGAAATAATGTCATGCCTTAGCATTAGCATTCATCATGGACAGTGGAAAGTTAATCCGTTCACGATTTTTAATTTTACAAACTCCTTTCCCATCAGTGAGAAAGTCAATAACATCATTCAACGGACCTTCCATTATTCTAAAAGTTTCAAACTTGCTAGTATAATTATCTTGAAGCTCGTAAAAAGAGTTAATTCTATTAGCTCTAAATTCGACAGAAAATCCCCTTACTTAGACAGGTCGTCCTCAATTTGAGTCAGATTCGAGTAAAATTCTCTAACAACTTCAACAACATCCTTGTTTGTTGTATCATAGAAATTCTCCCATCCTCTCTCTTTGATAATTCGTTCCACCTCTCCTCCAGGATTCTTGAAAACTTTATCTTGAATACACTTCTTACTTTGAAAGAGTGAAGTGTACCTTGATTGGGCTTTCGCATTAATGAATCGAATTTCGTCGAATTCAAGTCTTCTCTTTTATCTTGGAGCCATCGTTTCGATCTATCAAATCATAAAAAATTCCAACTAATCTCTAAAATAATAACACAATAGCTTCTAAATGGGGTTTAAAACAATCTAAATCAACTTCCATGAATTCCTTCCAAGTCTTTTTTTTTCACATTTTTAAATTTCTCAAAATTTCTCAATGTGGAAGAAATTCATGGTGAAAATAAAAAGTTTTTACATAGGAGTGAAGCTCTTACCATGGGAAGATGAAGTTCAGTGTTAGAATTTGTTGAAATCGCTCGAAATCCAAGATCCTTAAGCCTTAGGTCGGGTTTTCAAGTAAAAAGGGGAAGAAGATGATGAATAGTGGCATTTGACTGGTCAAAATCATGGTAAATAGGTATTTTTCGCGACTGCGCCGTTGGCGAGCTCGTTTGTTCCGTCAACAGGCTCTATGGAGTTAATATCCTATTTTTTTCAGGAAAATCGCGCCTTCGGCGAGATTCTCTAAAATTGAACATTTTATGATTTTGCTTAATTTTAAGCCTCATCGTCATCTGCTCGATCCTTTTTATTATATATTTTAATTAATTTAGTGATGTATTAACACAAATATATACATAACAAACTTCACTTTTATATATTGAATCCATGTTTTTGCAACACACAATACATAACACACATAAGTATGTATTCTTTCAACTTAAATCCATCTATCAACGTTGCAATCCAAGCCACAACACTCAAAACCCTGAAAACAAACATTTCAAACTTAATTTCATCTATACTGAGATTAAAAGCAAGCTAATCAAACACACAAACATACAAACATTGTTTAAATCAAACACAATATACTGAAATAAACTAATTAAGTCCACTACTTTTCTGAACTAATACTGGTCTCTCCTTTGATATCTCCCATCGTTTGAACATGGACAAACAAGTTGTAAAAAGGTCGGAATTGGAATTCTTCAATGGAATATTCATCGATCAATCCCATGCTTTTCATCAATCACAGCAAACTTGCTTCAAATTTCCCAGTATGGTCAAAATGCTCTTTCATTCTCCAATCGATGTGATCAAAGAAATCAAACATATTGTTAACTGTACTCGTTAGGTTCTGCACCTGATTCTCTAGACTTTTGATTCTATGCATGAGTATTGGTGTCTTGGCTGCTACTAAAGGTTAAACTGGAACAGAATTATGCGAAGCTTGATCTATGATCAAACCTACATCACTCTCTCCATCATTGGCTAGGAACATACTGAGTTGGGCCTAATGGTTTCCAGGGTAGTAATATCTTCTCCCAAACCTCGTACAAAACTTGAAACAAACTGCAAATTGATAAAATTATGGAAGGATGTCCAAGCCCTTGGGATGATCTTGAATGATCAGGCCATAAACAAATTTCACAATAATCGATCCAATATCAACGAGCCATCCCATCTGAATGCAGTAGCTTAATATCGTACTTTCATTCACAACCTTGCCAATTTTCATCGTCGGCAACAATTTCACAGAGATGAAAAATGCCAGTGTTTCAAAACAGGATTTAAGAGAGTAGCAGAGAAACTAACATACCCATTCTCTCTAACTTCCCATTCATCAGTTTTGTCTGTCAAATATTGATATATCTCGTTCATCTTTTCTTTCATCGGTACGAACTTTGAAAAGTAACAGAGTGGAACATTCTCGAGCATATATAACTCATTAATTCTCCTGTAATTAAATGTAATTCACCTACCTCGCACATAAATGCTTCCTTGGTTGATTCCATGTAAATTTACGTAGAATGCTTTAACCACTGGAACGACTACTGCGACAGTAGTGTAGCAGAACACTTCCCATCTTCTTCGCACGATCATTTCTTCGATTGGTGACAAAGAATTACTTTGTCCTCTATTGACAAATCCTCTTTCTTTAATCAATCTTTTCTTCGAGATTACCTTGTTGAAAAATCACTGCGCCTCCGCACTGACGAACTTTCTCCTATTGTATACTTGAAATCTTGGGTTGTCAATCAAATTTGAAGCCATTTGAGAAGAATTGAAGAGAGTATCCATTTGTTTTTGGGAGTTTTGAGTGTTTAGGAACAGTCAATAGGAATTTATAAAGGAAGAATTCGCTAAAAACAACCAAAAATCATCTTTTTGAACACGAAAAACTACTCACTCATCGATCCCTCTGTCGGCGGCCTCTAACGTACCGTCGGTGAGCCTTATACAATTAAATACCAGAGCTCTCAGGAAAACCCACCGTCGGTAGCCCCGAGCGAGCCATCGGCGCCCTAGGCAAAAATTTGCATAAAAATGCCGTGGTCTAATACGTTCCAAATTTTCTCTATGGATTAAAACTCCATGATATTCAAAGGGTACATATAAGTACTAGGACTTAATATTACTATAAATGAACTATAATTTCAAACAAACACACAAATATTAAAGATAAATATGGGTTGCCTCCCATAAAGCGCTTGGTTTAACGTCGTCAGCCCGACCTATTCAGGTGTTATTCAGGTTGACTAAGCATTAAAACCTATTTAAAATTTAGTCTTTTACCCACAAAATATGGTTTTAATCTATGTCCATTTACTTTAAATCTATTCCCAGTCTTTTGATCTTAAATTTCAATAGCTCCATAAGTATAAACTTGAGTTATAGTAAAGGGTCCTAACCAACGAGACTTCAATTTCCCAAGAAATAATTTTAGCCTTGTATTGTAAAGCAAAACTTGTCCTGGTTCGAAGTTCTTTCGGTTAATCTTCCGATCATGTCTTAACTTTGGTTTTTCCTTATAAATTCTATTGTTATTGTAAGATTCATTTCTTAATTCTTCTAATTCATTTAATTGCAGCTTTCTCTTCTAAACCAGCATTTTTAAAATTATAATTGAATTCTTTAATCACCTAAAATGCTTTAAGCTCCAATTCTACTGATAAGTGACAAGTTTTTCCATATAAGAGCCTGTAAGGAGTCATTCCAATAGGAGTTTTATAAGCAGTCCTGTATGCCCATAATGCAGTATCTAGTCTTGCAGATGATACACTAAAAATATATAGTATTTTTATGCACATTTTTATACCTATTTTTAATGATATTGCACTTTAATGGAAGGTATTTTGTGTTTTTTCTTGCAGGTATGATGAAAATGGATGGTCATGATGAAAGGAGCAAAATTAGATCAAATTTGGAGCAAAAAAATGAAAAATCAAAATTTTGGCACTGGCGGCTAAGCGCCGCTGGGCTGGCACTTAGCCGCCACAGTTAAAAATAAAAATTCAAATGAATTTGACGCAAATTTCAAAGGGGATGGGATGCAACTCTTGGTGTAACTATCATAACTTCCTTTGGGCAGCAAATTTGAATGAATGGGTGCATTCCTTGGTAGATACATTGAATCTAGACACATTTTGAAGAGACACCAAGGCACCTTTTGGTTTACTATTTAAAGAGAGTCTTAGGAAAGATTAGGAGACTCTTTCTTTGCATTTTGAAGGGTTCATTCTTTATTTCTTTTTTTCTTCCACTGCATTTTAAGAGTTTTTATTTTAGAGTAGGAGTAGAGAGTAGAAAGGAGAAAAAGGTCGGAGTGAAGTCTTCTTCTCCCCAGTTCTTTTCTTTCTTTTAGTTTAGTTTTTATTGAAGTCTGAAGTATGTATTCCGAGTCATCAAAGTTGGGAGACTTGCTTTGAGGAGCAGTTTATCGAAGATTTAAAGTTTCAGAGAAGCTTCCTTAGTCTTGAGGAGAGGATTTTCAAATAAGTGTTTACTTTTAATCTTTATATTAATACTTGCTTTAGTTTGTTATTTTTCTTATTTTTTTTAATTTCAAATCAATGTGTTTTTGTATTTTTTCAATGCATTCTGAGTAGTTTACTTTATCTTTTTCTTTCTTAAATGGAGAAGTAATTAATTTACAAAGAATTGTTGTGGAAGGTATAAGTGTTTAAAAGTTAGAAGAAGTTGAGAAGATTGATTCTAAAAACTTTGTTTACTTCTTAATTTGGCCTGTTAAGTTATAGAAATTCTTGAGATTATGTAAGATCCAATGCAGTATTGTCTCATAAAAGTTAGTAAGAATCACATGCAATTATATGGGTGAGAATTGTAGTCCATATAATTGAATGTAATATTAGAAGATATTTTTATAAAAGGGAGTAAAATTAGAGGATTTTAGAGTGACAGACTAAAACCCCCTAATTTGGTTTGAAGTTTTGAGTTTTTTTATGAGAAGTTAGCCCCCAGGTGGTGGGAATCGAGGGAACTCTAGAGTGAGAGACCGGTATCTTCCCTGCCTAACCATGTTCAAAATAATAAAAATTTCAAATTAACCTATGTTCTTTATAGAACCAAGTCAGGGTAAAAAACACATTTGCTTCTATCTGTTACAACAAATTTGAATACTTCCACAACAATACTTTAAGAATTATTACTACTTCATAAAAGAAAAGAAAAAGATATTCTAGTTAATAGTATTTTACATCGAGTGTTATTAGTTATTATAATTTTAATTTCTTGCTTAACATTTTATTAAGAAAATTTTAAGACAAATCAAGTTTCAAAACTTTTCAAAATTAAAACATACTTTCAAAAGCCATACAAAAAAGTTAAAAGATAATTTTCTGATTTCTTTAAAAATTTTCATATTTTCCCTGTGGGTTCGATATCTCAAGACTTAATCAAAAAGTCCTATATTACTTGATAAAAGATACATATACTTGCGTAGTATCCTATATTATAAAATCATAATTTTCACATCTAAATCATCAACGCATATATTCCTAGTGGCCCAAGTTTTTGGCGCTGTTTGTCAGGAATCAAGTTTTTAGCATTGTTACATTTACAGGACAGTATCAAGTTTTTGACGCCGTTACATTTATCGAGGATCAAGTTTTTGGCAGTAGTTGCCAGGAAAAATTAATTAAATTGCATTTTAAAGAGAATTAAAAATTTTTAATTTTTTTACTTTTCTTTGTTTTTGTTAGTGTGTAGTGTTTTGTTTTGTTTTATTGTTGTATGCGTAGTTCAGGTTCTGAAGGACTTTTGTCTTATGATTCTGAATTAGAAAGAACTATCAGAAAAATCAAAAAATAAAAAATACAGAAAAAGATAAAAATATTCAAGAAATGACAAATCATCAAGATCAAAATGTAGGCATACATCAAGAATTAAGACCTTTAGGAGATTATGTTAACCCTACAGTAGATGAAGTTTGTGTTAGTATTCAAAACCCTGCTATAGCTGCTAATTCGTTTGAGCTTGAACCTGCTATTATCCAAATGGTGTCTAATAATTAGTTTGGGGGAGCAATAACTAAAGATCCTAATTTGCATCTTGCTAATTTTCTAGAGTTGTATGCTACTTTTAAATATGATGGTGTTTCGAATGATGCTATTAGACTTAAACATTTTCCTTTCTCATTAAGGGATAAAGCTAAAATGTGGTTACATTCGTTAGCACCTAGATCAATAAGAACTTGGGGTGAACTGTCATAAAAATTCCTTAATAAATATTTTCCACCATTTAAGAGTGCTAAGTTGAGAAATGATATAACATCTTTTTGTTAGTTTAAAGGGGAGTCAATATATGAAGCATGGGAAAGATTTAAAGATCTACTTAGGAAATGTCCACATCATGCGATACCAGATTGGTTAATAATTCAAAATTTTTATAATGGATTAGTTGGATCTCTTAGATCAATCATCGATGCTGTCGCTGGTGGATTGACCTTGATCCGCGAACAACGCAGTAATTTATGCTTTTAAAAATATGTTATAGAAAATACTTCGACCCAAATAATAATAGCGGCTAGTGTATATAAATATAATTTTATGGAAAATATTTTACACACTAGAGGTACTACGCAAGTATATGTATTGTTTCAAGTAAAATAGGGCTTTAAATAAAGACCCCAGTATCGATCCCACGAGGAGGTTTATAGATTTTTAAATATTTTAATTTTATTTTTATGTATTTCTTTTAAAGTTATAAATTTAATATTTAATTTACTAAATGCAGAATTAAAGCAATAATAAAATAATGAGTGATGTAAATAATAATAAGCAAACAACTTTCTTCCTTTCAATTAATCCTAGACTTTTTAGATAATATAATATTCATGGAGAATATAAATTTATGGTATTGTGCCAAATGGAAGCATTCCTATTTTTTACCTTCGCTCGATAGTATAAAGAACATTGGCTAATCTATAGATCAGGTCTGGATGTATTGTTAGTAGAATGCGTTAATCTAAGCTCACACTACTAGATGTTTAAGGGTGGCTATGGTCGGCCCTACTAGTGATCCGTTCCCTCTCTATAAACCAAATTACAGGAATTTAGTCTCTCACTCTAAAAATTTATCAATTCTACGCCTATTGAATAATATTTTCCTATTTATTTATAGTTTACCTTGAATAACCCGCACAAGGCCTTCGACTACCCAATGATTCATGTGATATCTATTAGTAAGAATTCATCTCCTTCTAGGTCTCAAAATTCTTCAATAGATTTTAACAATTTAAATAGTAAATTAAGATCCGATATTAATATCATCACAATATTTAAACATATTTAATTTTTAATTCCCCAACGAATTTAATATTATCTTATTTATCTTTTCATAATTGAAAGGAGAAAGTAAAGTAACTACTCAGAACACATTGAATTAAAATAACAAAACATATAAACAAAAACTTTGAATCAAATTACAAATACTAATCTCAAGTGTTTCTCCTACTGAACCTCTGATTCCTTCTGACTCCAAAGAGAAATAGACTTCAAAAGCACCAACTCTTTCAAACTCTAAATACAAACTCTAAATAAAATAAACTCACTAATTTATGAAAGAAAGTAAACTACAATTGTGGCCCTTAAAATTATCTCTCTAATTCCTCTTTGATTGGAGCAGAGTAGGGCGGGCTTCTTATTGGGCGTTTTTCTCTGTAGAAATGGTCTCCTATTTATAGGCTTCAAGGGTTGCCTAAAGCATCTCTTCAAAATGTGTCCAAGTTCAATGAATCTTCTAGAAAGTGTGTCTGGCGCCTAAGCGCTGGCATCTGGTGCCTAGGCGCAGGACTCCACGTCTAGTTCTTTGCACCTCTTCACTTTGGATGGCACCTCTTTGCGATCCAAACCATTTCCAAGCGTCTAGATACAATGTATCACATGTCCTATAATCCAGGAATATCTGCCAATCTTCTAGATGGTCTAATAAGCGCTCTAACCATCAAAATAATAGCCCAAAGTAGTTACAAAAATCGTTACAGATTTTGTATTGAGTTGGCGCCTAGGCGCCAGACCTATTATTTTGGCAATTTTACATTTTGGCTCCATTTTTGATTCATTTTGCTCCTTTTTCATCCCTTTTCCTTTTTTTAACATTTTTACGTCACCTACATCCAAAAAGACAAAAATACCTTTCATTAAAGCATAATATCCTTAAAATTTTGATAAAAATCAAGGCATAAAAACAGGTATTTTTTTCATGGATCATGGATCATTAATGTCTAAACCATTTTCTGATGCTTATTATTTAATTGAAGAAATGGAAACTAATAATTTTTAATGGCCTTCTGAAAGGTTAAATCCTAAAAAGGTAGCCGGTGTTTATGAAAATGATGCTTTTACAATGTTAGCAAATCAAGTTGTTGTTGTTTCAAGGAAGATAGACCAATTTGGGATGAATTTTTCTCAGCCAAATCTCATGATTGAAGAAAATTCATTAGGTCAAATGGTTGATTCTTATTCTTCACCAGAAACTGTGAATGTTATATTCAAACCTAACAACCCATATTCCAATTATTATAACCCAGGTTGAAAGAATCATCCAAATTTTAACTGGAATAAAAATAATCAGGGTGGTGTTAATCAACAATGGGGGAACACCCAAGTAAACCCATTGGGGCATTGGAAAAACTAAGGTAATAATAATAATAGATTAACTTATCCTTCAGGTTATAACAATGCTTTACAAAATAAGGAGATGAAGTTGTCTATGGAAGAAGTAGTATCACATATGGGAAATTAATTACAAATTCAAGGAGCAACCATCATAAATATTGAAAATCAATTGGGACAATTGCAAATGCCATAAGTAATAGATCCCATGGAATGCTTCCAAGTAACACTGAAGTGAATCCAAGAGAAAAGAATAAAGAACAAGTGAAGGCAATTCAACTGAGAAGTGGAAAAGAATTGGAAGGTAGAGTTTAAAAAGAAACTGAAGTTGAGAAAGAAGAGATTGAAAAACTTAAAGAGGACGCTCCAAAAGGTTTTGAATGACCTATTTCTCCACCTAAGGTTGATTTAGAAAAACCACCACCTTCATTTCCTCAGAGACTTCGTCAACAAAAGTTGGATAAGTAATTTTCAAAATTCTTGGAGATATTAAAAAAAGCTTACCATCAATATTCCATTTGCTGAAGCCCTAGAACAAATGCCAAGCTATAAGAAATTTATGAAGGATATTCTTAAAAAAATAGGAAGTTTGAAGAAAATGAGACCGTTGCACTTAGTGAGGAGTGCAGTGCGATAATTCAGATAAAGCTTCCTGAAAAACTTAAAGATCCTGGTAGTTTCACAATTCCATGTGCAATCGAAGAAAGATTCTGTGGAAAAGCTTTATGTGATTTGGGTGCAAGCATTAACCTTATGCCTCTATCAATATTCAAAAGATTGGAACCAGGAGAAATAATCGCAACTACTGTAACTCTGCAATTAGTAGATCGTTCGATCACATATCCTAAAGGAGTTATAGAAGAAGTTTTGGTCAAAGTGGATCAATTTATTTTCCTATGGATTTCATTGTGTTAGATATGGAAGAAGATAAAGAGATACCCATAATTTTGGGGAGACCTTTTCTAGTTACAGGCAGAGCCATGATAGATGTGCAAAAAAGGGAATTAAAGATGAGGGTTCATGATTAGACTGTTACATTTAATACTTCAAAATTGATGAAATATCCTGCTAGAGGTAAAGAAGATGAGTGTTAGAGGATGGATGTTATTGAATATTTAAGTGAATGTCATTTCAAATTAACTTATGAAGAAAAAGCTTAAAGAGAAGAATTTGAATATAAGCAAGAAGAGTTATTTGATTCTGAAGATTTTTAAGAGGAAGATTTAAAGTTTGTTTGTGAAAGTTTTGAATTGTTGGATATGACTGAGAAAGATAAATCTTATGGTCTATCAATTGAAAACCTCCTGAACTTGAGTTAAAAATGCTTCCTGATCATTTGAAGTATTTTTTTCTAGGTGAATCCTTAACCTTGCCTGTTATAATTTCCTCTCAATTAACTTAAAAAGAAGAATAAAGTTTGCTTGAAATTTTGAAGAAGCACAAGAAAGCTTTTGGATGGACAATTGCTGATATTAAAGGAATCGGTCCTTCATTTTGTATGCACTGATATCCTATGGAAGATAATTGCAAACAGTGGGTTGATCCCCAAAGGAGATTAAATTCTATTATGAAAGACGTTGTTAAGAAAGAAATTTTAAAATGGTTGGATGCTGGAATTATCTACCCTATTTCAGATAGTGCATGGGTTAGTCCTATTCACTGTGTTCCTAAGATAAGAGTAACTGTGATTGTTAATGAAAAGAATGAAATGATATCAATAAGACAAGTTACATGGTGACAAATATTCATTGATTATGGAAAGTTAAACCTTGCCACAAGGAAAGATCATTTTCCACTCCCTTTTCTAGATCAAATGTTGTTGACCTCATTTTTGATGAGGTCTTCTCTTCTTCCCTTTAGTATTTAGGATCTAGCCTTAGGCTTTTCCTTTGACTATCTTAGAGGATTAAAATTGGGACCCACCCTTTAGAAGTCCAAACACCTCTTGACTCCCTGCAAACCTCACAAGCTTGATTATAGACCCCTAATCACCTAGAGGGTTGAAATCAAATGTGGAAGTTTAAAGGATGAGTTCCTATAGGACTCTTTGGCCTTAGGACCGCTCACAGGTGGCCCGGTCCGGTGAAGGGGCTGACTTACACACACACTACACTTTCACACACCCATACCCAACTTGACCTCCGACTCATGTAGGTGACTCGCATGGATGGTCCTTAACCCCTAAGCCCTTGGCTAAGAGGGTTGGGAACAACATAGTGAATGCCTCAAATGAGTCCCTTCATGGCTCATGTGGGCTTGATATGGCTTCATAGCTCAACCAAAATGATTTCATTCCACTTACATTTACCCAATCTTCAATTTTCCAAATTTTCAATTTTTGACCCCCGGGACCCTACACCCGCCTAGCCTACCCAAAACCCTTGAAATCCTCCAAAATCACCTAAATTACCCAAAATTCCTCAAACTTAACCCCAAGCATTCCCACATTACTCAAATTGATCATCCATACCCAAAAATACCAAAAATTCCAAAAATACTCTCCAAATACCCAAAATACCCCTCTTGACCCAAAAATCCAAAAATTCAGAAAATTCCCAGAAAGTTCCAGAAAATCCCAAGTATTCCCAATGTCATTTTGTTCAACTACACCATGGGCCAATTTTGTCAATTTACCCTACTTTTGTCAAAACCCCCAATTTGACCCATTTTAACCCTAAGTAAACCCAATGTCAAACCAAACCTACCCAATTGACCCAAATTCTGGTCCAATTCAATTCTAAACTTCAATTCAACATTCCTAACACCAATCTAGACCAAATCCAAGTCCAATTCGATTGACATTTGGATCCAATTTCACTTTTGGCCTTAAAGCCCAATTTGGACCCATGACCCAAACTTAGCCCAAACTCACCCATTCAACTCCAATTAACCCCAAATCTTTTCTAAACCTCCCTTAACATCCCTACAAACAAAACCCTAACATGATTTGCCCAAAATTTGGATCCAAACCCCACTCAAATTCAACCCAAAACCAAAAAGCCCAATTTCGACCTAAACCCAAACCAAACCCAAATAAGCCCAAACCCCAAAATCAAAACCCAACCAAAGCCAAAACCTCTTTGAAACACTCCCATAAACATTTCCCAACATTTAATTTACATCAATTTCAACCCTAGCCCAACATTGGCCCAAGTTAGCCCAATTTGACCTATATTAGCCCATTCACCAAAGAAGCCCAAATTCAACCCAATTCAAACCCAAGTCACTCCCAAATTTCTTCAAATCACTCATGACACATCCATGAGCTAAACCCAACAATTATTTGGCCCAAACTTCTACAAAATTCCCATCCATAAATCTATTTTTAAACCAAAAGCCCACTTACATGAAACCTTCCTAAAAGCCCAAATCTACCCTAAAGCCCACATGACATTTCCATTTGCCATCCATTTAATCAAAGCCATTCCCTAAGTTCCAATCCCATCATCAAATAATTCCAAATCAAGCCTCATGCCAAATCACCCCTAAATACCAAAATTTTTCTTAAATCCATTTCCATGAAATTGACTCAACTTTTCCCGAGCCAAAGGTGAGCCATGAAGCCATTCTTAAGCCACATGCAAGCCATGTGAATTGTTTGACATGTGACCATACCACATTGGGTAAGAGGAGAGGGAGCTTTCCTTAATTCCTAAAAGTCTTTAACCTCACCCATGATACCCCTTAACCAAGATTTAATCCAAATATTCTTGGATAAGGACATCACCACCTTTTGATCAGCTAACCTAACTGATCTTCTCAGCCCAAGGCTAGCCATGGGGAGGTGAACCCAGCCCAAACAAATGGGTTGAACAAACCTAGCCAAGATTAGCCATATCCCCATTCCATTTTGATCTAACCATTTTACACTTGGCAACTGCCAATTGAATACACTAAGCCCCAGCCCTGACCTCCCTGAGCTTGATGGTGACCAATGCCTGGCCGGCCAGCCACTAGGTCGCCGGAAAACACCACACCCGAGAGTTCACATGTGAGCCCAAAATTGAAATTCTCACCTGCTGAGCTGCCCCATCCCCAATGGCCATTGTAGCTGTTCTTCTCTTGCCAAGAGCAACTGATCCCAAGCCCTAACTCTCCTTGGGAGGCCCTCCAACCACCTCTATTTAAACCCGACCCCCTCACGGCCATGAGAGAAGAGTTGCACAAACCATGCCAAAACTCTGCCAAAATCGTTCCAAACCCTACTCCATACTTAGAGCAGTTGATCCCCAGTGTCAATTTGCCCTAATCCCCACTGACAGGATCCAATTTCTCAACTTAAATTTCACCCAAAACCAGGACACTTTGCCATAGTGAGCCAATCTTCAAATTGACTGGTCCTACACCTTCACTGGACCAAGAGGAGAAGTTTCCCACTGAAAGCCCCATCTCCGAGGCCACCCAGTTGTTCCAGCCTCCAAGCTTTGTGATCGGCTGGGGTCACTTTCATAGCTTGGCAATTCACCAGACCAGGAGACTTCATTTGGAGCTTGCTGGGATCCAATCGAAGGTGACACAACCCTCAGATGGAAGCCACACTTCTCTGAGCAAAGGTATGGCCTCACTCTTCTTCCCGAGCTTCTGAACATTCTCCATTTTTATTGAGTCAATTTCATGCCACATAAACCGTATAGATGTGTTCGTCTCCTCGAGACGAATCCATAGAGCATAAGAATGTTAAATTTGGTCAAGTATCGAGTGAGATCTTAGGCCTAGAAGACGGACGGCTCTCGGGTAAGGACGCCTGGGGACGATAAACGGATGCCGTTCATTTAATACACGCGTGGACGGACGGCCAGGATCGCACCGGATCAGGAGATGAAACGAAACAGCGGGCCCCCGGAGTGCTGAGTCAGATGGCGGCGTCGAATCAGAGAGCGCCACGCGGCGTTTCGGAGCTGCTGAGGTTGACGCGGCGCCGCGTGGATAAATAGAAAATTAGGGTATTTTTTTTTTATTTAATTCCCTAAACTTCAAAAATCCATAACTTTGTGTACAAAAATCAGAAAAATAAAATAAAAATACCCTCTTGCTCAGTGAACAGAGGAGAATAATGTGGAAAAGAAATCATTTAATTTCATAAAGTATTTTATTTTTAATGATTTATTTCCCCTCTGCATTGTTTTAATTCTCCATGCATGTAGGAAATTCACCATGGCATGAGACCATAGGGCTTTTGAAGCCTCTGAATTTGGGAACATTCTTTGAATTTTCCAAAGTCAAAGGCCATCCCTATGAGAAGTTATTGATTTTTCAAATCCATGTTGCTGTTTTGAGTATTTTAAATCTAATAATTAGCATGTTGTGAAATAAATTCTAGGAAAATTTGGTGATGTTTCTTATGACTAGAGGACCCTAGGAAAAATAGCTTTTGAATTAATTCACTTAGAATAACCCTAATTGACTTAAACACCCAAAATAGCTCCTTAATTAATTAGAGCTAACCATACATCAAATTGACTTGAAATCAATTCTCCACTGACCTTTAGGATCGGAGGAACCCACCATAAAAATTTGAAGTCGATTGGACTTGGTTAGCCCTACTAAATGGGTTGATTGAGCCATTTAGCCATTTTAAACTTTAAAAATTCATAACTTTCAAAATACCTTTCAAAAATTCACCAAATTGGGTTTGGAGCCTTTCTGATCTCAGGGAAATTTAAGAAAATTAAAATTTCAATTTTCTAAAAAATTTATTTTTTTGCATTATTTTAATATTTTAATAATTAAAAAATAATAAAAATCATAAAAATAATAAAATTCACCAAAATGTCACATTTTGAATTTTAATCACTTAGAAACAAATCCCATATTTTTCTTAGGTCTATTTAATGAGATATTAAATTTTAAAGCCCTAGGGTAATTTTAAAATTAAAAAAAAAATGTATTTCCTAGCATTTTCACTAAAATAATTATGATAAATCAAAGAAAAATCAAAAAATTGCAAAAATTGATTCTCTGATTTCCTTGATATCAGAGAGATTTTTGAAAAATATAAATTTCATTTTTCAACCTTTATTTTATTTTTAAATTAATTAATACTCCAAAACTTAAAATAATTATAATAAAAATAATTTAATTCAAAAAATCACCAAAATTGGTCCAAGTGGTCCTCTGGTCATTAGAAATGTCCCATAATTTTCTTAAGGACAGAAACTTTCCCTTGGTCATATTATTAAATTTTCCTTGGAAATCCCTATTTTCTACCAAAAATAATTACATAAATAAATTAAATACAGAAAAATCACATTTTCTCCTCTCATGTCTTTATTGGCATATGAGTGAAGTCACATAAAAATTTCAAGTTCATTTGAGCTCAATTTAGTGAGTTATGGAATTATTAAGCTTGAAGGGCAAAAGGTAATTAAAAATTTTAACCCTTAATTAAAACTTTAGGTTTAATAAAATTAACAAATAAAGTATTTGATCTTAATCTAATTTGGATGATTGAAATTTAAATAATTAAAGGGTAGAAACCTATTAAACAATTTAAAATAATTGAAATAAACTTTAATTAAATAATTGATTAAATTTGGAAGAATAATAAAATTAGAATTATTAAAATAGGGATATTATTAGGAAGAGATTTATTCTTTAATTTAAAGAATCCCTAAATTAATCATATCAATAATATTTAATTCATAATTAAAATGATAATCCAAATTTAAGAATTAAAATGTTAAAAGACTTAATCATTAAATTAAATTAAAATTAAATTATTAAACTCTTTTTAAATCCTCAATTAAATCAAAATTAAAAATAAAATTAAATTAAAGATTAAATTAAATTAAATAAAATAAATTAAATAAATTAAATAAATTAAATAAATTAAATAAATTAAATAAATTAAATAAAATAAATTAAATAAATTAAATTAAATTAAATTAAATTAAATTAAATTAAATTAAATTAAAATTAAATCAAATTAAATTAAATTAGAGGAAATTAAATCAAATTAAACTAAATTAATTTAACATTAAATCAAACTAAATTGAATTAAATTAAATTAAATTAAAATTAAAATTAAATTAAATTAAATTAAAGTTAAATTAAATTAAATAACATCACCTAAGACATAAAGAAATTAAATATAAAGCAACTCGAACACTATTCCAAATTTAAACCCTTTAATTGAAATTAAATTAAATCACAAATCATTGGAACACCAATTTGCCCTCGAAAACTTTTATTGTCATAACTCCTAAATAGAACATTAAATGAAATGTTACTCCACTTATAGGATATTCAAATGTCCTAGTTCACTGAGCAAGATAACAAAACTTGAATTCTCGGACGATTACTTCACCTGATTAATTAAATCCATTTGGACTTAAAACAATCCTATCAGTATTGAAAAGATGTTTAAGATTCTTCTTAAGCACTTCCTCAATATGATAGGATACTTATAAGAACAATTAAACTTAATTATTCTTTGATGAAGAAAATTGTCCTCAAACCAAAACACAAGAACCTAGACGTCATAGGAAATGACTAGCTATAGGATTAGGAATTTGGTAGAAAACCATAACCCTTCCCTTAGCTTTACCTAGGAACTTGCTTAAATATTCTAATTATGTTTTAAGTGCAGCTTGGGATGATGGGAAGACCCTCCAGGTACGCTTTTATTTTATTGCAATTTACCTTATTGCAATTTATTTAATCGCATCGCTCTTACTTTTCTTGCATGATAAACAACTGTTGCATGAGAACCCACACCTTTAGGATAGTCCCTAAAACTGAAACCAAAACTAAGTAAAAAGTCATTGCAAGATAAAATTCACCGCCACAATATTTCAAAATATAAAACAACTCAAAATTTAATTACAAACAGAACACAAAACTACAACTACAACTAAATTAAAACATCTTGTTGGATGATCAGGAATACCTCGGATGATGTAACCTACGTGTTGCTAACGGGATTTCCCACGGTCTAAATGAAAGTGTGGAACTCATTCAGTTGAGTTTAGCAAATTCATCTGGACTAAGTGAATCCGATAAAAATAACGATGCTGGAAGGATAGAACCGTGGGATCTTAACCGGTGTCGTTATAATCAACTTTAAGATTTGTTTTAAATAAAATAAAAAAAAGACACTTAGAAAATAAGATTTTCTCTAAACCAGGACACTTCTCTCATCTCCTGATTTATGACTTCTATAACTAAACCTCTGCAACAACAAGGAGCTCGGAGCATGGTGGGCAGCACAGCCATCATCATCAGCAAAACCTGAGCCTACTTCAACAAAACTTTCTTAGAATTAAATAACCAATCCATAGGATTTCGAGGTAGTTTTCCTAGTGCAACATAAATCCTCAACTCTTCGTTAGGCATTTGCATGATCATGTCATGTAAATTAAGCCCTAACCGGTCTTAGGACTACGAGGTAGTCGTTTAGTACGACATAAACCCTCATATCTTCGAAGTTATTTGTATGATTTTATCATACAAATATAAGTCCAAATTAATTAAAATTGGCAAGATTGAAATATCAAATAAACATTAGGACTTTCCTAAATCCAAGCCAAACAATAGGATAGTCGGGAAATTACCGAAGTTTGCTTCGAATCTGTAATATCTCCTACTTTTCTTCCTTTGAATTCCCAAAACAAAATGTTCCAAACTTGATCCATTCCCTATTGAAATTCCAAAATTCAATCCTTTGAAAACTTAAACTTTGAAATTCTTGAGAGCAGAACTACTGATTATTATCGAGAGTTTTCTTAGGTGATTCCCGTCACTTAAGATGTAATTAACTATAGGGGCTTGCCCTTATAGGGAATTTTAAAGAACCCAAATAATATAAACCCTACTTAATTCATTTATATTAAGCAGGGGAATTTGTCGGCTTATAAAATTGGTTCGCAGGCCAAACGGATGTCACAAACCTTTCTAGTTTATTTAATCGAGCCCCATTACTAAGCAGTGTGTCTATTCTTCGGGGTAGATACACGGCTTGTGGTGCGGTGCTCGTTTATGTAAACTATTCGGGATGTGAGATCAGTTTGATTTCATATCTTAAGATTTTCAAACTTAAAATTATTTTCAAAATCAAATGCTACTTTCTAAATTATATATATATTTAAATTAAATTTAAAATTTAAGTTTCGCCGACAATTTCTGTAGGCGCCCCCCGTTTTCAAATTAAAACACACAACCTAAAAATATGCCGACAAATGTTGGATAGACTGGCTAGGCATAAATACTTTTGTTTTCTGGATGGATATACTGGTTACCACCAAATTCAAATTGCTCCTGAGGATCAAGAGAAAACTACGTTTACCAGTCCTTATGGTACGTTTGCTTTTAGAATAATGCCCTTTGGTTTATTTAATGCCCCTGCTACATTTTAGAGATGTATGATGGCTATTTTTTGTGATTTAATTGAAAAAGGGATTGAAGTTTTTATGGATGACTTTTCAGTGTTTGGAATTTCGTTTGAATCATGTTTAGAACATCTATCTAAAGTTCTAAAACATTGTGAAGAAACTAATTTGATTCTTAATTGGGAAAAATGCCAATTTATGGTAGCAGGAGGAAATGTTTTGGGACATCGGATTTCAGAAAAAGGTTTGGAGGTAGATCCTGCAAAAATTCAAGTTATATCTAATTTACCTTGCCCAACCAATGTAAGGGGATTTAGAAGTTTTTTAGGACATGCTGGATTCTACAGGCGTTACATTAAAGACTTTTCAAAGATTACAAAACCTTTATGCCTTTTACTAGAAAAGGATGCAATTTTTAATTTTGATGATGATTGCCTCAAATCCTTTGAAACATTAAAAGAAAAATTAATCACTGCACCTATAATAATTTTGCCAAATTAGGAAAAACCTTTTGAATTAATGTGTGATGCTAGTGATTATGTTATTGGTGCAGTTTTAGGTCAGAAATATGATAAAATTTCCAAAGTAATTTATTATGCTAGTAAAACTCTTAATGAAGGTCAAATTAATTCTACCACTACTGAGAAAGAGTTATTAGCTATAGTATTTACCTTTGATAAATTTCTATCATATTTAATTGGAACTAAATGTGTTCTGCATACTGATCTTTTTGCTATTAAATACTTAATGAAGAAAAATGATGAAAAAACAAGATTGATAGGATGGATTCTTCTTTTGCAAGAATTTGATTTTGAGATAGTAGGTAGTAATGGTTTTGATAAGCAAATTTTGATCATTTGTCCAGGCTTGAAATTGAAAAATCTCTCTATGATATTAAAAAACTTAATGAACATTTTTCTGATGAAAAACTGTTCACTGTTAAAGAATTACGTGTTTTGTGGTATGCAGACATAATAAACTTTATTTTTAGTAATATTATACCCTATGGTTTGACATATCATGAAAATAAGAAATTTCTGTCTGATGCTAAGACTTATTTTTGGGATGACCTATTTTTATATAAACAAGGAAAGGATCTTATAATTCAAAGATGTGTACCTTTGAAAGAAACTTATGAAATTATTCAAAAATGTCATGATTCTGATTATGGGGGACATTTTGGAAGTGATAAAACTGCATATAAAATATTACAATCGAGATTTTATTGGCCTACAATTTTTAAGGATGTGAATGTTTATATTAAAAATTGTGATAGATGTCAGCGTGTAGGAAATATTTCTAGAAGAAATGAGATACTCCTCAATTATATTTTGGAAGTTGAAATATTTGATGTTTGGGGACTAGATTTTATGGGACCATTTACACCATCTTTCAGAAATGTTTTTATTTTGATAGCAGTAGACTATGTTTCCAAATGGATTGAAGCTATTTCTTTACCTCGATGTGATACTCAAAGTGTTGCAAAGTTTTTAGAAAAGAATATATTTTGCAAATTTGGAATACCAAGAGTAATCATAAATGATGGGGGAAGTCATTTTAGAAATACAATTATTGGGAAGTTAGCAAAGAAATATCATATTAATCATCGCATTGCTACTGCTTAGCATCCGCAGACAATTGGTTTGGTTGAATTATCCAATCGTGAAATTAAAAGAATATTGGAAAAAATTGTTAATCCAAATAGAAAGGTGCTTACAGAACACCTATATGAATGTCCCCATATAGGCTGATTTTTGGAAAAGCTTGTCATTTACCTTTTGAACTTGAGCATAAAGCATATTAGGCTATTAAAGAGTTCAACTATAATTTGAAAGATGCTGCTGAAAAGAGATTATTGCAATTGAATGAGCTTGAATAAATAAGGAATGAATCTTATGAAAATGTTAAGATTTATAAGAAAAAGATGAAATCATGGCATGATCGGAAGATTCTTACTAAAAATCTTGTACCAGGACAAAAAGTTTTACTGTATAATGCTAGATTGAGAATATTTTCAGGAAAACATAAGTCTAGGTGGATGGGTCCATTTATTGTGATAAAAGTTTATTCTTATGGAGCTGTAGATATTCAAGATCCTAAGACTGGAAAAATATTTAAAGTTAACGGACAAAGACTTAGACCATATTTTTCAGTCAATAAATCTAAATCTGCTGAGAGTTTGATGTTGGGTCACTCAGAATGAGTTTTGGGTATGTCAGGCTGAAGACATTAAAACAAGCACTTTGTGGGAGGCAACCCATATTTATCGGTGTGCTTTGCTTTATGTTTGTTTTGTGTGTTTTGTTTTCTTTGTTTGGTTTGTTTTTATATTTTTAGTGGTAGTAATTTGGAGTTTTTAAACTTAAGTAGAGTTTATTTGACCTTAATTGATGATTAAGAGAAGTCAGAATGAAAATTTGGACACTTAGCAGACCTGTGCTAAATTGTGCACTGGCGGCTAAGCGCCAACTAGTTGGCGCTTAGGCGCCACAGTTATAAAAAATGTGAAAAATGTGGATCTAGAAGCCTAGATCGTGGGGGAGAAGTTTTGGGAGTTATTTAGGAGTTTCTAAACGTCTTGGGGAATATTATAGCATTTGTCAAGTCTATAAAAAGGACCCGACTTAAGAGAAACACTTGCCCTAAGTCCTATTTTCATTTATAAAGATTTAAGAAGAGAATTTTGAGTGCATCATGTCTTCTTGGGAGAACGAGATGAAGAAGAAGCATGATTTTGACAAAAGTAAGTTCATTAGTGATAGTGCTAAGGAGTTATTTAATGGATATCTCGCTGTTAGTATTCAAGGTATTACAAAAATGATTACAAAAATTGAAGCCCGAGTGACTTCGATGGAAGCAAAGATCAATGAAACTAACCTGCATTTGTATCACATGAGATGGCAACTCAAGATGCAATTCAATCATTCAAGGTACGTGGAAGAAAAAGATAAGGCGATGTATGTAAAGAACAAATGGATTGAAGAAGATGATGTAAGAGTGAACAATGATCACCCGTTCTATCAAATTTATATTCCAGAAGGGCAAATGAGAATAATAGTGGTCCTGGATATATTCTGCCTAATGGAGAATGGAATTAAGAGTGCTTTGTTTTGTTTTGTTAGTGTTCTTATGTGTTATGTTTAGTGTTCTTGTGTGTTATGTTTGGTGTGTTTAGTGTTTATATTTAAGTATTAACTAAGCCTGATGATGTGATGGTTACATCCTAGAGATGTATACTTATCAGTTTGAGATTAATATCTCTTCTATTTAGAGAATTTCATCCTCTATGTGTGGATGGAAATTCTAGTATTGTATTAAATGTTATGTTTGTTTTAAAATAAGTTTGTGTTTTTGTGAAATTTGTGTGGAATCAATGGTTATTTAACTTTGATTTGGAATATTGGAATATTTGTGGGGAGAAATAATTATTCTGGAGTAATTAAGGGTAACTAACAAAGTGATTTAGTGAATATACATTAATTATGAAAATTTAGGTACTGGCGGCTAAGCGCCAGAGTGCCGGCGCTTACGCGCCAGATTTCGCAGCTAAGCGCCAGTTCACGAAAATTGGTTCCTGAAAGTTAAAAACCTGAAAATTGCCATTTTCAACCACCCCATCGTCTTCAACCTTTGTTTACCACGAAAGAGGAGCCTCGGTATCATTTTGTGGATCATTTAAGAGCTGATCTCAACAAAAATTGTTAGATTTGAATCCCTTGAAGTAAGAGCACTACTGTTGACCTCATTTTTGATGAGGTCTTTTCTCTTCTCTCTCCTTAGTACTTAGGATCTAGCCTTAGGCTTTCCCTTTGACTATCCTAGAGGATTAGAGATGGCACCCACCATTTAGAAATTCAAACACCTCTTAACTCCCTTTAAACCCCACATGCCTGATTGTAAACCCCTAAGCCACTTGGAGGGTTAAGATCAAAATGTGGAGGTTTAAAAGATGAGTTCCCTATAGGACTCTTTGGACTTAGGACTACCCTGGGTGGCCTGCTCTGGTGAAGGTTGACCTGTACACATTACACTTTCACACACATTCCAAGTCCTAAAACTACACCTACACCCAGCTTGACTTCATGACTCATGTAGGTAATCCATATGGATGGTCCTCAACCCCTAAGCCCCTGGCTAAGAGAGTTATGAACAACATATTGAGTGCCTAAAATAAGTCCTCTCATGTCTCCTGTGAGCTTAATATGGCTTCATGGCTCAACCAAAATTATCCTATTTCACTTACATTTAATCAATCTTTATTTTTTCAAAATTTCAATTTTTGACCCCGGGGGCCCTACGCCCGCATAAACCTACCAAATGACATTGAAACTACCCAAAATTTGCAAAATCACCTAATTTACCCAAAATTCCTCAAAACCAATCTTAAACATTTCCCACCATTCAAATTGATCATCCTTAGCCAAATATACCAAAATTTCCAAAAATGCCCCCCAATACCCTCCAAATACCCAAAATGCCCTTTTTAACCAAAAAAATCCATAAATTCAAAAAATTCCCATAAAATTCCAAAAAATCTCAAGTATTCCCAATTTTATTTTGTTCAACTACACCATAGACTAATTTTGTTAATTTAACCCACTTTTACTAAAACCCACAATTTGGCCCATTTTTAACCAAAGTAAGCCCAATGTCAAACCAAATCAACCCAATTAACCTCAACGTTGATCCAATCAAATTCTAAACTTCAATTCAATATCTCCAATATTAATTTAGACCAAATCCAAGCCCAATTTGATTAACATTTGGATCCAAGCCCAATTTGAAGCTTAAAGCCCAATTTTGGCCCATGACATAAACTTAGCCCAAACCAACCAAAATCAACTCCAATTAGCCCCAAATATTTTTCTAAACCTTCCTAATATCTAGTATTCACAAAAACAAAACACTAACAAGATTTGCCTCAAATGTGAACCTAAACTCCACCCAAACCTAACCCAAAACCAAAATCCCCAATTTTGGCCTAAACCCACCATGACCCAAATGGGCCCAAATCCCAAAATCAAAGCCCAACCAAAGTTGAAAACTCTTTGTAACACTCCCATAAACATTCCTCAACATTAATTTTACATCAAATCTAACATTAGCCCAACCTTAGCCCAAGTTAGCCCAACTTGATCCACTTTGGCCCGTTTACCAAAAAGTTTCAAATCAAACCCAATTATACTCCAAATCACCTCAAATTTGTTTCAAATCACTCATGACACATTACTAAACTAAACCCAACATTTGTTTGGCCCAATCCTTCACAAAAGTTCCATCCACTAATTTGTCTTCAAACCTAAAGGCCCACTTTCTTAAACCATTCTAAAAGCCCATTTTCACCAAATCTAAATGCCCAAAATTGGCTCCAAAGCCCACATGGAAATTTCTTTGCATCATACCTTTAATTGATATCTCTCCCTAAGTTTCAAATTCATCATTAAACTTTTCTAAACTAAGCCACATGCCAATTTACTCTAAATTCATCAAAAATGCCAAAACCCTTTTTCATGAAATAAGCCAACCTTTTCCAAGCCAAATGTAAGCCAAATGTGAGCCATTCGCAAGCCATATGAAGCCAGGAGAGCTTTGACTTTTCATCAATCCATTTATGGCAAGACATGGGAGCTCTTTCCTAACCTATGGTTAAAAATTTTAACCTTACCTATGCTTCACCTAAACCCAAAATTAATCTAAATAAGCTGGGATTGAGACTTCTCCACTCAAAACCAGCTGACACACCTGACTCCCCACAGCACCCAAAATCCCTTGGTAGGTGCACCTAGCCCAAAGGCATGGTTTGACCAAACCAAACCCAAAATGGCCCTTCCCTCTTACCACTTAAATCAAACTCCTTTACACATGCAAGCCTCAATTGACTGCACTAATCCCCAGCCCTGACCCTCCTGATCAGGATGGTGACCTGACCCTGGCTTGGTGGAAGTTGCACTTAGACAATTTGACAGGGCCAGAGGCTTCATTCCCAGGCTCCTCCAACTCCAAGGAACTTGCCGAGCACATTCAGCTGAGGCCTCACCTCCTGAACCAAGGCATGGACACTCCTCCTCCCCAAGAGCTTCCAGTGATTCTCTATTTTGTTTGAGTTGATTTCAATACATGTAAACCATATGGATGTGTTCGTCTCTTCAAGACAAATCCATTGAGTATAAGAACACGAAAATCATTTGAGAAATGAGAGAGATCTTAGGGTTTTAGTGTGGACGGTCACGGGTGCACACCAGTCGTAGAAGATGACCAGGCACCGTCCAATCACTCATGTATCGAGTGGACGGTCCAAATTTCGCCGGATCGAAGGATGGAGCGAGACCGCGGGCCGTGTGGCATCCGAGTCAGATGGCAGCGTCGAATGAGAGCGCATCGCGTGGGCTTTCGGATCCGCCGAGGTTGAGTCAGCGTCGCGCTAGATAAATAGATTAATAGGCTATTTTCTATTTATTTAAATACCCAGAAATTGAAAAATCCATATCTTTGCATAGAAAAATCACAAAAATAAAATAAAAATACACTCTTACTCAGTGAAAAGAGGAGAATAATGTGAAAAAAGAATTGAGTTGATTTGATGAGTATTTTATTTTTAATTAATTATTTACTCATTTCAATATTTTAATCCTCCATTTGCATAAACAATTCACCATGGCCTGAGACCATACGGCTTTTGAAGCCTCTAATCTTGGGAACATTCCCTGAATTTTTCAAGGTCAGAGGCTATCTCTATAGCAAGTTATGTATTTATCAAGTTTTTTTCACTATTTTTGGTAGTTTAATTCTATTAATTAGCATATTGCTTAGAAAATTCTAGGAAAATTTGGGGAAGTTTCTTAGGACCAGAGGACCCTAGGATAATTATGTTTTGAGATAATTCATTAAGAATAACCCTAATTGGCCTGATTACTCAAAACTGAACTATAATTAATTAGGGCTAACTACACATCAAAAGAACCAAAAAATAATTCTCCATTGATCTTTAGGATCAGAGGGACCTCACATAAAAATTTGAAATCAATTGGAAATGTTTAACCTAACTAAATGGATTAATTAAGTTACATGACCAAAATTAAACTTTAAAAATTCATAACTCTAAAAATACATTTTAAAAATTCACCAAATTGGTTTTGTGGGCTCTCTGATATCAGAGGAGTCTAAGAAAATTAAAATTGGATTTTTTCAAAATACTTCATTTAGGGTTAAAAATTAAAAGAAAATAACCCTTAATTAAATTAATATTTAAAATATTAAGTGAATTAACAATTAAATTAAATTAAATTAAATTAATTCAAAATCACTTAAAAACAAACTTAAAGCAAATTTGAAATATTAAATAATATTAAAACAATTCATAATTAAGCATATAAAATAAATTAAGCTAATCAAAACTAACCTAAAATATCATAATTAACCTAAATCAAACCATAAAAAATATATGAATAATTCAAACACTTCTAAGTAAATTTAAAACATCAAAATTAATCTGAAACATTAAGATAAAAAGGTTTAAAGATTTAAACTAAATTTAAAACAATTTTTAAACTATTCCAAACTTAAAATTGTTAAAATTTCATAATTAACTAAACCACTTTGGACTCAAAACAATCCCAGAAGTATTGAAAAGATGTTTAGGATTTATCCTAAGCACTTTCTCAATATGATGGGTAGTTTTAGAAGAACAACTGAACTTAATTGTTTCTTGATGAAGAAAATTATCCATAAAATAAAAGAACCTAGACGTCATAGGAATTGACTAGCTATAGGATTAGGACTTTGGTAGACAACCAAAACCTTCCCTTAGCTTTACTTAGGTACTTGTTGCAAATATTTAAATATTCTAACATGTGTTTTAAGTGCAGCTTGGAATGACTGGAAGACCCTCCAGGTACGCTTTTATTTTATTGCAAGTTACTTACATGTACTGCGCTTTACTTTTCTTGCATGTTAAACAAGATTGTTGCATGAAAACTGAAACCTTTAGGATAGCCAAAAAACTGAAACTAAAACTAAATTAAAATCAACACAAGACAAAATTCACCGCCACAACATTCAAAATATAAAACAACTCAAAATTTATTCACAAACAGAACAACAAAACTGCAATTGCAACTAAATTAAAACGTCTCGTTGAATGATCAGGAATACCTCGGATGATGTAACCCACGTGTTTCTAACGGGATTTCCTACGGTCTAAATGAAAGTGTGGAACTCATTCAGTTGAATTTAGCAAATTCATCTGGACTAAGTAAATTCGATGAAAATAATGGTGCCGGGATGACGAAACCGTGGGATCTTAATCGGTTCTGTTTAATCAACTTTAAGATTTGTTTTAATTAAAACATTAAAGACATTTGAACTTTAAGATTCTTCTAAACCAAAACACTTTTCTCATCTCTTGACTCTCACCTTCTAAAACTAAACCTCTGCAACAGTAAGGAGTTTGGAGCATAGTGGGCAGCACGGCCATCATCGTCCGTAAAACTTGGATTGACATCAACAAAACCATTCTTAGAATTAAATAACCAAGCCATAAGATTTCGAGGTAGTTTGCCTAGTGCAACATAAATCCTCAACCTTTTCGTTAGGCACTTGCATAATCATTTTATGCAAATTAAGCCCTAACCAGTCTTAGGACTCCGAGGTAGTCGTTTAGTACAACATAAACCCTCATATCTTCAAGGCTATTTGTATGATCATGTCGTACGAATATAAGTCCTAATTAATTAAAATTAGCAGGATTATAACATTAAACAAACTCCCAAATTGAAGCCAAACAATAGGATAGTTTGGGAAGTTGCCAAGATTCTTCTTGGATCCTCAACTTCTCCTACCTCTCTTCCATTGGACTCTTAAAATAAATTGTTCCAAATTTGAGCTAATCCCTTTTGAAATTTCCAAAATTAAATCATTTGAAAACCTTAAACTTTGAAATTCTTGAGAGCAAAACCACTGATCATTATCAAGAGTTTTATTAAATGATTCCCGTCATTTAAGATGTAATTAACTATAGAGGCTTGCCCTTATAGGGAACTTTAAGAACCCGTGTAATATAAACCCCGCTTAATTCATTTATATTAAGCGGGGGAACTTGTCGACTTATAAAATTGGTTTGCGTACCAAATGGATGTCACAAATCTTCTAGTTTATTTAATCGAGCCCAATCATCGAGCGATGGTATCTATTCTTTGGGATAGATACACGGTTTGTGGTGTGGTGCTCGTTTATATAAACTATTTGGGATGCGAGATCGGTTTAATTTCATATCTTAAAATTTTCAAACTTAAAATTATTTTCAAAATCAAATGCTACTTTTCTAATTATATATATTTAAATTAAATTTAAAATTTAAAGTTCGCTGACAACTTCTGTAGGCGACCCCCTTTTTAAAATACAACACACTCAACCTAAAAATAAGCCGCACAATTTCTGGCGACACCACTGGGGACTGGTTCCTCTCTCCATTTGGATCAGATGGCTTTGCTTTCATAAATCAGTAGTATATCCATGTCCTTAGTGGAGCAAAATACCATTCTTTCCGTTGGCATATCACGTTCATTTCTATCTTAAACGGGTATAGCCAACTTCTCTCGGATTTAGGAGCCACTGTTTAGACACCCCTAAACAGAGAGGTTCCGAAATCCTTTTACCTTTTTTCTAAGGTGGGGTGGACCCCCAATAGGTGTTAGCTTAGGAGCGGTCCCTCGGGTTGAGAAGTTTTGCGAGACTTTCTCTCCCTTTCCAATTCTGAATCGGGTCCTTTACCTTTTCTATACCTTTAATGATTTTGTTCCTAACAAACAAATCCTCTAATAAACAACCTTCTAATAAACGAATTCTATTAAAAATCACAAATACATTAAGATAAGCGAGAATGTGTTCGGACTCTTTATTTTTCGTTCTACGTTTTGTGACAAAAGGAAGCATAATTCGAGACTGACATTCGGAATCTACACTGCAGAAAATGACTGTACCAAAGTTAATTTTCTCCTTCACCAATGGAATGGACTTTGCCGTCTATAAGGATGAGCTGCCCGACAATGGAATCATTCGTTTTGGACAAAGATTCGACAATACAGATATTAAATTCGCTGACGTCACTCTCTTCGCACTAATGGACATAGTGCCAGAAACTGAGAAACCCCTGATTGAGTTCAACCTGAAGTCAACTCAAGAATTCCCTCCCCTGCAAAGGGTTCCAGCTGAAAGAAGTACTACTATTCATAGGAGGACTGTTGTCTCTACCCCCACCGGTCAAGTCATCTCTGCACCTACCCCGGCTTCTGCTAAACTGATGGGGAATGAAATCCAAGTCTGTGATGAGCTTGTAACCATGGAGGGTACAAAATTTGCAACAATACCATTTGTTTTCGAGATTGGGTCCAGTTCCAGAGTTGCACCCCTAACTCGAACTCAAAGGAGAAATATAAGCAGAAAGATAGCCAGGATTGAGAAAGCCAAGGCCGCTGAAGTTGCTTTCCTGGAAGAAATCCCTGAACTGCCTGAGTATACACCTCTGTTGGAAGGAAGTAGGTTTCACCCCCTCTCTGCTGCATCGGATGAAGAAGAAGTATGAGGGATTGCCGCTACAACACCCCAACCTGCATACTATAGTAACTACAAAAGAAAAAGGGTTAAGACTACACCATTTGCTTGAATACAACATGTGATAGAAAAATTGGCAAAGAAAGAAAGATGCCATGTATCAGAAATCCTAAGAAGAATGGGATGAGTGCCAGCTAGATCCCGCCTCGGACCATGAGTAGAGCCTGTCACTACAGTAGAGAAACTAAGAAAGAAAATGAAAGCTAGTTCACCTGTTGTTGTATCGGGCCATCATATTAGGGAGGACACCACCTACCATCATATAGCCGACAAACCATCCGGTCCTAGGCCTCCTGCTGCAAGAAGGATGGTGTGGCGACCTATTATTACCGAACCGAGACCAACACAACGTCTTGGGAAGAAAAGCCTCGTCAAAGAGCCAGAATCAGAGGAAAGTGCTACTGTAATAAAAGAAACTCCCAAAAAAGAAGTTCAACAGCCATCACACGACAACCGCGAGACTGTCTGGAAGAGACCCCTCGAGGATGCTATAGGAAAGCTAAGGACGGATATCCGACAGTAGGCGAAAGAAAGAGGAGAAAAGTTGGAAAATGAAGTTGATTCATCAGAGTTCATGGATGAGGAGTATGCCGAGATCAATATGGTTGAAATACGAGCATCATCAGCTTCGCAAGGTGCTTCGACAGCTGCGGAAAGAGATGAACCGGAAGTGATGAGAGCACAGCTTCGGGAAAGAGATGACACAATTTCCCAGATGGCAAAGAGGATGGAAGAGATGGCTGTTGCTTTAGCCACACTCCAGAGTCAAGTACAACCTCAGAAAGAAGCACCCCCAGAGATCATCCATATTGCAGATGGAGGAAAAGAGATCACATCCATCAACAGAGATGAGCCACCAAAGAAGAATTCTACATAGAATATGATTCCCTAAAAGGACATTAAAAACATGGTAGAACAGCAAGTGCGAGAAGCCTTAGCACAATCTAAGAGCGGAGCTTCTATTAAGACGGGTAGACCTTACTTCGAAGAGTTCGATGCAGTCCAATACCCGAAAGGATTCGTACCACCTCTGTTTAAGACTTTTAATGGTACGGGAAACCCCCGGTAACATGTCGCACATTTTCGTGCTAGTTTCTGCAATGCCGGTGGGAGTGACGCTTTACTCTTCTGTCAGTTCGTTAGCAGTTTGTCAGGGATCTCCTTCGACTAGTACGCAGAATTTCCAAATGGTTCAGTTAAGACCTTTGCAGAATTGAAAAATCTCTTCGTTAAACGGTTTGCCGGGGCTCGGCACCACATCACTATCGGTGATCAAGTGGTGGAGCACCAGAAACTGAATGAGAATTTAGTGGATTACATACTTCGATGGAGGAACTTAAGCATGAAGTGTGAACCTCAGCTTCAAGAACAGCATGCAGTCGACATCTTACTTAAGAGCATCCATGGCCCGATAGCACTTCTCCTTCAAGGATTTACAATCAAGACTTTCGAGATGTTGCTTAGCAAGGCCGGGAGCTTACAAGAGGAAGCAAAGCAGCTAAGTTTCGTGCACAAGAACGATAAGCAGAAACCGGTAAAAGCATTTGAAAAGAAATCCAGAATCGTCGCAACAGTAGATAAGGGCAAGCAACCAGTTCAGATACAGCCAGAGCGGCCACAACCTAGTTATCAACCACCGCAACAGACATACCAACAACTGCAATAGATCTATCAGCAACCTCAGCAGGGTCATCAACAACCTAGGCCGAGCTATCAGTCACCTCAGCATTATGAACAACTGCCTCGTCCACAGCGTACCCTGAAAGATTTTCTGAATAAGGAATATTCATTCAAAACTGAAGCAGTAGCGAAGATGTTCCGTAGTTTAATGAAAACACAAGATTTTCAGCTACCGGAGCCCAAGAGGCCAGAAAAAGTCAACAAGAAAGATCATCCAAACTATTGCCCTTACCACCGGCTGCTCGGGTACAAGATAGAGGATTACATCACTTTCAAGAGTTGGCTTGATGACTATCTCCGGAAAGGGAACATAACGATCCTGAAGGAATACATGAAGGAACCCCAAAAAGGAGGTTCCGTCAATGTTATCTCGACGGATCCTATTATTCTGATAAACTCGTATACGACCGATGATGGATGGAATATCGTCTGGAGAAAGTCTTCAAAGAAAATTTTAGATCACATCCAGACCGCTTCGGTACTCGCTTTAACTCAGAGTTTGAAACCTGCCGAGCCGGAACTATCGCTTGCGATCGAAGAACCGCCTCAGAAGGAGGAGAAGATCGTGGGAGAGAAGAAAACTGAGGCTCCGAAGGGTAGACTAGGGGCTGCTTATCCTAGGATGGTTGTTTCTTATTCTGGGGAGAAATTCCTCGAACTCTGACTCTGTATGATTATTTGCTCGCTCCGGCGGGATCTTATAATGATAAGAGTTATGGCGTTGGCTATGTTTTGTCTGTTTCTAACGATTACGTAACTAGTGACAACGGACTTAATCCGGATCTCGATTCCAATACAATTAACGATTCTAAAATCATACTAAACCTCGATGACCACGACGAAGAAGATGTTCACAAAGATGGCTACGAAAGCTTAACAAGCAACGAGTCTATTTGTGAATTTCGAGGAGCTCCAACGGCGATAGAATTTGAGTTATCGGATTCTGAAGCAACTCCAGAAGAGCCAGTCATTCCAATTCAAGGGGAAACATCGGCAGATCCAGCACCAGACTCAGAACTAGTAATTGAAGTTAACCTAAGAAGCGGAAAAGTTCTACCTCCGAGAATGGTCTAAAGGATAAAGGAAAGCAGGTGGTTACTCTGGAGGAGCCAACCCCAGCAGAGGAATTGCCCATTCGGGAAGAAACCGAGGAACATGGTAATAAAGTGGACTATAACGTGCTAGCCCATCTTAGGAAGCTACCAGCCAAACTAAGCATCTACGACGCTCTAATCCTGTCAAAGGAGATGAGGGAAACTCTGATCAAGGCCTTACTAGATCCAGAAATTTGCTTAGCTCAAATGGCCGGTAATTCCTTAGACAAGGTTTGCTCGTTAAAAGAACAGCGAGACGTTACCTTCACAGACAATGATCTACTACTCAGAACAGCAGATCACAACCGACCGTTGTACATTTCAGTCACTATTGGAAAGTTTATGCTCTCTAGGGTGTTGGTTGATCCGGGAGCATCAATCAACATAATGAACCTTCGAACGTTAGCATATTTGGAAACTGATGCTCGCGACCTCGAAGCAGACAAGATGTTATTAAGAGGGTTCAATCAAAAAGGAGAAAGGGCTCTTGGATCGATAACACTACTGATGAAGACCGGTGATTTAGCAAAGACAATCGCAAAATTCCATATAATTGATTCTGTGACATCGTTCAATGCTCTACTAGGTCGGCCATGGATCCATGAAAATCGGATGGTACCATCATCTCTGCACTAGTACATAAAATATTACGAAGTAGGAGAACAATGTATCAAATGTGATTTGGAACCATTCTCCGTACACGAGATTGGAATTCATGAAGATGCAGCCTATTACGCGCCTCCGAAGAAAACAATCTTCTCCAGAAATGTCATACCAAATGAAGCAAATAAAGGTGCAAGACGATGAAGAGTCTGAAATTCTAGTCCAACAGTTACTCACCACTCCCTTATGGCGAGATGGTGAAGGTTTCTCCAGAACTCGCACCCGAGGTCGAGGCTGGGTAAGAGGTCTTGGAAGAGAGACATTGGAACAGTTGGACAGAAGAAACTAGTCATCAATGTTGATTGGGAGAACAGTTCCGAAGAAGAGAAATTAAGAAAGAAGCAGTGGAAATAAGTCAAAAGAAACCCCAATTTAAGATCTCTCTCGAACATGAAAGGAATGAAGAATATAAATCAATGTACGAGAAGATTAACCACTATGTACATACTATGGCCCTAACCCCGATCCACCCTAATAAGGTCGAGGGTATGATGGTCAAGGAAGTGCATGGTGGTGGTAGTAAACCGATCAAGTTTTACCGTGGTGCTTCTTCTTCTAAAACTGAAAATTATGTATAATTTGAAGATGTTGCTTCATCTGAACTAATGGAACTGCCTTTTGAGTGGTACTCTCCCCATGTTCAAAATTTAATTCAACGTGGTGTCTTACCTTGACGATGGATAAAAGGTCAATCACAACATTTTGAAAAATTATGGAATATTGCCAGCCGGCCTCCTAATTCAAAACATGGTTTTAGATTCGGCACTGTAGGATCAGTGGACGATACGGGATTTTGCTTGGTTGTCACATGCGAGCCTAATGAAGACTGCTTGGAAGCTTCAGAAGATCTCGAAGATCTACCAATCGGAGATGCTCCGCCAGAATTTGAAGAAGAAATTAAATCTACAATAGACGAGTTAATAGAAGTTAACTTAGGTACTAGCGAAGAGCCTATACCGACCTTTGTTAGCTCCTTACTCAACAAAGAAGACTTCGAAAACATAATCAAGCTATTAATGGAGTTCAAAGACTGTTTTGCTTGGAGTTACGACGAAATGCTAGGATTAGCTCCAGAGGTTGCAGTTCACAGGCTAGGAGTGGATCACACTGCCGTTCCAGTCAGACAAGATCCGAGAAGAATGCGTATAGAGATTGAACAACAAGTAATAGCTAAAGTTAAGAAGCTAATAAACGCTAAATTTGTCCGTGAAGAGCAATATCCAACTTGGCTAGCCAATGTGGTACCAGTCAGAAAGAAGAATGGTCAGATCAGAATTTGCGTCGATTTCAGAGATTTGAATAAAGCATGTCCAAAGGATGAATTCTCACTACCAATTCCAGAATTGATGATCGATATCGCTTCAACACATGAAATCTTTTCTTTTATGGATGGATCTTCGAGATACAACCAGATAAAGATGACACAGGAAGATGAAAAGCTCACAGCCTTCAGAACGCCAATTGGAGTGTACTGCTACACAGTGATGCCATTTGGATTGAAGAACGTAGGAGCAACCTACCAAAGAGCAATGACGAGGATTTTTGATGATCTCATTCATAACCAAGTCAAGTTTTACGTGGATGATGTGGTCATCATGAGTAAATTAAAGGAAGATCACTTGTATGACTTGAGAATTGTTTTCGAGCTATTAAGACAATTTAACCTTAAGATGAATCCCCTGAAATGCGCCTTCGGCATCACCTCTGGGAAATTCTTAGGATTTGTCGTCCGACATCGTGGAATTGAAATCGATCCAGAGAAGATTAAAGCTATCTTAGAAATGCCACCTCCTAAAACCTTGAAACAACTACGGTCCTTCAAGGGAAATTGGCATATCTTCGACGCTTTATCTCGAATTTGTCAAGAAGGTGTCAACAGTTTTTTGCTTTAGTTAAGAAGGATGCCAAGTTTACTTGGGACTCCAAATGTTAACATGCCTTTGATGACATCAAACAATACCTAATGACACCTCTTGTCTTAGCAGCCCCAATCTCGGGATGATCGTTGATACTTTATACCGTGGCTTTAGACGACGCTCTCGGAGCCCTGCTAGCCCAGGTCAATGACGATGGAAAAGAAAATGCTCTCTACTACCTAAGTCGTCATCTAATTCCGACGGAAGTAAAGTATCCTCCTATTGAGAAGCACTGTTTGACCCTGATCTTCGCCGCACAGAAGCTCAGGCACTACATGCTTTCTCATATGGTCAACCTTATTTCGAAGTTTAATCCGTTGCAATCTTATTTCGAAGTTTAATCCGTTGCAATATTTGATGACCCGACAGACCCTTTTCGGCAGACCCTTTTCGGCAGACTTTCCAGGTGGTCAATGATACTATTGCAATTCAATATAACTTTCATTCCTCTTCGTGCCGTAAAGGGACAAGTCCTGACAGACTTCCTTGCAGCATAACCTTTACCAGCAGAATCGCCTTTCAACGACGACTTGCCAGACGAGCAGATAATGAGCCTAGAAGACCCCAATGATCAGCGTTGGGAACTGTACTTCAACGGAGCATCTTCAGCACAGAAAGATAAAGAGTCGCAAATGATAGTGCCCAGTAAGGCAGGAATCAGACTAATTTTTATAACACCAGAGCGGGGGATGTTAAGGTATTCCTATCACTTAACAGAACCGTGTACAAATAATGAAGCATAATACGAAGCCCTCATAATAGGATTGGAATTAACCATTCAGATGGGGATGACAGATATCAATATCTACGGAGATTCACAGTTGATCATTCAGCAAGTTACGGGACAGTATAGAATTCTGAATCCAAGACTCAAACAGTACTTTCAGTACACCATGAAACTATTGGAGCAAATTCCAAATATAACGATCTACAAGATTCCCAAGAGAGAAAATACTCTTGCAGATGCATTTCACGCCTTGAATAAGAATTTTCCTGCTTGCAGGATGAGTCAGTTGAAATGTTAGTTCAGGGACAGCAGGTTCTCTCACAGCTCGACATGGACACAATACACAAATAAAAAAAAGCAGAAGAAATAATTACAGCAGAGACAGATTAGCTGTAGCCACTAATAGACTACTTACAAATAAGAAACCTACCAGATGATAAGTCGATAGCCCATCAAATCAAGAAAAGAACTCTGTCTTACGCATTAATAAACAACACATTATACAGAAGGTCTTTTGATCAGATGTGGCTAAGATGCCTGAGCGGGTCCGAGGCTCGTGAAATTGTCAAAGAAGTACACTCAGGACTTTGTGGTGCTCATCAGTTGGGCCTGAAGATGAAAATGAAGATTAAAAGACTAGGGTATTACTGGCCCTCGATGATAACCGACTGCATGAAGGTTGCAAAAAGTTGTCACCAGTGCCGAGTACATGGAGTGGTTCTACATCAACCTCCAAATGTGCTACATCCGACAATCGCGTCGTGGCCATTTGAGTGTTGGGGCACAGATATAGTGGGTCTGATAGATCCATCTTCTTCAAGAGGACATCGCTTCATTCTTGTAGCTACAGATTACTTTTCCAAGTGGGTAGAAGCAGTACTGCTTAGAGAAGTAAAGGCACATCATATGTTGTAGTTCTTCAAGAATCAAGTTGTCTACCGTTTCGGAGTACCGCGCAGAGTCATTTCAGATAATGGGTCCGCGTTCAAGAGTACGAAGATCAACAATTTTGTCAGAAGACATGAGATTGATTGGTGTTATTCAACAACCTATTACCCAAGAGTGAACGGCTTGGCCGAGGCTTTTAATAAAACTCTCGTCCAAATCCTAAAGAAAACCTTGGACGACAACAAAAGAAATTGGCACGAGAAGTTGTTAGAAGCCTTATGGGCCTACAGGATGAGTTTCAGAACTCCTACTCAATCTACGCCCTACGCCTTAGTGTAACAGTCCGAGGCCATCTTACCCTTGGAGGTACAGCTTCCGTCACTCAGAATTACAGTTGCAGAAAAGATCACTACAGAAGATAATGCCAAATTATGACTATAAGAATTGAAAAGCTTGGAAGGAAAAGACTTTCAGCACAGCAGAATTTGGAACTGTATCAAGCCAAGATGATCCAGGCCCACGATAAACTAGTCCGTCCAAGGACATTTAAAGTCGGCGACTTGGTTCTAGTTTTCAGAAGACCTATTCTTGCACACCGCAAGATAAGAGGTAAATTTGAACCAACATGAGAAGGACCATTCGTGGTCGAGACAGTCTACTCAGGAGGTTCCTACCAACTGTTGAATTGCCATGGAGAACAAACTATGCTTTCAATCAATGGACGATATTTGAAGAAGTATTACGCAACTTGATGTTTTGAAGAATGAACTTTAAAAATGAGTTCTCACTCCTAGAAGCACGGGTAGAGTAATCATTTGCGACTGGGTCCGAACCCAAAACATAAAAAAAATGGATGATAAATAAGAAAATCAATAACAAAAAATGTGTTAAAAAAAAGGTGTGAAAATTGTAATAATAAAATGTCAATATTTCCTTTTAAATCAATTCATTCATGATCTTTCACTCATCTCTTCCTACTTTCTTTAAAAATTAAAAGAGATAAATAAGATTTTTCATTAATAAATGTTTTTCTTATTTTTCTTGTTCTTAGTACAGCCCCTGATCCTTTCCTTGTTTTTTCGCAGGGAAATGTCGAATGGGCGGTTGGTTCTGAACTTTAGAAATGGCATGAGTCTAGCATTTGATGAAAAGAGGGTGAGGGATGGAGTCGTGATTGAGATTGACTCTGAATTCACACCAGCCGGGCTATAATATGAAGAAAATGATTGGACCCCGATTGATCGGGAAGAGTTCCACAGTCAGACAGTGATGAAATTGGGTGGCCCAAATCAACAATCCTCCTGCAAGAAGAGAAAAGCAAACGCTGCTCATGTAACATGAGAAGATAAGAAAGTTAAGTCCGTTGTTGCTACAGCAGAGGGCAGGCTTGTCAGCGACATGCCCGCAGAAGTCTAAGGGGTAAGGAGAGCAACTCTCACTGCCACCCAGCGGAGAAACAAGAATCGCCGCATTCGTAAGATGTTAATCAAGTTAGCAGCAGATCAACATGAAGAGACAGTTGCTACCATCAATACAAATACTCAGATGAAATTGGTCCCTCAGGAACCAGAAAGGAGGAGATCAACTCCAAAGAAAGCAGAACAGATAAAGAAACTTCTAAGAAGAGCAGAAATAGAATCAGGGCCTCGAAGCCAAGCAGATGCACCAGTTCTGAAGAGTCTTGTTGTGAAAGCAACCCCAGAGGATGTTCCGACAGAAACTATCCCCGAGGAGCCAAGACATGCAGGAGAGCGTGCCTGGGTTGAACCATACATTCCCCAGTACGTTACTAGACCTCACTGATTGCAGATAATTCTAGAATATGAGTTGGAAAGAATGCAGAATGTTGAAAAGAAAACTTTTGAATACTTCGAAAGAATTCGAGGCGAGAGGGTCAACATCTTGAAAGGCCTCGAGCTGCATACAGATGTGTTTTCAGACTACGAACAACAGCAAATTGTAGACTACGCACTTGAGCTTCAGAAAATGGGCCGAGCTGGTCGCCTAAGGGAAAAGGCCTATTCAGAACCCCGAAGATGGATGCCAGGAAAAGGAAGAATTACAATCCAATGTGGATGCTGCTACAACTTTGTGGTAGACAGAAAAGGGAATCCACCAAGAATACTCCATCACAGTGAGGTGGATCCGATGCCGAATATTATCAAGAAAATGGTAAAAAGGATGATAACATGGAGGGTATTGCCTGCAGATTGCATACCCAACAGCTGCATCACTAACATCTACAAGGAGGGCGACTACATACCTCCACACATAGACCATCATGATTTTGTTAGACCTTTCTGCACAATGTCTTTTGTCATCCAATGCAATATCATGTTCGGATCTGACCTCCAGATTGCAGGCCCCGGTGAGTTCCGAGGGCCGGTGGAGATACCACTACCGGTAGGTTCCGACCTGGTATTGAAAGGAAACGGAGTAGACATCGCAAAACATTGCATTCCAGGAGTGCTTATGGAACGAATCTCTATCACTTTCAGGAGAATGGACGATAGAAAAATACCTTTCCACTTTCAGCCATATCCAGAGTTAGAGAGTCTCCGACCCTACGAGCTGTGAATTACATGGGAAATATCACACCTCCAATGCACATCCATACGACATTCCTGCCAAGGATGACTTGGAAGTTGATGTTATTGTCCATGTATCTCACTAAAATGGATTTTGACAGCTGCTTTTGAAAGAAACTTGAAGAATCTTACACAATCCATTTTGGATATATATGGATTGTATGAGATATTGAATTTTCACGGAAAATATCATCATGTTTTGGAGCAAGATGACTGATGTATTTTCGACGAGATTGGAATGAAAACAACCATGTCATGTTTTGCCTTCACCTCTTTTTGTGCAAATTGACTGGGAAACGCCATTAAGTTAAATGAACTTCGAACAAAGAACAAAGGGAAAATAAAAATAAATGAAAACTCTTTTAAAAATCTGAATGTCAAAACGAACCCCAAATAAATGTGAACCCTAAATTGAAAATAAAGCTAAAATCAAATCACAACAAGAGACTAAGAAAAATTCCTGAATATGAAATCCCCAGCCTTTGGCTATTCTCAAATCTCTTTTTGACTCTCCATATTTCCTTACCTCTTTTGAGAAGGTCGACTAAATCTACTGACACAGAAACATGAAAATTTTTGATTTGGTTCTGATGGAATGGATTCATATCCTTCACCAAATAGTCAGACTTTGATCGATCCTCATTCCAAATCTTCCACTAAACTCAAATCTCCACTGCAAATTTATATCCTTCGAGACTGGAACCAGATTCTAGTTCTCTTTAAACCTTCAAGACTGGAACCAGACTCCAGTTCTCTTTAAACCTTCGAGACTGGAACCAGACTCCAGTTCTCTTTAAACCTTTGAGACTGGAACCATATTCCAGTTCTCTTTAAACCTTCGAGATTGGAACCAGATTCCAGTTCTCTTTAAACCTACGGGACTGGTACCAGATTCCAGTTCTCTCCTTTCGAGGTCGGTACCAAATTCTGGCTCTCTTCCCAAGATTGATACCAAATTTCAACTCCCTCCTTCCGAGGCTGGTACCAAAGTCCAGATCTTATTTCGAGATCAGTACCTAAATTCTGATTCTCATTCTTTTCAATCGATACTTAAACTCTGATTTTTACTCCGAGGCTGGTACCTAAATTTCAATGCTCTTCGCAATCCCGAGGTTGGAACCTAGGTACTAATTCTCATTTCAAATCCAGATTTCCCTGAATTGATTTTTTTAAATTAAACCTCAACCAAAATTGAGACTCAGAATGAATCGAAATCTAAAGTCACACATTAAAAAAAACTCAGAATAGAAAATGAAATGAATTCCAAATCAAATTTCCCCAGATCTTATGATCTGGAATTCACCTCCTTCTCTTTTTCCCAGCGAGAGTTCAGGGATCTCCAGTCTTGAAGATATACTCAATACTCCCCAGTGGAAATTTGTTTTTACTCTGTTCTAAGTGTGTCACTTAGACGTCTGTGTTGGTTTTGTTGATCTCTTCAGTCAATGCCAATACGCGTAGTGTGCTTGGTTAACACACCGCACCTATTGGGGGTCCATTTGTTGACCTCATTTTTGATGAGGTCTTTTCTCTTCTCTCTCCTTAGTACTTAGGATCTAGCTTAGGTTTTCCCTTTGACTATCCTAGAGGATTAGAGATGGCACCCACCATTTAGAAATTCAAACACCTCTTAACTCCCTTTAAACCCCACATGTCTGATTGTAAACCCCTAAGCCACTTGGAGGGTTAAGATCAAATGTGGAGGTTTAAAGGATGAGTTCCCTATAGGACTCTTTGGCCTTAGGACTACCCTGGGTGGCCTGCTTTGGTGAAGGTTGACCTGCACACATTACACTTTCACACACATTCCAAGTCCTAAAACTACACCTACACCCAGCTTGACTTCCTGACTCATGTAGGTAATCCATATGGATGGTCCTCAACCCCTAAGCCCCTGGCTAAGAGGGTTAGGAACAACATATTGAGTGCCTAAATTAAGTCCTCTCATGGCTCATGTGAGCTTAATATGGCTTCATGGCTCAACCAAAATGATCCCATTTCACTTACATTTGATCAATCTTTATTTTTTTAAAATTTCAATTTTTGACCCCGGGGGCCCTACACCCATCAAACCTACCAAATGACCTTGAAACTACCCAAAATTTGCAAAATCACTTAATTTACTCAAAATTCCTCAAAAACAATCCTAAACATTTCCCACCATTCAAATTGACCATCCTTAGCCAAATATACCAAAATTTCCAAAAATACCCCCCAATACCCTCCAAATACCCAAAATGCCCTTTTTAACCAAAAAATCCATAAATTCCAAAAATTCCCAAAAAACTCCAGAAAATCCAAAATATTCCCAATTTAATTTTGTTCAACTACACCATAGGCCAATTTTGTCAATTTAACCCACATTTACCAAAACCCCCAATTTGGCCCATTTTTAACCAAAGTAAGCCCAATGTCAAACCAAATCAACCCAATTAATATCAATGTTGATCCAATCCAATTCTAAACTTCAATTCAATATCCTAAATATCAATTTAGACCAAATACAAGCCCAATTTGATTAACATTTGGATCCAATTCCAATTTGAAGCTTAAAGCCCAATTTTGGCCCATGACCTAAACTTAGCCAAAACCAACCCAATTAAACTCCAATTAGCCCAAAATATTTCCTAAACCTTCCTAATATCCCCACAAATAAAACACTAACAAGATTTGCCTCAAATTTGAACCTAAACTCCACCCAAACCTAACCCAAAACCAAAATCCCCAATTTTGGCCTAAACCCACCATGAACCCAAATGGGCCCAAATCCCAAAATCAAAGCCCAACCAAAGTTGAAAAATCTTTGTAACACTCCCATAAACATTCCTCAACATTAATTTTACATCAAATCTAACATTAGCCCAACCTTAGCCCAAGTTAGCCCAACTTGATCCACTTTGGCCCGTTTACCAAAAAGTCCCAAATCAAACCCAATTCTACTCCAAATCACCTCAAATTTGTTTCAAATCACTCATGACACATTACAAAACTAAACCAAACATTTGTTTGTCCCAATCCTTCACAAAATTTCCATCCACCAATTTGTTTTCAAACCTAAAGGCCCACTTTCTTAAATTATTCTAAAAACCCATTTTCACCAAATCTAAAAGCCCAAAATTGGCTCCAAAGCCCACATGAAAATTTCTTTGCATCATACCTTTAATTGATATCACTCCCTAAGTTTCAAATTCATCATTAAAAGTTTATAAACTAAGCCACATGCCAATTTCCCCTAAATTCATCAAAAATGCCAAAACCCTTTTTCATGAAACAAGCCAACCTTTTCCAAGCCAAATGTAAGCCAAATGTGAGCCATTCACAAGCCATATGAAGCCATGAGAGCTTTGACTTGTCATCAATCCATTTATGACAAGAGAGGGGAGCTCTTTCCTAACCTATGATTAGACATTTTAACCTTACCCATGCTTCACCTAAACCCAAAATTAATCTAAATAAGCTTGGATTGAGACTTCTCCACTTAAAAGTAGCTGACTCACTTGACTCCCCATAGCACCTAAAGTCCCTTGGTGGGTGCACCTAGCCCAAAAGCATGCTTTGACCAAACCAAACCCAAAATGGCCCTTCCCTCTTACCACTTAAATCAAACTCCTTTACACATGTCAAGCCTCAATGGACTGCACTAAACCCCAGCCCTGACCCTCCTGATCAGGATGGTGACCTGACCCTGGCCGGGCAGCCACCAGGTCACTGGAAAACACCATGGTCGAGAGGTCTAAACAGATTCAAAAATTCAATTTGAACTAGCTGAGTTGTCCCATGTCCAATGGCCACTGCAGCTGTTCATCTCCTCCCCTAGGAAGCTGATCCCAGCCATCAATTGCCCCTCGGAAGCCCTGGCCATGGCTATTTAAACCAGCCACCGCCTCTCGGCCAAAAGGTTGGCTGAAATCAACCTTCATAGAATCCTTCCAAATTCCTCACAGAGCTTCCCCTAGCCAAAGGCAATCCATCCTCACTGTTCTCCTGCCCTAAATCCCATAGATTGAGCTAAATTTTGGAGCTCAATTCTCAGGCCAGAACAGGACATCTCTCAAACCTCCACCAAAATCAAATTAAACTCACCCACACCTGCACAGGACCAAGAGAAGAAGTTCCCCAGTGGAAGCCCCCTCACCAGGCCAGCCATTCTCTCTATCGACCAAGCTTTGAAATCGGGCTTGGTGGAAGTTGCACTTAGACAATTTGATAGGGCCAGAGGCTTCATCCCCAGGCTCCTCCAACTCCAACGAACGTGCCGAGCACATTCAGTTGAGGCCTTACCTCCTGAACTAAGGTATGGACACTCCTCCTCCCCAAGAGGTTCCAGCGATTCTCCATTTCGTTTGAGTTAATTTCAATACATGTAAACTGTATGGATGTGTTCGTCTCTTCAAGAAGAATCCATAGAGTATAAGAACACGAAAATCCGTTGAGATATGAGAGAGATCTTAGGATTTTAGTGTGGACGATCACGGGTGCACACTAGTCGTAGACGAGGACCAGGCGCCTTCCGATCACTCATGTATCGAGTGGACGGTCCAGATTGCGCCGGATCGAAGGATGGAGCGAGACCGCGGGCCGCGTGGCATCTGAGTCAGATGGCAACGTCGAATGGGAGCGCGCCACATGGGCTTTCGGATCCGTCGAGGTTGAGTCAGCGCCGCGCTGGATAAATATATAAATAGGCTATTTTCTATTTATTTAAATACCCAGAAATTGAAAAATCCATATCTTTGCATAGAAAAATCAAAAAAATAAAATAAAAATACCTTCTTACTCAGTGAACAGAGGAGAATAATGTGAAAAAAGAATTGAGTTGATTTGATGAGTATTTTATTTTTAATTAATTATTTACACATTTCAGTAATTTAATCCACCATTTGCATAGACAATTCACCATGGCATGAGACCATAGGGCTTTTGAAGACTCTGATCTTGGGAACATTCCTTGAATTTTTCATGGTCAGATGCTGTCTCCATGGTAAGTTATGTATTTTTCAAATTTATGTTACTTTTTTTGGTATTTTAATTCCATTAATTAGCATATTACATAGTAAATTCTAGGAAAATTTGGGGAAGTTACTTAGGACCAGAGGACCCTAGGATAATTATGTTTTGAGTTAATTCATTAAGAATAACCCTAATTGGCCTAATTACTCAAAACTGAACTTTAATTAATTAGGGTTAACCACACATCAAAAGAACCTGAAAATAATTCTCCACTAATTTTTAGAATTAGAGGGACTTGACATAAAAATTTAAAATTAATTGGAATTGTTTAACCCCACTAAATGGATTAATTAAGTTACATGACCAAAATTAAACTTTAAAAATTCATAACTCTAAAAATACATTATAAAAATTCACCAAATTGGTTTTGTCGACTCTCTAAGAAAATTAAAATTGGAATTTTTCAAAAATCTTCATTTTCTATCTTATTTTAATATTTTAAATAATTAAAAAATAATAAAATTCATAAAAATAATAAAAACCACAAAAATGTCATATTTTGACTCCTAATCACTTGGGAACAAAATAAATATTTTTCCCAAGTCTCTAGGTTAAGATATTAAATTTTAAAGGCTTAAAACAATTTTTAATATTAAAAAATGAATTTCCCTACAATTTCACTAAATTAATTCTAATAAATCAAAGAAAAATAAAAAAAATTATAAAATTTATTTCTCTGGACTTCTTGAGGTTAGAGAGATTTATGAAAAATATAAAATTCATTTTTCAACTTTAATTTTATTTTATAATTGATTAATACTCCAAAAATCAAAATAATTATAATAAATAAAATATAATTAAAAAAATCACCAAAATTGGTTCACGTAGACCTCTGGTCATTAGGAACATCCCATAATTTTCTTAAGGATAGAAACCTTTCCTTGGTCATGTTGTTGAATTTCCATTGAAAATCCCTATTTTTCATCAAGATAATTATATAAATTAAATTAAATTCAGAAAAATCACATTTTCTCCTTTAATGTCTTAATTGATATGAGTGAAGTGACATAAAAATTTCAAGTTCATTTGAGCTCAATTTAGTGAGTTATGAAATAAATAAGCTTAAAAGGGCATAAATATGATTAAAAAAAATTAACCCTAATTAATATTCTAGGCTTAATCAAAGGGGAGGGTAAAATATCTGATTTTAAAATTTTCATTAGATGATTGAAACCTAGAGAATTAAGAGGTAGAAACCCATTAATCATCTTGAAAACATTTAAAGTAAATTTTAATTAATTAAATAATTTAAATTTTGGAAGATTAAATTAAAATTTGGATTATTAAGGTTAGGGATATAACTTTGGAAGATATTAATTCTTTAATTTAAAATACCTAAATAAATCTCTTCAATAAAATCTAATTCTTAATTAAACTTAAAATAATAATTGGAATTAATAAATTAAAAATTAAAAGAAAATAACCCTTAATTAAATTAATATTTAAAATATTAAGTGATTTAACAATTATATTAAATTAAACTAAATTAATTCAACATCACTTAATAACAAACTTAAAGCAAATTTGAAATATTAAATAATATTAAAACAATTCATAATTATGCATATAAAATAAATTAAGCTAATCAAAACTAACCTAAAATATCATAATTAACCTAAATCAAACCATCAAAAATATATGAATAATTCAAACACTTCTAAGTAAATTTAAAACATCAAAATTAATCTGAAACATTATAATAAAAAAAAAGGATTAAAGATTTAAACTAAATTTAAAACAATTTGTACACTATTCCAAACTTAAAATATTTAAAATTTCATAATTAAACTAAACCACTTTAAATCATCAATTCTAATTTTAAAACATTAAAATCTTTAATAAACTGATTTGCCTTTAGAGGCTTTTGTTATCATAATTCTTAAATAGAGCATTAAGTGAAATGTCACTTTACTCATAGGATAGTCAAACATCCTAATTCACTGAGCAAGAAGGAAAATTTAACTAAATTTTTGGATGATCAATTCACCAGTGCAATTAAATTCACTTGGACTCAAAATAATCCAGAAGTATTGAAAAGATGTTTAGGATTTATCCTAAGAACTTTCTCAATATGATGGGTAGTTTTAGATGAACAACTGAACTTAATTATTTCTTGATGAAGAAAATCATCCATAAAACAAAAGAACATAGTCATCATAGGAATTGACTAGCTATAGGATTAGGACTTTGGTAGACAAACAAAACCTTCCCTTAGCTTTACTTAGGTACTTGTTGCAAATATTTAAATATTCTAAGATATGTTTTAAGTGCAGCTTGGAATGACGGGAAGACCCTCCAGGTACGCTTTTATTTTATTGCAAGTTACTTACATGTACTGCGCTTTACTTTTCTTGCATGTTAAACAAGATTGTAGCATGAAAACTGAAACCTTTAGGATAGCCACAAAACTGAAACTAAAACTAAATTAAAATCAACACAAGATAAAATTTACCGCCACAACATTCAAAATATAAAATAACTCAAAATTTAATCACAAATAGAACAACAAAACTACAATTGCAACTAAATTAAAACGTCTCGTTGAATGATCGGGAATACCTCGGATGATGTAACCCACGTGTTGCTAACGGGATTTCCTACGGTCTAAATGAAAGCGTGGAACTCATTCAGTTGAGTTTAGCAAATTCATCCGGACTAAGTGAATTCGATGAAAATAACGGTGTCGGGATGACGGAGCTGTGGGATCTTAATCAGTTCTGTTTAATCAACTTTAAGATTTGTTTTAATTAAAACATCAAAGACATTTGAACTTTGAGATTCTTCTAAACCAAAACACTTTTCTCATCTCCTGACTTTCACCTTCTAAAACTAAACCTCTGCAACAACAAGGAGCTTGGAGCATAGTGGGCAGCACGACCTTCGTCATCAACAAAACTTGGATCGACATCAGCAAAACCATTCTTTGAATTAAATAACAAAGCCATAGGATTTCGAGGTAGTTTGCCTAGTGCAACATAAATTCTCAACCTTTTCGTTAGGCACTTGCATAATAATTTTATGCAAATTAAACCCTAACCGATCTTAGGACTCCGAGGTAGTCGTTTGGTACGACATAAACCCTCATATTTTCAAGGCTATTTGTATGATCATGTCGTACAAATATAAGTCCTAATTAATTAAAATTGACATGATTAAAACATTATATAAACTCCTAAATTGAAGCCAAACAATAGGATAGTTTGGGAAGTTGCCAAGATTCTTCTTGGATCCTCAACTTCTCCTACCTCTCTTCCATTGGACTCTTAAAATAAATTGTTCCAAATTTGAGCTAATCCCTTTTGAAATTTCCAAAATCCAATCCTTTGAAAACCTTAAACTTTAAAATTCTTGAGAGCAAAACCACTGATCATTATCGAGAGTTTTCTTAAATGATTTCCGTCATTTAAATTGTAATTAACTATAGGGGCTTGCCCTTATAGGGAACTTTAAGAATCCAGGTAATATAAACCCTGCTTAATTCATTTATATTAAGTATGGGAACTTGTCGGCTTATAAAATTGGTTCGCATACCAAATGGATGTCACAGATCTTCTAGTATATTTAATCGAGCCCCATCATCAAGCAGTGTGTCTATTCTTCGGGATAGATACACGGTTTGTGGTGTGGTGCTCGTTTATATAAACTATTTGGGATGTGAGATTGGTTTGATTTCATATCTTAAAATTTTCAAACTTAAAATTATTTTCAAAATCAAATGCTACTTTTTTAAGTATATATATTTAAATTAAATTTAAAATTTAAAAATTCACCGACAACTTTTGTAAGCGACCCCCTTTTTAAAATACAACACACTCAACCTAAAAATAAGCCACACAACTACTCCTAAGTAAAAATTTTTTATTTTCACCATGTATTTTAATTACATTATGGAAAATCTTAAAATCACTATTCATGGTGAAAATTTAAGGAAAAAATTGAGAAATTACTTGGATTTAGTGAAAATACCTTTTGGAAGATATTTTAGCAAGTTTAGTTTGATTTTGGAATTTATGGTGAATTTTTCGTGAATTTTTAGAGATGGCTCCAAAGTCAAAGCGTGCACGAGAAAGACGAAGTTTGATTCTGATAAATTTGTTAGTATGAGGGCTGAGGAACGAACGTCGATGCATTACAGTCACGTAAGTTGATTCCTGAGCGTGTGTTTAGTAAGCCAGGAGAGGTGATTGAAGATATGATTGCTAGAAGAAACTGGGAGAATTACTTGTTGCTTCTCCAGTCATTCTTCATTGTTTCGTGGTTAAAGAATTTTATGCAAATTTACCTGCTGCAGAAGAGAATTAAGTTATGGTTAGAAGGCAGGAGGTCAACTTTTCTTCTAGTGCAATCAATACTTTTTATGGACTACCTCCTGAAATGTTCTATTTTTATTCTAACCATCATCCTTCGGAAGGAGAATTAGATGAGATCATGGAATTTCTGACTGATGGAATAGGATTATGAAAATAACAAATGATAGAAGAGTGAACTTTCTTGCTTCCAAACTGAATGCCATTTCTAAGGCTTGGCATTATCTTATCTCATCTAAATTGTTACCTTCGAGTTACACGAGTGAAGTAACGAGAGAAAGAGCTGTGTTGAACCATTGTATTCAGCAAGGGAAGCCTATGACATTGGAAGTATAATTTATGATTAAATTTTGAACTGTGCTAGATCAACCACTACTGCAGGTATGAGATTTCCTTCCTTGATTCAATCACTATGTGAATGATCTGGAGTGAAGTTTGAAACCTGGGAAGAGGTACTTTAGCCATTGAGACCAATTACTAGTGTAAACATTGGTGCTTACACTGTACATTCAGAGTTTGGTTGGAGAGAAGGATTCAGTAGGGCTTCTACTGCTTCTGCTTCTGCTGCATCTACTTCTCGTGCAACTACTTCACGTGCTTCATCATCTACTGATTTGCAGACTGGTTTATTAAGAAAGATTTTGAAAAGAAGTGAGTCTTACTTGAGAGCATATGAGAGATATGGATGGTAATCTGGATAATGTGGAAAGATATATTGTAAAACATGATGAATATGAGGAGAATTATCAGCAATATGTGGATAGAATGATTAGAGGTGATTAGAGTGCTGAGATACCCCCTCATCCATTCTACATACCTTATGTGCCATCCAGGGATTGGAACGAGCAGGATGATGACGATGATGAGGATGATGAGTAGATTTGTGTTATTTGTTTTTGTTGTAGTGTTGTCGTTGATGTATGTTTGTTTTGATAGTATTTAATTTTATTTTGTGTGATGTGAACCTTGATAGTATGCAGATTGTAGTTGTATTATTTTTCTATTATGCATACTCAGATGTATCGATGTTGTTGTTTTATATGTTGTTTTATGGTAGTGTGTGAAATAGTAATTTTTTTTATGTGTATGTTATGTCAGAGTTTTTAGTAGTGTGCACTTTAATTCAAGAACTGTTAGGAGATTATAAAACACTATTAGGAACTTCTACTTAGGAAACTACATATTTAAAATTTTTCAAATTCCACTACTATCTGTTATCTGTATCAGTGTGTTATTTTAGTTGGTGTGTATTTGCTTTAAAAACCTCCACTACTATAGAAGTCTTTTTGAAATTTTTTTTACTTTTCTTATTATAAATATATAAATATATAAATATATATATATATATATATATATATATATATATATATATATATTGTTTTGAAAAAACTAAATTTGATTTCATTTTACTCCTGTTATTTAAATTGTTATACTTGCATATTAGGATATTAAAAATTCCTGCAAGCATGATATGTTAGTTTTTATTTCTCACCCATATATCATTTCTTATGCTTAAATGCTTTATCTTAATTAAAAAATTAAAATTTGGGGGGATTTTAAAAAACAAAGATTTTCAAAAACCTAAAATTTTATTTGATTCTCAAGAATACTTAAAAATAAATCATACTTTTGATTGAGAACAATTATGTACATGAAGTTATATTAGGGGAACAAAATTTTGAATTTAGAAATGAATAAAATAATTTAGTTAAAATTTATAGTAATCATGAAAAAATTAGAGTTAAAATTTTCTTAATGAAGAGGTGTTAAATAAAGTTAAACTATCTTTAGTAAGAAGTTTTATATTTTTAGATAAATAGAAGATTTGACTTTTATTCTTCAAAGCTTAAATTTTTTTTATTGAAGAATAATTTTCAAATACTATTATTATGATTTTTAAGTAAAAGATGTATATGTGACCTTTATTTTAAATGGAATGGTGGAATTCAAAATCATTAAAGCCTATCCAGATATAGTAATCCTTGCTTTACAAAAAAAAGAGAGAAAAAGTGAAAAATAGTATATGAAAAGGGAGGAGAAGCTTGAGGATTTAAGGCCCTAATCAAAAATTGGTTTCATACCTAAAGTTTAAGATTTAAGTTCAGAGAAAATCTAAAGCTTAAGATTATAATGTAGTAAGTAAAAATTATTTTCAAATAAATATGTTTAAGTGAGAAAAATAAGTATTTGAATCCTATATTTTGAGGAATCTACAATATTTCTGAAATAGATAGAAACTTATATTTGTCATTTTCCTTTACTTAAGAACTTTCTAAACTTTAAGTTGGTTTTAATTACTGAAATTTTGTCTAAATTAGACTATACCATTTCTAGAACAAAATTTTGTGATATTTCTAAGAAACTCATTACATAATTTGCATGCTAAAATATTTTATGAGATTAACTATCACTTGAGGACAAGTAACATTTTAAGTTTGGGGGATTTTGATGAACCTAAAATATATAGTATTTTTATGCACATTTTTATACCTATTTTTAATGATATTGCACTTTAATGAAAGGTATTTTGTGATTTTCTTGCAGTTATGATGAAATGGATGGTCATGATGAAAGGAGCAAAATTGGATCAAATTTGGAGCAAAAAAAGAAAAATCAAAATTTTGGCACTGGCGGCTAAGTGCCGCTGGGCCGACGCTTAGCCGCCACAATTAAAAATCAAAATTCAAATGAATTTGGCGCAAGTTTCAAAGGGGATGAGATGCAACTCTTGGTGGTAACTACCATAACTGCCTTTGGGCGGCAAGTTTCAATGAAGGGGTGCGTTCCTTGGTAGATACATTGAATCTGGACACATTTTGAAGTGACACCAAGGCACCATTTGGTTTACTATTTAAAGAGAGTCTTAGGAAAGATTAGGAGACTCTTCCTTTGCATTTTGAAGGGTTCTTTCTTTCTTTCTTTTGTTCTTCCATTACATTTTAAGAGTTTTTATTTTAGAGTAAGAGTAGAGAGTAGAAAGGAGAAAAGGGTCGGAGTGAAGTCTTCTTCTTCCCACTTCTTTTCTTTCTTTTAGTTTAGTTTTTATTGAAGTCTGAAATCTGTATTCTGAGTCATCAGAGTTGGGAGACTTGCTCTGAGGAGTAGTTTAGCGAAGAGTCAAAGTTTCAGAGGAACTTCCATAGTCTTGTGGAGAGGATTTTCAGATAAATGTTTACTTTTAATCTTTATATTAATACTTGCTTTATTTTGTTATTTTTCTTATTGTTTTTAATTTCAAATCAATGTGTTTTTGTATTTTCTAAATGCATTTTGAGTAGTTTACTTTATCTTTTTATTTCTTAAATGGAGAAGTAATTAATTTACAAAGAATTGTTGTGGAAGGTATAAGTGTTTAAAAGTTGGAAGAAGTTGTGAAGACTGATTCTAAAAACTTTGCTTACGTCTTAATTTAGCCTGTTAAGTTGTAGAATTTTTTGAGATTATGTAAGATCCAATGCGGTATTGTCTCATAAAAGTTAGTAAGAATCACATGCAATTATATGGGTGAGAAATGTAGTCCATATAATTGAATGTAATATTAGAAGATATTTTTGTAAAAGGGAGTAAAATTAGAGGATTTTAGAGTGACAAGCTAAAACCACATAATTTAGTTTGAAGTTTTGAGTTTTGTTATGAGAAGTTAGCCCCCAAGTGGTGGGAATCAAGGGAACTCTAGAGTGAAAGACTGGTATCTTCCCTGCTAACCATGTTCAAAATAATAAAAATTTCAAATTAACCTATGTTCTTTATAGAACCAAGTAAGGGTAAAGAACACATTTGCTTCTATTTGTAACAACAAATTTGAATACTTCCACAACAATACTTAAAGAATTATTACTATTTCATAATAGGAAAGAAAAAGATATATAGTTAATAGTATTTTACATCCAGTGTTATTAGTTATTATAATTTTAATCTCTTGCTTAATATTTTATTAAGAAAATTTTAAAAGACAAATCAACTTTCAAAACTTTTCAAAATCAAGACATACATTCAAAAACCATAAAAAAAAAGTAAAAAGATAATTTTTTGATTTCTTTAAAAATTTTCAGATTTTCCCTGTGGGTTCGATATCTCAGGACTTAATTAGAAAGTCCTATATTACTTGATAAACGATACGTATACTTACGTAGTATCCTATATTATAAAATCATAATTTTCATATCTAAATCATTAGCTCATATATTCTTAGCAGCCCAAGTTTTTGGCGTTGTTTGCCGGGAATCAAGTTTTTTGTGTCGTTACATTTACAAGACAGTATCAAGTTTTTGCGCGGTTACATTTATCGGGGATCAGCAGACCAATCTACTCTATTAGGATTTACAGTTTTTTCTAAAATTTGTTTGATCTCACGATTAGAAACTTCAGCTAAACCACTGGTTTGAGGATGATAGGCATTAGAGAATTTATGAACAATACTAAACTTTTCTACCAATCTTTGAATATATTTATTCATAAAATGGGATCCTCCGTCAGTGATATGCACTCTCGGCATACCGTATCTTGTGAAAATATTTTTCATTAAAAATCTTGAAACACTTTAGTGTCACACCAAGGTAAAGCTTGTGCTTCAATCTACTTTGATACATAATTAACAACAATCAAAATATATAAATTCCCAAATGAAGAAATAAATGGTCTCATGAAATCTAATCCCCAAACATAAAAATTCTCAACTTCTAATATAAAATTTAGAGGCATTTTGTTTCTTCTAGATATATTACCCACTCGTTGGCATCTATCACAGGTTTTGATATATCTGTAAACATCTCTAAAAAGAGTAGGCCAATAAAATCCAGCTTGTAAAATTTATATGCAGTTTTATCATTTCCAAAATGTCCTCCAAAATCAGAATCATGACATTTCTGAATGATCTGTTCAGTTTCTTCATAAGGCATAGATCTCCTAATAATAAGATCATTACATTGCTTATATAAATATAGTTCATCCCAAAAATATGATTTTGAATCATGAACAAATTTTTTCTCTTGCTGCAATGTTAGCATAGGTGCCATAATTTTGCTTACTAAATAATTTACTATATTTGCATACCAAGGTATTTTCCACACATTAACATTATAATGTTTTTCATCAGGGAAACTGTCTATTATTTCTTTGTCGGTGTCAGATAATACATTACATTCTAGTCTCGACAAATGATTAGCAATTTGATTCTCAGTTCCTTTTCTATCAATCACCACAAAATTGAATTCTTGCATTAAAAGTACCAATCTAATTAATCTTGGTTTGGTATCCTTCTTTTGCATCAGATATTTAATAGCAGCATGAACAATATGCACAATACATTTTGTTCCAATTAAATATGATCTAAATTTGTCAAAAACATATACAATAGCCAGTAACTCTTTTTCAGCAACTGTATAGTTAATTTGAGCATCATTAAGAGTTCTACTAGTGTAGTATATATAACCTTAAAAATTTTGTCATATCTTTGACCAAGAACAACTCCAATAGCAAAACCACTAACATCACACATTAGTTCGAACGGTTTCTCCCAGTCAGGTGAAACAATTATAGGTGCTATGATTATTTTTTCCTTTATTAATTCAAAGGCATTTAAGCGGTCTTCATTAAATTTAAATTTCTTAACTTTTTCCAAAAGTTGGCATAGAGGTTTTGTAATTTTTGAAAAATCTTTAATATAACGCCTGTAGAAATCAACATGTCCAAGAAAACTTCTTACCTCTCTCACTGTAGTAGGAGGTGATAATTTAGTTATTACTTGAATTTTTACATAGTCTACTTCCATACCATTTTCTGAAATTGTAAGCCCTAATACAATTCCTCCTGCAACCATAAATTGACATTCTCCTAATATAGAACTAAGTTAGTTTTTTCGCATAGCTCCAAAACTTTTTCAAGATGATTTAAGAATGCATCAAATGTTGTTCCAAACACAGAGAAATCATCCATAAATACTTCAATTCCATTTTCTATTAATTTACTAAAAATTGACATCATACATCTCTGGAATGTTGGAGGTGCATTACATAGTCCAAAAGGCATCCTTCTGAAAGTAAAAGTTTCGTAAGGACTAGTGAAAGTTGTTTTCTCATGATCCTCAGGAGCAATAGGTATCTGATGGTAACCAATATATCCATCCAAAAAGTAATAATACTTATGTCCAATAAGTCTATCCAACATTTGGTCTAGGAAAGGAAGAGAAAAATGATCTTTTCGGGTGGCTGCATTTAATTTTCGATAGTCTATACAAATACGCCATCCAGAAATTTGTCTGATAGGAATTAATTCTTTATTTTCATATTCTTCAATGGTTATTCCTCCTTTCTTGGGAACACAATGAATTGGACTTACCTAAGTACTATCCGAAATAGGATATATAATTCCAGCATCTAACCATTTTAAAATTTCTTTTTTAACTACTTCTTTCATTATAGAGTTTAGTCTCCTTTGAGGGTCAATTCTTGGTTTATGTTCTTCATTTAATAAAATTTTGTGCATATAAATCGAAGGACTAATTCCTTTAATATCAGCTAAAGTCCAACTAAAAGCTTTTTTGTATTTTTTAATGTATCAATTAATTTTCGTTCTTGAATTTCATTTAAATACTAGGATACAATTACTGGTAATGTTGAAAACTCTCCAAAAAATACATACTTCAAATTATTTGGAAGATTCTTTAATTCAAGTTTAGGGGGTTTTACAACAGATGGAATTAATTTTTGATTTTCTGGTGATGTTGAATTAAGCATTTCATATTTTTCCTGAATATAATCAGCTTCTTTACTTTCTATTTCATGAAAATTATCTTTTTCTGTATCTTCTTTCTCTTCATAGTTTTCTTGGAAATATTCTCTTCCTAAATAATCACATATATCCATTCTGAAACATTCATCATCTTTTTTTATTGATGGATATTTTATTGACTTTGAGATGTTAAAGGTTACTTCTTTGTCATTTACTCTCATAATCAATTCTCCTTTTTGAACGTCTATCATAGCTCTTCCTGTAGCTAGGAATGGTCTTCCTAAAATGATTGGAATTTCTTTATATTCTTCCATATCTAGAATGATAAAGTCCACAAGAAAAATAAAATTATCAATCTTGTCCAAAACATCTTCTACAATTCCCTTAGGATGTGTAATAGTTCGATCAACTAACTGTAAAGTTACAGAAGTTGGTGCAATCTCTCCAATTTCTAACCTTTTAAATGTTGATAGAGGCATCAGATTTATGCTAGCTCCCAAATCACATAATGCTCACCCATAAAATTTTTCACTAATAGCACACGAAATAGTGAAACTACCAGGATCTTTAAGTTTTTCAGGAAGTTTTCTTTGAATTATAGCACTACACACTTCACTGAGTGCAACAGTCTCAAAATCTAATAACTTCCTCTTTTTTTGAGTCTATCCTTCATAAATTTAACATAATCAGACATTTATTCTAAAGCTTCAACAAAAGGAATATTTATTGAAAATTTTTTCAAAATGTCTAAGAATTTAGCAAATCTTTTTCCTTTATCTTGTTTCTTTAGTCTTTGAGGAAATGGTGGAGGTGGTTTTTCAATAGTAATTTTCATAAGTTTCAGATGAAAATTAGGATATAAACTTTCATTTTCTCCTTAAGTTTCTTCTTTTTCCTTTTCAACTACAGTTTCTTTTTGAACTCTTGATTCCCACTCTTTTCCATTTCTTAATTGAATGGCTTTGATTTTCTTTTTTCCTTGATCTTTAGGATTTACTTCAACATTGCTAGGTAAAGTTCCAACAGGTCTATTTCTTAATGCAGAAGCAATTTTCCCTAATTGGTTTTCTATGTTTTTAATAACATTTCCTTGATTTTGTAATTGATTACCTATATTCAAAACTAATTCTTCCATAGACAACTTCTTCTCCTTGAATTGTGAATTATTATAAAAACCTGGTGAATTAGAAGTTCTATAATTGGAATTGTCTTATTATTTATATTTCTTAATGAGTTTACAAAATTGTTCCCTCACTGAGGATTATTATTATTATTTGGTTATTCCAATTAAAATTTGGATGATTCTTCCAACCGGGATTATAATAGTTTGAATAAGGATTATTTTGTCTATTATTTATTGCATTTATTGTTTCATATGAAGATTGAGCATCTATGATTTGTCTTAATGAATTTTATTCTAACACTTGAGGTGTTTGAGAAATATTCATTCCATATTGATCTATTTTCTTTGAAAGAGCAGCAATTTGAGAAACTATCATAGTTAAAGCATCAGAATCATGAATACTGGCTACTTTCTTAGGATTTACCCTTTCAGCAGGCCATTGAAAATTATTAGTAGCCATTTCTTCTATTAATGCATAGGCTTCTTCAAAAGGTTTAGACATTAGTGATCCACCAGCAGCAGTGTCAATTATAGATCTAAGAGATCCTACTAATCCATTATAAAATGTTTGACTAATTAATCAATACGGTAAAGCATGATGTGGACATTTCCTAGGAAGTTTTTTAAATCTTTCCCAAGATTCATATATCGATTCTCTCTCATACTGACTGAAAGATGTGATATTGTTTCTAAGCTTAGCAGTCTTAGATAGTGGAAAATATTTCAATAAGAATTTTTGTGCAAGTTCTCCTCAAGTTCTTATAGATCCAGGTGCTAACGAATTTAACCAAGCCTTAGCCTTATCCCTTAGTGAAAAAGGAAAAAGTCTAAGTCTGACAGCATCATTAGACACTCTGTCATACTTAAAAGTAGCTCAAAGTTCTAAGAAACTTGCAAGATGTAAATTAGGATCTTCATTTGAAGTTCCACCAAATTGATTATTTTGTACCATTTAGATGATTGCAGGTTTAAGCTCAAATGAATTAGCAGCTACATCAGGATTTTGAATAGTTAAGTGAATTTCATCTAATGTAGGGTTAACATAATCTCTTAATGGTCAATGTTATTGTTCATTTTTGATTCTTTGGTTGTTTACATTGATTTCCATTGTTTCAGAATTTATAGATTCTTTTCTCAGTTTTCTAATTCTTCTTTCAGTGCATTCTAATTCCGAATTGTAAGGTATAAGATTTTCAAAACCAAATTTGCGCATACACTCGAAATCAGTACACAGCAAAAACAATTAACTAAAATAAGTTGCAATTCTATAAAGGTTTCCTAAATTGTTGTCTGTTACTCTAATTATGTTATATTCCTATAACATATAAAATATTCCTCGGCAACAGCGCCAAAAACCTGAACCGCCCTGCGCTTTTATCCAATTTGAACGTACTTAAAAATATAAAAATTCAACACCACTATTAAAAGATATAAATCCTTAGAAACAGCGCCAAAGACTTGACTTTGAGCGTAATTTTAATTTTAGTAACAATCAAATATTTTAATCTTTTAATCACAGAGTTACTTTCAAACGCAAGTATACGTATCGTTCAAGTAACACAAGGCTCTTATGGAGTCCTGGATATCGATCCCATAGAGAATATATTAAAGCCTACGGACTAGGATTATAAAAACCAATTCAGATTCAAAACTAAATCAAATTGCCTATCTGTCACTAATATGCAATCGACAATAATATGAAACTTATATTAAAAACTAGTTTTACTAACAATTTTTCTAATATTACTACTAGAGTTAAGTTCAAATATAGATAATAACAAGAATCTTTCTCCTTAGTTAAGATATTTAAGTGAAATGATAATTATAATTAGTTTTAATGTGTTGTGCCAAATTGGAGCATACCTGTTATTTACCCTTTGGTATAGGCATAAAGAACATTGACTAATCCTATGCTTGGTTACTGATTCTGCGGCTAGGCTGGTATGATACCGGCTCTCACTTAGGAGCTCCCACGTTCCCCTCGCCTGAGGGCTAATAATCTACACATCAGCACCCAAATGATAGGACTGAATTGAGTGTTTTAGCCTGTCACTCTAAAATCTCCAATTCTATGCCTAATTAATATTATTTCCCTATTTATTTGCACTTCTCCCTTCAAGGATTTACCCGTCTACCTTGTAAAGAGATATGTGATACATACAAGTTAAAAATCCTTAGCCCACGGTCAGGTCTTAAGAATTCTTCATAGATTTTAACAATACAAATGGCCAATTTGTATAGTAAAGTAAGTTTAGGTAAAGTACCATCACAACTTCTTTTATAATTTATTTAATAGACTAATTATATAGTCATTTCACAAAAACATCAAAACCAGGAGAAATATAGAACAACTACTCAGAATTCATGAACATGATGCAAAAAAACCTAGATTTCATATAATAAAGTAAAATTCTACACACTAAAAACAGATAAACACTACTTATCTCAAATTCCTCCCCAAGCAAACTCCTTGAAGTTCCTGAGGATCTTTTCCTTGGAATTATCCTTTGAAATGTCAATGTGGAAGAGTTCTCTCACTTCCCTTCAGCTCTTGCAATCCCTCGAAGAATTCCTTACAAATTCTCTATTTGAACTCACAATTCACTAAATTAAACTCACTAATAGACTCTCTTTTACACTATAGAGTCACTAATAATCACTTAAGAGACCAAAAAAAGAGTCATTTTTCAGCCTAAATTCATTACTTTTAAAGTTGTAGAAGAGTCTTTAAGGGTTGTGAAAGCACCCCTTCAAAAATTGTTCACCATCGACGTATTTCTGGAAAGATCCGTCGATCCCGCAGTCTGTGGCCTCGAGGCGCCGTCGGCGGCCTTCTAGAAACAGTGCATTTAAATAGACCCCACCATCTGCGGCCTCGATCCTTACCGTCGGTGGCCACCTTTGCAATTAATTCTGAACTCTCGGGAAAGTCACGCCATCGGCAGCCTCGAACTCGCCGTCGGTGGCCTAGGTCAAATTTACATAATTTAGTCCTTTTTTGCTCCAAATCTGCTCCTTTTTCTTTATTTTCGTTCCTTTGACCTTAAATCTTCATACCTGCAAAAAAACACCAAAAATAACTTTCTTTAAAGTGAAATATCATCAAAATCAGTATAAAATAATCATGAAAATCTTAACCATTTTTTCTTGGGTCACTTTTCACCCATTATTCAAATAAATGACTTGAATAGCCATATGAATGACTCAATCGTCTCCTCAGAAAAAAAACTAACTCCAAACGATATGTTCTGCCAGTGATGGTTAACCCTTGATCCCTAAATATTTACCTTTACATTTTGGATATGAAATTATACTTTAACTATTTATAATATGGGATACTACGCAAGTATACGTATCGTTTATCAAGTAATATAAGACTTTTTAATTATGCCCCGAGATATCGAACCCACAAGGAAATGTCTAAAATTTTTAAGAAAATAAAAAAAATAACATTTTACTTTTTAAAATGATTTTGCAAAGTATGTTCTAAGATATAAAGTTTTTCAAATTTATTTTTGATATTTTCAGTGTAAAAGGTAAAGCTAACAACTAAAGTTAACACAACTATAAAATAGTATGAAAGCAAATGAGAGTAAAATATCTTTTTCTCTTTCAATAAATCAGTAATAATTATGGAATTTCGTTGTGAAAGTATATAAAATGTGTTGTGCCAAATAGAAGCATTTATATTCTTTACCCTTACTTGGTTCTATAAAGAACATCGGTTAATTTGATTTTTTAAAATCATGTAGATGGGTTAAGTAAGGAAGATACTAGCTCTCACTCTAGAGTTCCATCGATTCCCTCTACCCAGGGGCTAAAATTATATAACAAAATTTATAACATCAAACCAATTTAGGGGGCTTTAGCTTGTCACTCTAAGGTCATCTAATTTTACTCCTCATTAAAAACATATCTTCCTATTTATTTGCACCCAACCATATGGACTACAATTCTCACCCATACAATTGCATGTGATTCTTTCCAATTATTGTTTGAGACAATACCGCATTGGTTCTTACATATTCTCACAACAAAGTTTAACATCTTAATTGACTAAATCAAGAGGTAAATGAAGTGCAAGGTAGTGAATCATCACAAGTTCTTCCAACATTGAAATCCTATACTTCACATAACTTCCTTCCATAATTTAATTACTTCATCATTTAAAAGGAAAAGATAAAGAAAACTACTTAGAATCCATGGAGAAAACACAATCACAACTTGATTTGAAAGTAGAAATCATAGTGAAAACACAACAAGTTTTGCTTTAAAAACAAATGTAAAAAAAAAGATAAATACTTATATGAAAATCCTCTCCACAAGACTCTTGAAGTTCCTTTGAATCTTTGCTTTCCCTTTACAAGATACAATAAAGGTTGGCGCCCAACTCTGTTGACTCCGAATCTCTTCTACTCTTAATAAAAACTAGATACAATAGATAATAAATGTGGTGAAGTGGAAAGGTGCGCTCTCAATAACTCTCTAACATAAACTTTACTCTAAACACTAATCACGCCCTCCAACAACAACCCTTTTTCTGATCTTCAAGTCTTCTTTTTAAAATTTTCCAAAAGGTTCCATGGTGTCTCTTCGAAATATGTCCAGATTCAATGTATCCCTCAAGAATGCATCAATCCGTTCAAATTTTAAATGAATTTCGGCATTGAAGGGTGACCCAACCGCAATTACTTAAGTAAATTAGCTTATTAAATTATGGGCAAACTTGACCCTAAATCTGATTAAACGGCTAATGTACGATAATTAAAGATTAAAGTTTTGATAATTAAATATAAATTGCACACTAGAAGTACTACGCAAGTATACGTAATGTTTCAAGTAATATAGAGTTTTCTTTTTAAAAACCCTAGATATCTATCCCACGAGGATTAATATAGTTAAAAAAAGAAAAATATTAATAAAATATTTTAATTTAAAACTAATTAAAATATGCATAATATGAAAATTAGCAAGTGATAAAAAAATAAACAAAGATTCTTTCCCCATATAAAATATTTCATTATTAATAAGAAGTTAAAATTTGTTGAGAACTTTAAAAATGTAGTTTTTGACAAATAGGAGCATATATATATCCCTTACCCTTTGGTCCAGGTCATAAAGAATATTAGCGAGTTTTTAAAGATTGGATTAGGATGTATTATTAGTAAAAAGGGACAAATTTCTAGACTCTCACTTCTAGGTTCCCCCCAAATGGTTGCCTATGGTCTAGCCTACTAGTGACCCGTCACCTCTTTCGTAAAACCAAATTGATTAAATTTAGCCTGTCGCACTAAAAACAAAAATCAATTCTACGCCCATTAAAGATTATCTCCCTATTTATTTTCACCTCCCCTTTAAGAGAAATGTGATACATACACGTTAAGAATTCTTAGCCCACGGTTAGATCTTAAGAATTCTCCACAGTTTTTAACAATACAAGAGACTAATTTGTAAAGTAAATTAAGATTAGGTACAATATCATCACTAATTTTTAAAAAATAGGAAATTAAGTTCTCAAATCTGATTTAAATTTTTTATTAATTCATTTCATATTCGTAGGGAGAAGAAAAGAAGACTACTCAGAAAACATAGAAATTAAACCACAAATCATATTCATATAACTCAAATCCAAAGTACTAAACTTAAGAAACAATATATAAATACTTATCTGGAATGTAATCCAAGCATTCCTTTGAAGTTTCTCTGACTCCACAGACTCTAACAGGACCATGAATCTTGAATTTACACTAAACACTCACTAAAATAAAAAAAGAAAAGAAGAAGACCCTTAACACTCTTAATTATTTGCTAATTAATTCTCCCTCACACACTACACACACTACACACACACTCTACTCATGCCCATGCAGTAGAAATGGTCCTCTATTTATAGATCTCCAGAAATGACCAAGAGTTGCTTAAGAAACCCCTTCAAAATTCGTACACATTCATTGAATGTTCTAGAAATTAACTGTGGCACCTAGGCGCCAGTTATGGCACCTAGGAGCCAGGATCTCTGCGCGAATGGACACATCCCTTCACATTTAGGTCGCACCTCTTCGTTTAATAACTGCTCTCCCGTGTCTATATTCATTGTATCTGGTTTATAACATGTGGGAAAATGTCCAGAGGCTTCTAGATTGGTTTGAAAGTGTCAATAACCATCCAATAACCGTCAAGAAATCTCTAGAATCAATCTGCTTTGTCTGGCGCCTAGGCGCCAAAATCAGCCTATTTACATTTTTACTCTTTTTGGCTCATTTTTCCTCCTTTTTAACTCTTTTTTTTCATAAACTCATTTTGTTGTACCTGCAACCAAAACATAAGAAATACCTTTCATTAAAGTGTAATATCCTTAAAATATTAATAAATAATTGATATAATATTCTAAGTAATTTTAAGGCGGATCAATTCCCCCAAACTTAAACGTTACTTGTCCTCAAGTAACCTTTTACTACTAAAAATTATAATCTATGGAGAAAAATTTCTTTAAGACTTCTATAACTTTTTGTTTTATAAATAATATAATTAAACTTAAAAAGCTTTTTAAATAACATAGCCTAAAACAAAAATATCTAAAATATTTAATATGCAAGTGTTAAGAACTTTCTTCTCCTATCTATAAAAACTAATTACAATTTGTCATATTAAGAACATGTAGATAATTTACAGGAAAAATATTTTCATGATAACTCTACTAGTAAGGATTCTTATACAAAAGACTTTAAGAAAAAATTTGCATTAGGTCTCTTCCTATAAGATAATTCAAGTGAAGCCAATTTTAGATTTAGGCTTTTCCTCAAGCTTCTCCTCATTTTTGTTTTTCTTTTCATATCTTGGATTGCTTTCCAATCCTATATATTTTTCTTTTCTTTTCTAGGGACTGTTTTCTAATCCTTCTTTTTTTTTCTTTTTTAAGTGAGGATTACAATATCTAGATAACCTGTTAATGATTTTGAACTTCACTATCCTTAACTTATATTTAAAGATTTAACACATTTTTCACTTACTGAATATGTGTTTAGCAAAAATATTTTTCATAGAGTTTCAATTCAATCTTCTCAAGTAAATATCTAGATTCCTTAATACTTTCAAAAATACAACATTTTTAATTTGGATATTTCAATCAAAATTCTAACACCTTTTTTTATTAATAATTACAATTTTAGAATTATCCTTTGTTATTTAAAAATACTTTTATAAGTTTATTACAACATTCATGAAAACAATAGTATATCTATCTTAAATTATTTCTTCTTCCATAGGTTATGTTATTAATTTTGAAAATATTATTTACTAAGGACAAGTAAATTTAAATTTAAGTTCGTTTCTGATCAAAAAGGAAGAAATTCATGCAAATTGAACTAAGTCGCCGACGGCGAGATCGAGGCCGCCGACGACGAGATTACTAAGGAGAATTTCTGAAGGATTTATAACTACCTCGCCGACAGCGAGCCCGAGCCCGCCGACAACAAGATCGCAAGGTTTGAAGACCTTCTAGAAGCCCCGCCGATGGCGAGATCGTTTCCCACCGACGGTGAGATAGTTCAAAATGCAAATACTTTAAACCTGGACACTTTTTGAAGAGGTGTTTAAGCACCCCTTGGACCTTTGCCTACCTCTATAAATAGAGGCCGAATTCTAGTGTCTTAGTGTGTCTCTTGAGTCTTCTATGTGTCTATTTTAGTGAGTCTGAGTGTGTTTAGTGAGTTGATTAGTTTAATTGAGTGTTATTTAGTTTGCTGTACTAGAAGGAAAAGTCAAAGGAACTTCAAGGAGTCTGCTTGGGGAGGAAATTAAGATAAGTATCTTTGTTTATTGTTGTTGTTAACTTTAAATGAAATCCATGCTTTGTTTTATTCCCATGCATGCTGAGTAGTTTTCTTAGTCTTTCTCCTTGTTTATGAAAATTATGCGAATTGATGAAATTAAATAGAAGTACCTAATATATTAAAATAAATTGTGATAATTTTTACTTAAAACTTAATTTACTTTCAATCTGGCCAATTGAATAGTTAAAATATGTTGAATTATCAACTATAGTAAAAATTACATCCAATATTCAGGGAAGTCAAAAACCTTGGAAGGAGGGTGCAAATAAAGAGGGAAATATTATTTATCGGACGTATAATTGGACATTTTAGTGTGACAGACTAAAATATTCAATTTGGTCCTATTGTTTGAGAGCTGAAGTGTAGATGTTAGCCCTTAGGTGAGGGGAACGTGGGAGCTCTGAAGTGGCAGCCAATATCCTCCCAGCCTAGCCACAGATTCAGTAATCAAACATAGGATTAGTCAATGTTCTTTGCACCTGGATCAAAGGGTAAAAAATAGCAATGCTCCTATTTGTCACAATACAGTTTAGTTTAAGAGTTCTATTTAAAATCATCATTCACTTAATTTTCTAAAAAACAAGGAGAAGGATGCTTTTTCTGAATTATTTAAATCAACTTTATTTCAAGCATTAGTTTACTTTTGTTTGCTTTAGTTACTTTAAATTTCCGTCTACTATATTAGTAAGTAATTCCTTTAGATTTAGCTGATAACCATTCTGTTAAAAACTTCTCTGTGGGATCGATAACCAGGACTCCACTAGAGCCCTGTATTACTTGATAAGATACGTATACTTGCGTAGAATCCACATTAAACCTTCAATCATTATATATATATATATATATATATATATATATATATATATATATATATATATATATATATATTAAAGCGAAATCAAGTTATTGGTGCCGTTGCTATAAAAAATAATTGCAAACATATTAAAAAGTGGGTCAGTTTCCCTCCCCCAAACTTAGTTCTTTTAATAAGTTTTTTAAAATATTTTTCACTATGAAATTTTAAACTTAGCAGGAAGACAAGGTTTAACATTTAAAGGTATTTAAAACAGTATTGGTATAAGCAGGAATAGATATATAAAAGAGTAGCTAAACAAGTAACACATGGAAAATTTAATATTTAAAAATAAATGTGCTAAAATAAAAATAACAGGAGCATAAAAAGGACTAAGTCTAAGCAATCCAACAACAAAAAGCATAAAATAGAGTCACTACAAGTTCTCAATCAGTACAATAATACATGAAAAGTATTAAACACACAAAACAGGAACATCAGCAAGACAAAGCAAATATAAAGTCTAGTCATCCTCAGTCACCTCCTCATCGTCAGAAGAATCATCAGGAATAGGACTTCTGGGGTTGATCCATGGGGTGAATTTAGGACATGTAAGAAATTCAATATTCCTATCACCCTTCAAAAATTTTACTAATGCTTCATTATACTCCCTATTATAGTCACTCTTCCTCTGTATATAGGCTGATACATGATCTAATTTTCTATCCATCTCATCTACTCTGCATTGCATCAAGAATATATTACTTTGTTGCTCCAAATATCTCTGAAAAACAGTGTTCCACACATCAGGTGGAGGCTTAGATGTAGAAGTAGATGGAATAGAAGCAGAAGTAGAAGGCATAGAAGAAGGATATGCTCCAGTACTTTGACTCTTAGTCTTCCCATAAATATTAACATGAGATTTTCCTATCGACTTTAATGACTTAAGCTGCTCTTCAGAAATAGAATAAGAAACACTAGATTCTTGTAAATTGAGAAAATGAGACCCGGAAAACCTAAACAGAAATAACACTTCCTCAAGCAGAATTGCTAATCGCATCATAAATAATGACTCCCATATCTATTGGCTTCATTTCTTGAATGCAGTAGTTCAGAATAGCTCTCTCTTTCGTCACCTCACTTAGGTGGTTTGACGGAAGGATACGGGCATAAATAAAATATTGCCAGGCTTTATAAATAGCATTAAACTTTGAAGAGGAGAAATTTGCCCGTTTATTGTTTCTTATTTTCCAAACTCCTCTTCCATCAGTTAAATAAGCCAAAATCTCATCGAGTTCTCCTTCAGAAGGAGTAAAAGTATCATAGAAACAGTCTGGCACTGGAGCCAGGGCATAAAACATGTTGATCACTTCCGGAGTGAGTTCAACTGTTGTCCCCCTCACATAAACTTCAAAATCGATAGTTTCGGGAAAATTTACATAGAACTCCCAAACTAAAAAAAAAATTTCTACCACAGAAAAATAGCAAACTGCTCCCACTGTCTGGCAGCAATAATATGCTCGTTCGATCCACTGAGATGGTACAAAATCTTTCCACTATGAATTTGCAAACTTTAACAAATTCATTGTAATGAACTTGTGCACTTGCACTAGCAAATCTTGTTTGATTAAATTCAATATGCTCCTTACCACGCTTTGATTTAGGTGTAATTCCTAAAATTTGTAAATAATTCCAAATAAATCTAAAAAATATAAAATCACACTAAATAAAAACTCACCTCACTAAATCAAACTTAAACCCATGGATTTTCTTCCCAAAAATCAAATTTTTTCTTCAAAATTTTGGCACTATGCAAAAGTAGAAAAATCCATGATAAAAATTAAATTAAAACGTAGATCTAACCTCGAGAAGTTGAAATCCGAAGTTAATACGCGTCGAAATTCTTCAAATCTTGCTCAAAATGGAACCCTAGATATGACTTTCACAAGAAGATGAAGCTTAGGCATGAAAATGGAGTTGGGTCGGTTTAAAGGCCAAAAATCGGTCCAGGTGAACCGGCGTTTAGGTGCCAGATTTGGTGCCTAGGTGCCAGAATCACCAAACATTCCAAAAAAAATTTAAATTTTAATATTTTTTAATATAGGTGATTTTATCATTTGTAAGCCTAAAATCAACTGTTAATCTTAATCAAACATCTTCCAGAAAATAGTATTAAAAAAATCCAAAAGGTTCCAAATTTAAAGATAACATTCCAAATATCTAACAAATACCAATCTAAACTTTACTTTATTTCATTTCATTCCAGATCTTCAAGATAAGGCTAAAAAAATATAGAAAATAAACATCAACATCAAACACTCATATCTCACAAACAAATAAACACTCATAAACTTCTCCACCTAAAATAATTTCAAATCACAACACACTTAACAATCACATTCAATCTCTCCTCCTGTTTCTCCTTAAATTCATGGATTCACATCAGAACCTTCATTAGTTTCACAAGTTAATTCACTACGAACAAAGGAATGGAAGAAAGGGACTCGAAGAAATTCTGAAGCCATCTTTTCATCAATCCATTTATTCTTAGCGTACATTGTTACCTGATAATCTTCAAAGCATGCCAAATGATCAGATTGAATTTTCATTTGCCATTCAATGTGCTCAATTTGGTGGAGCATCTCATGCAATCACTCTCCAACTAGAATTAACTCTTTTTCAATCTTCTCAAGGCAGTCACATAACTTGTCCAAAGTCATGGCTAGATAGCCATTAAAATAAGTTTGTGAATCCTTGTGCATAAAATTCTACTTCCCATCAATTCCAATGTTTAATCTCACCTTGATGATCAGTAAGCATGGTATTCAGAAGTTGGACATTCCAGTTGGATCAACCCAGCAGTCCTTGACCTTTAAGTGAGTGTTGTAGTTCTCTGATAAAGGCTCCAATCTCTCCCCATTGGTTGTCCAGCAGTCCAACCAGAAGTTAATCTGCCCTTCCCCCAACTCCCAGATGAACATATGTTCAGCAAGTTCTCTACAATTAAGAAGGCTGGACCAAATTCTAGAATCACCCAGCTTCTTAGACACAAGGAGGGGGTGAACCTATTTGCAGTATTTACCCCTCATGAATCTAGCCCATAAAGAATCCTGAGCCCTGATTCTGATCCATAGTTTACATAAATTGATTTGTTTGAGTTGTTGAAAGGATTTAACACCCAACCCACCAGCACAAGTGGGTTTGCACAACTTCCACCAACTCATCCAGTGAATTTGAGATCTCTGTCCAGCCCACAGAAACTTATTGAGAATTCTACTGATCTTGATTTGGGTGGCCTTCTTCATATTTGACATTTGCAAAATGTAAGCTAGGAAAGCAGTGAGAATGCTTTTCAGCAAGTTAACTCAACCACCATTGGATAGGAAGGATGAGGTCCAAGAGTTGATTTGGGAGGTAATCTTGTCCACCACATCATTATATTGGGTTTGTTTACCCTTCCTTTGAGTAATTGAACCCCCAGATAATTAAATGGAAGGGAACCAATGCTGAATCCAGTGTACTCTTTAACCCATTGCTTAATGTTGGTGGGGCTGTGAGAGCTGAAAAGAATCTGACACTTCCTTTTATTCAGCTGCATACCAGATAAGACCTGAAATTCCTGTAAGCATTTGTAAACTGCTTTGACAGCAGGTTTAGTGGCTTTAGTGAAGATGACAACATCATCTGCATAGGCTAAATGAGAGATGCAGATATTAGATTTATGATTGTATGCCAAGTGTGGATGGTGTTGAAACATTTGGTTTAGGTTCCTGGAGAGGTAATCAAATGCCAAAATAAAAATATATGGAGATAATGGATCTCCTTGTTTGATACCTCTAGTAGCATGAAAGAATCCTTAAGAAGACCCATTAAGGAGAATAGAATGAGCATTATTATTTAACCATCTTTTAACAAAAGAGATGAAGGATTGGGAAAAGCCCCTAATTCTCAGAACTTCAAGGATGAAATCCCATTCAATGGTATCATAAGATTTCTTCAAATCCAGTTTGAATATGATGTTATTGCCTCTACATTTCCTGTCCAAATCAAGCAGAATCTCCTGGGAAGTTAAAATATTATCACCAATATATCTACCATTCACAAAAATATCTTGGTTATCACAAATGAGTAGGGGTAGATGAGGTTGCAGCCTAGCCACCATGACTTTACTGATGACTTTAGAAATAATAGTAGTAAGACTTATAGGTCTATAATCCTCCCAAGTCTCCCTGGTGTTGTTTTTGGGAATAAGTGTAATGGCAGAAGCTGTAAAATATCTGGGAGGGTCCTTGCCTCCAAAGAAGCTTTGCACTGCTCTACATACATCAAAACCAAAAATCTGCTAAGATTTCTTCTAAAACTCAGCTGCTTATCCATCTGGCCTACCAACCTTGTTTCCACCAATGGAGTCCAGAGCACATCTTATATCATCATCAGAAGGAATCCTAGCCAGGTCCCAAGAAAGAACTTGGTCTCTTTGTTCATCAAATAGAGTAGATTGAAGCTGGATTTTTCTCACAGAACCCTTAGAAAACAATTTCTAAAAATACTTAATAGCTTCCCGAGCAATCTCTTCAGCCTTAAACACTTTGAAGCCCCTATCATTTTTAATAGAAGGAACCATGTTGCACTTCCTTTTGTAATTGATACAAGCATGGAAATATTTAGAATTTCTATCCCCATCAATAAATTTAGTTCCAGCCAGTTTTTATTTCAAGAAAGTTTCATAATAACTGGTGGCTGAAAGAAGATCTTCATTAGCAGTGACTAAATCATGTTCAGTAGCCAGCCCATGCAAAAACTGATCTTCTTTCAGTAGTTTATTCTTCTAAGCCATCTTAATGTTATTGATTACATTACCAAAGCTTTCCCAGTTACAGGACCTAAATGGGATCCCAGCTTCTTTTGAAGACCCCAAAGATTGAGCCAAGGGTCAAGTTGGGGACAGCTTTGCCAAACCTTAGAAACCTGATCACAGAAGTCAGGGTGATGGAGCCACATGTTCTGAAACCTGAAAGCTGAAACCTTTGGAGATAGGGAGTTAGAAATAGTAATCAGTAAGGGTCTGTGGTCAGACCCAGACATGGATAGATGATTGTCAGAAGTGTTAATGTATGTTTGTATCTAGGCCGTGTTTGCAAAAAATCTATCAAGCCTTTCCTAAAGAGACCCCCTTCTCCAAGTGAAAGGAGGTCCAGTGAAGCCCAAATCAAATAAACCTGCTTCCTGGATAGCATCAACAAAATTGGTCATAGATTTAGCAAGAGGAGGTCTCCCACCTCTTTTTTCCGTAGGGGACATAAGGCAGTTGAAGTACCCTCCCCCCCCCCCCCAATCCAGGGGGAAGGAGTTTGTTGGCCTAGTGCAATGAGATTCCTTCAAAGCTTGATTTGCTGCTGGAGTAAGGTACTAGCATAAGTGAATGTTGCAAAACCTGACTTGTCATCAATAGAGAACTGTATATGAATAAATTGGGGGTCATCAACTAATATATTGTAGATCAATTATTTCCTTATCAATAACCAGATCTTGTTGTTGACATAGAAGTGGAAGTGAAATTGAGGGAATTTTTTTGAAATTTTGTGAGGGTCTTTAGAAACTAAAGGCTCTAAAAGAGCCACACACCAAATTCTATGAGTTCTCACCAAGAATTTGAGTCTGTGAAGAGAGGCAGGGTATGCTACCCCTCTCAAATTCCAACAAAGGAAGTTAATCATGTGAATGAACCAACCCTATCCCCTAGTCTTGGGGAGAGGGAAATGACTTAAAGTATCTGAAAATGGTCCCATGAGAAGCTGTTGATCATCCATGAGATTCTTCAACTATGAAATACCCTTCTTTTTCTTTTTTGGTTTCTGAGTGAGCCAACTGTCTTCCATATCTAACTTCAGAGGTGATACCAGAGAACCAACCTCCCTAGGAGAATTCACTAAAGTGACAAAGGGGTCACCATCTAAATTTTCCACATGCGTAGAAGGATCAGGTGCAACATCAATCTGGGTAACTAGGGGGGTGGGGCCAATGGGGTTATGAGGGGAGGGAGGAGGGATAATAGGGGGGCTGGGGGAAAATAAATTGGGGACTGAGGCCAAGGGGGCTGGGGGAGAAGGAGTAGGGGTGAGATGTGGAACAATGGAGTCCAAGGGTGGGTTCAAAGAAGATATAAGAGGCTCAGAGCTGGTTAACCCATGAGAGGATTTGGATGGCCTTCTTGAGGGAGGGTGCAATCTATAACACCTGCTGATGGTATGACCAAACATCCTACAATAGGTGCAGTAGTAGGGTGTTTGTTCCATTATTACTTCCTCCTAGAAAGCCTCATTGTCAGAACCAATCCATAGCATGTGTATAGGGAAAGAGTGACATCTCTTTCAACATGTACTCTTGCAGCAGCAGGTCTAGCTTTATTCTTGGTAGGGGCATCCAATTTTAGAGGGGTGCCCAAGGCTTTAGCAATGTTGAATATAGCATTTTGGTTGAAGAATCTAACGGGAAGTTCAGGGAACTTATACGAGATTGGGTCAACAGGAGTTTCCTTCCTCGGGTCAAAATATGGGGTCAATTTCGGAAGCTTCATTCCAGATCCAGCTATGGTGATAGATTGTTTAGCAAATAGCCTTGCATAGTCTTCTTCAATGGCTAATTCGATCAGAAAATTTCTGCCATCCAGCAAGCCACGTTGCCAGGAACCCAGAAATTGGAATGAATGAAAATAAGCTTTGACTGATTCCATCTTAGGATGGCCCAATGCAAATTTTCCAATTAGTGTAAATTTAACTTCATCTATCAGTTGTGAGAGCTCATTATCAGTGAAGAAGACTGCTGTTTCCCCATCCTTAAGTCCAGTAGGGTGAACAAAGGGGCAGGACTGCAACTTCATAAAGATACCGAGGGAACACCAGAGAATATGAAGATGTGACCTTAGAAGTGTTGCTACCCACAACACCATCATAGGTGGCCTTGGACCATTGGATGTTGGTGTCCAAATAAATGGGATGAGCCATCAGCAAGGAACCACCAGAAATCCAAAGTCCATAACTAAAGCCACACAAAGCACCCAACTAATGGAATAGTAATTTTGAAAAAGCAAGAGCCCGAGAAGCACTAAACATAAAGAAATGAAGGGAAAGAGCACCACCACCAGTAAACTGAGTACCAAAGAGGACACCTCCAACCTGGGAAGCTACCGGAGCAAGGGCCGCCGCCAGGAATCATCCTGGGAACCCTAGCAGAGCAGGAACCACCACAGCCGCCATCCTCTATCTCATATATATATATATATATATATATATATATATATATATATTAAAAGAAAGGAGCAACAAAAGGCTCCCTACATGTTAAATCAAAAGAGGGTTACGTAAAGATAGGGGTAGAGACCCCCTCAAAACAAGGACAATCATTAAAGTCCTAGGGTCCCTCACCACACAATTATACATGACTAGACACAAAAATAGAAAAACAGACCCAGAAATAACCTTTTGACCTGTATATATATATATATATAGCATAGAAGAACCATTAATACTATTCTGAGAATTAAATCTACAAATAATTTCTGGCTTTCTACTTCTCAGGAAATTGGGGATGATGCAGTTAACTGTTTTCAGACTCTATTTTCTTATCATGATACCAATTCTAATGTCCTCTCTAATAATCTTATGCAAACTGAATTACAGTTGGCTAGGGACTGTCAATTATCCAGATTACCAAATGAAGATGAAGTATTATCTGCTATTAATTCTTTGGATAGCAACAGGACAGCAGGACCAGATGGATTTACTCCTGATTTCTACAAGAAATTTTGGCAAATTATTAGGTTGGATGCTGTTGAGGTTGTTAAGTATTTTTTCCAGGGAGTGGACCTTGCTAAGTATTTTGTCTCCTCTTCTATTATTCTTATACCAAAGGATAAAAGAAAGAGTGTTGGCATGACTTCAGACCTATCAGCATCACTTCAACTTTTTCAAAAATTATCAGTAAGATTCTTGTGGCCAGAATTCAACCTTTTATGGATACATTGATCTCAGAAAATCAATCTGCCTTTATCAAAGGAAGAAGTATTAGTGAAAATATTTTATTGGCTCAAGAATTGCTCACTGATATTGATAAGCCTTGTAGAGGTTCTAATCTGGATTCTTAAACAGAAAATCAATCTGCCTTTATGAAAGTACTCTCTGCTAAAGGGTTCAGTTCTGATTGCTGTGGACTTATTTTAAGGTGGTTAAGTAATAATTATTATAGTGTTCTCATTAATGGAGAGAGCAAAGGGTTTTTTCAAGCAGGTAGAGGCATTAAACAAGGAGACCCCCTTTCTCCTTATATCTTTATATTGGCATTTGACTACCTCTCCAAGCTCATCAATAATGTTCAGATCACTCATCCTTTTACCCAGTTTCAGCACAGATCTACTCAACTCATTACCCATCTTGCTTTTGCTGATGATGTCATAGTTTTCTGGAATGGTAGTAAGAATTCCATAAGATGTTTAATGAAGGCTTTGGCTGAATTTGAAGATGTTTCTGGTATGACTTTTAACAAGTCCAAATGTCATTTTCTACCCAGTTCTAACTTCAATGCTAACTCTAAGATGTGGATTGCTGATTTCACTGGTTTTAAGGAAGCCAAATATCCCTTTAAGTATTTGGGATTTCCTTTAATCAAAGGTAGACTTAGACATTCTCACTACGATGATGTGGTAACTAAAATTTCTGCTCAAATTAATGTTGGACAAATTCATTTTTGTCAAATGGTGGTCGAATCACTCTTCTTAAGAGTACTTTAACATCTTATCCTCTCTATATCCTCCAAATGATCAAGATGAAGAAAAGCACACAAAAATTACTTTCAATTATCTTTAATAAATTTCTTTGGGAAGGTCATCATTGACAAATGCATTGGACCAATTGGGATAAAGATTGTAAACCTATTGCTAGTAGTGGCTTGGGTTTTAAAAGTTTTCAACAAATTAGTTTTTCCTTTTACTGCAAACAGTGGATTAACTTTAGAGCAAAGAATTCCTTATGGTCTAAGTTTTTGCATGGGAAGTATTGTCATAATATTCATCCCACTCAAGTTCAGGTGAAGGCTAGGGATTCAATAAACTGGAAGCAATTACTGAAAATTAGAGATGAAGCTGAACAACTTTTTGTATGGCGCTTGGGGATGGGCAAATTCATTTTTGGAGGGATAAGTGGTTTTTTAATGATTCTTTGATTGACCATAATGCTCACCATTCCATTCAGAAAGTAGCTGATTGTTGGACCAATTCAGAATGGGATATCAATAAGCTTAGTAGCTGTGTTGATTATGCAACTCAAAAGAAGATTCTGAACATTCCTATTCACCCAGCCAAAAGAGATAGATTAGTAACAAAGAATCCACCAAATCAAAGCTTGTCTAAATTTTTATTTAGAGATACCTGTTCTACTAATGACTGGGGGAAGAAGCTTTGGAATAAAATTTTAACACCTTTCATGTCTTTTTTCTGTTGGAGACTTTTTAGGAAGTTTCTTCCAAGAGATGATATTTTAAAATTAAAGGGCATTCGGGGACCTTCAATTTGTCAATTCTGCCATTCTAATGAAGAATCCATTTCTCACATATTTATAAGGTGCTTTGTTGTTCAAGATGTATGGAAATCTATTTTGGATATTCTTGGGCTATCTTCTAAATGTTATTCATGGCTTAGCATTGATTTATGTTGGCAAGATTGGAAAGGTTCTCCTGATTATTATATCCCTTTTATTATCTTTTGGTTTATCTGGATGGAGAGGAATGATGCTATTTTCAACGACAAGGAATGTTCTATTCAGCATATTACCGTAAATTGTCTAACTTATATTCATAAGGCTAGACAAATACTTAATTTCCAGCATGATTTCAGTTATTAAAAAAGTCAAACTTGTTATTTGGAGATTGCCAAAGGCTCCTTGGATTAAAATAAATACCGATGGAAGTCTTTCTTCATTGGGTGCTTGGAATTGGGGCAATTTGCAGGAATTATCATGGTAATTGCATTTGGTTTCTATCTCGCTCCAGTTATGGCCGAGAATAGTCTTGAACCGAAATAATTGCCGCTTACTGGGGTCTTAAAGCTGCCTTCCTTAATAATCAAAATTTCATTCATATGGAGATGGATTCATTGCTTTTAGTGGAGATGTTATTGAATAAAGTTGTTGTTCCCTAGAATATTCTTATTTGGATTAATATGATATTCAAGTTATCCTCTAAGTTAGCGGTTATTTGGAGTCATGTTCATAGAGAGGGGAATCAACCTGCAAATTAGTTGGCCAAGAGAGCTTCTTCTAGTAAGGAAATAATTTGTAACTCCAGCTCTTCTTCAGAGTTTCTATCTTCTTTTTTTTCTGTTTTTAGGGCCCTTTTGCATGGCGATTTATTAGCCATTCCTCATGTCAGATGTAATAAAACCACCATTACTCAATAAAATTACTTTTTTGTGGTATATATTTATATATATATATATATATATATATGTATGTATGTATGTATGTATATATATACTCAAACCCAAAAACAATACTACACATAAACTACTCGAAATGTGGAGCATAGAAAATATCATCTTCCAACAAAAAAGACAAGCTGAGGAGGGGTGTGAAGAAGAGACAAAAACTTCCTTTGTACTAAGACCACTTTTAGCAAGCCAATCGGCCGGCTCGTTACCTTCCCTAAAGTTGATATATATATATATATATATATATATATATATATATATATATATATATTGTGAATGGTAAAATTTATGGTTTTTTCACTGCTAAAGGGGGCGTTAAACAGGGTGACCCTCTTTCCCCCACCATATTTATTCTTACTTTTGATTATCCTGCCCATCTAATCGACCAAGCCCATGAGTTCTAATCCTCTTTGTGTTTTAAACATAAATCCAAGGTGGTGGTTAGTCATCTTATTTATGCTGATGATGTTATTTTGTTTGATAACGGTAGTAAAGTTTCTATCTAAAGCATTATGCAGACATTGTCTCATTTTCAAAACAATCAATTCGGTGGAACATTGAATAAAAATCCTAATTTACATCTTGCGAGTTTTCTAGAACTATGTGCAACATTTAAATATAATGGAGTGTCAATTAACGCTATTAGACTAAGACTTTTCCCTTTTTCATTATGGGATAAAGCCAAGGCATGGTTAAATTCGTTAGCACCTGGATATATTAGAACTTGGGGAGAACTTTCACAAAAATTCATATCAAAGTATTTTCCACAATCAAAGTTTGCTAAACTTAGAAATGATATAACATCTTTCAATCAATTTGAGGGAGAATCAATATATGAATCTTGGGAATGATTTAAAAATCTTCATAGGAAATGTTCACATCAAGCTCTACCAGATTAGTTATTAATTCAAAGATTTTATAATGAATTGGTAGGACCTCTTAGATCAATTATAGATACTGCTGCCAGTGGATCACTAATGTCAAAACCTTTTGAAGAGGATTATGCTTTAAATGAAGAAATGTATACTAATAATTTTTAATGGCCTGCTCAACGGGTAAATCTTAAGAATGTAGCCAGTATTCATGATTTTGATGCTATAACTATGATAGTTTCTCAAATCACTGCACTTTTAAAGAAAATAGATTAATAAGGAATGAATTATCCTCAAATGAATCTAGTGTTGGAAGAAAATTCATTAGGACAAATTATAGATGCTCAATCTTCATATGAAACCTTAAATGTGATAAACAATAGACAAAACAACCTGTATTCGAACTATTATAATCCTAGTTAGAAAAATCACCCAAATTTAAACTAAAATAATAATCATAATGTTAACACTATTAATCCTCAATTGGGGAACAACTCAGTGAACCCATTAGGAAACTTGAAGAACCAAGAAAATATGAATTATAGACCTTCATATCCTTTGAGCTTCTATAATAATCAACAGTTTAAGGAAAAGAAGTTGTTTTTGGAAGAAATGGTTCTAAATATGGGAACTCAATTACAAAGTCAGGGAGCTGCAATTAAAAATATAGAAAATCAATTAGGACATATTGCTACTGCACTTAGCAATAGACCTTCAGGAACACTCCCTAGCAATGTTGAAGTAAATCCAAAAGGCCCAGGTAAAGAACAAATCAAGGCTATTCAATTAAGAAGTGAAAAAGAATTGGAAACAAGGGTCCAAAAATAAACAAGCTTTGTAAGCCAACTGATTATGGTGGTTTAGGTTTTCAGAGGCTTTCAGATTCCATTAATATCTTTCATATGAAGCTGTTGGCATATTTTTAGGTTAAGTGTTTTATTTTGAAAAGGGGTCGCCTACAGAAATTGTCGGTGAGTTTTAAATTTAATTTAAATTTATATATATATATATATATATAATTTATAAAGTAGCATTTGATTTTGAAAATAATTTTTAAGTTCGAAAGATTATTTAAGATATGAAATGAAACCGATCTCACATCCCAAATAGTTTATATAAACGAGCACCGCATCACAAGCAGTGGAGCTATCCCAAAGAATAGACACACTACTTAATGATGGGGCTCAATTAAATAAACTAAAAGATTTGTGACATCCGTTTGGTCTGCGAACCAATTTTATAAGCCAACAAGTTCCCCTGTTTAATATAAAGGAATTAAACAGGGTTTATATTACCTGGGTTCTTAAAGTTCCCTATAAGGGTCGACCCCTATAGTTAATTACATCTTAAATAACGAGAATCATTTAACAAAACTCTCGATAATGATCTGTAGTTTTGCTCTCAAGAATTTCAAAGTTTGAGGTTTCAAAGGATTGAATTTTGGAATTTCAAAAGGGATTAGCTCAAATTTGGAAGAGTTTATTTTAAGAATCCAAAGGAAGAGAAGTAGGGGATGTCACGGACCGGCAGTGGACTTCGGTGACTTCCCAACTATCCTATGGTTTGGCTTCAATTTGAGTGTTTATTTAATGTTGTAACCAATTTTAGTTAATTAAGACTTATATTTATATGACATGATCATATAAATAGCCTCGAAGATGTGAAGGTTTATGTCGTACCAAACAACTACCTTGGAATCCTAAGACCGGTTAGGGCTTAATTTGCATAACATGATTATGCAAATGCCTAACGAAAAGTTGAGGATTTATGTTGCACTAGGCAAACTACTTATTTAATGCTAAAGAGGGGTTTAGCTGAAGTAGACACAAGTTTTGCTGACGACGATGGCCGTGCTGCCCACTATGCTTGCTCCAAGCTCCTTGTTGTTGCAGAGGTTTAATTTTAGAAAGTGAAAATCATGAGATGAGAGAAGTATTTTGGTTTAGAAAAGTCTTAAGATTCAGGTGATTTAATATTTTGTTAGGGTAATCTTAAAGTTGATTATAACAACACCGGTTAAGATCCCACAGTTCCATAATTCCGGCACCGTTATTTTTATCAAATTCACTTAGTCTAGATGAATTTGCTAAACTTAACTGAATGAGTTCCACACTTTCATTTAAATCGTGGGAAATCCCGTTAGCAACACGTCGGTTACATCATCCGAGGTATTCCCGATCATCCAACAAGACATTTTAATTTAGTTGTAGTTGTTGTTTTGTTGTTCTGTTTGTGATTAAATTTTGAGTTATTTTATATTTTGAATGTTGTGGCGGTGAATTTTATCTTGTTGTGACTTTTAATTTAGTTTTGGGTTTCAGTTTTATGCCTACCCTAAAGGTTTTAATTTTCATGCAGGGTGTCAATCTTATTTAACATGCAAAAAAAATAAAGTGCAGTACCAGTAAGTAAATTGCAAAAAAAGCGTACCTGGAGGGTCTTCTCGTCATTCCAAGCTACACTTGAAAAACACATGTCAGAGCATTTAAATATTTGCAAGGAACACTTAGGTAAAGCTAAGGGAAAGTTTTGGTTGTCTACCAAAGTCCTAATCCTATAGCTAGTCAATTCTTAGGACGTTTAGGTTCTTGTGTTTTTTTAAAGATGATTTTCTTCATCAAAGAACAATTAAGTTCAATTGTTCTTCTAAATCATCTCATCATATTGAGAAAGTGCTTAGGACGAGTCCTAAATATCTTTTCAATACTTCTGAGATTATTTTGAGTCCAAATTATTTTATTGTACAGGTGAATTAATCATCCAAGAATTTAGTTAAGTTTTGTCTCTTGTTCAGTGAACATGGACATTTGATTGTCTGATGAGTAAAGTGACATTTCACTTAATGCTCCATTTAAGAGTTATAATAATGAAAGTCTTTAGGGGCAACTCGGCTTGTTAAAGAATTTAATCGCTTCGATTAATGTCGAATTGATGATTCGGGATGATTTAATTTAGTTTCAAAATTCAAGTCGATTTTCTTTAAGTGTTTTAAATTGTTTGATTTGAAAGAGGTGTTTAGATTATTCAATTTAATTAAACTTTTAATGATTTAAATTTAATTTGACTTAATTGTAACACTTTTAGGTCAATTTTAATTGGTTTGATTCTTTTATGTTTTTAATCATGAATTGTCTTAAGGTTGATTTTCTTTAATGTTTCAAATTTGTTTTAGATTTGTTTTTTTTAAGTGATTTCAAATTAATTTTAATGTTTTAAATTTATTTCAATTTGATTATCAAATCACTTACTATTTTAAGCTTTTAATTTAATTAAGGTTTATTTTCCTTTTAATTATTTAATTATTAATTTCAATTATCATTTTTGAGTTTGATTAAGTGTTGAAAATTATTAAAGTGATTCATTTAAGGATTTTAAATTAAAGAATTGATATCTTCTTAAATCATATCCCTAATCTTAATAATCCAAATTTTAACTTATTCTTCCAAAATTCAAATTGTTTAATTAGTTAAAATTTACTTTAAATATTTTCATGATGATTAATGGGTTTCTACCCCTTAATTATTTAAGTTTCAATCATCTAATGAAAATTAAGATCAGATATTTTACACTCCCCTTGAGTAAACCTAAATATTAATTAGGGTTAAAATTCTTTAATTACCTTTATGTCCTTCTAAGCATGTTCATTTCATAACTCATCAAATTAAGCTCAAATGAACTTAAAATTTTTATGTCACTTCACTGACATGTCAATTAAGACATTAGAGGAGAAAATATGATTTTTCTGAATTTAATTTAATTTATATATTTATTTTTATGAAAAATATTAGTTTCAATAAAAATTCAACAACATGACCAAGGTAAGGTTTCTGTCTTTACAAAAATTCTGGGATGTTCCTATTGACAAGAGGACCATTTGGACTAGTTTTGGTGATTTTTTGAATTATATTTTATTTATTATAATTATTTTGAATTTTGGAGTGTTAATTAATTATAAGATAAAATTAAAGCTGAAAATTAAATTTTATATTTTTCATAAATCTCTGACCTCAAGGTATTCAAAGAAACAAATTTTATATTTTTCTGATTTTTCTTTGATTTAATAGAATTAATTTAGTGAAAAGGTTGGAAAATCCATTTTTTAATATTAAAAATTGCCTTAAGCCTTTAAAATCCAATATCTTAACCTAGAGACTTGAGAAAAATATTTGGTTTATTCCTTAGTGATTAGGAGGCAAAATGTGATATTTTTATGATTTTTAATATTTTTGTGATTTTTATTATTTTTTAATTATTAAAATATTAAAATATGGTGAAAAATGAAGATTTTTAGAAAATTCCAATTTTAATTTTATTAGACTCCTCTGTTATCAGAGAAGTCCCAAAACTAATTTGGTGAATTTTTGAAATGTATTTTGGGTTTTATGAATTTTTAAAGTTAGAAAATAGCCATGTGATTTAATCAATCCATTTAATGGGTTAAACCATTTCCAATTGATTCCAAATTTTTATGTGGGACTCCTCTGACCCTAAAGATTAGTGGAGAATTATTTTTAAGTGATTTTGAGGTATGGTTAGCACTATTTAATTAAAATTCAGTTTCGAATGTTTAGGCCAATTAGAGTTATTCTTAATGAGTTAACTCAAAATATATTTTTTTTAGGGTCCTCTAGTCATAATATACCTCGCTTAATTTTTCTAGGATTTATTTATCAACATGCTAATTATTGGAATTAAATTGCAAAAACAGACACATAAACTTGAAAAATCAATAACTTGCCATAGAGATGACCTCTGACCTTGAAAAATTTAGGGAATGTTCCAAAGAACAGAGGCTACAAAAGCCCTATGGTCTTATGCCATGGTAAATTGTATGCATGCATGGAGAATTAAAATACTGAAATTAATATATAATTAATTAAAAATAAAATACTATTCAAAATGACTTAATTCTTTTTCCACATTGTTCTCCTCTGTTTGCTGAGCAAGAGAGTATTTTTATTTTATTTTTATGATTTTTCTATGCAAAGATATGCATTTTTAAAGTTCTGGGTATTTAAATAAATAAAAAATACCCCTAATTTCCTACTTATCCACGCGGCGCCGACTCAACCTCGGCAGCTCCGAAAGGCCACGCGTCGCTTCGCCATTCGACGCCGCCATCTGACTCAGCGCTCCGGGGGCCCGCGGTTCCGTTCCGTCTGTTCGTCCGACGCAATCTGGACCGTCCATTCGATTCACGCGCGATCCGACGGTTGTTGGTCATCGTCTCCGTCTGGTGTGTCCCGAGAGCCGTCCATCTTCTAGGTTTAAGATCTCACTCAATACTCAACCAAATTAAAAGTTCTTATGCTCTATGGATTCGTCTCGATAAGACGAACACATCTATATGGCTATGATGCATTAAAATTAAGCCAAAAAATGGAGAATTCGTAGAAGCTCGGGGGAAGAAGAGGTCAATACCTTTGCTCTGAGAAGTGAAGCTTCAATCAGAGAGTTATGGCACCTTCGATTGAACCAAAAGAAGCTCCATATGAAGTCTCTGGCTCTGAGGAATTGTCTAGGTATGAAAGTGACCAAGGCCGATTTCAAGCTTTGGACTCAAGAATAATTGGGTGGCCTGGTGACGGGGCTTTTGCTAGAAAACTTCTCCTCTTGGTCTGATGAAGGTGTAGGGTCAGTAGATTTAAGGATTGACTCACTGTGGTGAAGTGTCCTGGTTTTGAAGTGTCCTCGTTTTGGGCTTGAAAATCAACTCTGAAATTGAGCTCACAGAGGGGAAATTATGGCTGGATTTCAGTGGGGATCAAGTGTTCTATGCTAGGAGGAGGGTCTGGAGCAATTTTGGCAGAGTTTCTGTATGGTTTTGTTCAACTATCGTTTTGGCCGAGAGGGGGTGGAGTTTAAATAGAGCTGGCTGGAGGGCTTCCCAGGTGCAATTGAGGGTTGGGATTTGCTGCCTAGGTCAAGAGATGAACAAACAGGGTGTCCATTAGGCATGGGACAGCTCAGCAAGGAAGAATTCAAAATTTTGGCTCACATGGAGCTCTCGGCCATGGGGTTTTCCGGCGGATGTGGTGGCTAGCCGGCCAGGGTCAGGTCACCATCTTGATCAGGAGGGTCAGGGCTTGAATTTGGTGAAGTCAATTGGAGTTGGCCAAGTGTAAAGGGGCTGAATTGAAATGGAATGAGGGAGGCTTATTTTGGGTTCCGTTTGGTCAACCCATGGTTTTAGGCTTGGTGCACCACCCAATGCCTGGTTTTGGGCTGAAAAGAATAACTTGGGTCATCCTCACATGTGTGGTGAAGTCCTCATCAAGATTGTTTAAGTTAATTTTGGGTTAGGGTGTGACATCTAAGGGGTCAAAAAAGGCTTAAGGGGAAGCTTAGAAAGGGATTCCCTCCTTTGCCATAAATGGATTGGTGATGTGGAAAGTGTCTTCCATGGCTTGCATGTGACTTATACATGGCTTCATGGCTCCATTTGGCTTGGGGATGGCTTGGCTTAGTTTCATGAAAATGGATTTTAGGGATTTTGGCATTTTGGTGGAAGATTTGGATGAAGCTTGACTTAGGTTGATTTAATCATTGGTTTGGAACTTAGGGATTGATTTAGATTAAATGGATGAAGGGGTGGTTTGCCATACGGGCTTTAGAATCAATTTTGGGCTTTTTGGATTTGGTGAGAGATGGGCTTTTAAAATGGTTTAAGGAAGTGGGCTTTTAAGTTTTGAAATAAATTGATGGATGAAAATTAATGAGGGGTTGTGTCAAATGAATGTTACATTTGGTTTAGGGGTGTGCCATGAAAGGTTTGAAACAAGTTTGGGGTGATTTTGAGTTGAATTGGATTTAATTTGGGCCTTTTAGTAATAGGGTCAAAGTGGAACAAATTAGGATAACTTGGGCTAAGGTTGGGTTAATGTTGATTTTGATGTAAAATTAATGTTTAAAAATGTTTATGGGGGTGTGACAAAGAGTTTTGAATTTTGGTTGGGTTTTGATTTTGGGGTTCGGGCTAGGTTTAGGTTCATGATGGGTTTAGGCTAAATTGGGGATTTTGGGTTTGGGTTAAGCTTGGGTGGAGTTTGGGTCCAAATTTGGGGCAAATTAAGTCAAATTTTTATTTGTGGGGATTTTAGAAAGATTTCAAAATAAATTTAGGGAAATTTGGGTAACATTTGGGTTGAATTTGGGATGGATTGGGTTGGTTGGTCATTTTGGGCCTTAAAGGCTCATTTGGAATTGTTTGATCAAACAAGGTTAAATTGACAAAATTGGCCTATGGTGTAGTTGAAGAAAATAATATTGGGAATATTTGGGATTTTCTAGAATTGTTTGGGAATTTTTGGAATTTTTGGGTTAAAGGAGTATTTTCGGTATTTGAAGGGTATTTAGGGGGTATTTTTGGAATTTTTGGCATATCTGGCCATGGATGATCAATTTGAGTGGTTTGGAATGTTTAGATTGATTTTGAAGGATTTTGAGTAATTTAGGCAATCTTGCAAATTTTGGGCAATTTCAAGGGCATTTCGTCAGCTAAGTGCTTAGGGCTCCTGGGTCAAAAATTGAAATTTTGGGAAAATGAAGGTTGATCAAGTGTGAGTGAAATGAAATCATTTTGGTTGAGCCATGAAGCCATATTAAGCTCACAAGAGCCATGAGAGGACTCATCTTAGGCACTCAACATGTTGTTCCTAACCCTCTTATCCAGGGGCTTAGGGGTTGAGGATCATCCATATGGGTTACCTACATGAGTCAGGGAGTCAATTGGTTAAGGTAGTTTTAGGGCTTGGAATGTGTGTGTGGGAGTGAGGTGTGTGCAAGTCAACCCTTACCAGACCAGGCCACGCAGGGTAATCCTAAGGCTAAAGAGTCCTATAGGAAACTCATCCTTTAAACCTCCACATTCGATTTTAACCCTCCAAGCGGCTTAGTGGGTCGTTAATCAAGCATGTGGGGTTTAAAGGGAGTTAAGAAGTGTTTGAATTTCTAAGTGATGGGTCCCATTTCTAGTCCTCTAAGATAGTCAAGGAGAAGCCCTATGGCTAGATCCTAAGTACTAAAGAGAGAGAAGAGAAAAGACCTCATCAAAAATGAGGTCAACTGAAGCTTTGGTACAGGTTCCGTCTTAAGAATTCTCTTTGGGCTGATTTTATGCATTCTAAGTATTGTTCTAATGTTCATCCTTTTACTGTTTCTGTTAAGAAATGTGACTCTTTCATTTGGAAGATGATGCTTAACGCATTTCATGCTACTAATGATCTCATTTTTGGGGATATTGGCATGGTGAATGCTCTTTTTGGTATGATGATTGGATGGGGAAAGGGCCTCTTGCTTCTTTTTACGGGGGTCCTAATGATGTTTGTTTAAAGGTGAAAGAACTTTGGTATGAGAATAGGTGGTGCTTACCTAGACTAAATTGTATGGTTAATCCTATTGATGCTGCTTATATTTCTGCTATCTCGATGTTTCCTAATAAGCTGGATAAACTTATGGTTAAGGGCAATTTGGGTGAGTCCTTGGCTAAGAATTTTGCTAATTCCTTTGCTACTTATCAGGGTTTTAATCTTAAATGGGCGTGGAACCCTTGGATTAAACCTTCTATGTCTTTTTTATTTCACGACTCTATCACTCTATTCTTCCTACTGACGACATTTTGAAGCTTAAAGGTTTAAAGTTGGCCTCGTTCTGTATTTGTTGTAAAGCTTTTGAGGAATCTATTCCTCATATCTTTATTATATGTCCTTTTGCTATTGAGATTTGGATGAGGTGTATGGCTTCTTTGAATATCAATTGGTCCCTTTTTGCTGTTACTACTATTGATGATTTATTCTCTGATTGGCGTAAGTTTGGTAGTAGGTTTTTTCCTTGTATTCCTGTGATAATCTTTTGGTTCATTTGGATTTCCAGAAATGACATAAAGTTCAATGATATGGTTTCTAGTGCTGTGTCTACTGTTAAGATGGTTTTGGGTTTTTTGTACAAGTGTTTAAGTTTGGTTCTTCCTAAAAAGGAACAATCTATTTTCTTGCTTAAAGTGCTGGAAGCTTTGAATATTCCTTTAAAAATTTCTTCACATCACTGTGTTACTGTTAAGTGGGCTAAGCCCATTGTTCCTTTTATAAAGATAAATATTGATGAGAGTTGGACTGATACTGCTTCCAGCATGGGTGGTGTTTGTCGTGACACTTTGAGTTGTAACTTATATTGGTTGGCGGCTAGGGCTGTTTGTGAATCTCCTATTCTTGCAGAAATGGATGCTGTGATTTTCGGTCTACAGTTAGCTAAGAGGTTTGGTTGGCATTATGTTGAAATTGAAACTGATTGTCTTGTGCTTTGGAAGTGCATTTGTTTGCAGGAGGGTCATCATTGGAGTCTGACTCTTTCTTTGAAGAAGGTTCTTTTACTTTCTCAGAATTTGCATGTCAAATGGTCGCATGTCAAGCGGGAAGGTTACAGGGCTGAGCATTGGGCTGCAAAATTTGGTGTATCTCTTTCTCATGTTCAGATTGCTTCTATGGTTCTGGATGCTCTTTTGGAGCTTGCCTCCTTGGATCTTGCATAGTTTTGTCTTGTTTTGTTTTGTTTGTTCGAATTGTCTGTGTGTGTCGTGTGTGTTGTTTTTTGTCTTTTTTTCAGAAAGAGGACCTTAGATTCTTATTTTTTGCGTGAGTTGTGTGGGTGTGTTAGATAGTACCTCTTTCCTGGTTTTGTAATTTTTACTTTTTTGATGAAACTCGTAGGGAGCCTAAGTCTCCTTCAACTAACAAAAATGGTCCAAAAATAAACTGAAGTTGAAAAAGAAAAGGTGGAAACTGAAAAAGAAAATGAAAATTTACATCCAGAATGATAATATCAATTAAAACCAATGAAGATCATTGTAGAAAGACCACCACCACCATTTCATCAAAGACTAAAGCAACAAGATAAAGGAAAAAGATTTGCTAAATTTTTAAAAATTTTAAGAAAGTTATCTGTGAATATTCCCTTCGTTGAAGCTTTAGAACAAATGCCTGATTATGTTAAGCTTATAAAGGATATACTCAACAAAAAGAGGAAGTTACTAGATCATGAGACTGTTGCACTCAGTGAAGAGTAAAGTGCTATAATTCAGAAAAAGCATCCTAAAATACTTAAAGATCCTGGTAGTTTTAGTATCCCGTGTGCTATAGGTGAAAAATTCTATGAACGAGCATTGTGTGATTTGGGGGCTAGCATAAATCTTATGCCTCTATCAACCTTTAAGAGATTGGGAATAAGAGAAATTGAACTAAATTTTGTAACTCTCCAGTTAGCTGATCGATCTATTACTCATCCTAAGGGAGTTGTAAAAGATGCTTTGGTGAAGGTTGATAAATTAATCTTTCCAGTAGACTTTATTATCTTAGATATGGAAGAAGATAAGGAAATACCTATTATCTTGGGAAGGCCATTCCTAGCTACAGGAAGAGCCATGATTGATGTTCAAAGAGGAGAATTAATTGTGAGAGTAAATGACCAAGAGATAGCATTTAACATTTCAAAGTCAATGAAATATCCCTACATAGAAAATAACGATGAATGCTTTAGAATGGAAATATGTGATCACTTGAGAAAGAAGATGATTCTTATGAGAATGATAATAAAGAAATATAATATGTTCAGAAAAAATTTGAAATGCTTGATTCAACAGAACTTGGAAATAAAAGTTTAATTCCATCTATTGTGAAACCTCATGAACTTAAAATGAAAACTCTTCCAAAACATTTGAAGTATGTATTTTTAAAGGAATCATCAACATTACCAGTTATAATATCCTCAGATTAAAATGAGTTGCAGGAACAAAAATTACTATATACGTTAAAGAAATATAAAAGAGCTTTTGGTTGGACTTTAGCTGATATCAAAGGAATTAGCCCTTCTATTTGTATGCACATAATTTTATTAGACAATGAACATAAACCTAGAGTTTATCCGCAAAGGAGACTGAAATCAATGATGAAAGAAGTAGTAAAGAAAGACATTTTAAAGTGGTTAGATGCTGGAATCATATATCCTATTTCTAATAGTGCTTGCATAAGTCCAATTCATTGTGTTCCTAAGAAAGGAGGAGTGACTGCTGACATAAATGAGAAGAATGAAATTATACCAACAAGACCAGTCACTGGTTGGCAAATTTGTATTGATTATAGAAAATTAAATGTCGCCACCAGAAAGGATCACTTTCGTTTACCTTTCCTAGACTTAATGTCAGACAAACGTGCTGGGCATAAGAATTATTGCTTTTTGGATGGATATACCGGCTATCACCAAATATCTATTGCTCTTGAGGATCGAGAGTAAACTACATTTACTAGTACTTATGGAACTTTTACTTTTAGAAGAATGCCCTATGGATTAAGTAATGAATCTGCAACATTTCAAAGATGTATGAAGTTAATATTTAGCAATTTAATAGATGATTGAATAGATGTGTTTATAGATGATTTCTCAGTATTTGGAGACTCATTTAATGCATGCCTAAGCAACTTAGAAAAAGTTCTAGAGGTATGCGAAAGAACAATTTTAGTAATAAACTAGGAAAAATATTAATTTATGGTTCAGGAGGAATTATACTTTGGCATAAAATATCTGAATATGGAATGGAAGTAGATCCTGCAAAGATTTAAATTATAGAAAAATTACCACCTCCTACCACAGTGAAAGGGGCAAGAAGCTTTTTGGGACTTGCTAGATTCTACAGGCGATATATTAAAGATTTTCAAAAATAACTAAGCCTCTATGCCATCTTTTAGAAAAAGATAAGAAGTTTGATTTAAACAAAGAATGTTTAAAATCTTTCAACTCACTAAAGAAAAAATTAATCATTGCTCCTATAATAGTTTCACCTGACTGGGAGAAACCATTTAAATTAACGTGTGATGTGAGTGATTATGCTATTGGAGTTGTTTTAGGATAAAGGTACTGGAAGATATTTAAAATTATATACTACGCTAGCAAAACTCTTACTGATGCTCAAACTAATTACACTACTACAGAAAGAGAGTTATTAGCTATCGTTTATGCCTTTGAAATGTTTAGATCATACTTAATTGGAACCAAATGTATGGTGCAAACTGATCATTTTACTATTAAATACTTAATGCAAAAGAAAGATGCTAAACCAAGATTAATTCAATGAATACTTTTAATGCAAGAATTCGATTTTGTGATCGTCGATAGAAAAGGAGTCGATAACCAGGTAGCTGATCATTTATCTAGGCTTGAACAACATAAACTGTCTGATTTTGAGAAGGAAATAATCGAAAATTCCCTTGACGAGCAACTTTATAATATTAAAGAATGAAATTTATTGTGGCATGCTAATATTGTGAACTACATCGTTAGTAACATTTTACCACCAGAATTAACTAAGTAACAACAGAAAAATTCATATATGATGCTAAATCTTATTTTTGGAACGATCCTTATTTATACAAGCAATGTAAAGATCTTATTATTATGAGATGTGTGCCTTATGAAGTAATTGAACAAATTATTCGAGGATGTCATGATTCTGAATTCGGAGGACATTTCAGAACTGATAGAACAAAATATAAGATTTTACAATATGGATTTTCTTGGCCTTCTATTTTTAGAGATGTTTATCGATTTATCAAATTCTGTGATCGATGTCAGAGGGTAGGCAATATGTCTATAGGAATGAAATGCCTCTAAATTTTACATTGGAAGTTGAGATTTTTTATGCTTGGGGATTAGATTTTATGGGACCATTTATTCCTTCATTTGGAAATTCATATATATTAATTGTTGTGAATTACATATTTAAATGGATTGAGGTGATAACTTTACCAAAATGTGATGCTAAAAGCGATTCAAGGTTTTTAATGAAAATATTTTCACAAGATATGGAATGCCTAGAGTAATCATCACTAATGTAGGATCCCATTTTAAGAATAATCTGATTCAGAGATTGGCTGAAAAATATAATATTATGCATAAAATTTCTAGAACTTATCATCCCCAAACCAATGGTTTAGCCGAGGTATTTACTCGTGAAACTAAATAAATTTTAGAAAAAGTCATAAATCCTAAATACAAAACTGCTTATAAAACTCCTATTGGAATGTCCCCTTATAGATTAATTTTTGGGAAGACCTGTCACTTGCCAGTTGAATTAGAATGTAAAGTATATTGAGCGATAAAGAAATTAAATTTTAATCTGAAAGATGCTGGTGAGAAAAGATTGTTGCAATTGAACGAATTGGAAGAAATCAGAAATGAATCATATGACAATGATAGAATATACAAGGAGAGAATGAAAATATGGCATGATTAGAAAATTGTTAAAAAGAAATTTGAGCCAGGACTAAAAGTTTTATTATACAATACAAGACTAAGATTATTTCCTGGGAAACTGAAATCTAGATGAATAGGACCATTCACTGTTATAAAAATCTATCAATTCAGAGTTGTTCTTATTGAAGACCCTAAAACTGGAAGAATATTCAAAGTTAATGGACACAAATTAAATCCATATTTTGAAGGAAATAGACCTAATTTTAAAGACGTTTTAATGTTGGATCAACCTGAATAACCAAAGGTTATGTAGGGCTGATGACGTTAAACCAAGCGCTTTGTGAGAGACAACATAGAGTTATGTTTAGTGTTTTGCTTGTTTGAATTGTTATTTTTGTTAGATTGCCACATAATTAAGTCCTACCCATCCTTAAATATCATAAACATCATTAATAAATGAATCAAATAAAAGTTTGGAATGAATTCAGACGAAATGAAAATTTGGTCAGAATTGTACTTTAGCACCGGACAACGCTGTCTTCAGCGTCGGACCGCGTGCTTTATCGAGCGCCGGACCGCGCATTATTGTGCGCTGGACCTTGCCACTGACCAGAAACAGTTTTCTCATTCTTAAATTTAAATTTTGGCAGTTTTGGATCCTTCCATTTAAACTCCCAAAAACCACCTCTAAACTCCAAAACCTCCAGAAAAATGAAAAGGAAGATCCCAAATCTCATCCAAATGAATTAAGACTCGAACGAAACTTCAAGATTTTTAAATTTTCAACTTAGAACATTCGTCAGTTTTGAAGTGCAATGTCTGTTCAGCAAAAACATTTCAAAGAAGAGGCTGATTAAGGAGTGAGGCTTCGTGAATCGAGGTTTGAACTTTCCTACTACTCGGATTAAAGAAACTATTGTTTAAGGACGTTGAGAAGTTTTATGTTACACTACTGCTACTGTAGTCGTCCTAGTTGTGAAAGTGTTTTATACAAATCTTCATGGGATCAACCAAAGATCAGTCTATGAGTGAGGCAGGTTTATCATATTTACTCCTGCGAAGATTAATGACTTATATATAATTGAGAATGTGCCAATCCGCCATTATTCAAATTCTATCCTTTCGAGAGAAAATATGTACAATATATACAGATTTTTGATGGATGAGAATGACGATTGCGAGATAAGAGATAACAAATGTGTGAGTTTTTCGACCACATTGTTGAACTCTATGTCAAAGCACTTGCATTATTTTATGTGTGCAAAATTACTCCCAACTATGAAAATCAGTAAAGTAACCAAGGAATGTGTTATCTTGAATTACTGTATTCAAATGGACATGCCTATTGTTATTGGTTCTATTATTGTGAAATTTGTCTTAGGATTGACCGTACATGGATCAAAATATGGGCTTGGACATCCTTCTACCATATTTTTTTTCTGCAGTTAATCACAAGTGCCATATGAAAATTGGGAGAGAGTACTTCTTCCCTGGAAGCCTCTGGACCCCATGGGCAAACATAGTAATGAAGCAGTTGGAGATGTGAATGACATGAGTATTATTGAAGATCAACCATATCAGAGTTCAAAGCCTATTCCTCCTTACTTTCTTGAAAGTTCACAGATAATTCTGAAGAAGATTACGAAATTAGAGAAAGAGATGCAACACCTGATGAGCGCAATCAACAATATATCTGACTTCTTTGATCACCTAGATTGGTGAACAAAGGAACACTTTGAGCATTCTGGGCATCTTGAAGGAATTCTAATAAGCTTGATGAAAAAAGGGCTGGATTGAAGAGGATTCAACTGAAGAATTCCCGTATCATCCCTTCTACAATCTGTTTGTTCACGTTCAATCAATTGAAGACATTAGAGATAACAGTAGTTCTGAAGAAGAGTAGAGACTTGATTATGTGTTTATGTATTTGAACATATTAATTAGTCTATTTTGCTTGATTGCTACATTTGAATTTTCTTTCATGTTTAGTTTTCAACATTTCAGTGTTGTGGTTGTGAGCGACGCTGAAATTAGTGTATTATGGCTTGAAAAATGTGTAGAATCTAGTGTCACTTATGTGTGTTTGTAATTTGGATTTTATATATTAAAGTGATGTTTTGTGTTGTTTGTATCAAAATTATTGTTTATCATGTCTTTAGTACGTTATTTGATGCTTAAATAAACTAATTAGACGTCGTTTCGAAATTGCAAAAGAAATTCAGGAGCTCAGAATTTGAACTGGTGCCGAACAACACTACCATTAGCACTGGACCACGCCAAATTACAGAGAGTTAGAGTTATTGATTCGGAAATACCATCGGACGGCGCTGTCACGAGCGCTGGACCGCGCCCGACACTCAAAAGGTCCTGATTACCTCAAATCTCGTGATTTAACCCTGGGACCCACAGTTTTAACCCCATCCATCATCTTCTACCTCCAGCTAAGGCCGACTTTCACACCTAGGGCTCACTTGCATTTGGATTTGGAGTGATTTCATGGTTGGAAAAGTTTGGATTCCATCATCTCTCGGTAAGAGCTTCACTTTAAACTAAATTTTTTTGTTTTTGATCGTGGAAATCTCTTGCATTAGGAAGATTTGAAATTTGAGGTTTTTAGATAAAATTTAGAGGTTTTCCATGGTGTTGAAGTTCTTATTTACTTAATTTCATTTTGGAGCCTACTAAATTGCAATTTTGAGATTAATTTGGATTATTTTGAGGCTCTAAAAATGGTGAAAGAGAAGAAAAATTGGGATATAATGATAGAAGATTTGAGAATTTTAAAGCCACTCCCGTTTTAGTACTTTTCTTAGATATAAGAAGTGTATTCAAGAGAAAGCCTTTGAAAATCCAAGAGTAGTGATAAAATAATTAATTGCAAATCATCAGTGAGAAATTTTCTGTTATTTTACTGCCGATGCGATGCTAGGGATAGTACGTGAGATTTATGCTAATTTGTATGACACTGAGAGAGAATTTGTACTTGTTAGAGGATAATTGGTTGACATCAATACATTTTACCAGTTGAAAGACCCTCACTATTGTGAATATGAGCATTTTGTTGTTAATGATGGGACTTGATATGATTATACACTATCTGACTGAAGGAAAAGGAGAATGGAAGATTAAACATACTCCCTTTCTATGTTGAATCCTGTATCGAAAGCCTGGCATTATTTCATATCTACAAGACTTATGCCTATTAGCCACCACAGCGAAGTAACAATATAGAGAGCTATTCTAAATTACTGTATTCATAACATGAAAAATATCAATATTGGGGCTATTATTCATAGAAGTATTATGAATATTTCAAAAGAAGAGACTACAGGAGGACTAGGACACCCCAACCCGATTCATGCCCTGTGTATTTAGTCAAGTGTAGAAATTGAAGATAATGATGAGGTAGTCCACCCCTGAAGCCCATCAGTAAATTATACTTGAAGACATATGAAGCCCATGTAGGTTGAAAATGGAGTAAAAGTGCTGATGCACCTTCTTCTAGTCAGGAGAGCCCATCTACATCTAGGGACGCTACTCTTTATGATGTTTTGAATCTGTTAGAAAAGTTGAACACCAGAGTAGGAAGACTAGAAACAAGGAATAAGATAAATGATGATTATCAAGATTGGTGGTGAGAGTACGATATAGCTTATCATGACGCACATATGAGATACATGAGGGGAGACACTAGTGTAATATTCCATACATACCCAGAGTACACTCTTTACCATCCTGATGAACCTGAAGATGCTGGAGCTCTTGCAGATTATGATTGGTCGTGTAGTATCTTTATTTTCATTGCATTTAGTATTTCCTGTTGAGACTGTGATTTATATTGGTGATCTAATTTGTATTTGGTTGTATTTGATGTGGAACTTTAATTTGTAATACGTTGAACTGTAACTATTATGATGTGATGTGATGTGATATTCGAATCACATATATTTGGTTTATTAGTTTAATCTGTGATTGTAACAGTTGGATGTTAATATGTGATGTTTAGTTGATGTTTTAAGATTTCAAAGTTTCAAAATTCTTCACCTTGCAAATTTCTAATATGTTATGTGTGTAGAAAAAATCTTAATTATTTCAGGCCTGCTATTCTAAATTTATGAAGAACACCTGTCTAAATTTAGAGGTATGAAAAGCCCAACACAATGAGGTATGAGTTATATACATGTTTATGTCTTTTTTTTTCTACCTATGCTAATTTTATCAATATTCAAAAACTTAAGTTTGGGGGAGGGAAAGAATTAACAGTTATTTGTTCTTATTTTGAAAGTATGTTTAAAAATAATAACATGATTTTCTATGATAGAGCTCAACTTCAGACTACTGTATTTTGATTCTATTTAAGTACTCTAGTGGACTTGAACAGAAAGTTTTTGGTAATGAAAAGTAATTTTGTAAGCTAAGATATTTGGTATAAGAGAATAAGGTTATTGTCAACTATTCCATGTAAGAAAAACAATATTTTTGAAATATTATGAATCTTAAAAATTTATGGGAAAGAAAAGGATTGGTTGTCTATGATGAATTGATTATAAGCTAAAGAAATATCTATAAGGTAAAAGTTGTGGTAAGTTCCAAATTTAGTGAAAGAAAGGTGAAGTTCAAAATTATTAAAGGCTATCTAGATATAGTAATCCTCACTTAAGAAAGAAAAGAAAGGATTGAAAAACAATCCCTGAAAAATAAAAGAAAAAGGGAAAAGAAAGGATTGAAAAGCAATCCAAATGTGAAAAGAAAAGAAAAAAAAGTGAGGAGAAGCTTGAGGATATGCCTAAAAGAAAATTGGCTTCACTTGGACCTACCTAAAGGGAGAACTTAATTACTTACCTAAATTTATATGTATGGATTAGCAACTTTACTAGTAGTGTTCTTATAAACTTCTTTTTATGCAATCTTTTTAAGTGCCTTAATAGGACAATCTAAAGTTATTTTTGAAATGAATAGGAGACTAGAACTCTTAGACATGATGACTAGATAGCATTACACCTACAGAATTTACCTGAATTACTCAAAAATCTTTCTGAAACTTTTACTACTATATTTATCTAAATCAAAATCATGGTATTCTAGAAGAAGAGTTCATTAAAAAGGATCATTATTTTATGTAGTAACCAAATTACTTGAGGACAAGTAATTAGTTAAGTTTGGGGAATCTTGATCCACTGAAAATTTGATAGCTTTTTAATGCCTATTTCATACCTATTATTGATAATATTGCACATTAAAGAAGGGTATTTTTAATGATTTCATGCAGGTATGATGATTTCAGGCCTTTGGAGAAAACAGAAGAAAAAAGGAGCGAATTCAGAGCAAAATGAGGCAAATTGGACATTTTGACCTAAAGAAGTGGACAACGCCATCACCAGCGCTAGACCGCACCCAAATTTGGAGAGTATGGACGGAAGACTGAAAATGGGGCCGGACAGCGCCCTATCGAGCACCAGACCGCCCCCTATCGTGAACTCAACCAAATTCAATGTATTTGGTCGAAATTTGGAGGGATGCTCGAGGAAACTCTTGGAAAAGTCAGTTCTACCCGAATTTAAACTACTTTGGAGCAAAAAATAGTGATTCTCTTCAGTGTTTTTCAAAGTATTTTCATTGTTCATGAGTGGAGAGTCCATTAGAGAGAGTCTAGGGTTCAGTGTTTAGTGTGTGTTCTCTACTAAGGAGTGTAGGAGGAGAGGAAAAGTGATAGATTTATTCGTCCTTACTCATCTAAAGAGAGAATTGTGTCTTGTTGCGGAGAAAGAAGAGAAGTCAAAGGAATTTCAAAAGATTAGCTTGGGGAAAAAATTGATATAAGTTGTATTTACTTTTCTTTATTTTTATGTCATTGCTTTTAAATATAAAATCTATCTTTAGTCATATTTTCCTCATAAGTCTTGAGTAGATTTCTTTGTCTTCCTCCTTTTCATGTGATGTGTTGATGTCGTGATATGGAAATGATGTGCCGATTTAATATGGTGAATTTGTGATCTCCTTACTTTAATTAATTTTTTATCTGGCCAATTGAATTGTTAAAACTTGTTGTGAGACATACGTTCCGAAAGGACTATGAGTTCTACAACAAAAGTGAAGGTAACATTTAATGTCGATGAACGAGTGACGTAGTTCATGGGGTTGAATGTAAATAAATAGAGAAATATATTTTGATGGGCGTAGAATAGGAGATTTTAGAGTGATAGACTAAAATTCCTAATTTGGTCCTAGGGTTTGGAAACTAAAGCGAGAGTTAGCCTTCAGGCGAAGGGAAGTGGGAGCTCCGTAGTGACAGCCGACATCCTCCCAGCCTAACCACAAATTTAGAGACTAAACCTAGGATTAGCCAATGTTCTTTATAGTGCTTGGAAGAGGGTAAAGAATAAGATACTCCTATTTCACACAATACAGTTGCATCACTGATCTACGTCACTAAATCATCACATTAACATTGGAAAGGAGGAGGATTCTTTCTTGCATTTGAACTTGTGTTATAAAATTGAGTCTTGAGTTGTTAATTGTGTTAAAGGAGTAGAACACATTTTTTAGTAGAATTAGTAACTTCAACTATCTGAACATCCTTATATTATGAATAATTGCTGCAATTGTGTTGTGATTTGAGTAGTAACTTTTGTGCTCCATTATAGAGTTTGCAAACCTCGTCATGTGATCGATAACCAGGACTCAATTAGAGCCCTATATTACTTGAGCAATACGTATACTTGCATTTTGATGTGTGACTCACTAAAAATCTAAATCAATATATATATATATATATATGAGTTCATAAATTTTAGCATTTAAAAAAGTCTTACCAAGCATAAATTATACTTATTTAATCTATAGCTTATATAAAAAATTATTACATCACTAAAACTGTCATAATCAAGCTTGGATAACCCATCACTCTAAAAAAATGATTGTTAATCTAATATATCCATCTGTTTGGAAATCATAGGCAAAAATGTTATGCCCAACTTGCCTCTCCATGAACAATTATATTATCTACTTGTTTAAATCTTTGTCTTTTTCCTTTTTGAATGAAATTATACACATTTCTCTTAGTGCATTCCAAATTCTCCACTCTACCAACCTTTGTAGCATTGAAATGATATGCATTGATCCCTGATCCTATCATTGATCGTAACACATCTGCATTTAACTCACTTATCCTTCTGCTAGAATGAAGAATATGTTTAGCACCACTTTCAGCCAGAGGGATGGTGATGCACGAAAAATATGTTAGATTTTTCATATAAATTTTGTTCTCATTTTTGATGATATTACACTTTAAAGGAATGAATTTTTCATGTTTTGTTGTAGGTATGATGATTTTAGGCATTTGTAGCAAAAAGAAGCCAAAATAAACAAATTTGGAGCGAAAAAAGACAAATAATAGAAAATTATATGCTGGTGCCGACGACGCCGGAATGGGCACTGATGACACCAAAGTTTGGAGAGCTCCTTAAATTAAAAAACGATGGAGGTCAGATTCAATGTATTTGGATGATTTTTGGAGAGATTCTAGAGGCATCTCTTATGGAATTCGTCCATAGGCTATTTCAAAGCAAATTTGGCAGTAGAAAAGGTGGTGTGACTTCTTCATGAGTAGACAGGAAGTGTGTAGAGAGTTTAGAGTCTAGGGTTTGGTGTGAAAAGTGTTGTTTTGTGAGGGATCCTTCTCTTAAGTGTTATAGAAGGAGAAGGAAAGTGAGAGATTTCTTCTTCCTTACTATTCTAAGATGGAATTGTGTGTCATTATGATAAGGGAAAGAGATTCAAAAGAACTTGAAGGATTAGCTTGAGGAAGAAATTAAGATAAGTTGTATTTACTTCTTATTTGTATGATTTTTGTTTTATATATAAAATCCTTGTTTTGTAGTATCTTCCTCATGAATTATGAGTAGATTTCTTAGAATTTCTTCTTACAATGATAAATGTTGAAGTGATGATATAGATTGGATGTGCCATATGAATGTTAAGAAATTGTAATGATTTTTCACTTCGTACTTCATTTACTTTTTGATCTGGCCGATTGAATTGTTAAAATATGTTGTAAAACATACGATCCAAAAGGACTATGCCTTCTATAACATAAGTGAGATTACATTCAATGTCCATGAATGAGTGATGTAGTTCATGGGGGTTGGGTGTAAAAAATAGGGAAACATGGTTTATTGGGCGTAGAATTGGAGATTTTAGGGTGACAGATTAAAATCCCCAATTTGGTTTTAGTGTTTGGAAACTAAAGTGAGAGTTAGCCTTCAGGCGAAGAGAAGTGGGAGCTCTAGAGTGAGAGCCATTATCCTCCAAGTCTAAACATGGATTTAGGGACTAAACCTAGGATTAGCCAATATTCTTTAGAGCACTCGGAAGAGAGTAAAGAATAAGTATGCTTTTATTTGGAACAATACAAGATTTTCACTAATCTTTATCGTCCACTCATCATAACATCATTGTAAAAGGGAGCACACTTTCTCCAAATTTTAACCTTTCAATTAAAAACTTAGTATAGTGGTAGTTAACTTTATTATGAAGTTTAGAAAGTACTTTAGTGATTTTAGAATCTTTATCATTTTTAAACTTTAGCTACTTTAGTATTTACTTCACGTGCATTGTAATTTAAATATTGGATTTCTCTGCTACGCTTTAAAGATTTGCTTCCTCCCTGTGGGATCAATAACCAAGACTCCACCAGAGCCCTGTATTACTTGAGCAATACATATACTTAAGTATTGATCGACTGCTTTCTTATTAGACCGATTATACCTTGTGACTGAACTGAAAATAATTATAAATACTTATTTATGACAGCATCGATCAGAGGGTTGTGACATTCAATGAATTTCTTCACTATCCAATTACCTTTGAGATCGACAACATAATGAACCATGGCCTTACAGCCAGTCTTCATGTCTGCACTTTTGAACTTCACTGTATCCATGAAGTTAAACTCTTTCTTGTAGCCAAATTTCTCGCAAATATAATCTTTGGTCTTATGTTTCTTAGAGTTTGGCCAGTAGCTAGTATGGTCCTTCCAAACAGTGAATCCTACATGGTGTGTAGGCATGATAGCTTTAATATGCTTCTTCCTCATAGCAGACAGTGCTGCTCAGAAAGTTCTCTGTAATTTGTTATATGAAAGCATGTGTCAGCTCATAGGATGTGTACTTGAACAAAATTAACACTTAGTCAGAAAAGGTAAAAGCGTTGAACATCACCCCATTAATAACACAACTAAAAAAACCCCATAATAAGACCAGCATAACACTATAATAACTCCAGCATAACACAATAATAACACCGGCATAACATCATAATAACACCAGCATAACACCATAAAAACCAGCATAACACCATAATAAAACCAGCATAACACTATAATAACTCCAGCATAACACAATAATAACACCGGCATAACATCATAATAACACCAGCATAACACCATAATAACACCAGCATAACACCGTAATAACACGAGCATAACACAATAATAACACCAGCATAACATCATAATAACACCAGCATAACACCATAATAACACCAGCATAACAATATAATAACACCAACATAACACAATAATAACACCAGAATAACACCCTATTAACACCATCATAACACCACTATAAAAGACCACCCAATAACACTACATTAACACCAACATTTACATCAAAATAAGCATGCCAACACATAAAACCACAGTAACAACACTAAATTAAAAGCAAAACCAATATAACTTCACAATAACACCGTAATAACACTAGATAAACGAGAATATACTGGAATAAAACCAAATGAACACAAAAATAACACAAGCTAAACACCATAATAACACAAAAGTCGCACCAGAAACACATCAATAAAGGGGGTAGCAAAACATATACCACTAAAATATAATGATAACACCCAAAAACAAAATTTTAACACTAGAAACACACAAAAACCCTAACCTAACATAAAACTAGCAATCATTGTAGACTCACTTGATCTTCGAAGTTGAAGGAGAATGATGAGTGGAAGTCCACTGACATTTTTTCATTCAAGGAGAAGTCCATCGAAAACCTAAAGAAAAACCCTATCTGACTACATTCAGAGCTCTGAAATATTTCTTCAGGTGCCAATAGAACAGTAGCTACTCCATCGAGGCAAAATATTTTTATGAAAGTTGGCAGGAAATTGGTCGGGTTAGGGTCAGACCGGGTTCGCGTATTAAAAATCTTTTATTTTCCCTTTTTTCTTTTGGTGGGCCCAAGAATCCACGTGGCTCACGTGGATTGGACTCCACATGCAACTCTGTATGCAGAGTTCTGAGATAATATCTTTTCAGCATGTTGCCTTTGACGACCCTTTGGCTCAATGATACACCTGTACTGATAGCTATTGGGTGATGCTTGTCAATGAAGAAATCACCATGAACAAAAAGAATTCAAGCTCTTATAATGAACAATGATTATCATTTGAACTTTATGCATCGAGTTTCATTAAGATTTTTTTTTGTGAACATTTGGTGTGGGGTACATTTCACATAAATTTTTATGTTAATAAATATCTAACATCAAAATTTTAATTCTTTATTTTACATGCATCAAAATTTGTATTTTTTACTTCGAAGAAGTTAATATTTATGTTTTTTTATTATATTAATAAACATAAGTTTAGGTATAATAATAATAATGATAATATCTAAATATATATCTTACCATTATTATTATTATACCTAAATTTATGATCAATTATATAAAAACCAAATCTTTAATGTCAAATTAAAAAGAACATAAATACATAAATATTAAATTCTCTGAGGTCAAAAACATCATTTGATGCACAGAGTTTGGATGAAATTCCTATATATATATATACATACATTTTTTTAGCTAAATAAAGGATGCATTAATAAGGAGAGTTTTTAACTACATCCGATGTAAGGGAGTGATAGTAAATCACCAAAAAGTAAATGCTTTAGGTGCCCAAAGGAAAATTTGAAAATTTTAAATGTTTCTGAGGTAGCAGCTATTTTTGCTAGCCAATTGGCTGGCTGATTTCCTTCCCTATTCAGATGGCTCCAGTTGATGGTAGTATCCTTTGTGAGGGAACTTAAACTCCTGTGAAGGTAAATCAACATCCAAGGAACAACTGCAGTGCCTGTCATGATATTAATCAGTTGAAGAGAATCAGATTCCATCCAAATATAAGAATACTTAGTAGCTTTGGCAGTTTTTAGAGCCCAAATAGCAGCAATCATTTCTGATTCAAGCGGAGACTTAGAGAAAATAGTAGTTTGAAAACCCCACAGTAGCCTTCCTTTTTGGTTCCTGCACACCCCCCTGATTCCAGAAGACTGAGGAGTATAGCTTCCATTAAAATTAATTTTAACCCAAGATGGGGGAGGAAGAAGCCAGTTCTGGTCTTCTGCAGTTGAGTAAGACTATAGTTTTGCAAATAAGTACAACAACTATCAAAAATCTGATTAGGAGAACATAAGAGATCTCCATATTTGTTATTGTTCCTAGCCATCCAAACAAACCAAAAAATGATTAGTGGACATAAAGATAGTTTATGATCATGCCAATCCTCCCAACAATCTTGTACAGAATTCCGTTCTCTAAAGTGGTTTATAATTTGAAAGTGGTTCAGCACTCTAATCTAGATCTCCCTAGTCACAGGACAGTTAAAAAATAGGTGTGCAGTAGATTACTCCTATGTACAACATAACCAGCATCTGGAAGCTATTCTAAGGCCCTTCATTTTAAGTATATCATCTGTTGGCAAGAATTTTTGAAACAATCTCCAGCTGAAGAATGACATTGATGGTATCAGGTAAGTATTTCAGATTTGGCTTCCCCAGTTATTCTGGGTCGAATTGTGCTGAGAATGATAAATAAAGGAGTTGAGTAATTGAGAGGAAGTTTTCTTAACAATGAGCTTACCAGGTATCATCTGATCAATCTGGACAGATTTGATAGTCTGAATAGTTGATATGTCTACAACCTCTTTCAGTTTATACTCATCCCATTGGTGATTAGTCCAGAAATCTGCTACTTTTTGGTTATAATTAACTGCAGTATTAGGAAGGGGAATTAAATATTCATCCAGTAACCAATTATCCAACCAGAAATTAACAAATCCATCTCCAACTTCCCAGCAAAAAAATTGATTGGCCAGATTCCTAACTTGCAGTATTAGGAAGGGGAATTAAATATTCATCCAGTAACCAATTATCCAACCAGAAATTAATAGATCCATCTCCAACTTCCCAGCAAAAAATTGATTGGCCAGATTCCTAACTTTAAGTAAACCTTTCCATTGTTGAGAATCCCCAGGTTTAACCATAACTAAATCTGGGTGAAGGTTTCTACAGTATTTGGCAGTAAGGAATTGAGCCCAAAGTGTATCCTGCTTTCTGAATTTCATCCATTGCTTACATTGGAAAATCTTACTTATGTGTTGAAAGCTCTTAAAACATAGACCCCCACATTGAATGGGTTTACATAATTTGTTCCATGTAGCCCAATGCATTTGTTTGTGTTGACCTTCCCAAAAAAATTTATTAAAAGTAGTTTCCAGCATTCGTTGTATGCTTTTCTTCATTTTAATCATTCACATAGTAAACAAAGGAGTTAGGATACTTTTAAGTAGAGTAACCCTTCCCCTATTAGAAAGAAAACTATTGGTCCAACAGTTAATTTGAGAAGAAACTTTATTAACGATTTCATCATAATGTGATTGTTTTTTCCTGCCTTTTATCAATTGAACTCCCAAATACTTCAGAGGTAAGTTAGTAAGAGAGAAACCAGTTGTATCCTTAAACCAAATCTGATGTTAAAAATGTTTACCTGCCAAAAACTGGCATTTTTGATTGTCGAGTTCCAAGCCAGACACCTGTTGAAGATGATTGAAGATCTCTAATGTTTTTTTGATTGCCTGTTTACTTCCATTAGTAAAGATGATCACCTCATCAGCATACGCTAGGTGGCTTATAATGGGTTTAGAACTATGATGATAACAAAGATATGGAAACATGTTGTGTGCCTGGTTTAACATTCTTGATAAATAATCAAAAGCAAGTATAAAGATTGTGGGAGATAATGGATCACCTTGCTTTAATCCCCTCCTAGCTGGGAAGAACCCATGACTTGTACCATTAATAAGAATACTATATGATGTATTTGATAGCCATCTTTGAATAAGCTGACAGAAAGCTGGGCAGAAGCCTCTTGCCTTAAGCATAAGATTGATAAAATTCCAGCTAAGAGAGTCATAAGCTTTCTTTAGATCCAGTTTAAAAATTAAATTCTGTCCTCTACAAGGTTTATCAATCTCCAACAACAATTCTTGAGCAAGCAATACATTATCAGTGATACTTCTACTTTGAATAAAAGCAGATTGGTTGGCACTTACTAGTAGATGTAGGACAGGCTGTAGTCTGCACACAATGATCTTGCTAATTATCTTATTCAAGGTGTTTATAATACTTATGGATCTGAAATCATTCCAGGAAGTTTTCTTCTTATCTTTGGCAATTAAAGCTAAACTTGTAGCAGCAAAATAGTTTGGCAGATCAGTCCCAGTGAAAAAGGCCTGAACAGCTTCAAAAACATCCTTCCCAACAATATACCAAGCAGTTAAATACAAAACAGGAGTGAACCTACCAAATCCTGCAGCCTTGTTTCCATCTAAGAATTTGAGAGCTTGCAATATTTCATCTTCATCAGGTAAGTTAAGCAATTGCATATGGTGAACAGTATTTAGTTGATCACTAAACAGATCTCCCCTAAACACAACAGAATTAATTGGGTTAGCAACAAGGTGATTTTTAAAGAATTGAACAGCATTTTCCTTAATCTGAATAGGATCAGATAGCCATTGACCTTCCTGAGCTTTGATTTTAGTTATAGCATTTAGTTGTCTTCTGTATTTAATCACAACATGGAAATATTTAGTATTTTTGTCTCTAAAAAGATGTTTATTAATAACAGTTATTTGTTTAAGGAACTCTTCTTCAACAGTCAATGCTTGGGAAAAATGTTCTTGAGCTTCCATAATAATAATATGATTATCCATCCCAAATGCATGTATAACCTCCAATAGAGTTATCCTTTTTCAATTAGATTTACCTTCTCAAATACATTTCCAAATACAACTTTGTTCCATATCTTTAAATGTCTAGTCAGCTGTGTTTGTAACCTCCAAAGCTTAATCAAAGGATTATCAGTAGTGCCATTATAGATTTTCCACCCCATGTTCACTTCATCTAAGAAGTTAGGATGTTTAGCCCAAACATTTTGGAATCTGAAAGTGGGATAGCCATCTTGTTGAAAAAAAGAAATCTTACTGAGGAGGGAAGAATGATCAGAAGTTGTTCTATGTAAATGATGTACATTAGTGATAAGGAAGGTATTCATCCAGCTGCTATTAATAAGGAATCTGTCTAATCTCTCCGAAATTCTTCCTCGTTGCCAAGTGAATGGTGTTCCATTGAAGCCCAGGTCAAACAATTTAGCACTATTAATTCTGGAAGAGAATTGCATCATGTTCTGTAGATTAGGAGTTCGCCCACCCAACTTTTCACTGGGATCAGCAATGCTATTAAAATCTCCTCCAACAATCCAATTGTCCTGAACAGCACCACTGATATTGATGAGGTTTTCCCAAAGTAATGTTCTATCTTGAGAAGAGCACCCAACATAAATAAAAGTGGCCAGCCCAGAAAACTGGGCAATTTTAAAATGCACATGAACAAATTGATGATCATCAGTAAAAACCTGACAAGTTAACTCTTTTCTACTATATAACCAAATTTTATTATTTCTATTAGCATAGAAGTTGAAGCCCTGGAACTTGTTGATATACTTATGAATGTTGCTATGGACCATTGGCTCCAACAAGACAATGATCCAAGGCCTATAAGAAATGTTAAGATTTTTAATTCTACTAAGGGTATCAGGACTTGCCACACCCCTAACATTCCAACACAGCAAGTTAATCATGATGGGTAGCCTTACCTGCCCTAGTCAACCTAGGGGGAGGGGCCTTAGAAGTATTTGGATCCAAAGATTCAATAATATCATTTTGTGAGAGATATTTAAGTTCCATTGCATCTTTTCTTTTTTTCTGCTTTTCTGAACTGTCCAAACTTCTTCCATTTCTGTAGACAAGTGATCAAATACAGCCTGGTCAGTTGCATGTATCTCAGCAAGCTCTCTAATCTCATCAACTTTAGCAGTTGTTATATCTGGGGGGATTTTGGGAGATTATTGGAGCACATTGTTTTGCGGGCTAATCCTCTAGGTACTAGGCCAATTTTTGGGACTAAAATCCTCTCTAATTTCAGTATCAGTACTCCTTCTGTCATTATTTTCATCTAACATATTCTTTGAATGTAGGTTCTGCTCAGGATTTGTTGGATTTTCCACTATTATTAGAGAATGAATTTGTTGAATACCTCTGCCCACATTAACATCCTCTAAACTGCCAGTACTAGTATGAACAAGATTTCCCTATCTGCGGTATCAATTTGTAAGGACATCGGAGGGGAGGTTGAGCAAGTTCAGTTTGTTGATTACTAGCGAGTATTTTGGTTCTCAACCAAGGGTTCTTTTTGAGCAACCTTAAAAGGTCTATGTTCAGGGTGGACTCTATAACACTGATCCACAGTATGTCCAAATATATGGCAATGTTTGCAATACATTGGCTGATATTTAAGAAAAATTGGCTGCCAATAACCTTTGTTTGCAGTCCCCAACCATACACCATCAATATATGGCTGAGTTATGTCCTATTCTATAAGAAATCTAGCTTTAGATATTCTAGAAATATTTGCTGAAGGCATGTCTAACTTGAGAGGTCTTCCCATGGAGTCAGCAATGTCAATATAAGATTTGATGATGAATATAAGGTAGTTTTAGATTCGGGAGGTTAAACAAAACTGGAACAATTGGGGGTTCTTGAGAAGGATCAAAATCCAAAGTCCATTTCAACAACTTCATGGTCTTTCCTTCCACCATAATGAACTTCTTAGAAAATACCTGAGCATAATCATCCTCCCTGGTAAGTTGAAGCATGATGTGTCTACTGTCAAGCACCCCAATCTTCCATTGCCCCAGTAGCTTAAGGTCATCAATCGCCTTATGCAAAATGTCCAGTTTGGGATGACCAAACTGGAACTTACCCACTAGAGTAAATTTATACGGTTCAGATAGCTTGTTAATTTCTTCCTCAGTAAAGATTAAAGCCAGTTTATTTGCCTTCTTCGTGCACCTTCTGATGAATTCACATTCCACTTTCCCTTCAATAGCATCAAGTTAGATCTATGGGAACACTAGTTTGTCTCTCAAAGTGATCCCTCCTTCATTTCTAACAGTAACTTCAGCATATGAACTTTTACCCACCAGGGAATGATCAGCAATGGGCAATTCCCGAGCCATAAAACCAATGTAACAAGTAACCTCGAAACCAAAACACCAAAAAACAGGAACACGAGAGCCCTCACTCCCTGTACCACACCAGGAAGTCAAGTAGATCAAAACCACCAACCTTAGGACAAGGCCACCGGCGGCAATCACCGCCGCCGCCATGCAAACCCTAGAAGAGCACAGGTTCGTGCCCTCATGGTTTTCCTATATATATATATATATATATATATATATATCTATGTGTGTGTGTGTGTGTCTATATATATATATATATATATATATATATATATAAATATACACACACAAACACACACAAACATATATATTTATATATATATGGGGCTGGAGGCTTGAGTTTCAAAGGACTGAAACAGCTTCAACAAGTTAATTTCTGTATACTCTGGATCCATTTTAGACAACAAAAATCACTTTGGGCTCTTTACATGAGACGTAAATACTACAAGGAGATTCACCCTACTTCAGTCCAGATTAAACCTGGTGCCTCCAGAATTTGGAAACACATGATTAAGAATAAGGACCTGGCTAATTCCTTGTATAAATGGGAATTGGGGAGAGGGGAGATCTTGTTATGGCAGGACCATTGGTGTCCATATGACATCCTAATTGCTTTACCCAATACTGCTAGACCATAGTTTCCTTAGCTAGCTACTGGAATGATGAGAATTGGTCTATTTTTAAACTCCAACTGCTTCTCCAGGAACCTTCTGTTGCTCAAGTTTATAGAATCCCTTTTGATAGATCCCAACCTAACAAGATCATCTGTAAAAATGGAAAGCTGCATAGCCTTACCAAACATATATATCTCAATATTCATTCCTGGGCTTCAACTACTTGGGGGAAGAAGATATGGAACAATTTTCTCACCCCCTCTATGTCTTTCCTGATTTAGAGGATTTTCCACAACTACCTTCCCATAAATGACATTCTCAAACTGAAAGGGCTAAGGGGACCTTCCAAATGTTATCTATGTGGACTGCAAGCTGAAACTGTACAACACCTATTTTTCAATGTCCTTTCTCCCAGGAGGTTTGGACTGGAGTCACTGGTTTGCTCAATATCAGTACTTTGCTGTTGGATTGGCAAGATTTGATTCTCTGTTGGCAATCTTGGCAGAAAGCTAAGGTAGGGGATATTTCTTTCATTGTTTCCTAGTTCCTTTGGATGCACAGAAATGGTGTGAAATTTGATGACACGGCCAGCTAAGCAGCCACTATGGTGGGACACTGTCACACTTACATCTCCAAGCTGATCAGATATTAGAGGTTCCCTAATATCCTCAAAGTTCCCCCCAAAGATTTACCCAAACATTCCAGAATTGTTCAAATTGTATGGAATGCTATTGCCTACCCTTCCCTCAAGGATAACACTGATGTGGCCTTTTCTGAAAGGGGTCAGGCACATAAGGCATTTTTAGGGATCATCAAGGACAATGTGTATGCTTTTTCCATGCTCCTGTTGCTGTTGCTAACCCATTAGAGGTAGAACTGGTTGCTGCATATTGGGCAGTCTTTTTCGCTATTTTCAACAACTGGTCTCATCTTAATGTGGAGGGAGACTCAACTATATTGTTACAATATATGTAGAATGATCTCCCCTCACCCTGTAACCATTCACACTGGATTCTTAGAATCAAGGCACTGATACACAACTATCAAATTCACTTTTCTTTCATTTTCAGGGAAGGGAATAGGCCGGCCAACTGGCTTACCAGAAGGGCTCTTGCTTCTCAGGATATTTTTGTTTCTTCCTCACCTCCTCCACAGCTGCAATTCCTGCTGGAGGCTGATTTGTTCCAGGCTCCTCATTTCAAAATTGTTGCAGATTAAGGTCCCCACTTATGGTTCATTGATGGCTGAACTTAATTTGATAGAAATGCTCTATCAACTCTGCTGCCAACCCCATCTAATTATACTTTTGCTTTGGACTTTTTGGAGGACTATTGGTATTTTGGGTATACTTCTTTGTTTGGATTTTGGTTTACTGGTTTACTAGTATTTATGCTCTCTGTTTTCTTATTAGATTTACCTTTTGGTGTGGAGTTCTATTGAGGATTGAGGAACCCCAAAGGACTACTCTTGTTGTTGATTTTTGTTTTTTAGATGGGGACTTACTCTCCCTCCTTTTACATGTACCTCTTTTCTTATATTAACATGTAGGGAGCCATGAGTTGCTCCTTTCACCCCTATATATATATATATATATAGGGGTGAGAGTAAGTCCCCATTTAACTATATATATATATATATATAGTTAAACAGGTTTGGAATATAGTATTACAACAATTCAATTTAAACCATCTCAATTATAATTGGTTTCATTTGGGGGCTTCGTTGGGAGGATCTGGAAAGAGAAATGGTTTCATATACCATTAGTAATCTAGTCGGTTTGTATGGATGGCAAGGAATCTTGCTAAATATGAAGACAAAACCTGTACTACTCATCAAATTGTGGCTAATTGCTGCAGTTTCCTATGTAAACAATCACTGTTGGACTCCTTTCCAAGAAGAAAGCCTATTTTGCTGAAATGGTCTCTTCCACCTCCACCATGGATAAAAATTAATATTGATGGCAGTTATACAAATTCTGCTGCAGGAATTAGAGTTGTTTGTAGAAATTCCTTGGGACAGACATTATGGTTCTTTCATGCACCTACTATCTCTTCATTAGCCATTGAATCAGAACTTCAGGCTGCACATTGGTCATTGCTTACTGCTAAGGCATTGAACTATCAGTTTGTGTGGATTGAATCTGACTCACAACAGCTAGTTAACATGCTGCAAGGCATATCCCCCCTCCCTGGAACTTCGTTTATCTTTACGTAACATTGATCTCCACGTTTGGTTCCCTCAACCTTAAATGGACCCATATATACAGAGAGGGAAATCAACCGACAGAACCTGGTTGGCAAAACATGCTACTGCTTCCCAAACAATAGCTTTTTTCTGTTATACCTGTTGAGCCTTTAAGGCCTTTACTTTTTGGGGATTTGACTGATATTCCCTATACCAGATGTATGTAACTCTTGTTTGAATGAATTTTTTCCTTTCTTGCAAAATATATATATATATATATATATATATATATATATATATATATATATTAATTAAAAGGAGCAACCAAGGGTTCCCTACATGTTAAGACAAAATTAGAGTACAGAGACTAAAATGGGATGGGCTGAAGGATCCCATATACTAGAGGATCCCCTCATCCAAAATAAAAGCTAAAACAGAAAAATCTAAGAAAAAGGGAAGACACCTCTGTTACAAGTATACCAAAAAGTATTTCTGACTCTGTGTAAAACAAGAAGGGAAGGAAAGCTAGCATCTAACAAAAGGAAGGCCCAAATTGTCTCCATGAATCAAAAGCTTTAAAGGGGTGGGGGGGAAATGATGTCATCAACCTTTATAGCTTCATTACAGCAGCCCTGTGTGGCTAACCAATGAGCATGAGTATTACCTTCCCTGGGAATGAAGGCAAAAATTAACCACCATGTTGTCCATATGGCTAAGAATATTATTCATCCATCTCTTGATATTCCAAGGAGCAGGCTCAGACTTAATAAGATAGTTGATGCAGGAACTAGAGTCGGATTCCACCAGAAGCCTGGTAATTTTACATAACTTAGCAATCTTGATGGCCCAAAAGATGGAAATCATCTCAGCTTCCAAGGCATCAACAGCATATGTGGGTGAATGAATGTACAACAAGCAATGCCCATGGTAGTCTCTATAAATCCCACAAATGCCAGCATCAGATTTAATACAACTACCATCAGTATTGACTTTGACCCACAAAGGAGGGGGGGGGGTTCCAACCAACAACAGCAATCGTCCTGGCAGTCTTCAGCCCCACCCTGCAAATATCTCTGAAATGGTGGAACTTTATAAGCTTCAAAATGTAATTGAGGCATTGGATAGCTACCTGAAGAGGGGAGGAAGCCCTTCCTTCAAATTTATCTTTATTCCTATACATCCAGAGGAACCAAGCCACCAAACAAGGTATCTCCAAAAGTTTTTCCTTATGCCAATCCACCCAGCAGGTGTCCAAACTATCCTAACTCAGACTAAGAGTATCAAGTGTAAGCCTACTAATGAGATTTTTCCAAACCTCTTGAGAAAAGGGACACTTAAAGAAAAGATGGTTATTAGATTCCTCATCTTGATAGCACAAATGGCACCAGGAAGGTCCTTTTAACCCCTTGAGTTTGAGAATGTCATCAGTGGGTATGGCAAGATGTCTCAATCTCCAGCAGAAAAAAGAGATGGAAGGAGTAAGCAATTTACCCCAAAATTCAGCACCCCACTGAAAGTGATCCCAGGTGTAAAATTTATGATAAATGTAGGGAGAGAGTTTTTGGGACCTTTTGTTCATTGTAAGAAATTTGTCCTTTTGGTCAGGTATAACCTTAGTAAGAGTGACATGCTGCACCTGCTCAGGAGTTAACAAATTAGTCAGGAGTCTGCAATTCCAGTTGTTATCAGTCCAAAAATCTTTCACATAAGTATTGGATTGATCAGGTGTTGGGATAGCAGAAAGCTTGGTTCCATTCCAGACCCACTGATCCAGCCAGAAATTAATTTGCCCCTCCCCTAACTCCCAAATGAACAGATGTTCAGCTTTATCCTAAACTTTCAGCATAGAAATCCAAAGCCTGGAGTCCCCCAGCTTTGGCTTAACTGTAGTTGGATGATCCAATCTGCAGTATTTACCATGAAGAAATTTCCATAAGACTTGTCTTTTCTCATATTAACATGTAGGGAGCCATGAGTTGCTCCTTTCACCCCAATATATATATATATATATATATATATATATATATATATATATATATATATATATATATTTCCAAAAGACTTTCCTAACAAAAAGACCCAAACAGTCCCCATGTACTAAAACAGCTAGAGGAGGGGGGTTAGCACCTACATTAATAACATCATTACAGCACCCCTGGGAGGCAAGCCAGTGTGCAGGGGCATTGCCCTCCCTAGGTATATAAGAGAAATTCACAACCATGCTTTCTTTCAAAGTGAGCATTCTATTCATCCATCTCCTAATATACCATGGAGTAGGCACAGAGTGTTGGAGGAAGTTGATACAGTTACAGGAGTCAGATTCCACCATAAGAAAGTCCACCTTACATAAACTAGCAATCATGAGAGCCCAATAAATGGCAACCATCTCAGCCTCCAAAGCATCACATGCATAAGTAAGTGAATGAAAGAATAGTAAGCACTTCCCAAGACCATTTCTGAAAATGCAACCAAAACTAGCCTACAGCTGATGGAAGCTCCCATCAGTGTTCACTTTAACCCAATTAGCAGTGGGAGAAGACCAGCCAATAACCAAAGGATTTGAGCAGGAATTTAAGCCCACATGTCTCATCAGACAGATGTCCCTGAAACTATGATATTTAATGAGTTTCTGAATATAAGCCATACATTGAGCAGAAACCAGCAAGGCTGAGGTGGAGCTTCCCTCATACTTTGACTTATTTCTGCACATCCAAATAAACCATGCCACCACACAAGGAACCACCAAGAGACCCACCTTATTCCAGTCCCCCCAGCACTGCTTTAGATTCAGCCAGCTCAAATTCAGGGTATCAAGCTTAAGCCTATTGATGAGATTCTTCCATATCTCCTGAGAGAAATGACAATTGAAAAATAAATGTGTCCAAGTTTCTTTAGCATGATGACACAGATATATATATGTATTTATATATATATATATATATATATATATATATATATATATATATATATATATATATATATATATATATTTTTTTTCTTTTTGGGGAAGGGGCTACTCTTGGCCCCCTACATGTTGATTAAAAAGTATGAAGTTACAAAAGAGAGATCCCCCAGGGAAGAAGAACCCAGTACAACTCCACACCAAAAGGAAAAGAGACTAAGTAAATGAAATAAACTAGAGAGTAGTCGGCCATTCACAGTAAAAGAAGAGAACAGCCTTGAAGAAAATACCCAAAAAGCAAATAAGCAAGTAAAACAAAAAGACACAAAAATGCTCCTACAATAACTATAAACAGCTTTTAGCAGGTGCAGGGAGAGTAACAATTGCTGGGACATCACTCCAAAATTCTGAAATGAGGGCTTGGAAAGAGTCAGCCTGGATGAGATGAAGAAGCTGGGGAGGTAGAGTAGAGGAGACCATTATCTCTTGGGAGGATAAAGCTTTTTTAGCAATCCAATTAGCAGGTCTGTTACCTTCTCTGAAAATAAAGTTAAATTGAACAGTAAGCTGGGGCAGCAAAGATCTGATTTTGTAAACCCAAGTGGAATGGTGCCAAGGAGGGAGAAGGTCATTCTGAAAGTACTGTAATAAAGTAGAAGAGTCTCCCTCCACAATGATAAAAGACCATTGAAAGAGTGTAGCAATGTGAAGAGCCCAAAAAACAGCAGCCAATTCAGCCTTCCAATGGATCAAGACAGAAGAGTGGGAGCCTGGAAGAAGAGAAAACCTTTCCCAGCATGGTCTCCGAAAATGCCTCCAATGCCAGCAAACTTATTATTGAAAGCACCATCAGTATTGACTTTAATAAAAGGAGGGCTAGGAGCTTTCCAAGAGATCTTAATAACTTTGTGAAGCATAGGCCTATTTGCAGACAAGGAAGACTGAAGAATGTTTGGAAAATTTTTAACAGAGATCAATTTTGAGATAAAAGTGAGGCAGTGGGTAACAACCCTGTCAGCTTTATGAAGCACCCCATCATATTTAACCCCATTTCTATGCATCCAAATGAACCAAGCCACTATACAAGGGATCTCCCCAGCTTTAAATTTCTGCCAGGAATGCCAGGAAACATTAAAATCTTGCCAATCTAACAGAAGCTGATTAATTTTCAATTTGCTGATCAGACCTGACCAAACCTCTTGGGAGAAGGGGCATTTAAAGAAAAGATGATTCAGAGTTTCTGAATTAACAACACAGAGAAGGCATTTAGAAGGGCCTCTCAAACCTTTCGAGTTTTAGAATATCATCGCTTGGGAGGAGCCCCTGGAAGATTCTCCAAATGAGGAAGGACATGGAGGGGGTAAGATATTTGTTCCATATGCTATTGCCCCAACTCGACCTAATTCCAAGAGTTGATAGTAGAATAAATATGCTTGGTAATGCTGCTATTTTTACCATTAATCCATCTGAGTTTATCAGGTTGATACCTATCAAAGGGGATTTGAGCCACCTGATCTACAACAGAATCAGCCAGTAAAAGTTTCAGTTTAGGAATGGACCAATTCATGTTGTCCCAACAGTAGGAAATAGGGAAGTGGTCTTTGTTAATATTAGGTAGGGGAACCAATAGTTCCCTTTGACACCAATTATCTTGCCAAAATAGGATGTCCCCCTTGCCCAACTCCCAAGCAAATAAGAGATTCAGCAGCTTCTGTTAATGAGCATATGTTTCCAGCATTCTAGAAATACCTGTTTTGATTTGAGAGGATAAGGGATGAGTGGTTCTACAATATTTCCCTTTCATGAAATGAGCCCAAAGAGAATTCTCGCTCCCCGAAATGAATCCATAGCTTACAGAAGTTAACTTGTCGTAGATGTTTCAAGCCTTTAAAACCTAAACCACCAAGCAACTTTAGGCAAGGCTACTCTTTGCCGCCTAGCCCAATGAAATTGTTTTCTTTGACCGGACCAAAGAAATCGTTAAAGATTCTTTCAATCCGAATCCCGGAAATTTTCTTTAAGCAAGCCATCCGTAAGATATAAGCAGGGAAAGAGGTTAATATGCTATTCGAAGTGTAATTCCGCCACCGTAAGAGAGGAAGGAATTGGACCAATTTGAGAGTCGAGTATTCACTTGGCAATGATCTCCTCAAAATGAGTTTGTTTAGATCCGCCTTTGATAAGAAGAACCCCCAAGTACTTTATGGGAAGGCTAGTTTTGACAAAGCCAGTGAATTCAAGTGGTCCAATGGATAATGTTAGGGTGGATGTGGTTGGGGAATAGCAATTCACACTTGTTTTTGTTGAAATGAAGGCCAGACATCCGTTGAAACTTGTTGAGGCAAGACATCACCTTATTAACAAGCAGCTTTAGAAGCTCTAGAAAATATCATTAAGTCATCAGCATATAAAAGGTGAGAGATGTTAATATCTGACCTATGGTGGAATTGAGCATAAGGGTGGTTAGAGACTTGAGTATCCAGCAGCCTTGAGAGATAGTCCATAACAATGATGAAGATGGTGGGAGAGAGTGGATCACCTTGTTTAAGCCCTCTAGTAGCTCTGAAATCATCCCAGCATTTGCCATTAATGAGGATAGAGTGGTTATTATTCTGAAGCCATCTCTTTATGAGTAAACAAAAGGTATTAGAAAAACCTCTAGCATGCAGCACCTGAAGAATAAAGTTCCAATCAATAGTATCATAAGCCTTTTTGATGTCAAGTTTGTAAATCAAGTTACCACCCCTACAAGGTCTGTCCAAATCCAACAAAAGTTCTTGAGCAAGGAGGGCATTATCAGTAATGGATCTGCCTTTAACAAAAGCCGATTGGTCAGGCTGATAATTTGAGCAAGATGAGGTTGCAATCTGCCTACCAAGATTTCACTGATCACCTTACTGATAACAGTGGTTAGGCTAATTGTTCTATAGTGGTTCCAGCACTTGGGGGCATTGGTCTTAGGCACAAGAACAATAGTAGATGCATGGAAGTATTGGGGAATGTCCCTTCCAGAAAAGAAGCTTTGGATAGCAGTGGTAACCTCAGCTTTGCAAGTGTTCCAGGTTTTTTTATAAAAGTCAGCACTGTACCCATATATATATATATATATATTTATATATCCACTCTAATATTGTTCTTATCCCTAAAAGTGCTGCTGCAAACACCTGGAATAACTATAGGCCTATAAGTCTCTCTACTATTATCAGTAAAATCATTAGTAAAATCCTGGTTCTAAGACTTTAGCCACACCTGGACAGGATTGTAGCACCCAACCAATCTCGCTTTATTCAGTGGTCGATCTATCACCGATAATGTTCTTTTAGCACAAGAGTTGTTGTTGGACTTAGATAAGGCCTATAGGGGGGCAACATTATCTATAAATTGGACATAAGTAAATCTTATGATACCATAAATTGGAGCTTTCTGTTGGATGTCCTTTCCGCTAGGGGCTTCTTCACTTAGTTCTTTTGCCTTATAAGTAGATGGTTACATTCTAATAGCAATTCTATTCTCCTCAAAGGCCAGTCATGGGGCAACTTCAGTGCTAGTAGAGGCTTGAAGCAAGGAGACCCTTTGTCACCTACCCTTTTTAATTTGGCTATGGATTACCTCTATAAAATGCTTAATTCTCAGGCTTATTCATAGTACCATCACAGATACCACCACAGATCTAATCTTCATGTCTCCCACCTCATTTATGCTGATGATGTGATCCTATTTTCCAATGCTCAGAAGACGACTGTTAGGAATATTCTGCAGTGCCTACAACTCTTCCAATCCGCTTCTGGTATGAGCCTGAATACTAAAAAATGCCATATTATTTGTCCTAAGAAGATGTCCCTTGGACACAAGATCTGGATTATGGAATATACTAGTTTTTCTTGCCCATCTAGTCCTATTAATTTTCTTGGAGTCCCTCTCATCAAGGGGAGTTTCAAACAAATCCAATTTGAATCTATCTTTAAGAAAATTCATAACCAACTCTCCAGCTGGTCCCATTCTTTTCTGTCTAGTGCGGGGAGGATCACCCTCCTCAAAATTATCCTAACTACTTTTCCTTCTTATATCCTTCAAATGAGTACTATGAAAAAATCCACCCAGCTGCAGATGGAGAGAGTTTTCAATCGTTTTCTGTGGTCTAGGAAGAGAAAACAAATACACTGGGCTTCGTGGCAGAAGGGGGCCAAACCTGATTGGGCTGGTGGTATTGGATTCAAAGGGCTGAAGCATTTATCCCAAGTGAACCATTGTAAGATGTGGATAAAATTTAAATCTCAAAACTCTTTGTGGGCTAAGTATCTGAAAGGCAAGTACTGTAGAGACCTTCACCCTTCTCAGGTTACCAGGAAAGTGGGTGATTCTAAAATTTGGGCTTACTTACTCAAAGCTAGAGCCCAAACTGAATCCCTATTTACTTGGGAGCTGGGTCATGACCATCTTTCTTTCTGGCTGGATAAGTGGTGCCCTGAGAACTGGTTACTTCCAGCCCTTAATGCTGATCAAGATCCAACAGGTTGCTAACTGTTGGAATAATGGTGTTTGGTCACTCCCAAAACTGCAATTCTTGCTTCAAGCTCCTTCTGCTAATCTGATTACTTCCATACCTCTGATTACTAATCAACCTGATAGAATCATTTGGGCAGCTCATAAAAACCAAAGCCTAACTAAAGTTATATATTATAAATTGTTACATTGGCAGGTCTCACCTTGGGGTGCTGCTATCTGTAAAAAGAATCTTTCTCCCTCTATGTCCTTCTTCTGCTGGAAGCTATTCCATAAGATCCTTTCAACTGATGATTTGCTCAAACTTAAAGGACTGAGAGGTCCTTCCTACTGTAGACTCTGTCAGAATAGTGAGGAATCTGCGGCATCTTTTTTTCCACTGCTCATTCTCCCAACAGGTTTGGGCTAACCGTCTTCGCACTTCAATCTTAAACTTATCTCGCTTTTCATGGAAATGTATCTCGGGACTGCTGGGAGGTATGGCAGAAAGAGAGGGTGGGGGTCATTCCACTGATTATTTTCTGGTTTATCTGGAAGAGCAAAAACCTTTCTGCTTTTGAAAACATTGACTCTTGTGCCAATAAAGTGGCTAGACACTGCCTATCTTATATTCTGAAATTGATCAGATGGAAAGGTTTTTCTAACATCTGCTCCATTCCTGCTGCTGAGATAAGGTTATCTAATGTCATCACTTTAGTCTATTGGAAACCCCCTACCCCTCCTTTCATTAAAGCTAACACTGATGGAAGTTTCACTTCACATGGGGCTGGTGTGGGAGGGGTTTTCAGAAATCACCTGGGTAAGTGCTTATTGTTCTTCCAGATACCTGTGATTGCTATGGATGCTTTAGAGGCCGAATTTATGGCTGTGTACTGGGCATTCAAAATTGTTTCTTATTACCAGTGGGCTGCTCTTATTATTGAAGTAGACTCTTTTAATGTTATTAATTCTATTGATCCTAATGGAATTCTTCCCTGGCATCACCAGCAATGGCTGTCCAAAATTAGAATTCTACAATACAGATGCAATTATTCTTTCCAGTTTATTTTTAGAGAAGGGAACAAGCCTGCTAATTGGCTTGCTAGGATAGCAAGATCTTATGGAGCTACTCTTATTTCTGCCTCCCCCCCTCCTCCATTATCTTTATTACTGGCTGGGGATCAATTGGACATCCCTTATATCAGAATTAATTCAAATCCGTCCCGATGGGTCGCTCAGGTGAAATTGCTTCGCTTTTGGAGTTGTCTTCACCATTGGGTGGTTTTGTCTTAGTTTGTTTCTATGAGAGGTGGTATGGAGTTATTTTTGAGTTGGTCTGACCCCATTGGGGCTCTTTTGTAACTTCACTTTTATTTAACATGTAGGGAGCCTCTTGGTGCTCCTTTTTTTTAATATATATATATATATATATGTGTGTGTGTGTGTGTGTGTGTGTGTGTGTGTGTGTGTGTGTGTGTGTGTGTGTGTGTGTGTGTGTTTATTTATTTAAAAGAAAGAGCTGTATGAACTATTTAATTGAAATATATATATATATTTGTGTGTGTGTGTGTGTGTGTGTGTATATATATATATATATATATGTTGACCTCATTTTTGATGAGGTCTTCTCTTCTTCTCTTTAGTACTTAGGATCTAGCCTTAGGCTTTTTCTTTGACTATCTTAGAGGACTAGAATTGGGACCCACCTTTTAGAAATTCAAACCACTTCTTAACTCCCCGCAAACTCCACAAACTTGACTCGTAGACCCCTAATCACCTGAGGGTTGAAATCAAATGTGGAAGTTTAAAGGATGAGTTCCTATAGGACTCTTTGGCCTTAGGACTACCCTGGGTGGCCTGGTCTGGTGAAGGGGCTGACTTACACACACACTACACCTATACACTACACTTTCCCACACCTATACCTAACTTGACCTCCTGACTCATGTAGGTGATTCACATGGATGGTCCTTAACCCCTAAGCCCTTGGCTAAGAGGGTTAGGAACAACATGGTGGATGCTTCAAATGAGTCCCTTCATGGCTCATGTGGGCTTGATATGGCTTCATGGCTCAACCAAAATGATTTCATTTCACTTATATTCACCCAATCTTCAATTTTTCAAATTTTCAATTTTTGACCCCCGGGACCCTATGCCTAGCCTACCCGAAGCCCTTGAATTTACCCAAATTTTTCAAAATTTCCAAATCACCTAAGTTACCCAAAATTCCCCAAAATCAATTCCAAACATTTCCACATCACGCAAATTGACCATCCATACCCAAAAATATCAAAAATTCCAAGAAAACCTCCCAATACCCTCCAAATACCCAAAATACCCCTCTTGACCCAAAAATCCAAAAATTCAGAAAATTCCCAGAAAATTCCAGAAAATCCAAAATATTCTCAATTTCATTTTGTTCAACTACACCATGGACCAATTTTGTCAATTTACCCTACTTTTGTCAAAACCCCCAATTTGACCCATTTTAACCCAAAGTGAACCCAATGTCAAACCAAACCTGTCCAATTGACCCAAATTCTGGTCCAATTCAATTCTAAACTTCAATTCAACATTCCCAACATCAATCTAGACCAAATCCAAGTCAAATTTGATTGACATTTGGATCCAATTTCACTTTTGGCCTTAAAGCCCAATTTGGACCCATGACCCAAACCTAGCCCAAACTCACCCAATTCAACTCCAATTAACCCCAAATCTTTTCTAAATCTTCCTTAGCATCCCCACAAGCAAAACACTAACATTATTTGCCCAAAATTTAGACCCAACCCCACTCAAATTCAACCCAAAGCTAAAAGGCCCAATTTTGACCTAAACCCAAACCTAACCCAAATGAGCCCAAACCCCAAAATCAAAGCCCAACCAAAACCAAAACCTCTTTGAAACACTCCCATAAACATTTCTCACCATTAATTTTACATCAATTTCAACCCTAGCCCAACATTGGCCCAACTTGGCCCATTTTGACCTATATTGGCCCATTCACCAAAAGAGCCCAAAATTCAACCCAATTCAAACCCAAATCACCACCAATTTGCTTCAAGTCACTCATGACACATCCATGAGCTAAACCCAACAATTATTTAGCCCAAGCCTTTACTAAAATTTCATCCCAAAATCAATTTTAAAATTTAAAGGCCCATTCCTTAAACCATTTTAAAAAGCCCATCCTTCACCACATCCAAAGGCCCAAAATTGGTCCCAAAGCCCACATGATATTTCTCTACATCATCCATTCAATTAAAATCATCCCTAAGTCATAAACCAATGATCAAATAATTCTAAATCAAGCTTCATCCAAATTTTCACCAAAATATCCAAAATTCTTAAAACCCATTTTTATGAAATTGACCAAACTTTTTCCAAGCCAAATGTGAGCCATTGAGCCATGTACAAGCCACATGGAAGCCATGGAGACCACTTTCCACCTCACCAAGCCATTAATGGCAAGAAGAGGGGATTTTTTCCTAATCCTTCATTAAGCCCTTTTAACCATATCATGTCACACTCTAAACCATGCTTAGCCACCTCACCATGGATGGAGACTTCACCACTCCAATCAAGCTGAACCAAATGACTTTCTCTCACTCACACTGTGTCATGGGAGGGTGAACCAAACCCATTTGCATGAGTTGACCAAAATGAGCTCAAAATACACTCTCCCCCATTCCATTTTAATCAAGCTTTTTTACACATGTCAAACTCCAATCGACTTCACCAAATTCAACCCCTGCCCCACCTCGACCTCGAGGGTGACCCATGCCCGGCCGCCACCACTAGGCCGTCGGAAAACACCATGGCCGAGAGCTCGGATGTGAGCCAACTTTGGAATTCTCCCTTGCCGAGCCGCCCCATCCCCAGCTGGCCATTGTAGCTGTTCTTCTCTTACCAAGAGCAACTGATCCTAAGCCCTAACTCTCCCCGGGAGGCCCTCCACCCTCTCCTATTTAAACACCACCCCTCTCGGCCATTAGAGGTGCCGAAACAAACCTTAAGGAAACTCCGCCAAAATTGTTCCGTACTCACTCCCCATACACAGAGCACTTGATCCCCACCGAAATCCCCTGCCATTTCTTCTCCGCGAGCTCAATTTCGGAGTTGAAATCCAAGCCCAAAACCAGGACACTTCTCCACAGGTGAGCCAATCCCCAAATTAATTGGTTCTACACCTTCACCGCACCAAGGGAAGGTGTCCACCAGCAAAAGCCCCATCTCCGAGCCACCCGGCTGCTCCAGCCTCCAAGCTTTGTGATCGGGCTTGGTCGAAATCACACCTAGACAATTCACCAGGCCAGGAAACTTCATCTGGAGCTTGCTGGGATCCAATCGAAGGTGTAACAACCCTCAGATCGAAGCCACACCTCTCTGAGCAAAGGTATGAGCTAATTTTTCATCCCGAGCTTCTGGAGATTCTCCATTTCAAATGCTTTAATTTCAATGCATGATCACTGTATAGATGTATTCGTCTCTTCAAGATGAATCCATAGAGCATAAGAACACGAAAATCCATTAAGTACCGAGTGAGATCTTAGGCCTAGAAGATGGACGGTTCTCGGGTTAGGAGGCTTGGGGACGATGAACGGATGTCGTTCATTTAATACACACGTGGACGGACGGCCAGGATCGCGCCGGATCAGGAGACGGAACGACACAGCGGGCCCCCGGAGCGCTGAGTCATATGGCGGCGTCGAATGGGAGCTCGCCACGCGGCGTTTCGGAGCTGCCGAGGTTGACGTGGCGCCGCGTGGATAAATAGAAAATTAGGGATTTTTCTGATTTATTTAATTCCCTAAACTTCAAAAATTCATAACTTTGTGTAGAAAAATTATAAAAACAAAATAAAAATACCCTCTTGCTCAGTGAACATAGGAGAATAATGTGGAAAAGAAATTATTTAATTTCATCAAGTATTTTATTTTTAATAATTTATTTACTCTCTGCATATTTTTAATTCTCCATGCATGTATAAAATTCACCATGGCATGAGACCATAGGGCTTTTAAGCCTCCGAATTTGGGAACATTTCCCGAATTTTCCAAAGTCGAGGCCATCCCTATGAAAAGTTATTGATTTTTCAAATTCATGTTACTGTTTTGAGTATTTTAATTCCAATAAATAAGCATGTTGTGAAATAAATTTTAGGAAAATTTGGTGATGTTCCTTATGACCGAGGGCCCTAGGAAAAATAGGCTTTGAAGTTAGTTCATTTAAAATAACCCTAAATGCGCTTAAACACCCAAAATAGATCTCTAACTAATTAGAGCTAACCATACATCAAATTGACTTGAAATCAATTCTCCACTGACCTTTAGGATCGGAGGAACCCACCATAAAAATTTGAGGTCAATTGGACTCGGTTAGCCCTACTAATCGGGTCGATTAAGCCATTTAGCCATTTTAAACTTTAAAAATTCATAACTTTCAAAATACCTTTCAAAAATTCACCAAATTGGTTTTGGAGCCTCTCTGATATCAGGAGAATTTAAGAAAATTAAAATTTCAATTTTCTAAAAAAGTTGATTTTTAATATTATTTTAATATTTTTAATAATTAAAAAATAATAAAAATCACAAAAATAATAAAATTCACCAAAATATCACATTTTGAATTTTAATCACTTAGGAACAAACCCCATATTTTTCTTAGGTCTATTTAGTGAGATATTAAATTTTAAGGCCCTAAGGTAATTTTAAAATTAAAAAAAATGTATTTTCTAGTATTTTCACTAAAATAATTATAATAAATCATAGAAAAATCAGAAAATTTCAAAATTTGATTCTCTGATTTCCTTGATATCAGAGAGATTTTTGAAAAATATAAAATTCATTTTTCAACATTTATTTTATTTTTAAATTAATTAACCCTCCAAAAATTAAAATAATTATAATAAAAATAATATAATTCAAAAAATCACCAAAATTAGTCCAAGTGGTCCTCTGGTCATTAGGAATGTCCCATAATTTTCTTATGGATAGAAACTTTCCCTTGGTTATATTACTAAATTTTCCTTGGAAATCTCTATTTTCTACCAAAAATAATTACATAAATAAATTAAAGACAGAAAAATCACATTTTCTCCTCTCATGTCTTTATTGCCATATGAGTGAAGTCACATAAAAATTTCAAGTTTATTTGAGCTCAATTTAGTGAGTTATGGAATTATTAAGCTTGAAGGGCAAAATGGTAATTAAAAAAATTTTAACCCTTAATTAAAACTTTAGGTTTAATAAAATTAACAAATAAAATATTTGATCTTAATCTGATTTGGATGATTGAAATTTAAATAATTAAAGGGTAGAAACCCATTAAACAATTTAAAATAATTAAACCTTAATTAAATAATTGATTAAATTTGGAAGAATAATAAAATTGGAATTATTAAAATAGAGATATTATTAGGAAGAGATTTATTCTTTAATTTAAAAATCCCTAAATTAATCATTTATATAATATTTAATTCCTAATTAAAAATGATAACTCAAATTCAAAAGACTTAATCATTAAACTAAAATTAAATTATTAAACTCTTTTAAAATTTCAAATAAAATTAAATTAAAAATTAAATTAAATTAAAAATTAAATTGAATTAAATTAAATTAAATTAAATTAAAATTAAAAGTTCAATTAAATTAAAGATTAAATTAAATTAAATTAAATAAACAAATTAAATTAAATTAAATGAATCAATTAAATTAAATTAAATTAAATAAATAAAATAAAATTAAATTAAATTAAATTAAATTAAATTAAATTAAATTAAATCAAATTAAATTAAAATTAAATCAAATCAAATTAATTTAATTTAACATCAAATCAAACTAAATTGAATTAAATTGAATTAAATTAAATTAAAACTCAATTAAATTAAATTAAAGTTAAATTAAATTGAATTAAATAACATCACCTAAGACATAAAGAAACTAAATATAAAGCAACTTGGACACTATTCCAAATTTAAACCCTTTAATTGAAATTAAACTAAATCACAAACCATTTGAACACCAATTTACCCTCGAAAGCTTTAGTTATCATAACTCCTAAACAGAATATTAAATGAAATGTTACATCACTTATGTGACATTTAAACATCCTAAGCTCACCGAGTAAGATAATAACAAAACTTAACTAAACTCTCGGACGATTAATTCATTTGTGTAATTGAATTCATTTGGACTTAAAACAATCCTAGAAATATTGAAAAGATGTTTAAGATTCTTCTTAAGCACTTCCTCAAAATGATAGGATATTTATAAGAACAATCGAACTCAATCGTTCTTTGATGAAGAAAATCGTCTTCAAACCAAAACACAAGGAACCTAGATGTCATAAGAAATGACTAGCTATAGGATTAGGAATTTGGTAGAAAACCATAACCCTTACCTTAGCTTTACCTAGGAACTTGCTTAAATATTCTAATTGTGTTTTAAGCGCAGCTTGGAATGACGGGAAGACCCTCCAGGTACGCTTTTATTTTATTGCAATTTACTTTCTTGCAATTTACATTATCGCAATTTATTTAACCGCATTGCACTTACTTTTCTTGCATGATAAACAACTCGTTGCATGAAAACCCACACCTTTAGGATAGATTCCTAAAACTGAAACCAAAACTAAGTTAAAAGTTATTGCAAGATAAAATTCACCGCCATAATATTTCAAAATATAAAACAACTCAAAATTTAATCACAAACAAAACACAAAACTACAATTACAACTAAATTAAAACGTCCTGTTGGATGATCGGGAATACCTCGGATGATGTAACCTACGTGTTGCAAACGGGATTTCCCACGGTCTAAATGAAAGTGTGGAACTCATTTAGTTGAGTTTAGCAAATTCATCTGGACTAAGTGAATCCGATAAAAATAATGATGCCGGAAGGATGGAACCGTGGGATCTTAACCGGTGTCGTTATAATCAACTTTAAGATTTGTTTTAATTAAAACACAAAAAACACTTGGAAATTAAGATTTTCTCTAAACCAAAACACTTTTCTCATCCCCCGATTTATGACTTCTAAAACTAAAACTCGCAACAACAAGGAGCTCGTAGCATGGTGGGCAAGCACGACCATCGTCATCAAGAAAACCCGAGTCTACTTCAAAGAAACTTTCCTAGAATTAAATAACAAAGCCATAGGACTTCGAGGTAGTTTGTCTAGTGCAACATAAATCCTCAACTCTTCGTTAGGCATTTACCTTGTAAATTAAGCCCTAACCGGTCTTAGGATTCCGAGGTAGTCGTCTGATACGACATAAACCCTCACATCTTCAAGGCTATTTGTATGATTCTGTCATATAAATATAAGCCCTAATTAATTAAAATTGGCAAGATTGAAATACTAAATAAAAATTAGGACTTTCCTAAATCTAAGCCAAACAATAGGATAGTCGGGAAGTCACCGAAGTTCACTTCAAATCTGTGATTTCTCCTACTTTTCTTCCTTTGAATTCCCAAAACAAAATGTTCCAAACTTGATCCATTCCCTATTGAAATTCCAAAAATTCAATCCTTTGAAAACTTAAACTTTCAAATTCTTGAGAGCAGAATTATCGATTATTATCGAGAGTTTTCTTAGGTGATTCCCGTCACTTAAGATGTAATTAACTATAGGGGCTTGCCCTTATAGGGAATTTTAAAGAACCTGGTAATATAAACCCCGTTTAATGCTTTCATATTAAGCGGGGAATTTGTCGGCTTATAAAATTGGTTCGCGTACCAAACGGATGTCACAAATCTTTTAGTTTGTTTAATCGAGCCCCACCGTCAAGCAGTGTGTCTATCCTTAGGGATAGATACACGGTTTGGGGTGCGGTGCTCGTTTATGTAAACTATTCGGGATGTGAGATCGGTTTAATCTCATATCTTAAAACCTTCAAATTTAAAATTATTTTCAAAATCAAATACTACTTTTCAAATTATTTATTTAAACTAAATTAAAAGTTCGCCGACAACTTCTGTTAGGCGACACCTTTTTCAAAATAAAACTCACAACCTAAAAATGTGCCGACAATATATATATATATGTATTTATATATATATATATGTATGTGTGTGTGTGTTTATTTAAAAGAAAGAGTTGTATAAACTATTTCATTGAAATAAAGAGGGGTACAAAGTAAATATTATGAGAGGGCCCAACAAGTTGAGTTCGACTTATAAGAAACAAAAAACAAATAAAGCTCAAAAAAAGTGATACAAAAGTTAGAACAAAAATAAACAAGCAACTAAAAAGGACGGTGTTGCCAAGGCTTCCCTTTACCCCTGGTTCTTGTAGCGCATCGATAAATCATACTCTGAAGGGCTTCTCCATTACCAGGGGAGACCAAAATATCATCCATTAAGTTTCCAAGGGGGATAGTAACCCCAGCTTTCTTCTTCCTCCAGGAGGTATACACTTGTCATTCTTCTTCAGTAGACTTAATAGTCTGATTCAAAGTGGGAAAGGCTGTGGCTGTGATAAGTTCCAATACTTGGGAATCTCCTACCCATTGAGTAGGTAGTACAACCAAGCTACTTTTAGGCAGTAGTTCTTCCTCAGTAGTAGTAGGCACCTTTTTTTTCATCATAATATGGCTGTGATCCTTCTTAACTTGTTCCAGATTAGTAGTGGGTATCACTGAAGGTAAAGAAGGCGGTATTCCAGTTGCAGGAATGTGCGGTCCAGTAGTATTTGCTTATGGAGGTTTGAGGTTCAGATGCAAGTGGTAACACTGATGAGGAGAGTGGCCAAACATACGACAGTGGGTACAGTAAAGAGGTAACTTTCCTAGTTCTGCTAGTTTCCAAAATCCCTGATGTTGTGTGCCAATCCATATCTCTCTCAGAAACGGTAGCGTGATGTCTCGTTCTATCTGTATTCTCACCTTAGAAGGTCGAGTCATATGCTTTGTAGGCAGGTCGGTTTGGAGAGGTGTGCCATAGATCTATCGAAGGTGAATAGAAGCTTTTGATCGTAAAGGTGTATCTGCATATCTGAGAAGAGCAACCAAACAAGGATGATGGGAGGCTTAGTACGATGGTCAAAATCCACCATCCAATTTATCACCTTCATCACCCGATTGTCAATTCGAAGGAGCCCTCTAGCAAACACTTGGGTGTAATCACCATCATCAGTTAATTGGATAAGAACGTGTCGCCCATCCAATCTACCAATCTTCCAACATCCATTCAGCTCCATTTGCTCGAATTTCTATTCAGATCAGTTCAAGTTTAGGATGGTCGTATAAGAATATATGTATGTATGTATATATATATATATATATATATATATATATATATATATATATATATATATCTGTATATATATATATATATTAAGACTGAAACAGCACAAAGGCTCCTTACATGTTGATCATGAGGATTACAAAATGTTGAAGGTAAGAGACAAAAGGATCCTCACATACAAAAGTCACTCAAAAGGAAATGTATAGGTGTATACTTTTATATATAAACTGTAAAAGTATATATATAAGTATAGTACCATAAATGCAAAGATGAGTTAAGCTGTCTTTAGATAAGGTAAACCAAGCTTGTCTCCATGTATAAGCCTTTTAAGTTGAGGGGGAGGATGTATTGTAATGCTGGGGTTATCACTATGACATCCATGTGTGGCCAACCAATGTGCAGGTCGGTTGGCCTCTCTAGGAGTGAAGACAAAAGAGCTGCTGGGATAGAAGCTAAGTTGATGTATCTTGGTGTGCCACCTGTAGATGTACCAAGGAGGGGTCTCTCTATTTTGTAGAATCTTGATGCAGCTCAGGGAATCAGATTCGATAATAAGGGGTTTGATGTTGCAATCTTGGGCAATCCGAAGTGCCCAATACACAACAATGGTTTCAGCTTCTAAGGCATCTTCAGACACAATTGGAGAGGAGAAGAGTAGTAGGCACTTAACCAAAGAGTTTCTGAATAGACCCCCGACACCAACAGAGGTATGATTAAAACTTTCATCAGTGTTGAATTTAAAGTAGGGAGGTGGAGGAGGGAACCGCAGCAGAGCAGTTCACAGGGGGAGTTTGGAGGGGTGGGCTCCAATTGATACAAATATTTGGGAATTTATGATGAGTGATAGTTTTTTGTAAATAGGTAAGGCAGTTAGAGACAACTTTAGTGGCTAAAGGGGGTTGGGAGTGAAATCTGGCATTGTTTCTAGCCATCCAAATGAACCAAGAGACCATACAAGGAATGGTGTCAAGTTTAACATTAGCCCAATCAGCCCAGCAAATAACAAAGGATTTCTAGCTGAGAAGGAGAGTATTAACATGTAGGGCTTACAACAAGGATTGCCAGACATTTTGAGAGAAGGGGCATGAAAAGAAGAGATGGTCCAGAGATTCATTATCAGCAGAACATAATGAGCACATTGAGGGTCCCCTCAAACTCTTTAGCTTCAGGATGTCATCTGTGAGGAGGATATTAAACCATAGTCTCCAACAGAAAAAGGACATGGAGGGTGAAATAAATTTGCTCCAAATAGGTTGACCCCAGGATACCTTAGGCCAGCAATGAAAATGGTGGTATATGAAGGGAGTGAGTTTTTGGGAATGTGGGTTTTTGGTAATAAGTTTATCTTTTTGGCTAGGATTGGGGGAGGAGTTGAGAACATGATGAGCTTGTTCATTGAAAAAGATGTTGTTGATGAGGGAGCAGTTCCACTGGTTGTCACTCCAGAAATCCTTCACTTTAGAGTTTAGATGGTAAGAAATATTGTTGCTTTGGAGCTTCTCACCATTCCATAACCATTGGTCAAGCCATATGAAAAGATATTCTGCTTGGGATTTGACAGTTACAAGCTTGTGGTAATGTTTGGAGTCTCCAGGTTTGTATGTAGCAGAAGATGGATGGTGGTTCCTGCAGTATTTTCCTTTTAAGAATTTGGCCCAAAGACTCTCATGAGCTCTAAAACGAATCCATAATTTGCACCAATTAACCAAGCACATATGTGTGAAGTCCCTGAAGCCAAGTCCCCCAGCAAAAAGAGGTTTGCACACTTTCTTCCAAGAGAACCAGTGATAATTTTTATGTTGCCCAGACCATAGAAAATTGTTAAATAATTTGGCCAAAGTGTTTTGTGTGCTTTTTTTGATGCTAAACATTTGTAAAGCATATGAGGGAAAGGATAAAAGTATACTTTTGAGGAGTGTAATTCTTCCTCCATTGGAGAGAAAGGAGTTGGACCAGCAGGCCGAGTGTGAATTCATCAGAAAATGTACTAAGAAGGCTGGGAAGCTAGAACTAATTTTTACTAAGGAGGAACTAACTAAATGCTCTGAGCCTTATAGATTCACATTAGTTAGGAAGTTTCAGTTTGGACACCCTATGCTGGACATACTTCGAAAAGCTGTGGATGACTTCAAACTAGTGGATAACTGGAAAATAGGAGTCTTTGATAGCAGACATATTATGCTGCAGCTCGCCTTGGAGGAGGATTATGCCCAAATTTTTTCCAAGAAGGTCATTATGATAGATGGGAAACCTATGAAGCTACTAGAATGGACATTGGACTTTGATCCTACCAAAGAAACACCAATTGTTCCCGTGTGGTTCAGCCTACCTAACCTTAAACTTCCTTTCAATAATCACAGGATTATTTATGATATTGCTGACTCAGTGGGGAGGCCACTAAAGCTTGACATACCATCTGCTAATGTTACAAGGATTTCCAATGCTAGATTTCTGGTGGAAAGGATAATACTCAACCTTATATTGATGGCGTTTGGCTAAGCATTGCAAACAATAGGTATTGGCAACCCATTGTCATGGAGTACCAACCATTATATTATAAGCATTGCCATTTATTTGGTCATACTTTGGAACAATGTTTCAAACTGCATCCAGAACTCAGACCTTACAATGTGGTTAATAAAGGCACAAAGACTACTGAGCAAACTTTAGCCCCTCAGGTTATTCCACTAGGCCAAGTTCAGGTGGGTCTATCAGCTCTTCCTCAAACAGTAGAGTTACTGGTTGATACTATTCAGGAAGAACAGTCATTATCACAGAAGACAAATTATTAAATTTAGTCCCATCTAGAACTGGTGGGGATGCTGCTGAGCAATATGCTGATTAGGTTAATTATTTTAGAGATCATTCTAATAAGGTTGCACAAATCCAACATAGTTCCTTAGAGCTCTACTCCCCTGAAGAAGAAGTTTTACCTTTTAGTTCTGTTGCAGGTGATACTTTTATAACTCCTAAAGATCCAATTGCTGGTGACCCAGTTCAGCTTGTGCTTGATGAGCTAACTACAGCAGCAGAAGGAGTATGGTCTCAACAGAAAAGCAGGAGAAGGAGAAAAGACACTATGGAGCTACATAATTTGTCTAAATCAAACATAATTGGTATGGAAAACTCTTCAGCCACTCCCCCTAGGATAACTAGGGCTAGTAAGGTTTTTCACCATGATTAATCTTCTTTGTTGGAATGTTAGGGGTGTTGCTAGTCCTGACACCCTTAATAGACTCCTACACTTAAACAGGACTCACAAACTTTGGATTTTTGCTTTGCTGGAACCTTTGGTGCATAGTAATATTCCTAAGATTACAAAAAAAATCCCTGGATTCTATTTTCAGTCTAATTGTAACAATAAGATATGGGTTTTTGCTAGGAAGGAATTGAGTTGTAATATTGTGATGGATAACTATCAGTTTTTACACCTTCATTTTAGGTTGGATCAATTCAATGGCTTTGCAACTTTTGTTTATGCTGGCTGTACTAACACTGACAAGTCTTCTTTATGGGCTGAGCTGATTAATATCAGTGCTCATAACCCTTCTAACTGGATTGTTGGAGGAGACTTTAATTGCATCAGAGATCCTAGTGAAGAAAAGGGTGGTAGAACTCTTGATTTACAATCCATGCTAAAATTCTCACAGAATATAACTACAGCTGGTCTTTTTGAAATGGGTTTCATTGGGTCTCCTTTTACCTTGTAAAGGGAAAAACTTCTGGAGAGAATTGACAGAATCATGGCAAATGACTCTTGGTTGAATACCTTTCCTATCACTCTGTTTCATCACCTTCATAGATTAACTTCTGATCATTCACCTCTTTTGATTCAAATTTCCTTCCACCTCTATAAAGGTTATTCCCCCTTCAGATTCTTTAATGTGTGGTGTGAACACTCTAACTTCTTAAAGGAAGTGAAAATAGCTTGGACAGTTCCAGATTATCCTATCTGCAATCCAATTATTAAATTTTGGAGGTTACAAAAAAATGTGGCATATCATTTAAGGAACTGGAATAAACACAGCTTTGGTAATGTGTTTCAACAAGTAAGGAATGCTGATATTAAAGTACAATGACTGGAAGCTAATCAAGACCTGGGTTGGGATCATACTCAGGAGCTGATCACTGCACAAACTCAATTTTTATAAGGGTTTGGAAAGGGAAGAATTGTTTTTAAAACAAAAAGCTACTATCAATAGACATTTATTTGGGGATAGAAATACTAAGTATTTACATGCAATGATTAAACATAAGAGGAAGATCAATGTAATTCTTAGAATTAGGAAACTTGATGGAAATTGGGTAACTGATCAATAGGCTATCTCACAAAGTGTTGTGCAGTACTTTCAATCTCAGTTAACTGCCCACCCCACCTCCCCCTCTTCCTTTATTTCTCAGGTATTTTCTGAAAATTCTGCATATGTACAAAAGCTTAATTTAACCTTACTGCCTGATGAAGCTAAAATTCTACAAGCATTGAAAAGTATTGATGGAAATAAGACTACTGGACCAGATGGATTCACCTCTACTTTTACATTAAAGCTTGGGACATTGTGAGCACTGATCATATTAAGGCGGTTCAATACTTTTTCTCTGGAATAGAACTACCAAAGTACTTTACTGCTGCTAGCATTGCTCTTATTCCTAAAGACAACCAAAAATCAAGCTGGACTGATTTCAGACCAATCAGTTTCACTTCTACTTTTTCTAAAGTTATAAGCAAGATCATTGTTGGGAGATTAAAACCTCACCTTAATCATTTGATTAGTTCTAACCAATCTGCTTTTGTGTAGGGGAGAAATATCACTGATAATTGTTTACTTGCTCAGGAATTGCTACTTGATATTGATAAAGGCTGTAGGGGCAGAACATCATCTTTAAATTAGATCTCAAAAAAGCTTATGACTCTATTAGTTGGCAATTCATTGATCAGGTGTTAAAAGCTTAAGGTTTTCACCCCTCTTTCTACAACTTAATTCAGAGATGACTTACTAGTACTTATTATAGTTTCTTAGTGAATAACAACAGCAATGGGTTCTTTAATGCAGGTAGGGGGTTAAAATAAGGAGATCCTCTTTCCCCTACCATTTTCATTTTGGCTTTTGATTATCTTTCTAGGATTCTTAATTCAGCTCATAACAACTATCCCTATCTTAATTATAAGCATAGCTCCTCCCAAATTATAAGTCATCTGGCTTATGCAGATGATCTAATCTTTTTTACCAATGGTAGTAAGCAAACCATCAGAAAAACATTACGGATGGTAGATCATCTTTCACAAGTGGCTAGTCATGTGCTAAATGGGAGGAAATGCCAGTTTTTGGCAGGTAAACAGTACAAACATCGGAATTGGTTGAAAGAGTTTACTGGCTTTGCAGCTGCTGAGCTTCCTTTAAAATATCTAGGGGTGCAGTTGATTAAAGGCAGGAGAAAACAATCACAGTATGATGAGGTGGTTCACAAAATTTCTTCAGCTCTTAACTGCTGGACCAATACTTTCCTGTCTAATGGAGGTAGATTAACTTTGCTAAAAAGTATTTTATCAACCTACCCTCTCTATACTATGAAAATGGTTAGAATGAAAAGGAGTACTTAAAAAATGATTGAAGCTATCTTTAATAAATTTCTTTGGTAAGGACAGTACAAGCAACCCCATTGGACTGTTTGGAACAAACTATGTAAACCTACAAAAGCTGGGGGATTGGGAATCAAAAGCTTCCAACAGATGAGCCACCTTTATTACTGTAAACAGTGGATCAACTTTAGACAACAACATACTATGTGGGCTAGATACTTAAAGGAGAAATATTTCAGGAAATTACATCCTAATGTTGTTCTGCCAAAGCTGATACACTCTAAATACTGGAAAGGTTTGCTGAAGGTGAGGGAAGCTGCTAATCAGCTTTTCAGCTGGGAGGTAGGAGCTAGGAACATCAATTTTTATTATGATCAATGCTTCCTGATGGTCACTTCTCTTTCACCAATGATTTTAAGCATCAACTAACTGTCTCTAATTTCTGGGTAGAGGACCAGTGGGATGTGAACTTACTTAGAGGTGTACTAGATGAGGATAGTGTGCAACAGATTCTTACCATCCCTATTGATTCCACTAGACCTGATAAAATTTTGCTAAAGAAATCCACCAAACAATCTTTTAACAGTTTGATACACAAATCCTTTACCTCATGGCCTGACACTACTTGGGGGGATAAGATTTAGACCAGGCATTTGTCTCCCTCAATGTCCTTCTTCTGTAGGAGATTATTCCATAATTATCTTCCTTTGGATGATATTTTGAAGTTAAAAGGGTTTAGAACTGCATCTAGATGCTGGTTATGTCACTCTCATGAAGAAACTTTTTCACATTTATTCCTTCATTGCTCTTTAACCAACCAAGTGTGCAATGCTGTCTTACACCAACTAAAGATCTCTCAATTTAGGCACAATTGGATATCATTTGAAGCTTGCTGAGAGGACAAGAAGGAGAAGCATTGGTACCATATTCCTTTAGTCATCTTTTGGTTTGTATGGATGGCCAGAAACCAGGCAAAATATGAGAACAAAACTTTTTTGATTAATACTGTTGTGGTGAATTGTTGTAGCTTCATAAGCAAAAACTCTATGCTGGATAACCCCAATAAAAGAAAAGCTGCTTTGCTGAATTGGTCTCTGCCTTCCATGCCATGGATTAAAATAAATATTGATGGCAGTTTGACCTCATCATCTGCTGGGATTGGTGTTGTATGCAGAAACTCTCTTGGTCAAGTATTGTGGTTTTTTCAAGTACCCATTTTCTCTTCTTCAGCCTTGGAATCCGAGCTTCAGGCTGTAAATTGGGCTTTGTTAACTGCTAAAGCTCTCAATTATCATTATGTTTGGATAGAGTCTGACTCCCAACAAGTGATTAATATTCTGCAAGGGCTCTCTCCTCCTCCCTAGAATTTGGTTTATTTACTCAGGAATATTCTCTCTACTTTTGGTTTGTTTACACTTAAATGGTCTCATATATTTAGAGAGGGTAACCAACTTGCCAATTGGTTGGCCAAAACTGCTGCAACAACTAGCAATATTATTTTTTCTGTTACACCTTTTGAGCCTCTAAGGCTTTTACTTCTGAGGGATTTTGTTAAACTTCCCTTCATCGGATGTATTTAACCTCTTTTTTGAATTAATATTTCCTTTTCCTATATATATATATATATATATATATATATATATATATATATATATATACATATGTATATATCTGCCATACAGGTTCTTTAATCAAACAGCTCTATTCCAAATTGGGAGGGCATTGGTACACCACTCAAGCTGGATGCTGCTACCTTCCACAAAGCCAAACCAGAATTTGCTAGGATCCAAATTGAGAGAGACATTTCCCTTCCTGAGGTGAAGAGGATTTGGGTGGGCTCTGAAGCTGATGGGGAGTGGCAGGAGGTAATATTGCAATAAAAGCCTTATTATTGTTCACACTGCAAGATGTTTGGACACACTCTGATAGATGTTATAGACTTCATCCACCTCCCAAAAGATCTTCAGCTCAGACCAGATTTGATTCACTCCCTGTTGCATCCACAAATCCTCCTGCTTTGACTGTTGCTCATGAGGATAGTTTTTCCAGACTTTTGGAGACTGGCCCCAAAAAGAACCATTTCCCAGCTAATAAACCACCTTTGTTTTTTCCCAGTTCTGAGGGGAACACTATCCCCCTCAGCCCCTCCCCCATCTACCCCCCCCCATTTCACCTCATTCAAATTCCACTCAACTCATTACCCAAACTCAGCCTTCTCTCCCCCCCCTCAGAATTTTCTTCCACCCTCTGTTGTCAGCCTGGGAGCTGCTCTTGATTCCATTGAAGAGGAGTGGGTCATTCATACCATCAAAAAAAAGAAGAAAAATAAGACTGAAATTCAAAAACTAACTATTACCTCAGCCTCCAGGTGTAGAGAGGAATCCCCACCTCTCATTAGAGGCAGAACCAGATCTAGATCCCATAAATCCACCCCCCCTCTTTAACTTCAAATGATCAACCTACTGTGCTGGAACATTAGAGGAGTGGCTTGTCCATAGTCTCTAAGAAGACTTAAAAACCTTAATAAAAAAACACACCCCTTGGTGTATTGCCCTTTTGGAACCTATGGTTCAGCTTAACCCCACTAAAATCCTCAAAAGTATTCCTGGTTACTCTTACCATGCAAACATTAACAACAAGATATGGATTCTGAGCAGAAAAGAATTGGGCCGGTCCATCCTTATTGATCATCTTCAATTTGTCAACCTTTGCTTACAATTTGCTGGCAATAATGTTTATGCCACTTTCATTTATGCTGGGTGCTTGAAGAATGATAGACTAATCCTTTGGGAACAGCTACACCATATCAGCCTTTCCATGAACCTCTCTTAGTTGGTGGGAGGTGATTTTAATTGTATTGTTAATGCAGCTGAGAAAAAGGGAGGTAGGTCCCCTATCCGAAGAAGAATGAACCAATTCAGTGAGAATATTCAGAATGCTAGACTTTTTGACCTGGGCTTTATAGGCCCCCCTTTCACTTGGAGGAGTCAAACATGGGAAAGATTGGACAGATTTTTGGTAAATGAACTCTGACAAACCCAATTTTTACTCACTTCTATCACACATCTCCCTCTTGTCTTTTCTGACCACAGACCCCTCCTCTTAACCATTACTGCACCCCCTCCTACCACCTCTAGCCCCTCCTTCAGATATCAAAATTTCTGGTCCTCCCACCCTCATTTTATTTCTCTCATCCAGTCCATTTGGAATGGTGTCACTGATCCCAATAAATATATGTGCTTACAAATATGATATAAAAATTGGCAATGGAGGCCAGAAACTTGGTTCCGCTAGATAAATGCGCTGATGATTTAAGATATGAAAATAATGATTTTATAATATGGAATACTACGCAAGTATACGTATTGTTTATCAAGTAATATAGGACTTTCTAATTAATCCTCGAGATATCGAACCCACAGGAAAAATGTAAAATCTTTAAAGGAATCAGAGAAATTATCTTTTTACTTTCTTTGATTGTTTTCAAAAAGTATGTCTTGATTTTGAAAAGTTTTGAAGGTTGATATGTCTTTTGAAATTTCCTTAATAAAATACTAAACAAAAAATTAAAATTACAACAACTAATAACAGTAGATGTAAAATACAATTAACTAGAATATCTTTTTCTTTCCTTTCATGAAGTAGTAATAATTCTTAAAGTATTGTTGTGGAAGTATCCAAATTTTTGTTGTGACAGATAGAAACAAATGTGTTATTTACCCTTACTTGGTTCTATAAAGAACATAGGTTAATTTGAAATTTATATTATTTTGAACATGGTTAAGCAGGGAAGATACCAGTCTCTCACTCTAGAGTTCCCTCGGTTCCCACCACCTGGGGGCTAACTTCTCATAACAAAACTCAAAACATCAAACCAAATTAGGGGGTTTTAGCCTGTCACTCTAAAATCCTCTAATTTTACTCCCTTTCATAAAAATATCTTCTAATATTACATTCAATTATATGGACTACAATTCTCACCCATATAATTGCATGTAATTCCTACTAATTTTTATGAGATAATACCGTATTGGATCTTACATAATCTTAACAAAATTTTACAACTTAACGGCCAAATTAAGAAGTAAACAAAGTTTTTAGAATTAATCTTTACAACTTCTTCCAACTTTTAAACACTTATACTTTCCACAAAAATTCTTTGTAAATTAATTACTTCTCCATTTAAGAAAGAAAAAGATAAAGTAAACTACTCAGAATGCATTGAGAAAATATAAAAACACATTGATTTGAAATTAAAAACAACGATAAGAAAAAAAATAAACAAAAATAAGTATTAATAAACTAAATAAAAGTAAAGACATATCTGAAAATCCTCTCCACAAGACTAAGGAAGTTCCTTTGAAAATTTGACTCTTCGCTAAACTACTTCTCAGAGCAAGTCTCCCAACTCCGATGACTCAGAATACAGACTTCAGACTTCACTAAAAACTAAAATAAAAGAAAGAAAAGATGTGGGAAGAAGAATACTTCACTCCGACCCTTTTGTCCTTTCTACTCTTTACTCCTACTCTAAAATAAAAACTCTTAAAATGCAGTGGAAGAACAAAAGAGAGAAAGAAAAAAGAACTTTTCAAAATGCAAAGGAAGAGTCTCTTAATCTTTCCTAAGACTCTTTAAATAGTAAACCAAAAGGTGCCTTAGTGTCTCTTCAAAATGTGTCCAGATTCGATGTATCTACCATGGAACGCACCCCTTCATTCAAACTTTCCGCCCAAAGGAAGTTATGGTAGTTACCATCAAGAGTTGCATCCTATCCCCTTTGAAATTGGCGCCAAATCCATTTGAAATTCGATTTTTAACTGTGGCGGCTAAGCGCCGGCCTAGCAGCGCTTAGCCTCCAGTGCCAAATTTTTTATTTTTCATTTTTTTTTGCTCTAAATTTGATCCAATTTTGCTCCTTTCATCATGACCATCCATTTTCATCATACATGCAAGAAAAACACAAAATACCTTCCATTAAAGTGCAATATCATTTAAAATAGGTATAAAAATGTGCATAAAAATACTATATATTTTAGGTGTATGAAAATCCCCCAAACTTAAAATGTTACTTGTCCTAAAGTGACAGTTAATCTCATAAAACATTTTAGCATGCAAATTATGTAATGAGTTTCTTAGGAAGATAACAAAATTTTGTTCTAGAAATGGAATAGTTCAATTTAGAAAAAATTTCAGTAATTAAAACCTAAAGTTTAGAAAGTTCTTAAGTAAAAGAAAAATGATAAATATAAGTTTCTATCTAATTCAGAAATATTGTAGATTTTTTTAAAATATAAGATTCAAACATTTATTTTTCTCACTTAAAAATCTTTGTTTGAAAAATAATTTTACTTACTATATTACAACTTTAAGCTTTAGATTTTCTCTGAACTTATATCTTAAACTTTAGGTATGAAACCAATTTTTGATTAGGCCCTTAAATCCTCAAGCTTCTCCTCCCTTTTCATAAACTATTTTTCACTTTTTCTCTCTCTCTCTTTTTTATAAGGCAAGGATTATTATATCTTGATAGACCTTTAATGATTTTGAATTTCATCCTTCCATTTAAAATAAAGATCAGATATACATCTTTTACTTAAAAATCATAATAGTAATATTTGAAAATTACTCTTCAATAAAAGAAATTTAAGCTTTGAATAATAAAAGTCAAATCTTCTATTTAACCAAAAATACAAAAGTTCTTACTAAATATAGTTTAATTTTATTTAATACCTCTTCATTAAGAAAATTTTAACTTTAAGTTTTTCATGATTACTATAGATTTTAACAAAATTCTTTTATTCATTTCTATATTCAAAATTTTATTCCTCTAATATAACTTCATGTACATAATTGTTCTCAATCAAAAATAAGATTTATTTTTAAGTATTCTTCAGAATCAAATAAAATTTTAGATTTTTGAAAATCTTTATTTTTAAAATCCCCCCCAAACTTTAAATTTTTAATTAAGATAAAACATTTAAGCATAAAAAATGATACATGGGTGAGAAATAAAAACTAACATATCATGCTTGCAGGAATTTTTAATATCCTAATATGCAAGTATAACAATTTGAATACAGGAGTAAAATGAAATCAAATTTAGTTTTTTCAAAACATTTTTCTCTTTTATTTTTTCTTAATAATAAGAAAAGTAAAAATTTCAGAAGACTTCTACAGTAGTGGAAGTTTTCAAAGCAAATACACACCAACTAAAATAACACACTGATACAGATAACAGATGATAGTGGAATTTGAAGAATTTTAAACATGTTATTTTCCTAAGTAGAAGTTCCTAATAGTCGTTTATAATTTCCTAATAGTTTTTTGGAATTAAAAATACACACTACTAAAAACTGACATAACATACACATAAAAACATTTACTATTACACACTATGACACAACAACATATAAATCAACAATAAAAACAACAACAATACCTGAATATGCATAACAGATAAACAGTACAACTACAATCTGCATACTATCAAGGTTCACATCACAACACAAACATCAAACAAAATACTAGATAAAGTACACAGTGACACAACACATCAATACAACAACTAAAACAAACAAAATACATTTACTCTTCATCCTCATCATCATCATCATCTTGCTTGTTCTAATCTCTGGATGGCACATAAGGAATATAGAATGGATGAGGTGGCATCTCAGCACTCTGATCTCCTCTAATCAGTCTATCCAAATATTGCTGATAATTCTCCTCATATTCATCATGTTTTACAATATATCTCTCAACATTATCCAGCTTACCATCCGTATCTCTCACATGCTCTCGAGTAAGACTCACTTTTTTCAAAATCTTTCTTAATAAACCAGTCTGTGAATCAGTAGATGATGAAGCTCGTGAAGTAGTAGCACGAGAAGCAGAAGCAGCAGAAGCAGAAGCAGTAGACGCCCTACCAAATCCTCCTCTCCAACCAAACTCTGAATGTACAGTGTAAGCACCAACATTTACACTAGTACTTAATCTCAATGGCTGAAGTACCTCTTCCCAGGTTTTAAATTTCACTCCAAATACTTCACATAGTGAATGAATCAAGGAAGGAAATCCCATACATGCAGTCGTGGTTGATCTAGCACAGTTCAAAACATAATCATAAATTATACTTCCAATGTCAATAGGCTTCCCTTGCTGAATACAATGGTTCAACACCGCTCTTTCTCTCGTCACTTCACTGGTATGACTTGAAGGTAACAACTTAGATGAGATAAAATAATGCCATGCCTTAGAAATGACATTTAATTTGGAAGCAGGAAAGTTCACTCTTCTATCATTTGTAATTTTCCATAATCCTCTTCCATCAGTCAGATATTCCATAATCTCCTAATTCTCCTTCCGAACGATGATAGTTAGAATAAAAACAGAACATATCAGGAGGTAGTCCATAAAAGTTTTTATTGCACCTGATGAGAAGTTTACTTCATGCCTCTTTACCATCACTTGATTTTCCTCTGCAGCAGGTAAATTTGCATAAAATTCTCTTACCACAGAAACAACAGCAACAGTAGAGAAGCAATAGTAATTCTGCCAGTTTCTTCTTGCAATCATATCTTCAATCACCTCTCCTGGCTTACTAAATGCTCGCTCAGGAATCAACTTACGTGATTGCAATGCATCGACATATCGTTCCTTAGCCCTCACACTAACAAATTTGTTTTAAAAATATTGTCTTTTCTCGTGCACGCTTGGACTTTGGGGCCATCTCTAAAAATTCACGAAAAATTCACCATAAATTCCAAAATCAAACTAAACTTGCTAAATTATCTTCCAAAAGATATTTTCACTAAATCTAAGAAATTTATCAAGTTTTTTCTCAAATTTTCACCATGAATAGTGATTTTAAGATTTTCCATAATGTACTCAAAATACATGGTGAAAATAAAAAATTTTTACTTATTATTAGTGCTCTTACCTCAAGGAATCCAAATCTAACAATTTTTGTTGAGATCGGCTCTTAAATGATCCACAATATGATAGCCTAGGCTCCTCTTTCACGGCAAAGCAATGGTTGAAGACGATGGGGCGGTTGAAAATGGAAATTTTCAACTTTTTAACTTTTGGGAATCAATTTTCGCGAACTGGCACCTAAGCGTGAACTCTCGGTGCTTAGCTGTGAAATCTGGCGCGTAAGCGCTGACATTCTGGCGCTTAGTCGCGAGTACCCAAATTTTTATAATTAAGGTATATGCACTAAATCACTTTGTTAATTACCCTTAATTACTCTAAAATAATTATTTCTCCCCACAAATCTTCTAATACTCCAAATCAAAGTTAAATAACCAATGATTCCACATAAATTTCATAAAAATAAACTTATATTAAAACAAATATATCACTTAATACAATACTAGAATTTTTATCCAAACATAAAGGATAAAATTCTTAAAATACAAGACACTATAATCTTAAACTGATAAGTGTACATCACTAAGATGTACCCATCACATTGTTGACCTCATTTTTGGTGAGGTCTTTTCTCTCCTTAGTGCTTCTTAGGATTCAGCCATAAGGTTTCTCATTGATTATCCTAGAGGGCTAGAATTGGGACCCACCCTTTAGCAATTCAGCTACTTCTTGACTCCTCTTGGGATCCCACTTGGATGGTTGCAAACCTCTAAATCACCTTGGAAGGTTAAAATCACCATATGGGCAATCAATAGTGAGTTCTTATAGGATTTTTTGGATTTAGGGTGACCCTGGGAGCCCTGTGCTTCTCTTGCACACACACACACTCCTAAGCGATTTTACCCTTTAACCCTAATCATTGAACTTTGCCCCTTTCACCCTTTAAGAAACTCACATAATTGAACTGAAGCCACTGATCTTTGATTAAGATTGCTAAGGTCAATATGTGAAGAATCATAAAGTGGTTATCATTTGGCTAAGCTTGATCCCAAAGTGGTTAGACTTGGTTGAGATCCATAAGCCTACCCCTATAACCATGAGCCTACCCCAAACTCTCCAAAAACTTTCAAAAATTACCCAAAATTCTCAAAATTCCTAAAATCATTTCAAAACAACCCCCACCTTTTAAATTCACCAAAATACCCCAATACCCTCCAAATAACCTCTTGATACCCTAAAATACCCTTTTGGCCCAAAATTCCAAAAATTCCAAAAATTCCTAGAAAATTCTTTTAAAATCCCAAATATTCCCAATTTCATTTTTTTCAACTACACCATGGGCCAATTTTATCAATTTAGCCCACTTTTGCCAAAATCCCCAATTTGACCCAATCCTAACCCAAATGGACCCAATGTCAAGCCAAACTAGCCCAATTGAACCTAATTTTGATCAAATTCAATCCTAAACTTCAATTCAATATTCCTAATACTAATTTCAACAAAAACCAAACCCAATTTGGTTCACATTTGAATTCAATATTCAAGATCCCAACTTTTGCCCTAAATTACCCATAAACCCAAACATACCCAAATCCAATCCAATTCAACTCAAATTTCCTTCAAAATTTTTCCAAAACTTGCCTAACACATCTCTATACCAAAACCAACATTCATTTGATCAAAATTTTGGCCTAAAACCCTTTTTAAATTCACTTGGGCCAAAAAGCCCAATTTTGGCCCATAAGCCCAAACCCTATTCAAATTGAATCCTATGGCCTATGGAAAACTTCCAAACCAATTTTCAATTAAATTGAACATATCCAAATCCAATTTCAATCAATTCTAATTCAATTTGTTCATTCCATAATTAATTTCAAAATTCCAAATCTTCACATGCATATTAAAGGCCCATTCCCCGCATGCATATTTAAAGCCCATGAAATCAAATTTTAAAAGCCCAAAATTGAGCACACATGTCATAATTTCCTATTAATATCATCCCATGGAATTTTAATCATCACACCATGGCATTACATGAAGCATTCCATACATGTACATGACTCTTTACCTAAATTAAGTATTATGGCATAATTTCCAAAATTCATAAAAAAACCATTAATTCCTTTTGCATGAAACCATCTCATGGCCTCATACATAGCATGGCATGACCCATGGACTATTCCATGGCATGCCAAAGTCAATATTTGCCAAATTTGGTAAGGGTAAGTGACCTCTCCTTCACCCCTTTCACTTCCATTTTCCCTTCTTCGAAACCATCAAATCCAACTCCCAAACTCCCAAACCAGCCACCAAACCTCACCCAAACCTCCTTAAGGACCTTGAGACCAGCTCAAACCACTTTGGGCAAAGACTTAGCCAAGGTACCAAGGGGATAACCCAAGTTTAGCCAATTTAACCCAAACTCCAAATATCCACTAAATCTCCACCCCAAAGCCATCAAATACTCAAATTGATTCCACCACTCAACCTCTCTGGCATCACTTGACTTTTGCATGACCTGACCATGGCCGGCTGGCCATCCCAGTCACCGGAAAACACCTGGCCGAGAGGCTTAGGTGGATTCAAAAATTCAAAATCAATTTACTAAGTTGTCCCATTCCAATTGGACTCCATGGCTCTTCTTCTTCTCCCCTAGGCAGCTGATCATAGCCCTTGATTGCCCCTGGAAAGCTCTTCAGCCCTGTCTATTTAAACACCACACCTCTCGGCCATGAAGAAGGGCTGAACCTAACCTTAGGGAAACTCAGCCAAAATCACTCTAGAACTCCTCCTAGCCAAGAGAAGCTCATCCCCACTGTTCTCCTGCTCGAATTCCCCTGCTAAGCCCAATTTCTCAGCTAAAATTCAGGCCAAAATTAGGCCACTCCCCAATTCTTCACCAAATCCAAATTAACTCCTCTCACACCTTCACCAGAGGTAGAGATGGAGTTCCCGCTGAAAGCCCCCTCTCCAGGCCACCCAGTTGTTCCAGCCTCCAAGCTTTGTGATCGGGCCTGGTTGAAATCAAGTCTAGGCATTTCACCACAGCTCCAGGCTTCATCCCTAGCCTCCTTGGACTCTAACGAACGTACCGTGCATCTCTGATTGAGGCATCACCTCTCAAAGACAAGGTATGGACTCTTCCTTCCTCCCGAGCTTCTGTGAATTCTCCATTTAGTTTGGCTTTATTTCATGGCATGTTAACCGTATGGATGTGTTCGTCTTCTCAAGAACTCGAAAATTCATTGAGAATCGAGGGAGATATTAGGGTTTGAAGGTCGACGGTCACGGATGCACACCAGTCGGAGACGATGATCGGCCGCCATCAGATTGCGCGTGTATCGAACAAACAGCTCAAATGGCGTCGGACGAGGAGATGGAAAGTGAACCGCGGACAGCGTGGCAGCTGAGTCGGATGGCGACGCTGAACCAGAAGACGATGCGTGGAGTTCGATCCGCCGTAGGTTGACGCAACACCGACGTGGATAAGTAGGAAAATAGGATTTTCTGATTTAATTAAATAGCCAGAACTTAAAAAATTCATATCTTTGCATAGAAAAATCAAAAAAATAAAAGAAAAATACCATCTTGCTCAGTGAACAGAGGAGAATAATGCGAAAAAAGAATTGAGTTAATTTGATGAGTTTTTTATTTTTTAATTAATTATTTACTCATTTTGGTATTTCAATTCTCCATTTGCATAGACATTTCACCATGGCATGAGACCATAGGGCTTTTGAAGCCACTGACTTGGGGAACATTCCCTGAATTTTTTAAGGTCAGAGACCATCCCTATGACAAGTTATGTATTTTTGAAGTTCATGACACTGTTTTTGATATTTTAATTCCAAAAATTAACATGTTGCTTATAAAATTCTAGGAAAATTGGTGAAGTTCCTTAGGACCAGAGGACCCTAGGATAGTTATGATTTGAGTTAATTCATTAAGGATAATCCTAATTAACCTAATCACTCTAAATTGAACTTTAATTAATTAGAATTAATCACACATTAAAATGACTTGAAAATAATTCTCCACTGATCTTTAGGATCAGGGGAACCTTACATAAAAATTGGAAGTCAATTGGAAGTGTTTAACCCTATTAAATGGATCAATTAAGCCTTTAGTTTTTTACGGGTAGTTCTTTTACTTGGCACAGAGGTAATGTTTTTGAGAGGCTTGATAGATTCATGGCTAATGCTAGTTGGTATAATAAGTTTAGGAGTTTTGAGATTTTTCATTTAGCCTTTAATGCTTCTGACCACACTCCTATCTTAATTAAAGTTTTCAATAGTACTCATAAAAAAAGCTGTTTTCACTTTAGTTTTTTGAATGCTTCGGTTAATCATCCTAATTTTTTGGAGTTTATTAAGTCTAACTGGACTTGTAATAACTCTGTTTATAATTACACTCATCTTAATCATGGCCAGAAGTTATGGTATCTTCATAAACATCTTGCTAAACAATTAAGATGCTGGAATTGGAATGTTTTTGGCAATATTAACAGGTTGGTTGATAAGGCTGAGACTAGAGTCCATGATTTAGAAATCTTGTTCCAACACAATGTTATCTCTTTTGATCTTTTTACTCAAGCTCAAAAGGACCTTACTTATGCCATTAATATTGAAGAAAGCTTTTATGCTCAAAAAGCTTGCAAGTCTAATTTTATTAATGGGGATAGGAATACCTCTTATTTTCATGCTTGCATTAAGAATAGAAGAAATATGAATTTTATATCTTCTATTAAGAATGACAATGGTTATGATGGCATTGGTTTTTTTACTCACTTATTCTCTTCTGATAATAGTGCTCTTGAGATGATTAACTGTGATGTTTTTCCCTCTGATGTTAATGTTAAGAATGTTAATTTTACTTATATTCCTGACCCTTCTGAAATTAAATTCACTTTGGACAGTATGGATAATGGTAAGGCTGCTGGACTTGATGGCTTTACTGTTGAGTTTTATAAGCATTGCTGGGATATTATTAAAAATGACGTTATTGGTGCTATTCAGGATTTTTTAAAGGTATTGATTTACCAAAATTTTTTAAATGTTCCAATATTGTTCTTATTCCTAAAGAACATAGTATTAATTCTTGGAAGTCTTTTAGACCTATTAGTATTAATACTGTTATATCTAAGCTTATCTCTAAGATTGTTGTGAATAGAATTCAGGATGTCTTAGGTAAGTTAATTTCTTTAAATCAGACTGCCTTTATTAAAGGCAGATCTATTATTGATCATGCTCTTACTGTTCAAGAGTTGCTTTTTGACCTTGATAGGAGTAAAAGAGATGGGAACATTATTTTTAAGATGGATATTCAAAAAGCATTTGATTCAATTAGATGGGAGTTTATTATCCATGTGTTAAATGCTCATGGGTTCAATCAGGATTTTTGTAATTTAATTTACAGAATTCTTAGTAATAATTATTATTCTGTTATCATTAATGGTAATTCTGTCGGACATTTCATGTCTTCTAAAGGTATCAAGCAAGGTGACCCTCTTTCTCCCTATTTGTTTATACTTGCTATGGATTATTTCTCCAAGTGCATTAATAAATTATATGGGGACAATCCTTCTCTTAATTTTGTGCATAAAGGTTGTATCAGCATTTCTCATCTTTGCTATGCTGATGATCTTATTATTTTTACTAATTCTAATAAGAGATCTATTAAGAAGATTTGGAGGCTCATTAATCATTTACAAAATTCTTCTGGTATGTTTTTTAATTCTGCTAAATGCTCCTTTTATGGTTCTAAGCATATCAGCAATATGAAGTTAAAGTGGATTGCTGAGTATACTTCTTGTCATTTGGCTGTTTTACCCATTAACTATCTTGGTTTTGTTTTAGACAAGAACCCTAAGAGAATTGCTTTGTTTAATAATCAGGTTGATAGAATTAGAATGAAAATTCATTCTTGGGAGAATAAATTTCTTTCCTTTGGGGGGCGTATTACTCTTTTGAAGAGTATACTTACTTCCATGCCTCTTTATATTATTCAAGTGATGAATGTCCCCAAGGTTATTATTAGAAAGATTGAAGTCTTATTCAATAGTTTTTTATGGGATGGTTGCAGGAAAAAAGGGTTACACTGGAAGTGTTGGGAGAAGTTGTGCAAGCCATTTCTAATGGGGGCCTGGGTTTTAGAAGTATTTCTGACTCTATTAAATATAATTATATGAGGCTTTGGGTTCACTTTAGAGATAATAACTCTATTTGGGCTAACCTTCTCTTCTCTAAGTATTGTGCTAATCATCATCCTTTATCTATTACTGCTGCTTCTAATGACTCTTACATTTGGAAAGAAATGCTTAAGGTTTCTCATTTGGTGGAGAAATTTATTTGCTGGGATGTTGGTATTGGTAAGTTGTCTTTCTGGTATGATGACTGGACTTCTTTTGGGCCCCTTGCTAGTTGCTATGCTGGCCCTCAGCATATTAATATCACTGTTAATGATTTCTGGGACAATACACATTAGAATCTTGCTAAATTAGGCTCTGTGATTGAGTATAGGGATGTCTATTTCATTGCTAACATCCCTTTGGATAATTCCAGAAGGGATATTCCTAAGGTCAAGACTAGAATTGGGGATTCTGTTACTAAAACCTTTGCTACTATTAGTTCTTTCACTGCTGGCTATGATCTATCTTGGCTTTGGAATAAATGGTTGAAGCCTTCTATATCTTTTTTTACTTGGAGACTTTTACATAATTGCATTCCTATCGATGACTTACTTAAGCTCAAGGGTTTAAGGATTGTTTCTAAATGCTGTTTTTGTAAGAATGATGAGGAATCTATTTTACATACTTTTATTAATTGCGGTTTTGCTGCAGATATTTGGAAGAGAATTTTTACTTTGTGCAGTAGAACTGTTTCTTTTCATGGTTATAATTCCATTATTGAGATGTTTCAGGATTGGAATTGTTTGGGGCATATGTTTTTTAGTAGTATCCCTTCTATTACTATTTGGTTCATTTGGATGAACCATAATAGTTGTAAATATGAAGGGAATACTGCTACTTCCTTTAAAGTTGCTGGGCAAATTATTTCTTACATTTCTAAATGTGTTTCTATAGTAGATTTTAAATCTAATAATAACAGATATATTGGTGCTTTGATTTCTAATCTCCAGCTGCCTATTAATCTTGTTAATGCTGCTGGATCTAGTATTCATTGGAATAAACCTTTTGTGCCTTTTTTGAAAATTAATACTGATGCATCTTGGAATTTTACTAAAGCTGGTATTGGTGGGGTTTGCAATGATTGGAATGGATCGATTTTAGCTTGGTTTGCTGCTCCTATTGTTACTTCGACGCCTTTAATTGCTGAAGCTGAGGCTATTCTTTTTGGACTTTTAATTGCTAAGCATAAGAAGTGGGTGAATATTATTCTCGAAACTGATTCTTTAACTATGTTTGATATTTGTTCTTTAAACATAATCTGTCATTGGAGTGTTTTATTACAGATTAAAAAGATTAAGGCTCTTTCAGTAGGATTGAATGTGATTTGGAATCATACTCGACGTGAAGGGAACTTTGCTGCTGATTGGATTGCTAGGCTTGGTGCAAATCTATTGAAGCCCATTGTCTCTGAGTTTGTCCCTACGTTTTTAAACTCTGTGTTTGCTTTAGATACTTAGTTTTTGTTGGTTCTTATTGCGGTGTGTGTCGGTCTAGGTCGGGTGAGTTGTATTTTTTCTTTTTTTTGGAAGAAGGGCCCAAATTTCTTTTCTTTTTTAGTGTTTTCTGTAGGGTGCGTGCGTTGGGACCTTCTTCCCGGTTTTGTACTTTATTTTTTGTGAGCAATAAATTTGAGCCATTGTGCTCTTTTATAAAAAAAAATGGATCAATTAAGCCACATAATCAAAATTAAATTTTAAAAATTCATAACTCCAAAAATACATTTCAAAAATTCACGAAATTGATTTTGGGACTTCTCTGATATCAGAGGAGTCTAAGAAAAATAAAATTGGAATTTTTTAAAAATTTTCACTTTTAAGCATATTTTAAATTTTTAATAATTAAAAAATAATAAAAATCACAAAAATAATAAAATCATAAAAATCTCATATTTGGTCCTTTAATCACTTAGGAACCAATCAAATATTTTTCCTAAGTCTCTAGGTTAAGATATTTAATTTCAAAGCCTTAAAACAATTTTTGAATTAAAAAATGTATTTTCTAGCCTTCCCACTAAATTAATTCTAATAAATCAAAGAAAAATCATAAAAATATAAAATTTATTTCTCTAACTTTCTTGAGGTTAGAGAGAGTTTTGAAAAATATAAAATCTATTTTTCAACTTTTATTTTATTTTATAATTAATTAACACTCCAAAATTTAAAATAATTATAATAAATAAAATATAATTCAAAAAATCACCAAAATTGGTCCAAGTGGTCCTCTGGTCATTAGGAATATCCCATAATTTTCTTAAGGATATAAACTTTACCTTGGTTATGTTGGTGAATTTTCTTTGAGAACCCCTATTTTTCATAAAAAATAATTATATAAATAAATTGAATTCAGAAAAATCACATTTTCTCCTCTAATGTCTTAATTGACATGTGAGTGAAGTGGAATAAAAATTTTAAGTTCATTTAAGCTTAATTTAATGAGTTATGAAATAAATAAGCTTAAAGGGGCATAAAGGTAATTAAAAGATTTTAACCCCTAATTAAAACTTTAGGTTTAATCAAAGTGGGGGTAAAATATCTGATTTTAATTTTCTCTTAGATGATTGAAACTTTGGGAAATCAAAGGGTAGGAACCCATTAATCACTTTAATAAACCAAAAATGAAACTTTTATTAATTAAATAATTTAAATTTTGGGAGATTAATTAAAATTGGATTATTAAAATGGGGATATAATTTAAGAGGACACTGATTCTTAAATTTAAAAATTCCTCAATAAATCACTTAATAATATTTAACTCTTACACTTAAGAGGATAAGTGGAATTAATAATTAAATGATTAAAAGTAAATAATTCTTAATTTGATTAAAACCTACATCATTAAATAATTTAATAATTGATTAAAGCCTAAAATGTTAAATAATTAAAAAGTAAATTAAAATATTTGAAACTAATTTAAAATCATTTCAAAACAAACTTAAATCAAATTTGCAAATTTTAAATAATTTTAAGACAAATTACCTTAAAACATAATGTAAAAATTAAATTAATTAATATAATTAATCCAAATAAAATCATCAAAATTTAATAAATAATTTGAACACCTCTTTTGACCTAAGTTAATCAAAAAAATTAAATTAACATAAAATATTGATATCATTTATAAAAGGTTTAACTTAAATGAATCAAACACCATTCCAAACTTAAAATCATTGATTAAAATTTCATAATTAAATCACATTAAAGTAAATCATCAACTTTAACTTCAAATCATTAACAAATTAACTTACCCCTGAAAGCTTTAAATTATTATAACTATTAAATGAAGTGTTAAGTGAAATGTCACTTCACTCATAGGATAATCAAAAATCCTAGTTCACTAAGCAAGGGAACAAAACATAACTAAACCCTTGGATGATTAATTCACCTGTGTAATTAAATTCATTTGGACTCAAAACTGTCTCAGAGGTATTGAAAAGATGTGTAGGATTTGTTATAAGCTCTTCCTCAATACGATGGGTAGTTTTAAAGAAAAATTGAACTTAATTATTCTTTGGTGAAGAAAATCATCCTTAACCAAAATCAAGAACCTAGACGTCATAGGAAATGACTAGCTATAGGATTAGGATTCTGGTAGACAACCAAAACCCTTCCTTTAGTCTTTACCTAGGTACTTATTGAAATATTTAAATGCTTTAATATGTGTTTTAAAGTGTAGCTTAGAATGACGGGAAAACCCTCCAGGTACACTTTTATGTTATTGCATTTTCTTTACCTACACTGCGCTTTACTTTTCTTGCATGTTAAATAAGACTGTTGCATGAAAACCAAAACCTTTAGGATAGTCCCTGAACTGAAACCAAAACTAAATTAAAAGTCACTACAAGATAAAATCCACTGCCACAACATTCAAAATATAAAACAACTCAAAATTTAATCACACACAGAACAACAAAACTACAACTTTAACTAAATTAAAATGTCTTGTTGGATGATCGGGAATACCTCAGATGATGTAACCTATGTGTTGCTAACGGGATTTCCCACGGTCTAAATGAAAGTGTCAAACTCATTCAGTTGACTTTAGAAAATTCATCTGGACTAAGTGAATCTAATAAAAATAACGATGCCAGAAGGATGGAACCGTGGGATCTTAACCGGTGTTGTTATAATCAACTTTAAAATTTCCCTAATAAAACATTAAAGACATTTGGATTTTAAGATTTCTCTAAACCAAAACACTTCTCTCATCCTTTGATTTATGACTTCTAAAACTAAACCTCTGCAACAACAAGAAGCTTGGAGCATAGTAGGCAGCACGGTCATCGTCATTAGCAAAACTAGGGTCTACATCGCAAAACCTTTCTTAGAATTAAATAACCAAGCCATAGGATTTCGAGGTAGTTTGCCTAGTGCAACATAAATCCTCAACTTTTTGTTAGGCATTTGCATAATCATGTTATGTAAATTAAGCCTTAACCGGTCTTAGGACTCCGACGTAGTCGTTCGGTATGACATAAACCCTAACATTTTCGAGGCTACTTGTGTGATTATATCATACGAATATAAGTCCTAATTAACTAAAAACTGGCAGGATCGAAACATTAAATAAACTCTCAAATTGAAGCCAAACAATAAGATAGTTTGGGAAGTTTCCAAGATTCTTCTTGGATCCTCAGCTTCTCCTACTTCTCTTCCTTTGGACTCCTGAAATAAATTGTTTCAAATTTGAGCTAATCCCTTTTGAAATTTCCAAATTCAATTCTTTAAAAACCTTAAACTTTGAAATTCTTGAAAGCAAAACCACTGATCATTATCGAGAGTTTTGTTAAATGATTCCCGTCATTTAAGATGTAATTAACTATAGGGGCTTTCCCTTATAGGGAACTTTAAGAACCCGAGTAATATAAATCTCGTTTAATTCCTTTATATTAAACGAGGAATTTGTCGGCTTATAAAATTGGTTCGCAGACAAAACGGATGTCACAAATCTTCTAGTTTATTTAATCGAGCCCCATCTTCAAGCAGTGGGTCTATTCCTCAGAATAGATACACGGTTTGTGATGCGGTGCTCGTTTATATAAACTATTTGGGATGAGATCGTTTTGATTTCATATCTTAAAATTTTCAAACTTAAAATTATTTTTAAAATCAAATGCTTCTTTCTAAAACTATATATATTTAAATTAAATTTAAAATAAAACACGCCGACAATTTCTGTTTGGCGAACCCTTTTTAAAATCTAACACATAACCTAAAAATATGCCGACACACATCATCAGGCATATACTTAAACATTAAACACAACAAACATGAACTCACAAGAACACTAACATAACACATAAGACACTAAACAAATAGAAACAAAACACTTTTAATTCCACTCTCCATTAAGCGGAATATAACCAGCACCACTATTATTCTCATTTGACCCTTCAGGAATATAAATTTGACGGAACGGGCGATCATTGTTCATTCTTATATCATCTTCTTTAATCCATTTGTTCTTCACAAACATCGCCTTATTTATTGCTTCCACAAACCTTGAATGATTGAATTGCATCTTGAGTTGACATCCCATGTGATCTAGATGTAAAGTAATATCATTGATCTTTCCTTCCATTGAAGTCACTCGGGCTTCAATAATTTCAATCATCTCTGCATAACCTTGAATGCTAACAGCCAGATATCCATTAAATAAGTCCTTAGCACTATCACTAATGAACTTACTTTTATCAGAATCTTGCTTCATCTTCATCTTCTTCTCCCAGGAAGATAAGGTGCTCTCAAAACTCTCCTCTTAGAATTCAGAAATGAAAATAGGACTTGGGGCAAGTGTTTTCCTTAAGTCAGGACCTTTTTATAGACTTGGGAGATGCTAGAATATTCTCCAACACGTTTAGAATCTCCTAAATAACTCCCACAACTTCTCCCCCACGATCTAGGCTCTAAATTCACATTTTTCACATTTTTTATAACTGTGGCGCCTAAGCGCCAACTAGTCGGTGCTTATCCGCCAGTGCACAATTTAGCACAGGTCTGCTAAGTGTCCAAATTCTCATTATGACTTCTTCAAATCATTAATTAAGGTCAAATAAACTCCACTTAAGTTTAAAAACTCCAAATTACTACCACTAAAAACATAAAAACAAACCATACAAAGCAAACAAAACACACAAAACAAACATAAAGCAAAGCACATCGTTAAATATGGGATGCCTCCTACAAAGCGCTTGTTTTAACGTCTTCAGCCTGACATACCCAGAACTCATTCTGAGTGACCCAACATTAAATTCTCATCAGATTTAGATTTATTGACTTAAAAATATGGTTTAAGTCTGTCCGTTAACTTTAAATATTTTTGAAGTCTTAGGATCTTAAACATCTACAACTCCATAAGAATAAACTCTTATCACAATGAATGGACCCATCCACCTGGGCTTAAGTTTTCCAGAAAATATTCTCAATCTAGCATTATACAGCAAAACTTGTTGTCCTTGTACAAGATTTTTGGTAAGAATCTTTCGATCATGCCATAACTTCATCTTTTCCTTATAAATCTTAGCATTTTCATAAGATTCATTCCTTATTTCTTCAAGCTCATTCAATTACAATAATCTTTTTTCAACAGCATCTTTCAAATTATAATTGAACTCTTTAATAGCCCAATATGCTTTATGCTCAAGTTTAAAAGGTAAATGACAAGCTTTTCCAAAAATCAGCCTTATGTGGGGACATTCCTATAAGTGTTCTGTAAGCAGTCCTATAGGCCCACAAAGCATAATCCAGTTTAATTGACCAATCCTTTCTATTTGGATTAACAGTTTTTTTCTAATATTCTTTTAATTTCATGATTAGATAATTCAACCAAACCACTTGTCTGTGGATGATAAGCAGTAGCAATGCGATGATTAATATGATATTTCTTTGCTAACTTCTCAATAATCGCATTTCTAAAATGACTTCCCCCATCAGTTATGATTACTCTTGGTATTCCAAATCTGTGAAATATATTCTTTTCTAAAAACTTTGCAACACTTTGAGCATCACATCGAGGTAAAGCAATAACATCAATCCATTTGAAAACACAGTCTACTGCTATCAAAATATAAACATTTCCGAAAGATGGTGTAAATGGTCCCTTAAAATCAAATCCCCAAAAATCAAATATTTCAACTTCCAACATATAATTGAGGGGCATCTTATTTCTTCTAGAAATATTGCCTACACGCTGACATCTATCACAATTTTTAATATAAACATTCACATCCTTAAAAATTGTAGGCCAATAAAATCCTGATTGTAATATTTTATATGCAGTTTTATCACTTCCAAAATGTCCCCCATAATCAGAATGACATTTTTGAATAATTTCATAAGTCTCTTCCAAAGGTACACATCTTTGAATTATAAGATCCTTTCCTTGTTTATATAAAAATGGCTCATCCCAACAATAAGTCTTAACATCAGACATAAATTTCTTCTTTTCATGATATGTCAAACCATAGGGTATAATATTACTAAAAATAAAGTTTACTATGTCTGCATACCACGGAACACACAATTCTTTATCAGTGAACAGTTTTTCATTAGGAAAATGTTCATTAATTTCTTCAATATCACAGAGAGCATTTTCAATTTCAGGCCTAGATAAATAATCAGCAATTTGATTATCAGAACCCTTCTTATCTACAATCTTAAAATCAAATTCTTGCAAAAGAAGAATCCATCTTATCAGTCTTGGTTTTGCATCGTTTTTCTTCATTAAGTATTTAATAGCTAAATGATCAGTATGCACAACACATTTAGTTCTAATTAAATATGATTGAAATTTATCAAAGGCAAATACTATAGCTAATAACTCTTTCTCAGTAGTGGTATAATTAATTTGAGCTTCATTAAGATTTTTACTAGCATAATAAATTACTTTAAAAATTTTATCATATTTCTGACCCAAAACAGCACCAATAGCATAATCACTAGCATCACACATTAATTCAAAAGGTTTTTCCCAATTTGGTGAAATTATTACAGGTGCAGTGATTAATTTTTCTTTTAATGTTTCAATGGCTTTAAGGCAATCATCATCAAAATTAAAAATTGCATCCTTTTCAAGTAAAAGGCATAAAGATTTTGTAATCTTTGAAAAGCCTTTGATGTAACGCCTGTAGAATCCAGCATGTCCTAAAAAACTTCTAATTCCCCTTACATTGGTTGGGAAAGGTAAATTAGATATAACTTGAATTTTTGCAGGATCTACCTCCAAACCTTTTTCTGAAATCTGATGTCCCAAAATAATTCCTCCTGCTACCATAAATTGACATTTTTCCTAATTAAGGACCAAATTAGTTTCTTCACAGCGTTTTAGAACTTTAGATAGATGTTCTAAACATGATTCAAATGAAATTCCAAACACTAAAAAGTCATCCATAAAAAATTTAATCCCTTTTTCAATTAAATCACAAAAAATAGTCATCATACATCTCTGAAGTGTAGCAGGGGCATTACATAAATCAAAGGGCATTCTTCTAAAAGCAAATGTACCATAAGGACTGGTAAATGTCGTTTTGTCTTGATCCTCAGGAGAAATTTGAATTTGGTGGTAACCAGTATATCCATCTAGAAAACAAAATTATTTATGCCCAGCCAGCCTATCCAACATTTGATCTAGAAAAGGGAGTGGAAAATTATCTTTCCTTGTGGCAAGGTTTAATTTTCTGTAATCAATGCATATTCTCTACCCTGTAACTTGTCTTGTTGGTATCATTTCATTCTTTTCATTAACAATCACAGTTACTCATCCTTTCTTAGGAACACAATGAATAGGACTAACTCATGCACTATCTGAAATAGGGTAGATAATTCCAGCATCCAACCACCTTAAAATTTCCTTCTTAACATCTTTCATGATAGGATTAAATCTCCTTTGGGGATCAGCCCGTGGTTTGCTATTATCTTCCATAAGAATTCCGTGCATACAAATTGAAGGACTGATTCCTTTAATATCAGCAATTGTTCATCCAAAGGCTTTCTTGTGCTTCTTCGGAATTTCAAGAAAAATCTCTTCTTCTTTTTCAGTTAATTGAGAGAAAATTATAACAGGCAAGGTTGATGATTCACCTAGAAAAACATACTTCAAATGATCAGGAAGCATTTTTAACTCAAGTTCAGGAGGTTTTTCAATTAATGGACCATAAGATTTATCTTTTTTAGTCATATCCAACAATTCAAAACTTTCATGAACATACTTTAAATCTTCTTCTTGAAAATATTCAAAATCAAATAACTCCTCTTCTTGCTTATATTCAAATTCTTCTCTTTCAACTTTCTCTTCATAAGTTGATTTAAAATGACATTCACTTAAATATTCGATAACATCCATCCTAAAACACTCATCTTCTTTACCTCTTGCAGGATATTTCATCGATTTTGAAATATTAAATGTAACAGTCTAATCATTAACCCTCATCATTATTTCCCCCTTTTTCACATCTATCATGGCTCTGCCTGTAGCTAGAAAGGACTCCCCAAAATTATGGTTATCTCTTTATTTTCCTCCATATCTAACACATTGAAATCAACAGGAAAAATAAATTGATCCACATTTACCAAAACATCTTTTATAACTCCTTTAGGATATGTGATCAAACGATCTACTAATTACAGAGTTACAGGAGTTGGGGTTATTTCTCCTATTCTTAGTCTTTTAAATATTGATAGAGGCATAAGGTTAATGCTTGCACCCAAATCACATAAAACTTTTCCACAGAATATTTCTCCGATTGCACATGGAATTGTGAAACTACCAGGATCTTTAAGTTTTTTAGGAAGCTTTTTATGAATTATTGCACTGCACTCCTCACTAAGTGCAACAGTCTCATTTTCTTCAAACTTCCTCTTTTTATTAAGAATATCCTTCATAAATTTCGCATAGCTTGGTATTTGTTCTAGAGCTTCAGCAAATGGAATATTGATGGTAAGCTTCTTTAATATCTCCAAGAATTTTGAAAATTACTTATCCAACTTTTTTTGACAAAGTCTCTGAGGAAATTGAGGTGGTGGTTTTTCTAAATCAACCATAACCGAAGAAATAGGTCTTTCAAAACCTTTTGGAGCGCCCCCTTTAGGTCTTTCAATCTCTTCTTTCTCTACTTCAGTTTCTTTTTTAACTTTACCTTCCAATTCTTCTCCACTTCTCAGTTGAATTGCTTTCACTTGTTCTTTATTATTTTCTATTGGATTCACTTCAGTATTACTTGGAAGCATTCCTTGGGATCTATTACTTAAGGCATTTGCAATTTGTCCCAATTGATTTTCAGTATTTCTGATGGTTGCTACTTGAATTTGTAATTGATTTCCCATATGTGATACTATTTCATCCATAAACAACTTCTTCTCCTTATTTTGTAAAGCATTGTTACAACCTGAAGGATAAGTTAATCTATTATTATTACCTTGTTCTAACTCCCCAATGGTTTTACTTGGGTGTTCCCCCATTGTTGATTAACACCACCCTAATTATTGTTATTCCAGTTAAAATTTGGATGATTCTTCCAACCTGGGTTATAATAATTGGAATATGGGTTGTTAGGTTTGATTATAACATTCACAATTTTTGGTGAAGAATAAGAATCAACCATTTGGCCTAATGAATTTTCTTCAATCATTAGATTTGGTTGAGAAAACTTCATCCCAAATTGGTCTATCTTCTTTAATACAAAAGCAACTTGATTTGCTAATATTGTAAAAGCATCATTTTCATAAACACTGGCTACCATTTTAGGATTTAACCTTTCAAAAGGCCATTGAAAATTATTAGTAGCCATTTCTTCAATTAAAGCATAAACATCAGAAAATGGTTTAGACATTAATGATCCACCAGCAGCAGCATCGATGATTGATCTAAGAGATCCAACTAATCAATTATAGCAAGTTAGAATTATTAACCAATTTGGTATCGCATGATGTGGACATTTCATGAGGAGATCTTTAAATTTTTCCCATGCTTCATATATTGATTCTCCTTCAAACTGACAAAAAGATGTTATATCATTTCTCAACTTAGCATTCTTAGATGGTGGAAAATATTTAGCAAGGAATTTTTGTGACAGTTCACCCCAAGTTCTAATTGACCTATGTGCTAACGAATGTAACCACATTTTAGCTTTATACCTTAGTGAGAAAGGAAAAAGTCTAAGTCTAATAGCTTCATCCAAAACACCATCATATTTAAAAGTAGCACACAACTCTAGAAAATTAGCAAGATGCAATGTTGACCTCATTTTTGATGAGGTCTTCTCTTCTTCCCTTTAGTACTTAGGATCTAGCCTTAGGCTTTTCCTTTGACTATCTTAGAGGATTAGAATTGGGACCCACCTTTTAGAAATTCAAACCACTTCCTCACTCCCTACAAACTCTACAAACTTGACTATAGACCCCTAATCACCTGTAGAGGTTGAAATCAAATGTGGAAGTTTAAAGGATGAGTTCCTATAGGACTCTTTGGCCTTAGGACCGCCCCGGGTGACCCGGTCCGGTGAAGGGGCCGACTTACACACACACTACACTTTCACACACCCATACCCAACTTGACCTCCTGACTCATGTAGGTGATTCACATGGATGGTCCTTAACCCCTAAGCCCTTGGCTAAGAGGGTTAGGAACAACATAGTGGATGCCTCAAATGAGTCCCTTCATGGCTCATGTAGGCTTGATATGACTTCATGGCTCAACCAAAATGATTTTATTCCACTTACATTCACCCAATCTTCAATTTCCCAAATTTTCAATTTTTGACCCCCGGGACCCTACACCCGCCTAACCTACCCAAAACCCTTGAAATCCTCCAAAATCACCTAAATTACCCAAAATTCCTCAAAATTAACCCCAAGAATTCCCACATTACTCAAATTGATCATTCATAGCCAAAAATACCAAAAATTCCAAAAAAACCTCCCAATACCCTCCAAATACCTAAAATACCCCTCTTGACCCAAAAATCCAAAAATTCAGACAATTCCCAGAAAATTCCAGAAAATCCCAAATATTCCCCATTTCATTTTGTCCAACTACACCATGGGCCAATTTTGTCAATTTACCCTACTTTTGTTAAAACCCCCAATTTGACCCATTTTAACCCAAAGTGAACCCAATGTCAAACCAAACCTACCCAATTGACCCAAATTCTGGTCCAATTCAATTCTAAACTTCAATTCAACATTCCCAACACCAATCTAGACCAAACTCAAGTCCAATTTGATTGACATTTGGATCCAATTTCACTTTTGGCCTTAAAGCCCAATTTGGACCCATGACTCAGACCTAACCCAAACTCACCCAATTCAACTCCAATTAACCCCAAATCTTTTCTAAACCTTCCTTAACATCCCTACAAACAAAAAACTAACATGATTTGCCCAACATTTAGACCCAAACCCCACTTAAATTCAACCCAAAACCAATAAGCCCAATTTTGACCTAAACCCAAACCTAACCCAAAAAAGCCCAAACCCCAAAATAAAAGCCCAACCAAAGACAAAACCTCTTTGAAACACTCCCATAAACATTTCCCAACATTCATTTTACATCAATTTCAACCCTAGCCCAATATTGGCCCAAGTTAGCCCAATTTGACCTATATGGGCCAATTCACCAAAGAAGCCCAAATTCAACCCAATTCAAACCCAAATCACTCCCAATTTGCTTCAAGTCACTCATGACACATCTATGAGCTAAACCCAACAATTATTTGGCCCAAAATTCTACAAAATTCCCATCCATAAATCTATTTTTAAACCAAAAGCCCACTTACATGAAACCTTCCTAAAAGCCCAAATTTCATGCTAAAGCCCATATGACAAATTCTTCTCATCATGCCCTTAATTAAAATCATCCCTAAGTTCAAATCAATCATCAAATGATTCCAAATTGAGCCCCATACAAATTCCCATCAAATTACCAAAATTTCTAAGATCCATTTTCATGAAATTGACCAAGCTTTTCCCCAAGCCAAAGACAAGCCATGAAGCCATGCATGAGCCCCATAGGAGCCATGAGAGCCATGGAATCCATTTTCCACCTCACCAAACCATTAATAGTAAGAGAGAGGGTCTCTTTCTTAAACCCTTTTTAAGCCCTTTTTACCTTAAGCATGATACACTCTAAACCATGTTTAGCCACCTCACCATGGATGGGGACTTCACTACCACAATTCAGCTGACCCAAATGATTCCCCCTCAGCCCAAGGTCAAGCCTTGGATGGTGAACCAAAGACAAATACTTGGGTTGACCTAAACCAAGCCAAAATCACCCCTTTACCATTCCATTTCAATTCACCACCTTTACACATGGAAACCACCAATTGAACTCACAGGAATCAAGCTCTGACCTCACTGACCCTGAGGGTGACCCATGCCTGCCGGCCAGCCGCCTGGGTCGCCGGAAAACACCACACCCGAGAGCTCACATGTGAGCCAACTTTGGAATTCCACCTTGCCGAGCCGCCCCATGCCCAATGACCACCATGGCCGTTCTTCCCATGACCGAGCAGCTGATCCCGGCCCTTGGCCATCCCTCGTGAGGCTCTCCAGCCACCTCTATTTAAACCCGACCCCCTCACGGCCATGAGAAGAGAGTTGTACAAACCTTGCCGAAACTCTGCCAAAATTGTTCCAAACCCTTCTCCATCCTTAGAGCAGTTGATCCTCAGTGTCAATTTGCCCTAATCCCCACTAACAGAATCCAATTTCTCAACTGAAATTTCACCCAAAACCAGGACACTTTGCCACGATGAGCCAATCCTCAAATCGACCGGTCCTCCTCCTTCACCGGACCAAGAGGAGAAGTTTTCCACTGAAAGCCCCATCTCCAGAGCCACCCAGCTTGCTCCAGCCTCCAAGCTTTGTGATCGAGCTGTGGTCACTTTCATAGCTAGGCAATTCACCGGACCAGGAGACTTCATCCGGACCTTGCCGGGATCCAATCGAAGGTGACACAACCCTCGCATCGAAGCCACACTTCTCTGAGCAAAGGTATGGCCTCACTCTTCTTCCCGAGCTTCTGAACATTCTCCATTTTCTTTGAGTCAATTTCATGCCACATAAACCGTATGGATGTGTTCGTCTTCTCGAGACGAATCGATAGAGCATAAGAACGTTAAATTTTGTCAAGTATCGAGTGAGATCTTAGGCCTAGAAGACGAACGGCTCTCGGGTAAGGACGCCTGGGGACGAGGAACGGATGCCGTTCATTTAATACACGCGCGGACGGATGGCCAGGATCGCACCGGATCAGGAGATGGAACGACACAACGGGCCCCCGGAGCGCTGAGTCAGATGGAGGCGTCGAATCGGAGAACGCCACGCGGCGTTTCGGAGCTGCCAAGGTTGACGCGGCGCCACGTGGATAAATAGAAAATTAGGGTATTTTTCTATTTTTTTAATTCCCTAAACTTCAAAAAATCATAACTTTGTGTAGAAAAATCAGAAAAATAAAATAAAAATACCCTCTTGCTCAGTGAACAGAGGAGAATAATGTGGAGAAGAAATCATTTAATTTCATCAAGTATTTTATTTTTAATGATTTATTTCCCTTCTGCATTGTTTTAATTCTCCATGCATATAGGAAATTCACCATGGCATGAGACCATAAAGCTTTTGAAGCCTCTGAATTTGGGAACATTCCCTGAATTTTCCAAAGTCAGAGGCCATCCCTATGAGAAGTTATTGATTTTTCAAATTCATGTTGCCGTTTTGAGTATTTTAAATCTAATAATTAGCATGTTGTGAAATAAATTCTAGGAAAATTTGGTGATGTCTCTTATAACCAGAGGACCTTAGAAAAAATAGGTTTTGAATTAGTTCATTTAAAATAACCCTAATTGGCTTAAACACCAAAAATAGCTCCTTAATTAATTAGAGCTAACCATATATCAAATTGACTTGAAATCAATTCTCCACTGACCTTTAGGATCAGAGGAACCCACCATAAAAATTTGAAGTCAATTGGACTTGGTTAGCCCTACTAAATGGGTTGATTAAGCCACTTAGCCATTTTAAACTTTAAAAATTCATAACTTTCAAAATACCTTTCAAAAATTCACCAAATTGGTTTTGGAGCCTCTCTGATATCAGGGGAATCTAAGGAAATTAAAATTTCAATTTTCTAAAAAATTTAATTTTTTGCATTATTTTAATATTTTAATAATTAAAAAATAATAAAATTCATAAAAATAATAAAATTCACCAAAATGTCACATTTTGAATTTTAATCACTTAGGAACAATTCACATATTTTTCTTAGGTCTATTTAATGAGATATTAAATTTTAAAGCCCTAGGGTAATTTTAAAATTAAAAAAATGTATTTTCTAGCATTTTCTCTAAAATAATTATGATAAATCAAAGAAAAATTAGAAAATTGCAAAAAATTGATTCTCTGATTTCCTTGATATAAGAGAGATTTTTGAAAAATATAAATTTCATTTTTCAACCTTTATTTTATTTTTAAATTAATTAATACTCCAAAATTTAAAATAATTAAAATAAAAATAATATAATTTAAAAAATCACCAAAATTGGTCCAAGTGGTCCTCTGGTCATTAGGAATGTCCCATAATTTTCTTAAGGACAGAAACTTTCCCTTGGTCATATTATTAAATTTTCCTTGGAAATCCCTATTTTCCACCAAAAATATTTACATAAATAAATTAAATACAGAAAAATCACATTTTCTCCTCTAATGCCTTTATTGATACATGAGTGATGTCACATAAAAATTTCAAATTCATTTGAGCTCAATTTAGTGAGTTATGGAATTATTAAGTTTGAAGGGCAAAATGGTAATTAAAATTTTAACCCTTAAATTAAAACTTTAGGTTTAATGTAATGAAAAAGTAAAATATTTGACCTTAATCTGATTTGGATGATTGAAATTTAAATAATTAAAGGGTAGAAACCTATTAAACAATTTAAAATAATTAAAATAAACCTTAATTAAATAATTGATTAAATTTGGAAGAATAATAAAATTAGAATTATTAAAATAGGGATATTATTAAGAAGAGATTGGTTCTTTAATTTAAAGATCCCTAAATTAATCATCTCAATAATATTTAATTCCAAATTAAAATGATTATTCAAATTTAAGTTTTAAAATGTTAAAAGGACTTAATCATTAAATTAAATTAAAATTACATTATTAAACTCTTTTTAAATCCTCAATTAAATTAAAATTAAAATTAAAATTAAATTAAAGATTAAATTAAATTAAATCAAACAAATTAAATAAATTAAATAAATTAAATAAATTAAATAAATTAAATAAATTAAATAAATTAAATAAATTAAATTAAATTAAATTAAATTAAATTAAATTAAATTAAAATTAAATCAAATTAAATTAAATTAAAGGAAATTAAATCAAATTAAACTAAATTAATTTAACATCAAATCAAACTAAATTGAATTAAATTAAATTAAATTAAAATTAAAATTAAATTAAATTAAATTAAAGTTAAATTGAATTAAATAACATCACCTAAGACATAAAGAAATTAAATATAAAGCAACTTCAACACTATTCCAAATTTAAACCCGTTAACCGAAATTAAATTAAATCACAAATCATTTCGAACACCAATTTGCCCTCGAAAACTTTTATTGTCATAACTCCTAAATAGAACATTAAATGAAATGTTACTCCACTTATAGGATATTCAAATGTCCTAGTTCACTGAGCAAGATAACAAAACTCGAATTCTCTGACGATTAATTCATTTGTATAATTAAATTCATTTGGACTTAAAACAATTCTAGCAATATTGAAAAGATGTTTAAGATTCTTCTTAAGCACTTCCTCAATATGATAGGATACTTATAAGAACAATTGAACTTAATTATTCTTTCGATGAAGAAAATAAGTCCTCAAACCAAAACACAAGAACCTAGACGTCATAGGAAATGACTAGCTATAGGATTAGGAACTTGGTAGAAAACCATAACCCTCCCTTTAGCTTTACCTAGGAACTTGCTTAAATATTCTAATTGTGTTATAAGTGCAGTTTGGGACGACGGGAAGACCCTCTAGGTACGCTTTTATTTTATTGCAATTTCTTTAATCGCATCGCACTTATTTTTCTTGCATGATAAACAACTGTTGCATGAAAACCCACACCTTTAGGATAGTCCCTAAAACTGAAACCAAAACTAAATTAAAAGTCATTGCAAGATAAAATTCACCGATACAACATTTCAAAATATAAAACAACTCAAAATTTAATCACAAACAGAACACAAAACTACAATTACAACTAAATTAAAACGTCTTGTTGGATGATCGGGAATACCTCGAATGATGTAACCTACGTGTTGCTAACGAGATTTCCCACGGCCTAAATGAAAGTGTGGAACTCATTCAATTGAGTTTAGCAAATTCATCTGGACTAAGTGAATCCGATAAAAATAACGATGCCGGAAGGATGGAACCGTGGGATCTTAACCGGTGTCGTTATAATCAACTTTAAGATTTATTTTAAATAAAATATAAAAAAAAGACACTTGGAAATTAAGATTTTCTCTAAACCAAAACACTTTTCTCATCTCCTGACTTATGATTTCTAAAACTGAACCTCTGCAACAACAAGGAGCTTGGAGCATGGTGGGCAGCACGGCCATCGTCGTCAGCAAAACTTGAATCTACATCAGCAAAACCTATCCTGGAATTAAATAACCAATCCATAGGATTTCGAGGTAGTTCGCCTAGTGCAACATAAATCCTCAACTCTTCATTAGGCATTTGCATAGCAAATTAAGCCCTAACCGGTCTTAGGACTCCGAGGTAGTCGTTTGGTATGACACAAACCCTCACATCTTCCAGGCTATTTGTGTGATTTTATCACACAAATATAAGTCCTAATTAATTAAAATTGGCAAGATCAAAACATTAAATAAATATTAGGACTTTCTTAAATTCAAGCCAAATAATAGGATAGTCGCGGAATTACCGAAGTTCGCTTCGAATCTGTGATTTCACCTACCTTTCTTCCTTTGAATTCTCAAAACAAAATGTTCCAAATTTGATCCATTCCCTATTGAAATTCCAAAATTCAATCCTTTGAAAACCTTAAACCTTGAAATTCTTGAGAGCAGAATTACTGATTATTATCGAGAGTTTTCTTAGGTGATTCCCGTCACTTAAGATGTAATTAACTATAGGGGCTTGCCCTTATAGGGAATTTTTAAGAACCCAGGTAATATAAACCCTGCTTAATTTCGTTGTATTAAGCAGGGGAATTTGTCAGCTTATAAAATTGGTTCGCAGACCAAACGGATGTCACAAATCTTTTAAGTTTATTTAATCAAGCCCCATCATCAAGTAGTGTGTCTATTCTTCGGGATAGATACATAACTTGTGATGTGGCGCTCATTTATATAAACTATTCGGGATGTGAGATCAGTTTGATTTCATATCTTAAAATTTTCAAATTTAAAATTATTTTCAAAATCAAATACTACTTTCTAAATTATATATGTATTTAAACCAAATTCAAAATCTTAAAATTCGCCGCATAATTTCTGTAGGCGACCTCTTTTCAAAAATACAAAACACACAACCTAAAAAATATGCCGACAATTTCTGGCGACTCCGCTGGGGAAAATTCCTCTCTCCATTTTAATTAGATAATTCTGCTTTCAAAAATCGGTAGTGTATCCATGTCCCTTGTGGATCAAGCTACCCTTCTTTTCGTTGGAATACTATGTTCATTTCTACCTTGAACAAGTATAGCCAACATTCTCTCGGATTTAGGAGCCACTCTTTAGACACCCCTAAACAGAGAGGTTCCGAGATCCTTTTACCCCATTTCTGAGGTGGGGTGGACCCCCAATAGGTGTTAGTTTAGGAGTGATCCTCCGAGTCGAGAAGTCTTGCATAAGACTTTCTTTTCCTTTCCAACTCTGAATCGGATTCATTACCTTCTCTACACCTTTCGAACATTCCGTTCTAAATAAACAAACCCTCTAATGAATGACTCTTTTAACAAATAACTCCTTCTTATAAATACATGAACAAGAATGTGTTCGGACTCTTTTTGATTCCTTTCTTTTCGTTCTGATGAGAAGAAGCATAACTTGGGACTGACAATCAGAATCTACCCTGCAGAAATTGAAGCCCCAAAGCTGATTTTCTCCTTCACCAAAGGACACTACTTCGCTGTTTACAAGGATGAGCTGCCCGACAATGGGATCATCCGGTTTGGACAAGGATTCGAGAACACAAATGTCAAGATCACCGACGTTTCCCTTTTCGCGCTGACAAACAAAGTATCTGAAGCTGAGAAGCCGTTGATCGTGTTCAACCTTAGGTCAACCCAAGAGTTTCCTCCCCTGCAAAAGATTCCAACTCGAGTGGAGTACCGCTGTCCGCAGGAGGATCGTTGTTGCTACCCCCACCGGTCCGGTTGTCTCGCACCTACCCCGGCTTCCGCCAAATTAAAGGGGAAGGAAATCCAGAACTATGGTGAACCTGTTACCGTGGAGGGTACAGACCTTCCTGTGAGACCTTCTATTTTTGAAATCGGGTCCAGCTCAAGAATTCCATTACTAACACGGACCCAAAGAAGAAAAAAAAGTAGGAAGATTGCCAGGAAGGCCAGAGCTGCCGAAGTTGCTTTCCTGGAGGAAATCCCAGAAATCCCTGAGTACACACCACTACCTGAATACATACCATTGCCTGAAGATACACCCTTTTTGGAAGGAAGTAGATTCCACCCCCTCTCCGCCGCAGCTGACTAGGAAAATGTCCGCAGGATTGTTTCTACATTACCTCGACCAGCATACTACAACGACAGTAGAAAGAAAAGGGCTAGGATCACACCATTTGCCCGACTACAGACTGTGATCGAGAAGCTAGCGAAGAAAGAGAAATGCCCCGTATCGGAGATTCTAAGAAGGATAGGGTGGGTGCCAGTCAAATCCCGTCTTGGGCCACGAGTAGAACCCGCCATCGTTACAGAAAAGCCAAATAAAAGGATGAAGGCTAGTCCGCCTGTCGTTGTTTCAGGATTACAGATTAGGGAGGATACCACATTCCAAAGATTTGGGCCGACGTACCATCCGGTCCTAGCACCTTCCGTCGCTAGAAGGATGGTGTGGCGTCCCACTACCTGGACAAGCTAAGATTGAAACAACGACTCGAGAAGGAAAGTCTCGTCAGGAGACTTGAATCCGAAGAAAGTGCTACTGCAGTAAAGGGGACTCGTGAGACGGGAACCCGGCAGTTATCACATGACAACTGCAAGGATGTACAGAAAAGACCACTAGAAGATGCTATGGAAAAGCTAAGAATCGATAGTCGGCGATTAGCAAAAGAAAGAGAAGAGAAATTCGGAGATGAGATTGATTCATCAGAATTCATGGATGATGAGTATGCAGAAATCAACATGGTCGAAACGCGAGCTTCGTCGACTTCACAAGGTGCTCCCTGCAGCCCGCAGAAAGAGAGGAGCCGGAAGTAATGAGGAGGCAGCTTCAAGAGAAAGATGATATGATCGCCCAAATGGCGAAGAGAATGGAAGAGATGGCTGTAGCCCTAGCCACTCTCCAAAGTCAAGTGCAACCCCAAAGAGAGACACCCCCAGAGGTCATTCACATTGTAGACGGAGGAAAGAAGATTACGTTCGTCAATGGGGATGATCAGCTAAAGAAAGATGCGACACAAAGCATGATTCTTGAAAAGGATATCAAGAGCTTGGTAGAACAGTAGGTGCGAGAAGCCTTAGCACAATCAAAGAGTGGGACATCCATTCGGACGGGTAGACCTTACCTGGAAGAATTCGACGCTGTCCAATACCCAAAAGGCTTCGTACCACCTCTGTTCAAGACCTTTGATGGAACCGGGAACCCCCGACAGCATGTTGCACACTTTCGTGCCAGTTGTTGCAATGCTGGCGGAAGCGATGCATTACTCTTCCGACAATTCGTCAGCAGCCTGTCAGGGATCGCCTTCGATTGGTATGCAAAATTACCGAATGGTTCGGTGAAGACATTCTCAGAACTAGAGAACCTCTTCATCAAGCAATTTGCCGGACCTCAGCACCACATCACTATAGGTGATTTAGTGGTAGAGAAGCAGAAGCCGAACGAAACTTTGGTGGATTACATACTTCGATGGAGAAATCTAAGTATGAAGTGTGAACCATAACTACAAGAACAACATGCAAACGACATCTTACTTAAAAGCATTCACGGCTCGATAGCACTTCTCCTCATGGGATTTACTATTAAGACTTTCGAGAAGTTGTTAAGCAAGGCCGGGAGCTTGCAAGAGGAGGCGAAGCAATTAAGTTTCGCCGACAAGACGTACAAGCAAAAGCCTCGTGAAAACTTTTGAAAAGAAATCCGGGATCATTGCAGCGAGCCGAGAAAGGCAAGCAACCGATACAAATATCGTCCGAACAGCCGCAAAGCAACCTCAACAGAATTATCAACAACCTCGACCCAGCTATCAGTCATCTCAACAGTATGAACAACCGCCTCGTCCGCAACATACATTAAGGGAGCTTCTGAGCAGGGAATATCCATTCAAGAATGAGGCAGTGCCGAAAATGTTCTGTAGTCTGATGAAGACTCCAGCATTTCCAGTACGCCGCAGCCTAAGAGACCGAAGAAGTCAACAAGAAAGGTGATCCCAACTTTTGCCCTTACCACCAGATGCTTGGGCACAAGATAGAAGATTGCATTACCTTCAAAAATTGGCTCAACGACAACCTTCGGAAAGGGAATATAACAATCCCGAAGTAGTACATGAAGGAACCCTAGAAAGGAGGTTCCGTCAATGTTGTCTCGACTGATCTCATCGTTCCGATAGATCCCTATACAACTGATGATGGATGGACTACCGCTTGGACATGGTCTTCAAAAAAGATTTTAGACAAGCATCCAAACCGCTTCGGTGCGAGCTTCAATTCGTGAGTTCGAAACCCGTCAAGTCGGCACTATCACTTGCGATAGAAGAACCACCTCAACAGGAGACGATCGAAGAGAAGAAGAAAATCGACGAAGAAGAGAAGACCGAGGCTCCTAAGGCTAGACTAGGGGCCGCTTATCCTAAGATAGTTGTTTCGGATTCGGGGAGAAATCCCTCGAACCTCCGACTCGTATGATTATCCGCTCACTTCGGTGGGATCTTATAATGATAAGGGTAATGGCGTTGGCTACGTTTTGACTGTTTCTAACGATTACGTAACTAGCGACAATCCGGACATCGAATTCGATACCAACGACAATTCTCAAATCATACACAATCTCGACGATCGCAATGACAAAGAAGACATCCATCAAGGAGGCTACGAGAGTTCAACAAGCAACGAATCTATCTGCGAGTTTCGAGGAGCTCCAGTCACAAAAGAGTTAGAGCCTTCGCACTCCGAAGCTAATCCGGAAGAACCCGTCATTCGGATTCGAGAAGAAACACCAAGAAGATCAACACTAGAGTCGAAGAAATTACGGAAGTTAACTTAAGAAGTGGAAGAGTTTTACCTCCGAGAATGGGTCCAAAGGACAAAGGAAAGTAGGTGGTTTTTCAAGAAGAACCAACCCCGACAGAAGAAATACCCATTCGAGAAGAAGCCGAGACACGTGAAAATAAAGTGGACTACAACGTGCTAGCCCATCTTAGGAAACTACCGGCCAAACTGAGCATCTACGACGCTCTCATTTTATCAAAGGAGATGAGAGAAGCTCTGATCAAGGCCTTACTTGATCCGGAAATTTTCTTAGCTCAAATGGCCGGAGATTCCTTAGATGAGGTTTGCTCGTTAAAGGAACAGCGAGGTGTTAGCTTCACGGACAATGACCTATTACTTGGGATGCGAGACCACAACCGACCGTTGTACATTTCGAGTTACAATTGGGAAGTTTACACTCTCCGCAGTATTGGTGGATCCGGGAGCATCAATTAATATAATGAGTCTTCGAACACTAGCATACTTGGAAATTGATGCTCGCGAGCTCGAAGCCGACAAAATGTTATTAAGGGGATTCAACCAGAAAGGAGAAAGAGCCCTCAGATCAATAACGCTACTAATGAAGACCGGTGACTTAGCAAAGACAACCGCAAAATTTCATATAATCGATTCAGAGACGTCGTTCAACGCTCTACTGGGCCGACCATGGATACATGAAAACAGGATGGTACCATCATCTCTACATCAGTGCATCAAATACTACGATGGAGGGGAACAGTGCATCAAAGGTGACTTACAACCTTTCTCCATACATGAAATTGGAATCCATGAAGATGCAGAGTTATTATGCACCTCCGAAGAAAACAATCTTCTCCAGTAGATACCATAACAAATGAAGCAAAGAAAGTTCGGGACAACGAAGAACCTCGAAGTTCTAGTCCAACAGCTCACTCACCACTCCCTTACGGCGAGATGGTGAAGGTTTCTCCACAACTCATATCCGAGGTCGAGGCCGGGGACGAGGTCGTGGTAGAGACGTTAGGACAATTGGACAGAGGAAACCAGCCATCAGTGTTGATTGGGAAGACAGTTCTGAAGAAGAAAAAGGGATCAAGCAAGAAGCAGCGACAATAAGTCGGAAGAAGCCGCAATTCAAGATCTCTCTCGAAGATGAGAAGAATGAAGAATATAAATCAATGTACGAGAAGATTAACCACTATGTACATACTATGACCCTAACCCCGATCCATTCTAATAAGGTCGAGGGTATGGTGGTCAAAGAGGTACATAGCGGCGGTGCAAAGCCAATCAAATTCTACCGTGGTGCTCCTTCCTCCAAAACTCGAAAATAATGTACAATTTGAAGATGTCACTTCATCGAATTAATGGAATTACCTTTTGAGTGGTACTCTCCCTGTGTTCAAAATTTAATTCAGCGTGGTTTCTTACCTCGAAAATGGACAAAAGGTCAATCACAACATTTTGAAAAATTATGGAATAACTCCGGTCGTCCACCCAATTCAAAGCATGGTCTCGGATTCGGCACAATAGGATCAGTTGACGATACTGAATTTTGCTTGGTTGTCACTTGTGAGTCTAATGAAAACTGCATGGAAACTACAGAAGAATTTGAAGATTTACAAATTGGAGACGCTCCACCAGAGTTCGAAGAAGAGATCAAATCTACAATAGAAGAGTTAACGGAAGTTAACTTAGGTACTAGCGAAGAGCCTAAACCTACCTTTGTTAGCTCCTTGCTCAATAAAGAAGACTCCGAAGAAATAATCAAGTTATTAATGGAATTTAAAAACTGTTTTGCTTGGAGCTACGATGAGATGCCAGGACTAGCTCCGCAGGTCGCAGTCCATAAGCTAGGAGTGGATCCTACTTCTGTCCCAATCAGACAAGGTCCCAGAAGAATGCGTCTAGAAATCGAACAACAAGTCATAGTCGAAGTTAAAAAGCTAATAGACGCCAAATTTGTCCGTGAAGAACAATACCCAACTTGGCTAGCCAATGTGGTACCAGTCAGGAAGAAGAATGGTCAGATCATAATTTGTGTGGATTTCAGAGATTTAAACAAGGCATGTCCAAAAGATGAATTCCCTCTACCGATCCCAGAATTAATGATCGACATTGCTTCAACACATGAAATATTCTCATTCATGGATGGATCTTCAGATACAACCGGATAAAAATGGCTCCGTAAGATGAAAAGCTTACAACATTCGTAACGCCGATTGGAGTATATTGCTACACAGTTGATGCCATTCGGACCGAAGAACGCAGAAGCAACATACCGGAGAGCGATGACAAGAATTTTTGATGATCTCATCCACAATCAAGTCGAATGCTACGTGGACGATGTGGTCATCAAAAGCAAAGTAAAGGAAAACCACTCGTATGATTTGAGAATTGTTTTTGAACGATTAAGACAATTTAACCTTAAGATGAATCCCTTAAAATGCGCCTTCTGCGTCACCTCCGAGAAATTCTTAGGATTCGTTGTCCGACATCGTGGAATTGAAATCGACCCTGAAAAGATTAAAGCTATCTTAGAAATGCCGCCTCCCAAAACCTTAAAACAACTACGATCTTTTCAAGGGAAGTTGGCATATCTTTGACGCTTTATCTCAAACTTGTCAGGTAGGTGTCAGCCTTTCTCGGCACTAGTTAGAAAGGATGCCAAATTTATTTGGGAAGAGAAATGCCAGAAGGCCTTCGAGGACATTAAACAATATTTAATGACATCTCCTGTCTTAGGAGCCCCAGTCTCAGGTAGACCGCTGATACTTTATACCGCGGCTTTGGACGACTCTCTCGGAGCCTTGTTAGCCCAGGTCAATGACGAGGGTAAAGAAAATGCTCTTTACTACTTAAGCCGTCGTTTACTTCCGACGGAGATAAGGTATCCCGCAATTGAAAAGCATTGTTTGGCCCAGATCTTCGCCGCTCAAAAGCTCAGGCACTACATGCTTTCTCATAAGGTCAACCTGATCTCAAAATTTAATCCATTGCAATACTTGATGACCCGTCCAACTCTTCCTGCGAGACTTGCCGGATGGTCAATGATATTATTGCAATTCGATATAACTTTCGTGCCTCTTCGTGCCGTAAAGGGACAAGTCTTAGCAGACTTCCTCGCAACGACACCCTTTGCCGGCAGAATCTCCTCTCAATGACGATCCGCCGGATGAACAAATAATGAGCCTAGAAGACCCCGATGATCGACGTTGGGAATTATATTTCGACGGAGCATCTTCGGCACACAAAGACGAAGAGTCGCAAGTGATAGTGCCCGGTAAGGCAGGAATCGGACTAATCTTTATAACACCGGAGCGGGGGATGTTAAGATACTCCTACCACTTGACAGAGCCGTGTACAAACAATGAAGCAGAATACGAGGCCCTCATAACAGGATTGGAATTAGCTATTCAAATGGGGATAACATACATCAACATCTACGGGGATTCGCAGTTAATCATTCAACAGATCGTCAGATAGTACAGAACTTTAAAACCAAGACTCGAGCAATACTTCCAGTATGTCATACAGTTGTTGGAACAGATTCCGAATGTGACGATCTACAAAATTCCCAAGAAAGAAAACGCTTTAGCAGATGCGTTAGCCCGTCTCGCAAAAGAATTTTCCTGTTTGCAAGATGAGTCAGTAGAAGTGTCAGTTCACGGACGTCAGGTCCTATCACGGCTCGACATAGACACAATAAACAAATCGAAAAAGAAAAAGAATCAGTTGCAATAGTGACGGAAAACACGTAAGATTGGCGACGGCCATTAATAGACTACCCGCAAACAGGAAAACTACCGAGACGATAGGTCGTTAGCCCATCGGATCAAGAAAAGAACTCGTCCTACGAATTAATAAACAACACGTTATACAGAAGGTCTTTCGATCAAATGTGGCTAAGGTGCCTAAGCGGGTCCGAGGCCCGTGAAATTGTTAAAGAGGTGCATTCAGGACTCTGTGGTGCTCACCAATCGGGTCCGAAGATGAAGATGAAAATTAAAAGATTAGGGTACTACTGGCCCTCGATGATGACCGACAACATGAAAATCGCCAAGAGCTGTCACCAATGCCAAGTGCACGGAGTGGTTCTACATCAACCTCCAAATGTGCTACATCCGACAATTGCGTCGTGGCCATTCGAATGTTGGGGCACGTATATAGTGGGTCCAATAGAACCACCATCTTCAAAAGGACATCGCTTCATTCTTGCGGCTACGGATTACTTTTCCAAGTGGGCGGAGGCGGTTCCACTTAGAGAAGTGAAAGCACACCACGTACTACAGTTTTTCAAGAACCAAGTTGTCTACCGTTTCGGAGTGTCGCGCAGGATCATCTCAGATAATGGGTCAGCATTCAGAAGCACGCAAATCAATAATTTTGTCAGGAGACACGGAATAAACTGGCGATATTCAACAATTTATTATCCAAGAGCAAACGGCCTGGCTGAGGCTTTTAATAAAACTCTCGTTCAAATTTTAAAGAAAACTTTGGACGATAATAAGAGAAATTGGCACGAGAAGTTATTAGAAGCCTTATGGGCCTACCGGACAACCTTCAGAACTCCTACTCAAGCTACACCTTACGCTCTGGGGTATGGGTCCGAGGCAGTGTTACCCTTAGAGGTTCAGCTTCCTTCACTCAGAATTGCAGTTGCAAGCAAAATCACGATAGAAGAGAATGCCAAATTACGACTAGAGGAATTAGAAAGCCTGGAAGGGAAAAGACTTGCAGCGCAGCAGAATTTAGAACTATACCAAGCTAAGATGGTTCAAGCCCATGACAAACTAGTCCGCCCAAGAACCTTCAAAGTTAGTGACTTAGTTCTCGTTCTCAAGAGACCTATCCTTGCACACCGCAAGATAGGAGGAAAATTTGAACCCACTTGGGAAGGGCCGTTTGTAGTTGAAGCAGTATACTCAGGAGGCTCCTACCAGCTAGTGAATTGCCAAGGAGAACGACATATGCTTCCGATCAACGGACGATATTTGAAGAAGTATTACGCTACCTGATATTTCAAAGGAATGAATTCTTCATCCCTAGAAGCATGGGCGAAGTAGTTACTTATGACTGGGTCCGAACCCAAAAATAATAAAAAATGTGCTAAAATAAATAAAACCATGACAATAAAGTTTTCCTTGTTTTCCCTTCCATATCAAAATCTCTTTCCTGATCTTATCCCACTTCATTCCTGTTGAATTTAAAAATACAAAAAAATAATTAAAAAAAAGCTGTCTTTAATAAACATTTTCTTAATGTTCTTGTTCTTAGTACAACCCCTGATCCTTTTCCTTGTCTTTTCGCAGGGAAATGTCGAACGGGCGGTTGGTCCTGAAATTTAGAAATGGCGTAAGCCTTGCACTCGACGAAAAGAAGGTGAAAGATGGAGCGATAATCGAGATTGACTCGGACTTCGCACCAGCAGGCCTACAGTACGAGGAAAGTGACTGGGTCCCAGTTGACCGAGAGGAACTGCCCAGTCAGACAGTGATGAAAATGGGTGGCCCAAGCCACCAATCCAGCAGCAAGAAAAGGAAAGCAAACGCTGAAGAAGACAAGAAAATCAAGTCTGTAGTCGCTACGGCAGAGGGCAGGCTTGTCAGCGCCGCGCCCACAGAGATTCAGGAAGTTCGAAGAGCTACTCTCACAGCAACGCAACGAAGAAATAAGAATCGCCGTATCCGTAAGATGTTAACCAAACTAGCGACGGACCGGCGCGACAAGGCGGTTGCTACTGCCGGTACATACACTTCGAGGACGCCGATTCACCGTGTACGGAAGAAAGGAGGCCGGCTCCTAGGATAACGAAGGGACCGGGGAAATCTCACGAAGATCGGAAGAAAGAAGGCTACCACGCCACCGGATAGAACCACCGTAATGCATAACCTTGTTGCGAAGCAACCCCGGAGGATGTCCCGACGGACATCATCCACGAGGAGCCGAGGTATGCGGGAGAACGTGAAGGGATTGAGCCGTATATCCCACAATACGTCACCGAGCCCCGCCATTTGCAAATTATTCCGGAATACGAGCTGGAAAGAATGCGGAATGTCGAAAAGAAAACTTTTGAATACTTCGAGAGAATCAGAGGCAGAAGGATCAATATACTAGAAGGCCTCGAGCTACATATAGACGTATTCTCAGAATATGAACAACAACAAATCGTGGATTGCATCCGGGATTTCAAAAAAATGGGCCGAGCGGGCCGCCTAAGAGAAAACACCTACTCAGAACCCCGGAGATGGATGTCAGGGAAAGGTAAAATTACGATACAATGCGGATGCTGTTACAACTTCGCAGAAGACCGGAAGGGGAACTCACCAGGGATACTCCGTCATGGCCAAGTGGATCCAATGCCATTAGTCATCAAGAGAATGGTAAAAAGATTTATAACATGGAGGGTACTGCCAGCAGATTGCATACCCAACAGCTGCATTATTAATATTTACAAGCAGGGTGACTGCATACCCCTGCACATAGATCACCACGACTTTGTCAGACCTTTCTGCACGGTTTCTTTCCGAACGAGTGTAACATCATGTTCGGATCCGACCTCCGGATAGCGAGCCCGGGTGAGTTCCGAGGGCCGGTAAAGATACCATTACCGGTAGGTTCCGTCATGATGCCGAAGGGCAACGGAACGAGATGTCGCTAAACATTGCATACCGGGAGTACCAGTGAAGCGGATCTCAGTTACTTTCGGAAGGATGGACGACAGGAAGACACCTTACCACTTCCAGCCAGACCCGGAGCTAGAGAGCCTCCGGCCTTACGAGCTGTGAGTTGCATGGAAAATATCACACCTCCAACGTACATCCATACGGCATCCTTGCCTAGGATGGCTTGGAAGGTGATGTTATTGACCATGTACCCCACTATTCAGACATGGATTTTGACAGATACCTTTTTGGATGGATCGACAAAATCATACATAGTCCGTTTTGAGTCTACATGGATTGTATGAGATGTATTCCAGATCGAGTTGTATGATGTATCTTCAGCATGATTGGAATGAAAGTGACCATGTCACATTTTTGGCCTTCACCTCTTTTGTGCAAGTTGACTGAGAAACGCCATTAAAGTTAAATAAACTTCGAACAAAGAACAAAAAAGAAAAGAAAAAATAAAAGAAAACTTTCCTTAAAAATCTAAAAAAATGATAAACTCCAAATGAATGATAAAGAAAATTTGAATCGTTAAAGGACAAACAAAATGAGCACAAATTTTAAATCAAATTTTTTAAATTCAACCTTCCAGATGTCAAATCGAATCTCAATCAAATTTCAAATTCAATCTTTCCAAATGTCAAATCAATTCTCAATCAAATTCAAATTCAATCTTTCCAAATTTCAAATCCAATCTCAATCAAATTCAAACTCAATCTTCCAAATCTGAAATCCAATCCGTTCTACTCTTTCCCTTGTCTGGGATGGAAGCGGTTGATTCCATTGACACGGATAGAATCTGATGGCGAGGAATTATATCCAATCCAAACCAGTAACTTCCGATCAACTCTTTTGAATGGGATATGTAGCATCTACATATTCCCTCCTAATCTATTTCCTTCCATGAAAGTCTTTTACAACTTTCATGAAAATCTCGAAACACCAAAATTCCACACCATTCAAATCAACACTACAAATCTTTGAAAAGTCAATGACTATTCAAATTCAAACTTTTGGGGTTGAGGATTTTACATCCGAAACTGCATTGCTTTAGGATTCTTTCCCTATTGCAATGAAATACATCAAATTCAAACTTTTGGGATTGAGGATTTTACATCCGAGACTGCATTGCTTTAGGATTCTTTCCCTATTGCAATGAAATACATCAAATTCAAACTTTTAGAGTTGAGGATTTTACATCCGAGACTGCATTGCTTTAGGATCCTTTCTCTATTGCAATGAAATACATCAAATTCAAACTTTTGGGGTTGATGATTTTACATCCGAGACTGCATTGCTTTAGGATTCTTTCCCTATTGCAATGAAATACATCAAATTCAAACTTTTGGAGTTGAGGATTTTACATTCGAGACTGCATTGCTTTAGGATTCTTTCCCTATCGTAATGAAATACATCAAATCAAACTTTTGGAGTTGAGGATTTTACATCCGAGACTGCATTGCTTTAGGATCCTTTCCCTATCGCAATGAAATACATCAAAATCAAACTTTTGGGGTTGAGGATTTTACATCCAAGACTGCATTGCTTTAGGATTCTTTCCCTATCGCAATGAAATACATCAAAATCAAACTTTTGGAGTTGAGGATTTTACATCCGAGACTGCATTGCTTTAGGATCCTTTCCCTATCGCAATGAAATACATCAAATTCAAACTTTTGGAGTTGAGGATTTTACATCCGAGACTGCATTGCTTTAGGATTCTTTCCCTATCCCAATGAAATACATCAAAATCAAATTTCGGAGTTGAGGATTTTACATCCGAGATCGCATTGCTTTAGGATCCTTTCCCTATCGCAATGAAATACATCAAAATCAAACTTTTGGGGTTGAGGATTTTACATCCGAGACCGCATTGCTTTAGGATTCTTTCCCTATCGCAATGAAATACATCAAAATCAAACTTTTGGAGTTGAGGATTTTACATCCGAGACTGCATTGCTTTAGGATCCTTTCCCTATCGCAATGAAATACATCAAATTCAAACTTTTGTAGTTGAGAATTTTACATCAGAGACTGCATTGCTTTAGGATTCTTTCCCTATCGCAATGAAATACATCAAAATCAAATTTCTGGGGTTAAGGATCTTACATTCGAAACTGCATTGCTTTAGGATTCTTTCCTTATCGCAATGAAATACATCAAAATCAAATTCTTGGGGTTGAGGATTTTACATCCGAGACTGCATTGCTTTAGGATTCTTTCCCTATCGCAATGAAATACATCAAAATCAAATTCTTGGGGTTGAGGATTTTACATCCGAGACTGCATTGCTTTAGGATTCTTTCCCTATTGCAATGAAATACATCAAAGTGAAAATCTTGAGGTTAAGGATTTTATATCCTCCGAGATCTCTCCTCATTGCAATGATTCAATCCAATCAATTCAATTTTCTTTTGAGGTTGAAGATGTTACATCTAAAACCACAAAATTCCAATTCTCATTTCAAATCAAATCCCTTCAAATTAATCCTAACAAAACTTCAATCTAAATTGAAACTCAAATCTAAATCTAAGCTCACACATCAAAACTTAAACTCAAACAAAATAAAATCTAAATTGAAATTCTCCCAGATCATGTGATTTGGAATTCACCTCCTTTTCCTTTCCCTAGCGAGAGTTCAGGAATCTCCAGTCTCAGAGATATACTTGACACTCCCCAGCGGAAATTCTTCTACTTTGTCATAAGTTTGTCACTTGGACGTTTGTGTTGGTTTTGTTGGTCGCTTCGGTCAACGCCAATAAGCGTGGTGTGCTCCGTCAGCACACCACACCTATTGGGGGTCCATTTGTTGACCTCATTTTTGATGAGGTCTTCTCTTCTTCCCTTTAGTACTTAGGATCTAGCCTTAGGCTTTTCCTTTGACTATCTTAGAGGATTAGAATTGGGACCCACCTTTTAGAAATTCAAACCACTTCCTAACTCCCCGCAAACTCTACAAACTCGACTATAGACCCCTAATCACCTGTAGGGTCGAAATCAAATGTGGAAGTTTAAAGGATGAGTTCCTATAGGACTCTTTGGCCTTAGGACCGCCCCGGGTGACCTGGTCCGGTGAAGGGGCCGACTTACACACACACTACACTTTCACACACCCATACCCAACTCGACCTCCTCGACTCATGTAGGTGATTCACATGGATGGTCCTTAACCCTAAGCCCTCGGCTAAGAGGGTTAGGAACAACATAGTGGATGCCTCAAATGAGTCCCTTCATGGCTCATGTGGGCTTTATATGGCTTCATGGCTCAACCAAAATGATTTTATTCCACTTACATTCACCCAATCTTCAATTTCTCAAATTTTCAATTTTTGACCCCCGGGACCCTACACCCGCCTAGCCTACCCAAAACCCTTGAAATCCTCCAAAATCACCTAAATTACCCAAAATTCCTCAAAATTAACCCCAAGCATTCCCAAATTACTCAAATTGATCATTCATATCCAAAAATACCAAAAATTCCAAAAATACCTCTCAATACCCTCCAAATACCTAAAATACCCCTCTTGACCCAAAAATCCAAAAATTCAGAAAATTCCCAAAAAATTCCAGAAAATCCCAAATATTCCCCATTTCATTTTGTACAACTACACCAAGGGCCAATTTTGTCAATTTACCCTACGTTTGTCAAAACCCCCAATTTGACCCATTTTAACCCAAAATGAACCCAATGTCAAACTAAACCTACCCAATTGACCCAAATTCTGGTCCAATTCAATTCTAAACTTCAATTCAACATTCCTAACACCAATCTAGACCAAACCCAAGTCTAGTTTGATTGACATTTGGATCCAATTTCACTTTTGGCCTTAAAGCCCAATTTGGATCCATGACTCAAACCTAACCCAAACTCACCAAATTCAACTCCAATTAACCCCAAATATTTTCTAAACCTTCCTTAACATCCCTACAAACAAAACATCAACATGATTTTCCCAAAATTTAGACCCAAACCCCACTTAAATTCAACCCAAAACCAATAAGCCCAATTTTGACCTAAACCCAAACCTAACCCAAAAAAGCCCAAACCCCAAAATAAAAGCCCAACCAAAGACAAAACCTTTTTGAAACACTCCCATAAACATTTCCCAACATTCATTTTACATCAATTTCAACCCTAGCCCAACATTGGCCCAAGTTAGCCCAATTTGACCTATATGGGCCAATTCACCAAAGAAGCCCAAATTCAACCCAATTCAAACCCAAATCACTCCCAATTTGCTTCAAGTCACTCATGACACATCTATAGCTAAACCCAAAAATTATTTGGCCCAAAATTCTACAAAATTCCCATCCATAAATCTATTTTTAAACCAAAAGCCCACTTACATGAAACCTTCCTAAAAGCCCAAATTTCATGCTAAAGCCCATATGACAAATTCTTCTCATCATGCCCTTAATTAAAATCATCCCTAAGTTCAAATCAATCATCAAATGATTCCAAATTGAGCCCCATACAAATTCCCATCAAATTACCAAAATTTCTAAGATCCATTTTCATGAAATTGACCAAGCTTTTCCCCAAGCCAAAGACAAGCCATGAAGCCATGCATGAGCCCCATGGGAGCCATGAGAGCCATTGAATCCACTTTCCACCTCACCAAACCATTAATAGTAAGAGAGAGGGTCTCTTTCGTAAACCCTTTTTAAGCTCTTTTTACCTTAAGCATGATACACTCTAAACCATGTTTAGCCACCTCACCATGGATGGGGACTTCACTGCCACAATTCGAGTCGACCCAAATGATTCCCCTCAGCCCAAGGTCAAGCCTTGGATGGTGAACCAAACACAAATACTTGGGTTGACCTAAACCAAGCCAAAATCACCCCTTTCCCATTCCATTTCAATTCACCACCTTTACACATGGAAACCACCAATTGAACTCACGAGAATCAAGCTCGACCTCACCGACCCCGAGGGTGACCCATGCCCGCCGGCCGCCCGCCCGGGTCGCCGGAAAACACCACACCCGAGAGCTCACATGTGAGCCAACTTTGGAATTCCACCTTGCTCGAGCTGCCCCATGCCCAATGGCCACCATGGTTGTTCTTCCCATGACCGGAGCAACTGATCCCGCTCTGGCCATCCCTGTAAGGCTCTCCAGACACCTCTATTTAAACCTGACCCCCTCACGGCCATGAGAAGAGAGTTGCACAAACCTTGCCGAAACTCTGCCAAAATTGTTCCGAACCCTTCTCCATCCTTAGAGCAGTTGATCCCCAGTGTCAATTTGCCCTAATCCCCACTAACAGAATCCAATTTCTCAACTGAAATTTCACCCAAAACCAGGACACTTTGCCACGAGTGAGCCAATCCTAAAATTGACCGGTCCTACACATTCACCGGACCAAGAGGAGAAGTTTCCCATCGAAAGCCCCATCTCCGAGCCACCCGGTTGCTCAGACCTCCAACCTTTGTGATCGGTTGTGGTCACTTTCATAGCCAGGCGATTCACCGGACCGGAAGACTTCATCCGAAGCTTGCGGGATCCAATCAAAGGTGACACAACCCTCGGATCGAAGACACACTTCTCCGAGCAAAGGTATGGCCTCACTCTTCTTCCCGAGCTTCGAACATTCTCCATTTTCATTGAGTCGATTTCATGCCACATAAACTGTATGGATGTGTTCGTATTCTCGAGACGAATCCATAGAGCATAAGAACGTTAAATTTGGTCGAGTATCGAGTGAGATCTTAGGCCTAGAAGACGGACGGCTCTCGGGTAAGGACGCCTGGGGACGAGGAACGGATGCCGTTCATTTAATACACGCGCGGACGGACGGCCAGGATCGCGTCGGATCAGGAGATGGAACGACACAGCGGGCCCCCGGAGCGCTGAGTCAGATGGCGGCGTCGAATCGGAGAACGCCACGCGGTGTTTCGGAGCTGCCAAGGTTGACGCGGCGCCGCGTGGATAAATAGAAAATTAGGGAATTTTTTTATTTATTTAATTCCCTAAACTTCAAAAAATCATAACTTTGTGTAGAAAAATCAGAAAAATAAAATAAAAATACTCTCTTGCTCAGTGAATAGAGGAGAATAATATGGAAAAGAAATCATTTAATTTCATCAAGTATTTTATTTTTAATGATTTATTTCCCTTCTGCATTGTTTTAATTCTCCATGCATATAGGAAATTCACCATGGCATGAGACCATAGGGCTTTTGAAGCCTCTGAATTTGGGAACATTCCCTAAATTTTCCAAAGTCAGAGGCCATCCCTATGAGAAGTTATTGATTTTTCAAATTCATGTTGTTGTTTTGAGTATTTTAAATCTAATAATTAGCATGTTGTGAAATAAATTCTAGAAAAATTTGGTGATGTCTCTTATGACTAGAGGACCCTAGGAAAAATAGGTTTTGAATTAGTTCATTTAAAATAACCCTAATTGGCTTAAACACCCAAAATAGCTCCTTAATGAATTAGAGCTAAACATACATCAAATTGACTTGAAATCAATTCTCCACCGACCTTTAGGATCGGAGGAACCCACCATAAAAATTTGAAGTCAATTGGACTTGGTTAGCCCTACTAAATGGGTTGATTAAGCCATTTAGCCATTTTAAACTTTAAAAATTCATAACTTTCAAAATACCTTTCAAAAATTCACCAAATTGGTTTTGGAGCCTCTCCGATATCGGGGAATCTAAGGAAATTAAAAGTTCAATTTTCTAAAAAATTTAATTTTTTGCATTATTTTAATATTTTAATAATTAAAAAATAATAAAATTCATAAAAATAATAAAATTCACCAAAATGTCACATTTTGAATTTTAATCACTTAGGAACAATTCACATATTTTTCTTAGGTCTATTTAATGAGATATTAAATTTTAAAGCCCTAGGGTAATTTTAAAATTAAAAAAATGTATTTTCTAGTATTTTCACTAAAATAATTATGATAAATCAAAGAAAAATTAGAAAATTGCAAAAATTAATTCTCTGATTTCCTTGATATCAGAGAGATTTTTGAAAAATATAAATTTTATTTTTCAACCTTTATTTTATTTTTAAATTAATTAATACTCCAAAATTTAAAATAATTATAATAAAAATAATATAATTTAGAAAATCACCAAAATTGGTCCAAGTGGTCCTCTAGTCATTAGAAATGTCCCATAATTTTCTTAAGGATAGAAACTTTCCCTTGGTCATATTATTAAATTTTCCTTGGAAATCCCTATTTTCCACCAAAAATAATTACATAAATAAATTAAATACAGAAAAATCACATTTTCTCCTCTAATGCATTTTTTGACATATGAGTGAAGTCACATAAAAATTTCAAATTCATTTGAGCTCAATTTAGTGAGTTATGGAATTATTAAGCTTGAAGGGCAAAATGGTAATTAAAATTTTAACCCTTAAATTAAAACTTTAGGTTTAATGAAATGAAAAAGTAAAATATTTGATCTTAATCTGATTTGGATGATTGAAATTTAAATAATTAAAGAGTAGAAACCTATTAAACAATTTAAAATAATTTAAATAAACCTTAATTAAATAATTGATTAAATTTGGAAGAATAATAAAATTAGAATTATTAAAATAGGGATATTATTAAGAAGAGATTGGTTCTTTAATTTAAAGATCCATAAATTAATCATCTTAATAATATTTAATTCCTAATTAAAATGATAATTCAAATTTAAGTTTTAAAATGTTAAAAGGACTTAATCATTAAATTAAATTAAAATTAAATTATTAAACTCTTTTTAAATCCTCAATTAAATTAAAATTAAAAATAAAATTAAATTAAAGATTAAATTAAATTAAATCAAACAAATTAAATAAATTAAATAAATTAAATTAAATTAAATTAAATTAAAATTAAACCAAATTAAATTAAATTAAAGGAAATTAAATCAAATTAAACAAAATTAATTTAACATCAAATCAAACTAAATTGAATTAAATTAAATTAAATTAAAATTAAAATTAAATTAAATTAAATTAAAGTTAAATTGAATTAAATAACATCACCTAAGACATAAAGAAATTAAATATAAAGCAACTTGAACACTATTCCAAATTTAAACCCGTTAACTGAAATTAAATTAAATCACAAATCATTTGAACACCAATTTGCCCTCGAAAACTTTTATTGTCATAACTCCTAAATAGAACATTAAATGAAATGTTACTCCACTTATAGGATATTCAAATATCCTAGTTTACCGAGCAAGATAACAAAACTTGAATTCTCGGACGATTAATTCATTTTTATAATTAAATTCATTTGGACTTAAAACAATTCTAAGCAATATTGAAAAGATGTTTAAGATTCTTCTTAAGCACTTCCTCAATATGATAGGATACTTATAAGAACAATTGAACTTAATTATTCTTTGATGAAGAAAATAGTCCTCAAACCAAAACACAAGAACCTAGACGTCATAGGAAATGACTAGCTATAGGATTAGGAACTTGGTAGAAAACCATAACCCTCCCTTTAGCTTTACCTAGGAACTTGCTTAAATATTCTAATTGTGTTTTAAGTGCAGCTTGGGACGACGGGAAGACCCTCCAGGTACGCTTTTATTTTATTGCAATTTACATTATTGGAATTTCTTTAATCGCATCGCACTTATTTTTCTTGCATGATAAACAACTGTTGCATGAAAACCCACACCTTTAGGATAGTCCCTAAAACTGAAACCAAAACTAGATTAAAAGTCATTGCAAGATAAAGTTCACTGCCACAACATTTCAAAATATAAAACAACTCAAAATTTAATCACAAACAGAACATAAAACTACAATTACAACTAAATTAAAATGTCTTGTTGGATGATCGGGAATACCTCGGATGATGTAACCTACGTGTTGCTAACGGGATTTCCCACGGTCTAAATGAAAGTGTGGAACTCATTCAGTTGAGTTTAGCAAATTCATCTGGACTAAGTGAATCTGATAAAAATAACGATGCCGGAAGGATGTAACCGTGGGATCTTAACCGGTGTCGTTATAATCAACTTTAAGATTTGTTTTAAATAAAATATAAAAAAAGACACTTGGAAATTAAGATTTTCTCTAAACCAAAACACTTTTCTCATCTCCTGACTTATGATTTCTAAAACTGAACCTCTGCAACAACAAGGAGATTGGTGCATGGTGGGCAGCACGGCCATCATCGTCAGTAAAACTTGAATCTACATCAGCAAAACCTATCCTGGAATTAAATAACCAATCCATAGGATTTCGAGGTAGTTCGCCTAGTGCAACATAAATCCTCAACTCTTCGTTAGGCATTTGCATAGCAAATTAAGCCCTAACAGGTCTTAGGACTCCGAGGTAGTCGTTTGGTACGACACAAACCCTCACATCTTCCAGGCTATTTGTGTGATTTTATCACACAAATATAAGTCCTAATTAATTAAAATTGGCAAGATCAAAACATTAAATAAATTTTAAGATTTTCCTAAATTCAAGCCAAACAATAGGATAGTCGGGGAATTACCGAAGTTCGCTTCGAATCTGTGATTTCCCCTACCTTTCTTCCTTTAAATTCCCAAAACAAAATGTTCCAAATTTGATCCATTCCCTATTGAAATTCCAAAATTCAATCCTTTGAAAACCTTAAACCTTGAAATTCTTGAGAGCGGAATTACTGATTATTATTTAGAGTTTTCTTAGGTGATTCCCGTCACTTAAGATGTAATTAACTATAGGGGCTTGCCCTTATAGGGAATTTTTAAGAACCCAGGTAATATAAACCCTGCTTAATTTTGTTGTATTAAGCAGGGGAACTTGTCGGCTTATAAAATTGGTTCGCAGACCAAACGGATGTCACAAATCTTTTAAGTTTATTTAATCAAGCCCCATCATCAAGTAGTGTGTCTATTCTTCGGGATATATACATAACTTGTGATGTGGCGCTCATTTATATAAACTATTCGGGATGTGAGATCAGTTTGATTTCATATCTTAAAATTTTCAAATTTAAAATTATTTTCAAAATCAAATACTACTTTCTAAATTATATATGTATTTAAACAAAATTTAAAATCTTAAAATTCGCCGCACAATTTCTGTAGGCGACCTCTTTTCAAAAATACAAAACATACAACCTAAAAAGTATGCCGACATGCAAATTAGGATCTTCATGATGGCGATGAAATATATGGATTGCATGTCGTCGCCATCAATTCATGCATCATGTCAATGTCAAGGATTCGCCACTCTCTTTCTCTATCCATCACCCTAATTTTTATTCTACTTAGACTTTTTGTCAGAAGTCTTTCAAGAAATTGAAAAAGGATTAATCATGATAGAGATTGAGAGAAAAAGAGATCGAATGATAATCTCATAGAATAAATCTTCAGATTGTGTGATTACTGAAGTTTTTCGTATAAGAAAATCATATGAAGATCTTGGGTAACCAGAGAGAAATACCTATCCTGAGTTCTTTAATCTCCTATAGGAGCAACCTTTTATAGTTAATTACTTCCTGAGCAAATAACATTATCTAGGAAAACTCCCGATTAAGGCTAACATTTATCCTCACAAAAGTGTAAGTGTTGTCGTGACAGTGCGTTTCTAAAGAATCGATACTATCAGATAGTTTTATTTATGTTGAAAATTTGTCATTTTTCCATTTTATATGTCATGTCGGGTGTCATGTTAAGATGTCTTAATATGTGTGTCATATTGTTGTATGTAATGTCATGTGATGTAGCAATGTCATGTCATTGTGTCATTTTGTCATCTTGTGATGTTGTTTTGTCATATTGCATTTTGTTATGTCATGATGTCGTGGTGACATTTTGTCAAGCTGTTATATTTTCATGATGATATTATCTTGGTTTTATGTTTGTTTTCTTTGTTTTAATTTCATCATTGTTTTTTGTTTGTCAAGGTTATTTTGTTGTCGTTATGTTTTATTGTCATTCTGCTTGATTTATAATTATTTTGTCTGGCTATTGTTATTTTGATTTGTCCTTTGTTTTGGAAGTGTCAGTTTTATGTTAGATATCATGTCGATGTCAATGTCAATGATTTTGTCGTGTTATGTCAAGTGTCGATTTTTTTGTTTGTTTTGGTTTAGTATCATATCATGTCACGTGTTATGTCGGGATATCATAGTTTGTATGTCATGTCATGTCATAATGTGATGTCGTAATGTCATGTCATTTTATATCATGTCTTAATGTGAATCATAATATCATGTCATTTTATGTCATGTCTTAATGTGATGTCGTAATGTCATAAGATGTCGTGATTAATATCTCGATTTTTCATGAGATATTTTATCTCCTATAAAAAGATATTGTTATTATGTCATGAGATATCTTATGTGATGTCAAGAAGATATCATTATTTATTTATTTTTGTTATTTTGTTTATGATTCCTTTTTGTTTTAAATTTTGGTTTTGTGGTGTCATGTCATTTTTTCATATATTTTTTTTATTTAGTGTCATGTCATCATTTTAGTGTGGTATAGAAATGTCGTTGTATGTTTTTGTTAATGTTGATATTATGTTGATGTCAATGTTAATGATTTTGTCGTTTTATTTCAGATTTTGTGGCTAACCTAATAGTCCAGTTGTCTTTATTGTCATGTCATTTTTGTTTTGTTGTTTGTAGAAAGTTTAGGTTTTGTGGCTATCCTAAAAGTCCTGGTTTTGTCATTAATGTTTCGTTGTCAACGTCCTGCCAAACAGAGTTAGCACACCCTATAACATGCAAAGAAAATCTAAACAAAACTTCATGTATTCATCCTGCAAAGAAAACAAAGTTACAAAATAATGTTATATCAAGATATTTAGATTACCTGGTCAAAGTGTCTGTTGATCTAGAGTTGTCGGATGTCAGAGTTTGGTTGAAATGTCGATTTAGGTTTATGTCAGTTTATGTTTAAATTTTTATTTGTCTTGAATATTGATTTGGGTTGGATTGTCGATTTTTAATTTTATATCGAGCTAAGTTCAATGTAGGTCGAACTTTAAGAATTATATCGTTTTATGTTGAGATATATTGAGTTTGGTTCGAAATGTCAATTAATGTCATTTAATGTCGGTGTTTGTTGAATTTGGTTTGAAATATCGATTAAAGTAGATTAATGTTGGTGTTTGTCGAATTTCGTTTGAAATGTCAAATTTATGTCGATTTTGTCAATTTTTGTTTGAAATGTCAAACTTATGTCGATTTTGTCAATTTTTGTTTGAAATGTCAAATTTAAGTCTTAACTTAAGTTTAAACTTAAATCTTGAGTTCATGTTTGTCGGAACTTAAGTTAAAAGGTTTGGTTTAGATTAACTTGAGTTCATATCTGTCTGAACTTAAGTTAAAAGGTTGAAAGTTAGATTTAATATTGATTGAATTAACTTGGGTTCATGTATGGTTGAATCTAAGTTAAAATCGATATTGATTGAATCTAATTAACTTGAGTTCATGTCTGTCTGAACATAAGTTAAAAGGTTGAAATTTAGATTCAATATTGATTGAATTAACTTGGGTTCATGTCTGGTTAAACCTAAGTTAAATTCAATGTTGATTGAATCTAATTAACTTGAGTTCATGTCTGTCTGAACTTAAGTTAAAAGGTTTGGTTTAGACTAACTTGAGTTCAAGTCTGTCTGAACTTAAGTTAAAATGTTGAAAGTTAGATTTAATATTGATTGAATTAACTTGGGTTCATCTTTGGTTGAACCTAAGTTAAAAGGTTTGATTGAATCTAATTAACTTGAGTTCATGTCTGTCTGAACTTATGTTAAAAGGTTTGGTTTAGATTAACTTGAGTTCAAGTCTGTTTGAACTTAAGTTAAAAGGTTGAAAGTTAGATTCAATATTGATTGAATTAACTTGGGTTCATGTCTGGTTGAACCTAAGTTAAATTCAATGTTGATTGAATCTAATTAACTTGAGTTCATGTCTGTTTGAACTTAAGTTAAAAGGTTTGGTTTAATCAGAATAGAACTAATTAAGTTTTAAGCCTTCTTTAAATATTACTTAAAGGTTAATTAAATCTAATAAATTAGACTTAATTAGAATTTCAGACCATCTAAGTCCTTTTTAGGTAAGGCTTAAGTTTTAATCAAGTATAATATGATTTAATTGAGATTTGTTTAGATATTAAGTCTTAGTGAATTAGACTTAATCATGGTTTGTGTTTATTTAAAACTTAGTTGATTAAGGTTTAATGATTTAATTAAGTCTAACGGAATAGACTTAATTAAGGTTTATGTCGGATTTGGGTTAGACTTAAGGTCATGTCAGGTTGAATCTTAAATATGATTTAACTTAAGTCTAATGTGGGTTAGACTTAAGTTAGGTTTGAGTTAGGTTTGCACCTAAGTGTAGTTTGACTTAAGTCTAGCGTGTGTTAGACTTAAGTTAGGTTTGAGTTTGGTTCATGTCAGGTTGAAGCTAAGTTTGGTTTGACTTAAGTCTAATATGGGTTAGACTTAAGTTAAGTTTGAGTTAGGTTCTTGTCAAGTTGAACCTAAGTTTGGTTTGACTTAAGTCTAATATGGGTTAGACTTAAGTTAAGTTTGAGTTAGGTTCATGTCAGGTTGAACCTAAGTTTGGTTTGACTTAAGTCTAATATGGGTTAGACTTAAGTTAAATTTTGAGTTAGGTTCATGTCAGGTTGAACCTAATTTTGGTTTGACTTAAGTCAAATATGGGTTAGACTTAAGTTAGGTTTGAGTTAGGTTCATGTCAGGTTGAACCTAAGTTTGGTTTGACTTAATTGTAATATGTGTTAGACTTAAGTTAAGTTTGAGTTAGGTTCATGTCAGGTTGAACCTAAGTTTGGTTTGACTTAAGTCTAATATGGGTTAGACTTAAGTTAAATTTTGAGTTTAGGTTAAGTTAGGTTCAAGTCAGGTTGAACCTAGACTTAAGGTCGACTTAAGTTCAATATGGGTTGAGTCTTTAGTTAAGATTAAGTTTGGGTTAGACTTAAGTTCATGTCGGGTTGATCCTAAGATTGATTTTGACTTAAGTCTGATATGGGTTAGACTTAAGTTCAAGTTTAGGTTTGACTTAGATTCATGTCAGGTTGAACCTAATTTTGGTTTGACTTAACTCTAATGTAGGTCAGACTTAAGCTAGGTTTAGGTTTGACTTAGGTTCATGTCGGGTTGAACCTAAGTTTGGTTTGACTTAAGTCTAAACTAGGTTAGACTTAAGTTAGGTTTAGGTTATGTTAGATTCAATGTGAGTTGAACCTAAGGTTTAGGTTAACTTGAGTTCAAGTTAGGTTGTATTCAGGTGATATTAGATTTAATATGGGTTAAGTTTGATTATTTAAGGTTAATTAAACCTAATTTAGGTAAGGTTTAATGACTTAATTAGACTTGTTAAAGGTTAATTAAACCTAATTTAGGCAAGGTTTAATTGACTAATTAAACTTAATATGGGTTAAGTCTAATTGTTTAAGGTTTATTAAACCTAAATTAGGTAAGGTTTAATTGATTAATTAGACTTAATATGGGTTAAGTCTAATTGGTTTAAGGTTAATTAAACCTAATTTAGGTAAGGTTTAATTGATTTAATTAGACTTATTATGGGTTAAGTCTAATTTGTTTAAGGTTAATTAAACCTAATTTAGGTAAGTTTTAATTTATTTAATTAGACTTATTAAGGGTTAAGACTAATTGTTTAAGGTTAATTAAACCTAATTTAGGTAAGGTTAAATTGATTTAATTAGAGTTAATATGGCTTAAGTCTAATTGTTTAAGGTTAATTAAAGCTAATTTAGGTAAGGTTTAATTGATAAAATTAGACTTAATATGGGTTAAGTCTAATTGTTTAAGGTTAATTAAACCTAATTTAGGTAAGTTTTAATTGATATAATTAGACTTAATATAGGTTAAGTCTAATTGTTTAAGGTTAATTAAACCTAATTTAGGTAAGTTTTAATTGACTAATTAGACTTAATATGGGTTAAGTCTAATTTGTTTAAGGTTAATGTAACCTAATTTAGTTAGAGTTTAATTGATTTAATTAGACTTATTATGGGTTAAGTCTAATTGTTTAAGGTTAATTAAACCTAATTTAGGTAAGGTTTAATTGATTTAATTAGACTTAATATGGGTTAAGTCTAATTTGTTTAAGGTTAATTAAACCTTAATTTAGGTAAGTTTAATTGATTTAATTAGACTTATTAAGGGTTAAGTCTAATTATTTTTGGTTAATTAAACCTAATTTAGGTAAGGTTTAATTGATTTAATTAGACTTAATATGGGTTAAGTCTAATTGTTTAAGGTTAATTAAACCTAATTTAGGTAAGGTTTAATTGATTTAATTAGACTTAATATGGGTTAAGTCTAATTATTTAAGGTTAATTGATTAATTAAACTTAATATGGGTTAAGTCTAATTGTTTAAGGTTAATTAAACCTAATTTAGGTAAGGTTTAATTGATTTAATTAGGTCTAATGGGTTAGACATAATTAGGGTTTAGGTTTGATTAAGTCTAATTTAGTTAAGACTTAATAGTTTAATTAGGTCTAAAGGGTTAGACCTTGTTAGGGTTTATGTTTGATTAAATTTAATGTAATAAAGGTTTAACTTTAATTAAATAAGTTTAAAAGATGTTTTAAACCTAATTAAGTCTAATTTTGTCATTTTAGACTTAATTAATTTAGTTTAAGATTTAAATTTAGTTAAATAGGTTTAAATGACGTTTTGGACCTAATTAAGTCTAAGTTTGTCATTTTAGACTTGATTAAATAGGTTTAAATGATGTTTTAAATCTAATTAAGTCTAATTTTGTCATTTTAGACTTAGTTAATTAAGCTTAAGGTTTAATAGGTTTAAATGATGTTTTAAACCTAATTAAGTCTAATTTTGTCATTTTAGTTTTAAACCTAATTAAGTCTAATTTTGTCATTTTAGACTTAATTGATTAAGCTTAAGGTTTAATAGGTTTAAATGATGTTTTAAACCTAATTAAGTCTAATTTTGTCATTTTAGACTTAATTAATTATTTGCCATTAGCCTAACATAGACTAGATTCATTTCAAACTTAGATTGAAGGAAATAAGCTAATTTTATGAAAAGGTGATTTTTAGGATTAAAATTATTTAATTAATAAAAAATTTTAGTCCTACATTTTAACATATTATTCAAAATTATTTTTATGACATAGAAATGATTTTCTTAGGGTTATTCTCTGTTGCCCAAACATTTCTAACCATTATTATTTCATTTCTCTTAATTTTCATTTTTTTATAATTATTTATTTGAAATAATTACAAAATGACTTGAAATATAGAAAAAAGTGTCCTGGACATGTTTTCTATCCTTGGAAAAGTCATGAAACATTCCTGAGAGCATAAAGATAAATGCCTCAAAGTTTCATATTTTTTTGATTTATAAATAATTTTTAATAATTAAAATACACTAGAGAGTATTTAATTATTTAAAAATTAAATAATGGGAATAAAATTATGATTTTTATTTCATAATTTTCTTCTCATTTTGCTCTTTCCAGAGGTATTTTTGTTATATTTTTGTGATTTATATTTAAAAAGTTATGAATTTTCGATTGTTCTAAGGTCAAAACAGATTTTTAACCAATTTCCCACCGCCAAAGTGATCACACGTCGACACGTGTCCTCGGATCTGTCAAAGAGCGGGAAAATCCGCTGCGGGAGGCCGAACAGCGGACACCGCGCGGTTTGATCAGCGCCGTCCGTTCCAAAACACGGGAACGGACAGCGGTGATAAATCCATTTTAATTCCAGAAAAATTCATAACCGTTAAACTTCAAATATTAATATCTCACTCATTTCTTGATGAAATTGAGTGATTTTTGAACCTATAGAATCATCTAAACATGTAGATATCCATACGGTGATGCAACATTTCTGGGCTAGTATAACACATGATATTTTAAAAATACGAATTATTTTAAGAAAAATAATTTCATACCTTTGCCACAAGTAAATCAAGCTTGATTAGACCTTGTAGTTGTCTTCTAAGACTCCAGAGGAAGATTGTTGCTGCGCCAATTTGGTTCAAAAGTCAGCCTCAGAGGAGAATTTTAAGAAGGTGGCTGGTTTGGGCTGTTTTTGAATTTTGATCAAATTGGCTCGATTGGGCTCAATCTATGGCTTGTGTTTGATCAAAATGGATTTCTAAGACTCTTGGGAAGAGTTTTTGTGTTGGGAGCTAGAAGATTTGAGCAGCCTATAGGTCTCACTAAATTTTTTTCTTCTTCTTAGTAAGGCTCGGGTATGGCCTTATTTATAGCCATGGGGAGGCCATGGCTTGGCTTAGGCTGCACTAGGGGAGTTGTTATCTTCCCTATTAATGAATTGAAGATAAAATTTGGGCTGAGGAGATAACTATGGTTGTCTCTCCAAAGTTCTCCATAGTGAGCTCATTGTTTTGGCTCCTTTCCATTGGATCATGCGTGAGGTGGTTTAGCTCTTTGAAATGAGATGTAATTTCTCTTCCTCATGAGCTTACAAGTCACCCATTAGCTTTGGCAAATGGTGACACATATGTTTCCCCCTCATGATTTCATTTAACCATGGTGAGGAGTGGAGTTTAAGCTTTGTTCCCTTCCCATTGGTTAGTTTAGGAGGTGGGAAATATGCCTTAGTGTTGGTCGGCCACCTCATTGTTGAGTAGAGGTGAGTCATGGCTTAGAATGAAGGAGAAAGAGCCACCTCATTTTATTCACCATGATGGGAGTTAACCCATGGTTAGCCATAATTTAAGCTATGTTTTGTCATGTGTTAATTATGTCTTATGATGGGTTTAATTTAGTTTTAACTTTAATTAATCATGGGAAGGCCATGTGTCATTTCCATTAAAAAATTGTTGGAAATTATTTCATTAATCAATTTAATTGAAAATAATTTCAAATTAATTAATTGATTAATTTTATCATTTTTATTTAATTTTGTCATTTTATGATTTTAATTTAATTTTCATTTTAATTAATTATGTCATTTAATTAAAATACTGAAACTTAAATCATTAATTAATTTAATTAATCAAAATAATTTTAAAATTAATTATTTGATTAATTTTGTTATTTTTTTTCTATTTTTACCTATTTTGATTAAAATAGATAAGTGTTGACCAATTTTGACTTAGGTTGACCCAAGTCAGCCTAAATTAATCAATTTAATTTCAAGATGTCCAATGTGACCTTTTTCAACTTTGTCATGGTTGATTTGATCACAATATTTGTGATTTTATCATTGTGGGGTTTTAAACATGTTATTGGGTTAAAGGGTTGGCCTATGGGGTCAACAGGTTTGGTCATTTTAACCAAAGTTAACTTTTTAGGTCAAAAGGGTGACCCATGGGGTCAAAAGGGTTGGTCATTGGGTCTAGTTTGACCATTTTGACCAAAGTTGACTTTTTAGGTCAAAAGGGTGACCTATGGGGTCAACAGGGTTGGTCATTGGGTCTAGTTTGACCATTTTGACCAAAGTTGACTTTTTAGGTCAAAAGGGTGACCTATGGGGTCAACAGAGTTGGTCATTGGGTCTGGTTTGACCATTTTGACTAAAGTTAACTTTTTGGGTCAAAAGGGTGACCTATGGGGTCAATAAGATTGGTCATTGGGTCTAGTTTGACCATTTTGACCAAAGTTGACTTTTTAGGTCAAAAGGGTGACCTATGGGGTCAACAGGGTTGGTCATTGGGTCTAGTTTGACCATTTTGACCGAAGTTGACTTTTTAGGTCAAAAGGGTGACCTATGGGGTCAACAGGGTTGGTCATTGGGTCTGGTTTGACCCTTTTGAAAAAAGTTGACTTTTTAGGTCAAAAGGGTGACCTATGGGGTCAACAGGGTTGATCATTAGGTCTGGTTTGACCATTTTGACCAAAGTTGACTTTTTAGGTCAAAAGGTATTGACTCATTATAAAAATGAGGTCAACAAAAGGGCCCCCAAATGTGTAGAATACTATATAAGTATTCTGTACATATTGGTGTTGACCGAAGTGATCTAAGAGATGTTCCATAACAATCAGGAAAAGAGTGGTTATCATACTGCTCCAATAGAATGTCAGATGTCTTGTTTGTCGGTTCTTAGAAGGAATATTCTTCTCGTGTCCGAAAAGGAATTTACCGGGAGAGAAAATGGATGTCATATTCCATTTCTCAAAATGTCAATGTTGCTATTTTGTTGAAGGAATGCCATGATTTCCGTGTCAGGAAAGGACTTATATCCCATAACTGGAGAGAGAAAATAGACTTCATTTTCTATTTTTCTCAAAATGTCAATGTCAAGATTTGGTTAGAGGAAAGTCATGATTTCTGTGTCAGGAAAGTACTTACATCCAATAATCGGAGAGAGAAAATAGGTGTCATTTTCTATTTTCCTCAAAATGTCAATGTCAAGATTTAGTTAGAGGAAAGCCATGATTTCTGTGTCAGGAAAGGACTTACATCCAATAACCAGAGAGAGAAAATAGATGTCATTTTCTATTTTCCTCAAAATGTCAATGTCAAGATTTGGTTAGAGGAAAGCCATGATTTCTGTGTCAGGAAAGAACTTACATAACCGGAGAGAAAATAGATGTCATTTTCTATTTTCCTCAAAATGTCAATGTCAAGATTTGGTTAGAGGAAAGCCATGATTTCCGTGTCAGGAAAGGACTTACATCCAATAACCGGAGAGAGAAAATATATGTCATTTTCTATTTTCCTCAACATGTCAATGTCAAGAGTTGGTTAGAGGAAAGCCATGATTTCTGTGTGAGGAAAGGACTTACATCTAATAACCAGAGAGAGAAAATAGATGTCATTTTCTATTTTCCTCAAAATGTCAATGTCAAGATTTGGTTAGAGGAAGCCATGATTTCCGTGTCAGGAAAGGATTTACATCCAATAACCGGAGAGAGAAAATAGATGTCATTTTCTATTTTCCTTAAAATGTCAATGTCAAGATTTGGTTAGAGGAAAGCAATGATTTCTGTGTCAGGAAAGGACTTACATCCAATAACTGGAGAGTGAAAATAGATGTCATTTCTATTTTCCTCAAAATGTCAATGTCAAGATTTGGTTAGAGGAAAGCCATGATTTTCGTGTCAGGAAAAGACTTACATTCAATAACTGGAGAGAGAAAATAGATGTCATTTTCTATTTTCCTCAAAATGTCAATGTCAAGATTTGGTTAGAGGAAAGCCATGATTTTCGTGTCAGGAAAGGACTTACATCCAATAACCAAAGACAGAAAATAGATGTCATATTCTATTTGTCGGAAATATCAAATGTTGGTCAGAGGAATGCTATAGTCTGTGTTAGGAAATGACTTATATCCACTGCTGGAGAGAAAGTATATGTCGTACTATCTCTTCAAATGTCAAATGTTGACTTTGAGAAGGAATGCTATGCGACTTACATCCTATCTCAAAATTATAGCTAATGGAATGCCATATTTTCTTGTCAGGAAAGGACTTATATCCATTATAAAGAGAGTGGCAAATTCAGAACGAAGAGTATATCAGCTGGGGATTTGACCTTTACAAATCAAAAGAAGTTGTTCATCACAAGTTATTATTATTATTACTATTATTATTATTATTATTATGTCATTTTTAATTGAAAATCTTTATTTTGGTATTTTTAGAACTATCGGTGTATTGTAGACAATTGAGGAAAGTGAGCAAATTTTGTATTCAATTTTCTCAAAAAAAAAAAATTCAATGACAAAACGTCAATTTTGGAATAGGAATGTGTATGAGACTTATATCCTATCCAGAGAAAGATTGCTAAAGGAAAGCCAATGTCTGATGGTCTTTTATCCAATAGCTAGAAAGAGAGTAGATTCCATTTTCTATTTAAGGAGGTCTTACAATATTTCTTAGAAATGTCAATGTCAAAATGTCGATTTTGGAATAAGAATGCATATGAGACTTACATCTTATCAAAAGAAAGATTGCTAAAGGAAAGCCAATATCTTGATGGTCTTACATCCAATAGCCAGAAAGAGAATAGATGTCATCTTCCATTTAAGGAGGTCTTATACCATCTCTTAGAAATTTCAATTTCAAAAATTTTTTTGTTTTGTTTATTTGTTTCCCAGTTCACAAAAAAAATCATTCATTTTTGTTTATGTTGCATCCTTTTCAAATACTGGCCATTGATTGGATGTATTATGTCTTCTTGGTAGTCTACCAACTGACAGGATTTCCCCAAATATGTCTTCTTAACAAGCATATGGGCCCTCCCATGATGATAGGTGTTTGAAGTACTAAATTCAAATCCCTGATCTGAGTGTCCTAGGGTGAACCAATTTATCATGGACCCGTACAATGTTTGTCAGTCATGTAGGTTCATAAAGCCTCCATTAATCACCAATTCTATAAAGATCATTCAGATTGTCCTTCAAAAATCACTTTAACATTTCCAAATTGGGATTGGGGTTGGATCTTTGTAAAATTATAACTTCAGAGTATAATTTCCATCAATCTTCAATAACAAAGCCATTTACCTTAGTTTTTTCTTTCTTGGTCTTAGGAATTTTTTGAAAATGTGATCAAAATATTTTTTATCTTCTAAAGATATGTCTGAACCAACTAATAGTCAACCAAAAGACGAGATCACTTAAATCTTTCCTGAATATAATATCGGAAGAATTTCATTAAGACGTTTTTCAAGATTTATCAATTAGGGGAGAATTTGGACACCAATTTTTAATTTTATGCTCACCTCAAGTTTCTTCATAGAGAATTACTATATCTGGTGGAGCATGTTAAAGATTTTGAATGTTTGAATTGAGACACCAATTTTTGATTTTGTGCCCACCTTAAGCTTGTTTTTAGAAACCTTTTTTTTTTCTTTTTCTTTTTTTGGTAGGGCAATCTTTAATGATTTTGAATGCCTGAACTCAAACACCAATTTTTGATTTGCTACTCACCTCAAGCTTCTTCTCAGAGAATTATTATATCTGGTAGAGCATGTTTTAAGGGTTTTGAATGTCCAAACTCCCCTAATTAATAATTCTCAAATATTTTTTAGGATGAATTCTGAGATATTAGAACTCATTCAGAAGTCAGGACCCAATCACATGGCAGAAGATTAAGAGGCTCGTGACATCTTTAGTCAATTAATTGCATTTTGATCATAATATTTTATTTTTCATTTATGACCCAGTCTGAAGATTTAAGATAAAAGGCCCAGTTATTAGGGCATTAATTTCATTTTCCCCTTGAAATCATAATTTTCTTGTCAAAATGTCAAAATTTTTGTCTTGAATTATTCCTTTCTGAATTGTCTTTTTGTCAATAGGTGAATGAGAAGAATATTTCCAAAGATATTAAATCCAAAGATTTCAAATTTCATTCTACCTCACATATCAATTTTTGTTTTATTTCCAAAGATATTAGATCCAAATATTTCAAATTTCATCCCTCATCACATATCAATTTAGGTTTATGTCAGTTTATGTTTAAATTTTTATTTGTCTTGAATATTGATTTGGGTTGGATTGTCGATTTTTAATTTTATGTCGAGCTAAATTCAATGTGGGTCGAACTTTAAGAATTATATCTTTTTATGTCGAGATATATTGAGTTTGGTTCGAAATGTCGATTAATGTCATTTAATGTCGGTGTTTGTTTAATTTGGTTTGAAATGTCGATTAAAGTCGGTTAATGTCGGTGTTTGTCAAATTTCATTTGAAATGTCAAATTTATGTCGATTTTGTCAATTTTTGTTTGAAATGTCAAATTTATGTTGATTTTGTCAATTTTTGTTTGAAATGTCAAATTTATGTCGATTTTGTCAATTTTTGTTTGAAATGTCAAATTTATGTCATAACTTAAGTTTAAACGTAAATCTTGAGTTCATGTCTGTCTAAACTTAAGTTAAAAGGTTTAGTTTACATTAACTTGAGTTCATATATGTCTGAACTTAAGTTAAAAGGTTGAAAGTTAGATTTAATATTGATTGAACTAACTTGGGTTCATGTATGGTTGAATCTAAGTTAAAATCAATGTTGATTGAATCTAATTAACTTGAGTTCATGTCTGTCTGAACTTAAGTTAAAAGGTTTGGTTTAGATTAACTTGAGTTCATGTCTGTCTGAACTTAAGTTAAAAGGTTGAAAGTTAGATTCAATATTGATTGAATTAACTTGGGTTCATGTCTGGTTGAACCTAAGTTAAATTCAATGTTGATTGAATCTAATTAACTTGAGTTCATGTCTGTCTGAACTTAAGTTAAAAGGTTTGGTTTAGATTAACTTGAGTTCAAGTCTGTCTGAACTTAATTTTAAATGTTGAAAGTTAGATTTAATATTGATTGAATTAACTTGGGTTCATGTATGGTTAAATCTAAGTTAAAATCAATGTTGATTGAATCTAATTAACTTAAGTTCATGGCTGTCTGAACTTAAGTTAAAATGTTGAAAGTTAGATTCAATATTGATTGAATTAACTTGGGTTCATGTCTGGTTGAACCTAAGTTAAATTCAATGTTGATTGAATCTAATTAACTTGAGTTCATGTCTGTCTGAACTTAAGTTAAAAGGTTTGGTTTAGATTAACTTGAGTTCAAGTCTGTCTGAACTTAAGTTAAAAGGTTGAAAGTTAGATTTAATATTGATTGAACTAACTTTGGTTCATGTTTGGTTGAACCTAAGTTAAATTCAATGTTGATTGAATCTAATTAACTTGAGTTCATGTCTGTTTGAAATTAAGTTAAAAGGTTTGGTTTAGATTAACTTGAGTTCGAGTCTGTCTGAACTTAAGTTGAAAGGTTGAAAGTTAGATTCAATATTGTTTGAATTAACTTGGGTTCATGTCTGGTTAAACCTAAGTTAAATTCAATGTTGATTGATTCTAATTAACTTGAGTTCATGTCTATTTGAACTTAAGTTAAAAGGTTTGGTTTAATCAAAATAGAACTAATTAAGTTTTAAGCCTTCTTTAAATAGTACTTAAAGGTTAATTAAATCTAATAAATTAGACTTAATTAGAATTTCAGACCATCTAAGTCCTTTTTAGGTAAGGCTTAGGTTTTAATAAAGTATAATATGATTTAATCGAGATTTGTTTAGATATTAAGTCTTAGTGAATTATACTTAATCATGTTTTGTGTTCATTTAAACCTTAGTTGATTAAGGTTTAATGATTTAATGAAGTCTAATGGAATAGACTTAATTAAGGTTTATGTTGGATTTGGGTTAGACTTAAGTTCATGTTAGGTTCAATCTTAAATATGATTTAACTTAAGTCTAATGTGGGTTAGACTTAAGTTAGGTATGAGTTAGGTTTGCACCTAAGTGTAGTTTTACTTAAGTCTAATGTGGGTTGGACTTAAGTTAGGTTTGAGTTAGGTTCATGTCAGGTTGAAGCTAAGTTTGGTTTGACTTAAGTCTAATATGGGTTAGGCTTAAGCTAGTTTGAGTTAGGTTCTTGTCAGGTTGAACCTAAGTTTGGTTTGACTTAAGTCTAATATGGGTTAGACTTAAGTTAAGTTTGAGTTAGGTTCATGTCAGGTTGAACCTAAGTTTGGTTTGACTTAAGTCTAATATGGGTTAGACTTAAGTTAAATTTTGAGTTAGGTTCATGTCAGGTTGAACCTAAGTTTGGTTTGACTTAAGTCTAATATGGGTTAGACTTAAGTTAGGTTTGAGTTAGGTTCATGTCAGGTTGAACCTAAGTTTGGTTTGACTTAAGTCTAATATGGGTTAGACTTAAGTTAAGTTTGAGTTAGGTTCATGTCAGGTTGAACCTAAGTTTAGTTTAACTTAAGTCTAACATGGGTTTGACTTAAGTCAAATTTTGAGTTTAGGTTAAGTTAGGTTCAAGTCAGGTTGAACCTAGACTTAAGGTCGACTTAAGTTCAATATGGGTTGAGTCTTTAGTTAAGATTAAGTTTGGGTTAGACTTAGGTTCATGTCGGGTTGATCCTAAGTTTGATTTTGACTTAAGTCTGATATTGGTTAGACTTAAGTTCAGGTTTAGGTTTGACTTAGATTCATGTCAGGTTGAACCTAATTTTGGTTTTACTTAAGTCTAATGTAGGTCAGACTTATGTTAGGTTTTGGTTTAACTTAGTTTCATGTCGGGTTGAACCTAAGTTTGGTTTGACTTAAGTCTAATGTAGGTTAGACTTAAGTTAGGTTTAGGTTATGATAGATTCAATGTAAGTTGAACCTAAGGTTTAGGTTAACTTGTGTTCAAGTTAGGTTGTATTCAGGTGATATTAGATTTTATATGGGTTAAGTTTGATTGTTTAAGGTTAATTAAACCTAATTTCGGTAAGGTTTAATGACTTAATTAGACTCGTTAAAGGTTAATTAAACCTAATTTAGGCAAGCTTTATTTGATTAATTAAAATTAATATGGGTTAAATCTAATTGTTTAAGGTTAATTAAACCTAAATTAAGTAAGGTTTAATTGATTAATTAGACTTAATATGGGTTAAGTCTAATTTGTTTAAGGTTAATTAAACCTAATTTAGGTAAGGTTTAATAGATTTTATTAGACTTATTATGGGTTAAGTCTAATTATTTAAGGTTAATTAAACCTAATTTAGGTAAGGTTTAATGGATTTAATTAGACTTAATATGGGTTAAGTCTAATTGGTTTAAGGTTAATTAAACCTAATTTAGGTAAGGTTTAATTGATTTAATTAGTCTTATTATGGGTTAAGTCTAATTGTTTAAGGTTAATTAAACCAAATTTAGGTAAGGTTTAATTGATTTAATTAGACTTAATATGGGTTGTCTAATTGTTTAAGGTTAATTAAACCTAATTTAGGTAAGGTTTAATTGATTTAATTAGACTTAACATGGGTTAATTCTAATTGTTTTAGGTTAATTAAACCTAATCTAGGTAAGGTTTAATTGATTTAATTAGACTTAATATGGGTTAAGTATAATTTGTTTAAGGTTAATTAAACTTAATTAAGGTGAGGTTTAATTGATTTAATTAAACTTATTATGGGTTAAGTCTACTTGTTTAAGGTTAATTAAACCTAATTTAGGTAAGGTTTAATTGATTTAATTAGACTTAATATGGGTTAAGTCTAATTTGTTTAAGGTTAATTAAACCTAATTTAGGTAAGGTTTAATTGATTTAATTAGACTTATTAAGGGTTTGTCGACATATTTTTAGGTTGTGTTGTATTTTGTAAAGGGGTCGCCTAACAGAAGTTGTCGGCGAATTTAAATAAATAATTTGAAAAGTAGTGTTTGATTTTAAAAATAATTTTTTTAAAATTTGAAGATTTTAAGATATGAAATCAAACTGATCTCACATCCCGAAATAGTTTATATAAACGAACACGCATCACAAGCCGTGTACCTATCCCTAAGGATATACACACTGCTTAATGGTGGGGCTCGATTAAATAAACTAGAAGATTTGTGACATCCGTTTGGTACGCGAACCAATTTTTATAAGCCGACAAATTCCCTCGCTTAATATGAAAACATTAAACGGGGTTTATATTACACGGGTTCTTTAAAATTCCCTATAAGGGCAAGCCCCTATAGTTAATTATATCTTAAGTGACGGGAGTCACCTAAGAAAACTCTAGATAATAATCAATAATTCTGCTCTCAAGAATTTCAAAGTTTAAGTTTTCAAAGGATTGAATTTTGGAATTTCAATAGGGAATGGATCAAATTTGGAACATTTTATTTTGGGATTTCAAAGGAAGAAAGGTAGGAGAAATCACAGATTCGAAGCAAACTTCGGCAATTTCCCGACTATCCTATTGTTTGGCTTGGATTTAGGAAAGTCCTAATGTTTGTTTAATGTTTTGATCTTGCCAATTTTAATTAATTAGGGCTTATATTTATATGATAGAATCATACAAATAGCTTCGAAGATGTGAGGGTTTATGTCGTATCGGACGACTACCTCGGAATCCTAAGACCAGGTTAGGGCTTAATTTGCAATGCAAATGCCTAACGAAGAGTTGAGGATTTATGTTGCACTAGGCGAAACTACCTCGAAGTTCTATGGGTTTGTTATTTAATTCTAGGAAAGTTTTGCTTGAAGTAGACTCGAGTTTTGTTGATGACGATGGTCGTGCTTGCCCATCATGCTCACGAGCTCCTTGTTGTTGCGAGAGGTTTAGTTTTAGAAGTCATAAATCGGGGGATGAGAAAAGTGTTTTGGTTTAGAGAAAATCTTAATTTCCAAGTGTTTTTTGTGTTTTAATTAAAACAAATCTTAAAGTTGATTATAACGACACCGGTTAAGATCCCACGGTTCCATCCTTCGGCATCATTATTTTTATCGGATTCACTTAGTCCAGGATGAATTTGCTTAACTCGACTAAATGAGTTCCACACTTTCATTTAGACCGTGGGAAATCCCGTTAGCAACACGTAGGTTACATCATCCGAGGTATTCCCGATCATCCAACGGGATGTTTTAATTTAGTTGTAATTGTAGTTTTGTGTTACGTTTGTGATTAAATTTTGAGTTGTTTTATATTTTGAAATGTTGTGGCGGTGAATTTTATCTTGCGATGACTTTTAGTTTAGTTTTGGTTTCGGTTTTAGGGACTATCCTAAAGGTGTGGGTTTTCATGCAACGAGTTGTTTATCATGCGAGAAAAGTAAGTGCAATGCGGTTAAATAAATTGCAATAATGTAAATTGCAAGAAAGTAAATTGCAATAAAATAAAAGCGTGCTGGAGGGTCTTCCCGTCATCCCAGCTGCACTTAAAACACAATTAGAATATTTAAGCAAGTTCCTAGGTAAAGCTAAGGGAAGGGTTATGGTTTTCTACCAAGTTCCTAATCCTATAGCTAGTCATTTCCTATGACGTCTAGGTTCCTTGTGTTTTAGTTTGAAGACGATTTTCTTCATCGAAGAACAATTAAGTTCAATTGTTCTTATGAACATCCTATCATATCGAGGAAGTGCTTAAGGCAAATCTTAAACATCTTTTCAATATTTCTAGGATTGTTTTAAGTCCAAATGAATTCAATTACACAAATGAATTAATCATCCGAGGTTTAGTTAAGTTTTGTTGTTATCTTACTCAGTGAGCTAGGATATTTGAATGTCCTATAAGTGAAGTAACATTTCATTTAATATTCTGTTTAGGAGTTATGACAACTAAAGCTTTCGAGGGTAAATTGGTGTTCAAATGATTTGTGATTTAGTTTAATTTCACTTAATGGGTTTAAATTTGGAATAGTGTTTAAGTTGCTTTATATTTAATTTCTTTCTGTTATAGGTGATGTTATTTAATTAAATTTAATTTAACTTTAATTTAATTTAATTTAATTTAATTTTAATTTTAATTTAATTTAATTTAATTCAATTTAGTTTGATTTGATGTTAAATTAATTTAGTTTAATTTGATTTAATTTCCTTTAATTTAATTTAATTTAATTTAATTTAATTTAATTTAATATGTTTTAATTTAATTTAATTTAATTTAATTTAATTTTTTTTAATTTAATTTAGTCTAATTTAATTTAATTTAATTTATTAATTTAATTTAATTTAATTTAATTTATTAATTACTTTAATTTAATTTGTTTATTTAATTTAATTTAATTTAATTTAATTTGTTTATTTAATTTAATTTAGTTTAACTTAATTAATCTTTAATTTAATTTAATTTGATTTAATTTAATTTAATTCAATTTGATTTATTTAATTTAATTTAATTTTTAATTTAATTTTATTTTTTAACTTTAATTGAAATTTTAAAAGAGTCTAAAAATTTAACTTTAGTTTAATGATTAAGTCTTTTAATATTTTAAACTTGAGTTATCATTTTAATTAAGAATTAAATATTAATGAGATGATTAATTTAGGGATTTTTAATTTAAAGAATAAATCTCTTCCTAACAATATCTACTATTTTAATAGTTCCAATTTTATTATTCTTCCCAAATTTAATCAATTATTTAATTAAGGTTTATTTCAATTATTTTAAATTGTTTAATGGGTTTCTACCCTTTAATTATTTAAATTTCAATCATCCAAATCAGATTAAGATCAAATATTTTACTTGTTAATTTTATTAAACCTAAAGTTTTAATTAAGGGTTAAAATTTTAATTATCACTTTGCCCTTTAAGCTTAATGATTTCATAACTCACTAAATTGAGCTTAAATGAATGTGAAATTTTTATGTGACTTCACTCATATGTCAATAAAGACATGAGAGGAGAAAATGTGATTTTTCTGTATTTAATTTATTTATATAATTATTTTTGGTAGAAAATAGAGATTTCCAAGGAAAATTTAATAACATGACCAAGGGAAAGTTTCTATTCTTAAGAAAATTAGGGGACATTCCTAACGACCAGAGGACCATTTGGACCAATTTTGGTGATTTTTTGAATTATATTATTTTTATTATAATTATTTCAAATTTTGGAGTGTTAATTAATTTAAAAATAAAATAAATGTTGAAAAATGAATTTTATATTTTTCAAAAATCTCTCTGATATCAAGGAAATCAGAGAATCAATTTTTGCAGTTTTCTAATTTTTCTATGATTTATTATAAATATTTTAATGAAAATGCTAGAAAATACATTTTTTTTAATTTTAAAATTACCCTAGGGCTTTAAAATTTAATATCTCATTAAATAGACCTAAAAAGAATATGGGGTTTGTTCCTAAGTGATTAAAATTCAAAATGTGACATTTTGGTGAATTTTATTATTTTTGTGATTTTTATTATTTTTTAATTATTAAAAATATTAAAATAATATTAAAAATCAACTTTTTTAGAAAATTGAAATTTTAATTTTCTTAAATTCCCCTAATATCAGAGAGGCTCCAAAACCAATTTGGTGAATTTTTGAAAGGTATTTTGAAAGTTATGAATTTTTAAAGTTCAAATTGACTAAATGGCTTAATCAACCCATTTAGTAGGGCTAACCAAGTCCAATTAACTTCAAATTTTTATGGTGGGTTCCTCTGATCCTAAAGGTCAGTGGAGAATTGATTTCAAGTCAATTTGATGTTTGGTTAACTCTAATTAATTAGGGATCTATTTTGGGTGTTTAAGCCAATTAGGGTTATTTTAAATGAACTAACTCAAAACCTATTTTTCCTAGGGTCCTCTGGTCATAAGGGAAATCACCAAATTTTCCTAGAATTTATTTCACAACATGCTAATTTTTAGAATTAAAATACTCGAAAACGGTAACATGAATTTGAAAAATCAATAACTTCTCATAGGGATGGCCTACGACTTTGGAAAATTCGGGGAATGTTCCCAAATTCAGAGGCTTCAAAAGCCACTATGGTCTCATGCCATAGTGAATTTCCTATATGCATGGAGAATTAAAAGAATGCAAACGAGTAAATAAATTATTAAAAATAAAATACTTGATGAAATTAAATGATTTCTTTTTCACATTATTCTCCTCTCGTTCATTGAAGCAAGAGGGTATTTTTATTTTATTTTTATGATTTTCCTACACAAAGTTATGAATTTTCCAAGTTCAGGGAATTAAATAAATAGAAAAAACACTAATTTTCTATTTATCCGAGTCGGCGCTGCGTCATCCTCGGCATCTCCGAACGGCCACGCGGCGCGCTCTCATTCGACGCCTCCGCTTGAGTCAGCAGCCCGGGTCCCGCGGTTCACGTACCATCTCCTGGTCCGATGCCATCTGAGCCGTCCGTCCGCGCGTGTATTGAATGAACGGCATCCGTTCATTGTCCCCAAGCCTCCTAACCGAGAGCCGTCCATCTTCAGGCCTAAGATCTCACTCGATACTTGACCAAATTTAACGTTCTTATGCTCTATGGATTCGTCTCGAGAAGACGAACACATCCATACGGTTTATGTGGGATGAAATTTACTCGATAAAAATGGAGAGTGTTCGAAGCTGCGGAAGAAGAGTGAGGCCATACCTTTGCTCGAAGAAGTGTGGCTTCGATGCGAGGGTTGTTTCACCTTCGATTGGATCCCGGCGAAGCTCCGGATGAAGTCTCACGGTGCAGTGAATTGCACTAGGTAGGATTTTGACCACGGTAGATCACAAAGCTTGGAGGTCTGGAGCAAGCTGGGTGGCTCTGGAGATGGGACTTTCGTCTGGTGGACACCTTCTCTTGGTACTGGTGAAGGTGTAGGACCAATCAATTTGAGGATTGATCCACTGTGAAGAAGTGTCCTGGTTTTTAGGCTAAAGTTTGAACTCAAAATTGAGCTCAGCTGGAGGGAATTGGGGTTGGAATTCAGTGGGGATCAAATGCTCTATGTATGGGGAGTAGTCTAGAACAATTTTGGCAGAGTTTCCTTAAGGTTTGTTTCAACACCTCCCATGGCCGAGAAGGGGTGGTGTTTAAATAGGAGAGGGTGGAGGGCTTCCCAGGAAGAGTTAGGGCTTGGGATCAGCTGCTTTTGGCAAGAGAAGAACAGCTACAATGGCCACTGGGGATGGGACAGCTCAGCGAGGGAGAATTCCAAAGTTGGCTCACATGTGAGCTCTCGGCCATGGTGTTTTCGGCGACCGATGGCCGGCCGGCCAGGCATGAGTCACCCTCAAGGTCAGGTGGGTCAGGGCTGGGACTTGGTGCAAGCAATTGGCAATTGCCATGTGTAAAGGCTTTGATCCAAAGTAGAATGGGGCATGGCTAGTTTTGAGTATAAATGGGTCAATCCACCCATTTGGGCTTGGTGCACCCATCGAGGTGGCTTTGGATCTTGTGGGGGATCAAAGGGATCAGCTGGTTTGGCATGGAGAAGTCTCCATCCAAATATATTTGGATTAAATTTAAGTTTAGGTGAATCATGATTAAGGCTAATGAGCTTTAGGGATTAAGGAAAGCCCTCCCTCTTCTTACCCAATATGGCATGGTGGAGTGTCCAAGGCTCTCATGGCTCACATGTGGCTCATGCATGGCTTCATGGCTCACCTTTGGCTTGGGGAAAGTTAAGTCAATTTCATGAAAAAGGGTTTTGTGAATTTTGGTATTTTAATGGGAATTGGCATATGGCTTGACTTGGGATGATTTGATGATGAATTTAGGACTTAGGTATTGAGTATAATTGAAAGTATGATGAGGGGAAATGTCATATGGGCTTTGGGACCAATTTTGGGCCTTTGGATGTGGTAAAAGATGGGCTTTTAAAATGGTTTAAGGAATGGGCCTTTAAGTTTAAAAATGAATTTATGGATGGGAATTTTGTAAAGAGGTTGGGCCAAATAATTGTTGGGTTTAGCTCATGGATGTGTCATGAGTGACTTGAAGCAAATTGGGGGTGATTTGGGTTTGAATTGGGTTGAATTTGGGCTCTTTTGGTGAATGGGCCAATATAGGTCGAAAGTGGGCCAAGTTGGGCCAATGTTGGGCTAGGGTTGAAATTGATGTAAAATTAATGTTGAGAAATGTTTATGGGAGTGTTTCAAAGAGGTTTTGACTTTGGTTGGGCTTTGATTTTGGGGTTTGGGCTCATTTGGGTTAGGTTTGGGTTTAGGTCGAAATTGGGCCTTTTAGCTTTGGGTTGAATTTGAGTGGGGTTTGGGTCTAAATTTTGGGCAAATCATGTTAGTGTTTTGCTTGTGGGGATGCTAAGGAAGATTTAGAAAAGATTTGGGGTTAATTGGAGTTGAATTGGGTGAGTTTGGGTTAGGTTTGGGTCATGGGTCCAAATTGGGCTTTAAGGCCAAAAGTGAAATTGGATGCAAATGTAAATCAAATTGGACTTGGATTTGGTCTAGATTGGTGTTGGGAATGTTGAATTGAAGTTTAGAATTGAATTGGACCAGAATTTGGGTCAATTGGGTAGGTTTGGTTTGACATTGGGTTCACTTAGGGTTAAAATGGGTCGAATTGGGGGTTTTGACAACAGTAGGGTAAATTGACAAAATTGGCCCATGGTGTAGTTGGACAAAATGAAATTGGGAATATTTGGGATTTTCTGGAATTTTCTGGGAATTTTCTGAATTTTTGGATTTTTTGGGTCGAAGGGGTATTTTGGGTATTTGGAGGGTATTGGGAGGTATTTTTTGGAATTTTTGGTATTTTTGGGTATGGATGATCAATTTGAGTGATGTGGAAATTTTTGGGATTGATTTTGGGGAATTTTGGGTGATTTGAAAATTTTGAAAAATTTGGGTAATTTCAAGGGCTTTGGGTAGGTTAGGCGGGTGTAGGGTCTCCGGGGTCAAAAATTAAAAATTTGGAAAATTGAAGATTAGGTAAATGTAAGTGGAATAAAATCATTTTGGTTGAGCCATGAAGCCACATCAAGCCCACATGAGCCATGAAGGGACTCATTTGAGGCATTCACTATGTTGTTCCTAACCCTCTTGCGCGAGGGTTTAGGGGTTAAGGACCATCCATGTGAATCACCTACATGAGTCGAGGAGGTCGAGTTAGGTATGGTTGTGGTTTTAGGATGTGTGTGAAAGTGTAGTATATGAGTGTAGTGTGTGTGTAAGTCGGCCCCTTCACCGGACCGGGCCACTGGGGCGATCCTAAGGCGAAGAGTCACATAGGAACTCATCCTTTAAACTTCCACATTTGATTTCAACCCTCTAGGTGATTAGGGGTCTACGGTCGAGTTTGTGGAGTTTGCGGGGAGTTAAGAAGTGGTTTGAAATTCTATATTGTGGATCCCGATTCTAGTCCTCTAAGATAGTCGAAGGAAAAGCCTAAGGCTAGATCCTAAGTACTAAAAAAGAAGAGAAGACCTCATCGAAAATGAGGTCGACAAATGGACCCCCGATAGGTGTGGTGGTGACGGAGCACACGCGCGTATTGGTGTTGACCGAAGCGATCAGCAAAACCAACACGGATGTCCAAGTGACAAACTTAGGACGAAGTAGAAAGAGTTTCCGTGGGGAGTGTCAAGTATATCTACGAAACAGGGAGATTCTGAAGTCTCGCTGGGGAAAGGAAAAGGAGGTGAATTCCAAATCACATGATCCGGGGGAATTTCAATTTAGATTTCATTTTGTTTCAATTTAAGTTTGGATGTGTAATTTTAGATTTTGATTTTTAATTTGGATTGAAGTTTGATTTAAAATCAATTTGAGAAAATTTAGATTTGAAACGAGAATTGAAACCTAGGTTCCAATCTCGGGATTGCAAAGAAACTAGAATGCGAGCACCGATCTCGGAGTGAGAATCGGAGTTTAAGTGTCGATTGAAAAAGATGAGAATCAGAATTTAGGTATTGATCTCGAAAGGGATGAGAATTGAAATTTAAGTATCAATCTCGAAAGAGAGTCGAAATTTAGGTATCGACCTCGAAAAGAATGAGAATCAGAATTTAAGTATTGATCTCGGAATGAGAACTAGAATTTAGGTACCAGTCTCGGAAATTTTGAATTGAAATTTAGGTATCAATCTCGGATGAGAGTCGAAATTTAGGTATCGACCTCGAAAAGAATGAGAATCAGAATTTAAGTACTGATCTCGGAATGAGAACTAGAATTTAGGTACTAGTCTCGAAAATTTTGAATTGAAATTTAGGTATCAATTCGGATGAGAATCAAGATTTAGGGATCGATCTCGGAATGAGAACTGGAATTTAGGTGCCAGTCTCGGAAATTTTGAATTGAAATTAAGGTATCAATTCGGATGAGAATAGAAATTGAGGTATCGATCTCAGAGTGAGAACTGGAATTTAGGTACCAGTCTCGGAAATTTTGAATTGATATTTAGGTATCAATTCGGATGAGAATCGAAAATTAGGTATCGATCTCGGAATGAGAAGCTGGAATTTAGGTACCGGTCTCGGAAATTTTGAATTGAAATTTAGGTATCGATTCGGATGAGAATCGAAATTTAGGTATCGATCTCGGAATGAGAAGCTGGAATTTAGGTACCGGTCTCGGAAATTTTGAATTGAAATTTAGGTATCGATTCGGATGAGAATCGAAATTTAGGTATCGATCTCGGAGTGAGAAGCTGGAATTTAGGTACCGATCTTGAAAATTTTGAATTGAAATTTAGGTATCGATTCGGATGAGAATCGAAATTTAGGTATCGATCTCGGAATGAGAACCGGAATTTAGGTACCGGTCTCGGAAATTTTGAATTGAAATTTAGGTATCGATTCGGATGAGAATCGAAATTTAGGTATCGATCTCGGAGTCGAGAGCTGGAATTTAGGTACCGGTCTCGGAAATTTTGAATTGAAATTTAGGTATCAATTCGGATGAGAATCGAAATTTAGGTATCGATCTCGGAGTGAGAGCTGGAATTTAGGTACCGGTCTCGGAAATTTTGAATTGAAATTTAGGTATCGATTCGGATGAGAATCAAAATTTAGGTATCGATCTCGGAATGAGAAGCTGGAATTTAGGTACCGGTCTCGGAAATTTTGAATTGAAATTTAGGTATCGATCTCGGAATGAGAAGCTGGAATTTAGGTACCGGTCTCGGAAATTTTGAATTGAAATTTAGGTATCGATTCGGATGAGAATCGAAATTTAGGTATCGATCTCGGAATGAGAAGCTGGAATTTAGGTACCGATCTCGAAAATTTTGAATTGAAATTTCTTGTGGAGATTTGGATTTAGCGGGAGATCGAAATGAGATATGAATGTGTTTCATATCCCATGGGAATCGATCGAAGTCGATTACTTGGCGAAGGGTACAAACCCATGCCATCCGGATCAAAATGAAAATTCTTCGTGATTCGAAATCATCCGAGAGAGGGTTTCGAGGGAGGTCTAGAATAGATCTTGATTTGAAGAAGGATTGGAGGATTTGAAAAGATGGATTTAAGCTGGAATTCGATTTGAGTTTTAAATTTGTTTTGTTTGTCCCTTAACTATCCCATTTTTTGTTGTTTATTTGGTGTTCATGTGGATTAGGTGTTCGACATTTTTAGATATTTTTTTTTAAGGAAAGTTTTCTTTTATTCTTTTTGTTTCTTTTCGTTCTTTGTTCGAAGTTCATTTAACTTTAATGGCGTTTCCCGATCAATTTGCACAAAAGAGGCGAAGGCGAAAAATGTGACATGGTCACTTTCATTCCAATCATGTCGAAGATACATCATACAACTCGATGCTGGAATATATCTCATACAATCCATGTAGACTCAAAACGGACTATGTATGATCTTCGTCGATCCATCCAAAGAAGCATCTATCAAAAATCCATGTACGAATAGTGGGGTACATGGTCGATAACATCACCTTCCAAGCCATCCTTGGCGAGGATGCCGTATGGATGTACATTGGAGGTGTGATATTTTCCATGTAACTCACGGCTCGTAAGGCGGGAGGCTCTCTAGCTCCGGGTACGGTGGAAATGGTAAGGTGTCTTTCTATCGTCCATCCTCCTGAAAGTTGCGAGATCCGCTTCATCGGTACTCTTGGTATGCAATGCTTAGCGATATACGCTCCGTTGCCCTTCGGTATCATGACGGAACCTACCGGTAATGGTATCTTCAGCGGCCCTCGGAACTCACACGGGCACTGCTATCCGGAGGTCGGATCCGAACATGATGTTACACTTGTTCGGGAAAGAGGCGTGCGAAGGTCGACGAAGTCGTGGTGATCTATGTGTGGGGGTATGCGGTCACCTGCTTGTAGATGTTAATAATGCGGCTATTGGGTATGCGATACGCGCGGTACCCTCCATGTTATCAATCTCTTTACCATTCTCTTGATGACTAATGGCATCAGATCCACTTGCCCATGACGGAGTATTCCCGGTGGGTTTCCCTTCCTATCTTCTGCGAAGTTGTAGCAGCATCCGCATTGTATTGTAATTCTTCCTTTCCCTGGCATCCATCTCCGGGGTTCTGAGTATGTGTTTTCCCTTAGGCGGCCCGCTCGGCCCATTCTTTTCAAATCCCGGATGCAATCCACGATTTCCTGTTGTTCATACTCTGCGAATACGTACGTATGTAGCTCGAGGCCCTCTAGTATATTGATCCTTCGCCTCGAATTCTCTCGAAGTATTCGAAGGTTTTCTTTTCGACATTCGCATTCTCTCCGGGTTGTATTCGGAATAATCGCGGATGGCGAGGCACAGTGACATATTGTGGGTTATACGGTTCAATCCCTTCACGCTCTCCTGCATACCTCGGCTCATCGGGGATGATGTACGTCGGGACATCCCCGGGGTTGCTTCTGCAACAAGGTCATGCATTACTGGTGGTTCTATCTGGTGGCGTGGTAGCCTTCTTTCTTCTGGTCTTTGTGGGATTTCCCTGGTCCTTTCTATTATCCTAGGAGCTGGCCTCCTTTCTTTAGGTTCCTGGTGGACCGGTGTCCTTGAAGTGTACGTAATGGCAGTAGCAACTGTCTCGTCGCGCTGGTCCGCAGCTAGTTTTGTTAACATCTTACGGATACGGCGATTCTTATTTCTTCGTTGCGTTGCTGTGAGAGTAGCTCTTCGAACTTCTTGAATCTCTGTGGGTGCTGCACTGATAAGCCTGCCCTCTGCTGTAGCGACTACAGACTTCATTTTCTTATCTTCTTCAGTGCTTGCCTTTCTTTTCTTGCTGCTGGATTGGTGGCTTGGGCCACCCATTTTCATCAGCTTGTCTGCCGGGCGGTTCTTCTCGGTCAGCGGGACCCGATCACTTTCCTCGTCTTGTAGGCTGCTGGTGCGAAATCCGAGTCGATCTCGATTATCGCTCCATCTTTCACCCTCTTTTCATTGAGTGCGAGGCTTACGCCATTTCTAAAGTTCGGGACCAACCGCCGTTCGACATTTCCCTGCGAAAGGACAAGGAAAAGGATCAGGGGCTGTACTAAGAACAAGAACATTAAGAAAATGTTTATTAAAGACATTTTTTTATATTATATTTTTTTTGTATTTTCAAATTTAACAGGAATAAGGTGGAAAAAATCAGGAAAAAGATCTTGATTTGGAAAAGAAAACAAGGAAAACTTTATTATCATGATTTTATTTATCTTAGCACATTTTATTATTTTTGGGTTCGGACCCGATCATAAGTAATTACTTCGCCGTGTTTCTTAGGGATGAAAAATTCATTCTTTCGAAACATCGGGTAGCGTAATACTTTTTCAAGTATCATCCGTTGATCGGAAGCATATGTCGTTCTCCACGACGATTCACTAGGCTGGTAGGAACCTCCCGAGGTATACTTGCTTCGACCACAAACGGCCCTTCCCGAGTGGGTTCAAATTTTCCTCCTATCTTGCGGTGTGCGAGAATAAGTCTCTTGAGAATGAGAACTAAGTCACGAACTTTGAAGGTTCTTGGGCGGACCCGGTTTGTCATGGGCTTGAACCATCTTAGCTTGGTATAGTTCTAAATTCTGTTGCGCTGCAAGTCTTTTCCCTTCCGGGCTTTCTAATTCCTCTAGTCGTAACTTGGCATTCTCTTCTGTCGTGATCTTATTTGCAACTGGGACTCTGAGTGAAGGAAGCTGAACCTCTAAAGGTAACACTGCCTCGGACCCATATGGGATCAATATCTAGGACTCCATTAGAACCCTTTATTACTTGAACGATACGTATACTTGCGTGGATACAAAAGGGATACATTTGCTATTTTTACCTTATTAAACATTTATATAATTATAAAGCTGTGCAACATATTTACATTGTGCCCCTCAACTGATGTGTAGCGATCAGTTACCATCTTTGTAAATATGAGACCGTTTGAGTTGAAGATGTCCAGATACAGATAGAATTTTTCTATAAAAATAAACCAAGTTCCAAGGAGGAGGAGAGGTACCTTGCATAACATTGATAACCTGCTGAGAATTAGACTCTACCCAAACATATTGAAAATTAAAAGCTTCAACAGTTGTTAAGGCTCATTATACAGCAAGGAGTTCAGATTTTAGGGCTAAAGAAGAAATAATAGGTGCCTGAAAGTACCACAAGAGCTGTCCAAGATTATTCCTGTAGATAGCACCAATACTAGCAAAAGAGGGAGTGAAACTACCATCAATGTTAATTTTAACCCAAGGCTGTGTAGGTAGTAACCAATGCAGCAATAAAACTTTTCTATTAGTGGAAGTAAGAAACTGAGAATTTTTGTTGATGTAGATACAACAATTCACAACAACTGACCTAGGCAAGCAAAGCTTACTCTTATATTTGGCTTGATTTCTAACCATCCGTATAAACCAACTGATAACTAAAGGAATATATGACCATTTCTGCTCTTTCCAATCTTCCCAACAAGCTTTGAAGGAGAGCTAATGGTGTCTATGTTAAGAAAGTTTCAGCTGCTGGAGAACTTCAGTCCACACCTGTTTAGTAATAGAACAATGAAGGAAAAGCTGAGAGTAAGTTTCCTCAATGGAATGGCAAAGCCAGCATCTAGAAGCAGTCCTTAACCCTTTTAACATCAGTATATCATCTAGAGGAAGAAACTTATGAAATAATCTCTAACTAAAGAAAGACATAGAGGGAGATAAATTCCTGGTCCAGATCTTTTCACCCCAATTAGTATCAGGCCAATGAATAAAGGATTGATGTATAAAACTGTTTAGAGATTGATTATTGGGGTGCTTTATCAAAACTTTATCAAGTCTAGTAGGATCAATGGGGATGGATATGATTTGGATACAGTGAGATGAGGGTTGTAATCATGTAAAATAGAAGTAGAGAGGGGACCATCAGGCAACCAGTTATCTACATAGAAATGAATGTTTCCAGATCCCACCTCCCAACAGAAAAGATGATTGGTAGACTCTCTAACCTTCAGCAAACTATTCCATTGTTTAGAATCTCCCAATTTAGGATGAACTGCATTAGGATGTAATTTCTTACAATATTTCTCTTTCAAATACTTGGCCCACATAGTGTCTTGTTGCCTGAATTTTATCCACTTTTTACAATAATAGATAGGACTCTTTTGTTGGAAACTTTTGAAGCCCAAACCCCTAGCTTTAGTAGGTTTACACAGTTTATTCCACACTGTTCAATGAGGTTGTTTGTACTGACCATCCCAAAGGAATTTATTAAAGATAGTTTCTAACATTTTATGAGTACTCCTTTTCATTCTCACCATTTGCATTGTATAGAGAGGGAAAGTGGATAAGATACTTTTCATCAAAGTCAATCTACCTCCATTAGAGAGGAAACTATTGGTCCAATAGTTTATGAAGGAGGATATCTTATTTATCACTTCATCATATTGAGTTTATTTTTTCCTGCCTTTAATCAACTGCACTCCCAAATACTTTAATGGCATATCAGCTGCTGCAAAACCAGTCATTTCTTTCAGCCAATTATAATGTTTGTAATGTTTCCCTGCCAAGAACTGACATTTCTTCTTGTTTAGCTCAAGTCCTACCACTTGGGAGAGATGATCTAAGATTTGTAAAATTTTCTTTATAGCCTATTTGCTGCAGTTAGTAAATAGAATTACATCATCTGCATAAGCTAGATGACTAATAATCTGAGAAGAATTGTGCTTATAACAAAGATCAGGATAGTTTCTATGAGCAGCATTAAGAAGTCTGGAAAAATAATCAAATCCCAATATAAAAATGGTAGGAGACAAGGGGTCTCCTTGTTTTAAACCCCTACCAACAGTGAAGAACCCATTGCTTCCACCATTCACTAATACACTGTAAAATGCATTGGAAAGCCATCTATGAATTAAATTGCAGAAGGAAGGGTTGAAACTTTTGGCTTTCAGAATCTGCTCAATAAATTGTCAACTGATAGAATCATAAGCTTTCTTTAGATCCAACTTGAAGATGATGTTTTGTCCCCTAAAATTTTTATCAAGATCAAGCAGCAGTTCCTGAGCAAGTAAGCAGTTATCAGTAATGTTCCTACCCTGCACAAAAGCAGATTAGTTAGGACTAATAAGGTTATGTAGATGAGGTTGAAGTCTGCCAAAAATTATCTTGCCAATTATTTTAGTGATAGTATTGGTTAGACTTATAGGCCTGAAATCTGTCTAGCTGGATTTTTTATTAGAGCAATACTGGTAGCAGCAAAATACTTTGGGAGATTAGTTCCAGAGAAAAAGGATTGAACAACATTAATGAGATCAGTGCCCATAATATCCCAAGCTTTGATGTAAAAAGTTGAAGTGAAGCCATCCGGTCCTGTAGCCTTATTTCCATCAATACTTTTTAGGTCTTGTAGAATTTCAGCTTCATTGGGGAAGAGAATTAAATTAAGCTGCTGGACATAATCATAATCATCATTAAACAATTCAGAGAGAAATGAGGAAGGGGATGTTGGGTGAGCTGCTAGATGTGATTGAAAATAGTTCACAACACTTTGAGAAATTAAATGAGGTTCAGAAACCCAACTTCCATCAGGATCTTTAATTTTGAGAATACCATTAATCTGCCTCCTGTATTTAATAACTTCATGAAAGAACTTAGTATTCCTATCACCAAATAAATGTCTATTGACAGCAGCTTTTTGTTTCAAAAAAAGTTCTTCCATTTCCAAAGCTTGTAAGAGTTGAGTTTGTGCATTAATCAACTCCTGAGTGTTAGCCCATCCCTTATCCTAAGTGGCTTCCAGCAATTGAACTTTATAATCAGCATCTTTAACCTGTTGGAACACATTGCCAAAGCTGTGTTTGTTCCAATGCCTTAATTGAGAAGCCACATTTTTCTATAACCTCCAAAGTTTAACAATAGGATTGATGGCAAGAAAGGTTGGATCAGTCCAAGCTTTTTTTCACCACCTCCAAAAGGTTGGAATGCTCGGTCCAAATGGGGAGAAGCCAACACTAGGAAAAAAAGAGATCTGAATTAAAAGGGGGGAGTGATCAAAAGCAGCTCTATGTAGATGATGGATTTGAGTAATTGGAAAAGTATTTAACAAAGAGTCATTAGCCAGAATTTTGTCAATTCTCTCCAAAAGTTTTCCCCTTTGCCAAGTGAAAGGTGAACAAATAAATCCCATATCAAATAAGCCTGCCTTTGTGATATTTTGTGAGAATTGAAACATTGATTGTAGATCAGGAGTCCTACCACACAATTTCTCACTAGGATCTCTGATAAAATTAAAGTCTCCACCAACAATCCAATTGGTATGAATATTAAAACTGATGTTATGCAGTTCAGCCCATAAGGATATCCTATGAGAATTTGTACAACCAGCATAAGCAAATGTAGCAAAACCAGTATACTGCTCAATGCCAAACTGAAGATGTAAAAATTGATAATTATCAATTACAATATTATAGCTCAGTTCCTTCCTGCTAAAAACCCAGATCTTGTTGTTACAGTTAGACTGAAATTGAAAGCCAGGGAATTGTTTAGTGATTTTAGAGATATTCTAGTGCACCATAGATTCCAACAAAGCAAAAAGCCAAAACTTATGAGTTCTATTTAAGTGTAGGAGTCTGTTAAGGGTGCCAGGACTATCCACACCCTTGACATTCCAACAAAGTAAATTAATCATGATGAATAGCCTTACCAGCCCTAGTTAACCTAGGGGGAGGGGCTGAACAGCTTTCCATACCAATTATATTGGAGTGAGATAAGTTTTGTAGTTCTAAAGTATCTTTTCTCCTTCTCCTACCTTTTTGTTGAGACCAAACCTCCTCCATTTTATATGTTAAACCTGTAAACAAGGTAAGTTGAATCTCTATCAATGGGATCTTGTGGGGATATAAAAGCATCACAAATTTTTGAACTATAAGGTACAACTTGCCCCTCTGGAGAGTCACTGACATATAATTGAGGTTGTTGGATCTGTTCTTCCTCTCCAAGAGGGTCTCTAATTTCAATTACCTTGTCAACAAAGGTCCCAGCAGCAAAGTTCCCAGCATCAGCTCTGGGTTGTACTGAATTCTGAACCTTTTCTATCTGTGGTAAAATTTTCCTGCCTGACTAAGTTTAGCCAGAGAACCTAATTGGTTGGAAACATTATTTAGAGCAACATGATCAGGGATTGGGACTTGTGAAATAGCATGAGGAGTTGGATGATTTATCTGATCAGAAATCTTAGTTCCCTTTTTAGCAACATTATAAGGCCTGAGTTTTGGATGTAAATTGAAACATTGTTCCATAGTGTGACCAAATATGTGACTGTGTTTACAATATAATGGTTGGTAATCCATCACTATAGGCTGCCAATACCCATTATTAGCAGTGGCTAACCAAACTCCATCAAGGTAAGGGAGAGTAATATCCCTTTCCACTAAGAATCTTGCCTTAGAAATTCTGGTGACATTAGCAGATGACATATCCAACTTGAGTGGCCTACCCATTAAATCAGCAATGTCATAAATGATCCTATGATAGTTAAATGGAAGCTTAAGGTTGGGTAGAATGAACCACACAGGGACAATTAGTGGTTCCTTAGAAGGATCAAAATCCAAAGCCCATTTCAGTAATTTCATTGGTTTAACATCTATCATTATAACCTTTTTAGAGAAAATTTGGGCATAATCCTCCTCCATGGATAACTGTTGCATGATATGCCTACTGTCAAAAAATCCTATTTTCTAGCTTCCCGTTAAATTAAAATCTTCCACAACTTTCCTTAATATATCAAGTTTGGGATGTCCAAACTGAAGTTTCCCAACCAAAGTGAATCTGTAAGGTTCAGATAATTTAGCTAGCTCCTCCTCAGTGAAAGTCAAGGCTAATTTACCTGCTTTCTTAGTACAACGCTTAATAAACTAACAATCAGCCTTACCTTCAATTGCATCATGGAAAATTTGAGGAAAGACCAGTTTGTCTCCAAGGGTAGTTCCCCCACCTTTCTAACTGTAACTTCAGCAAAAGTGCCTCTCCCCATAAAGTTAGGATCAGCTTTAGTAAGATCAGTAGCCATGTCGCCAATGGAACAGTAAAACACCCCAAAAATTCTAAAAGAAATATTCCAGGAAGGTCTAAACACCATTCCCAAGACAAAATCTAATGCCTTGATGAAAGAACCTGCTTCCTTCCACCAACCTACTTCCTTTTTCCACCCTGGAGATTGCGCCGCCAACAGATTAGTCACCACCTCCATGAAAACCCTATTATATTTATATATATTAGGTCTTAGCCACCACCATTTTTATATATTATATATATACATATGTATATATTTTTCTCAAGAAGGAGCAAATAAAAGCTCCCTACATGTTAATATAAGGGGAGGAGTACAAAATAGAAAAAAAAGATCCCAAACTAACAAGCAAACCTAAAGGGTCACTCCCAGAGAAGCTAAACTTCCAGGGGAGGCAAAAAAAAAGTTACAAGAGCGTGTGTATATATTTATATATGACAGGTATATATATATGTATACCAGGAGGCAAAAAACCAAAAAACTTTACATACAGCAGCAGCAATCAAATTCAGCCATAATCTACTCTGATGTGGGGGGCAGCTAGGAGGTCTCCATACATCAATAACTTCAGTTGAGAAGGGGGAGAAGTAGAAAGGGACACTCTAGAAGAGAGGTTACCAGTTCTAGCTAGCCGGTCAGCAGGCTTGTTTCCTTCTCTGAAGATGAAATTGAAGCTAGCCTAAAGTTGAGTATTAAGGAAATGAATCTTTTGGAGCCATTGAGAGTGGTTCCAAGAGGTGAAAATGCCAGAATCAATCATGTTAATCATCTCCTGAGAGTCCCCCTCAATAATTAGGCTCTTCCACTGGAAAATCAGAGCCAATCTCATAGCCCAGTAGATAGCAATTAATTCAGATTCCAGTGCATCAAGTGCAACAATTGGGGCATGGAAGAACAATAGGCAGACTCCCTGATGATTTCTGAAAAGGCCTCCCATACCAGCAACATCCCTAAAGTAGCTTCCATCAGTATTTACTTTTACTGAACTGCTGTTGGGAGGAAGCCAGGAAACTTTAATAATTTTAGGGGGTTGGATGGTCTGATAAGTAAAGGTTGAGCAGATATTAGGACATTTTTTGAGGCTGATGAGTTTGTGAAGGTAAGAGAGGCAGTTTCTGGCCACAGATTTGTCATCAATTAACAGGCCCTCAAATATAGCCTTGTTCCTGGCCATCCATATAAACCAAGCTGTAATAAGTGGGAAAGTTCCAACTCCCAGATGATGCCAATCAGTCCAACAGGTGAGAGGATGATTCCATTGTAAGTGGAGAGTGTTGAGCTTTAGATGTGGAATCAGATACTTCTAGACTTTTTGGGAGTAGCTACAAGTAAAGAAAAGGTGAGCACTTGATTCTTCCTCCATATGGCACAAGCTGTAGCAAGAAGGGCCTCTAAGTCCCTTAAACTTAAGGATGTCATCAGTAGGAAGGAAATGTTTGAAAAGTCTCCAGCTGAACAGATTCATAGAGGGAGAAAGATACTTGTTCCAAAGAAGATCACCCCAGAGGACATCATCCCAATGGTAAAGATGAGTATACATGGCCTTGGAAAAGCTTTGGTTCTGTAGGGTTTTCCACACAGGAGAATCAGGTTTGGATCTGTTAAAATGTACAAAAGCAATTTTCTGGACTGAGGGGGCTTCCAGAATATTGTGATGAATAGGGAAGGACCAGGTATCCCCATTCCAGCAATCAACAACTTGGAGGTTTAGATTGATATTTGTGGTGCAAGGTTGTAACCAATCTTGAGGGCACCAATGATCTAACAAAAAGAGGAGAATTCCTTTACCAAGATTCCAAATGTACTATTGTTCAGCCAGATTTCTTGTCTTAAGCAAGGCTCTCCATAATTTAGAATCCCCAATTCTAAAAAAGACCTGAGAGGGGTGGATATATTTGCAATATTTACCTAGCAGAAATAGAGCCCAAAGGGAGTCTTGAGTTATGAACTTGATCTACAGCTTACATAGATTCACCTGGATAATTTGGTGAAGCCCTCTGAAACCTGGTCCACCAGCCCAAGTTGGTTTGGCTAGTTTTTGCCAAGAAGCCCAATGGATATGATTTCTTTTTCCAGCCCAAAGGAAATGGTTGAAGGCCCTTCAAATTGAACTTGAGTACTCTTCTTCATGATGGTCATCTGCATCACATAGGAGGGAAGGGTAGTAAGAATGCTTCTAAGCAAGGTCAGCCTACCTCTAGATGACAAGTAGATGTGAGTCCAATTGGATAGGTAGGTGCTAATTTTGTTCCAGATCTCATCAAAATGGTTCTGCTTGATTCTGCCAATATTCAGCTGCACTCCCAAGTGTTTCATAAGTAAATGATTACTGGAAAAACCAGTGTAGGAGAGAATCTAGTGTTTCACTTCTTATGAGATCTTTTGGGGAAAAAGGATCTGACACTTGGTAGAGTTGAATCTTAATCCAGATTAGTGTTGAAATAACTGAATACATTGAGAAACCTGTTTAACAGCAGTCAAGGAGGCGTTGGAGTAGATCATCACATCATCAACATAGATAAGGTGGGAAATGAGAATGTTGGATCTGTGGTGGTATCTTGTATAATTGTGAGAGTTCTACAGATTGTTAAACATGTGGGAGAGATATTCAATTGCCAGGATGAAGAGAGTAAGGGAGAGGGGGTCCCCTTGCTTAAGCCCCCTGGAAGCAGTGAAAGGTCCACAGCTAGAACCATTGATGTGGATGGAATGGGAACTGTTCCTTAGCCATCTTTTGATCAAAAAATAGAAGCTATCAGTAAATCCCCTGGCAAAAAGGACCTCATTGATAAAATCCCAACTAATGGTGTCATAAGCTTTCCTTATGTCTAGTTTATAAATCAAGTTTCCCCCTCTACACTTCGTTTTTAAATCAAGAAGCATCTCTTGTGCTAACAAAACATTATCTGAGATGGTCCTGCCCTTCAAAAATGCAGATTGGTTCATACTGATGATTTTACTCAGGTGAGGTTGGAGTCTTGCCATAATAATCTTGCTAATGATCTTACTGATTACAGATGTGAGGCTGATAGGTCGGAAATGGTCCAAACTGGTTTGCACAGTGTTTTTAGGAATGAGTACAATGTTAGATGAGCTAAAATAGTGAGGGGTCCTTGCCCAGGAAAAAAACATTTGTTCGCAGTAGTAATATCAAGGCTAATAATTGGCCAAGCCTTCTTGTAAAAGTCAACTGTGAAACCATCTGGTCCAGTTAATTTGGAGCAGTCAATAGAGCTGAGAGCATGCCAGATATCCTTTTCATTAGGGGGGGTGGGTAATAGACAGTGAGCTGGAGTATTGATAATTTTCCTAAAACCAAGAAGGATTAATATGATCCCTATCCCTGGAAGGATTGGAAAGAAGCTTGTGAAAGTAGTTTGCAGCACTTCTGCCAATCTACTGGTTGTTTCTAAGCCAAATGTCATTCTCAGCCTTTATGCTGTGAATGGTGTTGCAATTTTTTCTATATTTGATGTAGGCATGGAAGAACCTGGTGTTTCTGTCCCCATCCGTTAAAATTTGGAGAGAAGCCTTTTGTCTTAGGAACTGGTCCTGGATGTCCATAAGGTTAGAAAGTTTTGTTTGGGCAGCTAACAGATGGTGATCATTAGCTTGCCCCAAATAAACCATATTCTCCAATGCTAAGACATCCTTTTCAGCTTCAACAACAACAGTGAATACATTAACAAATTCTCTCCAGCCCCAATTTTTAAGCGCTTTACTAATTTTCACGTGAAGTAGGCCCAATTTAATCCAGGGGTCAATATGTGTGACTGATGCCCCTAAAATATATAGTATTTTTATGCACATATTTATACCTATTTTTAATGATATTGCACTTTAATGGAAGGTATTTTGTGTTTTTCTTGCAGGTATAATGAAAATGGATGGTCATGATGAAAGGAGCAAAATTGGATCAAATTTGGAGCAAAAAAAATGAAAAATTAAAAATTTGGCACTGGCGACTAAGCGCCGCAGGGCCGGCGCTTAGTCGCCACAGTTAAAAATTGAATTTCAAATGGAATTGGCGGTTTATCATGCGAAAAAGTAAGTGCAATGCGATTAAAGAAATTGCAATAATGTAAATTCTGATAAAGTAAATTCTGATAAAATAAGCGATACTGGAGAATTAATACCGAGTCATCATTGCACTTAAAACACGATTAGAATATTTAACGAGTTCTGGTAAAGGCTAAGGTAAGGGTTATGGTTTTGCAAGGTTCTAATCCACATCGCTAGTCATTTCTTTATGAGCGTCTAGGTTCTTTGTGTTTTTGTTTGAAGACGATTTCTTCGTGAAGAGCAATTAAGTTGATTATTCTTTATGAACATCACATCATATTGAGGAAGTCTTAGAAATGAATCTTAAGCATCTTTTTAAATATTTTAGGATTGTTTTAAGTCTAAATGGTCCAATTATACAATTAGACAATTCAGAGGTTTAGTTAAGTTTTGTTGTTATCTTACTCGGTGAACGAGGATATTTGAATGTCACATAAGTGAAGTAACATTTCATTTTATTGATACATTTAGGAGTTATGATAATCAAAGTTTTCGAGGGTAAATTAGTATTGAATGGTTTGTGATTTAGTTTAAATTCGATTAATGGGTTTAAATTTGGAATAGTGTTGATTTCTTTATATTTAGATTTTCTTTCTGTTTTAGGAGATGTTATTTAATTGATTTAATTTTAACTTTAATTTAATTTAATTTAATTTTTAATTTAATTTAATTTAATTTAATTCGGTTAGTTTGATTTGATGTTAAATTAATTTAGTTTAATTTGATTTAATTTCCTTTAATTTAATTTGATTTAATTTTTAATTTAATTTGATTTGTTTAATTTAATTTAATTTAATATGTTTTAATTTAATTTAATTTAATTTAATTTGTTTTAATTTAATTAAATTAATTTAGTTTTAATTTATTCATTTAATTTAATTTAATTTAATTTATTCATTTAATTTAATTTAATTTGTTTTTTAATTTAATTTAATTTAATTTGGACATTTTAATTTAATTTAATTTAATTTAATTTAATTTAATTTAATTTTTTAATTTAATTTAATTTAATTTATTTATTTAATTTTAATTGGAATTTTTAAAGAGTTTAATAATTTAACTTTAGTTTAATGATTAAGTTTTTTTAATATTTTAAATTTGAGTTATCACATTTTTAATTAAGAATTAAATATTAATGAGATGATTAATTTAGGGATTTTAAATTAAAGGATAAATCTCTTCCTTCTGATATCCTTATTTTAATAGTCCGCGATTTTATTATTAACCCAAAGATTTAATACATTTATTTAATTAGGTTTATTTCAATTATTTTAAATTTTTTAATGGGTTTCTACCATACTGGTATTTAGATTCCAATCATCCAAAATCAAATTAAGATCAAATATTTTACTTGTTAATTTTATTAAACCTAAATTTTTAATTAAGGGTTAAAATTTTAATTACCATTTTACCCTTTAAGCTTAATAATTTCATAACTCACTAAATTGAGCTTAAATAAACTTGAAATTTTTATGTGACTTCACTCATATGTCAAAAAAGACATGAGAGGAGAAAATGTGATTTTTCTGTATTTAATTTATTTATATAATTATTTTTGGTAGAAAATAAATATTTTCAAGGAAAATTTAATAACATGATCAAGGGAAAGTTTCTGTCCTTAAGAAAATTAGGGGACATTCCTAATGACTAGAGGACCATTTGGACCAATTTTGGTGATTTTTTGAATTATATTATTTTTATTATAATTATTTTAAGTTTTGGAGTATTAATTAATTTAAAAAAAAATAAAGGTTGAAAAATGAATTTTATATTTTTAAAAATCTCTCTGATATCAAGGAAACCAGAGAATCAATTTTTGCAATTTTCTGATTTTTTTATGATTTATTATAATTATTTTAGTGAAAATGCTAGAAAATACGTTTTTAATTTTAAAATTTTAGAACTTTAAAATTTAATATCTCATTAAATAGACCTAAGAAAAATATGGGGTTTGTTCTAAAGTGATTAAAATTAAAAATGTGACATTTTGAGTGAATTTTATTATTTTTGTGATTTTATTATTTTTTAATTATTAAAAATATTAAAATAATATTAAAAAATCATTTTTAGAAAATTGAAATTTTAATTTTTATTAAATTCCCTAATATCAGAGAGGCTCCAAAATCGATTTGGTGAATTTTTGAAAGGTATTTTGAAAGTTATGAATTTTTAAAGTTTAAAATGGTAAATTCTTGTCAACCGTTTAGTAGGGCTAGCAAAGTCGATTGAACGGGTACATGGTGGGTTCCTCTGATCCTAAAAGTCAGTGGAAATTGATTTCAGTCCATTTGATGTATGGTTAGCTCTAATTAGTAGGAATCCATTTTGGGTGTTTAAGCCGATTAGGGTTATTTTAAATGAACTAACTTCCAACTTTATTTTCTAGGGTTCTGCGAGTCGCTGAACGTCACCAAATTTTCCTAAAATTTATTTCGCAACATGCTAATTATTGGAATTAAAAATACTCAAAACAGTAACATGAATTTGAAAAATCATTCTTTTTTCATAGGGATGGCCTACGACTTTGGAAAATTCGGGGAATGTTCCGAGTCGAAGAGAACGAAAGCCACTGTGGTCTCATGCCATGGTGAATTGTATACATGCATGGAGAATTAAAAATGTGCAGAGAGTAAATAAATTATTAAAAATAAAATACTTGATGAAATTAAATGATTTCTTTCCACGGTATTCTCCTCACATTCAACGAAGCGAAAGTATTTTTATTTTATTTTTATGATTTTCCTACACAAAGTTATGAATTTTCCAAGTTTAGGGAATTAAATAAATAGAAAAATACCTAATTTTCTATTTATCCACGCGGCGCCGCGTCGGCCTCGGCGGCTCCGAACGCACACGCGTCGCGCTCCCCATTCGCCGCCGCGATTTGACTCGGCGCTCCGGGTCCGCCGGTTCGTACCATCTCCTGGTACGACGCCATCGGCCCGTCGTCCATCGCGTGTATTAAAATGGACGGCATCCGTTCATCGTCCCAAACGTCCCCTACTCACTGAAGGCCGTCCACACTAAATCCACAAGATCTCGCTCGATACTAGATGGATTTTCGTGTTCTTATGCTCTATGGATTCGTCTTGAGAAGAGCCGGAACACATCCATGCGGTTTATGTGGGATGAAATTTACTCAATAAAAATGGAGAATGTTCGAGCATTCCGGGAAGAAGAATGCGTGTCCCCTTTGCTCGGAAAGTGTGGCTTCGATCACAAAGGGTTGTTTCGCCTTCGATTGGATCTGACATGCTCCGGATGAAGTCTTAAATTAATTGAATTTCTGAGTAGGATTTCGACCTGGCCCGATCCGCAAGCTTGGAGAATTTGGAGCGGTGGGTGGCACATGGAGATGGGGCTTTCTTTGGTGGACACCTTCTCTTGAAAGTGCAGTGAAGGTGTAGGACCAATCGATTTGAGGATTGGCTCGTGTGGAGAAGTGTCTGGTTTTGGGCTTGGATTTCAACTGAAATTGAGCTCGCGGAGAGGAAATGGCGGGGGGGATTCCGGTGGGGATCGAGTGTAATGTATGGGGAAGTAATTGCAGGTGATTTTGACGGAGAGTTTCCTTAAGGTTTTTTAGCACCTCTTATGGCGTAGAGAAGGGGTGGTGTTTAAATAGGAGAGGGTGGAGGGCCTCCCGGGGGATTAGGGCTTGGGATCGAACGCAGGTCGAGGAGAACGAGGCCACCATGACGCTGGGTATCAGGGCGACTCGGCGGGGAGAATTCCCAGTTGGCTCACATGTGAGCTCTCGGCCATGGTGTTTTACGGCGACTGGTGAGTGGCCGACGGTAGCATTGGTCACCATCTTGTTCGAAGTGGGTCCAGAGCTGGGGGTTTGGTGCATTCGATTGAGGTTTGACATGTGTAAGAGCTTACATTGAAATGGAATGGGGGGAAAACCATTTTGGGTTCAAATGAGTCAACCCATGATTTTGGGCTAGGTTCACACTTGAAGGCACAGTCTTGGGTAGAAAAGAATCCCTTGGGTCGGCCAGAGAATGGTGTGGTCTCCGTCCATGATGAGGTGGCTAAGCATGGTTTAGTGTGTGACATGCTTAAGGTAAAAAAGAGGTTTAAGAAAGATTAGGAAAGGGGGCCCTCCTTTCGCCATTAATGGCTTGATCACATGTCGAAGCCTTCCATGGCTTCATGTGGCTTATTATGGCTTGCATGGCTCACCTTTGGCTTGGGAAAAGTGGAGTCAATTTCATGGAAATAGATTTAAGAAAAATTTTGGTATTTAGGGGTGATTTGGCATGAGGCTTTATTTGGAATTATTTGATGATAGGATTAGAACTTAGGGAATGGCTTTGATTAAGTGGATGGCAAATGGAGATGCCATGTCGCTTTATCAGGCAGATTTTGGGCTTTTGTATTTGGTAGAAATGGGTTTTTAAAATGGTTTAGGAAGTGAGGCTTTTGGATTTTAAAATGGATTTTAGGATGGAATTTTTGGAAAGGTTTGGGCCAAATAATTGTTGGGTTTAGCTCATAGATGTGTCATGAGTGACTTGGAGCAAATTTGGGAGTGATTTGGGTTTGAATTGGGTTGAATTTGGGCTTCTTTGGTGAATGAGGCGATATAGATTGAGTGGGTAAGTTGGGCAAATGTTGGGCTAGGGTTGAAATGATATAAAATTAATGTTGAGAAATGTTTATAGGGGTGTTTCAAAGAGGTTTTGACTTTGGTTGAAATTTATTTTGGGGTTTGGGCTCGTTGGGTTAGGTTTGGGTTTAGGTCGAAATTGGGCGCTTTTAAGAACTTGGGTTGAATTTGAGTGGGGTTTGGAGTCACAGATTATGGGAAAATCATGTTAGTCATTTGCTTGTGGGGATGCTAACGAAGATTTAGAAAAGATTTGGGGTTAATTGGAGTTGAATTGGGTGAGTTTGGGTTAGGTTTGGGTTATGGGTCCAAATTGGGCTTTAAGGCCAAAAGTGGAATTGAATCCAGATGTCAATCGGAAATTGGACTTGGGTTTGAGAATTACAGGTGGTGTTGGGAATGTTGAATTGAAGTTTAGAATTGAATTGGACGGAATTTGGGTCAATTGGGTAGGTTTAGTATGACATTGGGTTCACTTAGTGTTAAAATGGGTCGAATTGGGGGTTTGACAAAAGTAGGGTAAATTGACAAATTGGCCCATGGTGTAGTTGAACAAAATGAAATTGAGAATATTTAGGATTTTTCTGGAATTTTCTGGGAATTTTCTAGATTTTTGGAGTTTTTTGAGTCGAGGGTATTTTGGGTATTTGGAGGAGGGTATTGGGAGGTATTTTTTGAATTTTTGGTATTTTTGAGTTGGATGATCAATTTGGCCGATGTGGAAATGTTTGGGATTGATTTTGGGGAATTTTGGTTGATTTGGAAATTTTGAAAAATTTAGGTAATTTGAAGCTTTGGGTAGGTTAGGCGTGTGTAGGGTCCGGGGTCAAGAAATTGAAAATTTGAAATTGAAGATTGGGTGAATTTGGAGTGGGAATAAAATCATTTTGGTTGAGCCATGAAGCCATATCAAGCCCACATGAGCCATAAAGGGACTCATTTGAGGCATTCCAACATGTTGTTCACAGCATGCGCGAGGGAGCAGGGGGTTAAGAACCATCCATGTGATCACACATGAGTCGGGAGGTCGGGAGTTAGGTATGGGTGTGGTTTTAGGAGGTGTGTTAAAGTGTAGTGTATAAGTGTAGTGTGTGTGTAAGTCAGCCCCTTGCGGACAGGACGCGGGGCGATCCCCAAGCCAAGAAGAGTCCTATGGAACTCTGCCTTTAAACTTCCACATTTGATTTTGACCCTCACAGGTGATTAAAAGGGGTCTACAGTTAATTTTTGTGGGTTTGCGGGGAGTTAAGTAGGTTTTGAAATTCTAGATGGTGGATCCCAGATTCTGGTCATAAGATAGTGAAGGAAAAACTTAAGGCTAGATCTTAAAATCTTAAGAGAAGACCTCGCATCGAAAATGAGGTCGGCAAACGTATTTTTCAAATTTAAATATTATTTGTCCCTTAATGAACTAATATTTTCTTTAAAAATATTAACATAACGAATGAAAAATATTTATTTAAGATTACTTGATTTTTGGAATTTATAAATAATTTAGTAAACATAACTAAAATTTTGATAATTTTGATTGATTTTAAGAATATAATTATTTAGCTTAAAGAATAATAAGATTAGAGAATATTCTTATTTATAGTAAAGAGAATTGTATTTTAAAATACTAAGGAATCGAATTATTACTTGAAAGAAGATATTGAAATAATTTTGAAAAATGTTTATTAAGAATGTCGTATTTATTAAGTAAAAAAAAAGTATAAGTTTTTAAATATAAGGCTAAAAATAATTAAAGTTCAAAATCATTAACAGAGCATCAAAAATAGTAATTCTCACAAATAAAAAATGGAGGATTAGAAAAATATTCTTAAAAAAGAAAAAAAAAGAGAAAAAGAAAAGAAAAGAGAAAAAAAAACGAAAAAAATAAAAAAAGAAATGTGAGCGAAGCTGAGAAAAAGCCATAATAAAAAATTGGCTTCACTTGAATTATCTTATAGAAAGAAAACCAATTACATTTTTAAGCGAATTTTTATGTAAAATTATTTTTACTAGAAAAATATTTCATGAAAATCTTTTTCTTGTAAATATTGTGCTATTAATATGATAAATTACAATTATTCTTGAAATAAATAAAAATTGGAAGTCTTATGATTTGGTAGTTAAGTATTCTTTAAATTCTTAAAATTAACCTTAATTAGTGAAATTTAGTTGATGATTTGTAAAACTTTTATAAAACGAAAAATTAAAAGAAATCTTAAGTATTTAAATTTCATTCTGAATGTTATACATTTTTATGTAATTAAAAAAGGTTACTTGAGGACAAATAGCGTTAGGATTAAGGAGAATTTGATCCACTTGAAAAATACTTTATTTTTTTATGCCTTATTCATCGTTGATTCTTAAGGATATTATGCTTTAATGAAAGATATTTTTATGTTTTTAAATGCGGGTGATAGAAAAAGAGTTCGAAGGAAAAAGAGGAGCGAAAAGGAGCGAAAATGGAGCTTAAAGAGCAAATTTGTCAAAATATAGGCTTGGAGCACTGGCGCCGATTTCGGCGCCTGGCGGCAGGTTCGATACGGACACGAACAGATTTTTGACGACTTTGGGCGGTTATTTTGGCAGTGTTAAGCGTTATCGGAAACCACAGAAAATGTTAGAAAGTTACTCGTAATATATAGGACATGTGATACAATGCATGCGGACACGGGGAAGCGCGGTTTTAATCGCGAAGAGGTGTGATCCGAAGTGAAGAGGTGCGAAAAACACAGTCGCGGATTCGGCGCTGGGTGCGACGATTACCTTAAAAGATACATTGTATTTGGATGAATTTTGAAGAGGTGTTTTAAACGACCCACAATTAAATTGAGCTATATAAATATGAGCCTATTAAAAGAAAATCACCACAGCACCTATAGTCCAAAGTACCATATAAATAATCTATCCTCAGCATCCAATCATTTTAGGGAGCCACCTTCTTTAGTATTTAGTGAGTTTAATTTTTAGTTTATTTTGAGTGTTAGTGTGAGTTTATTTAGTGTTGTTGTTGTTAAAGTCTTTCATCATTGCATTGGAGCAGTAGAAGTGTTGAATCCACTTGAAGGAACATTGAGATAAGTATTTGTAACTTGTTCAAAGTTTTATAAATATGTTTTGTTGTGTGAATTGATATTGTTACGAGTAGTTGGTTTTCTTTCTCCTTTGACTATGAAAAGATAATAAAAAAATTGATTTTTAGAATTTAACTTAACATATTTATAAAAATTGTTATGATATTAATATCGATCTTAGTTTACTTTTTAATGGTAATTTAAATTGGTAAAACACAGTGAAAATTTTGAGGCATATCCAGGAGATGAGTTCTTAAATAGTAGATATCGCATAAATTCTTGAGTAATCGAAGGCTTTATGCGGGTTAATCGAGGTGAAGTGAAAATAAATAGGAAGATATGATTTATTGAATGTAGAATTAATTAGTTTTTAAGTGACGGAACTAAGTCCCAATAATTTGGTTTTATAAAAGGGAACGGTGCTTTAGTAGGGCAGCTGTATACCCTTGGACATCCCCAGTAGTGTGGCTAGATTAGCCCATTCTCTTAATAAAACATCACGAACTGATGTTATAGATTAGTCGGTAATGTGCTTTTATCACAGGCCAAAGGGTAAAGAATAGGAATGCATGTTGGCACAAGACCATAATTCAAATTCTCCACAAAATGATAATTATTCTAAAAATCTTGGAATAGTTGAAAAGGAGAAAGTTGTTTTTATTTATACTTTGATAATATTTTATTTTATTATTGCCCTTTACATTTATTATAAATTTTATTAAATTTAAAATCTGAAATTTTGAAAAAGAAATAAAAATAATAATTACTTTTAATTTGAAAAATTTAAAATATGTCTTAATTTTCTCAATCTTAACGTAAGGATCGATAATAGGGACGCACTGAAACACATGTTACTTGAAATGATACGTATACTTGCGTTTGAAATTGTGACTTTTACAATAATTAATAACAATATTTAAACATAAATTCATAAGCCTAGCACATAAGTAAAATTCGGGTGACATCAGTTTTGACGCAGTTGTGAGGATTAAATCTTAGCGAGTGGTATCGAATTCTTGCATTTGAAAATATATATAAAGCCCCGATAGGGAGTATAATATCGAGTTGGCGACATTAAACTGACGCTTTATGGGAGCCGGCCTATAATCAGTGTGCTTTGATTTAAGTGCTTGAGAGTCGTGATTGTTAGTGTTGTATTGTGTTTGCTTTAGTGTGGATTGATTAGCTTAAATCGTATTTTGGATTAGTGGATTGACTTGATCTTTATGTGTCATTATGGATTGATAAGTTTGATTGTTGATTGGTAGATATTTGGATTGTTAGTAGTTTGAATTGATCTTTTTGTGTGTCGTGAGGAGGTGATTTCTTAACTTCTTATTATGGTTAGACTTGTATGTTCTCTTGTAGTAGTTGGATTGATGAATCCACTATGACTTGGATCTCACTCGGACTTGAATTTTACGGAGGCAATATTGAATTTAAACGAGTGTTAGATCGAAATCTTAATTTTCTTACTTCCTTTATTTAACTTTATTTTCATTTGGTAGGAGTCGCTGACACTTATTTGATGAATTACACTTTCTGATATATACCGATTAAAAGATGTGAGTATAGGGATTAGATGATGCTGAGATTGGTTAGAAACCGATTTATTAGGGATAATCTTAAGTTTGGGATTACACAATCTATAAAATCATTTTAAAATGTACCTAATTTGCGAGTGTAGTGATTCCGTTAGAAATTAGGTAAGGTAGTGAGATGTGATGAGTTAATGGAAAATTGACCTCGTTTATCTTATATGTTTATGTTTGCGTTCTGATTTTATAAACTAATCGAAGAACATTTTTATAATCCCTTGTTGATACTGTTATCTTTAGTTAAACAATTATTTAGTGAATTTCATTACGGCTTTATTAGTTTAGATTTATTTTCCTGCATATTATTACGTCACAATGAATACTTGTAAATAGTTTTGATAGACATTTGTGGTAGATAGAATTTCTAAATTGTTTTCTTCTACTTTTATTTTCTATAATAAATCTTATATATGTTAAAAAATTAAGTTTGGAGTTAGGAAGAAAAATAAAATTTTAACGTGAAAATACTTCCTTTTAGTGTAATTTTATTACGAAGCATAATGTTAGGTTAGATTTACTTTCTCTTTCACAGTCGTTTTATTACGATTATGCATGAATATAAATTTGATAGGATGTTGTAGTAGTAAGTAGATTGACCTTTACTTTCTTTACTCTGACATTTTGGAATTAATTACAAAATATTTTAAAATTTAAGTTTGGGGGGAAGAAAAATTTTTAAAATACATTTTATTTATGCGCCGATGGCACTTGTATTAAATTTGATATCAACTTTTAAAATGACTTGTGGTATGTGGTGTTACTTTTGGGATTCTGTGATTTTAGGAATGTTAGAAAAATTGTGTATTTGCTTTGAAAACCTCCACCACTATAGAAGTCTTTTGAAATTTTTATTTTAAGAAAAATTGAAATTAGTTTCTCTTTTTACTCCTGTTTTCTTTAAAATGTTATACTTGCATATTTAGGATATTGAAACTCCTGCAAGCATGTTATTTTAGTTTTTAATTCTCACTCATGTATCATTTCTTATGTTTAATGTTTTTATCCTAACTAAAAATTAAAGTTTGGGGGGAATTTAAAAGACTAAATTATTCAAAAACCTAAAATTTTATTTGTTCTCAAGAATACTTAAAAATAAGTTTAGTTTTTTATTGAAAATAATTATGTATATGAAGTTATATTAGGGAAACAAAATTTTGAATATAGAAATGAATAAAAGAATTTAGTTAAAATTTATAGTTATAATGAAAAATATAAAGTTAAAATATTCTTAAAAAAGAAATGTTAAATATAGTTAAACTATCTTTAGTAAGAAATGTTGTATTTTTGGATGAATAGAATATTTAACTTTTATTTTTCAAAGCTTAAATTTCTTTTATTGAGAAACAATTTTCAACACTATTATTATAATTTTTAAGTGAAAGATATATATCAGACCTTTATTTTAAATGGAATGGTGGAATTCAAAATCATTAAAGGCCTATCCAGATACAGTAATCATTAACTTATAAAAAAAGAAGAAGAAAAAAGAAAAAAAAAGAAAAAGAAACAAGAAAAATAAAAAATAAAAAAAGTGAAAAATAGTATGTGAAAAGGAAGGAGAAGCTTGATGATTTAAGGGCCTAATCCAAAAATTGGCTCCATGCCTAAAGTTTAAAATATAAGTTTTGAGAAAATCTAAAACTTAAGCTTATAATATAGTAAGTAAAATTATTCCCAATTAAAATTTTTAAGTGAGAAAAAAAATGTTTGAATCCTATATTTTTAAAACTCTACAAGTATTTCTGAATTAGATAGAAACTTATATTTTCATTATCCTTTACTTAAGAACTTTCTAAACTTTAAGTTGGTCTTATTTACTAAATTTTTTCTAAATTGGATTATTTTATTTCTAAAACAAAATTTTGAAACCTTCCTAAAGAAACTCATTTACATAATTTGCATGTTAAAATTTTTATGGTTAAGAGTCACTTGAGGACAAGTAACATTTTAAGTTTGGGGAATTTGATACACCTAAAACATATATTGTTTTTATGCACATTTTTATACCTATTTTTTGATGATATTACACCTTAATGGAATGTATTTTGTGTTTTTCTTATAGGTATGATAAAAATAATTAATTATGATGAAAGGAGCGAAAAATAATCAGATTTGGAGCAAAATTATGAATTTTGAGAAATTTGGCATCTGGCTCTTAAGAGCCAAAGTCCCAGTGCTTAAGCGCCACAGTTAAAAAAATAAATTTTAATTAAATTTAGTGCCATTTTAAAGGGGTGTTTGAAGCAACTTTTGGTGGTGACTTCCTTAACTTCCTTTGGGCTGCAAATATGATTGAAGGGATGCATTTTTTGGTGGATACATTGAATTTGGACATGATTTGAAGAGACACCAAGGCACCTTTTAGAAAAATATAAAAATAAAGCCTCATTATTTGCAAGTGTGTGTGTGTATGTATGTTAGTGTTGAAGAGAGTGGTTAGAGAGAGCAGAGAGTAAGAAAGGAAAAAAGGGTTGGTATGAAGCCTTCTTCTCACCAATTTTCTTTTATCCTTGTATCTAGTTTTAATTGAAGTTTAAAGTTCTTATTAGAGTCATTAGAGTTGGGTTCCAACCTCTATAGAGTTGTACTGTGGAAAGCAAAATTCTGAAGGAACTTCTAGAGTCTTTTGGAGAGGATTTTCAAATAAGTATTTATCTTTGTTTTTACACTTTATTTTTAAGTAATATTATTGTGTTTTCATTATGGTTTATGCTTTCAAATCAAGTTGTGATTGTGTTTTCTTCATGAAATCTGAGTAGTTTACTTTATCTTTTTCTTTCTTAGATGATGAAGTAATTGAATTATGGAAGTATGTTATGAAAAGTATAAGTGTTTAATGCTAGAATAAATTCTGATGATTCAATTCCATGAACTTAATTTACTTCTTGATTTGGCCAATTAAGATGTTAAAATTTGTTGTGAGATTATGTAAGATCCAATGTCGTATTGTCTCAAACAACAATTGGAAATAATCACATGCAATTATATGGATGAGAATTATAGTCCATATGATTGAATGCAAATATATAGGGAGATATGCTTTATTGGGGAGTAAAATTAGTGGATTTTAGAGTGACAGGCTAAAGACCCCTAATTTGGTCTATTATTTTTAATTTTGTTATGAGATGTTAGCCCCCAGGTGGAGGGAATAGAGGGAACTCTAGAGTGAGAGCTGGTATCTTCCCTGCCTAACCCATCTACAAAATTTCAAAATTTTAAATTAACCAATTTTCTTTATAGAACCAAGTAAGGGTAAAGAATATAATTGCTCCTATTTGGCACAATACATTTAAATACTTCCACAACATAAAATTCCATAATTATTACTGATTCATTGAAAAAGGAAAAAGATATTTTAATCTTATAACTTTTATATCATGTTTAGAGTATTGATAATTTTTATTTTCTGCTTAAATTTTTATTAAAAATAGCAAAAACAACTTTTTGAAATTAATACCTTAAAACATACTTACAAAAATCAATTAAAAAAGTAAAAATGTTAATTTTCTTATTTCTTTAAAGTTTTACACATTTCCCCGTGAGTTCGATATCTTGGGGCTTAATCAGAAAGTCTTATATTACTTGATAAACGATATGTATACTAGCGTTGTATCCCATATTCTAAATCATAAATTTCCTATCTGAATCGTAAGCGTAAATATTCGAGAATCGGCTCTTTTGAAGATTTTATTCAGTATGCTCTCATTTTTTGCTCTGGGTTCCTTATTGAGGTAGTAGTTCCAAGTTTTAAAGTTCCATTGTTTTACAGTGTACGTTTCATTGTTTTCAGTTTTTGTTGTTGTTGTTCAAATATTTTTGGTGGGGGGATTTTAATTTACGTTAAGCAACACCATTTAAGATCCCACGGTTCCATCATCCTGGCATCACTATTTTATTTTGAATTTACTTAGTCTAAACAAGTTGTTAAGCTCATTTAGACTAGAGAATTCTCATTCGCAACATTATGTTACCTCATCCGAGAAACCTTAGTAAAGCCAAAAGTGTAAAGAAGAGATGAGTCAATTTCTACCTTTTATCCCCATATTTTTCAATCTTCTAAGAGAGTTCATTATGATCAGCATTGCTCATTTACCCTTTAGTTACACTTAAGTTTTAATTAGGGCTCTGAATTCTATAATTACCATTTCACCCCATAAGACTATTCATTTCATAATTCTTTAAATTTTACTCAAATGACCCTAAAAATTTTTGTTACCCCACTGATAGGTCAATTAAAATATCAGAGGAGAAAATATATTTTACTAATTTTTATTTAACTTTTAATAATTATTTTAACTCAAAAATAGAGATTTTTAATGTTAATTAATTTAACTGACCAAACTAACTTCTTGTCCTTAAGGAAATTATTGGAGGTTCACCTAGGTCGGAGGACCTCTAACAATAATTTTGGTGAATTTTTAATTTATATTTAATTTTTTATAATTTTTAGTTTTTTTTATGAGGTAATTAAATAGAAAATGTATTTTTCATTCAAAAATTCTTTTTTATATTTTTCTTAAGTCCCTCAAGTTTTAGAGAACCTAGAGAAATTTATTTTATATTTTTGTTATTTTTATTTTTTTTATAATCATTTTATTCTAAAATTATGAAAAATACATTTGAATTAAAATAAAACACACATTTTACATCTTTAAACATTTATAAAAATATTTTTTTAAATTATTTTATTTGGTTATGGGATTATTTATAATATTTTAAAATGTATTTACATTTTTGTGATTTTTAATTATTTTAAATTATTTTTAATTTGAAAAATAGAACCAAAATAAAATTTTTATTTCAATTTTAATTTTAATTTTCTTAGGTTCCTCCTGGTCTTAAGGAACACTCCAAACCATTTCTTACAATTTTTAATTTTTATAATTTAAATAATTATTTTTAATAAAAATGCATATTTACTTATAAAATTCATTTTTACATCAAAAATAATTTTCATGGCTTCCAAAATTTTACGAGAGCCTCCTAAGGTGGTTAAAGTCAATTTGGCCCAATTAAGTGATTATTTGAATTACTTCTGTATTTTTTATTTTTAAAAATTTTTTTGATTTTAAATTATAAAAATACATTTTTATCTTTTAAAGTTTAATTGTTATTTTTAAGAGTCCTCTGATCTCAATGAACCTTCAAAAAGTAAGTTTTATATGTTGTCAGCTTCTATTTCATTTTTTATAACTTTTTATTTAAAAAAATGCTAATACTCCTAGGAATTTAGGGCTCTTAGTGTTAGGAGAGTCCTTTGACCATGAAAAAATCCGAGAGAACTCTTAATAACATTAGAAATAAACCCTCAAAACTTTTTTCATTTGGATAATTATATGATTAATTATGCATTAACTAGCATTTAGTTTATTTAAATTAAATATTTTATAAATGTTTTTAATATTGGTTTAATAAATTCTCATTTATTCACCGAGCACAGAGATTTTTTATTTTATTTTTAGGATTTCCTTCACTAAGATATGTATCTTTAAATTTTTTGAATTAATTTAAATTAAAGATACCCTAATTATCTTACTTATTCAAGCGACATCCACGTTAACCTCAGCACCTCCAAACTACTACGCATCGTCCCATGATTGGATACACTTTACAAGTAGGCTTGCCATGCAGCCCACAGTTCACATAGCATTTTTTCGTCTGGTTCGATCTGGTGTGTCCATTCGATACACGTACAATCCAACGGATCCTGGTCATCGTCTCTACTCTCCCCAACTCGAGAACCACACATTTTATAGAACTAAAATCTCGCTTGATCCTTAACCAAACCACATGAGGTTTGTTCTTAAACCTTCTTCTGAATGAGACGAACCTATCTATACGGTTACATGTGCATGAAATACAAGTTTTTTTTACAAAGGATCAAACCAAGAACAAAATGGAAAATTTTGAGCTATACCTTGGTTCGAGAGGTTTGGCCTCAATCGTATTGTTGTAGAAGCTTCATTCAAGTCCCACAAACGTCCTTCAAGTGTCAATTTAATATGTGGTTGGGTCAGGCTAGGGGAGGTAGCTAGCTGTCTTAGGGAGGTTAGGAGGCTTAATGGTGATTAGCTTGGAGCTTGGGAAGGCTGGTTATATGGGTTAGAGAGTTAACCAATTTTAAGGGATGGGTTCCTCATTTTGAGTGACTCTTTGTCCATGGCACCAAATAGAGGTCCTTGGTGACTTGATTAGCATCTTCAGAGGCTTAGGAATGGCAAAGATGATTAGGCTTGGTTAATATAAAAGGTTTAGACAAATTGGGATTATAGGCTTAGAATTAGGGTTTGGTCTAAAAATTGAATGTGGGCTTAACTTAGGCTTCATTTAAAAATCAATTGAGGGGTCCAATTGGTCTAGGAGAATGTCTTGAAGAGTTTAGGAAGTGAATTGGGAAGAATTGAATTGGTCACATGGTTTAATTTAATGAAATTGGGAGTTGGGTCAATTTTGGGTTATTTGATTTGGGTTGGCAATTATGCTTGAAATTTGGCTTAATTAGACTTGCATTTGGTTTCAATTAGGCTTGGTCATGTGAAATTTGATTTAGATTTGAATTTGGGCGAGTTTGAAATGAATTTGGTGGGAATTAGGGGTGATTTGGGGACTTTGGTCATTTAGGAGGAATTTAAGAATTTTAACTAATTTTGGTGAATTTTGGTGTAATAGGATCATTGGGTGGTTAGGATTGATTCAGGTGAGGTTTCGAGTGAATTTGGAGATTTTGAAAATTTTGGGACATGAGGGGCATTTGGGTAATTTTGAGGAAATTGAGGGTATTTTAGGAATTTTGAGAAAAATAGAGTATTTTGCTTAATTTGAATGATTTAGAGTGGTATGATATGATTTCTGGGTGAGAATTGATAATTTGGCCAATTTTGGGAAAATTTGGGTTTCAAGGTATTTTGGGAATTTTGGAAAAGCTTAGGGGTAGGAGGTTAAAATTGGGTGTTTTGGTAGAGAATTGAATTTCATTGGAGATGCTAATGAGAACCCAAAAATCATATCAAGGAGAACCAAGAAGACCAATGAGAACACATTTTGGAGCCTCCATGTGTTGTTCTTAGCCACCCTAGCCAAAGGCTAAGGACTTGAGGACCACCCTCATGAGTTTTCAAAAGAGTGGGGAAAAAAGGTCAAGTGTGAATGATTTTAGTGTTTTGGAGAGTGTGATGGTGATTGGTTGAGGTATGTGTGTGAGTGAGGCCATTTATGAGTCACCTAGGGCTAACCCTAAGGTCTGAGAGTCTTATGGAGACTCCCCATGAGTTTTCTTATGTTGGCTCCATCCTTCTAAGTGCTAGAGGTTAGAACTGTATATGTGAAAATCCAAGGAAAGTAAAGAACTGGTTTATAACTTTTATGAGGGTCGGGCTCCATCACTAGTCCTCTAGGATAATCATTGGGAAAGTCCTATGATTAGACCGTAGGCTTATAAGGAAGGAAAGACTAGATCTCAATAAAAGTGAGGTAAACAATACCTATTTATAAAAAGATTTATTTAACTGATGAGTTATATGTATTTGTCTTAAGTATATATGTTGTTCATGGATATTGAGAATGTAAGATTACAAATGTATAATACATTATATTTAAGTAGAAAATAATTAACTAAAGAGCTCTTAAATGGCACAGTCCTTCGTGTAAGAGAAATTACAACTTTCTACATAACTTTCAGAGGATAAGTCGATGCTCACATATGAAACGCTTGAATTTGATATACTTAACACCATGTGAAGTAAGGTTGGATTTATACTTTAAGAGATTTTTACATGTGTCAATTTTACGTGATTCTACCCATTTTTATTCCTGCATTTTAAACTTTATTTCACCTCATTTATCAGTATTTTATTATTATGAAAGGTTCTTTGTGCTATTTTGTAGGTTATAGTTTTTAAACAAGCAAAATGAAGTTAAAACGTGTGATATAGTACTGCTTGGTGTAGTCACGAAAGATCTGGAAATGACCATGTCAGAACTTGCCTGACCATGCTAGAACCGGCGTGGCCACGCCAATGTCAAGCATGATTACGCCAGTTTCTGGTGTGACCACGCAACCAGACTACCTGAACTCAAATTATGAGTAATTTCATGCCCATTTTGGACATATTAATATGTTTGAAGAGTTTGGATGCTTATTTTAGATCCCTAATGTAAAACCTAAACATAAAAACCTACTTGTGTTAAGATAGAAGGTATTCTTGGCATCTTCTTGGCCCTTTCAGAAGGAGATATTTGAAGACAGCTGGAGAGAAGAAAAAGAGGGTTATGGAGATTTTCTTCCTTAGGTTCTTCTTCCTTTCTTGGTATTGAGTTCAAACAGGCATTTCCTATATATTGCCTTTAATTTTCTTGTATGTTTTTGAAAGGTTATTATATGAGAGAGAAGTTTGCTAATGTTGAGGTGAGAGTAAATTATTTTGTAAGTTCTTATCTTTCAAACATTATTTGCAACAATGATTTCGATTGAATGTTTATTTTATGTTTTTTTTTAATTATGTGTAGCTAAATTTCCTTTCGTGACACTGTGATTTATGGGATGTGTTTTTGTGATTTTCTTCAAGGAGTTCTTTCTTTTTAACATTTTCCCAAGGAACCAAGGCTTTTAATGTTTGTGTTAACTATAGAGTTTCATTTACTCCTAATTAAGCCAATTAGAATGTTAATGTTTTTTTTTTGAAAGGAACTCCTATCATTACCAAAAAAACAAATTACAAGGGGTTAGGGACAACATCTAAAATAAGGCAGTTTGAGGTTGTCCCATGCAAGAAAATTTTAATCACATGATTTAAAACAAAACTCAACTTACCACAATTGGAGTGGGCTTCTGATCTTGCAAGCCAGTAAGAAATACCATATCATTCTCTTTAAATTTGTGAACATTTTACTTCTTTGATCCCTTTGAATTATAATATTTTTTTCTTGATGTATGTTAATTGCCATGGAGTATCTGTCTTGTTAGTATGGATATTTAATAATCCAAGTGAATCCATCTCAATGTTTATATTGTTCCATCAGACTATATAAGCCATTTTTAGTGGCATCAGAACTGTCAATTCTTTAGTCATCATAACATCCAAAGAAATGTATGGAGAAGAGAATTTGAGGAGGCATTTACCTTTCTAATCTCTAAAAATAGCTCTGATAGCTTCTGCATGAGACTTCCAGCTACCATCTGCATTTATTTTGATTTGGTGCCATCTTCTGCTATACTACTAGCCTTGTTTGTTTCTCCATAAATCAGTTTTGTGTTTCCTCATTGAGCCACTCAAACTTACTCCTTTCAGTACAAAATTCATATGGAATACTCACAAAAGTAACAACCATATGTATTTTTGTTGCAATATTGTTTACTATTTTAGAAGTACTAATACCTTCCTCTGAATGCTTCTTGTTGCTTTTGGCCATCTAGATGAACCTGAAAATGATATAAGGGAGAGATGTGTTAATGTGTGTCTTTTTGTGAATAGCTTTCCAGCAATTAATGCCTTGATCCAAACTATTGTAGCCATAAGCCGAGCATAAGACCTTTTGATCAATATCAGTCTTCCAAACTTGTAGTAAAAAAGACATGATTTTTTTTTTCCTCCTGCTCCTTCCATAATATGAAGATTAAATGTTTTTTAGACCCTTCATCTTCAAAATATCATCTAACAGAAGCAATTTGTGATTTAATCACTAAGAAAATAAAGACATTGATGTAGTAAGGAAATTAATTCATATTCTTTGTCCCTAAGTGATATTCTCTACATTCTCATTATGCCACTTCATATAAATCTTCTTTAATATATTGGAATTTCTTGTTAGTGTTAGTTTTAATTTATCCATATCTTTTGTGTATATAGAAATATTATGGGCAATTCATGTAGTCAAATCTTTATCCAACAGTATTTTGACCTTCTCCAAATTCCAGATGTTATTCTCCCAATCAAAAACCAGAGGATTCTTGATTAAATGAAAGGAGCCAGGATTCATTTCCAACAATTTTTCTTCCTCCATCTAATTGTTTAACCAAAAGATGACTTCTTCAACAACTATGTCCTACAACATAATTTCCTCAGCCTTATTTTTGAATTAAAGCAGAGCTTTTACTGAAGAAAAATCAGTGATTTCTTCTCAACCTGGGTAGGCTGTAGGTTTTCACAATATTTAGTCTTCATAAAAATAGCTCAGAGAGACTCTTGTGCTATGAACCTGATCCACAGCTTGATCTTATTGATTTCAGACTTCTTTTCAAAAGTCCACCTTCTTTTTTAGACTTAAATATTTGTCTCCAACTCATCCAATGTATGTTTCTCTGCTTGTGGGACCATAGGAATTTATTAAATTGCATTTCTAAATATATATGTATCTTATTGCTCATAGTTAAAATTTTCATGTTGAATAGAGGGATAGAATTTAAGACACTCTTCAATAGTGAAATTTTACCACACTTGGATAATAATTTTCTGGACAAGTTTCTAATCTGCTTAATAATATTATCGACAACATCTTAGAAATGCCACTGTTTCCTATTGCCACCCCCTAATTTCATTCCCATGTATTTGATAGGAAGTTTAACACAATTAATGGAGGTGAAACTGGTAATACAAGTTTTGGTGATGAGGGGACTATTCTTTCCCATATAGAATTGTCATTTATTTTTATTGAACTCCATTACAAATGCTTCTTGAAAATAGCCAAGGAGTTCGGATATCAGCATAACAATACCTTTACTTATATTAGTAAACACTTTCACATCATCAACATATGTTAATTTCCAGTTGGATTTATCTGATTATTTACCCATTGAGGATTTCCATTATTCCAGTTAAAATTTAGGTGATTCTTCCAACCTGGATTATAGTAATTAGAATAAGGGTTATTAGTTTTGCTAGCTATGGCTTGTACTGTTTCTAAAGTTTGAAAATCATTCATATTTCCTAAATTTTTATTATTCACTTGAGGTATTTGGGACAAATTCATAGCATAGCTATACAATTTCTTAGATATTGCAGCTACTTGAGAAGCTAAAATAGAAACATCATCATTATCATGAATATTAGCCACTCTTTTAGAATTTACTCTTTCAGAAGGCCATTAAAAATTATTAGTTGTCATTCCTTCAATTAAAGCATAAGCCTCGTCAAATGATTTTGCCATTAAAGAACCTCCACCAGTAGCATCAATTATAGATCTAAGGGAACCTACTAATCCATTATAAAATGTTTGAATGATTAACTAATTTGGTAATGCATGGTGTGGAAACTTCTTAAGGAGTTCTTTAAATCATTCCTAAGATTCATAAATTGTTTTTCCCTCACATTCAGTAAACGAAGTTATCTCATTTCTAGGTTTAGTAGTTTCAGAAGGACGAAAAAATTTAGTCAGGAATTTTTGTGTCATTTCTCCTCAAGTTTTAATAGATCTTGCAACTAACAAATTTAACAAGTTTAAGGAAAAAGGAAAAAGTCTAAGTCTAATAGCATCATCTGATACACCAACATATTTGAAAGTAGCACAGAGTTATAATAAACTTGCAAGATGTAAATTTGGGTCCTCATTGGGTGATCCCCCAAATTAATTATTTTGCACCATTTGCATTATAACAGGTTTAAGTTCAAATGAGTTTGTAACTACAGCAGGGATTTGTATACTTAAATGAATTTCATCTGTTGTAGGGTTAGCATACTCCCTTAAAGGTTTTTGTAAATTTTGATGCTCATTATCTTCAATTGTAATTTCAGGATTATTTTGAGGTATGTTCCCCATTTCTTGAATATTATGAAGTTGTTTCTCTTTTCTAATTTTTCTTATAGTTCATTCTAATTCAGAATCGTAAGGTACTATCCCTTCAGATCCTGAACTACGCATAAAAAATAAAAAGATTTACTGAAATAAGATAGCACCTAAAAAAATATTTTTTTTTCCTTAGTTCTTTTTTCTTTTTCTTTTTTATATTATTTTATATTTTTCTAAAAAAAATTTACTTAATTTAAAATTAATCTCCCCGGCAATTGCGCCAAAAGCTTGACTCAACCCACAATTACACAAATAATTTAAACTTATAAAAGATAGGTAAACTTGACCCTAAAATAAAAGGCTAGTGTGCAAGATTTAAATAATTTTTAGATAAATATAAATACATTAGGGGTACTACGTGATCCACTAAAAAAATACCTATTTTAATGCCTTATTTATGATTCAATTCTTAAGGATATTATGCTTTAATGAAAGGTATTTTTATGTTTTTGGATGTAGGTGATAAAAAAAGAGTTCAAGAAGGAAAAAGGAGCAAAGGGAGAAAAGTTGGAGCTTAACGAGCAAAGCTGTCGAAATTATAGGTCTGGTGCCTAGGTGCCCCAATCCGGCGCCTAAGTGCCAGTTTGATACAGAAACAAATAATATTGTTTGATGACTTTGGGCAGTTATTTTTATGGTGTTAAGCGGTTATCAGACCTTCTAGAAGACTGGAAGTTACTCCTAATATATAAGACATGTGATACAATGCATCTGGACACAGGAAAAAGGTTTTAATCGCGAACAGGTGCGATCCAAAGTGAAGAGGTGCGAAGACCTGATCACGGACTCCGGCGCCTAGACGCCAGATCTCGGTGCCTAGGCGCGACAGTTACCTTCTAGAAGATACATTGTATTTGGATGAATTTTGAAGAGGTGCCTTAAGCAACCCCTGGTTAAATTCAGAGCTCTATAAATAGGAGTCAATTCTACAGAGAAAAATGCCTCTTTTAGCACTCTATAGCCATTCTATCACCATATACCCCCCTCTTGCATTCAATCATTTTAGGGAGACACTTTCTTCTGCATTTAGTGAGTTTATTTTGAGTATTACTACTCAATTCCTTGAGTAGTAAGTGTGAGTTTTCAAGTATTATTTTTGTTGAAGTTTTGTACCTTGCATTGGAGTCAGTAAGAGTTAGCGGATCACTTGAAGGAACATTCCAGATAAGTATTTGTAACTTGGTTCAAAGTTTTATAAATATATTTTATTGTGTGAATTCAATGTGTTCTGAGTAGTTAGTTTTCTTTCTCCTTTCAACTATGAAAAGATAATAAAATAATTGAATTTTGTTGGAGAATTTAACTTAAAATATTAATAAAAATTGTGATGATATTAATACCTAATCTTAATTTACTTTTTAAGCTGGCCATTTAAATTTTTAAAACTTATTGAAGAATTCTAAGACCTATTCGGAGATGAGTTCTTAACTAGTAGATATCACATGAATCCTTGGGTAATCGAAGGCTTTATGCGGGTTATTCAAGGTGAAGTGCAAATAAATAGGAAGATATTATTTATTGGGCATAGAATTAATTAGTTTTTAGTGTGACAGACAAAATTCTAATAATTTGGTCTATAGAAAGGGAATGGGTCACTAGTAGGGTCGACCATAACCACCCTTTGACATCTAGTAGTGTGAGCCTAGATTAACCGATCTATAGATTAGCCAATGTTATTTATACTATCGAGTAAAGGTAAAGAATAAGAATACTTCTATTTGGCACAATACCATAATCCAAGTTTTCCACAAATGATAATTATTCTAAAAATCTTGGATTAGTTGAAAGGGAGAAAATTGTTTTATTTATACCTGCATTAATCATTATTTAATTACTGCTTACTTACATTTAGTAAAAAAATTATTAAATTTAAAATCTGAATTTTGAAAAGAAATAAAAATAATAATTACTTTTAATTTAAAAAATCTAAAATATTTCTTAATTTTCTCATAATCTTCCCTGTGGGATCGATAACCAGAACTCCAATAGAGCCCTGTATTACTTGAAACGATACGTATACTTACGTTTGAAATTGTGACTTTTACAATAATTATTATAAATATTTATATATAAATTGATAAATTCTTACATAAGTAAAAGTCAGGTCGGCTGGGTCGGCGTAGTCGCAATCACTACACAAGTATACGAATCGTTTCAAGTAATATAGGATTTTCTTTTTAAAACCCCAGATATCGATCCCACGGGGAAATTAGTGTGAATTAAAAGAAAACTTTAATTGTACCGTAAATAAAAAGAAGTGTTAATTCTTAATAACTAAACATGAAAAAAAATTAAAACTCACTAAACATTCAGAATTGTGCAAGTAAATGTGTAAGCACATGAATAAAATACTTAATTTAAGGTACTTTCTCCTTACAAATATTTATGTAATAACTAGAAGAATTCAATTTGTATAGAACATATAAATTTTGTATTATGACAAATAGGAGCATAAATATTCTTTACCCTTTGGTCCAGGCATAAAGAACATTGGCTAGTCTAAAGGTTGGTATTGGATGTGTTATTAATAGTGTTGTGTAGATTGTAATCTCTCACTTCTAGATTACCTATTGTGCCTCTCTATAGGACCTACTAGTGACGAGTTTTCCTCACTTTAAACTAAATTGATAGAATTTAGCCTGTCACTCTAAAAACATTCAATTTTACGCCTATCAAATCTTATTTCCCTATCTATTTGCATTTCCCTTCAGATGATAACAACGGATTTTCTAAAGTTAAATGTGATACTTATAAATTAAGAAATCTTAGCTCACCGTTAGGTCTATAAGGTTTCTCCATAGATTTCAACAATAAAATTGACCAAGTTGTAAAGTAAAAGAAGTTTAGGTAAAACACAATCACAATTTTAGGTAAGAAAAAGAAAATTTTTTTAAACAAAAATCCAAACCTCTTGATTTAAGTACATTATATCTGTAAAGAGAAAGAGAATAAAACTACTCAAAAAGCATTGTATTAACACAAAAAAACATATTTACAAATATTAAAACCAAAGAACACAACTTAAGAGTTAATTTACAAACACTTATCTGGAATGTTCACCAAAGCAATCCTCTAAAGTTCTCTGATTTCTCTGACTCTTTCACACTCTTTACAGAAACTTTAAACTTCAGGGAACTACAAGCACTCACTAAACTCTTACAGACTTAAACTTTAAGTGAAAGAAACTAAGTATTAATTAAGACTGACTCTAAAACGAATGTCCTCCACTGTAGAATTACTTCCTATTTATAGAGCTTCAAAAATGACCAAGGATTACTTCAGACATCTCTTCAAAATTCTACCTCATTCAAAGAATCTTCTAGAAAGTAACTGTCGCGCCTAGGTGTCAGCTTAAATACTTCAATTACCCACATTTTTGCTTCAAGGGACACATCTCTTCATTAAAATGGTTCTTGATTCATTGTATAACTCATATAAAACGTGTTCTATCATATGTGCCTTATAGAATACTTTGGAACCGCCAAAATTCAAAAATTAACTACTCTAACTGTCTGTGGCGCCTATGCACCAGACTAAGATTCTTCATTTTTCTTCATAAAGCCCAAATTTTGCTCCATTTTTCTTCTTTTTATACTTAAACTCATTTTTTTATACCTGCAACTAAAAATATAAAACTACCTTTCATTAAAGCATAATACATTAAAAATATGAAAATAATTTATCCATAATTATGGTTAATTTTAAGGTAGATCAATTCCACAAACTTAAACGTTACTTGTCCTCAAGTGACACTAATCTTTTAAAAATAAAAAAATATGTGAATGAGTTTTTTTACGAGATTTCAAGATTTTGTTCTAGAAATGTAGTAGTCTAATTTAGAAAAAATTTTAGTTATTGAGACCAATTTAAAGTTAAAAAATATTTTAAGTAAAGGTGAATGAGAAATATGAGATCATATCTTTTTCAGAAATAGTTGTAGATTTATCAAAATATAGAGTTTAGACATTTTATTTTCTTTACTTAAAAATCCTTACTAAAAATAATATTTATAACTATATTATATTTATAAGCTTAAGCTTCAATATTTTCTCAAATCTTACACTCTAAAAAGATTAGGTGTGAACTAATTTTTTATTTGGTCCTTAAATCTTCAAGCTTCTCCTTCCTTTTTCACATACTTATTTTTAACTTTTCTCTCTTCTCTTTTTTTTTCGTTTCTTTTCTCTTCTTTTTTTTCTTCTCTTTTTTTTATAACATAAGGCAAGGATTACTATATCTAGATAGGCCTTTAATAATTTTGAATTTCACCCTTCCCTTTCCTAAAGCATAAGGTAGACATATATCTTTAACTCAGAAATCTAATAAAAGTTTTAAAAATTATTTTCAAAAAAAGAAAATTAAGTATTAAAAATAAAAGTCTAACCTTCTATTTTTTCCAAAAATACAACTTCCTTACTAAAGATAATCACAAAATATTTATCATTTCTTTACTAAGAAATTTTTAACTTTAAATTTTTCATCATTAATAAAAATTTTAATGAAATTTTCTTACTCATTTCTATATTCAAAATTTTATTCTCATAATGTAACTTCATTCATATAATTATTGTTTAAATTAATTTTATTTTGGGCACATTTGAGAACAAATAAATTTTAAATTTTTGAGAATTGGTTTTTATTCTTCCCCCTAAACTTAATTTTTAAATCATATTGTAATATAAAGTTTCTAATAAGCTTAAAGAAAGAAAAAAATTAAAGGTATTTTTAAGCAGGAGAATAATTGCAAGTAAAGAAAGTAATACAACAAAGTAACAATCTGAATTGTATTTAAAAATTGACATTCTTTTCTAGCACTGAAACTATACTAAATAAATGCAAGAGTAAAAAGTCATAGTGATAAATAACATAAATTTTCAAACATACCTACTGATACACCTAACATATATAGTGTTTTTATGCACATTTTTATATCTATTTTTGATGATATTGCATTTTAATGGAAGGTATTCTGTGTTTTTCTTGCAGGTATGGTTAAAATGATTAATTATGATGAAAGGAGTGAAAATTGATCAAATTTGGAGAGAAATTATGAAGTTTGAGAAATTTGGCCTCTGGCGCCTATGCGCTAAAGTGCTGGCGCTTAAGTGCCACAGTTTAAAATTCAATTTTAATCCAATTTGGCGTCATTTTCAAGGGATGTTTGAAGCAAATTTTGGTGGTGACTTCCTTAACTTCCTTTGGGCAGAAAATGTGATTGAAGGGATGCATATTTTGGTGGATATATTGAATCTGGACAGGATTTGAAGAGACACCAAGGCACCTTTTAGAAAATTATAAAAATGAAGCCTCATAATTTGTAAAAGTGGTGGTGGTTATTGTTGTTAATGTGTTGAAAGTGTGTAAAGAGTTAGAGGTTTTGTAGTTCTTTTATTATATAGTTGTTAGTAGAGAGTGGAGAGTAAGAAAGGAAAAAGGGTTAGTGTAAAGCCTGACCACAAGAAAATGTATTAAGAAATTCATACCAATTTTATATGAAATTGTACTTTAAAGAAATGTATTTTCTATGTTTTAATGCAGGAATGAAGATTTATAGGTAATGGGAGCAAAAAGATCAAAAAGGTGCAAATCTGGAACAAAAAGGACTAAAAATAGATGAAAATTGAACTATCCCGCTGACCCGACCGCCGCGCTTAACGCGGTGATGTTGCTTCCAAAAGATAGCCAAAAAGCTTTGACTCGATTGATAAATAGCGGCTAGTGTATAAAATTAATATTATATAAGTAATATTTTTACACACTAGGGGTACTACGCAAGTATACGTATCGTTTCAAATAATATAGGGTTTTTAAACAAAGACCCCAGTATCGATCCCACAGGGAAGATTTATAGAAATAAATTTTCTATAAAGCGAAAGAGAAATATAATAGTAAAAATATTTTAATTTTGATTATAAATTACTATTAATTTACTAGATGCAATTTAAACAATAATAAGAAAATGATTTTATAAACTCTATATAAAATAAACAACTTTCTTTCCTTCATTTAATCTAAGATTTTTAAGATAATTTAATATTCGTTGGAGAATTTAATTTATGGTATTGTGCAAAATAGAAGCATTCATATTCTTTACCCTTCGATCCAGGTGCAAAGAACATTGACTAATTTACAGAATAGGTCCGGATGTATTGTTAGTAGTAATGGGTTAATCTAGACTCACACTTCTAGATGTCTAAGGGTGGCTATAGTCGGCCCTACTAGTGACCCTTTTCTAGTCTATAAATCAAATTATAAGAATTTAGTCTGTCACTCTAAAAACTTATCAATTCTACGCCCTTTAAATATTATCTTCCTATTTATTTGCACTTCACCATGAATTCATGTGACATTTACAAGTTAAGAGTTCTTCTCCTACAATGTTTTTAAACTCTTCAACAGGTTTTAACAATTCAAACGACCAATTTAAAAAGTAAAGTAAGATCAGGTATTAATGTCATCACAATGTTTTAAAAATATTTTGAATTTTAATTCTCCATCGAATCTTTATATTATCTTATTTATCTCTTCATAATTGAAGTAAGAAAGTAACTAACTACTCGAACACATTGAAAATAAATAACAAAACATGATAATTAAACTTTGAATCAAATATAAAAATATACTTATCTCAAATATTTCTTCTACGGATCTTCCGATTCCTACTAACTCCACGGTGTAATGAACTCCGGATGAAATAACTTGAAAATAAACTCACTAAACTAAACAAAAGTGGACCTAAATTTCTCTCTCTAATTCTCTCTCTAAGGATGAGAGATCTTAAAGTAGATAAGAGAAAGGGGTACAATGGGAGGGGCACGTTTTCTGAAGAATTGGACCTCTATTTATAGGCTCCAAGAGTTTCCTTGAGGCACCTCTTCAAAACATGTCCACATTCAATGAATCTTCTAGAAGGTCGGTCTGGCGCCTAGGCGTCGGACACCGCGTCCAGTTATTCGCACCTCTTCACTTTGGCTCGCACCTCTTCTCGATTAAAACCATTTTAGAGCGTCCAAATGCAATGTATCACATGTCCTATTATCAAGGAACAACTGCCAGCCTTCTAGAATGTTCAATAACAGCTCACTCCGTCAAAATAACTAATCAAACGTTGTAAAAAACTTGACAGTTTTCATATAGAGTCTGGCGCTTAGGAGCCAGAAAAGCACCTAGGTGCCAGGCCATATTTTTTTATACTTTTGATATTTTGCTCCATTTTTGCTCCTTTTTGCTCCTTTTTCCTTCTTAGACCTTTTTACATTACCTACATCCAAAAATACAAAAAATATCTTTCATTAAAGCATAATATCCTTAGAAATTAATAAGAATTAAGACATAAAGAAATAGGTATTTGTTTATAGATCAAAATCCCCCAAACTTAAATGTTACTTGTCCTCAAGTAACTCTTTTTACTACATAAAATATAACTTTTGGAAATAAAAGATAAATATTTAAGATTCCTTATAATTTTTTATTTTATAAAGTCTTTAGTAAATTATTAACCCAATTTCACTAACTAGGTTTAATTTTAAGAATTTAAAGAATATTTAACTACCAAATCATAAGATTTCAAACTTTTCATTCATTTTGAAAATAATAGAAGTCTATTATATTAAGCTTTCATAGATTACTTACAAGAAAAAGATCTTCTTGAAAACTTTTTTCTAAATAAATATTTATGCATAAAAATTAAGTAAAGTATGTAATTAGTTTTCTTCCTATAAGATAATTCAAGTGAAGCCAATTTTTGATTAGGCATTTCCTCAAGCTTCTCCTCTCTATCTTTTTTTTTTATATAGAGAGGATTACTATATCTGGATAGCCTGATAATGGTTTTGAACTTCACTATCCTTAACTTAAATTTTCAAAACTTATACATTTCCACTTAATTATTATAACATAAATAAGAATTCAAAAGGAATTCCAATCTTTTCTTTTTCAAGTGATAATTTTTTATTACTTAATATTTCTAAAATTCTATTATTTCTATCATGAATAGAAAAATTCTTTTTCTCATTCTTCTTTAAGTTAAATAATTCTATTCTTAAAATCAATCAAAGTTAGTAAAATTTTAGTTAAATTTCACTAAATTGTTTATAATTTCAAAAATAAAAGTGATCTCAAATAAATTCTTCATTCCTTAAGTTATGTTAAAAGTTTCTATTTTTAAGAAAGTATTAGCTCTTTAAGGACAAATAAAATTTAATTTTGAATGGATTTTCCCTTCCCCCAAACTTAAGTTTTGGTATACTATGATAATTTGAAAGTATGAGAGAAAGAAAATCATAAGTATTTTTAGTAAGTATGTAAAAAAAAACAATCTTAAAAAGAAAAATTAACTTCTAAACATGCTTTTATGAATAATTAAGATAAAATTGAAGCATGTATATAGAAAGATAAGCAGGCTAATTTTATGATGATATTAAATTTGAAACAAAATTAAAACAGAGCAAAATAATTAAGTACTAAACAGAGTACTAAAACAAACATATAAATTAACTCTAAATTCAGTCTCAACACAACAAAATCCATCCACACAAGTACATAAACTAAACAACACACATCAAACATAAAACTAACAAACAATCCAAACAAAACAAACTAACAACAGAGTAGCACTACATAAAGATCTCTCTACTACTAATCACTAGCTGTCGCCTCATCGTCATCATCATCTCCAAAGGAAAACTCAACGTCCTTAGGATCAATATATGGTGTAAAGCTAGGAAAAGTAGGAAAACTAACATCACGTTCACCCTTCAGAAATCTGACTAGGGCTTCATCATACTCTGCATCGTAACTACTCTTCCTCTGGGTATAATCAGAAAGATGATCCAGTTTTCTATCAATAGTATCAATCATGTAGTGAGTTTGAAACAACTCCTGCCGTCGTTCTAAAACCGATCATGCATTGATTCCCGAAACTCGATGGTGGCTCGAGCGAAGTAGAGGGTCTATAAGTAGAAGGTCTACCTGAAGCATGTGCAGAAGTAGAAGGAGCGGTCGATCTCTTCCCTCGAATACGATCATAGATACTAACACTCTCCTGCCCAATTGGGTTAGTAGACTTCAGCTTCTCCTCAGAAATATCAGCACTGACTCCATCGTTAACACATAACGAATCAATCAAAGAAGGAAATCCCAATCCAACAGAAGTGCTGGATCTCGCAGTAGACTCCACATAATCATAAATAATGCTTCCGACATCAATAGGTTTCCTCTCCTAAATGCAGTAATTTAAGATCGCTCGATCTCTAGTCACTTCACTCAGGTGGTTGGAAGGTAACAATCTTGCAAAAATATTGTAGTGCCATGCTTTAGATATACCATTGAGCTTGGAAGATTTGAAATTTACCCTTTTGTCGTTCCTGATCTTCCAATATCCAGTACCGTCAGTCAAATAGGCAATAATCATATCCAAATCACCCTCAGATGGTGATAATCCAGAATAATAGCACTCAATAGTCGGTGGCAGGCCATAGAATATGTTGATTCTTTCTGGAGTAAATCCTACTCTGATTCCTCTAACAAAGACTTCAGAATCTTCAGTATCCAGATAATTTGCATAAAATTCTCGAACAACCGGAATAACAGCAATAGCTGTGAAGTAACAAAATTGTTGTCAGTTGTGCGCAACGATAGTTTTTTTGATCATCTCCCCAGGATGATAAAAACTTTGTTCCGAGATGAACTTTGTCGACGACACAAGTTCGTGGAAGAGAAAATGCGTAGCCGCAGTTGGAAATTTGCAGCTATCAAAGTTTTCTCATCCTTTCCCGCACTTAGATTTTGGAGCCATCTAAACGTGAAAGAAAACAAGAACTAATTTATGAATCAAAGATTTAAACTCTTTTTAAGTTTATAAAACTTAAAATAAGTTTAAAAATCCAAAGAAATAACTAAAAATTGAATATTTTTTCAAATTTTCGGTTCTTAGCAAAACTTAGGGAAATTTATGGTGAAAATCAAAAATAAATGATTTAAAGTGTAGATTTGACCTTGAGACGAAGAAATCAAGTGGTTTCGCGCTCAAATCCTTGATGTTTTAACCTCAAAATGGATCTAGAGGATGTATTTTCACGAAAATGTGGAAGAAGATGAAGCTTAGGCGTCAAAAATGGCTTTTGGGGGTTTAAATGGTAATTTTCGGGTAGCAGGCCGAACTGGCGCTTAGGCACCGAATTCTGGCGCCAGAGTCGCTTTTCACAAATTTTTTTTTTGTTTAAAATTTATTTTTCCACAAAAATTCATAAATTCAACTTCCAATTACTCATATCAGAGTAGGGCTTCAGTTTCTAACTTCTACAACATTTTTCAAAAATTTATAAAAATTAAATATTGAATCCACCAATCAAACATAAGGTTTTCAATCAAACTCACTAATTTCCATTTAAAATCTTCAATTTTGACTCAATACATTCCAAATAAGTCTACATTTAATTCAAGTTCCTAATACACACTCAATCATAACAAGTTCAAAGCAAATACAACACACATTGAATATGAAAGCAAATATACTAACAAACACAATCGATTCTCTAAATCGATACAACGACTCAACAAACCATAATAACTATCTCTTTACCAGAATATTCTAATCTTCACAAGGGAAATTGTGTATTCCACTTAGAAAGAAGACTAACACTCTCGGGAAATCCGTAGCCGTCTTTTCATCAATCCACTTGTTCTTCGCATACATTTCAACTTGAGCATCTTGATAAGCCGCAATATGATCAAATTAAAGTTTCATTTGCCATTCTAGATGTTCAACTTGATGAAACATCTCATGAAGGTGATCTCCAATCCTTTTAAAATCTTCTTCAAACTTATCTAAACGACTAGAAATTTTCTCTAAACTTACAGCGATGAAACCATTGAAGTAAGGTTTAGGATCCCTTGAGACCTTGTCCCTAGCCTCTTCTCCATGATTTCTCCTTTCCATTTCTTCAAAAATTTCTCAAATCTCTCAAGAATGAAATGTAAGGGACGTAATTTTGATTGCTTGATGGTTAGGGAAGAAGATGGTTAGATTTAAAGGGGAAAATCGTGTGAAAAACTGAAAATTTTCGGTTTTTACACGACCCAGTAACCGTGGCGCTTAGGCGCCGAATCTGGCTCTTAGGCGCCGGACCTATTGATACATAGTTGATTTTGGCGCTTAGGCACCGAATTCTGGCGCCTAGGCGCCGGAACTATGTTCAACTCCGTTTCGCCTAATCGTCAAATTTTTCAAAATTTCGTTCTCTAAGATAGGTAAATCATACTGGTAAGAGTAATTTAGACTCAATAACTCACATTGTAAACTATCATAATGCAGGTTAACTTGATCTCCTTTTTACTCATATTTAAAATAGAGTGATCCTATTTTTAAATCTTACATACTTCAAAATAATTTTCGACCTAAGTCAACCAAGACTTATGAGCATCAAATTTTTCTAAAGTAATATAAAATTAATCAAGATCGAGGCATAACCTTACATTAAAACACAAAAACACAAGATAATTATGGGTTGCCTCCCACAAAGTGCTTGGTTTAACGTCGTCAGCCCAACTTAAGTAAATCTTTAATCAGGTTGACTCAATTCATAAGCCTCTTTATAAATCTTCTTAATATTTCCCAAATAAGGCTTCAATCTTAATCCATTTACTTTAAAAAAATTTTCAGTTTTGGGATCTTTAATATCCATAGTTCCATAATGGTATACTTTCTCAACAAATTAAGGTCTAATCCATTTAGATCTTAATTTTCCAGGAAAAAGTCTTAAACGAGAATTAAACAGTAAAACTTTTTGTCCAGGCTCATAAACCATTAAGGGATTATGCTAACCCTACAGTTGATGAACTTCATAGTAGTATTCAAATACCCACTGTAGATGCTAATTCTTTTGAGCTTAAACCGTCTATTATTCAAATGGTTCAAAACATACAATTTGGTGGAACACCAAATGTGGATCCAAATTTACACCTTGCTAGTTTTTTAGAACTTTGTGCTACTTTTAAATATAACAATATTTTTGATGATGCTATTAGGCTTAGACTCTTTCCTTTTTCTTTAAGAGATAAAGCAAAGATGTGGCTGAACTCATTAGTAACAGGTTCCATTAAAACATGGGCTGAAATGGCACAAAAATTCCTTGTTAAATATTTTCCTCCTTCTAAAACTGCTAAATTAAGAAATGATATTACTTCATTTAGTCAATTTGACGGGGAGACGATTTATGAAACTTGGGAAAGATTTAAAGAACTATTAAGAAAATGTCCTCATCATGTTTTACCTGATTAGTTAATTATTCAAACATTTTATAATGGATTAATTGGATCTTTAAAATCAATTATTGATGTTGCTGCTGGAGGTTCTTTAATGTATATATCATTTGAAGAAGCTTACACTTTAATTGAAGAAATAACTAACAATAATTTTCAATGGCCTTCTGAAAGGATTAATCCTAAAAGAATGGCAAGTATTTATGATAATGAAGCCTTTTCTATTTTAGCTTCACAAGTAGCAACAATGTCTAAGAAATTAGATAGTTTTGTTATTAATATTTCACATAATAACTGTGCTATTATTGAAGATTCTCAAACTATTGAAACTTTACAAGCTATTGCTAGTAAAAATAATCCTTATTCAAATTATTATAATCCTGGATGGAAAAATCACCCTAATTTTAACTGGAATAATCAACGAGAATAATGAGGTAATAATCAATCTCATCCCACTAGAAATTGGAATAATCAAGTTAATTCAAATTATAAACCATGTGGATTTAAAAGTCAACAGAAAAAGTTATCAATAGAAGAATTAATTTTACAACTAAGTAATCAATTACAAAATCAAAACACTGTTATTCATAATATTGAGAATCAAATGGGACAAATCGCTAATTTGATTAATTATAGACCCCTAGGAACACTTCCTAGTAATGTTGAAATCAATCCAAAAGAAACTGGAAAAGAACATGAACATGTTAAAGCTGTACAACTTATAAGTGGAAAGGAATTAAAAGAAAGAATGCAGAATGAAATTGAAAAGAAGATTGAGGTTGAAGAGATTAAAAAATCTAAAGAAACTCCTTCTCCTAATAAAGATCAAACTGATATTTCTATTAATATGGAAGTTGAAAAACCAATACCACTTTTTCGTTAAAGACTTAAACAGCAAAAGCTTGATCATCAATTTTTTAAGTTCTTTGAAATTTTTCAGAAACTTATTATAAACATACCTTTTGCTGAAGCTTTGGAACTGATGCCAACTTATGCAAAATTTATGAAAGATATTTTAAGTAAGAAAAGAAGATTTGAAGCTTTTGAAACTGTTGCATTAAGTGAAGAATGTAGTGCAATAATTCAAAAGAAATTACCTCAAAAAATTAAATATCCTGGAAGTTCTACTATACCTTGTGCTGTTGGAGAAAAGTTTTGTGGAAAAGCTTTATGCGATTTAGGAGCAAGTATTAATCTCTTGCCATTTTCAATTTTTTGAAGGTTGAATTTAGGAGAGATTACTCCCACCACTGTAACCCTTTAGTTAGCTGGTAGATCTATCACTTATCCTAAAGGAGTTATAGAGGATGTTCTTATTAAAGTAATAAATTTATCTTCCCTGTAGATTTCATTGTACTTGATATGGAAGAAGATAAAGAAAAACCTATTATTTTAGGGAGACCTTTTCTAGAGACTGGACGAGCTATGATTGATGTGCAAAAAGGAGAATTAACCATGAGAGTTAATGATCAAGAGATTAAATTTAATGTCCTTAAAACAATGAAGTACCCTGACAAAGAAAAATGTTATCGAATGGATATAATTGATTATTTAATAAGGAAACATTATCAAGAAAATGTAAAGTCATTTCTGAAGAAAAACTTGAATTATTAACCGATGAAGATGAAGAACTAAAAGAAGAAGAAACTCATTATATTAAAGATAATTGGGAAACTTTTGAGATAACTCAAAATGATATTCTTTTACCCTCCATTAAAAAAGCCCCTGAACTAGAATTAAAAATGTTACCTTCATATTTAAAGTATGCATTTCTGGGAAATTCATTAACTTTACATGTTATTATTTCTTCTTAGTTAAGTATAGATCAAGAAGAAAAATTGATAGGAGTGTTAAAGAATTATAAGAAAGCATTTGGTTGGACAATTGCTGGCATAAAAGGAATAAGCCCATTCTTTTGTATGCATAGAATTTTAATGGAAGAAAATTTTAAACCTACTATTGATCCACAAAGAAGATTAAATCCTATCATGAAAGAGGCTGTTAAAAAATAAATTGTTAAATGGTTAGAAGCTGGTATTATTTATCCTATTTTGGATAGCCAATGGGTAAGTCCTATTCATTGTGTTCCGAAGAAAGGAGGAGTAACTGTCATTGTCAATGATAAAAATGAACTAATTCCTATGAGACAAGCTACTGGATGGTGAATTTGCATTGATTATAGGAAATTAAATGACGCCACTAGAAGGGATCATTTTCCTTTACCTTTCTTGGATCAAATGCTTGATAAATTAGCTGGAAACTCATATTTCTGCTTTCTGGATGGATATTCTGGTTATCATCAATTACCTGTCGCTCCTGAGGACCAAGAGAAAACAACATTTACAAGTCCTTATGGAACATTTGCCTTTAGAAGAATGTCTTTTGGTTTATGTAATGCACCTGTAACTTTTCAAAGATGTATGATGTCAATATTTTGTGATTTGATTGACAAAGGAATTGAAATATTCATGGACGATTTTTCAGTTTTTGGAACTTCTTTTGAATCTTGTTTGGAAAATATTTTCAAAATTCTAAAAAGATGTGAAGAAACAAACTTAGTTCTTAACTGGGAAAAATGTCAATTCATGACCACAGAAGGCATTGTACTTGGTCACAAAGTTTCGCAAAAAGGAGTGGAAGTAGATCAAGCAAAAGTGAAAAATATTGCTGAATTATAACCACCTACTACTGTTACTGATGTGAGAAGTTTTCTTGGTCATGCTGGATTTTATAGAAGATATATAAATGATTTTTCTAAAATTCCTAAACCTCTTTGTAATTTATTGGAAAAAGATGCTAAATCTGAATTTAACGAAGACTGTGTTAATGCTTTTAATATTTTAAAAGAAAAATTAATAACTGCACCTATCATTGTTGCACCTAATTGGAATAAATCTTTTGAATTAATGTGTCATGCAAGTGATTTTGCAATTGAGCTCGTATTGGGACAAAAATATGAGAAAATTTTCAAAGTTATATATTATGCTAGTAAAACTCTTACTGAAACTCAAAGAAATTACACTACTACTGAGAAAGAGCTTCTAACTATAGTATATGTCATTGATAAATTTAGACCTTATCTTCTTGGTACTAAATGCATAGTTTATACTGATCATGCCGCTATTAAATATCTAATGTCAAAAAAGGATGCTAAACCTAGACTAATAAGATGGGTTTTACTTCTACAAGAATTTGATTTTCAAATAGTGGATAGAAAAGGAACGCACAACCAAATTGCTGATCATTTATCTAAAATTAAGAATGATGTTATTCCTGAAGAAAATATAAACGAGAAATTTTCTGATGAACATTTATATGTTATTCAAGGATACCAAACACCTTGGTATACGGATATAGTTAACTATTTAGTTAGCAATATTCTAACTTATGGATTAGATGAAAAATTTATTAAGAAATTTAAAAAAGATGCTAAATATTATATTTGGGAAGATCCTCATTTATTTAAATTAGGAAGAGATTCGATAATTCGAAGATGCGTACCTTATGAAGAAACTTTTGCTATTATTCAAAAATGTCATGATTCTGATTTTGGATGACACTTTGGAATAGAAAAAACTGCATTTAAAATTTTAAATTCAGGTTTTTATTGGCCTACTTTAATTAGAAATGTGAGTCATTAGGTTAAAACATGTGATCGATGTCAAAGAATGGGAAATATATCAAAGAAAGATGAAATGCCTTTAAACTATATTTTGGAAGTTAAAATTTTTGATATATGGGGTTTAGACTTTATGAGACCATTTGTACCATCATCTGGAAAAATTTATATTTTATTAGCAACTGATTATGTTTCAAAGTGGATTGAAGCTGTAGCTTTGCCTAACTGTGACTCCAAAAGTGTATCTAAATTCATAAAGAAGATAATTTTTTCAAGATTTGGAATGCCTAAGGTAATTATCACAGATGGTGGAAGTCATTTTAGAAATATAAGAATTCAATCATTACGGCAGAATTTTGGAATCAAACATAAATTTGCAACTGTATATCACCCACAAACAAGTGGAATGGCTGAAGCATCAAACAAAGACATTAAAAGAATTTTAGAGAAGACTGTTAATCCTAAAAGAACTGATTGGGTTGATAGACTTGATTCTGCATTATTGGCTTATAGAACAGCTTAAAAGACACCAATTGAAATGTCACCTTACCGATTAGTTTTTGGAAAACACTGTCACTTACCTGTTGAACTTGAACATAAAGCTTATTGAGCGATAAAGGAGTTTAATTCTGATTTAAATACTCGGAGAGAAAAATGATTATTGCAATTAAATGACATGGATGAAATAAGAAATGAATCATATGATAATGCAAAAATTTATAAAGAAAAAATGAAGGTATTACATGATAAAAAGATTTCAAGAAAAATTTTTGAGCCTGGACAAGAAGTATTACTATTTAATACTCGTTTAAGACTTTTTCCTGGAAAATTGAGATCAAAATGGATAGGACCATATATAATTGAAAAAGTATACCAATATGGAGCTGTGGATATTAAAGACCCCAAAATGGGAAAAATTTTTAAAGTTAATGGATTAAAATTAAAGCCTTATTTGGGAGATATTAAAAAGATTTATAAAACGGCTTATGAATTAAGTCAACCTGTTTAAAGAATTACTTAGGTCGGGCTGACGACGTTAAATCAACCGCTTTATGGGAGGCAACCCATAAATTTTTATTTTTAGTGTGTTTTTACATTTTTGATGTATAGTTATGCCTCGGTCTTGATAAATTTTATATAACTTCAGAAAATTAAAAATTATCTTGAAGTATATAAAGTTTTGACTTTGGATCACTCTGTTTCATATGTGAGTAAAAAGGAGATCAAGTTAACCTTCATTGAAATTATGTATAATTGTGTTATTGAGATTATTCTGATCTTACCAATATAATTTACTTATTTTTGGAGAACGAAACCTTGAAATTTGATGTTAGGCGAAATGGAGTCGAACATGGTTTTGGTGCCTAGGCGCGAGAATTCGGCGCCTAAGCTCCAGAATAAGCTGTGTATCGATGGGTCCGGCGCCAAGGCTCTAGATTTGGCGCCTAAGCGCCACGGTTATTGGGTCGTGTAAAAACCGAAAACTTTCAGTTTTTCACATGATTTTCACCTTTAAATTAACCCATCTTCGTCCCCAATCCCTAAGCAATCGATATTTCGACCCAAACACTCCATTTTTGAGAGATTAAGAGGATTTTTGAAGAAATGGAGAGGAGAAATCTTGGAGAAGAGACTAGAGACAAAGGTCCAAAAGATCCTCAATCCTACCTCAATGGTTTCATCGCTGTAAGTTTGGAGAAAATTTCTAGTCGTCTTGATAAATTTGAAGCGGATTTCAAAAGCATTGGAGATCACCTTTATGAGATGTATCATCAGATTGAATATCTGGAATGGCAAGAGAAACTCCAATTTGATCATCTAGCGGCTTATCAAGATGCTTAAGTGAAGATGTATGCGAAGAACAAGTGGATCGACGAGAAAATGGCTACAGATTTTCCAAGAGCGTTAGTATTCTTCCTTAGTGGGCCAAGCAATCTTCATTGTGAAGATAATGGAAATTAGATAGTGATTGGGTGAGATCGTGATTTATCTACTGAGTCGTTGTATCGATTTAGTGAATCGATTGTGTTTGTTTGTGTATTTGCTTTCATGTTCAATGTGTATTATATTTGTTTTCAAATTGTGTTGTTTAATTGTGTGTTAGGACTTGAATCATTATATTAAACTTATCTGAAATGTATTGAGCCAATATTAAAGATTATAAATGGAAATTAGAGAAGTTTGATTTAAACCATGTGTTTGATTGGTGGATTTAATATTTAATTTGTAAAATTTTTGGAAAATGTTTTGGAAGTTAGAAACTGAAGCCCTATTCAAATATGAGTCATTGGAAGTTGAACTTATGAATTTTACTAGAAAATAAAATTTTTAGAGTGATTTTTGTGAAAGGCGAGTCTGGCGCCTAGGCGCCAGAATTCGGTGCCTAAGCATCGGTTCGGCCTGCTTACCCGAAAAAACACCATATAAACCCCATTAGCCATGGATGACGCCTAAACTTCATCTTCTTCCCCATTTTCGTGAAAATACACCTCTTAGATCCATTTTGAGGTCAAAATATCCAGTATTTGGGCGCAAAATCACTTGATTTCTTCGTCTCGAGGTCAGATCTACACTCTAATCCATTTATTTTCAATTTTCACCATAGTTTTTCTTATGTTTTGCTAAAAACCGAAATTTTGAGAAAATCTTTTTATTTTTAGATATTCTATTTGATTTTCTTAAACTTATTTTTAAGTTTCTTAAACTTAAAAAGAGTTTAAGTATTTAATTCCTAAATTTGTTCTTGTTTTCTTTCACACTTAGATGGCACCGAAATCTGAGCAAGGGAAGGGACGAGAAAATTTTGACAATAGCAAGTTCGCGACTGCGACAACGCATTTTCGATATCACGAATTTACGACGTCGAGAAAGTTTATCTCAGAGCAAAGCTTTTACAATCCGGGTGAAATAATTGAGAACACAATCGTTGCGCACAACTGGCAACGATTCTGTTATTTCACTGTTGTTGCTGTTATTTCAGTCGTTCGTGAATTTTATGCTAACTTTATAGATGCGAAAGACTATGAAGTCTTTGTCAGAGGTATTGGAATAGGATTTTCTCCAGAGAGGATCAATGTGTTTTATGGACTGCCACCTACAATCGAGTGCCACTATTCTAGATTATCTCCATCTGAGGGAGATCTTGAGATTATTATTGCTTATTTGACTGACGGCACTGGAGCCTGGAAGATCTGAAATGAAAAACGGGTAAATTTCAAATCTTCCAAATTAAATGGGGTTTTAAAGGCTTGGAATTATTTTAGTTATGCTAGTCTACTACCTTCCAACCACCTGAGTGAAGTCACCAGAGATCGAGCTATCTTAAACTATTGCATTCAGGAGAGGAATCTGATAGATGTCGGTAGTACTATTTATGATTCTGTGGAGTCTACTGCTAGATCTAGCACCTCTGTAGGACTGGGATTCCCATCTTTGATCTTTTCTTTAAGTGTTAGTAATGGAGTCACTGCTGATATTTCTGAGGAGAAGTTGAAGTCTACCAAGCCAATTGGACAAGAGAGTGTTAGTATCTATGATCATCTTCGAGGGAAGAGATCGATCGCTCCTTCTACTTCTGCACCCACTTCAGGTAGACCTTCTACTTTCATACCTTCTACTTCTACTGCTGAGCCACCTTTGGGAATTGATGCATGATCCGTTTTTACAGCAGCAGCATGAGTTATTGCAAACTCACTGCAGAGTTGATTCTATTGATAAGAAAATTGATCATTTATCTTAGTATACCCAGAGGAAGAGTAGTTACGATGCTGAGTATGATGAAGCTCTTATTAGATTCCTGAAGGGAGAGCATGATCTTCAGTTTCCTACCTTTCCTAGTTTCTCACCATATGTTGATCCTAAGGATGATGAGTTTTCTTTTGGTGATGATGACGATGCTGAGGCTACAGACAGTGATTAGTGGCCTGATTTACCTCTGAATTGTGCTAAGTCTGTTATTAGTTTAGTTTGTTTGCTAGTATTGATTATTGTTTGTTGTTTGCTAGTTTAGATTTGTTTATTTACTTTGTGTGGATTGTTGGATGTTAAGACTGTTTTTAGAGTATTTTTAATGTATTGTGTTTAAGATTGAAATTTGGATAAATTTATGTTTATTCCCGTTTCAGCTTGCTGTTTAGTAGTTAGTAATGTTGTTCTGTTTTTATTAAGTAGTATAGTCATTTAATTTAATTATTAATGAGCCTGCTTACTTTTATACCTGCTTCATTATTTCAGTATTATTCATAAAAGCATGTGTAGAACTAAATTTTTCATTCTAGAATGTTTTTTTTACATACTTATAAAAATTCCTTTTTAAAATTATGTTTTTCTTTATCTCATACTTTCAAAAAAATTTCATGATAGACCAAAACTTAATTTTGGGGGAAAGGGAAAATACATTCAAATTTAAATTTTATTTGTCCTTAAAGAACTAATATTTTCTTAAAATAAAAATTTTTAACATAACATGAGGAATAAAGAATCTATTTAAGATCACTTAAATTTTTGAAATTATAAATAATTTAGTAGACTTAACCAGAAATTTTAATAACTTTGATTGATTTTAAGAATAGAATTATTCAACTTAAAGAAGAAAAAGATTAAGAAATTTTTCTATTCATAGTAGAGATAAATGAATTTTAGAAGTATTAAGAAATCAAAAATTATAACTCGGAAAAGAATAGATTGAAATTCTTTTTTAAATCTATTTATGTTATAATAATTAAGTGAAAATATATAAATTTGAAAATATAAGCTAAGGATAGTGAAGTTCAAACCATTAACAGGCTATCCAGATATAGTAATCCTCTCTAAAAAAAAAAGAGGGGAAGCTTGAGGAAATGCCTAATAAAAAATTGGCTTCACTTAAATTAACTTATAAAAAGAAAACTGATTACATTTATTACTTAATTTTTATGCATGTATTTTTATTAGAAAAAAATTTCATGATGATCTTTTTCTTGTGAATAATTTATGTGATCTTAATATAATAAACTACAATTATTTTCGAAGTGAATGAAAAATTTTTTAAGTCTTATGATTTGGTAGTTAGAATATTCTTTAAATTATCAAAATTAAACTTAATTAGTGAAATTTGGTTAATGATTTACTAAAACCTTTATAAAATCAAAAATCTTAAGCAGTCTTAAATTTTTACCTTTTTATTCCAAATGTTATACATTATATATAGTCAAAAAGGTTACTTGAGGAAAAGTAACGTTTAAGTTTGGGGGATTTTGATCCAAGAAAAAATATCTCTTTTTATGCCTTGATTTTTATTAAAATTTAATGATATTATGCTTTAATGAAAGGTATTTTTGTGTTTTTGGATGTAGGTGATACAAAAATGTTCAAGAAAGAGAAAAATATGAAAAAGGAGCAAAAATAGAGCCAAAATGCAAAAATTTCGAAATTATTGGCCTGGTGCCAGAGTCCGGCGCCAGCTCGATACAGAAAACTGTTAAGTTTTGGACTACTTTTGGGCAGTTATTTTGACGGTGTGAGCTGTTATTAGACTTTCTAGAAGACTGGCAGTTGTTCCTGGTTTATAGGAAATGTGATACAATTTATTTGGACGCTTCAAAACGGTTTTAATTGCGAAGAGGTGTGATCCAAATTAAAGAGGTGCGAAGAACTGGACGCCGTGTCCTGCGCCTAGGCGCCAGACACACCTTTTAGAAGATTCATTGAATGTGGACACATTTTGAAGAGGAGCCTTGAGGCAACCCTTGAAACCTACAAATAGGAGGGTATTCCTTCAGAGAAAAAGCCCCATCTACCCCTCTCTATCTAGAGTCCTATCTTCCAAAACAAGATATTATAGTTTCTAACTCCCAAAACATTTTCCAAAAATTTTAAAAATTAAATATTAAATCCACCAATCAAACACAAGGGTTAAATCAAACTTCTCTAATTTCCATTTATAATCTTCAATATTAGCTCAATACACTTCTGATTAGTATAATATAATGATTCAAGTCCTAACACACAATCAAACAACACAATTTGAAAACAAATACAACACACATTGAACATGAAAGCAAATTCACAAACAAACCCAATTGATTCACTAAATCGATACAACGACTCACTAGATAAATCACGATCTCACCCAATCACTATCTAATTTCCATTATCTTCACAAGGAAAACTATTCAGCCCACTTGGGAAGAACACTAATGCTCTTAGAAAATCCGTAGCCGTTTTCTAGTCGATCCACTTGTTCTTCGTATACATCTCCACTTAAGCATCTTGATAAACCGCTAGATGATCAAATTGTAGTTTCACTTGTCATTCCAGATGTTCAATCTGATGATACATCTCATGAAGGCGATCTCAAATGCTTTTGAAATCCGCTTCAAATTTATCAAGAAGACTAGAAATTTTCTCCAAACTTACAGCGATGAAACCATTGAAGTAGGGTTGAGGACCTTTTGGACCTTTGTCTCTAGTCTCTTCTCCAAGATTTCTCCTCTCCATTTCTTCAAAAATCTTCTCTAATCTCTAAAAAATGGAGTGTATCGGTCGAAATATTGATAGCTTAGGGATTGGGGACAAAGATGGGTTAATTTAAGGGTGAAAATCGTGTGAAAAACTGAAAGTTTTCGGTTTTTACACGACCCAGTAACCGTGGCGCTTAGGCGCCAAATCTAGCGCTTAGGCACCGAACCCATCGATACACAGCTTATTCTGGCGCTTAGGCGCTGAATTTTGGTGTCTGGGCGCCGGAACCATGTTCGACTCTGTTTCTCCTAACGTTAAATTTCAAGGTTTCGTTCTCCAAAAATAGGTAAATTATAATGGTAAGATCATAACAATCTCAATAAAACAATTATACATAATTTCAATGAAGGTTAACTTGATCTCCTTTTTACTCACATATGAAAGGGAGTGATCCAAAGTCAAAACTTTATATACTTCAAGATAATTTTTAATTTTCTGAAGTTATATAAAATTTATCAAGACCGAGGCATAACCATACATCAAAAATGTAAAAACACACTAAAAATAAAAATCTATGGGTTGTCTCCGATAAAGCGCTTGGTTTAACGTCGTCAGCCCGACCTAAATATATGATTTAACGTCGTCAGCCCGACAACAACCCCAAAAACTTGACCCGATATAAATATATGCATACTAAAATCTTCTTCCCCGGCAACGGTGCCAAAAACTTGACCCGAAGTCCTCTGAAGATCAACGTACTAATTAATGCTTTCAAAAATATATGTTACAGGAATAAAATAATTTATGTAAATAGCAATAAGAAAGCAACTTTCTCCCTTTCAATTAATCCAAGATTTTCTAAGATAACAATAATATTCGTGGAGAATATAAATTTATGGTATTGTGCCAAATAGAAGCATTCATATCTTTACCCTTTGATCCAGGTGTAAAGAACCTTGGCTAACTTTATAGATCGAGTCCGGATGTATTGTTAGTAGAATGGGTTAATCTAGGCTCACACTACTAAATGTCCAAGGGTGGCTATGGTCGGCCCTACTAGTGACCCTTTCCTTTTCTATAAACCAAATCACAAGAATTTAGTCTGTCACTCTAAAAACTTATCAATTCTACGCCCATTATATAATATCTTCCTATTTATTTGCACTTTACCTTGAATAACCCGCACAAGGCCTTCTACTACCCAAAGATTCATGTGATATCTACAAGTTAAGAATTCATCTCCTTCTAGGTCTCAAAACTCTTCAACAGGTTTTAACAATTTAAATGGCCAATTTAAATAGTAAATTAAGAACCAGTATTAATATCATCACAATGTTTTGAAACTATATGATTTTTAATTCTCCGACGAATTTTGTATTATCTTATTTATCGTTTCATAATTGAAAAGAGAAAGTAAAGTAACTACTCAGAACACATTGAAATTAAATAAAAAAACATAATAAATAAACTTTGAATCAAAATAAAAATACTTATCTTAGATGTTTCTCCTATCGAACTTCGATTCCTACCGACTCCACAGCCGTAATGAACTACGGTATGCACCAACTCTTTCAAACTCTGAATAAAAACTTTAAAATAAACTCACTAATTTATGAAGGAAAGTAAAAAAGGTTGCCCTAATATGATCTCTCTAATTCTCTCTCTAGATAGGACTCTAGATAAGGAGGGGTAGATGAGGCATTTTCTCTAAAGGAATACCCTCCTATTTATAGGCTTCAAGGGTTGCCTCAAGGCACCTCTTCAAAATGTGTCCACGTTCAATGAATCTTCATAAAATTCTTCAAGGGTTGCCTCACGGCGTTTTTTCTTAGTTTATTATATTAAGATCACATAAATTATTCACAAGAAAAAGAACTTCATAAAATTCTTTTCTAATAAAAATACATGCATAAAAATTAAGTAATAAATGTAATCAGTTTTCTTTTTATAAGTTAATTCAAGTGAAGCCAATTTTTGATTAGGCATTTCCCCATGTTTCTCCTCCTTTTTTTTTGAAGAGAGGATTACTATATATGGATAGCCTGTTAATGGTTTTAAACTTCACTATCCTTAGCTTATATTTTCAAACTTATACATTTTCACTTAATTATTATAACATAAATAGATTTCAAAAAGAATTTCAATCTATTCTTTTTCGAGTTATAATTTTTTATTTCTTAATACTTCTAAAATTCAATTATCTCTACTATAAATAGAAAAATTTCTTAATCTTATTCTTCTTTAAGTTGAATAATTCTATTCTTAAAATCAATAAAATTTATCAAAATTTTTGGTTAAGTCTACTAAATTATTTATAATTTCAAAAATTTAAGTGATCTTAAATAGACTCTTTATTCCTCATGTTATGTTAAAAATTTTTATTTTAAGAAAATATTAGTTCTTTAATGACAAATAAAATTTAGATTTGAATGTATTTTCCCTTTCCCCAAAACTTAAGTTTTGGTCTCATGAAAATTTTTTTAAAGTATGAGAGAAAGAAAAACATAATTTTAAAATGGAATTTTTATAAGTATGTAAAAAAAACAACAAAACAAAAAATATAAAAAATATATATAATAATAATAATAATATTTATTTTAATTCTTGCTAATTGACTTTTTATGCGTAGTTCTGGATCTGAAGGATTATTACCTTTAGATTCTGAATTAGAAAGAACTGTTAGAAGAATTGAAAAAGGAAAACAAATTCAAAAATTTCAAGAAATGACTAATTTACATAACAATTTACAAGATCCAATTGAAATTAATGATCAAAATGTTTATAAACCATTAAGGGATTATGATAACCCTACAGTTGATGAACTTCATGGTAGTATTCAAATACCCACTGTAGATGCTATTTCTACTCAACTTAAACCTTCTATTATTCAAATGGTTCAAAACAATCAATTTGGTGGAACACCAAATGAGGATCCAAATTTACACCTTGCTAGTTTTTTAGAACTTTGGTCTACCTTTAAATATAACAATGTTTCTAATGATGCTATTAGGCTTAAACTCTTTCCTTTTTCTTTAAGAGATAAAGCAAAGATGTGGCTGAACTCATTAGCAACAGGTTCTATTAAAACATGGGCTGAAATGGCACAAAAATTCCTTGCTAAATATTTTCCTCCTTCTAAAACTGCTAAATTAAGAAATGATATTACTTCATTTAGTCAATTTGATGAGGATACAATTTATGAAACTTGGGAAAGATTTAAAGAACTATTAGGAAAATGTCGTCATCATGCTTTACCCGATTGGTTAATTATTCAAACATTTTATAATGGATTAATTGGATCTTTAAAATCAATTATTGATGCTGCTGCTGGAGGTTCGTCAATGTCTAAATCATTTGAAGAAGCTTACACTTTAATTGAAGAAATGTCTAACAACAATTTTCAATAGTCTTCTGAAAGGATTAATCCTAAAAGAATGGCAAGTATTAGTGATAATGAAGCCTTTTCTATTTTAGCTTCACAAGTAGCAGCAATGTCTAAGAAATTAGATAGTTTTGTTATTAATATATCACATAATACCTCCGCTAATATTGAAGATTCTCAAACTATTGAAACTTTACAAGCTATTGCTAGTAAAAATAATCCTTATTCAAATTATTATAATCCTGGATGGAAAAATCACCCTAATTTTAACTTGAATAATCAACAACAACAATGGGATAATAATCAACCTCATTCAACTGGAAATTGGAATAATCAAGTTAATTTAAATTATAAACCTTCTGGATTTAACAATCAACATAAAAAGTTATCAATTGAAGAATTAATTTTACAACTAAGTAATCAATTACAAAATCAAAACAATGTTATTCGTAATATTGAGAATCAAATGGGACAAATCGCTAATTTAATTAATTATAGACCCCCAGGAACACTTCCTAGTAATATTGAAATCAATCCAAAAGAAACTGGAAAAGAATATAAACATTTTAAAGTTGTACAACTTAGAAGTGGAAAGGAATTAAAAGAAAGAATGCAGAATGAAATTGAAAAGGAGATTGAGGTTGAAGAGATTGAAAAATCTAAATAAACTCCTTCTCCTAATAAAGATCAAATTGATATTTCTATTAATATGGAAGTTGAAAAACCACCACCACCTTTTCCTCAAAGACTTAAACAGTAGAAGCTTAATCATCAATTTTCTAAGTTCATTGAAATTTTTAAGAAACTTACTTTAAACATACCTTTTGCTGAAGCTTTGGAACAGATGCCAACTTTTGCAAAATTTATGAAAGATATTTTAAGTAATAAATGAAGATTTGAAGCTTTTGAAACTATTGCATTAAGTGAAGAATGTAGTCCAATAATTCAAAAGAAATTACCTCAAAAACTTAAAGATCCTGGAAGTTTTACTATATCTTGTGCTATTGGAGAAAAGTTTTGTGGAAAAGCTTTATGTGATTTAGGAGCAAGTATTAATCTCATGCCATTTTCTATTTTTCGAAGGTTAAATTTAGGAGAGATTACTCCCACCACTATAACCCTTCAATTAGCTGATAGATCTATCACTTATCCTAAAGGAGTTATAGAGGATGTTCTTGTTAAAGTAGGTAAATTTATCTTCCATGTAGATTTCATTGTACTTGATATGGAAGAAGATAAAGAAATACCTATTATTTTAGGGAGACCTTTTCTAGCTACTGGACGAGCTATGATTGATGTGCAAAAAGGAGAATTAACCATTAGAGTTAATGATCAAGAGATTAAATTTAATGTCTTTAAATCAATGAAGTATTCTGACAAAGAAAAATGTTATCGAATGGATATAATTGATTATTTAATTGAGAAACATTATCAAGAAAAATGTAAGTCATTTCTGAAGAAAAACTTGAATTATTATTCGATGAAGATGAAGAACTAAAAGAAGAAGAAACTCATTATATCAAAAATAATTGAGGAACTTTGGACATAACTCAAAATGATATACTTTTACCCTCCATTAAAAAAGCCCCTGAACTGGAATTAAAAATGTTACCTTCACATTTAAAGTATGCATTTCTGGGAAATTCATTAACTTTACCTGTTATTATTTCTTTTGAGCTAAGTATGGATCAAGAAGAAAAATTGATAGGAGAGCTAAAGAATTATAAGAAAGCATTTGGTTGGACAATTGCTAACATAAAAGGAATAAGCCCATCCATTTGTATGCATAGAATTTTAATGGAAGAAAATTTTAAACCTACTATTGAACCACGAAAAAGATTAAATCATATCATGAAAGAGGTTGTTAAAAAAGAAATTGTTAAATGGTTAGATGCTGGTATTATTTGTCCTATTTTGGATAGCCAATGGGTAAGTTCTATTCATTATGTTCCGAAGAAAGGAGGAGTAAGTGTCATTGTCAATGATAATAATGAACTAATTCCTACGAGACAAGTTACTGGATGGCGAATTTGCATTGATTATAGGAAATTAAATGATGCCACTAGAAAGGACATTTTCCTTTACCTTTCTTAGATCAAATGCTTGATAAATTAGTTGGACACTCATATTTATGTTTTCTGGATGGATATTCTGGTTATCATCAATTACCTGTCGCTCCAGAGGACCAAAAGAAAACAACATTTACAAGTCCTTATGGAACATTTGCCTTTAGAAGAATGTCTTTTGGTTTATGTAATGCACCTGCAATTTTTCAAAGATGTATGATGTCAATATTTTATGATTTGATTGACAAAGGAATTGAAATATTCATGGACGATTTTTCAATTTTTGGAACTTCTTTTGAATCTTGTTTGAAAAATATTTCCAAAATTCTGAAAAGATGTGAAGAAACAAACTTAGTTCTTAACTGAGAAAAATGTCAATTCATAGTCACAGAAGGCATTGTACTTGGTCACAAAGTTTCACAAAAAGGGATGGAAGTAGATCAAGCAAAAGTGAAAATTATCGCTAAATTACAATCACTTACTACTATTACTGATGTGAGAAGTTTTCTAGGTCATGCTAGATTTTATAGAAGATATATAAAAGATTTTTCTAAAATTGCTAAACCTCTTTGTCATTTATTGAAAAAAGATGCTAAATTTGAATTTAACGAAGACTGTGTTAATGCTTTAAATATTTTAAAAGAAAAATTAATAAATTCACCTATTATTGTTGCACCTAATTGGAATAAATCTTTTGAATTAATGTGCGATGCAAGTGATTTTGCAATTGGAGCTGTATTGGAACAAAAATATGAGAAAATTTTCAAAGTTATATATTATGCTAGTAAAACTCTTACGGAAACTCAAAGAAATTACACTACTACTGAGAAAGAGCTTCTAGCTATAGTACATGTCTTTGATAAATTTAGACCTTATCTTCTTGGTACTAAATTCATAGTTCATACTGATCATTCCGCTATTAAATATCTAATGTCAAAAAAGGATGCTAAGCCTAGAATAATAAGATGTTTTTTACTTCTATAAGAATTTGATTTTCAAATAGTAGATAGAAAAGGAACGGACAACCAAATTGCTGATCATCTATTTAGAATTAAGAATGATGTTATTACTGAAGAAAATATAAACGAGAAATTTCCTGATGAACATTTATATGTTATTCAAGGATACCAAACACCTTGGTATGCGGATATAGTTAACTATTTAGTTAGCAATATTCTACCTTACGGATTGGATGACAATTTTATTAAGAAATTTAAAAGTGATGTTAAATATTATATTTGGGAAGATCCTCATTTATTTAAATTAGGAAGAGATTCTATAATTCGAAGATGCGTACCTTATGAAGAAATTTTGTTATTATTCAAAAATGTCATGATTCTGATTTTGGAGGACACTTTGGAATAGATAAAACTGCATTTAAAATTTTAAATTCAGGATTTTATTGGCCTACTTTATTCAGAGAAGTGAGACATTATGTTAAAACATGTGATCGATGTCAAACAATGGAAAATATATCCAAGAAAGATGAAATTCCTTTAAACTATATATTGGAAGTTGAAATTTTTGATAAATGGGGTTTAGACTTTATGGGACCATTTGTACCATCATCTGGAAAAATTTATATTTTATTAGCAGTTGATTATGTTTCAAAGTGGATTGAAGCTATAGCTTTGCCTAACTATGATTCTAAAAGTGTATCTAAATTCTTAAAGAAGATAATTTTTTCAAGATTTGGAATGCCTAAGGTAGTTATCGAAGATGGTGGAAGTCATTTTAGAAATATAAGAATTCAATCATTACTGCAAAAATTTAGAATCAAACATAAATTTGCAACTGCATATCACCCACAAACAAGTGGAATGACTGAAGTATCAAACAGAGAAATTAAAAGAATTTTAGAGAAGATGTTAATCCTAAAAAAACTGATTGGGTTAATAGACTTGATTCTGCATTATGGGCTTATAGAACGACTTATAAAACACCAATCGGAATGTCACCTTACCAGCTTAGTTTTTGGAAAACACCGTCACTTACCCGTTGAACTTGAACAAAAAGCTTATTGGGCGATAAAGGAGTTTAATTCGATTTGAATATTGCAGGAGAAAAATGATTATTGCAATTAAATGAGATGGATGAAATAAGAAATGAATTATATGATAATGGAAAAATTTATAAAGAGAAAATGAAGGTATTACATGATAAAAAGATTTCAGAAAAAATATTTGAGCCTGGACAAGAAGTATTACTATTTAATACTCATTTAAGACTTTTTCCTGAAAAATTGAGATCAAAATGGATAGGACCATATATAATTGAAAAAGTATACCAATATGGAGCTGTGGATATTAAAGACCCCAAAACGGGAAAATTTTTTAAAGTTAATGGATTTGTACGACTTATTTTTTAGATTTTAAATTTAATTTAAATATATATATAATTTAGAAAGTAGTATTTGATTTTGAAAATAATTTTTGAGTTTGAAAATTTTAAGATATGAAATATCAAACAGATCTCACATCCCAAATAGTTTATATAAATGAGCACCGCACCACAAACCGTATATCTATCCCAGGGGATAGACACACTGCTTGATGATGGGGCTCGGTTAAATAAACTAGAAGATTTGTGACATCTGTTTGGTCTGCGAACCAATTTTATAAGCCGACAAGTTTCCCTACTTAATATAAATGAATTAAACAGGGTTTATAATACCTGGGTTCTTAAAGTTCCCTATAAGGGCAAGTCCCTATAGTTAATTACATCTTAAATGATGAGAATCATTTAAGAAAACTCTCGATAATGATCAGAGGTTTTGCTCTTAAGAATTTCGAAGTTTGAGGTTTTCAAAGGATTGGATTTTTGAAATTTCAAAAGGGATTAGCTCAAATTTGGAACATTTATTTTCAGGAGTCCAAAAGGAAGGGAAGTAGGAGAAGCTGAGGATCCAAGAAGAATTTTGGCAACTTCCCTCACTATCCTATGATTTGGCTTCAATTTGGAAATTTACTTAATGTTTCCATCCTGCCAATTTTAATTTATTAGGACTTATATTTGTATGACATGATTATACAAACAGCCTCGAAGATATGAGGGTTTATGTCGTACCAAACAACTACCTCAGAATCCTAAGACCTGTTAGGGCTTAATTTGCATAATATGATTATACAAATGCCTAACCAAGAGTTGAGGATTTATGTTGCATTAGGCAAACTACCTCGAAGTCCTATGGCTTAGTTGTTTAATTCTAAGAATGTTTAGCTGAAGTAGATTCAAGTTTTGCTGATGACGATGGCCGTACTGCCCACCATGCTCCAAGCTCCTTGTTATTGCAGAGGTTTAGTTTTAGAAGTCATAAATCAGGAGATGAGAAAAGTGTTTTGGTTTAGAGAAAATCTTAAAATCAAAGTGTTTTTAATGTTTTAATTAAAACAAATCTTAAAGTTGGTTAAACAACCGATTAAGATCCCACGGTTCCGTCATCCCGGCACCGTTATTTTCATCGAATTCACTTAGTCGAGATGAATTTGCTAAACTCAACTGAATGAGTTCCACACTTTCATTTAGACCGTGGGAAATACCGTTAGCAACACGTGGGTTACATTATCCGAGGTATTCCCGATCATTCAATGAGACGTTTTAATTTAGCTAAAGTTGTAGTTTTGTTGTTCTGTTTGTAATTAAATTTTGAGTTATTTTATATTTTGAAATGTTGTGGTGGTGATTTTTATCTTGTAATGACTTTTAGTTTAATTTTGGTTTCAGTTCAAGGACTATCCTAATGGTTTTGGTTTTCATGCAACAGTTGTTTATCATGCAAGAAAAGTAAAGTACAATTCATGTAGGTAAATTGCAATAAAGTAAATTGCAATTAAATAAAAGCGTACCTGGAGGGTCTTCCCGTCATTCCAAGCTGCACTTAAAACCCAAGGAATTTAAATATTTCAACAAGTACCTAGGTAAAGCTAAGGGAAAGGTTTTGGTTATCTACCAAAGTCCTAATCCTATAACTAGTCATCTCCTATGACGTCTAGGTTCTTGGTTTGGTTTAAGGATGATTTTCTTCATCAAAGAACAATTAAGTTCAATTGTTCTTATAAACATCCCGTCATATTGAGGAAGTGCTTAAGACGAGTCTTAAACATCTTTTCAATACCTCTAGGATTGTTTTAAGTCCAAGAGAATTTAATTATACAAGTGAATTAATCATCCAGGAGTTTAAGTTTTGTTCTCTTGCTCAGTGAACTAGGACATTTGAATATCCTATAAGTGAAGTAACACTTCACTTGATACTTCATTTAGGAGTTATAATAATAAGAGCTTTTGGGGCAAGTTGGTTTGTCGAAATATTTTAATCATTTTTAATTTAAAGTTTGAGTTAATGATTTAAAGTATTTTAATTTAATTATGAGGTTTTAATTAATAATTTTAAGTTTGGAATAGTGTTCAAATTATTTTAGATTTAATTCTTAATGATTTAATTAAGGTTTGTTGTTAAATGATTTTGATTTAATTTAATTCAATTTAATTTTGATTTAATTTAATTTAATTTTAATTTTAATTTGATTTGATTTTAATTTAATTTAATTTAATTTAATTTGATTTAATTTAATTTTATTTTAATTTAATTTAATTTAATTTAATTTTAATTTAATTTTAATTTTAATTTAATTTAATTTCAATTTATTTTTAATCTAAATTTAATTTAATTTAGTTTTAATTTTAATTTAATTTAATTTTAATTTTAATTTAATTTTAATTTCAATTATTAATTGAGATTATTCTTTTAATTTTTTTAATTAAGATTTAAGTATTATTAAAGTGATTTATTTAGGGATTTTTAAATTAAGGAATAAATGTCCTCTTAATAATATCCCTACTTTAATAATTCCAATATCCATTATTCTTCCAAAATTTCAATTAATTAGTTAATTAAAGTTTTACTTTAATTATATTTGAAATGATTGGTAGATTCCTACCCTTAATCATTTAAGTTTCAATCATCCAAAAATCAGTTTAAAATCAAATATTTTACCCTCCCCTTTTGATTAATCCTAAAATTTTAATTAAGGGTTGAAATTTTTAATTACCCTTCAAGCTTAATAATTCTATAACTCACTAAATTAAGCTCAAATGAACTTGAAATTTTTATGTAACCTCACTCACATGTCAATTAAGATATTAGAGGAGAAAATGTGATTTTTCTATATTTAATTTATTTATGTAATTATTTTTAATGGAAAATAGGGATTTTTAAAGAAAATTCAATAACATGACAAAGGAAATGTTTCTGTCCTTAAGAAAATTATGGGATGTTCCTAATGACCAGAGGACCATTTGGACCAATTTTGATGATTTTTTGAATTATATTTTATTTATTAGAGTATTAATTAATTTTAAAATAAAATTAAAGTTGAAAATTGGATTTTATATTTTTTTTAAACCTCTCTGACCTCAAGGAGTCCAGAGAAATAAATTTTATATTTTTCTTATTTTTCTTTGATTTATTAGAATTATTTTAGTGAAAAGGTTGGAAAATACATTTTTTAATATTAAAAATTACATTAAGCCTTTAAAATTCAATATCTTACCCTAGAGACTTAGGAAAAATATTTGGTTTGTTCCTAAATGATTAAAATTCAAAATGTGACATTTTGGTGATTTTTAATATTTTTATGATTTTTATTATTTTTTAATTATTAAAAATATTAAAATAATGATAAAAATCAACTTTTTTAGAAAATTACAATTTTAATTTTCCTAAGTTTCTCTAATAACAGAGAAGCTCCAAAACTATTTTTGTGAATTTTTTGAAAAGTATTTTGTGAGTTATGAGTTTTTAAAGTTTAATTTTGGTTTTGTGACTTAATTAATCCATTTAGTGGGGTTAAACATTTTCAATTGATTTCAAATTTTTATGTGATGTTTCTCTGATCCTAAAGATCAATGGAGAATTGTTTTCAAGTCAATTTAATGTGTGGTTAAACAAAATTAATTAAAGTTCAATTTTGGGTATTTAGGCCAATTAGGGTTGTTCCAAGTGAATTAACTCAAAACCTATTTTTCCTAGGTTCCTCTGGTCATAAGAAACATCACCAAATTTTCCTAGAATTTATTTCTCAACCTGCTAATTATTGGAATTAAAATACTCAAAACAATAACATGAACTTGGAAAATCAAAAACGTCTCATAGGTATGGCCTCTGACCTTGGAAAATTCAGGGAATGTTCCCTAGATCACAGGCTTCAAAAGCCCTATAGTCTCATGCGATGGTGAATTGTCTATGCAAATGGAGAATTAAAATACCACAGAGAGTAAATAAATCATTAAAAATAAAATACTTGATGAAATGACTTGATTTCTTTTCCACATTATTCTCCTCTGTTCACTGAGCAAGTGGGTATTTTTATTTTATTTTTAGGATTTTTCTACACAAAGTTATTCATTTTTAAAATTCTGGGTATTTAATAAATAGTAAAATAACCCTATTTTTCTACTTATCCACGCGGCATCGCGTCAACCTCGACAGCTCAGAAGGGGTGCGTGTCGTGCTGTGATTGGGCACCGCCATCTGAGTCAGCCGTCCCAGGGCCCGCCTTTCACGTAACATCTTCTGGTCCGACGCGATCTGAGTCGTCCATCTAATACACGCGCGATCCAACAGCTCCTGGTCATCATCTACGACTGGTGTGCACCCGTGACCGTCCACACTAAAACCCTAAGAACTGTCGGCATATTTTTAAGTTATGTGTATTATTTTAAAAAGGGGGTCGCCTAACAGAAGTTGTCGGCGGATTTTTTAATTTAATTTAAATAAATAATTTGAAAAGTAGTATTTGATTTTGAAAATAATTTTAAGATATGAAATCAAACCAACCTCACATCCCAGATAGTTTATATAAACGAGCACCGCATCACAAACCTTGTATCTATCCCGAAGAATAGACACACTCGTTTGGTGATGGGGCTCGATTAAATAAACTAGAAGATTTCATGACAACCGTTTGGTCTGCGAACCAATTTTATAAGCCGACAAATTCCCCTGCTTAATATAAATGAATTAAGCAGGGTTTATATTACCTAGGTTCTTAAAATTCCCTATAAGGGCAAGCCCCTATAGTTAATTACATCTTAAGTGACGGGAATCACTTAAGAAAACTCTCGATAATAATCGGTAGTTCCGCTCTCAAGAATCTCAAAGTTTAAGTTTTCAAGGGATTGAATTTTGGAATTTCAATAAGGAATGGATCAAGTTTGGAACATTTTATTTTGGGAATTCAAAGGAAGAAAGGTAGGAGAAATTATCGATTAGAAGCGAACTTCGGTAATTTCCCGACTATCCTATTGTTTGGCTTAAATATAGGAAAGTCCTAATATTTTATTTAATGTTTTGATCTTGTCAATTTTAATTAATTAGGACTTATATTCGTATGACATGACCATACAAATAGCCTTGAAGATGTGAGGGTTTATGTCGTACCAAACGACTACCTCGTAGTCCTAAGACCGGTTAGGGCTTAATTTACAATGCAAATGCCTAACAAAAGGTTGAGGATTTATGTTGCACTAGGCAAACTACCTCGAAATCCTATGGCTTGGTTATTTAGTTCTAAGAAAGTTTTGCTGAAGTAGACTCAGGTTTTGCTGATGACGATGGCCGTGCTGCCCACCATGCTCCGAGCTCCTTGTTGTTGCAGAGGGTTTAGTTTTAGAAGATTGTAATCAAAAGAGAAGAGAAGAGTTTGGTTTTAGAAATCTTAAAGTCCAAGTGTTTTTTTTATGTTTTAATTAAAACAAATCTTAAAGTTGATTATAACAACACCGGTTAAGATCCCACGGTTCCATCCTTCCGGCATCGTTATTTTTATCGGATTCACTTAGTCCAGATGAATTTGCTAAACTCAACTAAATGAGTTCCACACTTTCATTTAGACCGTGGGAAATCTCGTTAGCAACACGTAGGTTACATCATCCGAGGTATTCCCGATCATCCAACAAGACGTTTTAATTTAGTTATAATTGTAGTTTTGTTGTTTTGTTTGTGATTAAATTTTTGAGTTGTTTTATATTTTGAAATGTTGTGGCGGTGAATTTTATCTTGAAATGACTTTTAATTTAGTTTTGGTTTTGGTTTTAGGGACTATTCTAAAGGTGTGGGTTTTCATGCAATCAGTTGTTTATCATGCAAGAAAAGTAAGTGCATTCGCAATAAAGTAAATTGCAAGAAGGTAAATTGCAATAAAATAAAAGTGCACCCTGGAGGGTCTTCCCGTCATCCCGTGCTACACTTAAACACAATTTAGAATATTTAAGCATTTAAAACAAGTTCCTAGGTAAAGCTAAGGGAAGGGTTATGGTTTTCTACCAAGTTCCTAATCCTATAGCTAATCATCTCCTATGACGTCTAGGTTCTTGTGTTTTGGTTTGATGACAATTTTCTTCATCAAAGAACAATTAAGTTCAATTGTTCTTATAAACATCCTATCTTACTGAGGAAGTGCTTAAGACGAATCTTAAACATCTTTTCAATACTTTTAGGATTATTTTAAGTCTAAGAGAATTTAATTATACAATGAATCAATCATCCAAGAGTTCAAGTTTTGTTATCTTGCTCAGTGAACTAGGACATTTGAATATCCTATGAGTGAAGTAACACTTCATTTAGGAGTTATGACAACAAGAGCTTTTGAGGGCAAATCGATGTTCAAGTGATTTGTAATTCAATTTAATTTCAATTAATGGGTTTAAGTTTGGAATAGTGTTCAAGTTGTGTTAGATTTATTTTCGAATTCTTTATCTCTTAAGTGATGTTATATTTAATTCAATTTAATTTAATTTAATTTAATTTAATTTGGTTTGATTTAGTTTTAATTTTTAATTTAATTTTATTTATTTAGTTTAATTTTAATTTTATTTTAACTTGATTTTATTTACTATTTTTATTATTTAATTTAATTTAATTTAATTTAATGTGATTTAATTTAATTTAAATTAATTTAATTTAATTTAATTTAATTTAAATTTTAATTTAATTTAATTTAATTCAATTTCATTTTAATTTTAATCTAATTTAAATTTTAATTTAATTTTATTATTTTTCTTTTAATTTTAATTTAATATTTTTTTTTTATGTTTTAGGGATGATTTAATTTTAATTGTTAAAGTATTAATTTAATTGAAATTTTGGAAGGATTTAATTTAAATGTTTTAACTTTAATTTAATTTAATGATTAAGCTTTTTAACATTTTAAACCTTGAGTTTAGATTATCATTTTAATTAGGAATTAAATGTTATTGTGGTGATTAATTTAGGGATTTTTAAATTAAAGAATAAATCTCTTCCTAATAATATCCCTATTTTAATAATTCCAATTTTTTTATTATTCTTCCAAGTTTAATTAATTATTTAATTAAGGTTTATTTTAATTATTTTCAAATTGTTTGGTAGGTTTCTACCCTTTAAATACCTAAGTTTCAAACATCCAAAATCAACTTAGTATCAAATATTTTACCCACCCTTTCAATTAGACCTAAAATTTTTAATTATAGGTTAAAATTTTAATTACCATTTTGCCCTTTATGCTTACTAATTCCATAAATCACTAAATTGACCTTAAATGAATTTGAATTTTTTATGTAACTTCACTCATATGTCAGTCAAGATATTAGAGGAGAAAATGTGATTTTTCTGTATTTAATTTATTTATATAATTATTTTTGGTGGAAAATAAGAATTTTCAAGGAAAATTTAATAATATAACCAAGGGAAAGTTTATGTCCTTAAGAAAATTATGGGACATTCCTAGTTACTAGAGGACCACTTGGACTAATTTTGGTGATTTTTTGAATTATATTATTTTTATTATAATTATTTTGAGTTTTGGAGTATTAATTAATTTAAAAATAAAATAATGGTTGAAAAATGAATTTTATATTTTTCAAAAATCTCTCTAATATCAAGGAAACCAGAGAACCAATTTTTATAATTTTCTGATTTTTCTTTAATTTATTAGAATTATTTTAGTGGAAATGCTAGAAAATACATTTTTTTAATTTTAAAATTACCTTAGGGCTTTAAAATTTAATATCTCATCATAGAGACTTAAGAAAAATATGGAGTTTGTTCCTAAATGATTAAAATTCAAAATGTGACATTTTGATGAATTTTATTATTTTTGTGATTTTTATTATTTTTTAATTATTAAAAATATTAAAATAATGTAAAAAATCAACTTTTTGGAAAATTACAATTTTAATTTTCTTAAATTCCCCTGATATCGAGAGGCTCCAAAACCAATTTGGTGAATTTTTGAAAAGTATTTTGAAAGTTATGAATTTTTAAAGTTTAAGTTTGGCTAAATGGCTTAATCAACCCATTTGATAGGGCTAACCAAGTCCAATTGACTTCAAACTTTTATGGTGGGTTCCTCTGATCCTAAAGATCAGTGAAGAATTGATTTCAAGTCAATTTGATGTATGATTAGCTCTAATTAATTAAAGCTCCATTTTGGGTGTTTAAGCCAATTAGGGTTATTATAAGTGAGTTAACTCAAAAACTGTTTTTCCTAGGGTCCTCTGGTCATAAGAAACATCACCAAATTTCCCTAGAATTTATTTCACAACATGCTAATTATTAGAATTAAAATACTCAGAATAGTGACCTAGAATTGAAAAATCAATAACTCTTCATAGGGGTGGCCTCTGACTTTGGAAAATTCAGGGAATGTTTCCAAATTCATAGGCTTCAAAAGCCCTATGGTCTCATGCCATGGTGAATTGTATACATGCATGGAGAATTGAAAATGTGCGGAGAGTAAATAAATTATTAAAAATCAAATACTCAATGAAATTAAATGATTTCTTTTCCACATTATTCTCCTCCGTTCACCGAGCGAGAGGGTATTTTTATATTATTTTTCCGATTTTCCTACACAAAGTTAAGCATTTTTGAAGTTTAGGGAATTTAATAAATAAGAAAATCCCTATTTTTCTATTTATCTGAATCGGCGCCGCGTCAACCTCAGCATCTCCGAACAGCCACGCGGCGCTTTCTGGTTCGACGCCTCCATCCGACTCAGCGCTCCAGGGACCCGCTGCATCGTTTCGTCTCCTCATACGACTCAATCTGGATCGTCCACCCGCGTGTGTATTAAATGGACGGCATCCGTTCATCGTCCCCAAGCCTCCTAACCCGAGAACCATCCACACTAAATCCTTAATATCTCACTCAATACTTAACGGATTTTGGTGTTCTTGTGCTCTATGGATTCATCTTGAAGAGACGAACACATCTATACGGTGATCATGCATCGAAATTAAAGCATTTGAAATAGTACAATCTCCGCAGGCTCGGAATAAAGAGTTAGCTCATACCTTAGCTCGCAGAAGTGTGGCTTTGATCCGAGGGTTGTGTCACCTTCGATTGGGTCCAAGCAAGCTCCAGCATGAAGTCTCCCGGCCTCGGTGAATTGTCCGTGCATGATTTCGACCAAGCTCGATTTCAACCTTTGGAGTCCGGAACGGATGGGTGGCCTGAGAGGGGGCTTTCACCTGGGAACTCCTTCTCTTGGTCTTGTGCAAGTGTGGGTGAGTTTAATTTGACTTTGGTGGAGGATTTGGGAGTGTCCCGTTCGGCTCGAGAATCGAGCTCCAAAATCGAGCTCGACTAGTGGGGATTAGGGCAAGAGAACAGTGGGGATCAAATGCTCTAAGTGTGGGCGAGAGTCTGGAGTGATTTTGGCAGAGTTTCCTTAAGGTTAGTTCAACACCTCTTCCATGGCCGAGAGAGGTGGGGTTTAAATAGAAGAGGCTGGAGGGCCTCCTGGGGAGTTAGGGATCGGATCGCCGCTTCAGCAAGAGAAGAACAGCTGCAATGGCCACTGGGCATGGGGCAACTCAGCAAGGAGGAATTTCAATGTTGGCTCACATGTGAGATCTCGGGTGTGGTGTTTTTCGGCGATCCAGGCGGCTGGCCGACAGGCAATGGTCACCCTCAAGTTCAGGTGGGTCAGGGCTGGGGTTTTGTGTAGGCAATTGGCCAATGCCATTTGTAAAGAGCTTGGATTGAAATGGAATGGGGGGAAGACTATTTTGGGTTCAAATGAGTCAACCCATTATTTTGGGCTAGGTTCACCACTCAATGCATGGTTTTGGGCTAAAAAGGATCACTTGGGTCAGCCAAGAGAAAATGGTGTGGTCTCCATCCATGGTGAGGTGGCTAAGCATGGTTTAGAGTGTGACATGAGTATGGTTAAAAGGCTTATTGAAGGATTAGGAAAGGGTTCCCTCCTCTTGCCATTAATGGCTTGGTGAGGTGGAAAGTAGCTCCCATGGCTTCCATGTGGCTCATGCATGGCTTCATGGCTCATCTTTGGCTTGGGAAAAGTTAAGTCAATTTCATGAAAAAGGGTTTTGTGAATTTTGTCATTTTGATGGGAATTGGCACATGGCTTGATTTGGATTTATTTTATCATGGATTTAGAACTTAGGAGATGGCTTTATCAAATGGATGATGATAGAGGATTGTCATGTGGGCTTTGGGCCTTTTGAAATTATTTTTGATGGGCTTTTAGGAAGGCTAAGGGGATGGGCCTTTAGGTTTAAAAATAAATTCATGGATGGGAATTTTGTAGAATTTTGGGCCAAATAATTGTTGGGTTTGGTTTAGGGATATGTCATGAGTAATTTGAAATGAGTTTGGAGTGATTTGGGTTTGAATGGGGTTGGATTTGGGCCTCTTTGGCAAATGGGCCAATGTAGGTCAAATTGGGCTAACTTGGGCCAATGTTGGGCTAGGGTTGAAATTGATGTAAAATTAATGTTGGGAAATGTTTATGGGAGTGTTTCAAAGAGGTTTTAACTTTGGTTGGGTTTTGATTTTGGGGTTTGGGCTTATTTGAGTTAGGTTTGGGTTTAGGTCAAAATTGGGTCTTTTAGCTTTGGGTTGAATTTGAGAGGGATTTGGGTCTAAATTTTGGGCATATCATGTTAGTGTTTTGTTTGTGGGGACGTTAGGTAAGGTTTAGAAAAGATTTGGGGTTAATTGGAGTTGAATTGGGTGAGTTTGAGCTAAGTTTGGGTCATGGGTCCAAATTGGGCATTAAGGTCAAAAGTGAAATTGGATTCAAATGTCAATCAAATTGGGCTTGGATTTGGTCTAGATTGGTGTTGGGGATGTTTAATTGAAGTTTATAATTGAATTGGACCAGAATTTGGGTCAATTGGGTAGTTTTGGTTTGACATTGGGTTCACTTTGGGTTAAAATGGGTCAAATTGGGGATTTTGACAAAAATGGGGTAAATTGACAAAATTGGCCTATGGTGTAGTTGGACAAAATGAAATTAGTAATATTTGAGATTTTCTGGAATTTTCTGGGAATTTTCTGAAATTTTGGATTTTTTGACTAAAAGGGGCATTTTGGGTATTTGGAGGGTATTGGGAGGTATTTTTGGTATTTTTGGCTATGCATGATCAATTTGAGTAATGTGGGAATGTTTGGGATTGGTCTTGAGGAATTTTGGGTGATTTGGAGATTTTTTTGAAAAATTTGGGTAATTTCAAGGGTTTTGGGTAGGCTAGGCGGGTGTAGGGTCCCCGGGGTCAAAAATTGAAAATTTGGAAAATTGAAGATTGGGTAAATTTAAGTGGAATGGAACTATTTTGGGTTGAGCCATGAAGCCTTAACAAGCCCACATGAGCCATGAAGGGACTCATTTGAGGCATTCACTATGTTGTTCCTAACCCTCTTAGCTAAGGGCTTAGGGGTTAAGGACCATCCATGTGAATCACATCCATGAGTCAGGAGGTCAACTTGGGTATGGGTGTGGTTTTAGGAGGTGTGTGAAAGTTTAGTGTATAAGTGTAGTGTGTGTAAGTCAGCCCTCACTGCACCGAGGCCACCTGTAGGCGGTCCTAAGGCCAAAGAGTCTTATAGGAACTCATCCTTTAAACTTCCACATTTGATTTCAACCCTCTAGGTGATTAGGGGTTTACAATTAAGTTTGTTGAGTTTGCAGGGAGTTTAGAAGTGGTTTGAATTTCTAGGTGGTGGGTCCCAATTCTAATCCTCTAGGATAGTCAAAGGAAAAGCCTAAGGCTAGATCCTAGGTACTAAAAAAGAGGAAAGAGAAGACCTCATCAAAAATGAGGTCAACAAGAACTCACTCGATTCTCAACAGATTTTTGTGTTCTTATGCTCTATGGATTCATCTTGAAGAGATGAACACATCCATACGGTAAACATGCATTGAAATCGATTCATATCAAATGGAGAATCTCCAGAAGCTCGGGAGAAGTAGAGAGCTCATACCTTTGCTCAGAGAAGTGAAGCTTTGATAAGAGAGTTATGTCACGTTCGACTGGATCCAAGCAAGCTCCAGATGAAGTTCCTTGGCCTGGGGAATTGCCTAGGTACAAAAGTGACCACATCTGATCACAAAGCTTGGAGGCAGGAAGCAATGGCTGGCCTGGTGAGGGGGCTTTTGCTGGGAAACTTCTCCTCTTGGTCTGGTGAAGGTGTAGAGTCAATCAATTTGAGGATTGACTCACTGTGGTGAAGTGTCCTGGTTTTGGACTTGAATTTCAACTCTGAAATTGAGCTCACAGAGAGGAAATGACAGGGGGATTTCAGTAGGGATCAAGTTCTCCAGTTGTGGGGGAGAGTCTGGAATGATTTTGGCAGAGTTTCTGTATGGTTTGTTTCAGTGTCTTACTTGGTCGAGAGGAGGTGGTGTTTAAATAGGAGTGGCTAGAGGGCCTCCCAGGGGGGTTTGATGGTTTGGATCTGCTGCTTAGGTCAAGGGAAGAACAGCCATGGTAGCCATTGGGCATGAGGCAACTCAGCAAGGGAGAATTTCAATGTTGGGCTCCTCCCAAGGTCTCGGCCATGGGGTTTTCCGGCGGCTGGGGTGGCTGGCCGGCCAGGCATGGGTCACCATCTTGACCAGTGAGGGCAGGGCTTGGCAATGGTGAAGTCAATTGGATTTGGGCATGTGTAAAGGTGGTGAATTGAAATGACATGGGAAAGGGGTGATTTTGGCTAGGTTTGGGTCAACCCTTGGTTTTGGGCTAGGTTCACCATCCAAGGCTTGACCTTGGGCTGAGGGAGAATCATTTGGGTCAGCTGAATTGGGGTAGTGAAGTCCTTATCCATGGTGATGTGGCTAAACATGGTTTAGTGTGTAGCATAAATAAGGCTAAAAAGGTTTAAGGGAGGTTTAAGAAAGAACCCTCTCTTCTTGCCATAAGTGAACTAATGACAAGTCAAAGCCCCCATGGCTACATGTGGCTTGAGAATGGCTTGTTCATGGCTCACATTTTGCTTGGGAAAAGTCAAGTCAACTTTCATGGAAAAGGGTTTATGAAATTTGGAAAATTTTGGGGTTATTTGATGGGATTTGGCATAATACCATCTTGGTTTGATTTTCATGATGGATTTAGCACTTAGGGAAAGATATTAATTGAGATGAGATGAAATTGTAGTGTGGGCTTTAGGATGGGTTTGGGCTTTTAAAATTTGGTAAAGGTGGGCTTTTAGAATGGTTTAAGGGGATGGGCTTTTAAGTTTAAAAACAAATTGGTAAGTGGAAATTTTGTTAAGGATTGGGCTAAAGAAATGTTGGGTTTAGTTTAAGGATGTGTCTTGAGTGATTTGGATCAAGCTTGAGGTGGTTTGGAATTAAATTGGGTCTAAATTGGGTCTCTTTGGTGATAGGGTCAAAATAGGTCAAAATGGACTAACTTGGGCTAAGGTTGGGCTAATGTTGAAATTGATGTAAAATTAATGTTAAGAAATGTTCATGGGAGTGTTTCAAAGAGGTTTCATTTTTTGTTGGGTTTTGATTTTGGGATTTGGGCCTATTTGGGTTAGGTTTGGGTGTATGCCAATTTAGGGAATTTTGGGTTTGGGTCGAATTTGAATAAGGTTTGGGTCCAAATTTTAGGCAAATCATGTTAGTGTTTTGTTTGTCGGGATGCTAGGAAGGTTTTAGAAAAGATTTGGGTCAAATTGGGATTGAATTGAGTTGGTTTGGGCTAAGTTTGGGTCATGGGTCAAAATTAGGCTTTAAGCTTAAAAATGAAATTGGATTCAAATGTCAATCAAATTGGGCTTGAATTTGGTCTAGATTGATATTAGGGATATTGAATTGAAGTTTAGAATTGAATTGGACCAAAGTTGAGGTCAATTGGGGTGATTTGGTTTGACATTGGGTTCATTTGGGTTTAAAATGGGCTAAATTGGGGGTTTTGGTAAAAGTAGGGTAAATTGACAAAATTGACCCATGGTGTAGTTGAACAAAATGAAATTAGGAATTTTTTGGGATTTTGGATTTTTTAGGTCAAGAGGGACATTTTGGTAATTTGGAGGGTATTGGGGTATTTTTTGGAAATTTTGGTATTTTTGGCTGTAAATGATCAATTTGATTGGTGGGGAAATGTTCAAGGTTAATTTTGGAAAATTCTGGGTTATTTGAAAGTTTTGGTGGTTTTTAGTAATTTCAAGGGCTTTTAGTAGGTTTGGTGGGTCCGGGGCCCTGGGGGTCAAAAATTGAAATTTTGGAAAAATGAAGATTGATCAAATTTGAGTAAAGTGGAATCACTTTGGTTGAGACATGGAGCCATATTAAGCCCATAGGAGCCATGAGGGGACTCATTTGAGGCATTCACTATGTTGTTCCTAACCCTCTTAGCCAGGGGCTTAGGGGTTAAGGACCATCCATATGATTTATCCAGATGAGTCAAGAAGTCAAGTTAGGCATGAATAGTTTTAGAATTTGGAATGTGTGTGAAAGTGTAATATATGTGCAGGTTAGCCCTCACCAGACCAGGCCACCCAGGGTGATCCTAAGGCCAAAGAGTCTTATAGGGAACTCATCCTTCAAAACTCCACATTTAATCTCAACCCTCTAGCCGATTAGGGGTTTACCATCAAGCTTGTGGGGTTTGCAGGGAGTTAAGAAGTGGTTGAGTTTCTAAATGGGCAGGTTTCATCTCTATTCCTCTAAGATAGTCAAAGGAAAAGCCTAAGGCTAGATCCTAAGTACTAAGGAGAGAGAAGAGAAAAGACATCATAAAAAATGAGGTCAACAAATGAACCCCCAATAGGTGTGGTGTGCTAACCAAGCACACCGCGCATATTGGCGTTGATCGAAGAGATCAACAAAACCAACACAGATGTCCAAGTGACAAACATAGGACAAAGTAGAAAAATTTTCGCTGGGGAGTATCAAGTATATTTCCAAAACTGGAGGTCCCTGAACTCTCGCTGGGAAAAGGAAAATGAGGTGAATTCCAAATCACAAGATTTGGAGAATTTCGATTTAGATTTCGTTTCATTTCATGTTCAAGTTTTGATGTGTAAGTTTAGATTTTGAGTTTTAATTTAGATTGAAGTTTGATTTAAAATCAATACGAGGAAATTTGGATTTGAAATGAGAATTGAAACCTAGGTTCCAACCTCAGGATTGCAAGGAAAACTGGAATTTAGGTACCAGCCTCGGAGTGAGAATCGGAGTTTAAGTGTCGATTGAAAGGATGAGAATCAGAATTTAGGTACTAATCTCGAAAGAGAACTGGAATTTAGGTACCAGTCTCACAAGTTTGGAATTGAAATTTAGATGTCAATTCGAAAGAGAATCGAAATTTAGGTATCGATTTTGAAATGAGAATTGGAATGTAGGTACCAGACTCGAAAATTTTGAATTGAAATGTAGGTATTAATTCAAATGAGAATCGAAATTTAGGTATCGATCTCAAAATGAGAACTGGAATGTAGGTACCAGTCTCGAAAATTTTGAATTGAAATGTAAGTATCAATTCGAATGAGAATCGAAATGTAGGTATCGATCTCGAAATGAGAACTGGAATGTAGGTACCAGTCTCAGAAATTTTGAATTGAAATGTAGGTATCAATTCGAGCGAGAATCGAAATGTAGGTATCGATCTCGAAATGAGAACTGGAATGTAGGTACCTGTTTTGGAAGTTTTGAATTGAAATGTAGGTATCAATTTAGATGAGAATCGAAATGTAGGTATCGATCTCGAAATGAGAACTGGAATGTAGGTACCAGTCTCGGAAATTTTGAATTGAAATGTAGGTATCAATTCGAGCAAGAATCGAAATGTAGGTATCGATCTCGAAATGAGAACTGGAATGTAGGTACCAGTCTCGGAAATTTTGAATTGAAATGTAGGTATCAATTCAGATGAGAATCGAAATGTAGGTATCGATCTCGAAATGAGAACTGGAATGTAGGTACCAGTATCGAAAATTTTGAATTGAAATGTAGGTATCAATTCAAGTGAGAATCAAAATGTAGGTATCGATCTCGAAATGAGAACTGGAATGTAGGTACCAGTCTTGGAAGTTTTGAATTGAAATGTAGGTATCAATTCAGATGAGAATCGAAATGTAGGTATCGATCTCGAAATGACAACTGGGATGTACGTACGAGTCTCAGAATTTTGAATAGAAATGTAGGTATCAATTCGGATGAGAATCGAAATGTAGTTATCGATCTCGAAATGAGAACTGGAATGTTGGTACCGATCTCGGAAGTTTTGAATTGAAATGTAGGTATCAATTCGGATGAGAATCGAAATGTAGGTATCGATCTCAAAATGAGAAGCTGGAATGTAGGTACCGGTCTCGAAATTTTGAATTGAAATGTAGGTATCAATTCGGATGAGAATCGAAATGTAGGTATCGGTCTCAAAATGAGAACTGGAATGTAGGTACCGATCTCGGAAGTTTTGAATTGAAATGTAGGTATCAATTCGGATGAGAATCGAAATGTAGGTATCAATCTCGAAATGAGAACTGGAATGTAGGTACCGATCTCGAAATTTTAAATTAAAATGTAGGTATCAATTCAGATGAGAATCAAAATGTAGGTATCGATCTCGAAATGAGAACTGGAATGTAGGTACCAGTCTCAGAAAATTTGAATTGAAATGTACTGTGGAGATTTGGATTTAGCGAGGGATTGAAATGAGATATGAAAGTGTTCCACATCCCATGAGAGTCAATCAAAGTTTGATTATTTGGCGAGGGGTATGAATCCATGCCATCCGAATCAAATTGAAAATTTTTCGTGGTTCTAAAATCATCCCGAGAGAGGGCTTCAAAGGAAGTCTGAAGTAGATCTTGATTTGAAGAATAATTGGAGGATTTGAAAAGAAGGATTTAGATTGGAATTCAATTTGAGATTTAGATTTGTTTTGTTTGTCCTTTAACGATCCCATTTTTTCTTATTTGTTGTTTATTTTAGTGTTCATGTGAATTTGAAGTTCATTTTACTATTTAGATTTTTAGGAAAAGTTCTCATTTATTTTCTTTTCTCTTCTGTTCTTCGTTCAAAGTTCATTTAAATCTAATGGCGTTTCCCAGTCAATTTTCACAAAAAAGAGGTGAAGGCAAAATATGACATAGTCATTTTCATTCTAACTTGCTGAAAGTACATCATACAACTTGATCTAGTCATGATGACATTTTCCTTAGAAATTTAATGTCTCGTACAATCCATGTAAATCCAAAACGGACTGTGTAAACTTCTTGTTGATGTATCCAAAAGCGTCTGTCAAAAATCCATGTTTAAATAGTAAGAAACATGGGTAATAATATCACCTTCCAAGCCACCCTTGGCAGGAATGCCGCATGGATGTGCATTGGAGGTGTGTTATTTCCCATGTAACTCACAGCTTGTAGGGTCGGAGACTCTCTAATTCTGGATCTGGTAAGGCGCCTTTCTATCGTCCATCCTTCTAAAAGTGACAGAGATTCGCTCCACTGGCACTCCCGGTATACAATGTTTTGCGATGTCTGCTCCATTTCCTTGTAATATCATGACGGAACCTACCAGAAGTGGTATCTCCACCGGCCCTCGGAACATCCCCGGGCCTGCTATCCAGAGGTCAGATCCGAACATGATATTGTATTGGTTGACGAACGAAACTGTGTAGAAAGGTCTGACAAAGTCATGGTAGTCTATGTGTGGAGGTATGCAGTCGCCCTTCTGATAAATGTTGATGATGCAACTGTTGGGTATGCAGTCTGGCGCAGTACCCTCTACGTTATCATTCTTTTCACCATTCTTTTTAATTATCCTTGGCATTGGATCCACCTCACTGTGACGGAGTATCCCTGGTGGATTTCCTTTTCTGTCCTCTGTGAAGTTATAGCAACATTCGCATTGTATTGTGACTCTTCCTTTCCCTGGCATCCATCTCCGGGGTTCTGAATAAGTCTTTTCCCTCAGACGGCCTGCTCGACCCATCTTCTGAAGTTCTAAGATGCAATCCACAATCTGCTGTTGCTCGTACTCTGAGAATACACCTGTGTGTAACTCGAGGCCCTCTAAAATGTTGATTCTCTTGCCTCTAATCCTTTCAAAGTATTCAAAAGTCTTCTTCTCAAAATTTTGCATTCTTTCTAGTTCATATTCTGAAATGATCTGCAAGTGACGAGGCCTAGTAACGTACTGCGGGATGTATGGCTCAATCCCGTCACGTTCTCCTGCATACCTTGGCTCCTCGGGGATTGTCTCTGTCGGGACATCCTCCGAGGTTGCTTCCACAACAAGGTTCTTCAGATCCGGTATCTCTGTCCGGCGTCAAGGCACTAACTCTATTCCTGTTCTTCTTGGCACTTCTTCGATTTGTTCTAATTTTCTTGGCGTTGACTTTCTTCTTTCTGGTTCCTGATGAACCGGTATCTTTGAAATGTGTGTGCCGGCATAAGCAGTTGTTTCCTTGTGTTGATCTGCTGTTAGTTTAGTCAATATTTTGCGGATACAACGATTCTTATTCCTTCTTTGGGTAGCAGTGAGAGTAGCTCTCCTTACCCCTTGAATTTCTACGGGCGCGGCGCTGACGATCCTGCCCTCTACTGTGGTAACTACAGACTTGATTTTCTTGCCTTCCTCGATGTTTTTCTTTCTTTTCTTGTTGCTGGATTGGTGGCTTGGGCCACCCATCTTCATTACTGTCTGGCTGTAAAGCTCTTCTCGGTCAACTAGGACCCAATCATTTTCTTCGTATCGTAGTCTGGTCGGTGTGAAGTCAGAATCAATTTCTATCACTGCTCCATCCTTCACCCTCTTTTCATCAAGTGCTAGACTCACGCCATTTTTAAAGTTTAGGACCAACCGCCCGTTCGACATTTCCCTGTGGAAAAGATAACGAAAGGATCAGGGGCTGTGCTAAGAACAAGAAAATTAGAAAAATATTTATCACTGAGGATTCATATTCTCTTATTTTAATTTTTAAGGAAAGTAGGAAAAGATGAAGAAAGATCAGGAACAAGATTTGATTTGAACGGAAGGGTAAAACTTCATTATTATGATTTCACATATTTTATTTTTAGTACACATTTTTTGTTAATGATTTCTCTTTTGTCATTCATTTTCTTATGTTTTTGGGTTCGGACCCAGTCACAAGTGGTTACTTCACCCGTGTTTCTAGGGATGAGAATTCATTCATTCGAAACATCAGGTCGCGTAGTACTTCTTTAAATATCGTCTGTTGATTGGAAGCATTTGTCGTTCTCCTTGGCAGTTCACAAGTTGGTAGGAGCCTCCTGAGTAGACTGGCTCGACCACAAACGGCCCTTCCCAAGTTGGTTCAAATTTACCTCCTATCTTGCGGTGTACAAGAATAGGTCTTTTGAGGACAAGAACTAAGTCACCAACTTTAAAAGTTCTTGGGCGAACCAGTTTATCACGGGCCTGGATCATTTTGGCTTGATACAGTTCTAAATTCTATTGCACGGAAAGTCTATTCCCTTCCAAGCTTTACAATTCTTCCAGTCGTAGTCTGGCATTTTCCTCCGTAGTGATTTTGTTTGCAACTGCGATTCTGAGTGATGGAAGCTGGACTTCTAATGGCAACACTGCCTCGGACCCGTACACTAAAGCGTAAGGCGTAGACTGAGTAGGAGTCCTAAAAGTTGTCCTGTAGGCCCATAAGGCTTCTAACAAGTTCTCGTGCCAATTTCTCTAGTTGTCGTCTAAAGTTTTCTTCAGGATTTGAATGAGAGTTTTATTAAAAGCCTCGGCCAAGCCGTTTGCTCTTGGGTAGTAGATCGTTGAGTATCGTCAATCGATCCCGTGTCTTCTGACAAAATTGTTAATCTTTGTACTTTTGAATGCTGACCCATTATCTGAAATGATTCTGCGTGGTACCCCAAAACGGTAGACGACTTAGTTCTTGAAAAAACTGTAACACATGGTGTGCCTTCACTTCTCTAAGTGGTATAGCTTCTGCCCATTTAGAAAAGCAGTCCGTAGCCGCTAGAATAAAGCGATGTCCTCTTAAAGAAGGCGGTTCTATCGGACCCACAATATCATTGTCCCAACATTCAAATGGCCACCACGCGATTGTCGGATGTAGCACATTTGGAGGTTGGTGTAGAACCACTCCGTGCACTTGGCATTGGTGACAACTTTTGGCAACTTTCATACAGTCGGTCATCATTGAGGGCTAGTAGTACCCTAGTCTTTTAATCTTCATTTTCATTTTCGGACTCGACTGATGAGCGCCACAAAGTCCTGAATGCACTTCTTTAACGATTTCACAAGCCTCGGACCCGCTCAGGCATCTTAGCCACATCTGATCAAAAGACCTTATGTATAATGTATTGTTTATTAATGCGTTAGACAGAGTTCTTTTCTTGATTTGATGGGCTAACGACTTATCGTCAGACATGTTTCCTGTCTGTAAGTAGTCTATTAATGGCTGCTGCCAATCTTCTGTATTTTCCGTCACTGTTGCAATTGTTTCTTCTGCTTTTTATGTTGATTTGTGTATTCCATGTCGAGCTGTGATAGGACCTATCGTCCTTGAACTGACACTTCAACTGACTCATCCTGCAAGCAGGAAAATTCCTTTACAAGGCGAGCTAGCGCATCCGCAAGAGCATTTTCTTTTCTGGGGATCTTGTAGATCATTACATTTGGGATTTGTTCCAACAGTTTCATGGCATACTAAAAGTACTGCTCGAGTCTTGGCTTTAAAATTCTGTATTGTCCGGTGACCTGTTGAATGATCAACTGAGAATCTCCGTAGATGTTGATGTCTGTTATTCCCATTTGAATGGTTAGTTCTAGTACTATTATGAGGGCTTCGTATTCTGCCTCGCTGTTTGTACACGGCTCTATTAAGTGGTAGGAGTATCTTAACATCCCCCGCTCCGGTGTTATAAAAATTAGTCTGATTCCTACCTTACAGGGCACTATCATTTGCAATTCTTTGTTCTTCTGTGCTGAGGATGCTCCGTCGAAGTATAGTTCCCAACGTCGATCATCAGGGTCTTCTAGGTTCATTATCTGCTCATCAGGTAAGTCGTCATCGAGAGGCGAATCTGCATGTAAAGGGTGTGCTGCAAGGAAGTCAACTAGTACTTGTCCCTTTACGGCACAAAGAGGAACGAAAGTTATATCGAATTGCAATAGTATCATCAACCACCTGGCAAGTCTGCCAGAAAGTGTCGGTCGGGTCATCAAATATTGCAATGGATTAACTCTCGAGATAAGGTTGACCTTATGAGAAAGCATGTAATGCCTGAGCTTCTGTGCGGCGAAGATCAGGGCCAAACAATGCTTCTCAATAGGAGGATACTTCACTTCCGTCGGAATTAGACGACGACTTAAGTAGTATAGAGCATTTTCTTTTCCCTCATCATTGACCTGGGCTAGCAGGGCTCCAAGGGAGTCGTCTAAAGCCGCGGTATAAAGTATCAACGGTCTACCTGAGACTGGGGCTGCTAAGACAGGAGGTGTCATTAAGTATCGTTTGATGTCATCGAAGGCATGTTGACATTTGGAGTCCCAAGTAAACTTGGCATCCTTCTTAACCAAAGTAGAAAAAGGCTGACACCTTCCTGACAAATTTAATATAAAGCGTCGAAGATATGCCAACTTCCCTTGAAAGGAACGTAGTTGTTTCAAGGTTTTAGGTGGTGGCATTTATAAGATAGCTTTAATCTTTTTTGGATCGATTTCAATCCCGCGATGTCGAACAACAAATCCTAAGAATTTCCCGGAGGTGACGCCGAAGGCGCATTTTAAGGGATTCATCTTAAGGTTATATTGTCTTAGTCGCTTGAAAACAATTCTCAAATCATACAGGTGATCTTCCTTCAGTTTGCTTTTGATGATCACATCGTCCACGTAGCACTCGACTTGTTTGTGAATGAGATCATCAAAAATCTTTATCATTGCTCTTTGATATGTTGCTCCTGCGTTCTTTAGTCCGAATGACATTATTGTGTAGCAATACACTCCGATCGGTGTTCTGAATGCCGTGAGCTTTTCATCTTCTGGTGCCATCTTTATCTGGTTGTATCCTGATGATCCATCCATGAATGAAAATATTTCATGTGTTGAAGCAATATCGATCATTAGTTCTGGGATTGGTAGCAGAAATTCGTCCTTTGGACATGCTTTATTTAAATCTCTAAAATCCACGCAGATTCTGATATGACCGTTCTTCTTTCTGACTGGTACCACATTAGCTAACCAAGTAGGGTATTGTTCTTCAAGGACAAATTTAGTGTCAATTAGCTTCTTAACTTCTGTTATTACTTATTGCTCAATTTCTAGACGCATTCTTCTGAGAGCTTGTCTGACTGGCACATAAGTAGGATCTACTCCTAACTTGTGAACTGCGACTTCTGGAGCTAATCCTGGCATTTCGTCGTAACTCCAAGCAAAATAATCCTTGAATTCCATTAGTAGCTTGATTATTTCCTCGGAATCTTCTTTATTGAGTAAGGAGCTAACAAAGGTTGGCCTAGGCTCTTCGCTAGTACCTAAGTTAACCTCCATTAACTCGTCTATTGTAGATTTGATTTCTTCTTTGAATTCTGGTGGAGCATCTCCGATTGGTAGATCTTCGAGATCTCCTGAAGCTTCCAAACAGTTTTCATTAGGTTCGCAAGTGACAACCAAGCAAACTCCCGTATCGTCAACTGATCCTAATGTGCCGAATCCGAGACCATGTTTTGAATTAGGAGTTGACCAGCATTATTCCATAATCTTTCAAAATGTTGTGATTGATCATTTGCCCATTGTCGAGGTAAGACACCACGTTGAATTAAATTTTGAACACAGGGAGAGTACCACTCAAAAGGTAATTCCATTAATTCGGAAGAAGTGACATCTTCAAATTGTACATCTTTTTCATTATTGGAAGAAGAAGCACCACGGTAAAACTTGATTGGCTTAGTACCACCACCATACACTTCTTTGACCACCATACCCTCGATCTTATTAGAATGGATCGGGTTCAGGGTCATAGTATGTACATGATGGTTAATCTTCTCGTACATTGATTTATATTCTTCATTCGTTTCATCTTCGAGCGTGATCTTGAATTGGGGTTTCTTTTGGCTTATTGTCGCTGCTTCTTTCTTGATTTCTTCTCCTTCTTTGGAAGTGTTCTCCCAATCAACATCGATGACCGGTTTCTTCTGTCCAACTGTTCTAACATTTCTTCCACGTCCTCGTCCCCCGCCTCGACCTCGGGTGCGAGTTCTGAAGAAATCTTCACCATCTCGCCGTAAGGGAGTGGTGAGTAACTGTTGAACTAGAACTTCAAGCTCTTCGTCGTCTCGAATTTCTTTTGCTTCATTTGGTATGGTATTTCTGGAAATGATTGTTTTCTTCGGAGGCACGTAGTAGGCCGCATCTTCATGAATTCCAATCTCGTGTACGGAGAATGGTTGCAAGTCACCTTTGATGCACTGTTCCCCTCCTTCGTAATATTTTATGCACTGGTGCAGAGACAACGGTACCATCCGGTTTTCATTGATCCACGGTCGACTCAGTAGAGTGTTAAATGATATTTCAGAATCTATTATGTGGAATTTTGCGGTTGTCTTTGCTAAATCACCGGTCTTCATTAGTAGTGTTATTGATCCAAGAGCTCTTTCTCCTTTTTGATTGAAGCCTCTTAATAGCATCTTGTCTGCTTCAAGCTCGCGAGCATCAATTTCCAAATATGCTAGCGTCCGAAGGTTCATTATGTTGATTGATGCTCCCGGATCAACCAACACTCTGGAGAGCGTAAATTTTCCGATAGTGACTGAAATGTATAACGATCAGTTGTGATCCGCTGTTCCCAGTAATAGATCATTGTCCGTGAAGGTAACACCTCGCTGTTCTTTTAACGAGCAAACCTTGTCAAAGGAATTACCGGTCATTTGAGCTAAACAGATCTCTGGATCAAGTAAAGCCTTGATTAGAGCCTCTCTCATCTCCTTTGACAGGATCAGAGCGTCGTATATGCTTAGTTTGGCTGGTAGCTTCCTAAGATGGGCTAGCACATTATAGTCCACTTTATTACCATGTTCCTCGGTTTCTTCCTGAATGGGTAGTTCCTCTGTTGGGTGGTTGGCTCTTCCTGAGCAACCACCTGCTTACCTTTATCCTTCGGACCCATTCTCGGGAGCAGAACTTTTCCACTTCTTAAATTTACTTCAGTTATTTCTTCTGAATTTATCAGTGTCTCCTCTTGAATCGGAACTGGCTCTTCTGAAGTCGCTTCGGTGTCTGATGGTTCTAATTCTATAGTGATTGGAGCCCCTCGGAATTCACAAATGGACTCGTTGCTTGTCGAGCTTTCGTAGCCTCCCTTGTGAACATCTTCTTCATCGTGGTCATCGAGGTTATGTATGATTTGAGAATCGTTATTCGTATTTGAATCGAGATCCGGATTGAGTCGGTTGTTGCTAGTTACGTAATTGTTAGAAACAGTCAAAACGTAGCCAACGCTATAACCCTTATCATTATAAGATCCTGCCGGGGCGAGCAAATAATCATACAGAGTCAGGAGTTCGATGGATTTCTCCCCCGAATCGGAAACGACCATCCTAGGATAAGCAGCCCCTAGTCTACCCTTCGGAGCCTCGGTCTTCTTTTCTTCCACGATCTTCTCCACCTTCTGGGGCGGTTCTTCGATCGCAAGTGATAGTGCTGGCTCGACAGGTCTCAGACTCTGAGTTGAAACACGTACCGAAGCGGCCTGGATGTGATCCAAAATTTTCTTCGATGATTTTGTCCAGACAGTACTCCATCCATCATCAGTCGTGTAAGGGTCTATCGGAACAATGGGATCCATTGTTAAAACCTGTTGAAGAGTTTTGAGACCTAGAAGGAGATGAATTCTTAACTTGTAGATATCACATAAATCCTTGGGTAGTTGAAGGCCTTGTGCGGGTTATTCAAGGTGAAGTGCAAATAAATAGGAAGATATTATATAATGGGCGTAGAATTGATAAGTTTTTAGAGTGACAGACTAAATTCTTGTGATTTGGTTTATAGAAAAGGAAAGGGTCACTAGTAGGGCCGACCATAGCCACACTTGGACTTCTAGTAGTGTGAGCCTAGATTAACCCATTCTACTAACAATACATTCGGACATGATCTATAGGCTAGCCAATGTTCTTTGCACTTGGATGAAAGGGTAAAGAATATGAATGCTTCTATTTGGCACAATACCATAAATTTATATTCTCCACGAATATTATTATTATCTTAGAAAATCTTGGATTAATTGAAAGGAGAAAGTTGCTTTCTTATTGCTATTTACATCAATTATTTTATCCATGTTTTATTATTGCATCTAGTAAATTAAAAATTATAAAATAAATACTTTGAAATAAAAATATTTAAAGATCTATAACTCTCTCCTCGTGGGATCAATACGGGGTCTTTGTTTCAAAGCCCTATATTGCTTGAAACGATACGTATACTTGCGTAGAACCCATAGTGTGTAAAATATTTTCCATAAAATTATATTTATATACACTAGCCGCTTTTATTATTTATAGCATATATTTTTGAAAGCATTAATTAGTACGTTAATCTTCAGAGGACTTCAGGTCAAGTTTTTGGCGCCGTTTCCAGGGAAGAAGATTTTAGTACGCATATATTTATATCAGGTCAATAATCTCATCATATTGAATATGAGGTTTCCTGCCTTTAACCAAATAAACTCCTAAATATTTAATAGGAAGTTTAGCAGCTTTAAAATTAGTTATATCCTTCACCCAATTTCTGGTAGAAGAGGCCACCTGCTTGTCGAAAATAATTTGGCATTTATCGGGATTAAAATTCAAACCTGAAAGATTCTGGAATAAATCAAGCAACATAGAAATTTTCTCTACAGCTAGCTTGGAAGCATTAGAGAAAATTATCACATCATCAGCATACATAAGATGGCCCACATTATAATTTTCTTTATTAGCAAACCATAGATATTCATGAGAGTTATATGCCTTGATAAATAGTTTAGACAAATAGTCCATAGCCAAAATGAAGATAGTAGGGGACAAAGGATCTCCTTGTTTGATTCCCCTAGAAGCTTGAATGAACCCTTCAGAATTCCCATTGATCAACAAGGTATAATAATTAGCCTGCAGCCATCTATAAATCAATTTACAAAAATTAGAAGGAAAACCTTTTGCCTTCAAAACATTCATAATGAACTCCCAGCTGATAGAATCATAAGCTTTTGATGGATCGAGTTTATAAATCAGATTACCAGCTCTACACTGTCTATCCAAATCAAACATAAGTTCTTGTGTAAGTAGAACATTATCAGTAATATTTCTACCTTTGATAAAGGTTGATTGGTAAGGAGATACAATTTGAGGAAGTATCTTTTGGAATCTGAACACAATAATATTGCTAATAAGTTTTGAAATAACTGTTATAAGAGAAATTGGCCGAAATTTATCCCAGCTGCATTTTACATCATCTTTTGGAATTAGAAAAATAGTGGAAACAACAAAATATTTTGGCATGTCTTCTCCCCTAAAGAAACTTTGTACAGCTTGTATAACTTCTATTTTCACAATATTCCAGGTTTTAATATAGAAAGTTGTTGTAAACCCATCAGCACCAGCGGCCTTATCCCCATCAATGGAACATAAAGTTTGCTAAATTTCATCTTCAGAAGGAATATAAGAAAGATCTAAATCCTCAGTGATGTTTGCATCATTAGAAAACAAAGAACTATCAAACAATTCATAATTGAAAGCATGAGATCTATTCATAAAATTCTTAAAATGATTAACATCACTTGAAGCAATAAGTGACAAATTAGATATCCAAACTCCATCATCAGAATTGATTTTCAAAATTACATTAGAATTCCTTCTGTGTTTAATACATGCATGGTAAAAACTAGTATTTTTGTCCCCTTCAATAAACTTCTTTACAACAGCTTTTTGTTTGAAAAATAATTCTTCCCACTGAATTGCTTGCATCAACTTAAGGTTAGCTTGGGTCAGATTACTTTCAGAAATTATTCCATGATCTTTATCACTTTCAGCCTTTAATACCTCCAGTTCAACATCTTTAACTTTTTGTGAAAGATTCCCAAAACAATTCCAATTCCAGTGTTTAAGGTGCCTTGCCACAGATTTTTGAATAAACCATAATCTATTCCATGGAGATAACCCAAAATCAGGTTTCCAAACAGAATGTAGAAATGGCATAAACTCTTCATGTTCCAACCATACATTATAAAATCTGAAATTTACTTTTGATTTGATAGTAGATAAAGCAACAAAAATAATTAATGGTCTATGGTCAGATGAAGTATAAGGAAGATGTGTAACTTTAGAATAATAGAACTCTGCCATCCAATTAGAATTGGCTAAGAATCTATCCAGTCTTTCATGCAGTCTTCCTCTTTTCCAAGTGTCTAAAGGACCCAGGAATGGGACTTCCACAAGATGAGCAGCATTAATATTATCTAAAAAACAATTCATCTTTTCAACATCAAAAGTCTTTCCTCCCCACTTCTCATTAGGATAAGCAATACTATTAAAATCATCACCAACCAACCATGCACCTTTTATGGTTGACTTTAAATGAATTAGCTGCTGCCACAGATCTTCTTTAGCCTTTTTTGAACACCCAGAATAAACAAAGGTTGCAGTGGTCTCAAGATAATCCCAAGATAATAACACATGAAGGAACTGTTGATCATTAATCAAAACTTGACAATAAACATCCTTTTTGCAGAAAATCCAGATTTTACTATTGATATTAGAAATAATATCAAATTGAGAAAAACTTCTCACCAACTTAGGAGAAATCCTCTTAGTAAGAGGCTCCAGAATAGCAAAGCAACATAATTTATAGACTCTAATTAAATTTTTTAATCTTATCAGGGAATAAGAGTATGAAATTCCCCTGATATTCCAACACATTAAGTGAATCATATATTTGGAGGTTTGGAGCTCCTAGAAGATCTCCCACCATTGATTTCATGTCCACTGCCATGAGAATTATCCAAAAGTTTTTTCAATTCCTGCTGTCCTTTATATTTTCTTCTACTTCTTTACATCTCCCAATTCTCTTCCATATCTTTTCTGATATGTGGCAATACTTCCAGATCAATTTCATTATTCAGAATTTCAGTAACAGCAGGATATAACATCTCCTCAGGTTCATTGGTAACAATATTTTCCACAGGGGTAGCAATAACAGTAGTCTGATCAGCTTCAACCTGATCAGGAATAACTTGAACAATTTGAGATATTACTTCATTTACTATCTCCTTAGCTCCACCTACATCCACTTGTTCATCAGCTGAAATAACAATTGGTTGCATAACTGGTACATCATCAGAAGCTGCAGCATCTGCCAGATTAATAGAAAAATTATTTAACTGCCTCCCAGAAATACCACCATTCTCCTTCAGGACCTCATTTACAACATCTTTAACACCAGGGCCAACATTCTTCTTCACAATTCTTAAATCTGGATGGAGTCTATAACACTTATCTTGAGTATGACCAAACATTTTACAATGATTACAATAAAATGGTTTTTGTTCCATAGTAATTGATTGCCAATAACCATTGTGTTCAGTCCCAAGCCAAACTTCTTTGATCTCAGGTAAAGTTATATCTATCCAATTTGATTGACATTTATCTAATTTCCTGCTGGCCTTAAAGCCAGTTGAATGCTAAATGAAACTTAACCCCAATTTCCCAATTCAACTCCAATTAACCCAATCTTTCTAAATCTTCCTTAACATTCCCACAAACAAAATACTAACATGATTTGCCCAAAATTTAGACCCAAACCCCACTCGAAACTCGACGGATTAAAAGGCCCCCTATTTGCAGCCTAAACCCAGACCTAACCCAAATGAGCCCAAACCCCAAAATCAAAACTTAACCAAAAGTCAAAACCTCTTTGAAACACTCCCATAAACATTTCTCAACATTAATTTTATATCAAATTTCAATCCTATTATTATTTAAGTTAGCCCAATTTGACCTACATAGGCCACTTACCCGAATAAATCGAGAATTCGAGCAATTCAACTCCAAATCACACCAAATTGATTCCAAACCCTTCATAGAACATCCCTAAACCAATTATGACATTTATTTGACAAAGTTCTTCACAAAACTTGCTGGAAATACCCATCCTAAAATCAAAAACCCATTTCTATGTAACTTTCTAAAAAACTTGGCTTCCTTGATTAAAGAAGCCCAATTCATCCAAACTGCACATGGCACTTCCCTTCATCATCCATTTAATCAAAATTGTCCCTAAGTTTCAAAGTCATCAATCAAATAATTCCAAATCAAGCCACATGCCAATCCTTACTAAATACAAAATTTTTCTTAAACCGAATTCCATGAAATTGACCCGAAGCTTTTCCGACGAATGGACGAGGATGACCATTCCTGCAAACCATATATGAAGCCATGAAAGTTTGGCATGTGACCATGCCATTAATGGAAAAAGGAGGGAGGTCTTTAACCATCTAAAGTCATTGGCATAAACATGTTTCCCACAACGAGATTTATTAAATATTCTTGGAGTAAGGGACATCACCACCTCTTGACCGAGTACTTTGGCAGTCTTCTCGGCCATGAAGACCGATAGCAGGAAATTGAACCCAACCCAAACCAATGGGTTGACCAATTTGAAGCCAAATTGGCCTCTCCCCCATTCATTTAATCTGACACTTTACACATGTCAGAAGCCGATTGACTTAGCATTGTGAGCCACGACCTCACACAGTCGAGATGGTGACCCATGCTGTGACCCCGGCCACTGGATCTTGGGAAAACACCACACCCGAGCTCATGTGAGCCAACCTTGAAATTCCACCTTCTTTAAGTGCCCACAGTACCCAGTAATCATCTGTGACCCCCATTCCCATGAGCCAGGCTTGTGCAGTCCCCGACCCCATGGCCATCCACAGGAGGCTCTCAAACCCCCTCCCCCATTCGCAGAGCTCCCTCGCGGCCATGAGGAGAGTTTTCAAACCTTGTCGAAACTACGCAAAATTGTTTCTGAAACCCTTCTCCCGCCATAGAGCGAGTTGATCCCAGGTGTCGATTTGCCTGTAATCCCCGGCCCGATGGAAATCCGATTTCCCATTTGAAATTCCACCAGAAACCGGGGACACTTCTCATGATGAGCCAATTCCCAGTGGGTGGTTCTACACCTTCACCGGACAGGGAAGGTGTCCTGTCAAAGCCCCATCTCCGGCCACCCAGTTGCTCCCGGCCTCCGAGCTTGGGAATCGGAGCGTGCGTCACATCCCCAGACGATTCAGGACCGGAGACTTCATCTTGGAGCTTGGCGGGATCCGATCGAAGGTGCAACAACTCTCGGATCGAGCCCCGCCTGCGAGCGAAGGTATGTTGGTCTTCATCCCGAAAGCTGCGGAATTCTCACATTTCAAATTCCTTAGTTTCAATGCACATGATATTTGTATAGATGTCGTCTCTTAGGAGGAGCCGGTCAATAGAGCATAAGAACATGGCGAAATCCATTCGTGCTCCGAGTGAGATCTTGGGGATTTGGTGTGGACGGCTCTCGGTGAAGGGGCCGCTCGGGGACGATGAACGGATGCCGCGTCTGAACCTTCCGATACGCGCGCGGACGAAGCCGAGCCGGAGATGGCGTCGGACAGGGGAGATGGTACGGGAACCGTGGGGCCCGGGGCGCCGGCTCGGTGGCGGCGTCGAATGGGAGCGCGACACGCGGCGTTTCGGAGATGCCGAGGATGAGTTGGCGCCGCGTGGATAAATAGAAAATTCGGAGTATTTTTTGATTTATTTAATTCACTAGCTTAATTATAACTTTTGTGTAGAAAAATCGGAAAAAAATAAATAAAAATATCATCTTGCTCGGGGTAGACGAGAGGAGAATAATGTGGAAAAGAAATCATTGAATTTCCTTCAGTATTTTATTTTTTTAATAATTTATTTATCTCTTGCATACTTTTAATTCTCCATGCATGTATACAATTCACCATGGCATGAGACCGTGGGGCTTTTGAAGCCTGCAGATTTGGGAACATTCTGAATTTTCCAAAGTCGAGCCCGTCCTATGAAAAGTTATTGATTTTAATTCATGTTGTTGTTTTGAGTATTCTAATTAAAATAAATAACGTGTTGTGAAATAAATTACGAGAAAATTTGGTGATGTTATTTATAGTAGAGAACGCTTAGGAAAAATAGGTTTTGAGTTAATTCATTTAAAACAATACTAAATTGGCTTAAACACCCAAAATAGATTATACAATTAGTGAGTGTGGCTTGTCAAAATTGACTTGAAATCAGTACTAGAATCTTTAGGATCAGAGGAACCCACCATAAAAGTTTGAGGGAATCCAGGTGGACTTGGTTAGCCAATTTGATTGGGTTGATTAAGCCCAGCTTAGCCCGTTAAAGCTTTAAAAATTCACAACTTTTTAAAAATCTTGCTTTTGAAGATTAAATTAGTTTTAGATACTATGATATAGGGGAGCACAAAAATTAAAATTTGATTTTAAAAAAGTTGATTTTTAATAATATTTTAATATTTTTAATAATTAAAAAATAATAAAAATCGCAAAAATAATAAAATTCGCAAAAGGAAATGTCACATTTTGAATTTTATCACTTAGGAACAAATCACACATTTTTCTTAGGTCTATTTAGTGAGATATTAAATTTTAAAGCTTTAAGGAAATTTTAAAATTAAAAAAAAATGTATTTTCTAGCTTTCACTAAAATAATTATAATAAATCATAGAAAAATCAGAAAATTACAAATTTGCTTCTCTGGTTTCCTTGATACCAGAGATTTTTACAAAATATAAAATTCATTTTTCAACATTTATTTTATTTTTAAAATTAATTAACACTCAAACTTAAAATAATTATAATAAAAATAATATAATTCAAAAAATCACCAAATTGGTCCAAGTCATCCTCTGGTCATTAGGAATGTCCCCTAATTTTCTTAAGGACAGAAACTTTCCCTTAGTCTTATTATTGTTCCTTGAAAATCTCTATTTTCTACCAAAAATAATTATATAAATAATTCATACAGAAAAATCACATTTTCTCCTCTCATGTCTTTATTGACATATGAGTGAAGTCACATAAAAATTTCAAGTTCATTTGAGTTCAATTTAGTGAGTTATGAAATTATTAAGCAAAAGGGTAAAGTGGTAATTAAATCTTTAATCCTTAATTAAAACTTTTAGGTTTCATAAAAAATTAACAAGTTAAATATTTGATCCTAATCTGATTTGGATGATTGAGAATTTAAATAATTAAAGGGTAGAAACCCATTAAGCAATTTTAAAATGATTAAACTTTTAATTAAATAATTGATTAAATTTGGAAGAATAATAAAATTGGAATTATTAAAATAGGGATATTGGGAAAGAGATTTATTCTTTAATTTAAAAATCCCTAAATTAATTATCTCATTAATATTCAATCCTTAATTAAAATGATAACTTCAATTTAAAATATTAAAAGACTTAATCATTAAGCCAAAATTAAATTATTAAACTCTTTTAAAATTTCAATTAAAATTAAAAATAAAAATTAAACTAAAAATTAAATTAAATTAAATAAAACTAAATTAAAATTAAATTAAATTAAATAAATTAAATTAAATTGAATCAAATTAAATTAGATAAATTAAAATTAAAATTAAGCAAAATTAAATTAAATTAAATCAAATTAAATTAAGTCAATTAAATTAAATTAAATAATTAGAATTAAATTAAAAAAAAAATAAAATTAAATTAAATTAAATTAAATTAAATAATTAAATTAAATTAAATTAAATTAAATTAAATTAAATTAAATTAAAAATCAAATTAAATTAAAATTAAATAAAATCAAATTAATTAAACATCGAATCAATTAAATTGAACTATATTGAATTAAATTAAATTAAAACTCAATTAAATTAAATTAAATTAAATTGAATTAAATAACAACACCTAAAGCAGAAAGAAATTAAATATAAAGCAACTTGTTCTTATTCCAGTTTAAACCCTTTAACTTAAATCGAATCATTTGAATACCAGTTACCCTTGAAAGTTTTAGTTATCATAACTCTAAACAGAACATTAAATGAAATGTTACTTCACCTATAGGATATTCAAATGTTCTAGTTCAACGGCAAAGATAACAACAAAACTTGAATTCCGGACGATTAATTCATTTATATAATTAAATTCATTTGGACTTAAGCAAATCCACAGAAATATTGAAAAGATGTTTAAGATTCTTCTTAAGCACTTCCTCAATATGGTAGGACATTTATAAACAATTGAATTTCGTGTCTGATGAAAATCGTCTTCGAAAATAAACGAAAGAACACAGGCATTGTAGGAGATGGTAGGCTATTTCAGATTAGGAACTTTGGTAGAAAACCGTAACCGCTACTTATTGAAACTTTACTGAGAACTTGCTTAAATATTCTAATTGTGTTTTAAGTGCAGCTTGGGATGACGGGAAGACCCTCAGGGTACGCTTTTACTTTATTGTAATTTACTTTCTTACGATTTATATTATTTAAGTTATTTACTTACGTGCATATACATGATAAACAACTGTTGCATGAAAACCCACACCTTTAGGATAGACCTAAACTTAAGAACGAAACTAAGTTAAAAATCATTGCAAGATAAAATTCGCGCGCGACGTTTCGAAATATAAAGCAATTTCACGAGAATTTAAATAAAACGGAAACCTTGCCCAATGCAAATTCTGACTAAATTAAAACGTCTTGTTGGATGATCGGGAATACCTCGGATGATGTAACCTACGTGTTACTAAGGATTTCCGCGGTCTAAATGAAAGTGGAACTCATTCGGTTAGTTTAGCAAATTCATGCGGAATTTCGAGTAGATGAATAAAAATAATGATGTTGGAAGGATGGAGCAGTAGGATCTTAACCGGTGTCGTTATGTCAACTTTAAGATTTGTTTTAATTGAAATATAAAAAACACCTGGAAATTAAGATTTTCTACGAAACTGAAACACTTTTCTCATCCCACGGTTATGATTTCTAAAAGCCCAAACCTCTGCCCCGACGAAAGCAAAGGAGCTCGGAGCATGGTGGGCGACGAGCGCGTCGTCGTCAGCCAAAACTTGAATCATCAGCAAAACTTTCCTAGAACTAAACAACAAAACCATAGGACTTCGAGGTAGTTTTACGTGCGACATAAATCCTCGACCTTTTGTTCGGCATTTGCCACGCAAATTAAGCCACTATGAGTTTTAGGATTAGAGATGATATCCGTCGATGCGACATAAACCCTCGCATCTTCGAGGCTATTTGTATGATTCTATCATATAAATATAAGTCCTAATTAATTAAATTAAGGAACCAAAACATTTGAATAAATATTAGGACTTTATTAAATCCGAACGAACAATAGGATAGTCGGGAAATTACCGAAGTTAGCCGAATACGTGATTTCTCCTACTTTTCTTCCTTTGGATTCACAAAACAAAATGTTCCAAATTTGATCCATTCCTTTATTGAAATTCCAATTTGATACGGCGAAAATCTTAAGCTTTGAAATTAACACGAAATGAGAGTCAGCCCAGTTATTATCGAGAGTTTTCTTAGGTGATTCCGTCTCTCTTAAGATGTAATTAACGCAAGGGCTTGCCCTTATAGGAAATTTAAAGAACCCGAGTAATATAAACCACGGTGTTAATGTTTTCATATTAAAGCGGGGGAATTTTATTAGAACACATAAAATTGGTTCGCGGACAATGACGGATGTCACAAATCTTAGTTTATTTAATCGAGCCCCACCATTAGACGGTGTGTCTTATCCTTAGGGATAGATACACGGTTTGTGGTGCGGTGCTGATTTATATAAGCTTATTTGGGATGTGAGATCGGTTTAATCTCATATCTTAAAACCTTTAATTTAAAAATTATTTTGAAAATCCAAATACTACTTTTCAAATTATTTATTTAAACTAAATTAAAAATTCGCCGACAACACGTTGGCGACCCCTTTTGAAAATAAAACACATAACCTAAAAATAGCGTACAAATTGGCGACTCGGCTGAGAAAATTCTCTCTCCATTATAATCGAATAGTGCTTTCAAAAATCGGTAGTGCATCCATGTCCGCGAGTGGATCGAGCTACAACTAACAATTGGAATACATGTTCATTTCTATCTTGAATGAGTATAGCCGACATTCTCTCGGATTTAGGAGCCTTGTTTAGACACCCCTAAACAGAGAGGTTCGAGATCCTTCCTCATTTTTGAGGTGGGGTGGACCCACGATAGGTGTTAGTTTAGGAATGATCGGCCGAGTCGATGCTTTAGCTTAAGATTTTCTTTTCCTTTCCGACTACGGAATCGGATTCCTTACCTTCTCTACGCCTTTGAACATTCCGTTCTAAATAAACAAACCTTTCAATAAGTAACCCTTTTAACAAATGATTCCTTCTTATAAATACATGAACAAAGAATGAGTTCGACTCTTTTCGATTCCTTTCTTTTCGTCCTAAAGAAAAGAAGCATAACTTGGGACGACAATAGGAATCACAGAAATGGAAGCCCGAAGCGGTACTTTCTCCTTCACCAGCGAATTTGGACTTCGGCAATACATGGGGATGAGCTGCCCGACAATGGGATCATCCGATTTGGACGAGGATTTGGCTACGAACGTCGAGGTCACCGGCGTCCCTCTTTGCAGCGACGAACAAGGTATCTGGGCGGGAGCCCGCGCGAGTTCGGCCTTGGGTCGACCCCGAGAGTTTCCTCCCTGAAGGGGGTCCCGACTAGGAGAAGTCTTGCCGTCGCGGGAGAATTTGTTCTTCTTGCCCCGGCCAGTGCAGTTGTTGCCGCACCTACCCCATTACATGGAAATCAAAGGGAAAAATCCTGAACTATAGTAGAGCATGTTACGCGTGGAGGTACGAATCTTCTGTAAGACCTTGTTGAAAATCGGGTCCGATTCGGAGTCCAGGTCAGCGACGAGGACCCGAAGAAGAAGCAGTAGAAGGATGGCTCGAGAAGCTAAGAGGCTGGCGAGGTTGCTTTCTGGAAGGAAATTCGAGAGGCTGTGTGTTGACCTCATTTTTGATGAGGTCTTCCTTTCTTCTTTTTAGTGCGTAGGATCTAGCCTTAGGCTTTTCCTTTATTTATCTTAGAGGACTAGAATTGGGACCCGCCTTTTAGAAATTCAAACCACTTAAACTCACTGCAAACTCCACAAACTTGACTATAGACCCCTAATCACCTAGAGGTTGAAATCGGAAATGTGGAAGTTTGAGATGAGTTCTTATAGGACTCTTTGGCCTTAGGGCCCATACTGGGTAGCTGACGAGAGTGCAGTGAAGGGGTGACATACACTACACTTACACACTACATTTCCACACACTTCCTAAAACCACACCCATACCCAAGCAGCCTCCGCTCATTCATGAGTGATTCACATGGATGGTCCTTAACCACATAAACCATGTTGAAAGGGTTGGAGCTAACATAGTGAATGCCTCGAAATAAGTCATGCCATCATCCCTTATGGGCTTGAAATGGCTTCATGGCTCAACCAAAATGATTTCACCTCAAATTCACCCAATCTTAAATTTCCCAAATTTTCAATTTTTGACCCAGGGACCCTACTTAAACTGCAAAACCACTTGAGAATTACACAATTTTTTGCAAAATTTCCAAATTACCCAAAATTTTCCAAAATCAATCCCAAACATCTCCAAATCACTCAAATTGATCATCCATACCAAAAATACCAAAAATTCCAAAAATACCCCCGATACCCTCCGAATACCAAAATACCCTTCTTGGCCTAAAAATCCAAAAAATTGAAAAATTCCAAAAAAAAATTCCAGAAAATCCCAAATATTCCCAATTTCATTTTGTCCAACTACATCATGGGCCAATTTTGTCAATTTACCCTACTTTTGTCAAAACCCCCAAATTGACCCATTTTAACCTAAGTGGACTTGATAACCGAGCCAAACCTACCCAATTGACCCCAATTTTGGTCCAATTCAATTCTAAACTTCAATTCAACATTCCCAATACCAATTTAGACCAAATCCAAGTCAATTTGATTGACATTTGGATCCAATTTCACTTTGGGCCTTAAAGCCCAAATTTGGACCCATGACCCAAGGCAGGCAATTCTTGATTGACTCGATTAACCTCGAATCTTTCTCTAAATCTTCCTTGACATCCTCGTAAACAAAACACTAACATGATTTGCCCAAGATTTTGACCCAAACCCCACTCGAATTCGACCCAATCGAAAAGCCCCGATTTTGACCTAAACCCCGAATCTAACCCGAATAGGCCCGAACCTGATGAAAACCCAGCCCAAGGCCAGAAACCTCTTTGAAACACTCCATAAATATTTCTTAACATTTATTTTACATCAATTTCAACCCTAGCCCAACATTGGCCCAAGTTAGCCCAATTTGACCTACATTGGCCCATTTACGAATAAGCCGAAAATTGACCCAGAATTCGAACGAACCACCTTAAATCTATTTGAATTATTCATGAAACATCCACAAACCAAAACCAACAACTGTTGGCCCAAACTTCTACAGAGATTCCCATCCATGAACACGTCCTTAGCTTAAAAACTACATTTAAGCCAAACCTTCTTAAAAGCCCATTTCCTTGAACAAAGAAACTAGAATCTGCCACCAAAGCCCACGCTGACATCTCCATTTGTCTCATCCATTTAATTAAATCAAGCTGCTAAGTCCTAAAATCATCATTGAATTATCCCAAATGAAGCTTCATCTGAAGAATTCATCAAATTACCAAAAATTTCTTAAAACCCTTTTCATGAAACAAATCGACCTTTTCACGAGAACGAATGAAGCCATGAACGAGCCATTCTCGAAGCCACATGAAGCCATGAGGGCTTTGACTTGTCATTAGTCCATTTATGGCAAGAAGAGGGGAGTTCTTTCTTAAACCTCCTTTAACCCTTTTTACCTTAATCATGTCACACACTAAACCATGTTTAACCACCTCATCATGGATGGAGACTTCATAGCTCCTTCTCAGTGACCTAAATGATTCCCTCGGCTAAATCGAGCTTGGAAGGGTGCCGCAAACCCGAAAATGGTGGGTTGACCCAAACCGAAGCAGTGAACCTTCTCATTCCATTTTAAATCAAACTCCTTTACACATGTCGAACCCTCGATTGCCTACCCAAACCCCGGCCACGGCCACGACCCCGAGATGGTGACCATTGCACAGCCGTGATACCAGAGGCCTTCGGGAAAACAAGTAGTGAGAGCTCGCATGTGGCCAGAGCATTGAAATTCTCCGCCTGGCCGAGCTGCCCAGTACACAGTGGTCACCGTGGCTGATCTTCTCCTCGCGGGCTTGGTGAGTCCCAAGCCCTAACTCCCTACGAGAGGCCTTCCGCCCTCTCTGACCCAAACTCGCTTCTCGGCCATGAGAGGTGCGAAACAAAAACCTTAAGGAAACTGCGCAAATCCTCCGATCACTCTCACACGCCAGAGCACCTGATCCCGCGCTTGAATTCCAGCCCCCGATTCCTTCTAGCTGAGCCCGATTTGGGCTCGAGCTTTGTGAAGAGCCGGGGACACTTCTGCGGTGGGCAGTTCCCGATTGATTGGCTCTGCACCTTCACGGACGAGGGAAGGTGTCCACCACCAAAAGCCCCATCTCGGGGCCACCCGGTTGCTCCGGCCTCCAAGCTTTGGCGATCGGGCTTGGTCGAAATCATATCCGGACAATTCACGGACGGAGACTTCGTGGGCTTGCGGGACACGATCGAAGGTGCAATGACTCTCGAATTGACGCGGCTTCTGCGAGCACGAAGGCCGCAGGCTAACTCTTCGTCAGAGCTTGAAGATTCTCTTCAAATCACCTTAGTTCCAATGCATGTTAACCGTATGGTGTGTTCGTCTCTTGGGGAGACGAATCCATCGTATAGACGTAAAAATCCGTTGAGAATCGAGTGAGATCTTAGGGATTTAGTGTGGAGCCGGCTCTCGGTGAGAACACTTGGGGCATTGAACGGATGCCGTCCATTCGATACACGCGCGCACGGACGAGCGAGTTGCGTTGGACCGGGAGGCCGGTACGAGAACCGCGGGGCCCCGGGCTGCGGCTCGAGGTGGCGGCGTCGAATGGGAGAGACGCGACGCGTGTGCGTTCGGAGGCTGGGGATGCGGCGCGCGCGTGGATAAATAGATAAATAGGGTATTTTCTTATTTATTTAATTCCCTAAACTTCAAAAATCCATATCTTTGTGTAGAAAAATCACAAAAATAAAATAAAAATACCCTCTTGCTCGAGTGAACGGAGAATAATGTGAAAAAGAAATCATAATTTCATAAAATATTTTATTTTTATGATTTATTTACTGCGTTATTTTAATTCTCAGTACATGCGTACAATTCACCATGTGCTGAGACCATAGGGCTTTTGAAGCCTCTGAATTTGGGAACATTCCATGAATTTTCCAAAGTCAGAGAACCATCCTATGAGGAGTTCTTGAAGTTTTAAGTTGATCCATTGTTTTGAGTATTTTTAATTCCAGTAAATAGCATGTTGTGAAATAAATTAGGAAAATTTGGTGATGTTCCTTATGGCTAAGAGAACACAGGAAAAATAGGTTTTTGTTTAGTTCGTTAAAACATTTTCAATTGGCTTAAACACCCAAAATAGGTCTTTAATTAATTAGAGTTAACCAATTATCAAATTGACTTGAAATCAATTCTCCACTGACCTTTAGGATCAGAGGAATCTACCATGCAAAATTTGGTCGATTGGGCTTGGTTAGCCCCACTAATTGGGTTGATTAAGTCGGCTTGCTTACATTTAAAAAACTTTAAAAATTCATAACTTTTAAAATACTTTTCAAAAATTCACCAAATTGGTTTTGGAATATCTCTGATATCAGGGGAACCTAAGAAAATTAAAATTTCAATTTTCTAAAAAAGTTAATTTTTAATAATATTTTAATATTTTTAATAATTAAAAATAATAATAAAAATCACAAAAATAATAAAATTCACCAAAATGTCACATTTTGAATTTTAATCAACTTAGGAACAAATACATTTTCTTGAGTCTGTTTAGTGAGATATTAAATTTTAAAGCCTAGGGTAATTTTAAAATTAAAAAAAATGTATTTTCTAGCATTTTCACTAAAATAATTATTATAAATCATAGAAAAATCAGAAAATTGCAAAATTTGATTCTCTGGTTTCATGATATCAGAGAGATTTTTCAAAAATATAAAATCCATCTTTCAATATTTATTTTATTTTTAAATTAATTAACACTCCAAAACTCAAAATAATTATAATAAAAATAATATAATTCAAAAAATCACCAAAATTGGTCCAAGTGGTCTCTGGTCATTAGGAATGTCCCTAATTTTCTTAAGGACAGAAACTTTCCTTTGATCATGTTATCAAATTTTCCTTGAAAATCTCTATTTTCCACCAAAAATAATTATATAAATAAATTAAATACAGAAAAATCACATTTCTCCTCTCATGTCTTTATTGACATATGAGTGAAGTCACATAAAAATTTCAAGTTCATTTTAAGTTCAATTTAGTGAGTTATGAAATTATTTAAGCTTAAAGGGTAAAATGGTAATTAGATTTTAATCCTTAATTAAAACTTTAGGTTTAATAAAAATTTAACAAGTAAAATATTTGATCCTAATCTGATTTGGATGATTGAAATTTAAATGATTAAAGGGGTAGAAACCCATTAAGCAATTTAAAATAATTAAAACGCCAATTAAATAATTGATTAAATTTGGAAGAATAATAAAATTGGAATTATTAAAATAGGGATATTAGGAAAGAGATTTATTCTTTAATTTAAAAAATCCTAAATTAATTATCTCATTAATATTCAACTCTTAATTAAAATAGTAATTCAAATTCAAAATATTAAAAGACTTAATCATTAAACTAAGAAGTCAATTATTAAACTCTTTCAAAAATTTCAATTAAAATTAAAAATAAAGTAAATTAAAGATAAATTAAATTAAAATTAAATTAAATTTAATAATTAAATTAAATTAAGACAAATTAAATTAAATTAAATTAAATTAAAATTAAATTAAATTAAATTAAGCAATTAATTAAATTGATCATGTTTTTGACGTGCATTAATTGAAATTACTAATGAAGTATTAATGATTAAATTAAATTAAATTAAATAATTAAAATTAAATTAAATTAAATTAAACAATTAAATTAAATTAAATTAAATTAAATAATTAAATTAAATTAAATCGAATCAAATTAATTAAACGCAGGCTCCAAATTAAATTGAAGCTTATGTTAAACTAAATTAAAACTCGATTAAATTAAATTGAATTAAATATAACATCACCTAAAACGAGAAAGAAAATAAATTTAAAAACAACTTGAACACTATTCCAAATTTAAACTCTTTAACTTAAACGAATCATTTGAATACGCAACTTACCCTTGAAAGCTTTAGTTATTATAACTCTAAATAAAACATTAAATGAAGTGTCACTTCGCTCATAGGATATTGAATGGCCTAGTTCAACGAGCAAGTTAACAAAACTTGAAATTCTTGGACGATTAATTCATTTGTATAATTAAATTCATTTGAACTTAAAGCAAATCCCGAAATATTGAAAGATGTTTCGTCCTTCTTAAGCACTTTCTCGATATGATAGGACATTTATAAGAACAATTGAATTTGGTTATTCTTTGATGAAGAAAATCGTCCTTAAATGGCTACAAAGAACCTAGACGTCATAGGAAATGACTAGTATGGGATTAGGAATTTGGTAGAAAACCATAACCTTTCCCTTAGCTTTGCTAGGAACTTGCTTAAATATTCTAATTGAGTTTTAAGTGCGGCTTGGAATGACGGGAAGACCCTCCGGGTACGCTTTTATTTTATTTTATTGCAATTTACTTTCTGCAAATTTACTTTATTACGGAAATGCATTTATTTTTCTTGCATGATAAACAGCTGTTGCATGAAAACCCACACCTTTAGGATAGACCACAAAAGCTGAAACCAAAACTAAGTTAAAAGTCATTGCAAGATAAAATTCACCGCCACAACATTTCAAAATATAAAACAACTCAAAATTTAATCCATGAAACGAACACGAAACTACGAATTCTGACTAAATTAAAACGTCTGTTGGATGATCGGGAATACCTCGGATGATGTAACCTACGTGTTCTTGCGAGATTTCACGCGGTCTAAATGAAAGTGTGGAACTCATTCAGTTGAGTTTAGCAAATTCATGGACTAAGTGAGATAGATAAAAATAATGATAGGAAGGATGGAGGCAAAAAGTGGATCTTTCTGCTTAGGTGTCGTTATAATCGAAGCTTTAAGATTTGTTTTAAATAAAACATAACCCTTTTGGAAATTAGATTTTCTCTAAACCAAAACACTTTTCTCAACTCTGATTTATGATTTCTAAAACTAAGCCTGCAACGACAACGAGGAGCTCGGAGCGTGGTGGGCGGCACGACCATCGTCATCGGCAAAGAGCCGAGTCTGCTTCGGCAAAACTTTCTAGAATTAAAGCAACCCGAACGCCTAGGACTTCGAGGTAGCTTGCTAGTGCAACATAAATCCTCAACTCTTCGTTAGGCATTTGCATTGCAAATTAAGCTAACTTAGGTCTTAGGATTACGGTGGCTTAGTGCGTCCAGGTACGACAATAAACCCTCGCATCTTCTGCAAATTTATTTGTTTGATTTTATCGTAATGCAAATATATTTTTAATTAATTGAAATTAGCGAGATTGAAATATCAAATAAACAGTAGGACTTTCCTAAAATTCCAAGACGAAACAATAGGATAATCGGGAAATTATCGAAGTTACGCCAAGATGGGTGATTTCTCCTACCTCTCTTCCTTTGGATTCACAAAACAAAATGTTCCAGAAATTTGTTCAATTTCACTCAATGAAATTCGAAAATTCAATCTTCCAAAACATATTTGAAATTCTTGAAAGCGAATTGACTGATTATTATCGAGTTTTCTTAGGTGATTCCGTCACTTAAGATGTAATTAACTATAGGGGCTTGCCCTTATGAGAATTTTAAAGAACCCCGGAGTAATATAAACCTTTGTTTGATACTTTCATATTAGCGAGAGATTTGTCCGGCTTATAAAATTAGTTGCTTCAGACCAAACGGATGTCTGAAACTTCTAGTTTATTTGATCGAGCCCCACCATCGACGATTGTGTCTATCATGAGGGATAGATACACGGTTTGTGGTGCGGTGCTCGTTTATATAAACTATTTGGGATGTGAGATCGGTTTAATCTCATATCTTAAAACTTTCAAATTTAAAAATTATTTTGAAATAAAATACTACTTTCTAAATTGTATATATATTTAAATCGAAATTTAAAATTCAGTACGTGACCTACATTAGGCGACCCCCCTTTAATACAAATACAACTTCAAAATAATGAACATATTTGCAGCGGCTACGCGGGGAGAATTCCTCTGCCAAGACATAATCGAATAGTGCCTTTCAAAAATCGGTAGTGTATCAATGTCACCAATGGATCGAGCTGCCTTAACACTGCGTTGAATCTTGTGTTAGATTTCCATCTTGAGGAGCAGTGGCCAACATTCTCTCGGATTTAGGAGCCTTTGTTTAAACACCTAAACGAGAGGTTCCGAGATCCTTTTACCTCATTTAGAAAGTGGGGTGGACCAAATGGGTGTTAGTTTAGGAGTGATCATCGAGGTCGGGAAGTCTTGCTTAAGACTTTCTTTTCCTTCCGGACGAGATTCATACCTTCTCTACCCCACTTGAACATTACGTTCTAAATAAACAAACCCTCTGACAAGTGATTCTTTAACAAATAATTCCTTCTTATAAATACATGAACAAAGAATGCGTTGGGACTCTTCCGATTCCTTTTCGTCCTAAAAAGAAGCATAACTAAGGATGACAACCGAATCACCTTGCGAAATGGAAGCCCCGAGCGATTTTCTCCTTCCGCAGAAGCCAGACCCGGACTTGTCTATAAGGATAGACGCAAATGATGAGGTCATCAGGTTGGACAGTTGGCTACGAACGTCGAAGTCCGCAGAAGCGTACTCCTCTTTGCGTGACGAACGAGGTATGCGAAAGTGAGGAACCCGCACAACGAGTTACGACCTTAGGTCGACCCGAGTTCCTCACAACGAAAGGTCCGGAGCTAGGAGAATGTGGCACATCCGCGGAGGAGCCCATTCTCCTTGCCCCAGTGCAGTTGTTTACGCACCTACCCCGACACGCGAATCGAAGGGAAGGAATCCGAGGCCATGATAGAGCACATTCTTAGTGGAGGGTACGGATCTTCATGGACATGCAGTCTTCGAAATCGGGTCCGATTCGAAGATTCCTTCGGCCCGACAGACCCGAAGAAGAAATAGAAATAGAAGGATCGCCGAAGCGGGCCTGGATTGCCTTCTGGAGGAAATTCGGGATTTTGAGAATATACACCGCTACGGAATATACACCAGCACGTACATACCACTTTTGGGAGGAGCCGGGTTCGTCCCCCTCTCGCGCGGAAGGATGAGGAGAATGTTCGCAAGATTGTTGCCATATTACCACATTGCGCATACTACAACGATAGCCGCGAAAAAGAATGAAATTTACGCCGTTTGCTCGTACCAAACTTTGGTAGAAAAGGTAGCAAAGAAGGAAAAAGTGCCAGGTGTCGGAAATTCTACGAAGGATGGGACGGGTGCCGGTCGGAATCCGTCTTGGGCCCCGAGTGAACCGCCGTCTCATGATAGAAAAGCCAAGCAAGAAGAAATGAAGGCTAGCCGCCCCAATCGTAGTATCGGGGATTCTGATTAGGAGGATCTGCCTTCCGGCATTTGGCCAACGAACCATACGGTCTAGACCTTAAACTGTTAGAAGGATGGTGTGGCGTCCCCTTCTGGGCGATTGGGGGCGAAACGGCCCGAGAAAGAAAGTCTCATGGGAGAAATTTGGAATGCGAAGAAGTCTTCTTGCGATGAAGGGGACTCGTGAAAAAGGACAGAACGGCAATAGCATGGTAACCACAGATGAAAGCTCAAGGCACAAGAAGATGCCATGGAAAAGTTGGCTTGAGCATCCGACGGTTGGCAAAGAGAAAAGTTCGGAGATGAGTCGACTCAGCGGAGATTCATGGACAACGAATATGCGAGAATAAAGCACTGGTTGAGGCACGAGCTTCATCGGCTTCTCAAGGTGCTCACAACGGCCAGCGAGAAGAGAGAGCGGGTGATGAAGGCAGCTTCGGGGAAAAGGGCATGCGATGGCGCTCGAATGGAGAAGAGGATGGAAGAAAGTGGCCACCAATACAGCCGCTCTCAAGTCGAGTACGACCACATGAAGACACCCACGAAGTCATTCGCACACTCGTAGACGGAGAGGAAGAGGAAATTACATCCCAGCGTGGGGATGAAGCCCGGTGAAAAAGGATACAACACGAAGTACACTGATCCACGAAAAGGATATCAAGAACAGTAGAACGAGCGGGTGCGAGAAGCCACAGCACGATCGAAGAGCAGGACATCATTCGGACGGGTAGACCTTGCCGGAAGGTCGACGGTATCCCGATACCCCGAAGGGCTTCGTACCACCTATGTTTAAGACCTTGAGCGGAACCGGGAACCCCGACGGCATGTTGCACACTTTTGTGCCGGTTGTTGCAATGCGGCGGGAGCGATGCGCTACTCTTCCGACGGTTCGTTAGGTGTGAGAATCGCCTTTGTCGGCTTGGTATGCGGGGAATTACCGACGGATACGCCCAAAGACATTCTCGAGCTAGAGAGCCTCTTCATTAAGCGATTTGCCGGAGCTCGGCACCACATCACTATAGGTGATTTAGTGGTAGAGAAACAAAGGCCGAATGAAACTTCTAGTGGATTACATGCTTCGATGGAGAAATTTAAGTATGAAGTGTGAACCACAGTGCAGAGAACAACATTTATTATGCACCGCCAAAGAAAACAATCTTCTCCGGAGATACCATAACAAATGAAGCAAAGAAAGTTCGAGACAACGAAGAACCCGAAGTTCTAGTCCAACGGTCACTCACCACTCCCTTCCGGCGAGATGGTGAAGGTTTCTCCACAACTCGCATCCGAGGTCGAGGCCGGGGACGAGGCCGTGGTAGAGACACTAGGACAATTGGACGAAGAAACCAGCCATCAATGTTGATTGGGAAGATAGTTCCGAAGAAGAAAAAGAAATCAAGCAAGAAGCAAGCAACAATAAGTCGAAAGAAGCCGCAATACAAGATCTCCCTCGAAGATGAAAAGAACGAAGAATACAAATCAATGTACGAGAAGATTAACCACTACATACATACTATGACCCTAACTCCGATCCATTCTAATAAGATCGAGGGTATGGAGGTCAAAGAGGTACGTAGTGACGGTGCAAAGCCGATCAAATTCTACCGTGGTGCTTCTTCCTCCAAAACTGAAAATAATGTACAATTCGAAGATGTCACTTCATCGAATTAATGGAATTACCTTTTGAGTGGTACTCTCCCTGTGTTCAAAATTTAATTCAACGTGGTTTTTTACCTCGATAATGGACAAAAGGCCAATCACAACATTTTGAAAAGTTATGGAATAACTCCGCCGTCCTCCCAATTCAAAGTATGGACTCGGATTCGGCACGAGTAGGGTCGGCTGACGATACCGAATTTTGCTTGGTTGTCACTTGCAAGTCCAATGAAAACCGCATGGAAACTACGGATGAACTCGAAGATTTACAAATTGGAGACGCTCCACCGTAATTCGAAGAAGAAATTAAATCCACAATAGATGAGTTAACGGAAGTTAACTTAGGTACTAGCGAAGAGCCTAGCTACCTTTGTTAGCTCCTTACTCAATAAAGAAGACTCCGAAGAAATAATCAAGTTATTAATGGAATTTAAAGACTCGTTTTGCTTGGAGCTACGATGAAATGCCGGGATTAGCCCCGCAGGTTGCAGTCCATAAGTTAGGAGTGGATCCTACTTTGTTCCGATCGGACAAGGTCCCGGAAGAATGCGTCCGGAAATCGAACAACAAGTCATAGCCGAAGTTAAAAAGCTAATAGACGCTAAATTTGTCCGTGAAGAACAATATCCGACACTGGTTAGCCAATGTGGTGCCAGTCAGAAAGAAGAATGTTCAGATCAAAATTTGTGTGGACTTCAGAGATTTAAACAAGGCATGTCCAAAAGATGAATTCCCTCTACCGATCATCAACATTGCTTCGACACATGAAATATTCTCATTCATGGATGGATCTTCAGGATACAACCAGATAAAAATGGCTCCAGAAGATGAAAAGCTTACAGCATTCAGAACGCCGATCGGAGTATTTTGCTATACAGTGATGCCATTCGGACTGAAGAACGCAGGAGCAACCTACCAAAGAGCAATGACAAGAATTTTTGATGATCTCATCCACAATCAAGTTGAGTGCTACGTGGACGATGTCGTCATCAAAAGCAAAGTAAAGGAAAACCACTCGTATGATTTGAGAATTGTTTTCGAACGATTAAGACAATTTAACCTTAAGATGAATCCCTTAAAATGCGCCTTCGGCGTCACCTCCGGAAATTCTTAGGATTCGTTGTCCGACATCGTGGAATTGAAATCGACCCGGAGAAGATTAAAGCCATCTTAGAAATGCCGCCTCCCAAAACCTTAAAACAATTACGATCTTTTCAAGGGAAGTCGGCATATCTTCGACGCTTTATCTCAAACTCGTCGTGTAGGTGTCGGCCTTTCTCGGCACTAGTTAAAAAGGACGCCAAATTTATTTGGGAAGAGAAATGCCGTAAGGCCTTCGAAGACATTAAACAATATTTAATGACACCTCCCGTCTTAGCAGCCCCGGCCTCGTGTAGACCGCCGATACTTTACACCGCGGCTCTAGACGACTCCCTCGGAGCCCCGTTAGCCTGTGTCAATGATGAGGGTAAAGAAAATGCTCTTTACTACTTAAGCCGTCGTTTACTTCCGACGGAAGTAAGGTATCCCGCAATTGAAAAGCATTGTTTGGCCCCGATCTTCGCCGCTCAAAAGCTCGGGCACTACATGCTTTCTCATAAGGTCAACTCGATCTCGAAGTTTAATCCATTGCAATACTTGATGACTCGTCCAACACTTTCCGGCGGACTTGCCGGATGGTCAATGATATTATTGCAATTCGATATAACTTTCGTGCCTCTGCGTGCCGTAAAGGGACAAGTCTTAGCAGACTTCCTCGCAGCACACCCTTTGCCGACCCGAATCTCCTCTCAATGACGATCCGCCGGATGAACAAATAATGAACCTAGAAGACCTCGACGATCGACGTTGGGAATTATATTTCGACGGAGCATCTTCGAGCACACAAAGACGAAGAATCGCAAGTGATAGTGCCCGGTAAGGCGGGAATCGGGCTAATCTTTATAACACCGGAGCGGGGGATGTTAAGATACTCCTACCACTTGACGGAACCGTGTACAAACAACGAAGCGAATACGAAGCCCTCATAACGGGATTGGAATTAACCATTCAAATGGGAATAACGAGACATCAACATCTACGGGGATTCACAGGTTAATCATTCAACGGATCGCCGGACAATGACGAATTCTAAAGCCAAGACTCGAACAATACTTCCAAGTATGCCATACAAATTGTTGGAACGATTCCAAATGTGACAATCTACAAAATTCCTAGAAAAGAGAATGCTCTAGCAGATGCTTTAGCCCGTCTCGCAAAAGAATTTGCTCGTTTGCAAGATGAATCGATGGAAGTGTCGGCTCACGGACGTCGAGTCCTATCACGACTTGACATAGACATGGTACACAAATCGAAGAAGGAAAAGAATCGACTGCAAGCAAGTGACGAAAAACACGGAAGATTGGCGACGACCATTGATAGCACTACCGCAAACAGAAAGCTACCGGACGATAGGTCGCTGGCCCATCGGATCAAGAAAAGAACTCCGTCCTACGCATTAATAAACAACACATTGTACGGAAGGTCTTTTGATCAAATGTGGCTAAGGTGCCTAAGCGGGTCCGAGGCCCGTGAAATCGTTAAAGAGGTGCATTCGGGACTCCGTGGCGCTCACCGGCCGGGTCCAAAAATGAAGATGAAAATTAAAAGACTAGGAGTACTACCGGCCCTCGATGATGACCGACCGCATGAAAATCGCCAAGAGCCGTCATCAATGCCAAGTGCACGGAGTGGTTCTACACCAACCTCCAAATGTGCTACATCCGACAATCGCGTCGTGGCCGTTTGAATGTTGGGGCACGGATATAGTGGGTCCGATAGAACCACCATCTTCGAAAGGACATCGCTTTCATTCTTGCGGCTACGGATTACTTTTCCAAGTGGGCGAAGCGGTTCCACTTAGAGAAGTGAAAGCACACCACGTGCTGCGGTTTTCAAGAACCAAGTTGTCTACCGTTTCGGAGTGCCGCGCGAGATCATCTCGGATAATGGGTCGGCATTCGAAGCACACAAATCAACAATTTTGTCGGGAGACACGGAATCGATCGGCGATACTCGACAATTTACTACCCAAGAGCAAACGGTCTCGCCGAGGCTTTTAATAAAACTCTCGTTCAAATCTTAAAGAAAACCTCGGACGATAATAAGAGAAATTGGCACGAGAAATTGTTAGAAGCCTTATGGGCCTACCGGACAACCTTCGAACTCCTACTCAAGCTACACCTTACGCTCCGGTGTATGGGTCCGAGGCGAGTGTTACCTTTAGAGGTTCAACTTCCTTCACTCGTAATTGCAGCTTGCAAACAAGATCACGACGAAGAAAACGCCGGACTACGACTCGAAGAATTAGAAAGCTTGGAAGGGAAAAGACTTGCAGTCGCAACGGAACTTAGAACTATACCAAGCTAAAATGGTTCAAGCCCATGACAAACTGGTCCGCCCAAGAACCTTCAAAGTTGGTGATTTAGTTCTCGTTCTCAAGAGACCTATTCTTGCACACCGCAAGATAGGAGGAAAATTTGAACCCACTTGGGAAGGACCGTTTGTGGTCGAAGCAGTATACTCAGGAGGTTCCTACCAGCTAGTGAATTGCCAGGGAGAATGACATATGCTTCCGATCAACGGACGATACTTGAAAAAATATTACGCTACCTGATGTTTCGAAGGAATGAATTCTTCATCCCTAAGAAACACGGGTGAAGTAATTACTTATGATTGGGTCCGAACTCAAAAATAATAAAATGTGCTAAGATAAATAAAATCATGATAATTAAGTGTTCCTTGTTTTCTTCTTCAAATCAAAATCTTTTCCCTCATCTTATCCTACTTCATTCCTGTTAAATTTCAAAATATAAGAATAATAAAAAATGTATCTTTAAAAAACATTTTCTTAATGTTCTTGTTCTTAGTACAGCCCCTGATCCTTTTCCTTGTCTTTTCGCAGGGAATGTCGAACGGGCGGTTGGTCTTGAACTTTAAGAATGGCGTAAGCCTTGCACTCGATGAAAAGAGGGTGAAAGATGGAGCGATAATCGAGATTGACTCGCATTTCGCACCGCGAGCCTACAAGACGAGGAAAGTGACCGGGTCCCAGCTAACCGAGAAGAACCGCCGGACAGACAGTGATGAAAGTGGGTGGCCCAAGCCACCAATCCAACAACAAGAAAAGAAAAGCAAACACCGAAGAAGATAAGAAAATGAAGTCCGTAGTCACTACAGCGGAGGGCAGGCTTGTCAGCGCCGCGCCCGCAGAGATTCAAGAAGTTCGGAGAGCTACTCTCACAGCCACGCAACGAAGAAATAAGAATCGCCGTATCCGTAAAATGTTAACAAAACTAGCTGCGGACCAGCGCGACGAGACAATTGCTAATGCCAGCACTCACATTTCAAGGACACCGGTTCACCAGGAACCTGAAGAAAGGAGGCCAGCTCCTAGGATAACGAAAAGAACCGGGAAATCTCCGGAAGATCGAAGAGAGAAGGCTACCACGCCACCGGATAGAACCACCAGCGAGTGCATGACCTTGTTGCGAAGCAACCCCGGGGATGTCCCGACGAGCATCATCCCCGAGGAGCCGAGGTATGCGGGGGAACGTGAAGGGATTGAACCATATATCCCACAATATGTCACAAGGCCTCGCCATCGCGGATCATTCCGGAATACGAAGCTGGAGAGGATGCGGAATGTTGAAAAGAAAACTTTTGAATTCTTCGAGAGAATTAAAGGAAGAAGGATCAACATACTAGAAGGCCTCGAGCTACACACCGACGTATTCTCTGAGTATGAACAACAGCAATTCGTGGATTGTATCCGGGATCTGAAAAGAATGGGCCGAGCGAGCCGCCCGAGGGAAAACACATACTCGGAACCCCGGAGATGGATGCCGGGGAAAGGAAGAATCACAATACAATGCGGATGTCGCTACAACTTTGTTGAAGACGGAAGGGAAACCCACCGGGAATACTCCGTCATGGGCAAGTGGATCCGATGCCATTAGCTATCAAGAGAATGGTAAAAAGATTGATAACATGGAGGGTACTCGCCGCGGATTGCATACCCAATAGCCGCATTATCAACATCTACAAACGAGGTGACCGCATACCCCCACATATTGATCACCACGACTTCGTCGGACCTTCTGCACGGTCTCTTTCTTGAATGAGTGCAACATCATGTTCGGATCCGACCTCCGGATAGCGAGGCCCGGGTGAGTTCCGAGGGCCGATAAAGATACCTTTACCGGTGGGTTCCGTCATGATACCGCAAGGTAACGGAGCGGATATCGCAAAGCATTGCATACCGTGGGTGCCGAGTGGAGCGAATCTCGGTTACTTTCGGGAGGATGGACGACAACAAAATACCTTACCATTTCCAACCGGATCCGAGCTAGAGAACCTCCGGCCTTACGAGCCGTGAGTTACATGGGAAATATCACACCTCCAACGTACATCCAGCCAGCATCCTTGCCAAGGATGGCTTGGAAGGTGATGTTATTAACCATGTACCTCACTATTCGGACATGGATTTTTGACGGATGATTCTTTTGATGGATCAACAAAGATCATACACGATCCGTTTTGAGTCTACATGGATTGTATGAGATATATTCCGGATCGAGTTGTACGACGTATTTTCAACATGATTGGAATGAAAGTGACCATGTCACGTTTTTGGCCTTCACCTCTTTTGTGCAAATTGATTGGGAAACGCCATTAAAGTTAAATGAACTTCGAACAAAGAACAGAAAAGAAATAAAACAAAAAAAGAGAGAATAAAAGAAAACTTTCTAAAAAAAAAAATCTAAAAATGACAAATATCAAGTTCACATGAACATTAAATAAACAACAAAATAAAATTTGAACCATTAAAAGATAAACGAAATCAACACAAATCTCAAATTCCATCCTTCCAAACTTCAAAATCAAATTCCATCCTTCCAAACTTCAAAATCAAATTCTCAATCAAATTCCAAATCCACTCTCGATCAAATTTCAAATTTGATCTTCCCAAATCTCAAATCAAATTCTCAATCAAATTCCAAATCCAATCTCGATCAAGTTTCAAACTTGATCTTCCAAATTTCAAATCAAATCTTAAATCAAATTTCGATCGAGTTCAAACTCATCCTTCCAAATTCAAATTCAATCTTTCCAGATTCTAAATCTCTATCAAATCTCAAATCCGATCTTCTAGATCTCAAATCAAATCTCAATCAAAAAATTCAAATTCAAACTTTTGGGTCGAGGATTTTACATCCAAGACTGCACTGCTTTAGGATTCTTTTCCTATTGCACTGAAATACATCAAATTCAAACCTTTTGGGTCGAGGATTTTACATCCAAGATCGCACTCGCTTTAGGATTCTTTCCTATTGCACTGAAGTACATCAAATTCAAACTTTTGGGTCGAGGATTTTACATCCAAGACTGCACTGCTTTAGGATTCTTTCCCTATTGCACTGAAATACATCAAATTCAAACCTTTTGGGTCGAGGATTTTACATCCAAGACTGCACTGCTTTAGGATTCTTCCCTATTGCACTGAAGTACATCAAATTCAAACTTTTGGGTCGAGGATTTTACATCCAAGACTGCACTGCTTTAGGATTCTTTTCCTATTGCACTGAAATACATCAAATCAAACTCTTTTGGGTCGAGGATTTTACATCCAAGACTGCATCGCTTTAGGATTCTTTTCCTACTGCACTGAAATACATCAGATTCAAATTCAAACTTTTGGGTCGAGGATTTTACATCCAAGATCGCATCGCTTTAGGATTCTTTTCCTATTGCACCGAAGTACATCAAATCAAACTCTTTTGGGTCGAGGATTTTACATCCAAGACCGTACCGCTTTAGGATTCTTTTCCTATCGCACCGAAATACATCAAATTCAAATTCAAACTTTTGGGTCGAGGATTTTACATCCAAGACCGCACTCGCTTTAGGATTCTTTCCCTATTGCACTGAAGTACATCAAATTCAAACTTTTGGGTCGAGGATTTTACATCCAAGATCGCACTCGCTTTAGGATTCTTTTCCTATTGCACCGAAGTACATCAAATTCAACCTTTTGGGTCGAGGATTTTACATCCAAGACTGCACTGCTTTAGGATTCTTTTCCTATTGCACTGAAGTACATCAAATCAAACTCTTTTGGGTCGAGGATTTTACATCCAAGACCGCATCGCTTTAGGATTCTTTTCCTACTGCACTGAAATACATCAAATTCAAAATTCAACTTTTGGGTCGAGGATTTTACATCCAAGACTGCACTGCTTTAGGATTCTTTTCCTATTGCACTGAAGTACATCAAATTCAAACCTTTTGGGTCGAGGATTTTACATCCAAGACCGCATTGCTTTAGGATTCTTTTCCTATTGCACTCGAAATACATCAAATTCAAACCTTTTGGGTCGAGGATTTTACATCCAAGACCGCATTGCTTTAGGATCATTTCCTATCGCAATGAAATACATCAAAATCAAACTCTTGAGGTTAAGGATTTTACATCCAACACCGCATTACTCTGAGATATCTTCTCATTGCAACGATTCAATCTAATCAATTCGATTTTCTTTCGAGGTTGGAGATGTTACATCTAAAACCTCAAAATCCCAATTTTCATTTCAAATCAAATCCCTCAAATTAATTTTGACAAAACTTCAATCTAAATTAAAACTCCAAACTAAAATTTAAACTCACACATCAAAACTTAAACTAAAACAAAATAAAATCTAAATCGAAATTTCCCCAGATCATGTGATTTGGGATTCACCTCCTTTTCCTTTCCCCAGGCGAGAGTTCAAGAATCTCCGGTTCCGGAGATATACTTGACACTCCCCGGCGAAACTCTTCTACTTCGTCCCAAGTTCGTCACTTGGACATCCGTGTTGGTTTTGTTGATCGCTTCGGTCAACACCAATACGCGCGGTGTGCTCCGTCAGCTCACCACACCTATCGGGGGTCCATTTGTCGACCTCATTTTCGATGAGGTCTTCCTTTCTTCTTTTTAGTGCTTAGGATCTAGCCTCAGGCTTTTCCTTCGACTATCTTAGAGGTCTAGAATTGGGACCCGCCTTTTAGAAATTCAAACCACTTCTAAACTCCCTGCAAACTCCACAAACTCGACTATAGACCCCTAATCACCTAGAGGGTTGAAATCAAATGTGGAAGTTTAAAGGATGAGTTCCTATGGGACTCTTCGGCCTCAGGATCGCCTCTGGTGGCCTCGGTCCGATGAAGGGGCTGACTTACATTACACTTACACACTACATTTCCACACACTTCCTAAAACCACACCCATACTCGACTTAACCTCCTGACTCATGTGGGTGATTCACATGGATGGTCCTTAACCCCTAAGCCCTTGGCTAAGAGGGTTAGGAACAACATAGTGAATGCCTCAAATGAGTCCTCTCATGGCTCATATGGGCTTGAAATGGTTTCATGGCTCAACCAAAATGATGTCTTTCCACCTAAATCCACCCAATCTTCAATTTCTCAAATTTTCAATTTTTGACCCCCGAGACCCTACACCTACTAAACCTACCCAAAACCCTTGAAATTACCCAAATTTTTGCAAAATTTCCAAATTACCCAAAATTTTTCAAAATCAATCCCAAACATCTCCACATCACTCAAATTGATCATCCATACCCAAAAATACCAAAGATTCCAAAAAACCTCCCAATACCCTCTAAATACCCAAAATACCCTTCTTGGCCTAAAAATCCAAAAATTCAGAAAATTCCCAGAAAATTCCAGAAAATCCTAAATATTCCCAATTTCATTTTGTCCAACTACACCATGGGCCAATTTTGTCAATTTACCCTACTTTTGTCAAAACCCCCAAATTGACCCATTTTAACCCTAAGTGAACCCAATGTCAAACCAAACCTACCCAATTGACCCCAATTTTGGTCCAATTCAATTCTAAACTTCAATTCAACATTTCTAATACCAATTTAGACCAAATCCAAGTCCAATTTGATTGACATTTGGATCCAATTCCACTTTTGACCTTAAGGCCCATTTTTCGACCTAAGCCCAAACCTAACCCAAATGAACCCAAACCCCAAAAATCAAAGCCCAACCAAAGTCAAAACCTCTTTGAAACACTCCCATAAACAGTTCTCAACAATAATTCTACATCAATTTCAACCCTAGCCCAACATTGGCCCAACTTGGCCCACTTGGACCTATATTGGCCCATTCACCAAAAGAATCCAAATCCAACCCAATTCAAGCCCAAACTACCCCAAATTTGCTTCAAGTTACTCATGACACATCCATGAGCTAAACCCAACAATTATTTGGCCCAACCTTTTACAAAAATTTTCATCCATGAACACATTCATAAACTTAAAAGCCCACTTCCCTTAAACCCTTCTAAAAGCCCATTTCCTTCAAAATTCAAAAGCCCAAATCTACCCTAAAGCCCACATGACATCTCCATTTGTCATCCATTTAATTAAATCCATTACCTAAGTCCTAAAATCATCATTGAATTATTCCAAATGAAGCTTCATCCAAATTCCTATCAAATTACTAAAAATTTCTTAAAACCCATTTTTATGAAATTGACTCAACTTTCTCCAAGCCAAAGACAAGCCATGCAAGCCATTGACAAGCCACATGAAGCCATGGGAGGCTTCGACATGTGACCATGCCATTAATGGTAAAAGGAGGGGCTCCTTTCCTAATCTTTCATTAAGCCTTTTTACCTTAAGCATGTCACACACTAAACCATGTTTAGCCACCTCATCATGGATAGAGACCACACCACTCTCTCTTGGCTGACCCAATTGATCCTCTCAGCCCAAAATCAGGCCATGGGGAGGTGAACCAAGCCCAAAAGGTGAGTTGACCCATTTGGACCCAAAATAGGCTCATCCCCCATTCCATTTCAATCCAACTCCTTTACACATGGCAATTGCCAATTGATTGCACAAGCCTCCGGCCCCGACCCACCCGACCTTGAGGGTGACCCATGCACCGGCCGGCCGGCCACCGAGCCGCCGGAAAACACCATGGCCGAGAGCTCACATGTGAGCCAACATTGAAATTCTCACTTGCCGAGCCGCCCCATCCCTAGTGGTCACCATGGCTGATCTTCTCCTCACCGGAGCAGACCGATCCCAAGCCCTAACTCCCCCGGGAGGCCTCCCGAGCCGACTCTATTTAAACTCCACCCCTCTCGGCCATGAGAAGGAGAGAAGCATAAACCTTGCCAAAACTCGCCAAAATTGTTCCGGACCCTTCTCCATCCTTAGAGCACTTGATCCCCAGGTGAAATCCCCCGCCATTTCTCCTCTCGTAAGCTCAATTTCGGAGTTGAAATTCCACCCAAAACCAGGACACTTCTCCACGGTGAGCCAATTCCCAAATTGATTGGCTCTACACCTTCACCGGACCAAGGGAAGGTGTCCACCAGCAAAAGCCCCATCTCCGGACCACCCGGTTGCTCCAGCCTCCAAGCTTTGTGATCGGGCTTGGTCGAAATCATATCCGGACAATTCACTGCGACCGGGAGACTTCATCCGGAGCTTGCTAGGACCCAATCGAAGGTGCAACAACTCTCGGATTGAAGCCACACTTCTCCGAGCCAAGGTATGAGCTAACTCTTCATCCCGAGCTTCGAAGATTCTCTATTTCAAATGCCTTAGTTTCAATGCATGTTAACCGTATAGATGCGTTCGTCTCTTCAAGACGAATCCATAGAGTATAAGAACGTAAAAATCCATTGAGAATCGAGTGAGATCTTAGGGATTTAGTGTGGACGGCTCTCGGGTGAGAACACTTGGGGACGATGAACGGATGCCGTCCATTCAATACACGCGCGGACGAATGGCTCAGATGGCGTCGGACCAGGAAACGGTGCGAGAACCGCGGGGCCCGGGCCGCCGACTCGGATGGCGGCGCCCAATCACAGCGCGACACGTACCCCTTCGGAGCTGCCGATGTTTCGCTGGCGCCGCGTGGATAAATAGATAAATAGGGTATTTAATGTATTTATTAAATATCGTAAACTTCAAAAATTCATATCTCTGTGTAGGAAAATCATAAAAATAAAATAAAAATACCCTCTTGCTCGGTGAAGAGAGGAGAATAATGTGGAAAAGAAATCACTTAATTTCATCAAATATTTTATTTTTTATGATTTATTTACTCTCTGCATTGTTTTAATTCTCCATGCATGCATACAATTCACCATGGCATGAGACCATAGGGCTTTTGAAGCCTCTGAATTTGGGAACATTCCCTGAATTTTCCAAAGTCGAGGCCATCCCTATGAGGAGTTCTTGATTTTTCAAGTTCAGGTCACTGTTTTGAGTATTTTAATTCCAGTAAATAGCATGTTGTGAAATAAATTCTAGGAAAATTTGGTGATGTTCCTTATGATCAGAGAACCCTAGGAAAAATAGGTTTTGGCTTAGTTCATTCAAAACAACCCTAATTGACTTAAACACCCAAAATATGTCTTTAATTAATTAGAGTTAACCAGGCATCAAATTGACTTGAAATCAATTCTCCACTGACCTTTAGGATCAGAGGAACCCACCATAAAAATTTGAAGTCAATTGGACTTGGTTAGCCCCACTAATTGGGTTGATTAAGTCACTTAGCCATTTTAAACTTTAAAAATTCATAACTTTTAAAATACTTTTCAAAAATTCACCAAATTGGTTTTGGAGCCTCTCTGATATCAGGGAAATCTAAGAAAATTAAAATTTCAATTTTCTGAAAAAGTTGATTTTTAATAATATTTTAATATTTTTAATAATTAAAAAATAATAAAAATCACAAAAATAATAAAATTCACCAAAATGTCACATTTTGAATTTTAATCACTTAGGAGCAAATCCCACATTTTTCCTAGGTCTATTTAGTGAGATATTGAATTTTAAAGCCCTAGAGTAATTTTAAAATTAAAAAAATGTATTTTCTAGCATTTTCACTAAAATAATTATAATAAATCATAGAAAAATCAGAAAATTGCAAAATTTGTTTCTCTGGTTTCCTTGATATCAGAGAGATTTTTGAAAAATATAAAATCCATTTTTCAACATTTATTTTATTTTTAAATTAATTAACACTCCAAAACTCAAAATAATTATAATAAAAATAATATAATTCAAAAAATCACCAAAATTGGTCCAAGTGCTTCTCTAGTCATTAGGAATGTCCCCTAATTTTCTTAAAGACAGAAACTTTCCTTTGGTCATGTTATCAAATTTTCCTTGAAAATCTCTATTTTCCACCAAAAATAATTATATAAATAAATTAAATACAGAAAAATCACATTTTCTCCTCTCATGTCTTTATTGACATATGAGTGAAGTTACATAAAAATTTCAAGTTCATTTGGGTTCAATTTAGTGAGTTATGAAATTATTAAGCTTAAAGGGTAAAATGGTAATTAAACTTTCAACCCTTAATTAAAACTTTAGGTTTAATAAGAAATCAACAAGTAAAACATTTGATCTTAATCTGATTTGGATGATTGAAATTTAAATAATTAAAGGGTAGAAACCCATTAAATAATTTCAAAATGATTAAACTTTAATTAAATAATGGATTAAATTTGGAAGAATAATAAAATTGGAATTATTAAAATAGGGATATTTATTAGGAAGAGATTTATTCTTTAATTTAAAAATCCCTAAACTAATTATATCATTAATACTCAATTTTTAATTAAAATGATAACTCAAATTTAAAATATTAAAAGACTTAATTAAATTATTAAACTCTTTTGAAATTTCAATTAAAATTAAAAATAAAGTAAATTAAAGATAAATTAAATTAAAATTAAATTAAATTTAATAATTAAATTAAATTAAATTAAGACAAATTAAATTAAATTAAACTAAATTAAAATTAAATTAAATTAAATTAAATTTAATAATTAAATTAAATTAAATTAAACAATTAAATTAAATTAAATTAAATAATTAAATTAAATTAAATTAAACAATTAAATTAAATTAAATTAAATAATTAAATTAAATTAAATTAAATAATTAAATTAAATTAAATTAAATTAAATAATTAAATTAAATTAAATCAAATCAAATTAATTAAACACCAAATCAAATTAAATTGAACTATGTTAAACTAAATTAAAACTCAATTAAATTAAGTCGAATTAAATATAACATCACCTAAAACAAGAAAGAAACTAAATATAAAGCAACTTGAACACTATTCCAAATTTAAACTCTTTAACTTAAATCAAATCATTTGAATACTAATTTACCCTTGAAAGCTTTGATTATTATAACTCCTAAATGAAACACTAAATGAAGTGCTACTTCACTCATAGGATATTCAAATGTCCTAGTTCATCGAGCAAGTTAACAAGATTTGAAAACCTCGGACGATCGATTCATTTATATAATTAAATTCATTTGGACTTAAAACAATCCCGAAAATATTGAAAAGATGTTTAAGATTCTTCTTAAGCACTTCCTCAATATGATAGGATATTTATAAGAACAATTGGATTTAATTGTTCTTTGATGAAGAAAATCGTCCTCAAACAAAAACATAAAGAACCTAGACGTCATAGGAGTTGACTAGCTATAGGATTAGGAATTTGGTAGAAAACCATAACCCTTCCCTTAGCTTTACCTAGGAACTTGCTTAAATATTCTAATTGTGTTTTAAGTGCAGCTTGAGATGACGGGAAGACCCTCCAGGTACGCTTTTTATTGCAATTTACTTTCTTGCAATTTACTTCCCTGCAATTTACTTTATTGCAAATGCACTTTACTTTTCTTGCATGATAAAACAACTGTTGCATGAAAACCCACACCTTTAGGATAGTCCCTAAAACCGAAACCAAAACTAAGTTAAAAGTCATTGCAAGATAAAATTCACCGCCACAACATTTCAAAATATAAAACAACTCAAAATTTAATCACAAACAGAACACAAAACTACAATTGCAACTAAACTAAAACGTCCTGTTGGATGATCGGGAATACCTCGGATGATGTAACCTACGTGTTGCTAACGGGATTTCCCACTGTCTAAATGAAAGTGTGGAACTCATTCAGTTGAGTTTAGCAAATTCATCTGGACTAAGTGAATCCGATAAAAATAATGATGCCGGAAGGATGGAACCGTGGGATCTTAACCGGTGTCGTTATAATCAACTTTAAGATTTGTTTTAATCAAAAATAAAAAAAAAACACTTGGAAATTAAGATCTTCTCTAAACCAAAACAATTTTCTCATCCCCTGATTTATGATTTCTAAAACTAAACCTCTGCAACAACAAGGAGCTTGGAGCATGGTGGGCAGCACGGCCATCGTCGTCAGCAAAACTTGAACCTACTTCAGCAAAACCTTCTTAGAGTTAAACAACAAAGCCATAGGACTTCGAGGTAGCTTGCCTAGTGCAACATAAACCCTCAACCTCTTCGTTAGGCATTTGCATTGCAAATTAAGCCCTAACCGGTCTTAGGATTCCGAGGTAGTCGTCCGATACGACAATAAACCCTCACATCTTCTGAAGTTATTTGTTTGATTTTATCATACAAATATAAGCCCTAATTAATTAAAATTGGCAAGATTGAAATACTAAATAAACATTAGGACTTTCCTAAATTCAAGCCAAACGATAGGATAGTCAGAAAATTACCGAAGTTCATTTCGAATCAGTGATTTCTCCTACCTTTCTTCCTTTGGATTCACAAAACAAAATGTTCCAAAATTTGATCCATTCCCTATTGAAATTCCAAAATTCAATCTTTGAAAACCTTAAACTTTGAAATTCTTGAAAGCGAGTTATTGATTATTATCGAGAGTTTTCTTAAGTGATTCCCGTCACTTAAGATGTAATTAACTATAGGGGCTTGCCCTTATAGGAATTTTAAAGAACCCGAGTAATATAAACCCCGTTTGATACTTTCATATTAAGCGAGGGAATTTGTCGGCTTATAAAATTGGTTCGCAGACCAAACGGATGTCACAAAACTTCTAGTTTATTTGATCGAGCCCCACCATCAAGCGTGTGTCTATCCTTAGGGATAGATACACGGCTTGTGGTGCGGTGCTCGTTTATATAAACTATTTGAGATGTGAGATCGGTTTAATCTCATATCTTAAAACTTTCAAATTTAAAAATTATTTTCAAAGCCAAATACTACTTTCTAAATTATATATATATTTAAATCAAATTTAAAATTTAAATTCGCCAACAACTTCTGTTAGGCGACCCCCCTTTTAAAATACAACACAACCCTAAAATAAGCCGTACACTCTCTATACAATATCAGAGTTCATATCATAAATAAATCAGACAACAATTAAACATAACACCGCATCACATATAAAAACATAACTACACATAAAAAATCACAAAACAAAACAAACTAAACACAACAACCCTAATCATCATCCTCATCATGATCTTCTTCATTTCAGTCTCTGGATGACACATAAGGTATATAAAATGGATGAGGGGGGCATCTAATCACTGTGATCACCTCTAATCACTCTATCCATATACTGCTGATAATTCTCCTCAATTCATCATGCTTAACACTATAACTTTCAATATTTTCATTTTACCATCCATATGTCTAACATGCTCTCGGGTAAGACTCACTTTCTTCAAAATCTTCTTTAATAGTCCAATCTGAGAATCACTAGATGATGATGCTCTAGAAGTAGTGACACGTGAAGTAGAAGTAGCAGAAGTAGAAGTATTGGAAGTTCTATATCCTCCTCTCCAGCCAAACTCTGAAATGTACAGTGTAAGCACCAACATTTACACTGGTAATTGGTCTCAATGGCTGAAGAACTTTCTCCCATGTTTCAAACTTCACACCAAACCGCTCACAAATCGAATGAATTAAGGATGGAAATCCCATACCTGAAGTAGTAGTAGATCTGGCACAGTTCATCACATAATAAAAAATAATAGCCCCTACATCAATAGGCTTTCCTAATTGAATACAATGGTTCAAAACAACTCTCCCTCATAACTTCACTAGTATGATTTGAATGCAATAGTTTAGATGAGATAAAATAATGTCATGCCTTTAAAATGACATTTAACTTAGAGGCTTGAAAATTTACTCTTCTTTCATTTGTTATCTTCCATAAACCTCTTCCATCAGTCAGAAAAGATATTATTTCATCTAATTCTCTTTCAGTAGGATGATAATTAACATAAAAACAAAACAATGCAGGAGGCAAGTGATAGAAGATATTAATTACCGTAGGTGAAAAAGACACTTGTTCACTTCTAACCATCACCAAATTCTCTTCTGCTGCAAGCAAGTTTGCATAAAACTCTCTGACCACAGAAACAACAGCGACAACGGAGAATGGTTAGAAGAAAAAGATATGAGAGTTTTCAACCATCGCCTGTTTTATCAGATTTATATTCTAGATGGTTCAAATGGAACTAATGGTGGTTCTAGATATCTTCAACCTAATAGAGATTGGAATTAATTTGAGTGTAGTCTAGTGTTGTAGTTTTTATGTGTTAAGTGTTTTGTATCTAGTGTTTTATGTTTGTGTTTTATTGAACTTTAATGTGTGTTTGTTACATCTTAATGATGTAAATTTATCTTTGTTTTGATGTATTTGAATTATTGTGTATTGGAAAATTTCATCCAAAATGTTTGGATAGAAATTTTTAGTTTGTATTAAGTGTGATTGTTTTAATTAAATGAAAGTTTGTGTTTGTGTGAAATTTGTTTGGAATCGATGGAAATTTAAGTTTCTTTGGAGAATTAGAAATGTTTATGGGGGAGAAATGATTATTTGAAGTGATTTAGGATGATTAACCAAGGGGTTTAGTACATTTTTAAATTAATTATAAAAATCAGGGTACTGGCACGTAAGCGCCAGAACTTAGGCGCTTAAGCACCAGATTTCGTGGCTAAGCGCTGATGCCCCGCGCTTAAGTGTTGGTTAACGAAATTTGTTTTTCTGCAATTAAAAACCTAAAAATTGACATTTTTAACACCTCTCGTCACCCTCAATCTCTCAAAATCACGAAATAGGATTTAGGGCATCCTTAGATTGGATCAATTAAGAGTTGATTTCAATGAGATTTGGCAGATTTGAATTCTTTGAGGTATGAGGAAAGTAAAAAATTTTAATTTTTCTTAATATTCTTTAAATGAAATTTTAATCAATTTCCCTGACAACATCGCCAAAAATTTGATTCCCGAATATTTATGTTTACGATTTAGATAGGAAATTTATGATTTATAATATGGGATACTACGCAAGTATACGTATCGTTTATCAAGTAATATTGCACTTTCTGATTTAGCCCCGTGACATCGAACCCACTGGGAAATGTGTAAAACTTTAAAGAAATAAGAAAAATAACTTTTTACTTTTTAGAATGATTTTTGTAAATATGTTTTAAGGTATTAATTTTGAAAAGTTGTTTTTGATATTTTTAATAAAATGTTAAGCAGGAAATAAAAATTATCAATACTCTAAACACTATATAAAAGTTATAAGAATCAAATATCTTTTTCCTTCTTCAATGAATCAGTAATAATTATGGAATTTTATGTTGTGGAAGTATTTAAATTTATTGTGCAAAATAGGAGCAATTATATTCTTTACCCTTACTTGGTTCTATAAAAAAATTGGTTAATTTGAAATTTTGAAATTTTGTAGATGGGTTAGGCAGGGAAGATACCAGCTCTCACTCTAGAGTTCCCTCTATTCTCTCCACCTAGGAGCTAACATCTCATAACAAAATTTAAAATAAAAAAACAATTTAGGGGGCTTTAGCCTGTCACTCTAAATTCCTCTAATTTTACTCCCCAATAAAGCATATATCGCTATATATTTGCATTCAATCATATGGACTACAATACTCACCAATATAATTGCATGTGATTCTTTCCAATTATTGTTTGAGACAATACAGCATTGGATCTTACATAATATCACAATAAATTTTAACATCTTAATTGGTTAAATCAAGAAGTAAATTAAGTTCAAGGAATTGAATCATCACAGTTTATTCCAGCATTAAACACTTATACTTTCCACAACATACTTCCATAATTTAATTACTTCATCATATGAGAAAGAAAAAGATAAAGTAAACTATTCAGATTTCATGAAGAAAACACAAACACAACTTGATTTGAAAGCATAAACCATAATGAAAACACAACAATCTTACTTAAAAATAAAGTGTAAAAAAAAAGATAAATACTTATCTGAAAATCCTCTCCACAAGACTCTGGAAGCTCCTTTAGAATTTTGCTTTCCATAGTACAACTCTACAGAGGTTGGTGCCCAACTCTGATGACTCTAATAAAAACATTAAACTTCAAAAAAAACTAGATACAAGAATAAAAGAAAATTGGTGAGAAGACTTCACACCAACCCTTTTTTCTTTCTTACTCTCTTCTCTCTACTAACAATTATAGAAAAGAAAAACTCTAAAACACACTTTCAATACTAACAACTACCACTCACTTCAAAATTAACACAAACACACACACACACACACATGCAAATTAAGAGGCTTCATTTTTATATTTTTTTAAAAGGTGCCTTGGTGTCTCTTCAAATCATGTCCAGATTCAATGTATCCACCAAAAGATGCATCCCTTCAATCATATTTACCGCCCAAAGGAAGTTAAGAAAGTCACCACCAAAAGTTGCTTCAAACACACCTTGAAAATGGCTTCAAATTTGATTAAAATTCAATTTTTAACTGTGGCGCTTAAGCGCCGCCACTTTGGCGCTTAGGCGCTAGAGTCAAATTTCTCAAACTTCATAATTTTGCTCCAAATTTGATATTTCGCTCCTTTCATTATAATTAATCATTTTTATCATACCTACAAAAAAAAATACAAAATACCTTCCAATGTAATATCATCAAAAATAGGTATAAAAATGTGCATAAAAACACTATATATTTTAGGTGTATCAAGAGTATACGGGTTTATATTAGCAAAACCTTTCCTTATAATTAAACAACAAGCCATAAGACTTCTAGGTAGTCCGTCTAGCACTGCGTAAATCCTCAACTTGTTTTGAGTTTTCTGCATAGTGATGCTAAGCAGTATAAGTCCTAAGTTTTTTTAGTCTCCAAGGTTGTCATTTGGTACGATGTAAGCCCTCTTATTTTTGTAGGCTATTTGCATGATTGGTGTCATGCAAACGTAAGCCCTAAAAATAAAATTGGCAAGATGAAATATATAATAATATCTGAAACCAAATCATAGATAGCTTTGGAAGTCACCGATGTTCTCATCAGGATCTGCGACATCCCCTACCTTTCTTCTCTTATTTTCGTAGTCCCTTCTCATTTGAAATTTCCATATCCCACTTCAGAACCTAAACGTTGAATTCACGATGACAAATACTTCTGATCAAAATCAAGAGTTTTCTTAAGTGATTTTGGTCATTTGAGATGTAATTAACTATAAGAGATTGTCCTTATATGAAACTTTAGAATCGGGGTAATATAAAACATATATAATCTTTTACATTAGATAGGGGAACTTGTAGGTAAATATAAAGATTCACAGACCAAAATAGATGTCATAATTTCTTTAATTTACTTAATCAAGATGCACTATCAAGTAATACATCTATTCCTCGGGTTAGGTCCATCCCTCGTGGTGTTGTGCTCGATTGTTTGAACTATCAAATATATGAGATGTGTTCGGTCTCGTATTTTTAAAATTAAAATGATAACTTTCAAAATTTTTTATATGTATTAAATTAAATATATTTTCAAGGAAATCAATGTGATCCGCATTCGGACGACAAACAAATTCTAATTTGTTCACGACAGGTATATATAATAATTAAATTTGAGGTCTCAGATAGGTAAATACATCATAAGTATTATCCAACTCGTTCATATTACATAAAAAATATAAGTAATTTAACTTTAAAAAAGTGAAATACACCGTTCCATGCATAGCTAAGTGGTATGTATAAAAAAAAATTGAATTTTATTCGTGTTAGACATGCAAATTCGTAAGAATTGTGTGGTTTCTATGTAAAGACTTATTAAATTTATTATATATGGAATGACTAACGCACATTCATGAACTCCACCTAAACTTACTCCTCATCCTAATGCTACATATTGGGGCATTTACATACATACCACTACGAGTGTAATTGAAGCAAATTTACTCATTCTCAACTCAATAAGTAGCTCATGAGCTAACAACCACGCTGGCGCCAGCCTTGAGTTCGCTCATATTATCACGTGATCCATATTGTATATTTGCAATTTAGTTGTAATAGTGTGGCTTGACAAAAAATATTTTCTCTCTCATAATAAACAAGCGAGCTCACAAGCTAACTCGTACAGTAGAACTAAACACGAAATTCATTAATTAATTAAGCTCATGCATGAACCAACGGTGGAATGAGCTGGACAACTCGACTTATTTACTCCACTCTATACCACACAGTTCTTACATATTTACTTATTTCACACCAAAACGTTAATAACCATATTCATAATATTGTATTATTTAAACATCACAACAAATGCCTCTTCACTATCTTTTTAAAAGTGAAATGCACATTTTATGCAAGTATGAAAGTACAACTTGCGTGTTATAAATGTAGATCTAATAAATGAGTGGTGAACATGTAATTTCCTAAAAATGAAATCACTATAACCTTAAATATGAAAAATAAAATTATAAGATAACCTAAACCCTAAAGGTATCTCTCCCAAAATTTAGGTTTTGCAGAAAATTTTACAAAAAGAAAAAAAAAATCCTAAGTTGTTGCTTGGTAGCAAAATTTACACAGGATTTAACTTAAATCTTGCCAAACGACAAGAATGACATATTAATTTAGATCATAAAAGTTCTGAAAATTATTTCTCTCATTTTACCTTATACCAAGGTTTTAGTAAATCTTGGTTGAAGATGAAAATAAGATATTTTGAGAAGCTGTAGCATATGAATGCAGTGGAGTTGGGGTTTAGGGGTGGGGTGGGTTGGCAGGGTGATAGATGAGGGTTAGCTTGTATGTCACGATCCAGCCTTTGCCTTCCCTTCTAACTCTAACCACAACTTTTTGACTAGAATTTGGTCATAAAGGTGATGGTTAATTTGAACACCAATAAGTGTTTTAGACATGAGAAGTTTTGGGAAGATAGTTTTGTGACTTTAAACAAAAGTATACATGTATCCAAAAAGAATTATAAAAGTGAAACATAAAATCAACGGATAAACATTGAATAAATTAGTTTGAAATTTATTTCAACTAGATTTTAACTGATAGTTTAGTGAGAGAAAAGTTGACTTAAAAATCTAATTACTATGTCTGCTAGAAACTAGTTAATAATAAATTTGGTGACTACCCATTGGTTTTCAGCCAAAAAATTAATAATGACAGTTCAACTAGTCATTTAAAAAAGGCAAAATATGGTCATTGTTTTACAAGTACTCATGTAGTCATATATTGGTTAATTTTTACGTCACAAAAAATAATAGTGGAGGAAGAAGAACAACTTCATTTGCTATAATGACTTGCCTTAGGAGTATATAACAACAACAACAAAGCCTTAATCCCACTACGTGGGGTTGGCTACATGAATCCTTTTTCTCCATTGCAACCTATTTAGTGTCAAATTTTTATTTAATTGTAATAAGATCATTTTTTATGCAATAATCTCAAGTCTTCCTAGGTCTATCTTTGCCTTTCTTAATATAAGTTGAATTTAAAACATCAAATCTCCTAATCGGAATATATAACAGATATAAATGTATTACCTCCAAGAAGGCATCATAGATATTATTACATTACAGATGACTAATATCTCCTAGGCTAGAATTTTTTATTGTTATGTTGTTAAAAGCCTTTCTTACCTATTATATCTTTTTTTATATTCACATGATAATTAAAAAAATTTCTTAGTTTATTTTTCTTAAATTTAGTATACATTAGTTTTTGTTAGAAATAAATTATCTTTTACTAAATTATCATGCAAATATTAGAGCTTTTTATTCTATTCCATATCATTGCCAACAAAATGTCAACTTTGAATTTACTAGTTCATTGCAATCTCATTAGGATTCTGTTATATTTGTGACATGGAAGAGATTCATCTATTTTATTTATATACTTTCTATTCTATATAATTAAATAATGTTGGACTTTTGATTTTTGTCGGGTTGGGGGATGTTTTTTTCTTCTTCTTTTTTCATATCTTAGTACCCGTTGATGATATATTATTACCTTGATTGATAAATTATGAGATCATGTTCAATACATACATCTTTTCAACTTGGGATTCTTTTCTAAATTTAATTGATAGCAGGCTTAGTTTCTTATGAGATTATACTGCTAACAATATATTGAAAATATTGATGATGATAACAAAGGTGGAAATCTCTCCAATAAATAGGGCTCCTAATAGTTGCTCCTCTGGATTTTGTTTGATGGAAGCTATGTTATTTAGTTGCCCAATTAATTTTGGATGCAAATGACTATTGAGAGACTGTCCATTTAGGAATATGTGATACCTATTTCACTTAAATGGTGAATATATCTTTTTATTTAAGCTAGAATCAATATTTTCATATATGCTTATTTTATTTATATGATTGATAAAGTACAAATATTGATAGTTAGAAATATTAGACAAATGTGTAACCTACAACATCCTCATGAGCAAGTCCCTTAGCCTGCTTGATATCAATTTTCTAGCTAAGTTATTAGCTTGTCAGTCATTTCCATTCATCTTAATTTTTTTGTATAGATAGCACTATTTGGACAGTTTTATCCATGATATAATTTTGCAAGGCTTCTTAAGGTTTGCAACTTGGTCTGACATTTTTTTTTAGCTCCTTTTTTTAGCTATCTTTTGAGAGTTTTGTATTTTGGGCTGATTAAAAAAATCCTCCACATGAATATTTAGTTTTGTTTCTTTCCCATTTTCCTATTTAAATTGTAAGGGTTAATTATTAGCTGCTTAATGTTGCTTTATAGAATCAAGTTATTTAACCTACAAATCAAGTCATTGGAAATGTCAATTAAAATAAATGAAACAAAATCATAACATGACCCAATGATTGTCACCTGATCCATGTGATATCACATGTCATCACACGTTATGATAAATTTATCGTTTTTATAGGTTTTTTTAATAACCATTTTTAAATATTAAAATTAGAAATTTTATTTTTAAAATGTAGTCTTTTGCGGCCTTATTTAATTGACTTTTGAAGCGGATAAGCCACATCACCTAAGATCATCTCATCTTTCAGTTGTCGTAATTCACTTGGAAACAAAATGATTGCAACCACACAACCAATTGAAAATATTACGTCCGGATCAGTGGACATCCTAAGTGATGGCGAGCATTGTTAAACAACATCATTATGCATGTATAATAGTATTCAATGTTGTTATTCGGACATTCAGATGACACTCTCCACAACCGAAGCCACTTATCATCCTGTCATGTAGAATCTAATGCATTTAACTTTCTTTTTCAGGTGTTGCATCTCTCCTTATCATGTCAGTCTCCTACTTTTGGCTTTTTACCTCACTGTCTTTTCTCATGCCTTGAAGGATTCACTGTAATTGAGAAAATTTTGAAATTAAAATCAACCTTAGTACACTCTCTATTGAATATAATTTGCTACAACCTTTATAAGATACATTGCTTTAATATCAATTCGTATATGTCAGTGGTGTGAACTGTAGCAACCGAATTCGTGTCACTTAAAGAGACATGGTAAGAATAAGATCACAAGTACATCCAGATTTTCTCACATCATAGTTGTTGAAATTACAGTTCAGCTTTAGAGAAACAAGGATGGCGAATCAAAAAAAGAAAAAAAGAATCAACAAAGTTTGAAAAAAAGGAGATTGTTGCAAACTAATCAGAATACAATCATTCACTCTAAAATCTTTCAAAATCATCGTTTGCCTTTTAACATGTTTGGACATGTTAGAGCAGAAACCCAACTTTCAGGTCTCAATTAGCTGCGGGGCCGTTGATACTGCAACTTGGTCTTCAACTCTCTGTCCTTTAGGAGTAGTCTCCTTGACCAATTGAGCTAGCACCCTAGGCTTAGACAAAATCTCTTGGATTCTGGTGCCATTCATTTGTAGCAACATGTTGGCTATCGCTGATGCATGCTTAGGCTTCGAAATACAAGAGACACCGAAATAATTAATTAAAAATAATAAAAAAAAGAACCGTCTAATAGTATCTAAAAAGGATGCAACCTCCAGCTTTTGTACATTGCCGTTGAGAAATTCCAATATCGTAGACTTTCGCAGCTGCGGATCTAATGTATCAAGCTTGCTCAGCAAAGCCTGCTGATCACGGGGCACAGTGTTGCTGAATGCTCTCTTCACTCCACTAGCACTTGGCTGCTGAAGCTGAACCTTCCGTGCTTTCTTTATCCCTTTGTCATAACTCGAAGGGTGAAGATATCTCTGATTCAGATAATAGTCATCCACATATCCATCCTACAAACACATAGATCTTAATTATTATTTTCCCAATTATGATCTGAATATAAATTAAAATAAGAATGCAAGATTTTCTAACATAAAGAGTAAGATATCAGCTGATGGTACATCACATAATTTTATTACCTATCTCGCAACACACATATCATTACAAAGAATATAAAAACCGTATAATATCGCATCCATTATCAAGAATATGGATGATGTAGTAGATTGAGCATGTGGCTTACCGGCATATAAAGTGATTCTTGTGGTACATAAACCATAACAGGATGCACTGGTGAATTGACAAAAGCATGGCATGTTGGCCTTAGCTGGGCAATCATGTCAGTTGGCCTAAAATAATTTCGAGCAAGCTCGTGTGAGCAGTAAACCTGCCAAAATATAAATAATCTCTGTGCAATTAATGTTTGGAATACACTCCCTCCCACACATTTAAATGTAGGCTCGATGAGGTAACGAGTATTAAGATTGTTGCTTACCAAAGGTGCGGCGGTGAGATGTTGGAATTCTTGGTTTTCCACTGGCAAACCTATTCTACCAGGCTGATAAAAGGATGCCATGTCATGAGTTAGTCCGATGTAGTAGGGCGGGTGGGATATCAACGGGCAATTAATGTTAGACGAGTGCTGGCACTGAGAAGTGTTAAAGCGACTTTCTCTTTGCTGTGCAATGGCAACGTATAGATGCTTCCCATTTAATTTGCCTCCTGGATAGAAGTAATGTCAAGCAGGGAAAAAGTAGAACAATGGACTTAAAATTAGTTTAATTTAAAACAGTTTTTGCCAACCATTAAGTGTAACAACAGCTTTGCTAGCTTCTTCAAATGAAGCAAAACACACAAAGCCATATCCTTTGCACCGTCCGTTACTATAACGCCATGCTTTTGACCACAGTATTTTCCCACATGAAGCAAAATGTTCTTGCAAGGCCTCATCACTGATGGAGCCGTCTAAGTTCTTCACATAGACAGTGGTACCCTAAAGAATAGCAGTAAGTGCTTATTAGTAAGCCAAAATTGAAGGTCCGAACAACCAATGAATAATGCATGAGAAATATGTGTATTAGAAGCTCTAATGTTATTCTGCAGCTGGTCTTATCAACCTGTATTTTATTGAGTTGCTGGCTATCTGCATCATTCATGAACTTCTTCTTTATGTTCTCTCGCTCAACTTTCTTCTGAGCTGGCCCCACATAAAGTTTCTTTGATCCTGTTGTCATGAGTGTCACTACAAAAAAATGAAAAAGATAAAATGATTTCATTGCTAACAAACGCAAGTGAATGTTACCAAGTTTTGCACCGTTCATATTATCCATTGCCTTCTTGGCGTCCTCTGGTGATTCAAAACTAACAAATCCAAAGCCCTTAGACTTTCCATTTTCATCTTTCATAACGACAGCACTGTTCACTTTACCAAATTCAGAGAAAGTTTCTCGAAGAATGTCACTTGAAAACTCCTTTTCAAGATTCTTGATGTAAAGATTGCTGCCGCCCCGTGGCCGTTGAGAAGTCTCTTTCCTCTCTGACTTTCTAACAAACTTTGCGACGTAGCTGATACAATGAAATAAATTATGTTGACAAACATCCCTTGCCAACTCACTAATAAATCTTGATAAAGAATCTAAAATTTGCGATAAAATAAATAAATAAAACATTTCCGAAAGAAGTAAACATTATAAGCAGAATATCCAAAACTAGGCACAAACAAACAAGGAAATAAACAAATAAGGATATACGGGGGAGAGAGATTGCTCACAGCTTCTTGCAGGCACCAATGGGGACTGTACCATGAAGAGCTGCCATGGCCGACAGGGCGGCCTCCTCGTTATTCATCTGAACAAATCCGAAACCCTTGTTTCGACCATTCTCATCCAGCTGCAACTTACAAGAAACAACCTGACCATATGGTCTAAACAACTTCTCGAGCTCCACTCCACCAATTGATTCATCAAGATTCTGTTCATGCCCCATAGAACAACATAACTAGAAGGAAGCATTGAACTACACTAGAAAGGTGAGGATAGAGTTTAGAGTCTTAACCTTAACGAAAAGATTGCCAACCCCATTCTTCCTTCCAATGGGGTTCCGATCAGTCCACATGATCCTCATGGGCTTCCCTTTAAGAACGACATGATTCATCGCTTGGAGTGCTTTCTCGGCTTCCAGAGAAGAAAAGATCAATCATAGAAAGAAGTGGCATGACATAAAGAATGTGTGAGGAGGCCATTACCACATGATTTGGAAGTGAAATTGATGTAACCGTAGCGGAGAGACGCGCCGGAATTGCGATCTCGACAGACGCGCGTAGAGAGAATGGTTCCAAAGCAAGCGAACGTGCCCACCAAATCTTCCTCGGTCACCGAAGCGTCGAGATCTCCAACGTATAGAGAGATTTTCTCCTGTGAAGCCACCGCCGGCATTGGCAGCAGAGTTTCGGGCATCACGGCCGGCGCAGCTTCTCCCATTTTCTTTTTGTTGATGGGTAACTGAGCCAATATCTTGGTAGGCTTTACAGAGAGAGAGAGAGAGAGAGAATCTGAAAGTGCGAGTGTGCAAGAGAGCAGAAGATGTGAGGGAAACTGCGATTGCGCGCGATTTTATAAAGGCTTCAGGGAAGACGAGAGTCATTGAACGGCCAAGATTTCATTGTTTTAATGAAGAGGAACCAACATAGATTTTGGATATTGAAGGCGGCGTGGAAGAATTTACGTAGCTTTTTAAAGGCGCATGCTATGAGGAAATATTACGTTTGGCTTCTCGACGAAGAATTTACATTGTATGTGAATTGCACCGAGAAATAAAAAATATTATATGATTCATAAGTCAATTAATTAATTAGCACCAGATTTTATGGTCATGAACGAATTGTACATTGAAAGCAATGAATAATTTCAAACCCAAAATGTTTGCATCGATTTTATTGTCCTCTATAAGTTGCCACAAATATTTTTCATTGACATTAGCATACAAGTTATCAACATAACTCTTCCACTTTACAGCTTCGAACCGGCCGATAGTATTTCTGACGTTAATTTATTTTCCCCAGAATAGGCCCACACAAATCCGATTTAAATGAGCTAAAATTTTAATCCAGCATACAACTGCCTCATTCACGCCCTCTTCACTATTCGATAGGTTGCTTTGGCTATACATGTTCTCCATTGAAAGTCTAGGAGTTTTCTCCCGTGAAGTCGCGTCTCCGGTGATTCCTCTTGTACTCTAAGCTTAGGTAAGATTCTCGTCTCGTTTTTCGACTTCCCATTCGTATTATTCCGAAGGCTTGCTTTTTTATGCTAAAAGAATGAAGTTTCAGTTTTGGATATGTAATGCATAAGAATAGTGTGGCTTGTATGTAAATATTGAAGTTTCGTTATTAAACACATAATGCATAGGGATTGTGTGGTTTTTTTTTTTTTTTGAAAAAAAGTTGAAGTTTTGGGGTTTCATATGTATTATGGATAAAGTTTAGGGAATATATGAAAAAATTGAAGTGTAAGTGTTGGACATGTAATAGGTATGATTTGTGTGAAAGGTATATAAAATTGAAGTATAGGGTTTTCTTTTGTAATGCATAAAGATGTTTTGGTTTGTATGTGAAGTATATGTAAGTTTAGGTGTTAGATATGTAATACATAAGAATTGTATGATTGGTATGTAAATGTTGAAGTTTAGTTATTAGACATGTAATACATGATAATTTAGTGGTTCTTAAGAAAAAAGTTGATCTTTCGGTGTACGAAATGTACTACATAATAATTTAGTGGAATGTATGTAAAAGTTGAAGTATAACTGTTAGATGTACACCATATTTGACTTGTGTTTTATGTATATACAATTGAGGTTCTAGGTGTAGAGATGTAATACATAAGAATTGTATGTTTTATATATAAAATTGAAGTTTAGGTGTTAGATATGTAATACAAAAGAATTATTTGATTTACATGTAAATTTGAAATTTGGGTGTTAGATACGCTTGTATTACATAAGAATTGAGTGGAAGGTATCTAAAGATTAAATTTTAAGTATTAGATATGTAATACATATGAATTTATGGTTTCTATGCAAAAAAAATGAAGTTTGGTTGTTAGGAGTGTAATATATAAAAATGAGAAGAGTGTAGGTGAAAGTTGAAGTAATGTGTTAGATATGTAATGATTATAAATTGTGTGGAATATATATGTGTACAAGTTGAAGTATAGTGTGTAAATATGTAATACATAAGAATTATCTGGTTTGTATCTAAAATTATACTTTATGTTTTATTTACGTAACAACTTTGTAATACATAAGAATTGTGTGGTTTGTATGTAAATAAATTGAAGTTTGCTTGTTAGATATATAATACATGAGAGTTTTGTGGTTTGCATGTAAAAATTGAAGTTTAGGTGTTGGATGTGCAACACATAAGAATTATGTGGTATCTATGTCAAATTTGATGTTTATGTATTACACATATAATGAATAAGAATTGTGTGTGGCTTGCATATAAACATTGAAGTTTGGGTGTTAGATGTCTATTACTTATAAAGTGTATGTACGACTGATTTTTAAATGTATTAAAATATAAATCAACATATAGGATGCGGATGGATATTTATAATTTGATATCATGATTGTATAATATATTGTATCTAGAAAGAAAGGGAATCACTCGATCCCTTATGCGAAGCACAAAAATCAAGAATACTTAACCCCTAAATAAGTCAAGTTGGATATGTTGTGCAAGGAATTTCAACCCAATTCTTGGTACTGGATAACACAAGATGAGTATGAACTAGATGTTCAATACGATCTTGTTGGTGCCTCATTAAGTTATGCACTTATAACAGAAAATAATCCAATCACATATGTAGAAATGATTTATGATGCTCGTAGGGCTCATTTTATTGGGAGTGTTCCTGGTGATGATGAAGCACTAAATAGTTAAGCGTAACAAACTTCTAATTTACTAAATGTTGCACAACAACTATTACAGAAATGTTGCACTACAAATACAGAGTTATAGGTGGAGCTGAGAATGCTAAGCATCAAACCTGATTTTAACATACCCAAAGGATTCATCAATTAATTATTTTTTTGATTCAATATGAAATATGCTATTCATTCTCCAGTATTAATGACCTATCCTTGAATGAGAATCATTTTTTTGATCTCTAAGAATAATCATCAAGGAGATTTCTTCGTATTATGATACTTCAGGATGCATTTTGAGATTATGAACTATAACTCTTAGGACAGCCCCGATGTATAGTCATAACTTTTATGATAAGTTTCCCCATCATTCAAAGATAGCGATGACTAGTGTGTTGACTTCATTTTTAACAGACTTCATTTTTACTTAAAAATGAAATTCAAAAGGAATGTCTGAAATTGTATCTTCTCCTTAAATTTATTGATTTTAGTTCATCTTACATTGACACATTTGTTCTACAAGAAATTCTATGAATTTGAGGAAAGCTTAATTTTGAATTTTATGTTCAAACTTCCAAGGAAATCAAGTACAATAATGAATTTTTTATTCGAAGATTGATACAACTAAAATATATAGTATTTTTATACACATTTCTATAACTATTTTTGATGATATTGCAATTTAATGGAATGTATTTTGTGTGTTTTTCTTACAGGTATCAATAAATTGATGGTTGTGATGAAAGAAGTGAAAAAACATCCAATTTGGAGCAAAGTGAAAATATTAAAAAAGTGATTTGTGGCAGCTAAGCGCCAGAATCCGCACTTTACACGCCAAGGCCTCTGCTGCTATGTGCCCAGATCTGAAGCTTACGCTCCAGTAGGCTCGTAGCTAAACATCGGAACCCTGCGCTTACGCACAGGAGTTATAAAAGAGGATTTATTTAATCTATATGGTTGAGTACAAATAAATAGGGAGATATACTTTGATGGGTGTAAAATTAGAGGACTTTAGAGTGACAGACTAAAGCTCCAAATTTGATTTATTATTTTATGTTTTGATACGAGATGTTAGCCCTCAGATGAAGGGAATCGAGGAAACTCTAGAATGAGAGCTAGTATCTTTCCTACATAACCTGTCTTCAAGATTTTTAAAATTGGTGATTAACCTATGTTCTTTATAGTATCTCTAGTAATGGTAAAAAATAAAATTACTTCTATTTGGCACAGCATATTTCAGATACTTTCACAACAATAAATTTTATTACTTGTTACAGTTTCATAAAAAGAAAAAAGATATTTCATTTGCATAAGTTTTCATCTTACAAAGGTTTAGAAAAAATAGTTGCTCACTTTCATTTCAAATTATAAAAATTAACAAAACGAATCAAATTTAATTTCCTAAGAATATTATCTTTAGTTTGAGTAACATCTTTTCTGAAAAGTAAAAAGTTCATTTTCTATTTTCTGTGCTAGAATATATTTCATTTATTTATCACTTTCCTTGTGGGTTTGTAATCTCGGGGCTTAATCAGAATGCCCTATATTACTTGATAAACGATACGTATACTTGCATAATATCTACATTAAAATATCATTAGAAAGGAGTATCAATATATATATATATATATATATATATATATATATATATATATATATATATATATATATATATATATGTATATCATAAGCATAAATATCGGTGGATCAAGTTTTTGGCACCATTGCCGGGAAGGAAATTAAATAAAGAAAAAAAATTTAGAAAAAAAATAAATTTTTATTTTTTAAAATCTTATTTAAAATTTGTAGATTTATTTTAGGAAGTTGTTGTTTTTGTTGTGTGATTTTATTTTATTGTGTTTTATAATAGTGTATGCGTAGTTCAGGTTCTGAAGGACTTGTGCCTTACGATTTTGAATTAGAAAGAACTATAAGAAAAATAAAAAAAATTAAATATACAAAAAAAAATAAAAATATTCAAGAAATGACAAATCAAAATAATCAAAATGCCGATATCCATCAAGAATTTAGGCCTTTAAGAGATTATGATAACCCTGCAGTAGATGAATTTCATGGTAGTATTCAAAATTCTGCTATAGTGGCTAATTCTTTTGAACTTAAACTTGCAATTATCCAAATGATATCTAATAATTAGTTTGGATGAGCACCAATTGAAGATCCAAATTTACATATTGATAATTTTCTAGAATTGTGCGCTACATTTAAATATGATGGTGTTTCAGATGATGCTATTAGACTTAGAATTTTTCTTTCTTATTGAGGGATAAAACTAAAATATGGATACATTCTTTAGCACCTGGATCTATCAGAACTTGGGGTGATTTATCACAGAAATTTTTTGCTAAATATTTTTCACCATCAAAGACTGCTAAGCTTAGAAATGATATTACATCTTTTTGTTATGAAGCATGAGAACATTTTAAAGATCTCTTAAGAAAGTGCCCAAATTATTCAATGCCAGATTGGTTAGTATTTCAAACTTTTTATAATGGATTAGTTGGATCTCTTAGATCTATCATCGATGCTGCTGCTGGAGGGTTCATTAATGCCGAAAAAGTTTAATGATGCTTATGCCTTAATTGAAGAAATGACTACAAATTATTTTCAATCGCCTTCTGAAAGAATAAATCCTAAAAAGGTGGTCAGTATTCATGAATATAATGTTTTTGCAATACTAGCAAATCAAGTTGCTACAATTTTAAGGAAGATAGACCAATTTTGGAATGAATTTTTCTCAACCAATGTTAATGATTGAAGAAAACTCATTAGGCCAAATGGTAGATTCTCAAATATCATTAGAAACTTTGAATTCCACAAGCAATATAATAACCCTTATTCCAATTATTATAACCCAGGTTGAAAGAACCATCCAAACTTTAACTGGAATAACAATAATCATAGTGGTAGTAATCAACAATGGGGGAACAATCGAGTAAACCCATTGGGAAATTAAAACAATTAAGGGAATAATAATTATAGACCTACTTATCCTCTAGGTTTTAGCAATGCTTCACAGTATAAATAGAAGAAGTTGTTTTTAAAAGAAGTGGTGTTACAAATGGGAAATCAATTACAAAGTCAAGGAGCTACAATTAAAAATATTGAGAATTAATTGGGACCAATAACCAATTCATTAAGTAATAGATTATAAGGAACACTTTCTAGTAATACTGAGATAAGTCTAAGAGATAAAAATAAAGAGCAAGTAAAACTGTTCAACTGAGAATAAATTAGAAGGTAGAGTTCCAAAAAAGATTGAAGTAGAGAAAGAAGAGATTGAAGAACCAAAAGTAGACGCTCAGAAAGGTTTAGAAAGACCTATTTCTCCTCCTAAAATTGATTTAGAAAAGCCACCACAACCATTTCCTCAAAGACTTCGACAACAAAAGTTGAATAAAAAATTTTCAAAATTCTTGGAGATTCTTAAGAAACTTATAATTAATATTCCATTTCTTAAGCCTTAGAATAAATGCAAAGCTATGTGAAGTTTATGAAGGATATTCTCAAAAGAAACTTCCTGAAAAGCTAAAAGATCCTGGTAGCTTCTCAATTCCATGTGCAATTGAAGAAAAATTTTATGGGAAAGCTTTATGTGATTTAGGTGCCAGCATTAACCTTATGCAATTTTCTATATTAAGAAGACTGGGATTAGGAGAAATATCTCCTACTACTATAAATCTGCTGTTAGCAGATCATTCGATAACATATCCTAAAATAGTTATATAAGTTGTTTTAATAAAATTGGATCAATTAATCTTTTCTGTTGATTTCATTGTGCTTAATGTGGAGGAAGATAAAGAGATACCAATTATTTTGGGGAGACCTTTTTTAGCCACAAGAAGAGCAATGATAGATGTGCAGAAAGGGGAGTTAACTATGCATGTTAATGATCAAATTGTAACATTTAATATTTCAAAGTCAATGAAATATCCTACAAAATGTAAAGATGATGACTGTTTCAGGGTGGATGTAATGAGATATCTCAGTGAATGTCATTTCAAAGCAACATATGAATAGAAATATAAAAGTAAAAAGTTGGAACACAAAAAAGAAGAGGAAGCACAATATTTTGATGATTTTATTGAGGAAGACTTAAATTATATTCAAGAAAGTTTTGAAGTTTTGGACATGAAAAATAAAGATGAATCTTCCAGTCCATAAATTGAAAAACCTCCTGAACTTGAATTGGAGGTACTTCCCAAATATTTAAAATATGCCTTCTTAAGAGATTCCCCAACTTTGCCTGTTATAGTTTCCATAAAATTAACTAGAAAATAACTATTTCAGATAGTGCATGGGTCATTCCTACTCACTGTGTTCCTAAGAAATGATGAGTAACTGTAATGTTAATGAAAAGAATGAACTTATACCAACAAGACAAGTTACAGGATGGCGAATATCCATTGATTACAGAAAATTAAATTTTTCCACCAAGAAAGATCATTTTCCACTATCCTTTTTGGATCAGATGTTGGATAGACTAGCTAAGCATAAATACTTTAGTTTTCTAGATGTACATACTGGGTATCACCAAATACAAATTGCTCCCAATGATTAAGAGAAAACAAAGTTTACCAGTCCTTATGGTACTTTTACATTTAGAAGAATGTCATTTGGTTTATGTAATGCCCCTGCTACATTTCAAAGATGTATGATGACAATTTTTGTGATCTAATTGAAAAAGGAATTGAAGTGTTTATGGATGATTTTTCAGTGTTTGGAACTTCATTTGAATCATGTTTAGAACACCTATCTAAAGTTCTTAAACGCTGTGAAGAAACAAATTTAGTTTTTAATTGGGAAAAATACCAATTTATGGTAGTAGGAGGAATTGTTTTGGGACATAAAATTTCAAAAAAAGGTATAAAAGTAGACCCTGCAAAAGTTCAAGTGATCGCTAATTTACCTTGATTTGCTAACATTGTAAAAGCTTCATATTCATTAATATTGGCTACCATCTTAGGATTTACCCTCTTAGAAAGACATTGAAAATTATTTGTAGCCATTTCTTCAATTAATGCATAAGCATCATTAATTTTTTTAGACATCAGTGAACCACCAGCAGCAGCATCGAAAAATAAATCTAAGACAACCAACTAATACGTTATAAAAAGTTTGAATTATTAACCAGTATGGTATTGAATGATGTGGACACTTTCTCAGGATATCTTTAAAATGTTCTCAACCTTCATAAATAGATTCCCTTTCAAACTGACAAAAAGATGTAATATCATTTCTAAGCTTTACAGTTTTAGATGGTGGAAAATATTTAGCAAGAAACTTTGCACTAAATCACCCCAAGTTCTGATAAATCCAGGTCTTAGTGAATTTAACCACATCTTAGATTTATTCCTTAATGAGAAAGGAATAAGTCTAAGTCTAATAACATCATCCGAAATACTATCATATTTAAATGTAGCACATATTTCTAGGATGTCAATTTGGTTCCTTAGTTGGTGCTCCCCCAAATTGATTATTATATACAATTTGGATAATAGTAGGTTTAAGTTCAAATGAATTAGCCGCTAAAATAAGATTTTGAATAATACTATGAAGTTCATCTATTGTAGGGTTAACATAATCTTTTAAAAGTCTAAATTCTTAATGTATTTCAGCATGTTGATTAATTTGATTTTCCATTTCTTTAATATTTTCATCTTTTTCTATTTTTTAAAATTTTCTAATTTTTCCAATAGTTCTTTCTAATTCAGAATCATAAGATAAAAGTCCTTCAGAACCTGAACTACGCATACACTACTATAAATCACAATAAAAATAATAACTTATATAAAAACAACACAAAATTTCCTAAAATAAATCTAGCAAGTTTAAATAATAATTTAACAATTAAAAATTAGTTTTTCTTGAAATTCTCTCTCCTTTTCTTTTAAATTGCTTTGAGTTATTTTAAATATTTTTTTGACAATATTTTTCTTAACTTTTTTTCTTAATTATATTTCCCCTGCAATGACGCAAAAAACTTAATCCCTGATATTTATGCTTACGTTTTATATATGAATTTATACTTCCTTTCTAATTATATCTCTTCCCTTACAATCACGCCAAAACTTGATGCCAATGCAAATAAGAGATTTAATTGTTATTATTTTAAAATGAGATTCTACGCAAGTATACGTGTCATTATCAAGTAATATACGATTTTCTGATTAAGCCCCGAGATAAAGAACCCACAGGGAAAGATGTTAAAATATTGGCTTCCCATAAAAATTTAAGTCAATTGGAATTGACTTGATCACTACAATGAATTTTCTAAGTAAAATAGCATTTTTTCATTAAATTAATCATAATAAAAAAAATAATTAAGAAAATTATAAAAAAGTGGTTTTAAAAGTTCTTAGTGACTAGAGGGACTTGATAAGAACAAAATTGGAATTAAAATAAATATTTCATTTCTGACCTATATTTTGAATTTTAAATAATTAAAAATAATTAGAAGGATTAAAAATAATAGAAATAATAAAATAATGATTATATACCAAAATTCCACATTTGATCCCCTGGTCACTTGGGGACAATTAAAATATTTTTCTTAATTTTCTAAAAATAATTATAAATTTTAAATGCTAAAAAATGAATTTTCTTTAATTTTGTACCAAAATAATTATAATAAATAAAATAAAAATAATAAAAATATGAAACTTGATTCTCTGAATTTTTTGAGCTTAGAGAAATTTATGAAAAATAATCTTTCCACTTAGTTAATATTTTATATTTAATTAATATTCAAAATAAACAAATAATTATAATATATAAAATAAAACTAAAAAAATCATGAAAATTTTCCTAGATGGTCCACTAACTAAGTGGAAGCTCGACTAATTTTCTTAAGGATAGATGGTTTATTTTTCCTAAGTATTGAAAATACTTATTTTTGCATTAAAACAATTATAAAAATTAAATAAAAATTTGAAAAATCATATTTTTTTCTTTTGATGTTTTAATTGAACCATGAGTGGGGTAACATAAAAATTTTAAGCTCATTTGAGTTTAATTGGAATTTGAAAGATTATAAAGTGATAGACCTAAAAGGGCAAAATGATAGTTATGGAGTTTAAGCCTTAATTAATTTTTAGGCTAATCCAAGGGGTAAATGAGTAATAGATGAGCTTAATTATTCATTTGGATGATTGAAACATAAGATACTAAGAGGTAGAAACCAATTTCACACATTTTCAGCACAAGGACATGCTTATAATTTTCCTAGTTATCATTATTTGGAAGATAATTAAATTAGATGATACTAAGGTGAGGGGTATGATTTTTTGAAAGTTGAGAACTCGCTAATCTGGAATTTTGAATCCAATGGTTCAATGATAATCCAATATTTGATAGGTATTATGATCACATCACTTAACATTTTTAAGTTTGCAAAATTTATCCTTTTAGGGCTTATAGGCTTAGTAGTGAGCTAGGTTTGACTTAAATGATCTAATAAGGTTTAGGAAAGGAGATGTAATCAATTTTGGAACACCTTTTGAAAAACACTACTAGCCCGACTTCAGATGAAATTGGCTAAGTTTCATAACGAATCCTTCGCCCCTAGAGGCATTCACCCACATAATTTACAAATGAAATATCAAGTGATAACTACCCAACTCATAGGGATGATTAAAACATCAAGGTTCATTGAGCATAGGGCTAAAACACACTCATTAAACCTTACTTTACAATGAGTGAAAGATTTAACAACATAATGAGTTCAGAAGAACTCATGACCTGCCAAAGAATTTTAAAAGTTGTTTTGGGGTTATAAACCCAACACTTTCATAGTCTTTTGGATATCTTGAAGGAAAACTGAACCCATTATGTTTTTCTTAAGAAGATCATCCTATAGGAGCACACCAGGTTATGTCCTAGGGTTAGGTTGACATATCTTTTCCTGCTTTCCTTCCATGTAATATCTTCTAATTCCCTGCAAGATTACATATACACTTCAAATACTGACATTTCAGCTGGAATGCAAGAAGGGGACCATATGCTTTTGTAGCTTATTTGCAGTACTTTTCCTTAATGCACTTTACTTTTCAATAATCTTCATTATCTATAAATTATATCACCTTACATGTTAAACCAAAACCAAAACAAAAAAAAATTCACAACAACAACATAATAAAATAACTCAAAAATAAATCACAAATAAAATGAAACAAAGACAATCGTAACTAAATTAAATCGTCTCTTTGGATGATTGGGAATCCCTCAGAGGAGGAAACCTACGGCTGCTAGCAAGATTTCCCCCAGTCTGGATGAACTTATTGAATTCATTTAGTTGAGTTTGGTGAATTCATCTGAACTAAGTGAATTCGAAGAAAATAGTAGTGACAAAATAAGAGAACTGTAGGATCATAATATGTGTCGCTCTAATCAAAATAATTGTGAAAAATTAAATTTTTTCCAAGCTCTCTTCAAAATTTGTCCATATTCAATGAATCTTCCTAAAAGATGCCTCCTTTGATGAACCATTTGAATGTATTTTCACGCACATTATCAGTTGCCCACGTTTTTACCAAGGGTTGCCTCAAACACCACTTCAAAATTTGCCAAATTTTTAAAATTCTATTGTAACTACCCTGTGCTTAAGCGTGGAGCCATCGGTACTTAGGCACAGCCTTCTCTATCTGCTGGTGCTTATGCGCAAGAACTCAGATGTTAACACCTTCTTCATTTTTGTTCCAAATTTGATCATTTTTCACTCCTTTTGCCATATTTTATCTATTTAATTTTACCTGATAAAAAAACACACAAATAACTTCCATTAAAGTGCAAAATCCTAAAAAATAGTTATAAAAATGTGTACATAAATGTTATAGATTGATTTAACCTTCTTAGAAATAAACAACAAGCAATAGGATTTCGAGATAGTCTACCTAGTGTGAGATAAACCCTCACAGTATCTTTTAGGCTTTTTGACACTGATCCCCGAATATTTATGCTTATGATTTTTACTTTATATTTCTTTCCTATGATATTATCTCTTTCTTTGCAACAATAACAAAAACATGATTTAGAAGCAAATAAGAGATATATTTTAATTATTTATAATATGGGATACTACGCAAGTATACATATCGTTTATCAAGTAATTTAGAAAATTTTGAATAAATCCCGAGATACCTAACCCACAGGGAAATGTCAAAAATATTAAAGAAATAAGAAAAATAACTTTTAACTTTTTTAAAATGATTTTGTAAAGTACGTTTTAAAATATAACAATTTTCAAAATTATTTTGGTATTTTATGAATAAAAAGTAAAGTAAACAACTAAGTTAACACAACTATAAAATAGTATGAAAGCAAATGAGAATAAAATATCTTTTTCCTCTTTCAATGAATCGGCAATAAATATGGAATTTCGTTGTGGAAGTATTTAAAATGTGTTGTACCAAATATAAGCAATTATATTCTTTACCCTTACTTGGTTCTATAAAGAACTTTGGTTAATCTGAAGATTTGAAATCTTATAGATGGGTTAGGCAGGGATGATACTAGATCTCACTCTAGAGTTTCCTCGATTCCCTCCACTTGGGGGCTAACATCTCATAACAAAATTTTTCACATCAAACCAAATTACGGGGCTTTAGCCTGCACTCTAATGTCCTTTTATTTTACTCCCCATTATAAGCATATCTTCCTATTTATTTGCACACAAGCATATGGACTACAATTCTTATTCATAAAATTGCATGTGATTCTTTCTAATTGTTGATTGATACAATACCACAATGGATCTTACATAATCTCCCAACAAATTTTAACATCTTAATTGGCCAAATCAAGAAGTAAATTAAGTGCAAGGTAGTGAATCATCACAACTTCTTCCAACATTGAATTCCTATACTTCACACAACTTCCTTTCATAATTTAATTACTTCATCATTTAAAAGAAAAAAAGATAAAGAAAACTACTCAGAATCCATGGAGAAAGCACAATCACAACTTGATTTGAAAGTAGAAATCATAGTGAAAACACAACAATTTTTACTTTTAAACCAAATGTAAAATAAAGTTAAGCACTTATCTGAAAATCCTCTCCACAAGACTCTTGAAGATTCTTTTAAACATTGCTTTCCCCTTACAAGAAAAATATAATGATAATTTAGTATTGATTTTGCATTAAAATGACTGATATTGCACTTTAAAGGAAGGCATTTCCTTTGTTTTATCGGAGGAATGAAAAATTATTGAAGAAATGCAAAAAGGAACGAATTGGAGCAAAAAGGGCAAAAAGGGAAGAAATTTGAACTATCCTGCCGACGCCGAGGAATAGCCCGCCGACGGTGAGATTTTCCAGAGAATTCAGCCAATATTATATAGAAGCCCGCCGACGGCGAGATCGAGCCCGCCGATGGCGAGACAGTTAAGAATGCCCTGCTTCTAGAAGCCCACCGACTGCTAGATCGAGCCTGCTGATGGCGAGACAGTTAATTCTTCACAGATTCATCGAATCATGACACATTTTGAAGAGGAGTCGAGGCAAACTTTGGAGAACATCCTACATCTATAAATAGACGAAAAAGGGAGAAAAAGGAGTCGAAGAGAGTCCACTAGAAGTCATTAGAGAGTCTACTGAGTGTTATAGTAGAGTTTTATAGTGAGTTTAGAGTTTTTAAGTGTAAAAATTGTGTGTGAATTGTACGAAAAGGAAGAGACAAAGGAACTTCAAGGAGTCTGCTAGGGGAGAAACTCGAGATAAGTTGTGTTTTTGTATTATTTTATATATGAAATTTAAGTGTTATTGTGTTCTTCCCATGCATTCTGAATAGTTCTATTTTCTTTCTCCCTGTTATGAAATTATGTGAAATGGAAAATTAAAATTAATGTGCCTATAAAATTAAATAAATTGTGATAATCTTTAACTTAGATCTTAATTTACTATCAATTTGGCCAATTGAAATGTTAAAATCTGTTGTTTGCAACTAAAAGTAAATCCGAGATTTGGGGAGGTCAAAGTTCTTGAAAGGAGGGTGCAAATAAATAGGGATATATTATTTATCAGGCGTAGAATTGGAGATTTTTAGAGTGACAGGCTAAAATCCTCAATTTGGTCCTATCATTTGGGTGCTGAAGTGTAGATGTTAGCCCTCAAGTGAGGGGAACGTGGGAGCTACGAAGTGACAGCCGGTATCCTCCCAGCCTAGCCACAGATTCAGTAAACAAACATAGGATTAGTCAATGTTCATTATGCCTGGACCAACGGGTAAAGAATAGGTATGCTCTTATTTGGCACAATACAATTAAATTAATTTGATTTATTCATTTACTTAATTCTCTTAACAAGGGGAAATATATTTTCTTATATTACATTTTCATAATCAATAGTATTAGTAGTAGTAGTTGATAAATTTTAGTAAGATTCCATTTAATTTACGTATATTCGATAGAAATTAGTTGGTCCGTAATCTCAATTTCCTTGTGGGATCGATAACCAGCACTCCACTAGAGCCCTGTATTACTTGCACGATATGTATACTTGCGTTGATAAATGGTAGCTTAAATTATAATTAATTGTGCATATATTGAAAAACTTAATAGCACCTACACTAAAACTTCTTTTTAAGCTAACCACTGTCAAGATTTTGGCGTCGTTGCCGAGGAAGTAAAATAATTATTACTAGAGTAACGTACCATTTTTTTTGTAGTTTTTATTGTGTATGCGTAAATTTGCACCTGAAAATCTAATACCATACGATTCAGAATTAGAACGCACTATAAGAAGGATTAGAAAACAGAAAAAAGAATTTATAAACATAAATCAAATGGAAAATAATCCAGTAAATGAAAATCAACCTAGACCTTTAAGAGACTACGCTAACCCTACATTAGATGAAATTCATTTAACCATCCAAAATCCTGATGTAGCGGCTAATTCATTTGAGCTTAATCCTGCAATTATCCAGATGGTAAAAATAATCAATTTAGTGGTTCATTAAATGAAGATCCTAACTTACATCTTGCTAGTTTTTTAGAACTATGTGCCACATTTAAATATGATGGGGTTGTTGACCTCATTTTTGATGAGGTCTTCTCTTCTTCTTTTAGTACTTAGGATCTAGCCTTAGGCTTTTCCTTTGACTATCTTAGAGGATTAGAATTGGGACCCACCACTTAGAAATTCAAACCACTTCTTAACTCCCTGCAAACTCCACAAACTTGACTATAGACCCCTAATCACCTAGAGGGTTGAAATCAAATGTGGAAGTTTAAAGGATGAGTCCCTATAGGACTCTTTGGCCTTAGGACTGCCCTGGGTGGCTTGGTCTGGTGAAGGGTTGACTTACACACACACTACACTTATACACTACACTCTCACACACCTCCTAAGAAAAACACACCTATACCCAACTTGACCTCCTGACTCATGTAGGTGATTCACATGGATGGTCCTTAACCCCTAAGCCCTTGGCTAAGAGGGTTAGGAACAACATAGTGGATGCCTCAAATGAGTCCCTTCATGGCTCATGTGGGCTTGATATGGCTTCATGGCTCAACCAAAATGATTTTATTTTACTTACATTCACCTAATCTTCAATTTTCCAAATTTTCAATTTTTGACCCCGGGACCCTACACCCGCTTAGCCTACCCAAAACCCTTGAAATCCTCCAAAATTTCCAAATCACCCAAAATTCCCCAAAATCAATCCCAAACATTCCCACATCACTCAAATTGATCATCCATGCCCAAAAATACCAAAAATTTCAAAAATTCCTCCCAATACCCTCCAAATAACCTTCAAATACCCAAAATATCATTTTTAACCCAAAAATCTAAAAATTCCAAAAATTACCAGAAAATTTCAGAAAATCCCAAATATTCTCAATTTCATTTTGTTCAACTACACCATGGGCCAATTTTGTCAATTTCACCCAATTTTATCAAAATCCCCATTCCACTTGTTTTTGACGTGATCGTCGACGAGGTTGTCCGAACGACCTCGGATGACAAAACGGACCGCGCCGTTGCATCCAGAAAGTCGATTTTAGCCAGGTAGGATACCAATTTTGCTAGTGTCCAATGCACGGGCAAATTGCACGGAAATCGATGCATGCTATTTAAAATTAAAAAAAAATGGGAAAGTCTCCTATTTAAACATCTCATACACGCATAAACCCTAGGGTTCCCATTCACATTTCTCCTCATACAGCCGACAACACTCTCATTCCCAAAAGTTATCCTCACTCGCGCGACATTCGCCTCCTCACTCGAGGTCGCAGGCCGACTGTCGTCGTTGGCAAACACCCGAACTTTCTCCTCCTCCTCACGACAGTGAGTTCGGCTCCTTTTCCCTCTCCTGATTTTTTTTTTGGATTCTTCCTTGGTGCGAATTCGGGATCCTCTTTCCCAAAGCTTCTGCGGATTTCTTCTTCTCCGCCATCTTCTTATTCACGGGTAGCACAAAAAGAATGCCATCGCACAAGAGCTTCAAGATCAAGAAGCTGGCAAAGAAGATGAGGTAGAACAGGCCCATTCCATCCTAGATCCGCATGAGGACTGGCAACATCATCAGCTTTCTTTCTCTTTCTTTTGGTGCCCTTATTCCTTTGAATCCTTTGTCTCATGGTGAGTTGCTGAATCCTAATTTAAGGCAGAATAAATTTGAACGGATTTTGTATAAATGTCATATTTGTATACCTGATATTGATTATGGTTTCCAACCATGTATTGTTTAGCTAATGCTTAATATCCATCTCCGCACAAGTTTTGCTTGACTTTACAAAGTTTCACATTTAACACTTATACTAGGAATTTACATTTATGGCATCTTCTTTGTGTATGTATACGCACCTAACTCATGCATGCTAATTATGCTTATGTGTTCACATATATGATATTAGATTTTTGGTGAACTAGATGTATGCCATTCAATATATTTACATATGCAATGCTTGGTTCAATATCTAGAAAGTTCTCTCTACTGTTCAGAATACTTATGTTCTGGTATTTGGTGGTGGATGCTTGATATATTCTTTTGATTAAAGATTAACATTTCTCATATATTCATATGCTTCATATCAGTTTTGGAAGGTATACTTGCACATCATATAATCCCTATGCGCTTACATGTTGATCTTTAGTTTCTTTATCTTTACGGCATCTTACTCGTACACCTAAGGCTATATTGATAATCTGTTGATATGTTATGAGAGATTTGAGTGTTATAAATGTAAGTTTGGGTGTTTCATTTGTAATAAGCTCAAAGTTTTGGTGTTCTTTTTGTAAAAAAAAAAATGAAAGTTTTGGATGCATCTCATGCAAAGCTTGGTTAAGATCTCTTTGATGCGAAATAATTTGTATAGAGTATATCCATATGGTTATGTTCTTGATGGCTTAAATAGTTTGCTAAAATTTTTGTTTATTTTGTTATTTTGTTTATCTATTATCAGGCACATTTACATATTTGCACAATTTTGTATTGAACTAAATTCTCATACCACCTTTTGGTGTGCCTTTGCGAGGTAAACACGATTGTGGTAGAAATATTGGAGGATCGCAAGGATCACATTGGAGCCGACAAAATAAACAACATCAACCTCTGCGACGGTATAACTTTCAAACTTCTCACACTTGTGCGAACAAGCGTGTTTTTTGTAAATTTACGTACCACTCAATTTGTATGTATTTACGTTTTTTTTTTTAATTTTTTAAACGGCTTAATTTCAATTTTTACATATATGCCATCTCACGCATAAAAAAAATGTATTTCCCTACTTAAAGAATTAAATGCTAACTCTTTTAATGTAAAATTTAAGATTTGGATGGTATAAGTGTATAAAAAAAATTTAAAGTTTAGGTATGGATCTTATGTGATTTGTGAACATAAAAGCCATATGGATCTTTTATGACATGCAAGCATGCGAATAAGTGTGAATCTTTTTGTGATCTGCAAACAAAAAAAGGGCGTGCGATTTTGAAAATGTGAAAAATTGAGCCTATTGTTTTGAGTTGAGGTTAGCACTTTATGTGAGGAATCTCTTTCATTATATGCATTTGGAATGATGAATTACTGCGAGATTATATGAATTGTGGTTTTTGATATTGCATTTATATTGTCGTTAATGTTGAAATGTTGAGGAAAAGAGAGGAATGAGTGATACCCTTCAACATCTTGCAAACACCTCCTCATTTAAAGTTTATTGGTGGTTACGTGCTTGAAAATTTGAATCTGTATAGTTTTGAAATTTTGTAGGATCGTATATCCGGAGAAATCTAAAATTGTCGGATTTTTTTTTATTTAAGAAAAGTTTTGGAACTCGAAAACTTTCTATTTTGCAAATTAGGAAATCTTTATATCTTTTGAGTTGTTAAAGTTTAGAAGTCCTTAGAAGTTTATTTTGAGAAGTATAAATTTGATGTGAATTTGATTTATGAAAAGTTTGAAGATACAAATTTTTATTTAAAAAAAAAAAAACATTTGGAATTGTTTTATGAAAAGATTTGGGTGATACGAATTTAAAAGGAGTAAAGTTTAGGAATGCGATATACAAAACACATATGATTTGCGTCGAGTAGGGACTTTAAAAAATCTTATGCAATTCAATTTTTTTTTTGTACCTTTATAATTAGATTCATATATTTCATGTATTTAAATTGAATGGATCAATTCTCATACAAATTTCTTGGTGGGTATTTGCGAGGTACATTGGAGCGTGGATGGGACACCGACAGCTCGAAGCAAGCGGCGAGGTGACTTCGAATCAAGTGTCAGCTGGACAGCTTTCCCTCCTTGCAAAGGTGTCTATGAAAGAAGGTGAAGCCATTGTAACATATAAATGCAGCTTCTAATTACTTATTCTTACTCTTACTCTTGAGCTTGCCTTGCAACTTCAAAAATATTTATCCTCTTTACAATATTTGATTTCACTTGGATGAAGCATCAGAGAAATTGTAGGTTTTAGATTTTTTTGAATCTCTCTAGATTTCTCCATTTTCGCTACTCGTTTATATGTAAAGCTTATGTTTAGATCAATTTTGCAACTCAAAACTGTTCTATGTCTAGTCCTACATGCTTTTAAATGATCTGGAGTCAATGCTTTATGGGTTTATGAAGTTTACGAATGATTGGTACTAATTATAAAGGAATTACTTGTGTTTTTTGTCTCTTAAGTTCAATATACTATCAAATCTGATAAAAGACCATTTGGGTATTAAATTTTAGATGCTTGGCATGTAAATTCAAACCTAAACTTATTGATATATTTGCATACACGTTTTTTATACTTAAGCCTATGAAATTGTAAAGTTTGATTACTCATATATTTTGACACTTAAATATATAAATGTGTAATACTGGTTATTTAAATTTAAAATACTTTATGTATTAAACGTAAATCTAGATATAAATTTATATATTTATTTAATTTCAATGCATTTACATACTTAATACATAATAAAAATATATAAATATATAATTTTCGGATTTTTTAAAATAATATTTACACATGTGTAATTTTCCGATTTTTATAATATTTAAATATATAACACTCAATTTAAATGTATTAATTTAAAATTTTGATATTTCATATGTATAGCACTTAAAAATTATATGTACATTTATTATCTGTCAAAATTACTGTAGTTATGTAAATATAACACCTAAATTATTGTATTGAATATGAAATATTAAATTTCTTAACTTTTTACATAAATAACTTTTAAAATAAAAGAAATTTTTAGATCTTTAAATCACTATGAGCTTAAGTCTTAAATTGAAGGATACGAATTTATATCTTAAAACCTTAAGTATATGATATCCAAAATAAGTCTAAACATTCCCATAAACTCAATAACAATAATAATAAAACATACATAACGATAGTACATACTAAGATAAATGTAAATACCTGCATATATATCTATATAAAACCATAACAATAAGTAACAAATGAATGATAATAACAATGCTGAAAAGGGGAAGGGAGATTATTATTATTATTATTATTTTATACTAAGTTAAAGTTATATGTTTTAGGAGCTTGAAATGAAAGTTAAATATGTAAACACATATGCATTGATTAACATGTATGTAAACCTTCCTCGTATTCTTTTGTACTCATCTTAACACTATTTGAGAGAATGTTCATATTTGATTGTAAATATGTAAATGAGACGACGATAGCAATCACAACAACAAAACGAAAGACGATCTTCAATTGAATTCTTCATAATTTAAATAACAAATCCATAGGATTTCGAGGTAGTTCGCCTAGCACGACATAAATCCTCACTTGTTCTTTTAGGCTTTTGCATAGCTTTGTTGTGCAACATAAGCCCTAACACTTTAGGATTCCGAGGTCGTCGTCCGATACGACATAAACCCTCACATCTTCGAGGCTATTTGCATGACTGCGTCATGCAAATATAAGTCCTAATTAATTAAAATTGGCAGGATGGAAACATTAAGTAAATTTTCAAATTGAAGCCAAACCATAGGATAGTGTGGGAAGTTGCCAAGATTCTTCTTGGATCCTCAGCTTCTCTTACTTCTCTCCCTTTTGGACTCCTGAAAATAAATGTTCCAAATTTAAGCTAATCCCTTTTGAAATTTCAAAAATCCAATCCTTTGAAAACCTTAAACTTTGAAATTCTTGAGAGCAAAACTACTGATCATTATCGAGAGTTTTCTTAAATGATTCATTTCATTTAAGATGTAATTAACTATAGGGGCTTGCCCTTATAGGGAACTTTAAGAACCTAGGTAATATAAACCCTGCTTGATTCCTTTGTATTAAGCAGGGGAACTTGTCGGCTTATAAAATTGGTTTGCAGACCAAATGGATGTCACAAATCTTCTAGTTTATTTAATCGAGCCCCATCGTCAAGCAGTGTGTCTATTCTTCGGGATAGATACATGGTTTGTGGTGCGGTGCTCGTTTATATAAACTATTTGGGATGTGAGATCGGTTTGATTTCACATCTTAAAATTTTCAAATTTAAAATTTTTTTCAAAATCAAATGCTACTTTCCAAATTATATATATATTTAAATTAAATTTAAAATTTAAAATTCACCGACAATTTCTGTTTTGCGACCCCTTTCAAAATACAACACACAACATAAAAAATATGCCGATAGGGGTATCTAACGATGCTGTTAGACTTAGACTTTTTCCTTTTTCGTTAAGGGATAAGGCTAAGATGTGGTTAAATTCGTTAGCACCTGGATCTATTAAAACTTGGGGAGAACTATCACAAAAATTTTTATCCAAATATTTTCCTCCTTAAAAAGCTCGCTAAACTTAGAAATGATATAACATCTTTTACTCGGTTTGATGGGGAATCAATATATGAAGCTTGGGAGAGATTTAAAGATCTTCTTAGAAAATGCCCACACCATGTGTTACCAGATTGGTTAATTATTCAAACTTTCTATAATGGATTAGTAGGATCTCTTAGATCTATTATTGATGCTGCTGCTGGAGGTTCTTTAATGTCTAAACCATTTGATGAGGCTTATTCATTAATTGAAGAAATGGCTACCAATAATTTTCAATGGCCCGCAGAAAGGCTAAATCCAAAGAAAATAGCTAGTATCCATGATTCTGATGCAATATCTATGTTAGCTTCTCAGATTGCTGCTATATCTAAGAAATTAGATAACTATGGAATGAGTTATTCTCCTACGATAGTGGAGGAGAATTCATCTGGGCAATTTGTTGATGTTCAACCTGCTTATGAAACTTTAAATGCTATTAATAATAGACCCAATAACCCATATTCAAATTATTATAGTCCTGGTTGGAAGAATCATCCTAACTTTAATTGGAATAATAATTCTACTAATCAACAATAGGCAAACAATTCAAACCCAATAGAAAATTCATCTAATCAAGGAAATCCTAATTATAAAACTTCTTATCCACCTGGATTTAATAATAATTCTCAATATAAGGAAAAGAAGTTATCTATGGAAGAAGTAATAATAAATATGGGTTAACAATTACAGAATCAAGGAAATCAATTACAAATTCAAGGAAATCAATTACAAATTCAAGGAACTGCTATTAAAAATATTAAAACTCAACTTAGGCTATAGCTACTGGGCTTAGTAACAGAACTCAAGGAACTTTTCCTAGTAATGTGGAAATTAATCCTAAAAACCAAGGAAAAGAACAGATAAAAGCTATACAGTTGCGAAGTGGAAAAAAGTTAAAAAAAAATTCAGAAGGAAACATAAAGTCAAAATGAGGAAGTGAAAATCGAAAAAGAAAAGATTCAGCCAGATACAAATTTAGAATATCCATTGATACCTATGAAAATTTCTATAGAAAAACCACCACCACCATTTCCTCAACGACTAAAACAACATAAAAAAGATAAGCAACTTGCTAAATTTCTTGAAATTTTAAAGAAATTAAAAGTAAATATTTCGTTTGTAGAAGCATTAGAACAAATGCCCAATTATGTAAAATTTATGAAAGATATTTAAAAAAAAAGAAAATTCACAGATAATGAAACTGTTGTACTTAGCGAGGAGTGTAGTGCAATTATTCAGAAAAAACTTCCTGAAAAACTAAAGGATCCTCGTAGTTTCACTATACCTTGCGCTATTGGTGAAATGTTTTATGGGAAAGCTTTATGTGATTTAGGAGCCAACATTAATCTTATGCCTCTATCAATGTTTAAAAGACTAGAATTGGGAGAAATTTCACCTACTTCAGTAACTCTTCAGTTAGCAGATCGTTCAGTTACTTATCCTAAGGGAGTTATTGTTAGTAAAAGTGGATAAATTTATCTTCCCTGTAGATTTCATTGTTTTGGATATGGAAGAAGATAAAGAAATACCCATAATATTAGGAAGACCCTTTTTAGCTACTGGAAAAGCTATGATTGATGTTCATAAAGGAGAATTAACTATGAGAGTAAACGATCAAAAAGTAACTTTTAATATTGCTAAATCAATGAAAGATCCTGCTTTAGAAAAAGTTGATGATATTTTCGAATGGAAATACTTGAACATTTACAAAATGAACATTTTAAAGAATATTTTGAAGAAAAATTAGAAAAAGAAAATATAGAATTAATTGAAGAATCAGATAATGAAGAATTAGAATATATACAAGAAAAATTTGAATTGTTGGATAATACAGAAAACATTGAAAAGAATATAGTTCCGTCAATTATTAAATCTCCTAAATCTTGAATTAAAAATTTTACCTAACCATTTGAAATATGCTTATTTAGGTAACTCTTCAACATTACTGGTTATTATATTGGCAGAATTAAATGAATCACAAGAACAAAAACTTTTAGACACATTAAAAAAATATAAGAAAACTTTTGGTTGGACTTTAACAGATATTAATGGAATTAGTCCTTCAATTTGTATGCACAAAATTATTTTAGATAATGAACATAAGCTAAGAGTAGATCCTCAAAGGAGATTAAACCCAATAATGAAAGATGTAGTCAAGAAAGAAATATTAAAATGGTTAGATAATGGTATTATATATCCTATTTCGGACAGTGCTTGGGTAAGCCCAATTCACTGTGTTTCTAAGAAAGGAGGAGTGACTGTAAATGCTAATGAAAATAATGATTTAATACCTATAAGACAAGTCACTAGTTGGCGTATATGTATTGACTATAGAAAATTAAATGCAGCCACCAGGAAAGATCACTTCTCATTACCATTTATATACCAAATGTTAAATAGATTAGCTGGACATAAATATTTTTGTTTTTTAGATGGATATACCGGTTATCATCAAATTCCTATTGCTCCTGAATATCAAGAGAAAACTATATTCACTAGTCCTTATGGAACTTTTGCTTTTCGCAGAATGCCTTTTAGATTATGTAATGCACCTGAAACATTCCAAAGATGTATGATGTCCATATTCAGTAAATTAATTGATGATGGAATGAAAATATTTATGGATGATTTCTCTATATTTGGAACATCATTCGACGCATGCTTGAATAATCTTGAAAAAGTATTAGAGGTATGCGAGAAATCTAACTTAGTTCTAAATTGGGAGAAATGTCAATTTATGGTTGCAGGAGGAATTGTATTAGGACATAAAATTTCAGAAAATGACATGGAAGTAGACCCTGCAAAAATTCAAGTTATAACTAAATTACCACCTCCAACTACAGTGAGAGGGGTAAGAAGTTTTCTTAGACATGCTGGATTTTACAGACGTTACATAAAAGATTTTTCAAAAATTACTAAACCTCTATGCCAACTTTTAGAAAAGGAAAAGAAATTTGAATTCACAACAGAATGCTTAAATGCTTTTGAATTAATAAAAGATAAATTAATCACAACACCTATAATAGTTTCCCCTGATTGGGAGAAACCATTTGAACTTATGTGTGAGGCTAGTGATTATGCTATAGGAGCAGTTCTTGGACAAAGATATGATAAAATTTTCAAAGTTATACACTATGTTAGTAAAACTCTTAATAATTCTGAAATCAATTATACAGTTACAGAAAAAGAGCTATTAGCAATTGTATATGCTTTTGATAAATTTAGGTCTTATCTAATTGGAACTAAATGTATTGTGCATACTGATCACTCTACTATTAAATATTTAATGCAAAAGAAAGATTCCAAACCAAGATTAATTAGATGGATATTATTAATGCAAGAATTTGATTTTGAAATCATTAACAAAAAGGGAACTGATAATCAAATTACAGATCATTTGTCAAGACTAGAATATAATGAATTATCTGACATTGATAATGAAATTACAGACAGTTTTTCTGACAAACAACTTTATAATATAAATGAGTGGAAAATACAATGGTATGCTGATTTAGTAAATTATATTGTAAGTGATATTTTACCACCTATGTTAACTTTGCAACAACAGAAAAAGTTCATTCATGATGCAAAAGAATATTTTTGGGATGAACCATATTTATACAAACAATGTAAGGACCTTATTATCAAGAGATGTGTGCCTTATGAAGAGACTGAACTAATTATTCAAAAATGTCATGATTCTGAATTTGAAGGACATTTTGGGACTGATAAAACTACACATAAAATTTTACATGCAGGATTCTATTGGCCTAAACTTTTTAGAGATGTTTACAGATATATCAAAACTTGCGATAAATGTCAAAGATTAGGCAATATATCTAAAAGAAATGAAATGCCTTTAAATTTTATGTTAGAAGTTGAAATCTTTGATGTTTGGGGATTAGACTTTATGGGACCTTTTTCTCCTTCATTCGGAAACTTATACATATTAGTTGCAGTTGATTATGTTTCTAAATGGATTGAAGCACAAGCTTTACCTCGTTGTGATGCTAAAAGTGTTTCAAAAATTTTAATGAAAAATATTTTCTCTAGATTTGAAATGCCTAGAGTAATTATCACTCATGGAGGATCTCATTTTAAGAATAAATATATTCAGAGATTGGCAGAAAAATTTAATATTATTCATAGAATTTCAACTGCTTATCATCCTCAAACCAGTGGTTTAGTTGAAGTTTCTAATCAAGAGATTAAACGAATATTAGAAAAGAGTATAAGCCCTAATAGATTAGATTGGTCTATAAGATTAGATACCGCATTATGGGCTTACAGGACTGCTTATAAAACTCCGATTGGAATGACTCTTTACAGACTAATTTATGGAAAATGTGCCATTACCAGTTGAATTAGAACATAAAGCGTATTGGGTGATTAAAGAATTTAATTATAATTTGAAAGACGCTGGTGAGAAGAGATTATCGCAGATGAATGAATTGGATGAATTGAGAAATAAATCTTATAATAATGATAGAATTTATAAAGAGAAAATGAAATTATGGCATGATCGGAAGATTAACCAGAAAAGTTTCAAACCATGACAAGAAGTTTTGTTATAAAACACAATGTTAAAATTATTTCCTGGAAAATTAAAATCTCGATGGTTAGGACCTTTCATTGTGACTCAAGTATATACATATGGAGTTATTGAAATTGAAGATCCAAAGATAGGGAATAGATTTAAAGTAAATGGACACAGATTAAAACCATATTATGAGGGTAAGAGTCCAAATTATAAAGAGGTTTTAATGCTCAGTCAACCTAATTAACACTTTAAATAGGTCGGGCTGACGACGTTAAACCAAGCGCTTAATAGTAGGCAACCCATAGTCATCTTTATTTTTATGTGTTTGCTTGCTTTTGTTAAAATTTTTTTATATATAACTTCTTTTACTCGTATAATAACCCATAGTCATAACAAATAGAGACCTTGCAAAAAAAATTAGAAAACATTAGAACCAGAGCAAAACAAGACAAATTTTGCCTTGGCCGCTGACGGCGAGAACGAGCCCGCCGATGGTGAGATTACTCGATAAGAATTGGTTTGAGTAGTTATAGAGTCCCACCGACAGCGAGATCGTTGCCCACCGACGGCGAGATAGTAAAAAAATGTGATAATGGGATAGTTTGATAGTTTTTAGCGGTTTTTAAAGGTATAACTCCTTTAAAACTCCTATAATCCGAATTCTAAGTGCTCTATCTTCCAAAAACGAAAACCCATTCCACTTAAACTGAAAATTATGGCGTCCAATATTCCTGAAATACCAAGATCTCGAGTCTACAATAGAAGAAAGTTCATCAGTTGCGAGGCTCAGCGAATCTTCAACAAGGTAATGATGAAAAAGCGATTAATCAACGAGCTAGGATTCGTAAATAGAGGTTTGGAGAATTCTACGATGCTGATTGAAGAAATGATTATTCGACGACGTTGGGAAGTATTATGCTACACCACCTCTGCAGTAGTTGTTCTAGTGGTTAAAGAATTCTACGCTAACTTACATGGAATCAACTAGGGAGTCGTCTATGTGCGAGGAAGATGGGTAACCTTTACTCTTTCTAGGATTAACGAGTTATTTTCAATCGAAAATACACCCATTTGTCATTATTCCAATTTTGTCCCAACGAGAAATAATATGAATGAAATTTATTGATACTTGACTGATGAGCCAGAAGATTAGGAAATGAGAGAACACGGGTATGTAAACTTTTCTGCATCACTTCTAAATCCCGTTTCTAAGCACTGTCACTTCTTCATTTCTTCAAAGTTGCTACCAACTATGCAAATTAGTAAAGTTACTCCTGAAGGTGCTATTCTGAATTATCGCATTCAAATGGGGCCGCCTATTGATGTTGGTTCGATAATTGTGAAGTCTACTTTAGGTCAGATTGTTAATCAAACAATTCATGGGCTTGGACATCCTTCTACAATCTTCACACTATGCAGTCAATTCTAAGTTTCATATGAAGCCTGTAAAAAGGTACTTCTACCCTGGAAACCTTTAGATCCTACTAATATGTTTCCTACATTGGATAATGATAGCAATACTGAAGAAGTTGAGGAGAGATCATCACGAAGTATTTCAACCCTGAGGCCCTGGACTAATAAAACTGACATGATATTATGGAGACTCTCAGGAGTAGATAGAAAGTTGGAAAATGTGATGACATCAATCAATAACCTCTCAGATCTGTTTGATCATATTGATTGGAGGATAAAGGAACAATTTGATCACTCTGGACACCTGGAAGCGAGTTTTATATGCCTTATGAGGAAGAAAGGTTGGATTGAAGAAGATTCTACTGAAGAATTTCCTTTCAGGCCATTCCACAATCCCTTTGTTCATTCACAATCCATGGGTGACATTAGAGAGGAGTTTAGTACTGATACTGACGAGTAAAGGACGTTCACTGTTATGTGTTATGTTTATTTGTTTTGAATTTGTGTTTATGTGTGTTTACTTGTTTTTAGATATTTTGATCTCTGTATAGAGGAGATATTGCACTATGTGTTTGTTTTGTTTCAGTGTTTTGTGTGTTGTGGTTTGGATTGCGACGCTGAATTATTGTAGGTTGAGAAAATACCTTATTAGGTTGAATATTGTAATACTTGGATTTTATATAAATAAAAATGTGTGTTGTTTGTGTTGATTAAGTTTATTTGAGTTAATTAACATCTAATCATAGTGAAAATATGCTTAAAAAGATTAATCGGACGTTAACGAGGCTTGAAATTAAGTAAAAAATTTTTGAAAGAAAATTTTTGAACTAACTCTCCGACGATGCCCTCGATGCCGCCGACAACGGCTTTTTACAAAAATTTTTGTGAATTAATTGAACTAGGCCGCCGACTGCGAGATTTTGCCCACCGACGGTGAGGATATGAAAAAAGTTATATTTTGACTAGTCAACCGCACTATTCATAATCCCCAACCTCCCTAAACTTCAAAAAACCGACCTAGGGCTTGCTAGATCTTAGATTTGGAGCGATTTGAACATTTTTTACCGCCGGGTCTTAATTTCCCTTGGTAAGAGCTTCACTCATATGCAAAAAATTTTGATTTTCACCGTGAAATTCTTCCACATTGAGAATTTTTGGGAAAATTTGAAAATGTGAAGAAGATCTATGGAAGAAATTCATGGAATGAGTTTTAGATTACCCTACGTCGTATTAGGAAGCCATTAACGTGTTATTTTAGAACTTCATTAAGATTTTCACAATTTTGTTAGATTGAAAAATGGCTCCACGTCAGAAAAGACGCCTCAAATTTGACGAAACTCGGTTCATTAGTGCAAAAGCGCAGTCTAGATACAACTCTATCATAAAGGCAAAGACTTGTATTCAGGATCGAGTATTTGAGAATCCGGGAGGAGAAATAGAAAAGATAATTCAAGAGCGACACTGGGAGAATTTACGTTACCGGACGAACAAACGCGTAGTGGAGGTAGTCGAAAGAATTTTATGCAAATCGACGCAAGTTGAAGATGCACCGATTAAGGTTAGAAGATTTTTTGTGGAATTCAGCGCTGCAAGAATAAATGCTTATTACGAAGTGCAAGACCCCTATATCAATGAGTATGATACATTTGGCACTATGGAAGGCCCGCTCGAAGAGGTGATCGACTTTCTCACTGACAGGAAAGGAGTTTGGAAAATGAAGCAGCGAGAACGGGTAAACTTCCCTCTTTCTATGATGAATGCAAAATCTAAGGCTTGGCACTATTTTATCTGCTCTACTTTATTACCTACATACCATCATAGTGAAGTCTCTAGGGAAAGAGCTGTTCTGAATTTCTGTATTCAGAACAATAGAAGTATCAATGTGGGTAACATCATTTATAGAAATATAGTAGCCATAGATAGAAGTGAATCAGGAGGAGGATTAGGACATCCTGGGTTAATTTATGCTCTCTGCCAATTATCTGGGGTAGAAGCAAGAGATGATGAAGAATGGGTTTACCCTATGAAACCCATTACAAAATTAAATATTAAGACTTATGAATCCCATGAGGGATGGAGATCAGGAAACAGGAGTGCTGCCCCTTCCACTAGTAGAGATATACCCTTTACCAGTTATGATCCTCCCACATTGATGTCACCTACCCTCAATGATCTGATGAATGAACTTAATTTACAGAGAAGGAGCTTTGAAGAAAGATTTGATCGTATTGATCAAAGGATTAGAGGTTTGGAGTAGAGACATGAATATGATAGCGAGTATCTGTAGAGGCACTCTAATTTTGAAGCTTCGTATTATGGTGCTGAAAGCCGCTACAGAAGCGGGGAGCTTGAAGTGATATTTCCTGAGTACCCTCGATATACCCATTATCAGCCTAACCCACCACCACCAAACCAGGGAGATGAAGATGTAGTTTGGGATTTTGACATTTGATTAGATTCTGTGTTGTGATGTTTTATATGGATGTTTGTGTTATGTTAGTTGTTTTGATTTAGTATTGTCGTTTTATTATGGTTGTTTACTTTTTTGTGTATTTTGATGTGGATGTTGGTTATTATGGTTAGAATTGTGAGAGCTTTCTTTATTCTTTAGTTGATAAATGTAACTGTGATTAATAGAAACTCTGTAGTTATTGTGTAATGTTTAATCCTATGTTTAGTATAAAAGTAATAGTATTAGTATTGTATGTGTATCTCGAAAATTTCTTTACCCAACATATTCTCTAATAATAGATGTGCCTAGAGAAATTTAGCAGTACAGGTAAAATGAAGAGAAAGGCAAAGATCCTGCAAAAATTTCAAAGGAACACTGGAAGAACTAAGGTGTGGGACAATTTAAAGTATTTTTCTTTCACCCTACATGAATAGATAGAAAAATTTAAGTTTGGGGAAGGGAAGAAAAACTAACTTAACTATTGCATATTCTCAATTAAATATTTTTCAAAAACTTATTATAAAAATGATTTCATGTAGTGAGTTTAATTCAATTAAGTAGTATTCATTTATTTAAGTGCTATAGAAAGTTTTAAGAAATATTTTTAGCGATTAATTTATTTGATAGATTAAGATATTTAGTTTAAGAGAATAAGATTATATATAACTATTTATAGTAAAGAAAAGTATATTTTTGAGATATTAAAAATCTTAGGAATTTAGTTGAGAAAGAAAGAAGTGGAACTCAATGACGTAAAAAATATGAGGTATATATAGAGCAAAGAAATGTTTTAGAAATTTCAAATTTAAAGCGAGAAAAGTGAAGTTCAAAATTGTTAACAGACTATCCAGATATAGTAATCCTCACTTAAGAAAAGAAAAGAAAAAAAAAGGATTGAAAAGCAATCCCTGAAAAGAAAGAAAAATATTTAGGAATGAAAATCAATCCAAAAGAAAGGAAAAAGTAAGTGAGGAGATGCTTGAGGATATGCCTTATCAGAAATTGGCATCACTTGGATCGATCTAAAGGGTAAAATTAGATTACATTTTTGAACTTATATATATATGAATTAGTATTTTGCTAATTGTATTTTCATGAATTTCCTATCATCTAAATATTTTAAGTAATTTAATATTGCAATATATAGTAATTCTTGAAATAAATAGAAGACTAGAAGTCTTACACTTGATAACTAGATTGTCTTAAGTCTATCAAATTAAGTTAATCACTTGAAAATCTTTCTGAAAAAACTTTACTACAGTCCTTATTTAAATAGATTCATAGTATTTTTTTAATTAAAATTTTACCACATGAAACCATTACTTTTATGTAGTACAAGGATTACTTGAGGACAAGTAATAGTTAAGTTTGGGGGATTTTGATCAAAGAAAAATATAATGATAATTTAGTATTGATTTTGCATTAAAATGACTGATATTGCACTTTAAAGGAAGGTATTTCCACTGTTTGATCGCAGGAATAAAAAATTATTGAAGAAATGCAAAAAGGAACGAATTTGGAGCAAAAAGAGTAAAAAGGGAAGAAATTTGAACTATCCCGCCGACGGGGAGGAATAGCCCGCCGACGGCAAGATTTTCCAGAGAATTCAGCCAATATTATATAGAAGCCCACCAACGGCGAGATCGAGCCCGCCGACGGAGAGACAATTAAGAATGCCCTGCTTCTAGAAGCCCGCCTACGGCGAGATCGAGCCCGCCGACGGCGAGACAGTTAATTCTTCACAGATTCATTGAATCCAGACGCATTTTGAAGAGGAGCCGAGGCAACCTTTGGAGAACTTCCTACATTTATAAATAGAGACAAAAAAGGGAGAGAAAGGAGTCAAAGAGACTCCACTAGAAGTCATTAGAGAGTCTATTGAGTGTTATAGTAGAGTTTTATAGTGAGTTTAGAGATTTTAAGTGTAAAAATTGAGTGTGAATTGTACAAAAAGGAAGAGACAATGAAACTTCAACGAGTCTACTAGGGGAGAAACTCGAGATAAGTTGTGTTTTTGTATTATTTTATATATGAAATTCAAGTGTTATTGTGTTCTTCCCATGCATTCTGAGTAGTTATATTTTCTTTCTCCTTGTTATGAAATTATGTGAAATGGAAAATTAAAATTAATGTGCCTATCAAATTAAATAAATTGTGATAATCTTTAACTTATATCTTAATTTACTATCAATTTGGCCAATTGAAATGTTAAAATCTGTTGTTTGCAACTAAAAATAAAGATTACATCCGAGATTTGGGGAGGTCAAAGTCCTTGAAAGGAGGGTGCAAATAAATAGGGAAATATTATTTTTTGGGCGTAAAATTGGAGATTTTAGAGTGACAGACTAAAATCCTCAATTTGGTCCTATCATTTTGGTGCTGAAGTGTAGATGTTAGCCCTCAAGTGAGGGGAATGTGGGAGCTCTGAAGTGACACCAGGTGTCCTCCCAGCTTAGCCGCAGATTCAGTAAACAAACATAGGATTAGTCAATGTTCTTTATGCCTGAACCAAAGGGTAATGAATAGGTATGCTCCTATTAGGTACAATACAATTAAATTAATTTGATTTATCCATTCACTTAATTCTCTTAACAAGGGGAAAGATACTTTTTTATATTACATTTTCATAATCAACAGTAGTAGTAGTAGTTGATAAATTTTTCGTAAGATTCCATTTAATTTACGTATATTCGATAGAAATTAGTTGGTTCATAATCTCAACTTCCCTGTGGGATCGATAACCAGGACTCCACTAGAGCCCTGTATTACTTGCATGATACGTATACTTGCGTTGATAAAGGGTAGCTTAAATTATAATTAATTGCGCATATAATGAAAAAATTAATTGCACCTACACTAAAACTTCTTATTAGGCTAACCACTGTCAAGTTTTTCTCCCACTTATTTTCTTTCTATTAGTTTAGTTTTTATTGAAGTCTGAAGTCTGTATTCTGAGTCATTGGAGTTTGGAGACTTGCTCTGAGGAGTAGTTTAGTTAAGAGTCAAAGTTTCAGAGGAACTTCTTTAGTCTTGTGGAAAGGATTTTCAAATAAGTGTTTACTTTTATTTTGTTTATCAATACTTACTTTTGTTTATTATTTTTCTTATCATTTTTAATTTTAAATCAATGTGTTTTTATATTTTCCCAATGCATTCTGAGTAGTTCACTTTATCATTTTCTTTCTTAAAATGGAGAAGTAATTAATTTAAAGAGAATTGTTGTGGAAAGTATCAGTGTTTAAAAGTTGGAAGAAGTTGTGAAGATTGATTCTGAGAACTTTGTTTACTTCTTAATTTGGCCTGTTAAGTTGTAAAATTTCTTGAGATTATGTAAGATCCAATGCGGTATTATCTCATTAAAGTTAGTAGGAATCACATGCAATTATATGGGTGAGAACTGTAGTCCATATAAGTGAATGTAATATTAGAAGATATTTTTATAGAAGGGAGTAAAATTAGAGGATTTTAGAGTGACAGGCTAAAACCCCCTAATTTGGTTTGAAGCTTTGAGTTTTGTTATGAGAAGTTAGCCCCAGGTGGTGGGAATCGAGGGAACTCTAGATTGAGAGACTGGTATCTTCCCTGCCTAACCATGTTCAAAATAATATAAAATTCAAATTAACCTATGGTCTTTATAGAACCAAGTAAGGGTAAAGAACACATTTTCTTCTATATGTCGCAACAAAATTTAAATACTTCCACAACAATACTTTAAGAATTATTACTACTTCATGAAAGGAAAGAAAAATATATTTTAGTTAATAGTATTTTTACATATAGTGTTATTAGTTATTGAAACCTTTACTTTTATTGCTTAGCATTTTATTAAGAAAATTTCAAAAGACAAATCAACTTTCTAAAACTTTTCAAAATCAAGACATACTATTTCAAAAGCAATTAAAGAAAGTAAAAAGATAATTTTCTAAATTTCTTTAAAGAATTTTCAAATTTTCCCTATGGGTTCGATATCTCGGGGCTTAATCAGAAAGTCCTATATTACTTGATAAACGATATGTAAACTTACGTAGTATTCCATATAAAAAAATCATATTTTTCATATCTTAAATCATCAATGCACTTATATCTACCAGACGGTACCAAGTTTCTAGCATCCGTTGGACGTACATTTATCGGGGATCAAGTTTTTGGCGCCGTTGCCGGGGAAAATTAATTAAATTGCATTTTAAAAAGAATTAAGAAATTTAAAATTTTTACTTTTCTTTGTTTTTGTTAGTGTGTTGTGTTTTGTTTTGTTTTATTGTTGTATGCGTAGTTCAGGTTCTGAAGGACTTGTGCCATACGATTCCAAATTTGAAAGAACTATCAGAAAAATAAAAAAAATTAAAAATACGAAAGAAGAAAAAAATATTCAAGAAATGGCAAATCATCAAGATCACAATGTTGGCATCCATCAAGAATTAAGACCTTTAAGAGATTATGTTAACCCTATAGTAGATAAACTTCGTGCTAGTATTCAAAACTCTGCTGTAGCTGTAATTCTTTTGAGCTTAAACCTGTTATTATACAAATGGTGTCTAATAATCAGTTTGGGGGAGCAACAACTAAAGATCCTACTTTATATCTCGCTAATTTTCTAGAGTTGTGACCCTCGATCCGCAGCAATGCACCAAAAACCTGGTTTGCAATCGCCAAACATTGCAGTAATTTATGCTATCAAAAATATGTTATAGCCAATAGTTTGACTTAAATAATAATAGTGGCTAGTGTATATAAATATAATTTTATGGAAAATATTTTACACACTAGGGGTACTACGCAAATATACGTATCATATCAAGTAATATAGAGCTTTAAATAAAGACCCCAGTATCGATCCCACAAGGAGGATTATAGATTTTCTTTTAAATTTTTTATTTTATTTTTATGTATTTATTTTAAAGTTAAAAAGTTGATATTTAATTTACTAGATGCAGAAATAAAACAGTAATAAAGTAATGAATGATGTAAATAGAAATAAGCAAACAACTTTCTTCCTTTCAATTAATCCAAGACTTTTTTTTAGATAATGTAATATTTGTGGAGAATATAAATTTATGGTATTGTGCCAAATAGAAGCATTCCTATTCTTTACCTTTGCTTGATAGTATAAAGAACAATGGCTAATCTATATATCAGGTCTGGATGTATTGTTAGTAGAATGGGTTAATTTAGGCTGACAATACTAGATGTCTAAGGGTGGCTATGGTCGGCCCTACTAGTGACCCTTTCCTTCTCTATAAACTAAATTACAAGAATTTAGCCTGTCACTCTAAAAGCTTATCAATTCTAAGCCCATTAAATATTATCTTCCTATTTATTTGCACTTCACCTTGAATAACCCGCGCAAGGCCTTCGACTACCCAAGGATTCATATGATATCTACTAGTTAAGAATTCATCCCCTTCTAGGTCTCAAAACTCTTCAACAGATTTTAACAATTTAAATGACCAATTTAAATAGTAAATTAAGATCATGTATTAATATCATCACAATGTTTAAAATATATATATAGTTTTTAATTCTCCAATGAATTTTATATTATCTTATTTATCTTTTCATAATTGAAAGGAGAAAGTAAAGTAATTACTCAGAACACATTGAATTTAAACAACAAAACATATAAATAAAACTTTGAATCAAAATACAAATACTTATCTCAAGTGTTTCTCCAACTGAACCTCTAAATCCTTCTGACTCCAAAGTAAATAGACTTCAAAAGTACCGACTCTTCAAATACTCTAAATACAAACTCTAAATAAACTCACTAATTAATAAAATAAACAATAAATATGACCCTTAAAATATTTCTCTAATTTCTCTCTCTAAATGGAACTATGGGGCTACAGGACTAGTTTGGATGTCTCTCTAATTTTGGGCGTTTTTCTCTGAAGGAGTAGCCTTCTATTTATAGGCTTCAGGGTTGCCTTGAGGCATCTCTTCAAAATGTGTCAAGGTTCAATGAATCTTCTAGAAGGTGTGTCTGGCGCCTAGGCGCCGGAATCTGGCGCCTATGCGCCGGACTCTGCATCCAGTTCTTCGCACCTCTTCACTTTGGATCGCACCTCTTCGTGATCCTAACCATTTCCAAGAGTCCAAATACAATGTATCACATGTCCTATAATCCAGGAATAACTGCCAATCTTCTAGATGGTCTAATAACCGCTAACACCGTTAAAATAACCGTCCAAAAGTTGTCAAAAATCTTACAGAATTCTGTATCGAACGGGCGCTTAGGCGCCGGATTCTGGCGCCTAGGCGCCAGGCCAATCATTTTGATAGTTTTGCATTTTGGCTCCATTTTTGCTCCTTTTTGCTCATTTTTCATCTTTTTTTCTTTCTTGAACATTTTTGCATCACCTAAATCCAAAACACAAAAATACCTTTCATTAAAGCATAATATTCTTAAGAATTTGATACAATCAAGGCCTAAAAATAGGTATTTTTTTCATGGATCAAAATTCCCCAAACTTAAATATTACTTGTCCTCAAGTAACCCTTTTTACTATTTAAAATGTATAACAATTGGAATAAAAGGTAAATATTTAAGATTTCTTATAATTTTTGATTTTATAAAGGCTTTAGTAAATCATTAACTAAATTTTACTAACTAAGTTTAATTTTAAGAATTTAAAGAATATTTAACTACCAAATCATAAGATTTTAAAAATTTTTCATTCACTTCGAAAATAATTGTAGTTTTTTATATTAAGATCACATAAATTATTTACAAAAAAAGGATCTTCATGAAAATCTTTTCTAATAAAGATTCATGCATAAAAATTAAGTAAAATATGTATTCAGTTTTTTTCTTATAAGCTAATTCAAGTGAAGCCAATTTTTGATTAGGCATCTCCTCAAGCTTCTCCTCTCTCTCTCTCTCTCTCTCTCTCTCTCTCTCTTTTTCTTTTTTTTACAGAGAGGATTACTATATCTGGATAGCCTGTTAATGGTTTTGAACTTCGCTATCCTTAACTTATATTTTCAAACATATACATTTTCACTTAATTACTATAACATGAATAGATTTCAAAAAGAATTTCAATCTTTTTTTTCAAGCTATAATTTTTGATTTCTTAATACTTCTAAAATTCAATTATTTCTACTATGAATAGAAAAATTTCTTAATCTTACTCTTCTTTAAGTTCAATAATTCTATTCTTAAAATCAATCGAAGTTATTAAAATCTTGGTTAAGTCTACTACATTATTTATAATTTCAAAAATTTAAATGATCTTAAATAGATTCTTCATTCCTTATATTATGTTAATATTTTTTTAGAAAATATTAGTTCATTAAGGACAAATAAAATTTAAATTTGCATGTATTTTCCCTTCCCCCAAACTTAAGTTTTGGTATATCATAAAAAAAATTTTAAGTATGAGAGAAAGAAAGGTATAATTTAAAAAGGAAATTTTATAAGTATGTAAAAACAGTCTAAAAAGAAAACTTCACTTCTACACATGCTTTTTATGAATATTACTGAAATAACGAAGCATATATAAAAGTAAGCAGGCTCATTTTTTTTTATATCAGTAGCTAAATTAAATGAATATACTACTCACAGTAACAGAAACAAAACAATATTACTAACTATTTAAGAATACTAAACAGTGGGTTGAAACATAAATAAACATTAATTCATCCAAATTTTAGTCTTCCACACAATACACTAAATATCTAAAACAGTCTTAACATCAAACAATCCACACAAAATTTCATAATCAAATCTACACTAACAAATAACAAACAACAAACAGTACTAGCAAACAAGAAATAAACTAACAACAGAATCGGCACATCTCGGAGGTAAATCAAGCTACTAATCACTATCACGTAGCCTCGTCATCGTCATCACCAAAAGAAAACTCCACATCCTTTGGATCAACATACGGTGTAAATGCTAGGACGGGAAAGAAACCGAACATCATGCTCACCCTTCGGGAATCTCACTAAAGACTGCGAATACTCGGCATCATAATCACTTTTCCTTTGGGTATAATCAGATAGATGATCAATCTTCTTGTCTATAGTATCTACTCTGCAGTGAGTTAGAAATAACTCATTCTACTGCTTTAGAAATTGATCATGCATCGATTCCCAGAAACTAGATGGTGGCTCAGTAGTAGAAGTAGAAGGTCTAGAAGTAGAAGCTCTACACGGAGTAGGTACAGAAGTAGAAGGACCAGTAGATCTCTTCCCTCGAAGATGATCATAAATGCTAACACTCTCCTGCCCAATTGGCTTTGTAGTCTTCAACTTCTCCTCTGATATATCAGCAGAAACTCCATTGCTCATGCATAAAGAATGAATTAAGGATGTGAATCCTAATCCCACAGAAGTGCTGGATCTAGCAATCGATTCCACTGAATCATAAATAATACTGCCAACATCTATCGGCTTCCTCTCCTGACTGCAGTAGTTCAGGATAGCTCAATCTCTGGTAACTTCGCTCAGGTGGTTGGAAGGTAGAAGTCTAGCAGAAATAAAATAATGCCATGCCTTTGAAATACCATTTAGCTTAGAAGATTTGAAGTTTACCCATTTTTCATTCCGGATCTTCCAAGTTCCAGTGCCATCAGTCAGATATGCAATAATCATCTCAAGATCTCCCTCAGATGGAGATAAACCAGAATAGTAGCACTCGATGGTAGGTGGCAGGCCGTAGAAAATTTTGATCCGTTCCATAGTAAATCCTACTCCGACACCTCTAACGAAGACTTCGTAGTCTTCCGCATCCAAAAAGTTGGCATAAAAATCACGTACAATAGGAATAAAGGCAACAACAATGAAATAACAAAATTGTTGCCAGCTGTGTGCAATCATCGTGTTCTCGATCATTTCACCAGGATTGTAAAAACTGCGCTCCGAGATAAACTTTCTTGACGTCTCAAATTCGTGATAACGAAAATGCGCTGCCGCAGTCGAAAACTTGCTGTTGTCAAAATTTTCTCGTGCCTTTCCTCGCTTAGATTTTGGTATCATCTAAACGTGAAAGAAAACACAAATAAATTTAGGAATCAAAGATTTAAACTCTTTTTAAGCTTGAGAAACTCAAAATGAATTTAAGAATTCATGGAGAAACTCTAAAAATAAAAAATTTTCTCAAAATTTTGGTTTTTAGCTAAAGATAAGAAAAACTATGGTAAGAATAAAAAATAAATGGATTAGAATATAGATCTGACCTCAAGATGAAAAAATCAAGTGATTTCGGGCTCAAAAACTTGATGTTTTGACCTCAAAATGGATCTAGATGGTGGGTTTCGCGAAAAAGAGGAAGGGGATGAAGCTTAGGCGTCAACCATGGCTAATGGGGTTTAAATGCTAATTTCGGTAAGCAGGCTGAATTGGCGCCTAGGCGCCAGACTCGCCTTTCACAAAAATCACTTTAAAAATTTTATTTTTCACAAAAACTCATAAATTCAACTTCCAATTACTCATATTAGAGTAGTGCTTCATTTTCTAACATCCAAAATATTTTCCAAAAATTTTAAAAATTAAAAATTAAATCCACTAATTAAACACAAGTTTTAAATCAAACTCTTCTACTTCCATTCATAATCTTCAATTTTGGCTCAATACAATATAGATCAGTATAGTAATATGATTCAAGTCCTAACAAACAATCAAACTAAATAATTTTAAAGCAAATACAACACACATTGAACAATAAATCAAACACACAAAAAATACAATCGATTTACTAAATCGATACAACGACACACTAAGAAAAAGTCTAGATCACACCATAATAACTATCTAATCTTCAAATTAGAAATTCCCATTCTCTTCGCAAGGAAGATTATTCAGCCCACTTCGGAAGAATACTAACGCTCTCGAAAAATTCATAGCCGTTTTCTCGTCGATCCATTTGTTATTCTCATACATCTCCACTTGAGTATCTTGATAAGCCGCTAGACGATCAAATTGAAGCTTCACTTGCCATTCCAGATGTTCAATTTGATGATACATCTCATGGAGGCAATCTCCAATACTTTTGAATTCTGCTTCAAATTTATCTAGACGACTTGAAATTTTCTCCAAACTTACAGCGATAAAACCATTGAAGTAGGGTTGAGGATACTTTGAACCTTTGTCTCTAGCCTCTTCTCCAAGATTTCTTCTCTCCATTTCTTCAAAAATCCTCTCTAATCTCTCAAGAATGAAGTGTCTAGGTCATAATTTTGGTTGCTTAGGGGTTGGGGATGAATATGGGGCAATTTAAGGAGAAAATCGTGTGAAAAAATGAAAATTTTCGGTATTTACACGATCCAGTAACTGTGGCGCTTAGGGGCCAAATCTGGCGCCTAGGCGCCGGATCCATCGATACACTGTTTATTCTGGCGCTTAGGCGCCGAATTCTGGCACCTAGGCGCCGGAACCATGTTCGACTCTGTTTCACCTATCGTCAAATTTCAAAGTTTCGTTCTCCAAAATAGGTAAATTAGAATGGTAAGATCAATATTGACTTAGTAACACAAATTATAAATAATCATAATGAAGGTTAACTTGATCTCCTTTTTACTCACATATGAAATGGAGTGATCCAAAGTCCAAACTTTATATACTTCGAGATAATTTTTAGCTTAAGTCAATGAAGACTTGTTAGCATCCAATTTTCTAAAGTTATATAAAATTAGTCAAGACGGAGGCATAACCTTACATTGAAAATGTAAAAATACACAAAAATAACTATGTGTTGCCTCCCACAAAGCACTTGGTTTAACGTCGTCAGCCCGACCTAAATAAGTCTTTAATCAGGTTGACTTAACTCGTAAGCCTCTTTATAAATCATTTTAATGTCCCCTAAATAAGGCTTCAGTCTTAATTTGTTAACTTTAAATATTTTTCCTGTTTTGGGGTCTTTAATATCCACAACTCCATAATGGTATACTTTCTCAATTATATATGGTCCAATCCATTTAGATCTTACTTTTCCAGAAAAAAGTCTTAAACGAGTATTAAATAATAATACTTCTTGTCAGTGCTCGAATATTTTTCCCGAAATCTTTTTATCATGTAATATCTTCATTTTCTCTTTATAAATTTTTGCATTTTCATATGATTCATTTCTTATTTCATCCATCTCATTTAATTGTAATAATCATTTTTCTCCTGCAAGTATTCGAATAAAAATTAAACTCCTTTATCACCCGATAAGCTTTATGTTCAAGTTCAACGAGTAAGTGACAATGTTTACCATAAATTAAGCGGTAAGGTGACATTCGATTGGTGTCTTATAAGCTGTTCTATAAGCCCATAATGCAGAATCAAGTCTATCAACCCAATCGGTTCTTTTAGGATTAACGAGTCTTCTCTAAAATTCTTTTAATTTCTCCGTTTGATACTTCGGCCATTCCACTTGTTTGAGGGTGATACGCGATTCTGCAATTCTATGTTTGATTCCAAATTTTTCCGGTAATGATTGAATTCTTATATTTCTAAAATGACTTCCACCATCTGTGATAATTACCTTAGGCATTCCAAATCTTGAAAAAATCATTTTCTTTAAAAATTTTGAAACACATTTGGAATCACAGTTAGGTAAAGCTACAGCTTCAATCCACTTTGAAACATAGTCGACTGCTAATAAAATATAAATCTTTCCAGATGATGGTACAAATGGTCCCATAAAGTCTAAACCCCATATATAAAAAATTTCAACTTCCAATATATAGTTTAAAGGCATTTCATCCTTTCTAGATATATTTCCCATCCTTTGACATTGATCACATGTTTTCACATAATGTCTCACATCTTTGAACAAGGTAGGCCAATAAAATCCTAAATTTAAAATTTTAAATGTAGTTTTATCTACTCCAAAGTGTCCTCTAAAATCGGAATCATGACATTTTTGAATAATAGCAAAAGTTTCTTCATAAGGTACACATCTTCGAATTACAGAATCTCTTCCTAATTTAAATAAATGAGGATCTTCCCAAATATAAGATTTAGCATCATTTTTAAATTTCTTAATATATTTTTTATTCAATCCATATAGTAGAATATTGCTAACTAAATAGTTAACTATATCCGCATACCACCGCATACCAAGGTGTTTGGCATCCTTAAATAACATATAAATGTTCATCAGGAAATTTCTCATTTATATTTTCCTCAGTAATAACATCATTCTTAATTCTAGATAAATGATCAGCAATTTGGTTATCAGTTCCTTTTCTATCCACTATTTGAAAATCAATATCTTGTAGAAGTAAAACCCATCTTATCAGTCTAGGCTTAGCATCTTTTTTTGACATTAGATATTTAATAGCAGAATGATCAGTATGAACTATGCATTTGGTACCAAGAAGATAAGGTCTAAATTTATCAAAGACATAGACATTAGCTAAAAGCTCTTTCTCAGTAGTAGTGTAATTTCTTTGAGTTTCAGTAAGAGTTTTACTAGCATAATATATAACTTTGAAAATTTTCTCATATTTTTGTCCCAATACAGCTCCAATTGCAAAATCACTTGCATCACACATTAATTCAAAGGGTTTATTCCAATTAGGTTCAATAATTATAGGTGCAGTTATTAATTTTTCTTTTAAAATATTAAAAGCATTAACACAGTCTTCATTAAATTCAAATTTAGCTTCTTTTTCTAATAAATGACAAAGAGGTTTAGCAATTTTAGAAAAATCCTTTATATATCTTCTATAAAATCCAGCATGTCCTAAAAAACTTCTCACATCAGTAACAGTAGTAGGTGGTTGCAATTCAACAATAATTTTTTACTTTTGCTTGATCAAATTCCATCCCTTTTTGTGAAATTTTGTAACCAAGTACAATGCCTTATGTGACCATAAATTGACATTTTTCCCAGTTCAGAACTAAATTTGTTTCTTCACATCTATTCAGAACTTTGGAAATGTTTTCCAAACAATATTTAAAAGAAGTTCCAAAGACTGAAAAATCGTCCATAAATATTTCAATTCCTTTGTCAATCAAATCACAAAATATTGACATCATACATCTTTGAAAAATTACAGGTGCATTACATAAACCGAAAGACATTCTTCTAAACGCAAATGTTCCATAAGGACTTGTAAATGTTGTTTTCTCTTGGTCCTCAGGAGCGACAGATAATTGATGATAACCAGAATATTGTCGGTATATTTTTTAGGTTGTGTGTTTTATTTTGAAAAGGGGGTCACCTAACAGAAGTTGTCGGCGAATTTTTAATTTAATTTAAATAAATAATTTGAAAAGTAATATTTGATTTTGAAAATAATTTTAAATTTGAAGGTTTTAAGATATGAGATTAAACTGATCTCACATCCCAAATAGTTTATATAAACGAGCACCGCACCACTGAACCGTGTATCTATCCCTAAGGATAGACACATCGCATCGACGGTGGGGCTCGATTAAATAAACTAGAAGATTTGTGACATCCGTTTGGTCCGCGAACCAATTTTATAAGTCGACAAATTCCCCGCTTAATATGAAAGCATTAAACGGGGTTTATATTACACAGGTTCTTTAAAATTCCCTATAAGGGCAAGCCCACATAGTTAATTACATCTTAAGTGACGGGAATCACCTAAGAAAACTCTCGATAATAATCAATAATTCTGCTCTCAAGAATTTCAAAGTTTAAGTTTTCAAAGGATTGAATTTTGAAATTTCAATAGGGAATGGATCAAATTTGGAACATTTTGTTTTGGGAATTCAAAGGAAGAAAAGTAGGAGAAATCACAAATTCGAAGTGAACTTCGGTAATTTCCCGACTATCCTATTATTTGGCTTGAGTTTAGGAAAGTCCTAATATTTATTTAAATGTTTTGATCTTGCCAATTTTAATTAATTAGGGCTTATATTTGTATGATAAAATCAAACAAATAGCCTCGAAGATGTGAGGGTTTATTGTCGTACGGACGACTACCTCGGAATCCTAAGACCGGTTAGGGCTTAATTTGCAATGCAAATGCCTAACGAAGAGTTGAGGGTTTATGTTGCACTAGGCAAACTACCTTGAAGTCCTATGGCCTTGTTATTTAATTCTAGGAAAGTTTTGCTTGAAGTAAACTCGGGTTTTCTTGATGACGATGGCCGTGCTTGCCCACCATGCTCCGAGCTCCTTGTTGTTGCGGAGGTTTAGTTTTAGAAATCATAAATCGGGGGATGAGAAAAGTGTTTTGGTTTAGAGAAAATCTTAATTTCCAAGTGTTTTTTTATGTTTTAATTAAAACAAATCTTAAAGTTGATTATAACGACACCGGTTAAGATCCCACGGTTCCATCCTTCGGCATCATTATTTTTATCGGATTCACTTAGTCCGGATGAATTTGCTAAACTCAATCGAATGAGTTCCACACTTTCATTTAGACCGTGGGAAATCCCGTTAGCAACACGTAGGTTACATCATCCGAGGTATTCCCGATCATCCAACAGGACGTTTTAATTTAATTGTAATTGTATTTTTGTGTTATGTTTGTGATTAAATTTTGAGTTGTTTTATATTTTGAAATGTTGTGGCGGTGAATTTTATCTTGCAATGACTTTTAACTTAGTTTTGGTTTCGGTTTTAGGGACTATCCTAAAGGTGTGGGTTTTCATGCAACAGTTGTTTATCATGCAAGAAAAGTAAGTGCGATGCGATTGATGAAATTGCAATAATGTAAATTGCAAGAAAGTAAATTGCAATAAAATAAAAGCGTACCTGGAGGGTCTTCCCGTCATTCCAAGCTGCACTTAAAACACAATTAGAATATTTAAGCAAGTTCCTAGGTAAAGCTAAGGTAAGGGTTATGGTTTTCTACCAAATTCCTAATCCTATAGCTAGTCATTTCCTATGACGTCTAGGTTCCTTGTGTTTTGGTTTGAGGACAATTTTCTTCATCAAAGAACAATTGAGTTCAACTGTTCTTATAAACATCCTATCATATTGAGAAAGTGTTTAAGAAGAATCTTAAACATCTTTTCAATATTGCTAGAATTGTTTTAAGTCCAAATGGATTCAATTACACAAATGAATTAATCGTCCAAGAGTCTCAAGTTTTGTTATCTTGCTCAGTGAACTAGGACATTTGAATATCCTATAGGTGAAGTAACATTTCATTTAATATTCTGTTTAGGAGTTATGATAACTAAAGCTTTCGAGGGTAAATTGATGTTCAAATGGTTTGTGATTTAATTTAATTTCCATTAATGGGTTTAAATTTGGAATAGTGTTCAAGTTATTTTAGATTTATTTTGAATTCTTTATGTCTTTGGTGATGTTATATTTAATTCAACTTAATTTAATTTAATTTAATTTAATTCAACTTTTAATTTTAATTTAATTTAATTTAATCCAATTTAATTTACTTAATTTAATTTAATTTTTAATTTAATTTTATTTTTTAATTTTAATTGAAATTTTTAAAAGAGTTTAATAATTTAATTTTAGTTTAATGATTAAGTCTTTTAATGTTTTGAATTTGAGTTATCATTTTAATTAAGAATTGAATATTAATGAGATAATTAATTTAGGGATTTTTAAATTAAAGAATAAATCTCTTCCTAATAATATCCCTATTTTAATAATTCCAATTTTATTATTCTTCCTAATTTAATCAATTATTTAATTAAGGTTTAATTATTTTAAAATTGTTTAATGGGTTTCTACCCTTTAATTATTTAAATTTCAATCATCCAAATAAGATTAGGATCAAATATTTTATTTATTAATTTTTTATTAAACCTAAAGTTTTAATTAAAGGTTAAAATTTTAATTACCATTTTGCCCTTTAAGCTTAATAATTTCATAACTCACTAAATTGAACTCAAATGAACTTAAAATTTTTATATGACTTCACTCATATGTCAATAAAGACATGAGAGGAGAAAATGTGATTTTTCTGCATTTAATTTATTTATATAATTATTTTTGGTGGAAAATAGAGATTTCCAAGGAAAATTTAATAACATGACCAAGGGAAAGTTTCTGTCCTTAAGAAAATTAGGGGACATTCCTAATGACTAGAGGACCACTTGGACCAATTTTGGTGATTTTTTGAATTATATTATTTTTATTATAATTATTTTAAGTTTTAAAATGTTAATTAATTTAAAAATAAAATAAATGTTGAAAAATGAATTTTATATTTTTCAAAAATCTATCTGATATTAAAGAAATTAGAGAATCAAATTTTATAATTTTCTGATTTTTCTATGATTTATTATAATTATTTTAGTGAAAATGCTAGAAAATACATTTTTTTAATTTTAAAATTACCCTAGGGCTTTAAAATTTAATATCTCCCTAAATAGACCTAAGAAAAATATGGGGTTTGTTCCTAAGTGACTAAAATTCAAAATGTGACATTTTGGTGAATTTTATTATTTTCGTGATTTTTTATTATTTTTTAATTATTAAAATATTAAAATAATAGCAAAAATTAACTTTTTTAGAAAATTGAAATTTTAATTTTCTTAAATTCCCCTGATATCAGAGAGACTCCAAAACTAATTTGGTGAATTTTTAAAAAGTATTTTGAAAGTTATGAATTTTTAAAGTTTAAAATGACTAAATGGCTTAATCAACCCAATTAGTAGGACTAACCAAGTCCAATTGACCTCAAATTTTTATGGTGGGTTCCTCTGATCCTAAAGGTCAGTGGAGAATTGATTTCAAGTCAATTTGATGTATGGTTAGCTCTAATTAATTAGAGATCCATTTTGGGTGTTTAAGCCAATTAGGGTTGTTTTAAATGAACTAAATCAAAACCTATTTTTCCTAGGGTCCTCTGGTCATAAGGAAAATCACCAAATTTTCCTAGAATTTATTTCACAACATGCTATTTATTGAAATTAAAATACTCAAAACAGTAATATGAATTTGAAAAATCAATAACTTTTCATAGGGATGGCCTCTGACTTTGGAAAATTCGGGGTATGTTCCCAAATTCGGAGGCTTCAAAGCCCTATGGTCTCATGCCATGGTAAATTGTATACATGCATGGAGAATTTAAAATATGCAGAGAGTAAATAAATTATTAAAAATAAAATACTTGATAAAATTAAATAATTTCTTTTCCACATTATTCTCCTCTGTTCACTGAGCAAGAGTGTATTTTTATTTTATTTTTCTGATTTTTCTACACAAAGTTATGAATTTTTGAAATTTAGGGAATTAAATAAATCAGAAAAAATCCCTAATTTTCTATTTATCCACGCGGCGCCGCGTCAACCTCGGCAGCTCCGAACGCACACGCGTCGCGCTCCCATTCGACGCCACCATCTGAGTCAGCAGCCCGGGCCCCGCGGTTCTCGTACCGTCTCCTGATCCGACGCGATCCTGGCCGTCCGTCCGCATGTGTATTGAATGGACGGCATCCGTTCATCGTCCCCAAGTGTCCTCACCCGAGAGCCGTCCACACTAAATCCCTAATATCTCACTCGATACTCAATGGATTTTCATGTTCTTATGCTTCTATGGATTCGTCTTGGAGAGACGAACACATCAATACGGTGATCATGCATTGAAATTAAAGCATTTGAAATGGAGAATCTCCGAAGCTCGGGATGAAGAATTAGCTCATACCTTTGCTCGGAGAAGTGTGGCTTCGATCCGAGGGTTGTTGCACCTTCGATTGGATCCCAGCAAGCTCCGGATGAAGTCTCCCGGTCGCGGTGAATTGTCTAGGTGGGATTTCGACCAAGCCCGATCACAAAGCTTGGAGGCTGGAGCAACTGGGTGGCCTGGAGATGGGGCTTTTGCTGGTGGACACCTTCCCTTGGTCTGGTGAAGGTGTAGAACCAATGAATTTGGGGATTGGCTCACTGTGGAGAAGTGTCCTGGTTTTGGGCCTAGATTTCAACTCTGAAATTGAGCTCACAGAGAAGAAATGGCAGGGGGATCTCGGTGGGGATCAAGTGCTCGTGTATGGGGAGGAGTACGGAACAATTTTGGCGAGTTTCCTTAAGGTTTTGTTTCAAGCACCTCTCATGGCCGAGAGGGGTGGTGTTTAAATAGGAGAGGGTGGAGGGCCTCCCGGGAGAGTTAGGGCTTGGGATCGAGCTGCTCTGGCAAGAGAAGAACGGCTCCAATGGACACCGGGGATGGGGCAGCTCGGCAGGTGAGAATTCCAAGTTGGGCTCACATGTGAGCTCTCGGCCATGGTGTTTTCCGGCGACACGGTGGGCGGCCGGCCGGGCATTGGTCACTCTCGGGGTCGGGAGATCCGGGGCTTGAAGTTGGTGAAGGCAATTGGGCTTGGACATGTGTAAAGTGTTTGAATCAAAGTAGAATGGGGTATGGGTATATTTTGGCTCAAATTGGTCAAATGCATGGATTGGGCTAGGTGCACCTTCCCATGGCTAGTTTGGGCTGAAGATAAAGTGGTTTAGGTCGGCTTAATTAGTGGGGAAGGGTCACCATCCAAGTACAATTAAGTTTAAGCATGGTTTAGTGGAGTCATGGAAGTGGCTAAATCACCCTTAAGGGAATCATTAAAGGACTCCCTCCTTTTGCCAAAAATGACATGGTGATGTGTAAAGTGGCTGCCATGGCTTGCATATGGCTTATGCATGGCTTCATGGCTCCATTTGGCTTGGGAAAAGGTTGGGTCAATTTCATAAAAATGGATTTTAGGAATTTTTGGTAATTTGATGGAAATTTGTATGAGACTTGATTTGGAATGATTTGATGATGAATTTAGGACTTAGGGATGATTTTAATTGAATGGATGATGTAGAGAAATATCATGTGGGATTTGGGACCAATTTTGGGCCTTTGGATGTGGTGAAGGATGGGCTTTTAAAATGGTTTAGGAAAGTGGGCTTTTGAATTTTAAAATGGATTTTGGGATGAAATTTTGTAAAGAGGTTGGGCCAAATAATTGTTGGGTTTAGCTCATGGATGTATCATGAGTGACTTGAAGCAAATTGGGAGTGATTTGGGTTTGAATTGGGTTGAATTTGGGCTCTTTTGGTGAATGGGCCAATATAGGTCCAAGTTGGCCAAGTTGGGCCAATGTTGGGCTAGGGTTGAAATTGATGTAAAATTAATGTTGATAAATGTCTATGGGAGTGTTTCAAAGGGGTTTTAACTTTGGTTGGGCTTTGATTTTGGGGTTTGGACCCATTTGGGTTAGGTTTGGGTTTAGGTCAAAATTGGGCCTTTTAGCTTTGGGTTGAATTTGAGTGGGGTTTGGGTCTAAATTTTGGGCAAATCATGTTAGTGTTATGCTTTTGGGGATGCTAAGGAAGATTTAGAAAATATTTGGGGTTAATTGGAATTGAATTGGGTGAGTTTGGGTTAGGTTTGGGTCATGGGTCCAAATTGAGCTTTAAGGCCAAAGTGAAATTGAATCCAAATGTCAATCAAATTGGACTTGGATTTGGTCTAGATTGGTGTTGGGAATGTTGAATTGAAGTTTAGAATTGAGTTGGACCAGAATTTGGGTCAATTGGATAGGTTTGGTTTGACATTGGGTTCACTTTGGGTTAAAATGGGTCAAATTGGGGGTTTTGACAAAAGTAGGGTAAATTGAGAAAATTGGCCCATGGTGTAGTTGAACAAAATAAAATTGGGAATATTTAAGATTTTCTGGAATTTTCTAGGAATTTTCTGAATTTTTTGAATTTTTTGAATTTTTGGGTCAAGAGGGGTATTTTGGGTATTTGGAGGGTATTGGGAGGTTTTCTTGGAATTTTTGATATTTTTGGGTATAGATGATCAATTTGAGTGATGTGGAAATGTTTGGGATTGATTTTGAGGAATCTTGGGTTATTTGGAAATTTTTGAGAAATTTGGGTAATTTTAAGGGTTTTGGGTAGAGGTAAGCGGGTGTAGGGTCCGGGGGTCAAAAATTGAAAATTTGGAAAATTGAAGATTGGGTAAATTTGAGTGGAATGAAATCATTTTGGTTGAGCCATGAAGCCACATCAAGCCCACATGAGCCATGAAGGGACTCATTTGAGGCATCCACTATGTTGTTCCTAACCCTCTTAGCCGAGGGCTTAGGGGTTAAGGACCATCCATGTGAATCACCTACATGAGTCAGGAGGTCAAGTTGGGTATGGGTGTGGTTTTAGGAGGTGTGTGAAAGTGTAGTGTATGTGTAAGTGTATGTGTAAGTCAGCCCCTTCACCAGACCAGGCCACCTAGGGCAGTCCTAAGGCCAAAGAGTCCTATAGGAACTCATCCTTTAAACTTCCACATTTGATTTCAACCCTCTAGGTGATTACGGGTCTACAGTCAAGTTTGTGGAATTTGCGGGGAGTTAAGAAGTGGTTTGAAATTCTAGAAGGTGGGTCCCAATTCTAGTCCTCTAAGATAGTCAAAGGAAAAGCCTAAGGCTAGATCCTAAGTACTAAAGAGAAGAAGAGAAGACCTCATCAAAAATGAGGTCAACAAATATCCATCCAGAAAATAGAAATATGAGTGTCCAACTAATTTATCAAGCATTTGATCTAAGAAAGGTAAAGGAAAATGATCCTTTCTAGTGGCGTCATTTAGTTTCCGATAATCAATGCAAATTCGCCATCCAGTAACTTGTCTTGTAGGAATTAGTTCATTTTTATCATTGACAATGACAGTTACTCCTCCTTTCTTTGGAACACAATGAATAGGACTTACCCATTGGCTATCCGAAATAAGATAAATAATTCCAGCATCTAACCATTTTAAAATTTCTTTTTTAACAACTTCTTTCATGATAGGATTTAATTATCTTTGAGGTTCAATAGAGGTTTAAAATCTTCTTCCATTAAAATTCTATGCATACAGATGGAAGGGCTTATTCCTCTTATATCAGCAATAGTCCAACAAAAAGCTTTCTTATAATTCTTTAACACTCCTATCAGTTTTTCTTCTTGATTTAAACTTAGTTTAGAAGAAATAATAACAGGTAAAGTTAATGAATTTCCAAGAAAAACATACTTTAAATGTGTAGGTAACATTTTTAATTCCAGTTTAGGCGCTTTTTTAATTGAGGGTAAAAGTATATCATTTTGTGTTATGTCTAAAATTTCTTAGTTATCTTTAATATAATGAGTTTCTTTACATAATTCTTCTTCTTTTAGTTCTTCATTTTCATCAGTTAATAATTCAATTTTTTCTTTAGAAATGACTTTACTTCTTTCTTGATAATGTTTTTCAATTATATAGTCGATAATATCCATTCGATAGCATTTTTCTTTATCACGGTACTTCATTGATTTAAGAACATTGAATTTAATCTCTTGATCATTAACACTCATGGTTAATTCTCCTTTTTTCACATCAATCATAGCTCGTCTGCTATCTAGAAAAGGTCTCCCTAAAATAATTGGTTTTTCTTTATCTTCTTCCACATCAAGTACATTAAAATCCACGGGGAAAATAAATTTATCCACTTTAACAATAACATCCTCTATAACTCCTTTAGGGTAAGTGATAAATCTATCAGCTAACTGAAGGGTTACAGTGGTGGGAGTAATCTCTCCTAAATTCAACCTTTGAAAAATAGAAAATGGCATGAGATTAATACTTGCTCCTAAATCACATAAAGCTTTTTCACAAAATTTTTCTCCAATAGCACAAGGTATAGTAACACTTCCAGGATCTTTAAGTTTCTGAGGTAATTTATTTTGAATTATTGCACTACATTCTTCACTTAATGCAACAGTTTCAAAAGCTTCAAATTTTTGTATCTTACTTAAAATATCCTTAATAAATTTTGCATAAGTTGGCATCTGTTCCAAAGCTTCAGCAAAAGGTATGTTAATGGTAAGTTTCTTAAAAATTTCAAAGAACTTAGAAAATTGCTGATCAAGCGTCTGTTGTTTTAGTCTTTGAGGAAAAGGTGGTGGTGGTTTTTCAACTTCCACATTTATAGGAATAACAGTCTGATCTTGACTAGGAGAAAGAGTTTCTTTAGGTTTTTCAATCTCTTCAACCTCAATCTCATTTTCAATTTCATTGTTTATTCTTTCTTTTAATTCCTTTCCACTTCTAAGTTGCACAACTTTAACATGTTCATGTTCTTTTCCAGTTTCTTTTGGATTGATTTCAACATTACTAGGAAGTGTTTCTGGAGGTCTGTATTTAATTAAATTAGCGATTTGTCCCATTTGATTCTCAATATTACGAATAGCAGTGTTTTGATTTTGTAATTGATTACTCATTTGTATAATTAATTCTTCCATAGATAACTTTTTCTGTTGATTATTAAATCCAGGTGGTTTATAGTTTGAATTTACTTGATTGTTCCAATTTCCGATTGGATGGGATTGATTATTACCCCATTGTTGTTGTGAATTATTCCAGTTAAAATTAGGGTGATTTTTCCATCCAGGATTATAATAATTGGAATAAGGGTTATTTTTACTAGCAATAGCTTGTACAGTTTCAATAGTTTGAGAATCTTCATTATTAGCAGAGTTGTTATGTGATATATTAATAGCAAAATTATCTAATTTCTTAGATATTGTAGCTACTTGTGAAGCTAAGATAGAAAAGGCTTCGTTATCATGAATACTTGCCATTCTTTTAGGATTAATCCTTTCAGAAGGCCATTGAAAATTATTGTTAGCCATTTCTTCAATTAAAGCATAAGCTTCTTCAAATGATTTAGCCATTAAAGAACCTCCAGCAGCATCATCAATAATTGATTTAAGTGATCCAATAAGTCCGTTATAAAATGTTTGAATTATTAACCAATCAGGTAAACCATGATGAGGACACTTTCTTAATAGTTCTTTAAATTTTTCCCAAGTTTCATAAATTGTCTCCTCGTCAAATTGAGTAAATGAAGTAATATCATTTCTTAATTTAGCAGTTTTAGAAGGAGGAAAATATTTAGCAAGGAATTTTTGTGCCATTTCAGTCCTTGTTTTGATAGAACCTGTTGCTAATGAGTTCGACCACATCTTTGCTTTGTCTCTTAAAGAAAAAGGAACGAGTGTAAGTCTAATAGCATCATCAGAAACATTGTTATATTTAAAGGTAGCACAAAGTTCTAAAAAATTAGCAATGTGTAAATTTGGATCCTCATTTGGTGTTCCCCCAAATTGATTATTTTGAACCATTTGAATAATTGACGGTTTAAGCTCAAAAGAATTAGCATCTACAGTTGGTATTTGAATGCTACTATGAAGTTCATCAACTGTAGGGTTAGCATAATCCCTTAATGGTTTGTAAACATTTTGTTCATTAATTTCAATTGGATTTTGTAAATTATTATGTAAATTAGCCATCTCTTTATATTTTTGAATTTGTTTTCCTTTTTTAATTCTTCTAATAGTTCTTTCTAATTCAGAATCTAAAGGTAATAATCCTTCAGATCCAGAACTACACATAAAATGTAAATAAAAAGTAAAATATCAAGAAATAAAAATAAATTTTTTATATTATTTTGTTTTTGTTTTTTTATGTTTTGTGTATTTTATATTTTGTACAATAAAAGAAATCAATAAAATAAAATATTTAAAATCTATAAATTTTGTCTCCCCGGCAACGGCGCCAAAAACTTGACCCTCGATCCTCAACAATGCACCAAAAACTTGGTTTGCAATCGCCAAACAATGAAGTAATTTATGCTATCAAAAATATGTTATAGCCAATACTTTGACTTAAATAATAATAGCGGCTAGTCTATATAAGTATAATTTTATGGAAAATATTTTACACACTTGGGGTACTAGGCAAGTATACGTATCGTATCAAGTAATATAGGGCTTTAATTAAAGACTCCAGTATCGATCCCACGAGGAGGATTATAGATTTTTATTTTAAATTTTTTGATTTTATTTTTATGTATTTCTTTTAAAGTTAAAAAGTTGATATTTAATTTACTAGATGCAGAAATAAAACAGTAATAAAGTAACGAATGATGTAAATAAAAATAAGCAAACAACTTTCTTCCTTTCAATTAATCCAAGATTTTTTTTTTTTAGATAATGTAATAATCGTGGAGAATATAAATTTATGGTATTGTACCAAATAGAAGCGTTACTATTCTTTACCTTCGCGCGATAGTATAAAGAACAATGGCTAATCTATAGATCAGGTCTGGATGTATTGTTAGTAGAATGGGTTAATCTAGGGCCACACTACTAGATGTCCAATGGTGGCTATGGTCGGCCTTACTAGTGACCCTTTCCTTCTCTATAAACCAAATTACAAGAATTTAGCCCGTCACTCTAAAATCTTATCAATTCTACGCCCATTAAATATTATCTTCCTATTTATTTTCACTTCACCTTGAATAACCCGCGCAAGGCCTTCGACTACCCTAGGATTCATGTGATATCTACTAGTCAAGAATTCATCTCCTTCTAGGTCTCAAAACTCTTCAGCAGATTTTAATAATTTAAATGGCTAATTTAAATAGTAAATTAAGATCCGGTATTAATATCATCACAATGTTTAAAATATATATATAGTTTTTAATTCTCCAACGAATTTTATATTATCTTATTTATCTTTTCATAAGTGAAAGGATAAAGTAAAGTAACTACTCAGAATACATTGAATTTAAAAAACAAAACATATAAATAAAACTTTGAATCAAAATTCAAATACTTATCTCAAGTGTTTCTCCAATTGAACCTCTGAATCCTTTTGACTCCAAAATAAATAGACTTCAAAAGCACCGACTCTTTAAATAGTCTCAACACAAACTCTAAATAAACTTACTAATTAATAAAATAAACTATAAATATGGGCCTTAAAATATTTCTCTAATTTCTCTCTCTAAATGTAACTATGGGGCTAGTTTGGATGTCTCTCTAATTTTGGGTGTTTTTCTCTGAAGGAGTAGCCTTCTATTTATAGGCTTCAAGGGTTGCCTTGAGGCATCTCTTCAAAATGTGTCCTGGTTCAATGAATCTTCTAGAAGGTGTGTCTGGCGCCTAGGCGCCGGACTCTGCGTCCAGTTCTTCGCACCTCTTCACTTTGGATCGCACCTCTTAGCAATCCTAGCCGTTTACAAGCATATAAATACTATGTATCACATGTCCTATAATCCAGGAATAACTGCCAATCTTCTAGATGGTCCAATAACTGCTAACACCGTCAAATAACCTTCCAAAAGTCGTTAAAAATCTTACAGAATTCTGTATCAAACTGGCGCATAGGCTCCGGATTCTGGCGCCTAGGCGCCAGGCCAATTATTTTGATAATTTTGCATTTTGGCTCCATTTTGGCTTCTATTTGCTCCTTTTTCATCTTTTTTTCTTTCTTGAACATTTTTGCATTACCTACATCCAAAACACAAAATACCTTTCATTAAAGCATAATTTCCTTAAGAATTTGATAAAAATTAAGGCATAAAAATATGTATTTTTTCATGGATCAAGTTGTGTGCTACTTTTAAATATGATGGTATTTCAGATGATGCTATTAGACTTAGACTTTTTCCTTTCTCACTAAGGGATAAAGCTAAAATATGGTTACATTCGTTAAGACTCTGGATCAATTAGAACTTGGGGTGAACTCGTCACGTAAATTCCTTGCTAAATATTTTCCACCATCTAAGACTGCTAAGTTGAGAAATGATATAACATCTGTTTGTCAGTTTGAAGGGGAATCAATATACGAAGCCTGGGAAAGATTTAAAGATCTCCTCAAGAAATGTCCACATCATGCGATACCAGATTGGTTACTAATTCAAACTTTTTATAATGGATTAATTGGATCTCTTAGATCAATCATCGATGCTGCTGCTAGTGGATCATTAATGTCTAAACCATTTACTGATGCTTATGATTTAATTGAAGAAATGACTACTAATAATTTTCAATGGCCTTCTGAAAGGTTAAATCCTAAAAAGGTAGCCGGTGTTTATGAAAATGATGCTTTTACAATGTTAGCAAATCAAGTTGTTGTTGTATCAAGGAAGATAGACCAATTTGGGATGAATTTTTCTCAGTCAAATCTCATGATTGAAAAAAATTCATTAGGCCAAATGGTTCATTCTTATTCTTCACCAGAAACTGTGAATGCTATAATCAAACCTAACAACCCATATTCCAATTATTATAACCCAGGTTGGAAGAATCATCCAAATTTTAACTGGAATAACAATAATCATGGTGGTGTTAATCAACAATAGGGGAACACCCAAGTAAACCCATTGGGGAATTGGAACAACCAAGGTAATAATAATAATAGATTAACTTATCCTTCAGGTTATAACAATGCTTTACAATTTAAGGAGAAGTTGTCTATGGAAGTAGTATCACATATGGGAAATCAATTACAAATTCAAGGAGCAACAATTAGAAATATTGAAAATCAATTGGGACAAATTGCAAATGCCTTAAGTAATAGATCCCAAGGAATGCTTCCATGTAATACTGAAGTGAATCCAAGAGAAAAGAATAAAGAATAAGTAAAAGCAATTCAACTGAGAAGTGGAAAAGAATTGGAAGGTAGAGTTCAAAAAGAGACTGAAGTAGAGAAATAAGAGATTGAAAGACCTAAAGAGGACGCTCCAAAAGGTTTTGAAAGACCTATTTCTCCACCTAAGGTTGATTTAGAAAAACCACCACCTCCATTTCGTCAGAGACTTCGTCAACAAAAGTTGGATAAGAAATTTTCAAAATTCTTGGAGATATTAAAGAAGCTTACCATTAATATTCTATTTTCTGAAGCCCTAGAACAAATGCAAAGCTATGCACAATTTATGAAGGATATTCTTAATAAGAAGAGGAAGTTTGAAGAAAATGAGACTGTTGCATTTAGTGAGGAGTGCAGTGCGATAATTCAGAAAAAGCTTCCTGAAAAACTTAAAGATCCTGGTAGTTTCACAATTCCATGTGCAATCGGAGAAAAATTCTGTGGAAAAGCTTTATGTGATTTGGGTGCAAGCATTAACCTTATGTCTCTATAAATATTCAAAAGACTGGGACTAAGAGAAATAACCCCAACTACTGTAACTCTGCAATTAGTAGATCGTTCGATCACATATCCTAAAGGAGTTATAGAAGATGTTTTGGTAAAAGTGGATCAATTTATTTTTCCTGTGGATTTCATTGTGTTAGATATGGAGGAAGATAAAGAGATACCCATAATTTTGGGGAGACCTTTTCTAGCTACAGGCAGAGCCATGATAGATGTACAAAAAGGGGAATTAACGATGAGGGTTAATGATCAGACTGTTACATTTAATATTTCAAAATCGATGAAATATCCTGCAAGAGGTAAAGAAGATGAGTGTTATAGGATGGATTTTATTGATTATTTAAGTGAATGTCTTTTTAAATCAACTTATGAAGAGAATGTTGAAAGAGAAGAATTTGAATATAAGCAAGAAGAGGAGTTATTTGATTCTGAAGATTTTCAAGAGGAAGATTTAAAGTATGTCCATGAAAATTTTGAATTGTTGGATATGACTGAGAAAGATAAATCTTATGGTCCATCATTTGAAAAACCTCCTGAACTTAAGCTAAAAATGCTTCCTGAAAATTTGAAGTATGCTTTTCTAGGTGAATCCTCAACCTTGCCTGTTATAATTTCCTCTTAATTAACTAAAAAAGAAGAAGAGAGTTTACTTGAAATTTTGAAGAAGTACAAGAAAGCCTTTAGATGGACAATTGCTGATATTAAAGGAATCGATCCTTCGATTTGTATGCACGAATTCTTATGGAAGATAATTGCAAACCGCGAGCTGATCACCAAAGGAGATTAAATCCTATTATAAAAGAAGTTGTTAAGAAAGAAATTTTGAAGTGGTTGGATGCTTGGACTTATCTACCCTATTTCGGTTAGTGCATGGGTTAGTCCTATTCACTCGTGTTCCTAAGAAAGGAGGAGTAATCGTGATCGTTAATGAAAAGAATGAAATGATACCAATAAGACAAGTTACAGGGTGGCGAATATGCATTGATTATAGAAAATTAAACCTTGCCACAAGGAAAGATCATTTTCCTCTCCCTTTTCTAGATCAAATGTTGGATAGACTGGCTGGGCTTAAATACTATTATTTTTTGAATGGATATACTGGTTACCACCAAATTCAAATTGTTCCTAAGGATCAAGAGAAAACTAAGTTTACAGTCCTTATGGAACATTTTCTTTTAGAAGAATGCACTTTGGTTTATGTAATACCCCTGCTACATTTCAGAGATGTATGATGGCTATTTTTTGTGATTTAATTGAAAAAGGGATTGAAATTTTTATGGGTGACTTTTTAGTGTTTGGAATTTCATTTGAATCATGTTTAGAACATCTATCTAAAGTTCTAAAACGCTGTGAAGAAACTAATGTGGTCCTCAATTGAGAAAAATGCCAATTTATGGTAGCAGGAGGAATTATTTTGGGACATCGGATTTCAGAAAAAGGTTTGGAGGTAGATTCTGCAAAAAATCAAGTTATATCTAATTTACCTTACCCAACCAATGTAAGGGGATTTAGAAGTTTTTTAGGACACGCTGGATTCTACAGGCGTTACATTAAAAACTTCTAAAAAATTACAAAACCTTTATGCCGTTTATTGGAAAAGGATGCAATTTTTAATTTTGATGATAACTGCTGTAAAGCCTGTAAAACATTAAAAGAAAAATAATCACTGCACCTATAATAATTTCACCAAATTGGGAAAAAACATTTTGAATTAATGTGTGATGCTAGTGATTATGCTATTGGTGCTGCTTTGGGTCAAAAATATGATAAAATTTTCAAAGTAATTTATTATGCTAGTAAAACTCTTAATGAAGCTCAAATTAATTATACCACTACCGAGAAAGAGTTATTAGCTATAGTATTTGCCTTTGATAAATTTCGATCATATTTAATTGGAACTAAATGTGTTGTGCATACTGATTATTCTGCTATCAAATACTTAATGAAGAAAAATGATGCAAAATCGAGACCTATAAGATGGATTCTTCTTTTACAAGAATTTGATTTTGAAATAGTAGATAGGAAGGGTTCTGATAATCAAATTGCTGATCATTTGTCTAGGCTTGAAATTGAAAAATCTCTCTGTGATATTGAAGAAATTAATGAACATTTTTCTGATGAAAAATTGATCACTATTAAAGATTGGAGTGTTATGTGGTATGCAGACATAATAAACTTTATTGTTAGTAATATTATACGCTATGGTTTGACATATCATGAAAAGAAGAAATTTCTGTCTGTTGCATAGACTTATTTTTGAGATGACCCATTTTTATATAAACAAGGAAATGATCTTATAATTCGAAGATGTGTACCTTTGAAAGAGACTTATGAAATTATTCAAAAATATCATGATTCTGATTTTGGGGGACATTTTGGAAGTGATAAAACTGCATATAAAATATTACAATAAGGATTTTATTGGCCTACAATTTTTAAGGATGTGAATGTTTATATTAAAAATTGTGATAGATGTCAACGTGTAGGCAATATTTCTAGAAGAAATGAGATGCCCCTCAATTATATGTTGGAAGTTGAAATATTTGATGTTTGGGGATTAGATTTTATGGGACCATTTACACCATCTTAAAGACATGTGTATATTTTGATAGCAGTAAATTATGTTTCCAAATGGATTGAAGCTATTGCTTTACCTTGATGTGATGCTCAAGGTGTTGTAAAGTTTTTAGAAAAGAATATATTTTGCAGATTTGGAATACCAAGAGTAATCATAACTGATGGGGAAGTCATTTTAGAAATGCGATTATTGGGAAGTTAGCAAAGAAATATCATATTAATCATCGCATTGCTACTGCTTATCATCTGCAGACAAGTGGTTTGGTTGAATTATCCAATCGTGAAATTAAAAGAATATTGGAAAAAGCTGTTAATCCAAATAGAAAGGATTGGTCAATTAAACTGGATTATGCTTTGTGAGCCTATAGGATTGTTTACAGAACATCTATAGGAATGTCCCTATATAGGCTGATTTTTGGAAAATCTTGTCATTTTCCTTTTGAACTTGAGCATAAAGCTTATTGGGATATTAAAGAGTTCAATTATAATTTTAAAGATGCTTCTGAAAAGAGATTATTGCAATTGAATGAGCTTGAAGTAATAAGGAATGAATCTTATGAAAATGCTAAGATTTGTAAGGAAAAGATGAAATTATGGCATGATAGGAAGACTCTTACCAAAAATCTTGTACCAGGACAACAAGTTTTACTGTATAATGCTAGATTGAGAATATTTTCTAGAAAAGTTTAGTCCAGGTGGATGGGTCCATTCATTGTGATAAAGTTTATTCTTATAGAGCTGTAGATATTCAAGATCCTAAGACTGAAAAAATATTTAAAGTTAACTAACATAGACTTAAACCATATGTTTTAGTAAATAAATCTAAATCTGATGATAATTTAATATTGGGTCACTCAGAATGAGTTCTGGGTTTGTGGTCCTCAATTTTATATTATGATATTTTTAATTTAATTGCGACGACGCCAAAAACTTGACCCCGCTATATTATATGTATAGAATTGTAATTGTTTATGTTGTGGATGCTACGCAAGTATAAGTATCGTATCAAGTAATACAGGGCTCTAGTGGAGTCCTGGTTATCGATCCCACAGGAAAATAGAAAATTAAATAACAACTAATTTTAAAATAATAATAATAATTTTAAAATAGTATACAAAAATTTGGAATTCTAAATTTAAGCACAATAAAGTAAACTAAGTATTTTAATTAGGTAACTTAACTAAGTAGAAAATTAATACGTATTGAAAGTGCGGGAAATTAAACTAATTGCTAAATAAGTCTTAACTATTCGGAAAAAGTATCTTTCCCTTGTTTAGAAATTTAAGTGATTGATGAATTTAAATAAATAATTTTAAGGTATTGTGACAAATAGGAGCATTCCTATTCTTTACCCTTTGGTCCGAGTGTAAAGAATATTGACTAATCCTATGTTTGATTATCGAATCGCAGCTTAAGGGCCGGAGGATACCGATCGCCACTTCGTAGCTCCCACGTTCCCCTCGCCCGAGGGCTAACATCTACACTTCGGCTCTCAAACAATAGGACCGAATTGAATATTTTAGTCCGTCACACTAAAATGCTCAATTCTACGCCTAGTGATATTATTTCCCTATTTATTTGCACGTTCCTTCCAAGGCTTTTGAATTCCCAGAATATCCGATGTAATTTTTACTATAGTTGATATTCAACATATTTTAACAAATTAAATGGCCAGTTTGAAAGTAAATTAATTTTTAAGTAAAAATTATCACAATTTATTATTATTTAAAAGTACTTCTATTTTTAGTTCATCTTGTCACTTAATTTCATAAACATGGAGAAAGACTAAATTAAATACTCAGAATGCATGGGAACTAAACTAAGCATGGATTTCATTTAAAGTTAAAAACAATAAATACAAATACTTATCTCGATTTATCCCCAAGCAGACTCCTCGCAGTTCCTTTGACTCTTCCTTCCAGTACAGCAAGACTCACTAAAAACTCACTAACTCACTAAAGACTAATTAAGACTCTAAAGACTGCTCACACAAATAAAAGACTCTTAAGACACACACACACAAATTAACACACACTTATAACACTTAACACACTTAGAAGCTGAATTTAGGCTTCTATATATAGAGGTGAGCAAAGGACCAAGAGGTGTGTAAGCATCCCTTCAAAAAGTGTCGAGGTTCAACGTATCTGCGCCATTTGAACTAGCTCGCCGTCGGCGACGAACTACCTCGCTGTCGGTGAGGCTTCTAGAAGGTCTTCGAACCGCGCTATCTCGCCGTCGGCGGGCTCGGGCTCGTCGTCGGTGAGACGATTATAAATCCTTCAGAATTTTCTTCCTCGTACCCTGGCCGTCGGCGGGCTCGATCTCGCCGTCAGCGACTCAGCACAAATTGCATTATTTTCTTCCTTTTTGCTCCAAATCCGCTCATTTTATGATTTTTTCTTTTATCACCTAAATTCTACATTCCTGCAACAAAATAAAGAAAATACCTTTCTTTAAAGTGCAATTTCATCAAAAATAGGTATGAATTTCTTAATACAATTTTCAGTGATCAAAATCCCCCAAACTTACTTATTACTTGTCCTCAAGTAATTTTAGTACTACATAAAAATAATGAGTTCTATAATAAGATTTTTAAATTTAAGTAACTATGAATTAGATTAATTAATATCATAATAAAGTTAAATAAAAATAATTCATGTAATTTAATTAATCTTATAGAAATAAATTATTTAGTTATCGAGTCTAAGATTTCTAGCTTACTATTCATTTCGGGAATGACTATATTTAAAAGAATAACTACTTAAGATATTCATATGATAAGAAATTCAAGAAAATACTATTAGGTAAAATTCTAATCCATAAACATAAGTTTGGAAATATCTAAGTTTTTCCCTTTAGGTTAATTCAAATGAAGCCGATTTTTGATAAGGCATCTCCTCAAGCTTCTCCTCATTTTTCTTTTTCTTTTTCTTTTTCTTTTTCTTTTTCTTTTTTTTTTTAATAATGAGGATTACCGTATCCGGAGAGCTCGTTAATAATTTTGAACTTCATTTTCATCTTCCTAAATTTGAAACTTAGAAATATTTCTTAGCTTATATATACTTCATAGTTTTTACTTCATTGATTTTCAATCTTTTCTTTTCACTTGAATACTTAATAATTTTAATTTTTGAATATAGTTTTCCTTACTAAAAATAGTTTACTATATTCTTATTCCCTTTAACCAAATATTTTATTCTATTTAATTAATTAAAGCACTAGAAATATTTCATTTAACCTTTTATAATAATTAAATAAAATAATTCATATTAATTAAATTTAAAAATTTGCTTATAAAAATCATTTTATAATAATTTGAAAATAGAAATTGAGAACAAGTTAATAACTAAATTTGTATTTTACTCCCTCCCCCAAACTTAAATTTTTATATCTATTCTAAATAATGAAAAAGGGAAAGTAAATAAATCATACCTTTGAAGTTTAGGTATTTCTTTTTTCTTTGAAATTTTTGCAGGCTTTTTCAATTTTCATTGAACTCCGTACTTGTTAGTATTCTCCATATATATATAATAATTTAAAGAAAATGCGGGGATAAAATGCGAGATAAGTATTAAATACAACAATTAAAATTAACTCTACACTACACATATGAATTACTAACATATTAAAAACATTGAACTAACAGATTAACAATTTTAAAAACTTAAAACAATACAGAATAAAATAAAAACATACTAAAGAAAACTATCATCCTATTTAACATAAAAACAAATGCAATTAACTAACACAAAAACAAAAACTAAACTACTATAACAATTCAAGCAAATAATCTAACAAACATCCAATGTCTCACAACATAAAGTACTGAATATTACAAACATATAAAAGTTTCCAAAATTACTTAACATCAAACAAAAAAAATAAATAAAGTCCTAATCTTCAGCATCAAAGTCCCAAATTATATTATCATCCCCTCCTTGATCTGTAGGCTGAGAAGAGCGAGCGGGATGATACCGTGTATACTTGGGGCATTCCGGAAAGATGACATCTAAATCTCCACTCCCGTAGCGACGTTCGGCTTCATGATATGCTATCTCGTACTACGAATGTCTCTGCAGTACTCACTATCATAATCATGTCTCCTCTCCAGATTATCAATCCTTTGATCAAAATGATCAAATCTTCTCCCCACTGTCTCTCCAAACTGCTCAAAACTCCTCCTATGCAGGGTCAGCTCATTCATCAGATCTTGTAGGGTAGGGGTGGTAGGCTCAGGAGGTTCATGGCTAGTAGAGTGTATATCTCTACTGGGCGAGTGAAATAACTTCTCACTCACGATCTCCACCCTTCATGAGATTCATACTTCTTGATATTGGCGGTTGTGAGTGGTTTCATAGGTTCCACCCATTCTTCATCATCTCTAGCCTCGACTCCGGAGAGTTGGCGAGTGCAAAAATTAATCCGGGGTGTCCCAATCCAGCTCCACTCTCATTTCGAGGAGTGGCCGGGATGTTTTGATAAATAATTCACGCAATGTTGATGCTTCTATTTTTTTGAATATAGAAATTCAGAATTGCTCTATCTCATGTTACCTCATCTGTGGTGATATGTGGAGTAGCAGTAGAACAAATAAAGTAATGACGAGGCTTTGGAGGCTGCATTTAATTTAGAAAGAGGAAAATTCACTCTTTCCTGTTGCTTAATTTTCCAAACTCCGGTCCCATCGGTGAGAAAGTTAATGACTTCCTCAGGTGGTCCTTCCATCGTTCCAAAAGTTTCATACTCGCTAAAGTGCGAGTCATGAACTTCATAGAACGAGTTAATTCTTGCGGCATTGAAATCTACGAAAAATCCTCGTACCTTTCTCGGTGCATCTTCAACGGTAATTAAATTGGCATAAAATTCTTTAACCACTACCGCAGTATTGCTCTATATTGAACGTAACGAAATTCTCCCAACCTCGTTCCTTAATAATCCGCTCTACTTCTCCTCCTGGATTTTTGAAAACCCGATCCGCAATGCACTTTCTTCCTTGTATGTTTTCAAAATATTTGCTTTGTGCTCGTGCATTGATGAATCGGTCTTCGTCGAATTCTACTCGACGTTTTTGTCGTGGAGCCATACGATCGATCTGTGAAAATCGTGAAAATTTTCACTAAACTTAAAAATAATACTAAGAAGGCTTCCTACAACATTTATAAGCAATTTAAATCAAATTCCATGGATTTCCACCAAATATTTCTTCCAGATTTTGATGTTTCCCAAAATTTACAATGTGGTGAAAATATATGGTGAAAATCAAAAATTTTTGCATAGGAGTGAAGCTCTTACCAAGAGAAATTGAAATCCGGTGTTTTTGAGTCCTGAAATCGTCTCCACAAGTAAGATCTAGCAAGCCCTAGAGGAGTTTTTTTCGAAATTGAGAGGTTGGGTGTGATGAATAGTGTTTTTGACTGGTCAAAATATATGTTTTTCGCGACCTCGCTGTCAGCGAGATTTTTCATTTTTTGGAACCAAAAAACTCTCGGGAAAAATCCGCTGTCGGCGAGAAATTTTGCTCTATTCTTCGCTGTCAGTGAGATCGAGCTCGCTGTCGGCGAGATTTTGCTCGCCGTCGGCGAGATTCCAAAAATTTAAATTTCTAAAATTTGTCACTCATTTTCGTCCTTGATTTGCCTTATATTATATTTCCGATCAAATCATTTATTAATTTAATATGAAGATTAGCTACTTATACACAAACAAATTCACACAACACAACAAATTAACTTTAATATTGAAATCCATGAGATGTACAAACTAACAAAATTTTAAATTCTATAATCAAACTTCAATTCTCCAACCCTTACTACTAATCAGCATCGCAAACCAATCCACGACCCACTAAATGCTGATACAAAACTATGACACATATCTCAATTAAGTTTGAGATATTCAAATCATCACTCCACACATAATAAAATCTAAATCAAATCAAATAACATAAATACAAACATACTTATGGAAATCCTTACTACTACTCTTGATGTCATAATCTTCATCTTCTTTGATATTTCCGATATGACGATGATGCACAAATAAGTTATAGAAAGGCACGAAGGGAAACTCCGAAGCATATTCTTCGGTGATCCAACCCTTCGTCTCGGTAAATGAAGAAAGCTAGCTTCCGAGTGTCCAGAATGATCAAAGTGTTCCTTCATCCTCCGATTGATGTGATCGAATAAATCGGATATATTGTCGATTGAATCTCTCACATTCTGCAGTTCTTTCTCCCTTCCTTTAATTTTCTTCATAAGTAACTCCGTTTTATACGAAATAGGCCTTGCTATAGGATTATTCTGTGAAGCTCTATCAGAGATAAATGTAATTTCATCATTATTGTCCAAAGTAAGGAACATATCTGTAGGATCAAGCGGCTTCCAAGGCAACAAAACCTTTTCCCAAGCTTCATAAGAAACCTGGTACTGACTGCATAATGCAAAAATAGTAGATGAGTGTCCTAGTCCGTGAGCCGACCCATGCACGATTAAACCCGATGCGGACTTAACAATTATTGATCCAACATCGATAGGCGATCCATTTTGAATACAATAATTCAATATAGCGCATTCCTTCGAAACCTTGTTTACCCTCATAGTAGGTAACAATTTAGATGAGATGAAAAAGTGCCGAGTGCTTTGAGACGAGGATTCAAAAGTGATGCGGAGAAACTAACATACCCATCTTCATGCATTTCCCGATCTTCCGGTTCATCGATCGGATATCGAAATATCTCATTCATATTATATCGAGAAGGCACAAAATTTGAATAGTGACATACCGGGTGTTTTCTATAGAGAATAATTCATTTACTCTTGATGGAGTAAACGTCACCCATCTTCCTCGGACGTAGACATTCCCATTGTTGATCGCATGTAAGTTAGAGTAGAACTCTTTCACAACTTGGAATAACAACGACGGACGTAGTGTAACAAAATACCTCCCCAGTGCCGTTGCGCGATCGTTTCTTCTATCTTCATAGTGGAATTCTCTAATCATCGATTGACAAATCCCCATTCCTTGATAACTCTTTTCTTTACCAAAACCTTGTTGAAGATCCGCTGCGCTTCCGCACTCACAAATTTCCTCCGGTTAAACACTCCAGACTTAGAGGAATCTAAGCATTTGGAGGCCATTATGGTGAATGGAATAAATTCTAGTGAAGAAGGCAGATCTAATGATTTAAGAATGGGTTTTCACTAAGGAATTGGTGTTGAAACCATCCAAATCGGCATTCAAATTATAAATAACCCATCTTTATAACTTCCTCGCTGTCGGCGACTCAGTTATAAAAACTGCCTCCCATGTTCTCGTTGTCGGCGGGACGTTTCTCGCTGTCAGCGAACTCGATAAATAAACTGAATTTAATTTAGGCGCGAACCTCGCTGTCGGCGAGTATCGACCTCGCCGTCGGCGAGATTCCAAAATAATGTCCATTTTCGCTCAAAATCGAATAATTTCTTTTCTCATCATAATGGTTCGAATATGTGATGATTTTTAATAATAATTGAGTAGTAAAGTTTAAATAATATAGACTAACTATTAAGATACAATAAAAATAGATAACTAATATGGGTTGCCTCCCATAAAGTGCTTGGTTTAACGTCGTCAGCCCGACCTAATTTCAATTATTAACCATGTCGACTAAGCATTAAAACCTCTTTATAGTTAGGTCTTATACCTTCGAAATATGGTTTTAATCTATGTCCATTAACTTTAAATTTATGTCCAGTTTTTGGATCTTCAATTTCTATAGTTCCGTATGAAAATATTTGAGTTATGGTGAAAGGTCCTAACCATCGAGACTTCAATTTTCTAGGAAATAATTTCAATCTAGTATTATATAGCAAAACTTCACATCCTGGTTCAAAATTTCTCGATTAATCTTCCGATCATGCCATAATTTCATCTTTTCTTTATAAATCCGATCATTATCATATGATTCATTTCTTAATTCTTCCAATTCATTTAATTGCAGCAATCTTTTCTCACCAGCTTCCTTCATATTATAATTAAATTCTTTAATCGCCCAATATGCTTTATGTTCTAATTCAACTGGTAAGTGGCATGTTTTTCATATATAATCCTGTAAGGAGCCATTCCAATCGGAGTTTTATAAGCAGTCCTATAAGCCCATAATGCAGTGTCTAATTTAATAGACCGATCTAACCTATTTGGGTTTACAGATTTTTCTAAAATACGTTTAATCTCAAGATTAGATACTTCAGCTAATCCGCTATTCTGTGGATGATAAGCGATGGATATCTTATGAGTAATATTGTATTTTCCTACTAGTTTGTGAATGTATTTATTTCTAAAATGAGTTCCTCCATCAGTGATAATCACTCTCGGCATTCCAAATCTAGTAAAAATATTTTTCATCAGAAATTTTGAAACACTCTTAGCATCACACCTAGGTAAAGCTTGTGCTTCAATCCATTTGGAAACATAATCAACAGCTACTAATATATATGAGTTTCCAAACGAAGGAATGAAAGGTCCCATAAAATCTAATCCCCAAACATCAAAAATTTCAACTTCTAATATAAAATTCAGAGGCATTTCGTTTTTTCTAGATATATTTCCTACTCTTTGACATTTATCGCAAGTTTTAATATATCTGTATACATCTCTAAATAGAGTAGGCCAGGTAAAATACGGATTATAGAATCTTATAAGCGGTTTTATCGATCCCAAAATGTCCTCCAAAATCATAATCATGACATTTTTGAATAATTGGTTCAGCTTTCTTCATAAGGTACACATCTTCTAATAATTAAATCCTTACATTGCTTATATAAATATGGTTCATCCCAAAAATAGGTTTTCGTATCATGGATGAATTTTTTTCGTTGTTGCAAAGTTAGCATAGGTGGTAAAAGATTACTAACTATATAGTTTACTATATCAGCATACCATGGTATTTTCCACTCATTGATATTTTATAGTTGTTCATCGGGAAAATTGTACATAATTTCATTTTCAATATCGGATAATTCATGATTTTCTAATCTTGATAAATGATCTGCAATTTGATTATCGAGTTCCTTTCTTATTAACGATCTCAAAATCAAATTCTTGCATTAATAACATCCATCTAATTAATCTTGGTTTGGAATCTTTCTTTTGCATTAAATATTTGATAGCAGAATGATCAGTATGCACGATACATTTTGTTCCAATCAGATAAGGTCTAAATTTATTAAAACCATATACTACCGCTAATAATTCTCTTTCAGTAATCGTATAATTTATTTCAGCATCATTTAGAGTTTTACTAAGCATAGTATATAACTTTAAAAATCTTTTCATATCTTTGCCAAGAACTGCTCCTACGACATAATCACTAGCATCAAACATAAGCTCGAATGGTTTCTCCGGTTAGGTGAAACTATTATAGGTTCTGTAATTAATTTTTCTTTTAAGAGTTCAAAAGCATTCACGCATTCGATTGTAAATTCAAATTTCTTGTCCTTTTCGAGAAGTTGGCATAGAGGTTTAGTAATTTTTGAAAAATTTTTTATATAGCGTCTGTAGAATCCAGCATGTCCAAGAAAACTTCTTACCCCTTTTACCGTAGTTGGAGGTGGTAATTTAGCTATAACTTGAATTTTTGCGAGGTCCACTTCCATGCCTTTTTCCGAAATTTTATGCCCTAATACAATGGCGCCCGCAACCATAAATTGACATTTCTCCCAATTTAGAACTAAATTTGTTTTCTCACATACTTCTAATACTTTTTCAAGATGAGTTAAGCATGTGTCAAATTATGTTCCAAATACAGAGAAATCATCCATAAATACTTCTATTCCATTGTCAATTAACTTACTAAATGTAGACATCATACATCTCTGGAATGTTGCTGGTGCATTACATAATCCAAAAGGCATTCTTCGAAAAGCTAAAGTTCCATAAGATCTAGTAAATGTAGTTTTCTCTTGATCCTCAGGAGCAATTTGTATTTGATGATAACAGGTGTATCCATCTAGAAAAGAAAAATACTTATGTCCGGCTAATCTATCTAACATCTGGTCTAGAAATGGTAAAGGGAAGTGATCTTTCCCGGTGGCGGTATTTAATTTCCTATAATCAATACATATACGCCAACCGGTAACTTGTCTTATAGGAATAAGATCGTTATTTTCATTGGCAATGACGAGTCACTCCTCCCTTCTTAGGAACACGATGAATTGGGCTTACCCAAGCACCGTCGAAATAGAATATATAATACCATTATCTAACCATTTTAAAATTTCTTTCTTAACTACTTCTTTCATTATCGGGTTTAATCTCCTTTGGGGATCCGCTTTAGGTTTATGTTCATCATCTAAAATAATTCTATGCATACGGATTGAAGGACTAATTCCTTTAATATCTCGCTAAAGTCCAACCAAAAGTTTTCTTATATTTTTTTAAAATTTCTAAAGGTTTTTGTTCTTGAGATTCGTTTAATGCGGATGAAATAATAACTGGTAAAGTTGAAGAATTACCTAAATAAGCATATTTCAAATGATCGGGTAATATTTTTAGCTCAAGTTCGGGAGGTTTAATAATTGATGGAACTATATTCTTGTCGGTGTTTTCGGTATTATCCAAAAATTCAAATCTTTCCTGAATATAATCTAGTTCTTCATTATTATCTTCAATTAATTCGGTGTTTTCTTTTTCTAATTTATCTTCGTAATATTCCTTAAAATTTTTTTTTGTAAATGTTCAAGTATTTCCATCCGAAAACATTCATCATCTTTTTCTAGCGCGGGATATTTCATTGATTTTGCAATATTAAATGTAACTTTTTGGTCATTTACTCTCATAGTTAATTCTCCTTTCTGAACATCAATCATAGCTTTTCCAGTAGCTAAAAATGGTCTTCCTAAAATAATAGGAATTTCTTTATCTTCCTCCATATCTAAAACAATAAAATCTACTGGGAAGATAAATTTATCCACTTTTACTAACACATCTTCAATAACTCCCTTAGGATAGGTAATCGAACGATCAGCTAATTGAAGGGTTACCGAAGTAGGTGTAATTTTTCCTAATCCTAATATCTTAAAAATTGATAGAGGCATTAGATTGATGCTTACTCCTAAGTCACACAAAGCTTTTCCATAAAATTTTTCTCCTATAGCGCAGGGTATAGTGAAACTACCAGGATCTTTCAATTTTTCAGGAAGCTTCTTCTGAATAATAACACTACACTCTTCACTAAGTGGACTGTTTCATTATCAGTGAATTTTCTTTTCTTATTTAGAATATCTTTCATAAATTTTACATAATTTGGCAAATTGTTTATCTTTTTTATGTTGAGCTAGTCGTTGAGGAAATGGTGGTGGAGGTTTTTCAACAGAAATTTTCATAGGTATAAAAGGATGTTCTAAGTTTGAATCTTGTTGAAGTGTTTCCTTTTCAATTTCCACTTCCTCTTTTTGGCTTTCAAGTTCTTTTTGACTTTGAGGTTCTAATTCTTTTCCACTCCTTAGTTGTATTGCTTTAATTTGTTCTTTTCTTTGATCTTTAGGATTTATTTCCACATTACTAGGTAAAGTTCCAGGTATTTTATTATTTAGCGCAGTAGCAATATGTCCAAGTTGAGTTTCGATATTTTTAATAGATGTTCCTTGAATTTGTAATTGATTTCCTTGAATTTGTAGTTGATTTCCTTGATTTTGTAATTGATGACCCATATTCAAAATTAATTCATCCATAGATAATTTCTTGTCTTTGAATTGAGGGTTATTGTTATTAAATCCGAGTGGGTAATTAGGTTTATAGTTTGGATTTGCTTGATTAGGTTGATTTATCCATTGTTGATTAGATGTGTTATTTCAATTAAAATTTGGATGAGTTTTCCAACCAAGATTATAATAGTTTGAATAAGGGTTATTAGTTCTATTATTAATAGCATTTAAAGTTTCATAATTAGATTGAGATTCTATGATTTGTCCGAGATGAGTTTTCAGTAGGAGAGTAGTTCATTCCAAAATGATCTAATTTCTTAGATATAGCGAGTAATTTGAGAAGCTAACATAGATATTGCATCGTTTTCATGAATTACGGCTATCTTTTTCGGATTTACTCTATCAGCGAGGCCATTGGAAATTATTTGTTGCCATTTCTTCGATTAGTGCATAAGCTTCATCAAATGGTTTAGACAATAATGAACCTCCAGACGACGGCATCGATGATTGATCTTAAAGATCCTACTAATCCATTATAAAAGGTTTGAATAATCGGCCGATACGGTAGCGCATGATGTGGGCATTTCCTAAGAAGTTCCTTAAATCTCTCCCAAGCTTCATATATTAATTCTCCATCTAAGCGACAAAAAGAAGTTATATCATTTCTAAACTTAGCGAGTTTTAGATGGTGGAAAATATTTGGATAGAAATTTTTGTGATAATTCTCCCCAAGTTTTAATAGATCCAGGTGCTAACGAATTTAACCACATTTTAGCCTTATCCCTTAATGAAAAAGGAAAAATTCTAAGTCTTATAGCATCGTCAAATACTCCTTGATATTTAAAAGTAGCACAAAGTTCTAGAAAACTAGCAAGATGTAAGTTAGGATCTTCAGTAGGTGAACCACTAAATTGATTGTTTTGTACCATTTGGATAATTGCAAGTTTAAGTTCGAATAAATTAGCGGCTACATCGGGGTTTTGAATAGATAAATGAATTTCATCCGATGTAGGGTTGGCATAATCTCTTAATGGTCTTTGTTGGTTCATATTTTGAATTTCGGGAATATTCGCCATTTGTGTTAAATTTATAATTTGTTTCTTTTGTTTTCTAATTCTTTTAATTGTACGCTCTAATTCGGAATCGTAAGGTATTAAATTTTCGTTTCCAAATTTGCGCATACAATTTTAGAATAGATATTAATTTATTTATTATGATTATTTTAAAATAGTCCGTTACTCTAGTAAATTTTTCTTACTTTCCCAAGCAACGACGCCAAAAACTTGGTCCACAATTTTATATTATGATATTTTTAATTTAATTACAACGACGCCAAAAGTTGACCCGCTATATTATATGTATAGAATTGTAATTGTTTATGTTGTGGATGCTACGCAAGTATATGTATCGTATCAAGTAATACGGGGCTCTAGTGGAGTCCCGGTTATCGATCCCACGGGGAAATAGAAAATTAAATAACAACTAATTTTAAAATAATAATAATAATTTTAAAATAGTATACAAAAATTTGGAACTCTAAATTTAAGCGCAATAAAGTAAACTAAGTATTTTAATTAGGTAACTTAACTAAGTAGAAAATTAATACGTATTGAAAGTGCAGGAAATTAAACTAATTGCTAAATAAGTCTTAACTATTCGGAAAAAGTATCTTTCCCCTTATTTAGAAATTTAAGTGATTGATGAATTTAAATAGATAATTTTAAGGTATTGTGACAAATAGGAGCATTCCTATTCTTTACCCTTTGGTCCAGAGTGTAAAGAATATTGACTAATCCTATGTTTGATTGCCGAATCCGTGGCTAGGTCCGGGAGGATACCGACCGCCACTTCGGAGCTCCCACGTTCCCCTCGCATGAGGGCTAACATCTACACTTCGGCTCTCGAACAATAGGACCGAATTGAATATTTTAGTCTCGTCACACTAAAATTCTCAATTCTACGCCCAGATGATATTATTTCCACTATTTATTTGCACCTTCCTTCCAAGGCTTTTGAATTCCCAGAATATCCGATGTAATTTTTACTATAGTTGATATTCAACATATTTTAACAAATCAAATGGCCGGTTTGAAAGTAAATTAAGTTTTAAGTAAAAATTATCACAATTTATTATTATTTAAAAGTACTTCTATTTTTAGTTCATCTAGTCACTTAATTTCATAAACATGGAGAAAGACTAAATTAACTACTCAGAATGCATGGGAACTAAACTAAGCATGGATTTCATTTAAAGTTAAAAACAATAAATACAAATACTTATCTCGCTTTATCCCAAGCAGACTCCTCGCAGTTCCTTTGACTCTTCCTTCCAGTACAGCAAGACTCACTAAAAACTCACTAACTCACTAAAGACTCACTAATTAAGACTCTAAAGACTGCTCACACAAATAAAAGACTCTTAAGACACACACACAAATTAACACACACTTATAACACTTAACACACTTAGAAGCTGAATTTCGGCTTCTATATATAGATGTGAGCAAAGGACCAAGAGGTGTGTAAGCATCCCTTCAAAAAGTGTCGAGGTTCAATGTATCTGCGCCATTTGAACTAGCTCGCCGCCGGCGAGGAACTACCTCGCTGTCGGCGAGGCTTCTAGAAGGTCTTCGAACCGCGCTATCTCGCTGTCGGCGGGCTCGGGCTCGCTGTCAGTGAGACAGTTATAAATCCTTCATAATTTTCTTCCTCGTACCCTCGCCGTCGGTGGGCTCGATCTTGCCGTCGTTGACTCAGCACAAATTGCATTATTTTCTTCCTTTTTGCTCCAAATCCACTCCTTTTTATGATTTTTGCTTTTATCACTTAAATTCTACATTCCTGCAATAAAATAAAGAAAATACCTTTCTTTAAAGTGCAATTTCATCAAAAATAGGTATGAATTTCTTAATAAAATTTTCAGTGATCAGTTTGTTATGCTGAAGAAGTTAAAACAAGCGCTTTGTGGGAGGCAACCCATATTTATCGGTGTGCTTTGCTTTATGTTTGTTTTGTGTGTTTTGTTTGATTTGTTTGGTTTGTTTTTATGTTTTTAGTGGTAGTAATTTGGAGTTTTTAAACTTAAGTAGAGTTTATTCGACCGTAATTGATGATTTAGTGAAGTCAGAATGAAAATTTCGACACTTAGCGGACCTGTGCTAAAATATGCACTGGCGGCTAAGCACCGACTAGTTGGCTCTTAGGCGCCGCAGTTCTAAAAAATATGAAAAATGTGGATCTAGAAGCCTGGATCATGGGGAAGAACTTATGGGAGTTATTTAGAAGATTCTAAATGTCTAGGGGAATATTCTAGCATCTCCCAAGTCTATATAAAGTACTAGACTTGATATAAACACTTACCCTAAGTCCAAATTTCATTTCTGAAGTCTAAGAAGAAAATTTTGAAGAGCACCGTGTCTTCCTGGGAGAACGATATGAAGAAGAAGCAAGATTCTGACAAAAATAAGTTAATTAGTGATAATGCTAAGGAGTTATTTAATGGATATCTGGTTGTTTGTATTCAAGGTATAGCAGAGATGATTGCAAAAATTGAAGCCTGAGTGACTTCAATGGAAGAAAAAATCAATGATATTACCTTACATCTGGATCACATGGGATGGCAACTCAAGATGCAATTCAATCATTCGAGGTATATGGAAGAAATAGATAAGGCGATGTTTGTGAAAAATAAATGGATTGAAGAAGATGATATAAGAATGAACAATGATCGCCCGTTCTATCAAATTTATATTCCTGAATGGTCAAATGAGAATAATAGTGGTCTGGGATATATTCTGCCTAATGGAGAATGGAATTAAAAGTGTTTTGTTTCTATTTGTTTAGTGTCTTAATGTGTTATGTTAGTATTCTTATGAGTTCATGTTTGATGTGTTTAGTGTTTTTATATATGCCTGATGATGTGATGGGTACATCTTAGAGATGTATACTTATCAGTTTAATATTATAGTGTCTTGTATTTTGAGAATTTTATCCTTTATGTTTGGATAGAAATTCTAGTGTTGTATTAAATGTTACGTTTGTTTTAAATATAAGTTTGTGTTTTGTGAAATTTGTATGGAATCAATAGTTATTAAACATTGATTTGGAGTATTAGAAGACTTATGTGGGAGAATTAATTATTGTGCACTAATTAAGGGTAATTAACCAAGTGATTTAGTGCATATACCTTAATTATAAAAATTTGGGTATTGGCGACTAAGCGCCAGAATGCCGGCGCTTACGCACCAGATTTCGCGGCCAAGCGCCGATAGTTCGCGCTTAGGCACCAGTCGCGAAAATTGATTCACGAAAGTTAAAAACCCAAAAATTGCCATTTTTCAACCACCCCATCATCTTCAACCTTTTCTTTGCCGCAAAAGAGGAGCCTAGGGTATCATATTGTCGATCATTTAAAAGCCGATCTCAACAAAATGTTTTAGATTTGGATTCCTTGATGTAAGAGCACTACTCCTAAGTAAAAATTTTTGATTTTCACCATGTATTTTGAGTACATTTTGGAAGATCTTAAAATCACTATTCATGGTGAAAATTTGAGGAAAAGCTAGATAAATTGCTTGGATTTAGTGAAAATATCTTTTGGAACATAATTTAACAAGTTTAGTTTGATTTTGGAATTTATGGTGAAATTTTCATGAATTTTTAGAGATGGCTCCAAAGTCAAAGCGTGCACGAGAAATAACGAAGCTTGATTCTGACAAATTTTTTAGTTTGAGGGCTGAGGAATGATACGTCGATGCATTGCAATCACGTAAGTTGATTCCTGAGCGAGTGTTTAGTAAGCCAGGAGAGGTGATTGAAGATATGATTGCAAGAAGAAACTGGCAGAATTACTGTTGCTTCTCCGTTGTTGCTGTTGTTTCTGTGGTAAGAGAATTTTATGCAAATTTACCTACTGCAGAGGAAAATCAGGTGATGGTTAGGAGGCATGAAGTAAACTTTTCTTCAGGTGCAATCAATACCTTTTATGGACTACCTCCTGACATGTTCTATTTTTATTCTAACTATCATCCTTCAGAAGGAGAATTAGATGAGATCATGGAATTTCTGACTGATGGAAGAGGATTATGGAAAATTACAAATGATAGAAGAGTGAACTTTCCTGCTTCCAAATTGAATGCCATTTCTAAAGCATGACATTATTTTATCTCATCTAATTTGTTACCTTCAAGTCACACTAGTGAAGTGACAAGAGAAAGAACGATGTAGAACCATTGTATTCAACATGGGAAGCCGATTGATATTGGAAGCATAATTTATGATTATGTTTTGAAATGTGCTAGATCAACCACGACTACAGGTATGGGATTTCCTTCCTTGATTCATTAACTTTGTGAAAGATCTGGAGTGAAATTTGAAACCTAGGAAGAGGTACTTCAGCCATTGAGACCAATTACTAGTGTAAACGTTGGTGCTTACACTGTACATTCAGAGTTTGGTTGGAGAGGAGGATTTGGTAGGGCTCCTACTGCTTCTGCTTCTACTGCTTCCACTTCTCGTGCTTCTACTTCACATGCTTCGTCATCTACTGATTCACAGACTAGTTTATTAAGAAAGATTTTGAAAAAAGTGAGTCTTACTCGAGAGCATGTGAGATATATGGATGGTAAGCTGGATAATGTTGAGAGATATATTGTAAAACATGATGAATATGGGAGAATTATCAGCAATATTTGGATAGACTGATTAGAAAAGATCAGAATGCTGAGATGCCACCTCATCGATTTTATATACCTTATGTGCCATCCAGAGATTGGAACGAGCATGATGATGATGATGATGAGGATGAAGAGTAGTTGTATGTGTGTTTATTTTAGTTATTGTGTTGTTGTGTTGTGTTTTTGTATGCTTCATCTAGTATTTTGTTTGATGATTGTATTGTGATGTAAACCTTGATAGTATGCAGATTGTAGTTGTACTATTTATCTGTTATGCATATTCAGATATTGTTGTTGTTTTATTATGGATTTATATGTTGTTGTGTGGTAGTGTGTAATTGTAAATGTTTTTTATGTGTATGTTATGTCAGAGTTTTTAATAGTGTGTACTTTAATTCAAAAACTGTTAGGAGATTATAAACCACTATTAGGAACTTCTACTTTGAAAAACTACATGTTCAAAATTCTTCAAATTCCACTATTATCTGTTATCTGTATCAGTGTTTTATTTTAGTTGGTGTGTATTTGCTTTGAAAACCTCCACTACTGTAGAAGTCTTCTGAAATTTTTAGTTTTCTTATTATATAAAAAAAAGAAAAATGTTTTGAAAAACCAAATTTGATTTCATGATACTATTGTTATTTAAATTGTTATACTTGCATATTAGGATATTAAAAATTCCTGCAAGCATGTTATGTCAGTTTTTTATTTTTTACGCCTGTATCATTTCTTATGCTTAAATGTTTTATCTTAACTAAAAATTTAAAGTTGGGGGGGGGATTTTAAAAATAAATATTTTCAAAAACCTAAAATATTATTTGATTATCAAGAATACTTAAAATAAATCTTATTTTTGATTGAGAACAATTATGTACATGAAGTTATATTAGGGGAACAAAATTTTGAATATAGAAATGAATAAAAGAATTTAGTTAAAATTTATAGTAATCATGAAAAACTTAAAGTTAAAATTTTCTTAATGAAGAAGAGTTAAATAAAGTTAAACTAACTTTAGTAAGAAGTTTTGTATTTTTGGATAAATAGAAGATTTGACTTTTATTCTTCAGAAGATTTGACTTTTATTCTTCAAAGCTTAAATTTCTTTTATTGAAGAGTAATTTTCAAATATTATTATTATGATTTTTAAGTGAAAGATGTATATCTGATCTTTATTTTAAATGGAAGGATGGAATTCAAAATCATTAAAGGTCTATCCAGATATAGTAATCCTTGCCTTATAAAAAAAAAAGAAGAGGAGCAAAAAAGTGAAAAATAGTATATGAAAAGGGAGGAGAAGCTTGAGGATTTAAGGGCCTAATAAAAAATTGGGTTCATGCCTAAAGTTTAAGATATAAGATCAGAGAAAATCTAAAGCTTAAAGTTGTAATATAGTAAGTAAAATTATTTTTCAAATAAAGATTTTTAAGTGAGAAAAATAATTGTTTGAATCCTATATTTTGAAAAATCTACAAATATTTTTGAAATAGATAGAGACATATATGTATCATTTTCTTTTACTTAAGAACTTTCTAAACTTTAAGTTGGTTTTAATTACTGAAATTTTTTCTAAATTAGACTATTCCATTTCTAGAACAAAATTTTGTATCTTCCTAAAAAACTCATTACATAATTTGCATACTAAAATGTTATATGAGATTAACTATCACTTGAGGACAAGTAGTATTTTAAGATTGGGGGATTTTGATACACCTAAAATATATAGTATTTTTATGCACATTTTTATACCTATTTTTAATGATATTGCACTTTAATGGAAGGTATTTTGTGTTTTTCATTCAGGTATGATGAAAATAGATGGTCATGATGAAAGGAGCAAAATTGGATCAAATTTGGAGCAAAAAAATGAAAAATAAAAAATTTGGCCCTGGCGGCTAAGCGTCGTAGGACCGGCGCTTAGCTGCCATAGTTATAAATCAAACTTTAATTAGATTTGGCGCCAAATTCAAAAGGGAATGGATGCAACTCTTGGTGGTACATAACTTCCTTTGGGCGGCAAATTTGAATGAAGTGGTGCGTTCCTTGGTAGATACATCGAATCTAGACACATTTTGAAGAGACACCAAGGAACCTTTTGGTTCACTATTTAAAGATAGTCTTAGAAGTGAAGAAGTGAAGAATTGAAGAGGCTATTCACTGTATTTCGAAGAGTGGAATTTAGAAGATTCTTCCACTGCATTTTAAGTTTTTATTTAGAGTAGGAGAAGAGAGTAGAAAAGAGAAAAGGGTCAGAGTTAAGAGTTATTCTCCCACTTCTTTTATTTCTTTTAGTTTAGTTTTTATTGAACTATGAAGTCTTTATTCTGAGTCATCGGAGTTTGGAGACTTGCTCTAAGGAGTAGTTTAGCGAAGAGTCAAAGTTTCAGAGGAACTTCCTTAGTCTTGTGGAAAGGATTTTCAGATAAGTGTTTACTTTTATTTTGTTTATTAATACTTGCTTTCATTTAATATTTTTCTTATCGTTTTCAATTTCAAATCAATGTGTTTTTATATTTTCCCAATGCATTCTGAGTATTTTACTTTATCTTTTTCTTTCTTAAAATGGAGAAGTAATTAATTTAAAGAGAATTGTTGTGGAAAGTATCAGTGTTTAAAAGTTGGAAGAAGTTGTGAAGATTGATTCCGAGAACTTTGTTTACTTCTTAATTTGGCCTGTTAAGTTGTAAAATTTCTTGAGATTATGTAAGATCCAATGCGGTATTATCTCATTAAAGTTAATAGGAATCACATGCAATTATATGGGTGAGAACTGTAGTAAATATAAGTGAATGTAATAATAGAAGATATTTTTATAGAAGGGAGTAAAATTAGAGAATTTTAGAGTGATAGGCTAAAACCCCCTAATTTGGTTTGAAGTTTTGAGTTTTGTTATGAGAAGTTAGCCCTCAGGTGGTGGGAATCGAGGGAACTCTAGAGTGTGAGATTGGTATCTTCCCTACCTAACCATGTTCAAAATAATATAAATTTTAAATTAACCTATGTTCTTTATAGAACCAAGTAAGGGTAAAGAACACATTTGCTTCTATCTGTCACAACAAAATTTAAATACTTCCACAACAATACTTTAAGAATTATTACTACTTCATGAAAGGAAAGAAAAAGATATTTTAGTTAATAGTATTTTTACATCCAGTGTTATTAGTTATTGAAACCTTTACTTTCATTGCTTAGCATTTTATTAAGAAAATTTCAAAAGAAAAATAAACTTTCTAAAACTTTTCAAAATCAAGACATACTAATTCAAAAAAAATTAAAGAAAGTGAAAAGATAATTTTCTAAATTCCTTTAAAGAATTTTCAACTTTTCCCTGTGGGTTCGATATCTCGGGGCTTAATCAAATAGTCATATATTACTTAATAAATGATATGTATACTTGCGTAGTGTCCCATATTATAAGATCATAGTTTTCATATCTTAAATCATCAACGCACTTATATATACCGGACGGTACCAAGTTTCTGTCATCCGTTGTACTTACATTTATCGGGGATTAGTGTCTCTTCAAAATGTGTTCAGATTCAATGTATCCATCAAGAATGCATCCATCCTTTCAAATTTTAAATAAGTTTTGGTGCTGATGGGAAGTTGGTAAATTTTAAACCAAAGGATGCTTTAAAAACCCCTTCAAATTTGTGCTAAAATCAAATAAATTCATCACTTTAACTGTGGTGCTTATGTGCCAATGGTCCGGTGCTTAGGCGCCAGAGGCCAATTTTTTTCACACCTTTCAATTTTTGCTCCAAATTTGATTCTTTATTGCTACTTTCATCATAGTAACTCATTTTAATCATACCTGCAAGAAAAACACAAAAATACATTCTATTAAAGTGCAATATCATCAAAAATAGGTATTAAAATGTATTTCAAAACACTATATATTTTAGGCATATAAAAATCCCCAAAACATAAAATATTACTTTTCCTCAAGTGACACTTAATCACATAGAAAATCTTAACATGCAAATTATGTAAATGAGTTTCTATAGGTAGGTTTCAAAATTTTGTTCTATAAATGAAATAGTCCAATTTAGAAAAAACTTTAGTAAATGAGACTAACTTAAAGTTTAGAAAGTTCTTAAGTAAAGGATAATGAAAATTATTAGTTCCTATCTAATTTAGAAATACTTGTAGTTTTTTTAAAATATAGGTTTTAAACATTTCATCTTCCTCACTTAAAAATTTTCATTTGGAAATAATTGTACTTATTATATTATAACCTTAAGCTTTAGATTTTCTCAAAACTTATATTTTAAACTTTTTGGTATGGAACCAATTTTTGATTAGGCCCTTAAATCCTCAAGCTTCTCCTTCCTTTTTACATACTATTTTTCTCCTTTTTTCTTTCTCTTCTTTTTTTTCATCTTTTCTTTTCTTTTTTATTTTTCTCTTATATAAGGCAAGAATTACTGTATTTGGATAGACCTTTAATAATTTTGAATTCCACCCTTTCATTTAAAATAAAAGTTTGATATATATCTTTCACTTAAAAATCATAATAATAGTGTTGATAATTATTTCTCAATAAAAAAAATTTAAGCTTTGAAAAATAAAAGTCAAATATTCTATTTATCCAAAAATACAACATTTCTTACTAAAGATAGTTTAACTATATTTAACATTTCTTTACTAAGAAAATTTTAACTTTAAAGTTTTTCATCATTACTATAAATTTTAACTAAATTCTCTTACTCATTTCTATATTCAAAATTTTTCTTCCCTAATTCAACTTCATATACATAATTATTTTCAATCAAAAATCAAATTTTATTTAAGTATTCTTGAGAACAAGTAAAATTTTAGTTTTTGAAAATTTGTTTTTAAATTCCCCCTAAACTTTAATTTTTAATTAGGATAAAAAATTTAAGTATAAAAATGATACAGGGGTAAGAATTAAAAAAAAAATACTAGAATAACATGCTTGTAAGAATCTTCATATTCTAAATATGTAAGTATAACAGTTTAAAAAAATAAGGAGTAAACAATTGATCAAATTTAATTTTTTCAGTTTTTCATAAAATAGAAATTTCAAAGTTTCAAAGGACTTCTTCAATAGTGAAGGTTTTTAAAGCAAATATACACCAACACAAATCACAACATATTAGAAAATTAATGGTAGCAAATTTTGAAAAGTTTAAACATGCTATATAAATAGTGGTTTCTAATAGTGTTCTAAATTTTTCTAATATTTATAGGAATTAAATTAGACACTACTAAAAACTTAAACACTAGAAACACATAAAAACATTTACTACCACAAACACACTACATACTAAAACATAAAACATTTGAATGTGCATAATAAAATAGTCCAACTAAAATCTTCACAACATCAGAGTCCATAACAAAATACATCACATCACATATAAGAACATCAAAATAATAACATCACAATACATCAGAAAATCACAACTCAACATCACAAACTTAACACAACAATCCTAATCATCATCCTCCTCATCATCATCTTCATTCCAGTCTCTGGAAGACACATAAGGTATATAAAAAGGATGAGGGGTCATCTTAACACTATGATCTTCTCTAATCACTCTGTCCATGTACTACGGATAATTCTTCTCATATCGATCATGTTTTACAATATACCTTTCAATATTTTCAATCTTACTATGCATATCTCTAATATGCTCTCTCGTAAGACTCACCTTCTTCAAAATCTTCTGTAATAATCTAGTCTGTGAATCTCTTGAAGATGATGCATGTGCAGTAGAAGCACGAGAAGTAGAAGCACTAGAAGATCTAACAGATCCTCCTTTCTCGCATAATACTGAAGGTACAGTGTAAGTATTTACATTTACACTGGTAATAGGTCTAAGTGGCAGAAGGACTTCTTCCCATGTTTCAGACTTAACACCAAACTGCTCACAAAGTGAATAAATCAGAGATGGAAATCTCATACCTGCAGTAGCAGCGACTCTAGCACAGTTCAAAATATAATCAAAGATAATAGCCCCAATATCTAGAGGCTTTCCCTGCTGAATACATCATAAGAGGTACTCGGTAAAAAGTATTAATTATTGCAGATGAAAAATCCACTTGTTGCTCCCTAACCATCACCAAACTGTCTTTTGTTGCAGGCAAGTTAGCATAGAACTCTCTCACCATAGAAACAAATGAAACAACAGGGAAGCAACAATATCTTTCCCAATTCCTTCTAGCAATCATCAACTCAATTTCTCCTCCTAGCTTACTAAAAACTCTTTCTGGAATCAATTTTCATGATGTGAGTGCATCGACGTAACGATTCTCAGCATTAGAACTGACAAATTTTTCAGAATCAAATTTCGCTTTTTCTTTCGAACGTTTTAACTTTGGATCCAACTCTAAAAATTCACAAAAAATTCACCATAAATTTCAAATTTAAACTAAACTTGCAAATTTAACTTCCAAAGGCAAATCTCACTAAATCCAAGCAATTTTCTCATGCTTTCCTCAAATTTTAATCATGAGTAGTGATTTTTGGATTTTTCCATAATGTACTCAAAATACATGGTGAAAATAAAAAATTTTTACTTAGGAGTAGGGAGCATACCTTAAGGAACTCAAATCCAACAAATTTTGACAAAATCAAAGATCCAAATATTGATGCCCAAGGCTCCTTTTTCGTGAAACTGAGAGGTTGAAAGTGATGAGGGTGTTAAAAATGGCAAATTTAGGTTTTTAATTGCTGAAAATCAATTTTCTCTAACCGGCACCTATGCGCAAGGCATACGACGCTTAGCCGCGAAATCTGACGCTTATGCACCGTCGGTTTGGCACTTAGGCTCCAATGCCCAAATTTTGACAAATAAGTTAATTACACTAAAGCGTTTATAGTTAATCCCCCTTAATCACTTCAAATACTTATTTCTCCCCATAAACTCTTCTAATACACCAAATGTACTCTTTAATTTCCAATAATTCCACACAAATTTCACACAAACACAAACTCATATTAATAATAAACTACACTTAATACAAACTAAAAATTTTAATCCAAAATACTTTGGATGAAATTCTCTAAATACATAAGTTCAAACACATGTAATTAAATACAAACTTACATCATTGAGATGTAGCAAACACATGTAAAGTGCAACAAACACAAATATTAAAGAAAAAACACTTAAAACATTAATCATGCATAATCAAACCACAATACCACACATAATTTAATTCCAATCTCCATTTGGTGGAATATATCCAGAACCACAATTAGTTCCATTTGAACTATCTGGAATGTAAATGTGATAAAATGGGCGATGATTAAAAGCTCTTACATCTTCTTCTTCTATCCATTTGTTCTTCAGATACATCGCTCTATTTTCTTCTTCCACATGACTATATGACTGAATTGCATTTTGAGTTGCAATCCAATGTGTGCTAAATGTGCATAATTTCATTTACCTTTGCATCAATAGACTCCACATCGGCCTTGATCTTTGTAATCCTTTATGCTATCCCTTGATACTCACAACCACAAATCCATTATATAACTCTTGTCCACTATCGCAAATAAACTTATTCTTTTTTGCTTCCTCTTTCTTCTTAATTTCGCTCTCTCAAGAAGAAATTTTTGCACTCGAAATACTCTTTCAGAAGACTCAGGAATGAAAATAAGAACTTGGGTAAGTATTTCATAAATTCAGGGTCTTTTTATAGACTTAGGAAGGCACAACACCGACCCTAGACGTGTTAAAACTCCATAATAACTCTCAAGCTACTCACCCACGATTTAGGCTTCTAGAACCTCATTTTCATGTTTTTTATAACCGTGGCTCCTATGCGCCAACCAGCGGTGCATAGCCGCCAGTGTACATTTTTGCACGGTTCTGCCAAACATCAGAATCTCTATTTTAACTCTTTTAAGTCATTAAATAAGTTCAAATAAACACCAATATAACATAAAAAACTCCAAAATACTACCACATTTGAAAAATTAAGCCAAATAAAAGCACTCAAAGTAAACATAAAGCAAAGCACATCAATAAATATAGGTTGCCTCCAACAAAGCGCTTGGTTTAACTTCATCAGCCTGACATACCCAGAGCTTATTCTGAGTGACCCAACATTAGAATCTCATTAGGTTTAGATTGATTGATTGAAAAGTAAGTTTTAAGTCTATGACCGTTCACTTTAAATATTTTTCCAGTCTTAGGATCTTAAATATCCACAGCTCCATATGAATAAACATTCATCACAATAAATGAGCCTGTCCACCTAGAATTACGTTTTCTAGCAAAAATTCTCAATCTAGCATTATACAACAAAACTTTTTGCCCTGGCTCAAGATTTTTAGTAAGAATCTTCCAATCATGCCATAATTTCTTCTTTTCTTTCTACATCTTAGCATTTTTATAAGATTCATTCCTCATCTCTTCAAGCTCATTTAATTGCAACAATCACTTTTCTCCAGCATCTTTCAATTTAAAATTTAACTCTTTAATAACCCAATATGCTTTATGCTCAAGTTTAACTGGTAAATGACAAGCTTTTCCAAAAATTAGCCTATATGGGGATATTCCTATAGGAGTTCTGTAGGCAGTCTTATAGGCCCACAAAGCATAATCCAGTTTGATTGACCAATCCTTTCTATTTAGATTAACTGTCTTTTCCAATATTCTTTTAATTTCATGATTGGATAATTCAACCAAACCACTTGTCCGCGGATTATAAGTAATAGCAATGTGATGGTTAATATGATATTTCTTTACTAAATTCTCCATAATCGCATTCTTAAAATGACTTCCCCCATTAGTTATGATTACTTATGGTATTCCAAATCTACAAAATATATTCTTTTTTACAAAATTTGCAACACTTTGAGCATCACATCGAGGTAAAGCAACAACTTCTATCCATTTAGATACATAGTTTACTGCTATCAAAATGTATGTATTTCCGAAAGATGGTATAAATGGTCCCATGAAATCTAATCCCTCAACATCAAATATTTTAACTTCCATCATATAATTTAGGGGCATCTCATTTCTTTTAGAAATATTGCCTACACGTTGACATCGATCACAATTTTTAATAAAAACATTAACATCCTTAAAAATTGTAGACCAATAAAATCTAGATTGTAAGATTTTATATGCACTTTTATCAACTCCAAAATGTCCCCCATAATTAGAATTATGAAATTTTTGAATAATTTTACAAGTTTCTTCTAAAGCACACATCTTCGAATAATCAAATTCTTTCCTTGTTTATATAAAAATGGTCCATCCCTAAAATGAGTTTTAGCTTCAAATATAAATTTCTTCCTCTCCTGGTATGTCAAACCATAAAGTAAATTTGATTATCAGCACCCTTCCTATCTACTATCTCGAAATCAAATTCTTTCAAAAGCAGAATCCATCTAATCAATCTTGGTTTTGCATCCTTCTTCTTTATTAAATACTTAATAGAATAATGATCAGTATGCACCACACATTTAGTTCCAATTAAATATGATCTGAATTTATCAAAGGCAAATACTAAAGTTAATAACTCTTTCTCAGTGGTGGTATAATTAATTTGAGCTTCATTAAGAGTTTCACTAGCATAGGAAATCACTTTGAAAATCTTATCATATTTATGACCTAAAACAACTCTAATAACATAATCACTAGCATCACATATTAATTCAAAAGTTTTTATCAATTAGGTGAAACCATAACAGGTGCAGTGATTAATTTTTCTTTTAAAGTTTCAAAAAATTTTAGGCAATCATCATCAAAATTAAAAATCACATTTTTTCCCAGTAAACAACATAAAGGCTTTGAAATTTGTGAAAAGTCATTAATATAACACCTGTAAAATCCAACATTTCCCAGAAAACTTTTAATTACCCTTACATTAGTTGGGCAAGGTAAATTAGAGATCACTTGAAGTTTTGTAGGATCTACTTCCATACCATTTTCGGATATACGATATCCCAAAACAATTCCTCCTGTTACCATAAATTAGGATTTCTCCCAGTTATGCACCAAATTTGTTTCTTCACAGCATTTCAAAACTTTAGATTGATGTTCTAAACATGATTCAAATGAAATTCTAAACACTGAAAAGTCATCCATAAAGAAATCAATTCCTTTTTCTATTAAATCACAGAAAATTGTCATCACACATCTTTGAAATGTAGCAGGGGCATTACATAAACCAAAGGGCATTCTTCTAAAAGCAAATGTGCCATAAGGATTGGTAAACATTGTTTTCTCTTGATCCTTAAGAACAATTTGAATTTGGTGGTAACCAGTATATCCATCCAGAAAACAAAAGTATTTATACCTAGCCAATCTAACCAACATTTGATCTAGAAAAGAAAGTGGAATGATCTTTTCTGGTGGCAAGGTTTAATTTTCTATAATCAATGCATATTCGCCATCCTGTAACTTCTCTTACTCGTATTATTTCATTCTTTTCATTAACAGTCACAGTAATTCCTCCTTTCTTAGGTACACAGTGAATAGGACTAACCCATGCACTATTTGAAATAGGGTAGATAATTCCAGCATCCAACTGCTTTAAGATTTCTTTCTTAACAACTTTTTTCATAATAGGATGTAATCTTCTTTAAGGATCATCCCGAGATTTACAGTTATCCTCCATAAGGATCTATGCATACAAATTAAAGGACTGATTCCTTTAATATCAACTATTGTCCTCCAAAGGCTTTCTTATAATTCTTTAAAATTTCAAACAAACTCTCTTCTTCTCTTTTAGTTAATTGTGAGGAAATTATAACTGGAAAAGTTGAAGAATCACCTAAAAAGGCATACTTTAAATTATTAGGAAACATTTTTAAATCAAGTTCAGGAGGTTTTTCAATTGATGGACCAAAAGATTCATCTTTTTCAGTTATGTCCAAAATTTTAAAATTTTCATGAACATATTTTAAATCTTCCTCATGAAAATCTTCAGAATCTTGTAATTCCTTTTCTTACTTGTGTTCCAATTCTTTACTTTCAGATTTTTCTTTATAAATTGACTTGAAATGACATTCACTTAAATATTTGATAACATTCATCCTATAACACTCATCATCTTTACCTCTTGCAGGATATTTGATTGACTTTGAAATATTGAATGTAACAGTTTGATCATTAACTCGCATTGTCAATTCCCTTTTTTGCACATCTATCATAGCTCTGCTTGTGGGTAGGAAAGGTCTCCCTAAAATTATGGGTAAATCTTTATCTTTCTCCATATCCAACATATTGAAATCAACAGGAAAAATAAATTGATCCACTTTCACCAAAACATCCTCCATAACTCCTTTAGGATATGTGATCAAACAATCAGCTAATTACAAAGTTACAGTAGTAGGGGTTATTTCTCCTAATCTTAGTCTTTTGAATATTGATAACGACATAAGGTTAATGCTTGCACCCAAATCACATAAAGCTTTTCCAAAAAATCTGTCTCCAATTACACATGGAATTGTGAAACTTTCAAGATCTTTAAGCTTTTTAGGAAGCTTTTCCTGAGTTATTGCACTGCACAGCTCACTAAGGGCAACAGTCTTATTATCTTCAAACTTCCTCTTTTTTTTGAGAATATCCTTCATAAATTTCACATAGCTTTTCATTTGTTTTAAGGCTTCAACAAATGGGATAATGATTTTAAGCTTCTTAAATATCTCTAAGAATTTTGAAAATTGCTTATCCAATTTTTGTTATCAAAGTCTCTGAGGAAATGGAGGCGGTAGATTTTCTAAATCAACCTTAGGTGGAGAAATAGGTTTTTCTAAACCTTTCAGAGCGTCCTCTTTTGGTTTTTCAATTTCTTCTCTACTTCACTCTCTTTTTGAACCCTACCTTCCAGGCCTCTTCCACTTTTCAACTGAATAGCTTGTACTTGCTCTTTAGTCTTGTCTCTTGGATTTACTTTAGTATTACTAAGAAGCGTTCCTTGGGATCTATTACTTAATGTATTGGCAATCTATCCCAATTGATTCTCAATATTTCTGATTATAGGTCCTTGACTTTGTAATTGATTTCCCATTTGTAACACCACTTCTTCAATAGACAACTTCTTCTCCTTAAATTGTGAAGTATTGTTAAAACCTAGAGGATAGGTTGGTCTAGTTGTTCCAGTTTCCTAATGAGTTTACTTGGTTATTCCACCATTGTTGATTACAACCACCCTGATTATTGGTATTACAGTTAAATTTTGGATGGTTTTTCCAACTTGGGTTATAATATTTGGAATATAGGTTATTAGGCTTACTTATGGCATTCAAGGTTTCAGGTGAAGTTTGAGAATCAACCATTTGGCCTAATGAATTTTCTTCAATCAAGGATGTTGGCTGAGAAAAATTCATCCCAAATTGGTCTTTCTTCCTTGAAATTCCAGCAACTTTATTTACTAACATCGCAAAAGCATAATTTTTTTTAATTTTGGCTACCATTTTAGGATTTAACCTTTCAAAAAGGCCATTGAAAATTATTAGTAGTCATTTCTTCAATTAAAGCATAAGCATCAGCAAACCGCTTAGACATCAATGAACCACCAGCAGCGGCATCGATAATAGATCTAAGAGATCCAACTAATCCATTATAAAAGGTATGAATTATTAACCAATCTAGTATCAAATGATGTGGACACTTTCTTAAGAGATCTTTAAAATGTTCCCATGCTTCATATATAGATTCCCCTTCAAACTGACAAAAAGATGTGATATCATTTCTAAGCTTCGCAGTCTTCAATGGTGGAAAATATTTAGCAAGAAGTTTTTGTGCTAAATCACCCCAAGTTCTGATAGATCCAGGTACTAATGAATTTAACCAAATCTTAGCTTTATCCCTCAGTGAAAAGAAAAAATTCTAAGTCTAATAACAGCATCCGAAACACCATCGTATTTAAAAGTAACGCACAATTCTAAAAAATTGGCAAGATGTAAATTAGGATCTTCAGTTGGTTCTCCCCCAAACTGATTATTAGATACCATCTGGATAATAACAGGTTTAATTTCAAATGAACTAGCAGCTATAACAGGGTGTTGAATACTAATGTCGGTCATTTTTGTTTATCTTCGCCATTTCATGTATTTTGAAAATATGTTTTTGGGTGTTTTGTTTTGAAAAGAGTTTTAATTTTATAAAATAGAAAATTGATTTAATTTAATATGTATATATATGGATTTTGAAATTAAAATATATTTTTTTTATTTTGAAAAAAATTAAATCAAAATGACCCCATATTTTCCATAGTTTGAATAATCAAGCATTTCGTTGCAATACATGTATTAATCCTGAAGAATAAGTACATAGCTTGAGGTGAAGTTTAATCAAATAAACTAAAGAATTTATGACATTCGTTCGATCTTTAAACCATTTTGACAGACAATTTCCCCTATCTAATATGAAGTAATTAGATAGGGTTTATATTAATCTGGGGTCTTTAAGTTTCCTATAAGGGCAAGCCCCTATAGTTAATTACATCTTAGATGAACAAAGTCACCTAAGAAAACTCTTGATATATATTAGGAAATATTTATATTCTTGACTTTCAAAGGTAAGGTTTCCAAAGAAAATGTGATAGTCAGAAATTCAATAGGCGAATGGCTCAAATTTTGGAATATTTTATTTTGTCAGAATCCAAAGGAGAGAAGGCTAGGGGAAGAACACAGATTCAAGGGAAACCTTGATGTCCTCCCAGACTATCCTATAGTTTGGCTTTAAATCTTGGGAATGAATTTATTTAAATTTCAATCTTGTCAATTAATTATAGGAATTATATTCGCATAATATCTGATTACGCAAATGTCCTGGAAGATGGGAGCATTTATGTCATACCAGACGACAACCTCGGAATCCTAAAGTGAATTAGGGCTTATATTTCACAGCAAAGCTGTGCAAAGGCCTAAAAAATTTGTGGATTTATGCTGCACTAGGCAAGCTACCTCGAAGTTCTATGGCTTGTTGTTCTGACTAATGAAAGGTTTTGCTGATGTAGATGGTCGTGCTGCCCACTATGCATGCTCCAAGTTCCTTATCATAGCAGGATTAGTTTAAAAAAGTGTCAATTGAGGAGAAAAGAGAAGTATCATGTTTTAGAAATATTAAAATTGAGATGTCTTAATATTTTATTAGGGGAACATTAAAGTTGATTTTAACAACACCGATTAAGATCTCACGGTTCCATCATCCCGACACCCTTATTTTCATCAGATTCACTTAGTCTAAATGAATTTACTAAAACCAAACTAATGGGTTCCATACTTTCATTCAAATAACGGGAAAACCCTGTTAGCAACATGTGGGTTACCTCCTCCAAGGAATTCCCGATCATCCAACTAGACGTTTTATTTTAGTTGTAATTGTAGTTTTTATTTTGTTTGTGATTAAATTTTAAGTTGTTTTATATTTTGACTGTTGTGGTGGTGAATTTTATCTTGTTGTGATTTTTAGTTTAGTTTTTGTTTTGGTTTTGTGGCTATCCTGAAGGTTTCAGTTTTCATGTAAGGTGACATTATTATTTTAACATGCAAGCTTGCAAGAAAGAAAAGAACAGTACAACGTAGGTAAGTAAATTGCAATAAAATAAAAGCATACCTGGTGAGTCTTCTCGCCATTTCCAACTGCACTTAAAACGCATGTTAAGGCATTTAAATATTTGAAAGAAAACACCTAGGTAGAGCTAAGGGAAGGTCCTGGTTGTCTACCAAATCCTAATCCTATGATTAGTCAATTCCTAAGGTGTGTTTGAGGATGATTTTCTTCATCAAAGAACAATGAAGTTCAATTGTTCTTCTAAAACATTCAATTGGATTGAGAAAGTGCTTAGGACAAGTCCTAAACATTTTTCAATGCTTCTAGGATCATTTTGAGTCCAAATGAATTTCGTTATGCGGATGAATTAATCATTCAGGATTTAGTTAAGTTTTGACTCTTACTCAGTGAACTTGGATGTTTTGATTATCCTATGAGTAAGGTGACATTTCATTCGATACATCAATTAGGAGTTATAAGGATGAAATCCTTCAGGGGCAAATTAGTTTGTAAGGAACTTAACCATTCTTAATTGAAGTTGAATTAGTGATTTAAGCTGATTCAATTTAGTTATGAAGTTTCAGTTGATTTTTAAATATTTCAAATTATTTTAAATTGGGAAAAGTGTTTAAATCATTTAATTCACTTAAGTTTTAATATTTTAAAATGTTTTAATTTGATTATAATATTTCAGGTTAATTTTAATATTTTAAATTGATTTAGTTTAATTATGAATTATAAATTACTTCAAAGTTAATCTTAATATTTTAAAATTACTTTTAAATTATTTCAAATTAATTTTAACATTTTTTTAATTTGGTTATGATGTTTCAGATTAATTTTAATGTTTTAATTTATTTTAATTTAATCTTAATGTTTTAAATTTGATTTATTTTAATCTTAAGATTTTAAGATTATTATTTTTAATTTCAATTATCATTTTATGGTTTCATTAGTAAAATTTAGGTGGTGTTTCATCAATTCATTGATTAGGGATCCAGTTTCAAAGAATTAGGATCCTTCTACATCACATCCCCTAACTTTAACAATTTATGCTTTCAGTAACTTCCAAAGTTCGATGACTTAATTAATTGTGATTTCTTCTTTAATGTTAACGATAGTTAATGGGTTTCTACCCCTTAGTTCCATATGTTTCAATCATCCAGGAGGAAAATCAAGATCAAATATTAACCCTTCCCCTTTGGTAAAGCCTAAATATTAGTTAAGGCTAAAGTTCCTTAATTACCTTTATGCCCACTTGAGCTTGTTCATCTCATAATTCATCAAACTAAGCTCCAATGAATTTGAAATTTTTATGTCACCTCACTCACATGTCAGTCAAGAAATCAGAGGAGAAAATGTGATTTTTCTATTTTTTAATTTAATTTATATAATTATTTTAGTGGAAAATAGGGATTTTCAATGAAAATTCAACAACATGACCAAGGTGAAACTTCTATCCTTAGGAAAATTATGGGAGCTTCCTACTGACTAGAGGACCACTTAGACCAATTTTGGTGATTTTTTGAATTTCAATTTATTTATTAGAATTATTTTAAGTTTTAGAGTATTAATTAATTATAAAATAAAATTAAGGGGAAAAATTATGTTTTATATTTTTTTTAAATCTCTTTGAGGTGAGAGGACCTAGAGAGACAAACTTTGAATTTTTTTGATTTTTATTTGAATTACTAGAATTATTTTACCGAAAGAGTTGAAAAATCCATTTTTTTTAAAAAAATTACCCTAAGCCTTTAAAATTTAATATCTTTACTTAGAGACTTAGGAAGTATATTTTATTGGTTCTCAAGTAATTTAGAGGTCAAATTTGATGTTTTGGTGAATTTTATTATTTTTTATGATTTTTATATTTTTTTAATTATTTAAATATTTAAAAATAGGTTAAAAATAAAAATTTTATGAAATTCCAACTTTAATTTTCTTGGACTTCTCTAAACTCAGAGAACTCCCAAAATTGATTTGGTGAAATTTTTATTTATATTTTGGGTTTTTTATATTTTTAATTTCCAATATGGTTATGCCACTTAGGTGATTCATTTAGTGGGTTAAATTAACTCCAATTGACTTGAAATTTTTATATGAGGTTCATCTATTCCTAAAACACAGTGGAAAATCGATTTCATGTTATTTTGATGTGTGATTACTCCAATTTAATTTAATTTCAGTTTTAAGTATTTGGTAAAATTAGGGTTATTTTTAGAGAATTAAATCAAACCATAATTTTCCTAGGGTCCTCTGGTCCTAAGACACTTCCCCTAATTTTTTTAGATTTTTATGAACAATATATTAATTTCCATAATTAATCTCAAAGAAAATGACACTAAAATTGGAAAATAGATAACTCCCTCTAAACATAACCTCTGACCTTGGAAAAATCAGAGAATGTTCCCAAGATCAGAGGCTACAAAAGCCTTATAGTCTCATGTCATGGTGAATTATGCATGTGAATGGTGAATTGAAAGACTCAGAACAGTAAATAAAAAATAAAAAATCAAATATATGAAAAAATATTTTGATTTTAATTCCACATTGTTCTCTTCTACTCACTGAGGAAGAAGGTATTTTTCTTTTATTTTTCTAATTTTTCTAGGCCAAGATATGAATATTTGAAGTTCTGGCTATTTAAATAAATAAAAAAATCCTAATTTCCTACTTATCCGACGAGGCACCACCTCAACCTTAACGGCTCCGAAAGCACACGCATCGTCTCCCCATTCAGCGCCGCCATCTGACTCATCACGTGTTTTATGCTCCTTGGTTCTATCCGGCACAATCCTGACCATCCAAGTGTTACACTCTCGATCCAATGATGCTCCTTCATCATCTTCGACTAGTGTAACCCGTGAACCATTCACATTAAAACCCTAAGATCTCGAGCTACACTCAACCAAATCGCCTGGGGTTTGATCCTATGGACTCGTCTAAGCATGGTGAACATATCCATACGACTAACATGCATTGAAGTTAAGTATAATGAAATGGAGAATTCATGGAAGCTCGGGAGGAGGAGGAGTTCAATACCTTTGCTTTGAGAGGTGAGGCCTCAATCAAAGATGCTCGGCACGTTCATGGAGGTCCAAGCAGTCTACGGATTGAGCCTCTGGTCATGGTGAAATGCCTAAACCCAAGTTCGACCTAGGCCGATTTGGAGCTCTGGCCGATATCACAGATGGGTGGCCTGGTGATGGGGTTTTCAATGGGGAACTTCTTCCCTTGGTGTGAGGATGGTGTGGCTGAAGTTAATTTGATTTTGGTGGAGGTTTTAGAAGTGTCTTATTTCTAGCCTAAATTTTGATTGAGAAATTGGACTCATGTGCTGGAATTCAGGACTGGAGAATGGTGAGGATCTTCTTCCCTTGGCTGGAATTAGGTTTGGGAGCAATTTGAGAGGGATTCGTGAAGAAAATTTCAGCACCTCAACTTGGCCGTGGAGAAGCCATTTTATAAAACTCGCCATAGAGGGGAGCTCAGGGCCAAGCAATGAGTGCTCTGGGTCACTTAGGGTGAGGGCTAAGCAGGGAAGCAGGGCAGTGAGGTGATCCCTTACTGATAAGGTCCAATTTTGGGTTTAAAGGGGTATGGGGGCGCTCGGGCTGAGCTGTTCCAACAGCTAAGGCGGCTGGCAAGGATAGGGCAGGCGACAGGCAGGCTAAGAAGGAGTGAGGGAGGAGCTCAGTGCATTCAATTAGGCAGAGAGGTTGCTTAAACAAGAGTTTAAGGATGGGACTTAAGCCTAGCTAAAAGACTAAATCCACTGGTCCAAAGTGGTGGACCTTTGGTCCATGGCTCAAGGGGCCTGGGTTGGGTCAGTTCAAACCAGTCCTAGGAGGTCTAGGGTTGGCTTCCATGAAGTGGGTTTGGTCAAATTTGTTCAATTGGGTTCAATTTAAGTGTCATTAGGTCATAGGTACAATTTAGGTCACATTAGGTTTATGTTAGGCTAGCTTGGGTTTGAGCTTGATTTGGACATAATTTTTTGAGTAAGTTTATGTATATGATTATAAGGAAGATTTTTCATGAAGACTTGGAGTGGGTTTGAGTTCATTTGGGGTTCAATTTGGTGGATTTTGGGATTTTGTCAAATTTGGGGCTAGTTGGCTAAGTTTGGGTTTAGGTTGAGCTAGAGTGGGTTTTGGGCCCAATTGAAGGTTTCAAATGGTTTAGGGGAATGTGGTGAAGAGTCCCCAATATTAATTGGGTGGGAATTTTGGGAATAGAGCAATCCATTTAGGAGATTTTGGGCATATGTTATGTTTGGGTCAAAATTGGGTAAACTTGGTTCAAGTGAATTTGGGTAAGTGTTGCACTCAAATTGGGGGAAATTGATGATTCAATTCAATTTAGGGGAGTGCTAGGAAGGGTTTAGAATTGAAATTGGAGAGAAGTTGATATGTATTAGATCAATTTGGGAGATTTGGGTCACTTAGGCAAAATTGGGGCTTTTTGAGTTTTAAGTAAAATTAAACTAAAATCTGGCTTAATTGAGCTTGGATTTGGTTTAAATTGACATTGGGGATATTGAATTAAATTTTATAATTGAAATTGGCTAAGATTGGGATCAATTGGGTCAAGATTGGGTTTGATTTAGGCACTTTTGGGTTAAATGGGTCAAATTGGGGCTTTTAGTTAAATTGTGCTAAATTGGCCAAGTTGGGTCATGTGGTAGTTGAGAGAAATGAAATTGGGAATATTTGGGATGTTTTTGGAATTTATGGGAATTTTTGGAATTTTTGGAATTTTAGGCCAAAGGGGGTATTTAGGGTATGTGAAGGTTATTTGGAGTTTATTGAGATGTTTTGGTGTATTTAAGAGTGAAAACTATTTTGAAATGATTTTCAGGAATTTTGAGAATTTTAGGTAATGTTTAGGGAATTTTAGATGATTTTAGGGTGGATTTTAGGGTTATTTTAAGTATTTAGAGTATTTTGGGGCAAAAGGGTTCAGAAATTGAATTTTTGGAAAAATTGGGATTGGTTTGAGGTGAGTAGTATGGAATTGTTTAAATTGAGCCATGGACGAAGGGTCACCCTCATTTGGTGCTTTATGTGTTGGTACTAGCCAATCCCTAGCCGGAGGCTAAGAGCTTGGGAAAACCACTTACATGAGTTTCCAAAAACTTAGGGGATCAAAGGTAATGTGCTTTGTTTAGGGCTTATGAGTGTGTAGTGTGAGTGTGGTGTAAGTTCTAGACCTCCGAGGGTAGATCCAATGGCCTGACCACCTATAGGTGACTTCCCCTAGGCTTCCTTATGCTTGGTCTCTTCTTCCCAAAACTGGAGGTTAGGCCTTAAGCATATGAAAACTCCTAGTGAAGTAAAAAAAGTTTGAATTTCTACGAGGAGGGTTCCATGAATAGTCTTTTAATAAACTCACCAGGAGAGTCCTATGGCTGGACTCTAGGCTATTCTAAAGAGAGACTAGACCTCAACCAAAAGTGAGGCCAACAAATGGACCCCCAATAGGTGTGGTGTGCTGGGCAAGCACACTGCACGTATTGGTGTTGACCGACAAGATCAACAAAGCTAACACAATCGTCTGAGTCAAAACTCAAGAAAAACATAGAATTTTGCAAGAAAGTTTCCACTGGGGATTAGGAGATAGAACCTCAAGTCTTAGAATTTCTTGCTGGGGAAAGATAATGGAATACCTTCATGAGAGAAGCTATGGATTTCAAGCTTTCAAACTCTGAAGGAGTCCAATCCGAATCAATTTTAATTTGGAATTTGGATTAGAAATTTGATTTGTTTTTGGATTTAAATTTTTTAGTTCAAATATTAATTTTACTTTGAGTTTTAATTTTAAATTTTATGGAATTCATGGAAATTTCAGAATTTACGGAATTTTAAATTTTGAAAATTTTAATTTTGTGGGAAATTTTGAGTGGAGAGGGGAAATTGGAATTTCAGCACCGATCTCGGAATTTTCATGGATGTGAAAAAACTTCTCGATGGGGAAATGGAAAATTAGGGAATTTTTAGGGAAATCGGATGGCTAAGCTCCGTTCCTGTAATTTCATGGAGGGCCACAAAATTTCTCAGACAGGAGATGGAAAATTAGGGAATTTTGAGGGAGATCTCGGGGAGGAAAGCTCAAGGACTCACATCCGGCCCAAGATTTCACATTTGGAGGAAAAACTCAGGGACTCATATCTAACCTAAGAGGTGACAAAAAGGGATCAGAACTCAGGTACTGTTCCCGAAATTTCATTAGAGGAGAATCTGGTAAAACTTGGTATTTGATTTTCAAAGAAAGCGATTTGGTGCAATTCGGCCAAGATCGTGGCCATTGCGCGGTTTGCAGAACTTTGAGATATTTCAGATTTATGAGGAATCACGTTATATGAAAAGTGTCGCATTTCGTGGAGTGCCCGCGAAAGCGAGGGGGTTTAAAGATGCATGCAAAGACTCAGGATCTTGAGAGAGAGAAGATTATCATTAGTTTGTTTTTAATTCATCATTTTCTTTCAATTTTTTTTGTTTCATTATGTTTCATTTAATTTAATTTTGAGTTTAACTTTCAATTTTAAATTTTAATTCTGATTTCATTTCAATATCATTTTCATTTGACTTAAGTTTCAGGTTTATTTTAGTTTTAATTTCATCATATTGTCTTTTTAACCTTTTCTTTTGCATTATTATTTTTATCCTTTTCCTTTTGGAACCAAACACGTGGTTCACCGGCTTTTGACTATCATGCTGAAAAGAAATCATTTCTGAAAACAGAAATCTTCATTATTTCTGCTGAAAGTAGTACAACTGATCACATGCTGACAAGCACCCAAAAGTAGATCATGCGTACAAAACTAAACAGAGCTGACATATCATGTCATCTGATTGCTGGAAAAGAGCGGCGACACTGATACACCTAAAATATATAGTGTTTTTATGCACATTTTTATACCTATTTTTTATGATATTGCATTTTAATGGAAGGTATTTTTTATTTTTCTTGTAGGTATGATGTAAATAAGTGATTATAATGAAATGAGCAAAATTGGATCAAATTTGGAGCAAAGAAATGAAAAAAAGAAAAATTGGAACTTGGCGGCTAAGCGCCGCTTGGTCGGCGCTTAGCCGCCACAGTTAAAAATCAAATTTTCTTCATTTTTTGCACTAATTTCAAGGGGTGTTTGAAGCAACTTTTGGTGGTGGCTTTTTTAACTTCTCATGGGTGGCAAATTTAAATGAAGGGATGCATCTTTTGGTGGTAACGTTGAATCGCGACATGATTTGAAGAGACACCAAGGCACCTTTTGGAAAATTATATCATGAAGACTTGGAGTTAGTTTGTAAGAGTTGTTAAGGAGTCTAGTTTTCAAGAATCTTTTCTAGTTTTTAGTTTCATCTTCTAGTTTCAAAGAGTTTTACTTTCAGTCATTTATTTTATAGAGTTATTTAGTTTAGTTTTAGAGGAGAAAGGTTTAGTGTGAAACTTTCTTTCCACCAATTTTTCTTTCATCCATTTATCAAGTTTCTATAGAAGTCTAAAGTAAGAGTTGGAGTCAACAGAGTTGGGCTCCAACCTCTGTAGTGTTATCTTATGGAAAGTCAAGTTTCAAAGGAACTTCCGGAGTCTTGTGGAGAGGATTTTCAGATACGTTTATTTTTGCATTCATATTTAGTTTTTCTTGTTGTGTTTTCTTTATGATTTCTATTTTCAAATTAATGTTTGCTTGTGTTTTCTCCACGAATTCTGAGTAGTATTCTGTATCTTTTCTTTCTTAAATGAAGAAGTGATTAATTTATGTAGGATTGTTGTGGAATGTATAAGTGTTTAAAGTTGGAATAAGTTGTGAAGATTTAATTCCATGAACTTAATTTACTTCTTAATTTGGTCAGTTAATATGTTAAAATTTTTGTTGTGTGATTATGTAAAATCCAATGCGTATTGTCTCAAACAATAATTGGTCAAAAACACATGCAATTATATGGGTGAGAATTGTAGTCCATATAATTGAATGCACATATATTAGGAGATATGTTTTTAATGGGGAATAAAATTAGAGGTCTTTAGAGGGACAGGCTAAAGCCCCTTAATTTGGTTTGATATTTTAAATTTTGTTATGAGAAGTTAGCCCCCAGGTGGAGGGAATCGAGGGAACTCTAGAGTGAAAGTTGGTATCTTTCCTGCCTAACCATGTTCAAGATTTTAAAATTTCAAATTAACCAATGTTCTTTATAGGACCAAGTAAGGGTAAAGAATAAATTTGCTCCTATTTATCACAACATAATTTAAATACTTCCACAACAGTACTTTCATAATTATTACTGCTTTATAAGAGAAAGAAAAAGATATTCTATTTCCTATGTTTTATACCGCATTTTAAAGTTTTGATAATTTTCATTTCCTTCTTAGCTTTTATTAAAAATACCAAAAGAAATTTTCAAGCTTTTCAAATCAAAACATACTTTCAAAAGTCATTTAAAAGTAAAATTATAATTTTCTTAATTCTTTAAAAAGTTTTTACATTTCCCTGTGGGTTCAATATCTCGGGGCTTAATCAGAAAATCCTATATTACATGATAAATAATACGTATACTTGTGTAGTATCCCATATTATAAAATCATATTTTTCATATCTAAATCATCAGCACATATATTCAGTGTGGAGTCAAGTTTTTGGCGCACATATATTTATCGGGGATCAAGTTTTTGGCGTCATTGCCGATGAAATTAATTAAAATAGCATTTTTAAAGAAAATTAAGAAAAATTTTAATTTTTACTTATCTTTGTTTTTGTTAGTGTGTTGTATTTTGTTTTATTTCATCATTGCATGCGTAGTTCAGGTTCTGAGGGACTTGTGTCTTACGATTTTGAATTAGAAAGAACTATCAAAAAAATAAAAAAATTAAAATTTTTGAAAAAGATAAAAATATTCAAGAAATGAAAAATCATCAAAATCAAAATGTTGGCATCGATCAAGAATTCTGACCTTTAAGAGATTATTTTAACCTTACAGTGGATGAACTTCATGGTAGTATTCAACACCCTGCTGTAGCTGCTAATTCCTTTGAGCTTAAACATGCTATTATCCAAATGGTCTCTAATAATTAGTTTGTGGAACAACAACTGAAGATCCTAATTTGCATTTTGTCAATTTTCTAGAGTTGTGTGCTATTTTTAAATATGATGGTGTTTCAGATGATGCTATTAGACTCAGAATTTTTCCTTTCTCACTAAGGGATAAAGCTAAGATATGGTTAAATTCGTTAGCACCTGGATCTATCGGAACTTGGGGTGATTTAGCACAAAAATTTCTTACTAAATATTTTCCACCATCGAAGACTACGAAGTTTAGAAATGATATTACATCTTTTTTCCAGTTTGAAGGTGAATCAATATATGAAGCATGGGAAAGATTTAAAGATCTCCTCAGGAAATGTCCACATCATTCGATACCAGATTGGTTAATAATTCAAACCTTTTACAATGGATTAGTTGGATCTCTTAGATCAATTATCGATGCTGCTGCTGGTGGATCATTAATGTCTAAACAGTTTCCTGATGCTTCTGCTTTAATTGAAGAAATGGCTATTAATAATTTTTAATGGTCTTCTGAAAGGTTAAATCCTAAAAGGTTAGCCAATGTTCATAACAATGATGCTTTTGTAATGTTAGTAAATTAAGTTGCTGCAATTTCAAGGAAGATAGACCAATTTGGGATTAATTTTTCTCAGCCAAATTGCATGATTGAAGAAAATTCACTAGGCCAAAAGGTTTATTCTTATTCTTCACCAGAAACTTTGAATGTTATAAGCAAGCCTAATAACTCATATTCCAATTATTATAACCCAGGTTGGAAGAATCATCCTAACTTTAACTGGAATACCAATAATCAGGGTGTTATTAATCAAGAATGGGGGAACCACCAAGTAAACCTATTGGGGAACTAGAAAAACCAAGGAAAAAATAATATAGACTAACATATCCTTCAAGTTTCAACAATGCTTCACAATTCAAGGAGAAGAAGTTGTCATTTGAAGAAGTGGTGTCACATATGGGAAATCAATTGCAAATTCAAGGAGCAACCATTAGAAATATTGAAAATCAATTGGGACAAATTGCAAATTCATTAAGTAATAGATCCCAAGGAATGCTTCTAAGTAATACTGAAATGAATCCAAGAGATAAAACTAAAGAGCATGTAAAAGCAATTCAACTGAAAAATGGAAAAGATTTGGAAGGTAGAGTTCATAAAGAAACTGAAGTAGAGAAAAAAATAATTGAAGAACCAAAAGAGGACGCTCTGAAAGGTTTGGAAAGACCAATTTCTCCACCTAAGGTTGATTTGGAAAAGCCACCACCTTCATTTCCTCAGAGACTTCGTCCACAAAAGTTGGATAAGCAATTTTCAAAATTCTTGGAGATATTTAAGAAGCTTACCATTAATATTCCATTTGCTGAATCCTTATAATAAATAACTAAATGCCGAGCTATGTGAAATTTATGACGAATATTCTCAAAAAAAAGAGGAAGTTTGAAGATAATGAGATAGTTGCACTTAGTGAGGAGTGCAGTACAATAATTTAGAAGAAGCTTCCTGAAAAGCTTAAAGATCCTGGTAGTTTCACAATTCTATGTGGAATCAGAGACAAATTCTATGGAAAAGCTTTATGTGATTTGGGTGCAAGCATTAACCTTATGCCTCTATCAATATTCAAAAGACAGGGATTAGGAGAAATAACCTCAACTACTGTAACTCTGCAATTAGCAGATCGTTCGATCACATATCCAAAAGGAGTCATAGAAGATGTTTTAGTTAAAGTGGATCATTTTATCTTTCCTGTTGATTTCATTGTAATTTATATGGAGGAAGATAAAGAGATACCATCATTTTGGGAAGACCTTTCCTAGCTACAGGTAGAACAATGATAGATGCACAAAAAGGGGAATTAATGATGAGGGTTAATGATCAAAATGTTACATTCAATATTTTGAATCGATGAAATATCCTGCAGTATGTAAAGATGATGAATGTTTTAGGATGGATGTTATCAGATGTATGAGTGAATGTCATTTCAAGTCAACTTATGAAGAAAAACCTAAAAGAGAAGAATTAGAACATAAGCAAGAAGAGGAGTTACACAATTCTAAAGATTTTCAAGAGGAAGAATTAAATTATGTTCATGAAAATTTTGAATTGTTGGATATGACTGAAAAAGATGAATCTTATGGTTCATCAATTGAAAAACCACCTGAACTTCAGTTAAAAAAGCTTCCTGATCATTTGAAGTATGTTTTTTTGGGTGAATCCTAAACCTTGCCTGTTATAATTTCATCTCAATTGACTCAAAAAAGAAGAAGAGAGTTTGCTTGAAATTTTGAAGAAGTATAAGAAAGCCTTTGGATGAACAATTGCTATATTAAAGGAATCGGTCCTTCAATTTGTATGCACAGAATTCTTATGGAAGAAAATTACAAACCTCCAGCTGATCCCCAAAGGAGATTAAATCCTATCATGAAAGATGTTGTTAAGAATGAAATTTTAAAGTGGTTGGATGCTGAAATTATCTACCCTATTTCAGATAGTGCATGGGTTAGTCCTATTCACTGTGTTCCTAAGAAAGGAGGAGTAACTATGATTGTTAATGAAAAGAATGAAATGATTCCAATAAGACAAGTTACAGGATGGAAAATATGCATTGATTATAGAAAATTAAATCTTTTCACAAGGAAAGAACATTTTCCACTCCCATTTTTGGATCAGATGCTGGATAGACTGGTTGGGCATAAATACTTTTATTTTCTAGATGGATGTACTGGTTACCACCAAATTCAGATTGCTCTTGAGGATCAAGAGAAAACTATGTTTACCAGTCCTTATGGTACGTTTGCTTTTAGAAGAATACCCTTTGGTTTATGTAATGCCCCTGCTACATTTCAAAGATGTATGATGGCTATTTTCTATGATTTAATTGAAAAAGGGATTGAAGTTTTTATGGATAACTTTTCAGTGTTTGGAATTTCATTTGAATCACGATTAGGACATTTGTCTAAAGTTTTAAAACGTTGTGAAGAAACTAATTTAGTTCTTAACTAGTAAAAATGCCAATTTATGGTAGCAGGAGGAATTATATTGGGACATCGGATTTCAAAAAAAGGTTTGGAGGTAGATCCTGCAAAAATTCAAATTATCTCTAATTTACCTTGTGTGCGGCTTATTTTTAGGTTGCGTGTTATATTTTGAAAAGGGGTCGTCTAACAGAAATTGTCGGGAAATTTTAAATTTATATATATATATATATATATATATATATATATTAAAAGATAACATTTGATTTTGAAAATAATTTTAAGTTTAGAAATTTTTAAGATATGAAATCAAATCGACCTCACATCCCAAATAGTTTATATAAACGAGCACCGTACCACAAACTGTGTATCTATCCCGAAGAATAGACACACTGCTCGATGATGAGACTTGATTAAATAAACTAGAAGATTTGTGACATCAGTTTGGTCTGTGAACCAATTTTATAAGCCGACAAGTTCCCCTGCTTAATATAAAGAAATTAAGTAGGGTTTATATTACCTGGGTTCTTAAAGTTCCCTATAAGGGCAAGCCCATATAGTTAATTACATCTTAAATGTCCGAAGACACTTAAGAAAACTCTCGATAATGATCAGTGGTTTTGCTCTCAAGAATTTCAAAGTTTAAGGTTTCAAACAAATTGGATTTTGAAAATTTCAATAGGGAATGTATCAAATTTGGAACAGTTTATTTTAGGAATCCAATGGAGGAGAAGTAGGGGATGTCACGGACCCGAAGTGAACTTCGGTGACTTCCCAACAATCCTATTATTTGACTTCAATTTGAGTGTTTATTTAATGTTGTAATGCTTCCAATTTAGTTAATTAGGACTTATACTTGTATGATATAATCACACAAATAGCCTCGAAGATGTGAGGGTTTATGTCGTACCAAACGACTACCTCGGAGTCCTAAGACCGGTTAGGGCTTAATTTGCATAACACAACTATGCAAATGCCTAACAAAAAGTTGAGGATTTATGTTGCACTAGGCAAACTATCTCAAAATCCTATGGCTTTGTTATCTATTTCTAAGGAAGGTTTTGCTGATGTAGATTCTAGTTTTGCTGACGACGATGGCCGTGCTGCCCACTATGCTCGAAGCTCCTTGTTGTTGCAGATGTTTTATTTTAGAATGTGAAAATCAGGAGATGAGAAAAGTGTTTTGGTTTAGAAGAGTCTTAAAGTTCAAATGTCTTTAATGTTTTATTGGGGGAATCTTAAAGTTGATTATAACAACACCGGTTAAGATCCCACGGTTCCATCATTCCGGCACCATTATTTTTATCGGATTCACTTAGTCCAGATGAATTTGCTAAACTCAACTGAATGAGTTCCACACTTGCATTTAGATTGTAGGAAATCCCGTTAGCAACACGTAGGGTACATCATTCGAGGTATTCCTGATCATCCAACAAGACGTTTTAATTTAGTTGTAGTTGTAGTTTTGTGTTCTGTTTATGATTAAATTTTGAGTTGTTTTATCTTTTGAATGTTGTGACGGTGAATTTTATCTTGTGTTAATTTTAATTTAGTTTTGGTTTCAGTTTTGTGGCTATCCTAAAAGTTTCAGTTTTCATGCAACAATCTTGTTTAACATGCAAGAAGAGTAAAGTGCAGCTCATATAAATAAATTGCAATAAAGTAAATTGCAATAAAATAAAAGCGTACCTGGAGGGTCTTCTCGTTATCCCAAGATGCACTTAAAAAACATGTTAAGGCATTTAAATATTTATAACAAGTACATAGGTAAAGCTAAGGGAAAAGTTTTGGTTGTCTACTAAATCCTAATCCTATTGCTAGTCACTTCCTATGACATCTAGGTTCTTGTGTATTATTAAGAATGATTTTCTTCACCAAAGAACAATTAAGTTCGATTGTTCTTCTAAAACACCCCATCATATTGATGAAGTGTTTAGGACGAGTCCTAAACATCTTTTCAATACTTTTGGGATTATTTCGAGTCCAAATGAGTTTTATTGTACAGGTGAATTAATCATCCAAATATTTAGTTTAGTTTGTTTCTTGCTCAGTGAATTAGGATGTTTGATTATCCTATAAGTAAAGTGACATTTCACTTGATGCTTTACTTAAGAGCTATAATAATGAAAACCTTTAGGGGGCAAATCATTTTGTTAAAGAATTTAATAACTTAAAATTGGAATTGATGATTTAAAGTGGTTTAATTTAGTTATGAAATTTTAAATTTTAAGTTTGGAATAGTGTTCAGGTTGTTTTAATTTAATTAAATCTTTACATCTTTAATTATCTCAATGTATTAGATTAATTTGGGTTGAAAGTGGTGTTCAGATTATTCAATTCAAATTTTAATGATTTAATTTTAATTTAATTGAAATATTTTAGGTTAATTTTTAATTGATTTGATTTTTATGTTTTTAATTATGAATTATCTTAAGGTTGATTTTCTTTAATATTTCAAATTTGTTTGAGATTTTTTTTTAAGTAATTTCAAATTAATTTCAATGTTTTAAATTTATTTCAATTTGATTATCAAGTTATTCAATTTTTTAAGTTTTAGTTTAATTAAGGTTTATTTTCCTTTTAATTATTTAATTATTAATTTTAATTATCACTTTAAATTTAATTAAAAGTTAAATATTATTAAAGTGATTCATTTAGGGATTTTTAATTAAAGAATTGATATCTTCTTAAATCATATCCCTAATCTTAATAATCCAAATTTTAACCTATTCTTCCAAAATTCAAATTGTTTAATTAATTAAAATTTACTTTAAATATTCTTAAGATGATTAATGGGTTTCTACCCCTTAATTTCCTAGGTTTCAATCATCTAATGAAAATTTTAAAATAAGATATTTTATCCTCCCCTTGATTAAACCTAAATATTAATTGGGGTTAAAATTCTTTAATTAGCTTTATGCCCCTTTTAAGCATGTTCATTTCATAACTCATCAAATTAAGCTCAAATGAACTTAAAATTTTTATGTCACTTTACTCACATGTCAATTAAGACATTAGAGGAGAAAATGTTATTTTTCTGAATTTAATTTAATTTATATAATTCTCTTAATGAAAAATAGGGATTTTTAATGGAAATTCAACAACATGACCAAGACAAGTTTACTATCCTTAAGAAAATTATGGGATGTTCCTATTGACCAGAGGACCAATTGGACCAATTTTGGTGATTTTTTGAATTATATTTTATTTATTTAAATTATTTTGAGTTTTGGAATGTTAATTAATTATAAAATAAAATTAAAGTTAAAAAATGGAATTTATATTTTTCTTAAGTCCCTTTGACCTCAAGGAGTTCAAAGAAGTAAACTTTATATTTTTTTGATTTTTCTTTGATTTATTAGAATTAATTTGGTGAAAAGGTTGGAAAATCCATTTTTTAATATTAAAAATTGTTTTAAGCATTTAAAATTCAATATCTTAAACAAGAGAGTTAGGAAAAATATTCGGTTTGTTCCTAAGTGATTAGGAGTCAAAATTTGACATTTTTGTGATTTTTATTATTTTTGTGATTTTTATTATTTTTTTAATTATTTAAAATATTAAAATAAGGTATAAAAGGAAGATTTTTGAAAAATTCCAATTTTAATTTTCTTAGACTCCTCTAATATCAGAGAAGTCCCAAAACCAATTTGGTGAATTTTTAAAATGTTTTTTTGGAGTTATGAATTTTTAAAGTTTAATTTTGATCATGTGACTTAATTAATCCATTTAGTGAGGCTAATCATTTCCAATTGATTTTAAATTTTTATGTGGGACTCCTCTGACCCTAAAGATCAGTGGAGAATTATTTTCAAGTGGTTTTGATGTATGGTTAACCCAAATTAATTAAAATTCATTTTTGATTATTTAGGCCAATTAGGGTTACTCTTATTGAATTAACTCAAAATACATTTTTCCTAGGGTCCTCTGGTCCTATGATACTTCCCCAAATTTTTCTATGATTTATTGATCAATATACTAATTAATGGAATTAAAATGCCAAAACAGACACTTAAACTTGAAAAATCAATAACTTGCCATAGAGATGGCCTCTAGCCATGGAAAATTCAGGGAATGTTCCCAAGATCAGTGGATATGAAAGCCCTATGGTCTCATGCCATGGTGAATTTTCTATGAAAATGGTGAATTAAAACATTGAAATGAGTAAATAATTAATTAAAAATAAAATACTCATCAAATTAACTCAATTCTTTTTTCACATTGTTCTCCTCTATTCACTGAGCAAGAGAATATTTTTAGTTTATTTATTTGATTTTTCTATGCAAAGTTATGGATTTTTCAATTTATGGGTATTTAAATAAATAGAAAATAGTCTATTTATCTACTTATCCATGTGGCGTCACGTCAACCTCAGCAGCTCCGAAGCCCTACGTGTCGCGCTCCCATGCGATGCCGCCACCTAAGTCAGTAGCCACGCGTCCCGTGATCCCACTCCGTCTTCTGGTCCAACACGATCTGCACCGTCCATTCGATACATGCTCGATCCAACGGTGGCTGGTCATCGTCTCCGACTGGTGTGTCCCGAGAGCCGTCCACACTCAAACCCTAAGATCTCTCTTATTTCTCAACGGATTTTTGTGTTCTTATGCTCAATAGATTTGTCTTGAAGAGACGAACACATCCATACGGTTTACATGCTATGAAATTGATTCAAATGAAATGGAGAATTCACAGAAGCTCGGGAGGGAGAAGTGATCCATACCTTAGCTCTGAGAAGTGAAGCTTCAATTAGAGAGTTGTGGCACCTTCGATTGCACCCAAGGAAGCTCCAGATGAAGTCTCTGGCTCTAGGGAATTGCCTAGATATGAAAGTGACCAGGCCCGATTTCAGACTTTGGAGGCTGGAAGCAATGGCTGGCCTGGTGAGGGGACTTTGCTGGGGGACTTCTTCTCTTGGTCCTGTGCAGGTGTGGGTGAGTTTAATTTGATTTTGGTGGCTGTTTCAGAGTTGTCCTGGTTTTTGGGTGGATTTTTGACTGAGAAATTGAGCTTTGTGGCAAAGGAACACGGGGAATCAATTGCACTGGGTTAGGATAAGGTCATGGAGCAATTTTGGTAGAGTTTTGTTAAGCTCTGGTTCATCACCATCTTTGGCCGAGAGGTGATGAGGTTTAAATAGACATGGCTGGAGGGCTTCCCAGGGGCAATTGAAGGCTTGGATCAACTGCTCACGGCAAGGGAATAACAGCCGTGGTGGCCATTTAGGTTGGGACAACTCAGCAAGGGGGAAATGAATTTTTGAATCAATTTAGACCTCTCGGCCATGGTGTTTTCTGGCGGCTTGGTGGCTGGCCGGTCAGGCATTGGTCACCATCTTGACTAGTAGGGTCAGGGCTGGGGTTTGGTGCAATCAATTGGCTGTGGACATTTGTAAAGGGCTTGATTTAAATGGAATGGGAGAAGGCTCATTTTGGCTTGGTTTGGTTCAACTCATGTATTAGGCTAGGTGCACCGCCCCAAGGCTTGACTTTGGGCTGAGGAAGAATCATTTGGGTCAGCTAGGAAAGGGTGGTGAAGTCCACATCCAAGGTGATGTGGCTAATTTTTGTTGAATTGTATCATGAATGAGGTTAAAAAGGTTTAATGAAGGATTAGGAAAGTCCCCCCTCTTCTTGCCATTAATGGCTTGGTGAGGTGTCAATGCCCTCATGGCTCCATATGGCTTGTAAATGGCTTCAATTGGCTTGCCCATGGCTTGGGAAAAGGTTGGCTTATTTCGTGGAAAAGGGTTATGGGATTTTTGATGCGTTTAGGGAAATTTTCATGTGGTTTAATTTGGAAACATTTGATGATAAATTTGAAACTTAGGGAGTGATTTAAATCATAGTGGATGATGAGGGGAAATTTCATGTGGGCTTTGGAATAGGTTTTGGGTTTTTGGAATTATTTTAGATGGGCTTTTGAAATGGTTGAGGGAAGTGGGCTTTAGAATTGAATTGGATCAACATTGAGGTCAATTGAAGTGGTTTGGTTTGACATTGGGCTTACTTTGGTTAAAAATGGGCCAAATTGGGGATTTTGGTAAAAGTGGGATAAATTGACAAAATTGGCCCATAGTGTAGTTGAACAAAATTAAATTGGGAATATTTGGGATTTTCTTGAATTTTTTGGGAATTTTTGGAATTTATGGATTTTTGGGCTATAAGGGTATTTTGGGTATTTAGGGGGTATTTTGGGAATTTTTGGAAATTTTGGTGAATTTGGCTATGGATGATCAATTTGAGTGGTGAGAAGTGTTTAGAGTTGATTTTGAGGAATTTTGGGAAATTTAGGCAATTTTGAAAATTTTGGGTAATTTTAAGGGCATTTGGTAGGTTTGGTGGGTGTAAGGGCCCGGGGTCAAAAATTGAAATTTTGGAAAAAAGAAGATTGATCAAATGTGAGTAGAATGAAATCACTTTGGATGAGCCATGAAGCCATATTAAGCTAATTGGAGCATTGGGCACTCAATAAGTTGTTCCTAACCCTCTTAGACAGGGGCTTATGGGTTGAGAACCATCCATATGGATTACCTACATGAGTCAAGAAGTCAAATTGGGTGAAAGTATTTTTGGGATTTAAAATGTGTGTGTGGGTGTGATGTGTGCAAGTCAACCCTCACCAGACCAGGCCACTCAGGTTATTCCTAAGGTCAAAGAATCCTATAGGGAACTCACCCTTTAAACCTCCACATTTGATCTTAACCCTCCCAGTGGTTTGGGGGTTATTAATCAGGCATGTGGGGTTTAAATGGATTTAAATGGTGTTTTAATTCCTAAGGGGTGGGTTACATCTCTAATCCTCTAAGATAGTCAAAGGGAAAGCCTAAAGCTAGATCCTAAGTACTAAGGAGAGAGAAGAGAAAAGACCTCATCAAAAATGAGGTCAACAGCTTGCCCGACCAATGTAAGGGGAATTAGAAGTTTTCTTGGATATGCTGGATTCTATAGGCGTTACATCAAAGACTTTTCAAAGATTACAAAACCTTTATGTCGTTTACTAGAAAAGGATGCAATTTTTTATTTTGATGATGATTGTTTAAAAGGTTTTGAAACATTAAAAGAAAAATTAATCACCGCACCAGTTATAATTTCATCAAATTGGGAAAAACCTTTTGAATTAATGTGTGATGCTAGTGATTCTTCTATTGGTGTTGTTTTGGGTGAGAAATATAATAAAATTTTCAAAGTTATTGATTATGCTAGTAAAACTCTTAATGAAGCTCAAATTAATTATACCACTACTGAGAAAGAGTTATTAGCTATAGTATTTGCCTTTGATAAATTTCGATCTTATTTAATTGGAACTAAATGTGTGGTGCATACTGATCATTCTATTATCAAATATTTAATGAAGAAGAAGGATTCGAAGCCGAGATTGATTATATGGATTCTTCTTTTGCAAGAACTTGATTTTGAGATAATAGATAGGAAGGGATCTGATAATCAAATTGTTGATCATTTGTTCAAGATTGAAAATGAAAAATCTCTCTGTGATGCTGAAGAAATTAATAAACATTTTCCTGATGAAAAATTATTCACTGTTAATAAGTGGCTTTTTCCGTGGTATGCCGGCATAGGAAAATTTATTATCAGTAATATTATAACTTATGATTTGACATACCAGGAAAAGATATAATTTTTGTCTGATGCTAAGACTTATTTTTTGGATGACCCATGTTTATATAAAAGGAATGGATCTTATAATTCGAAGTTGTATACCTTTAGAAGAGACTTATGAAATTATTCAAAAATGTCATGATTCTGATTATGTGGGACATTTTGGAGTTGAAAGAACGGCATATAAAATCTTACAATCTAAATTTTATTAGCCTACAATTTTTAAGGATGTGAATGCTTATATTAAAAATTGTGATAGATGTCAGTGTGTAGGCAATATTTCTAGAAGTAATGAGATGCCCCTCAATTATATATTGGAAGTTGAAATATTTGATGTTTGGGGATTAGATTTCATGGGTCCAATTACACCATCTTTCGAAAATATTTATATTTTGATAGTAGTAGATTTCGTTTCCAAATGGATTGAAGCTATTGCTTTACCTTGATCTGCTGCTGATCTATAAAAAAATACCTATTTCTTTATGGCTTAATTCTTATTAATTTATAAAGATATTATGCTTTTATGAAAGGTATTTTTTGTGTTTTTGGATATAGGTAATGTAAAAAGGTCTAAAAAGGAAAAAGGAGCAAAAATGGAGAAAAATACAAAAAGTATAAAAAATTATGGCCTGGCGCCTAGGCGCTAGAAGCTGGCGCCTAAGCGCCAGACTAGATACAAAAATTGTCAAGTTTTTGACAACGTTTGATCAGTTATTTTGACGGAGTGAGCGGTTATTGGACATTCTAGAAGACTGGCAGTTGTTCCTTGATAATAGGACATGTGATACCTTGCATTTGGACGCTCCAAAATGGTTTTAAACCCGAAGAGGTGCAAGGTACGAAGAACTGGACACGGTGTCAGTGCCTAGGAGCCAGATTCTGGCGCCTAGGCGCCAGACTGACCTTCTAGAAGATTCATTGAATGTGGACATGTTTTGAAGAGGTGCCTTAAGGCAACCCTTGAAGCCTATAAATAGGGGTCCATTTCTTCAGAAAACGTTCCCCTCCCATTATAACCCTTTCTCTTATCCACTTTAGGATCTCTCATCCTTAGAGAGAGAAATAGAGAGAGAAATTTAGGTCCACTTTTGTTTACTTTAGTGAGTTTATTTTCAAGTTGTTGCATCTGGAGTTCATTACACTGTGGAGTCAGTAGGAATCAGAAGATCTCTAGAAGAAATATTTGAGATAAGTATTTTTATATTTGATTCAAAGTTTAATTATCATGTTTTGCTATTTATTTTCAATGTGTTCTGAGTAGTTAGTTTACTTTCTTCCTTCAATTTTGAAGAGATAGATAAGATAATATAAAGATTCGATGGAGAATTGAAATTCAAAATATTTTCAAAACATTGTGATGAATTTAATACCTGATCTTACTTTATTTGTTAAATTGGCCATTCAAATTGTTAAAACCTGTTTAAGAGTTTTGAGACCTTGAAGGAGAAGAACTCTTAACTTGTAAATATCACATGAATCCTTGGGTAGTCGAAGGCCATGTGCGGGTACGTTCAAGGTGAAGTGCAAATAAATAGGAAAATAAGATTTAAAGGGTGTAGAATTGATAAGTTTTTAGAGTGAGAGACTAAATTCTTATAATTTGATTTATAGATTAGGAAAGGGTCACTAGTAGGGCCGACCATAGCCACCCTTGGACATCTAGAAGTGTGAGCCTAGATTAACCCATTCTACTAACAATACATCCGGACATATTCTGTAAATTAGCCAATGTTCTTTGCGCTTGGATCAAAGGGTAAAGAATAGGAATGATTCTTTTTAGCACAATACTATAAATCAAATTCTCCAACAAATATTAAATTATCTTAAAAATCTTATATTAATTGAAGGAAAGAAAGTTGTTTATTTTATATAGATTTCATAAAATCATTTTCTTATTATTGTTTTCTTTATTTGCATCTAGTAGTAATTTATAATTAAATTAAAAGATAAAATAAAAATATTTTATTTATTTTATTTTATTTTATTTTATTTTATTTTATTTTTTTTATTTTTATTTAGAAAATTTATCAATATAATTCTTCTCCGTGGGATCGATACTGGGGTCTTTGTTTCAAAACCCTATATTACTTGAAATGATACGTATACTTACGTAGTACCCCTACTGTGTAAAAATATTTTCTAAATTTACATCATATTAATTTTATACACTAGCCACTATTTATAAATTGAGTCAAAGTTTTTGGCTATCTTTTGGAAGCAAACATTACTGCGTTATTTGCGGTTGGTTCAAGTTTTTGGCGCCGTTGCCGGGGAAGAAAGAAATAGAATTGTATAAATTTTCTTATAAAAAATATAAAAAAGATATATATTTTATTCCTTATTTTATGCGAAGATTTGGTTCTAAAGGATTAATACCTTTAGATTCTGAATTGAAAATAACAATTAGAAAAATTAAAAAGGGAAAACAAATTCAAAAATTTCAAGAAATGACTACTTTACAAAATCCAATTGAACTTAATGATCAAAATGTTTATAAATCATTAAGGGATTATGCTAACCCTACAGTTGATGAACTTCATAGTAGTATTCAAATACCTACTGTAGATGCTAATTCTTTTGAACTTAAACCGTCTATTATTCAAATGGTGCAAAACAATCAATTTGGTGGATCACCAAATGAGGATCCAAATTTACATCTTGTTAGTTTTTTAGAACTTTGTGCTACCTTTAAATATAACAATATTTCTGATGATGCTATTAGACTTAGACTCTTTCCTTTCTCTTTAAGAGATAAAGCAAAGATGTGGTTAAACTCATTAGCGACTAGTTCTATTAAAACATGGGCTGAAATGGCACAAAAATTCCTTGCTAAATATTTTCCTCCTTCTAAAACCACTAAATTAAGAAATGATATTACTTCGTTTAGTCAATTTGACGGGGAGACAATATATGAAACTTGGGAAAGATTTAAAGAACTATTAAGAAAATGTTCTCATCATACATTACCTGATTGGTTGATTATTCAAACATTTTATATTGGATTAATTGGATCTTTAAAATCAATTATTGATGCTGCTGCTGGAGGTTCTTTAATGTCTAAATCATTTGAAGAAGCTTACACTTTAATTGAAGAAATGGCTAATAACAATTTTCAATGGCCTTCCGAAAGGATTAATCCTAAAAAGATGGCCAGTATTCACGATAATGAAGCCTTTTCAATCTTAGCTTCACAAGTTGCGGCAATGTCTAAGAAATTAGATAATTTTGCAATTAATATTTCACATAATAACTCTGCTAATATTGAAGATTCTCAAACTATTGAAACTTTACAAGCTATTGCAAGTAAAAATAATCCTTATTCAAATTATTATAATCCTGGGTGGAAAAATCATCCTAATTTTAACTGGAATAATTCACAACAACAATGAGGGTAATAATCAATCTCATCCCACTGAAAATTGGAATAATCAAGTTAATTCAAATTATAAACCTCCTGGATTTAATAATCAAAAGAAAAAGTTATCAATAGAAGAATTAATTATGCAAATGAATAATCAATTACAAAATCAAAATACTGCTATTCGTAATATTGAAAATCAAATGGGGCAAATTGCTACTTTAATTAATAACGGACTCGTAGGAACACTTCCTAGTAATGTTGAAATCAATCCAAAGGAAACTGGAAAAGAACATGAACAAGTTAAAGCTGTGCAACTTAGAAGTGGAAAGGAATTAAAAGAAAGATTGCAGAATGAATTTGAAAAAGAGATTGAGGTTGAGGAGATTAAAAAACCTAAAGAAACTCTCTCTCCTAGTTAAGATCAGACTGTTATACCTGTTAATGTGGAAGATGAAAAACCACCACCACCTTTCCCTTAAAGACTTAAACAGCAGAAATTAGATCATCAATTTTTTAAGTTTTTTGAAATTTTTAAGAAACTTACTATTAACATACCTTTTGCTGAAGCTTTGGAACAAATGCTAACTTACGCAAAATTTATGAAGGATATTTTTAGCAAAAAAACGAAAATTTGAAGCTTTTGAAACCATTGCATTAAGTGAAGAATGCAGTGCAATAATTCAAAAGAAATTACCTGAAAAGCTTAAGGATCCTGGAAGTTTCACTATACCCTGTGCTATTGGAGAAAAATTTTGCGGAAACGCTTTATGTGATTTAGGAGCAAGTATTAATCTCATGCCATTTTCTATCTTTCGAAGATTGGATTTAGAAGATATAACTCTCACCACTGTAACTCTTCAGTTAGCTGATAGATGTATCACTTATCCCAAAGGAGTTATAGAGGATGTCCTTGTTAAAGTGGATAAATTTATCTTCCCTGTAGATTTCATAGTACTTGATATGGAAGAAGATAAAGAGATATCTATTATTTTAGGAAGACCTTTTCTAGCTACCGGACGAGCTATGATTGATGTGCAAAAAGGAGAATTAACCATGAGAGTTAATGATCAAGAAATTAAATTCAATATTCTTAAATCAATGAAGTACCCTGATAAAGATAAATGTTATCGAATGGATATAACTGATTATTTATTTGAAAAACATTATCAAGAAAAATGTAAAGTTATTTCTGAAGAAAAATTTGAATTTTTAGTTGATGAAGATGAAGTAGTAGAATAAGAAGAGACTCACTTTATTAATGATAATTGGGAAACTTTAGACATAACTCAAAATGATATACTTTTACCCTCAATTAAAAGAGCACCTGAATTGGAATTAAAAATATTACCTTCCCATTTAAAATATGCGTTTCTTGGAAATTCGTTAACTTTACCTGTTATTATTTCTTCTAAACTGAGTAAAGATCAAGAAGAAAAAATACTAGGTGTGTTAAAGAATTATAAGAAAGCTTTTGGTTGGACTATTGCTGATATAAGAGGAACAAGCCCTTCCATTTGCATGCATAGAATCTTAATGGAAGAAAATTTTAAACCTACTATAGAATCGCAAAGAAGATTAAATCCTATTATGAAAGAGGTTGTTAAAAAATAAATTATTAAGCGGTTAGATGCTGGTATTATTTATCCTATTTCGGATAGTCAACGGGTAAGTCCTATTCATTGTGTTCCGAAGAAAGGAGGTGTAACTGTCATTGTTAATGATAAAAATGAACTTATTCCTACAAGACAAGTTACTGGATGGAGAATTTGTATTGACTATAGGAAACTAAATAAAGCCACTAGAAATGATCATTTTCCTTTACCTTTCTTGGATCAAATGCCCGATAAATTAGCTGGACACTCATATTTCTATTTTCTGGATGGATATTCTGGTTATATCAATTACTTATTCCTCCTGAGGACCAAGAAAAGACATCATTTACAAGTCCATATGAAACATTTTCTTTTAGAGGAATGTCTTTTGGTTTATGTAATGCACCTGCAACTTTTAAAGATGTATGATATCAATATTTTGTGATTTGATTGACAAAGGAATTGAAATATTCATGGACGATTTTTTAGTCTTTGGAACTTCTTTTGAATCTTTTTTGGAAAACATAGCCAAAGTTCTTAAAAGATGTGAAGAAACAAATTTAGTTCTTAACTGGGAAAAATGTCAATTCATGGTCACAGAAGGCATTGTACTTGGTCACAAAGTATCACAAAAAAGGATGGAAGTAGATCAAGCAAAAGTGAAAATTATTGCTGAATTGCAACCACCTACTACTGTTATCGATGTGAGAAGTTTTCTAGGTCATGCTCGGATTTTATAGAAGATACATAAAGGATTTTTCTAAAATTGCTAAACCTCTTTGTCATTTATTAGAAAAAGATGCAAAATTTGAATTTAATAAAGAATGTATTAATGCTTTTAATATTCTAAAAGAAAAATTAATAACTGCACCTATCATTGTTGCTCTCGATCGGAATAAATCTTTTGAATTAATGTGTGATGTAAGTGATTTTGCAATTGGAGCTCGTATTAGGACAAAAATATGAGAAAGTTTTCAAACTTGTATATTATGTTAGTAAAACTCTCACCTGAAACACAAAGAAATTACACTACCACTGAGAAAGAGCTTCTAGCTATAGTATATGCCTTTGATAAATTTAGACCTTATCTTCTTGGTACTAAATGCATAGTTCATACTGATCATTCTGCTATTAAATATCTATTATCTAAAAAGGATTCTAAACCTAGACTTATAAGATGGGTTTTACTTCTACAAGAATTTGATTTTCAAATAGTAGATAGAAAAGGAACTGAAAACCAAATTGCTGATCATTTGTCTAGAATTAAAAATGATATTATTTTGGAAAAAAATATAAATGAGAAATTCCCTGATGAATCTTTATATGTTATTCAAAGATGCAAAACACCTTGGTATGATGATATTGTTAATTATTTAGTTAGCAATATTTTGCCTTATGACTTGGATAAAAAATTTATTAAGAAATTTAAATATGATGCTAAATCTTATATTTGGGAAGAACCTCAATTATTTAAAATTGGTAAAGATTCTATGATTGGAAGATGTGTACCTCATGAGGAAACTTTTGCTATTATTCAAAAATGTCATGATTTTGATTTTGGAGGACACTATGACATAGATAAAACTGCATTTAAAATTTTAAAATTTGGATTTTATTGACCTACCTTATTTAAAGATGTGAGACAATTTGTGAAAACATGTGATTGATGTCAAAGGATGGGAAATATATCTAGGAAAGATGAAATGCCTTTAAACTATATATTGGAAGTTGAAATTTTTGATATAAGGGGTTTAGACTTTATGGGACAATTTGTTCCATCATCTGGAAAAAAATTATATTTTATTAGCAGTTGATTATATTTCAAAGTGGATTGAAGCTGTTGCTTTACCAAACTGTGATTCCAAAAGTGTTTCAAAATTTTTAAAGAAAATGATGTTTTTAAGATTTGGAATGCCTAAGGTAATTATCACTATGGTGGAAGTCATTTCAGAAATATAAGAATTCAATCATTACTACAAAAATTTGGAATCAAATATAGAATTGCAACTACTTATCACCCACAAAATAGTGGAATGACTGAAGTATCAAACAGAGAAATTAAAAGAATTTTAGAAAAGACTGATAATCCTAAAAGAACTGATTGGGTTGATAGACTTGATTCTGTATTATGGGCTTATAGAACAGCTTATAAGACACAAATCAGAATGTCACCTTATCGGTTAATTTATGGTAAACATTGTCACTTACATGTAGAACTTGAACATAAAGCTTATTGGGCGATAAAGGAGTTTAATTTTAATTTGAATAAAACAGGAGAAAAACGATTATTGCAACTAAATGAGATGGAAGAAATTAGAAATGAATCGTACGAAAATGTGAGAATTTATAAAGAGAAAATGAAGATGTTGCATGATAAGAAAATTTCAGGAAAAATTTTTGAGCCTGGACAAAAAGTATTATTGTTTAATTCTCGTTTAAGACTTTTTCCTGGAAAATTAAGATCTAAATGGATTAGACCCTATTTAGTTGAGAAAGTATACCATTATGGAGCTGTGGATATTAAAGATCCCAAAACAGGAAAATTTTTTAAATTAAATGGAGTAAGATTGAAGCCTTATTTAGGATATATTAAGAAGATTTATAAAGAGGCTTATGAATTGAGTCAACCTAATTAAAGATTTACTTAAGTCGGGCTGACGACGTTAAACCTAGTGCTTTGTGGGAGGCAACCCATAATTTTCTTGTGTTTTGAGTGTTTTTATGTTTTGATATAAGGTTATGCCTCGATCTTCATTAATTTTATATTACTTTGGAAAAATTTGATGCTTATACGTCTTTGATGACTTAGGCTAAAAATTATTTTGAAGTATGTAAAATTTAAAAATAGGATCACTCTATTCTGAATATGAGTAAAAGGGAGATCAAGTTATCCTTCATTATGATAGTTTACAATGTGAGTTATCGAGTCTAAATTACTCTTACCAGTATAATTTACCTATTTTGGAGAACGAAATTTTGAAAATTTAACGATTAGGCGAAACGGAGTTGAACATAGTTCCGGCGCCTAGGCGCCAGAATTCAGCGCTTAAGTGCCAAAATCAACTATGTATCAATAGCTCCGGAGCCTAGGCGCCAGATTTGGCGCCTAAGCGCCATGGTTACTAGGTCGTGCAAAAACCGAAAAATTTCAGTTTTCCACATTATTTTCCCCTTTAAATCAATCTATCCTCTTCCCTAACCATCAAGCACTCAAAATTACGTCCCTTGCACTTTATTCTTGAGAGATTTGAGAAATTATTGAAGAACTGGAAGGAAGAAATCATGGAGAAGAAGCTTGGGACAATGTTTCAAAAGATCCTCAGCCCTACTTCAATGGTTTCATCGCTGTAAGTTTAGATAAAATTTCTAGTCATTTGGATAAGTTTGAAGCAGTTTTAAAAGCATTGGAGATCGCCTTCATGAGATGTTTCATCAAGTTGAACATCTAGAATGACAAATGAAACTTCAATTTGATCATTTTGTGGCTTATCAAGATGCTCTAGTTGAAATGTATGCGAAAAACAAGTGGATTGACGAAAAGATGGCTACAGATTTCCCGAGAGCGTTAGTGTTCTTTCCAAGTGGAATACACAATTTCCCTTGTGAAGATTAGAATATTCTGGTAATGAGATAGTTATTATGGTTTGTTGAGTCGTTGTATCGATTTAGAGAATCGATTATGTTTGTTTGTGTAGTTGCTTTCATGTTCAATGTGTGTTGTTTTTGCTTGGAAATTGTTATGTTTAAGTGTGTATTAGAAACTTGAATCAAATATAGTACTTATCTGGAATGTATTGAGTCAATATTGAAGGTTTTAAATGGAAATTATTGAGTTTGATTGAAACCTTATGTTTGATTGGTGGATTTAATATTTAATTTTTTTAAAATTTTGAAAAATGTTGTGGAAGTTAGAAACTGAAGCTCTTCTCTGATATAAGTAATTAGAAGTTAAATTTATGAATTTTGGTGAAAAATTAAATTTAAAAAAAATTTTGTGAAAGGCGAGTCTGGCGCCTAGGCGCAAGAATTCGGCGCCTAAGCACCAGTTCGTCTTATACCCGAAAATTTACTTAAATAACCCCCAAAAGCCATTTTTGACGCCTAAGCTTCATCTTCTTCCCCATTTTCGCGAAAATACATCCTCTAAATCCATTTTGAGATCAAAACATCAAGGATTTGAGCGTGAAACCACTCAATTTCTTCGTCTCAAGATCAGATCTACACATTAAACCATTTATTTTCGATTTTCACCATAGATTTCCCTAGGTTTTGCTATGAACCGAAAATTTTAAAAATAATATTCGATTTTTAGTGATTTCTTTGGATTTCTAAACTTTTTTTAAGTTTATAAACTTAAAAAGAGTTTAAATCTTTGATTCCTAAATTTGTTTTTATTTTCTTTCACGTTTAGATGGCTCCAAAATCTAAATGCGGGAAGGCACGAGATAACTTTGATAGCGACGAAATTTTCTACTGCAGTTCGCGCATTTTCGCTTCCATGAATTTGCGACATCCAGAAAGTTCATTTCTGAACGAAGTTTCTATCATCCTGGAGAAATGATCGAAAACACTATTGTTGCACACAACTGACAATGATTTTGTTATTTTACTGCTGTTGCTGTTATCCAGATTATTCAAGAATTTTATGCAAATTTTCTGGATGCCGAGGATTATGAAGTCTTGCTCAGAGGAATCAGAGTAGGATTTAGTCCAGAAAGAGTCAACATATTTTATGGCACGCCACCGACTATTGAGTGCTATTATTACGGATTATCACCATCGAGGGAGATTTGGATATGATTATTGCTTATCGATGAAGGTACTTGGATCTTGGAAGATCGAGAACGAAAAAGGGTAAACTTCAAATCCTCCGAATTAAATGGTATATCTAAAGCATGGCACTATTTTATTTCTGCAAGATTGTTACCTTCCAACCACCTAAGTGAAGTGACTAGAGATCGAGCGATCTTAAACTACTGCATTTAGGAGAGGAAGCCTATTGATGTCGGGAGCATTATTAATGATTCTGTGGATTCTAATGCGAGGTCCAGCACTTCTGTTGGATTGGGATTTCCATCTCTGATCTACTCACTATGTGTTAGTAATGGAGTCACTGCTGATATTTCTGAGGAGAAGTTAAAGTCTACCAAGCCAATTGGGCATGAGAGTGTTAGTATCTATGATCGTCTTCGAGGGAAGAGATCAACCGCTCCTTCTACTTCTGCACATACTTCAGGTAGACCTTCTACTTCTAGACCCTCTACTTCGTCGAGCCACCATCGATTTACGGGAATCAATGCATGATCGAGTTTTAGAGCGACGGCGAGGAGTTATTTAAAACTATTGATAGAAAACTAGATCATTTATCTGATTATAACCAGAGGAAGAGTAGTTATGATGCCGAGTATGATGAAGCCCTAGTCGGATTTCTGAAGGGTGAACATGATGTTAGTTTTCCTACTTTTCCTAGATTCACACCATTTGTTGATCCAAAGGACGTAGAATTTTCCTTTGGTGATGATGATGATGATGAGGCTACAGCTAGTGACTAGTAGTTATAGATCTTTATGTTGAGCTACTCAGTTAGTTTGTTTTGTTTGTTTTGTTTGTTTAGTTTTGTGTTTGATGTATGTTGACTGATTAGTGTTAGGATTCTGTTGTGTTGAGACAAAAGTTAGAATTAATTTATATGTTGTTTTAGTTTAATGTTTAGTAATTAATTATTTTGCTCTGTTTTAATTCTGTTTCAAATTTAGTATCATCATAAAATTAGCCTGCTTACTTTTTATACATGCTTAAATTTTATCTTAATTATTCATAAAAGCATGATAGAAGTTAATTTTTCTTTTTAAGATTGTTTTTACATATTAAAAATTTTTTTTTTTTCTTATGATTTTTTTTCTCTCATACTTTAAAATTATCATAGTATACCAAAACTTAAGTTTGGGGGAAGGGAAAATCCATTCAAAATTAAATTTTATTTGTCCTTAAAGAATTAATATTTTCATAAAAATAAAAAATAAAAAAAATACTTTTTAACATAACTTAAGGAATGAAGAATTTATTTGAGATCACTTTTATTTTTGAAATTATAAACAATTTAGTAAAAATTAACCAAAAGTTTATGAACTTTGGTTGATTTTAAGAATAGAATTATTTAACTTAAAGAAGAATAAGATAAAGAATTTTTTCTATTCATGATAGAAATAAAAAATTTTAGAAATATTAAGTAATAAAAAATTATCACTTAAAAAAGAAAAGATTGGAAATCTTTTTGAATTCTTATTTATGTTATAATAATTAAGTGGAAATGTATAAGTTTTGAAAATATAAGTTAAGGATAGTGAAGTTCAAAACCATTAACAGGCTATCCAGATATAGTAATCCTATATATATATCAAGAGATGGATGAACAGGATGCCCAGCCATATGGATAACATGGTGGTTAAGTTTGCTTTCATTCCTAGGGAAGGCAATTCTCCTGCTCATTGGTTAGCCACACAGGGCTGCTATAATGAGGTCACAAAGTCGATAATATCATTCCCCTTCCTCTCAAGCTTTTGATCCATGGTGACAACTTAGGACTTCCATTCATTAGATACTAGTCTTCCTCCTTTCTTTTTGGTCCTCAAAGGGTTTATTTTGTTCTGTTGGTATACATGTAACCAGGTTGTCTGTATTTGTTTAGTTAGGTAGTTTTGAGGCAGTTCATGTTTTGGATGTGGGGATACACTAGTATTAGAGGTCCTCCATCACTTTTTTTATTTTTGCCTTTGTAACTTTCATTTCAGATCAACATGTAGGGAGTGATGCTTGCTCCTTTTGTTTATATATATATATATATATATATATATATATATATATATATATATATATATATATATATATATATATAAAAGAAGAGAGTAGAAGCTTGAGGAATTGTCTAATAAAAAATTGGCTTCACTTGAATTATCTTATAGGGAGAAAACTAGTTACATACTTTACTTAATTTTTATACATAAATATTTATTTAGAAAAGATTTTTCAAGAAGATCTTTTTCTTGTAAATAATCTATGAAAGCTTAATATAATAGATTTCTATTATTTTCAAAATGGATGGAAAGTTTGAAATCTTATGATTTGGTAGTTAAATATTCTTTAAAATCCTAAAATTAAACATAGTTAGTGAAATTGGGTTAACAAATTACTAAAGACATTATAAAATAAAAAATTATAGGAATCTTAAATATTTATCTTTTATTCCAAGGGTTATAAATTTTATATAGTAGCAAGAGTTACTTGAGGATAAGTAACATTGATGTTTGGGGGATTTTGATCTATAAAAAAATACCTATTTCTTTATGTCTTAAATCTTATTAATTTCTAAGGATATTATGCTTTAATGAAAGGTATTTTTTATGTTTTTGGATGTAGGTAATGTAAATAGGTCTAAAAAGGAAAAAGGAGCAAAAATGAGCAAAAATTGAGCAAAATACAAAAAAGTATAAAAATTATGGCCTGGCGCCTAGGCGCCAGAAGCTGACGCCGAAGTGCCAGACTCGATACAAAAACTGTCAAGTTTTTGACAACGTTTGATCAGTTATTTTGACAGAGTGAGCGGTTATTGGACATTCTAGAAGACTGACAGTTGTTCCTTGATAATAGGACATGTGATACATTGCATTTGGAAGCTCCAAAACGGTTTTAAACGCGAAGAGGTGCGAGCCAAAGTGAAGAGGTACGAAGAACTGGACGCGGTGTCCGGCACCTAGACGCCAGATTCCGGCGCCTAGGCTCTAGTCTGACCTTCTAGAAGATTCATTGAATGTGGACATGTTTTGAAGAGGAGCCTTAAGGCAACCCTTGAAGCCTATAAATAGGGGTCCATTTCTTCAGAAAACGTGCCCCTCCCATTGTAACCCTTTCTCTTATCCACTTTAGGATATCTCATCCTTAAAGAGAGAAATAGAGAGAGAAATTTAGGGCCACTTTTGTTTAGTTTAGTGAGTTTATTTTCAAGTTGTTGCATACGGAGTTCATTACACTTGTGGAGTCAGTAGGAATCAGAAGATCCGTAGAAGAAATATTTGAGATAAGTATTTTTATATTTGATTCAAAGTTTAATTATCATGTTTTGTTATTTATTTTCAATGTGTTCTGAGTAGTTAGTTTACTTTCTTCCTTTAATTATGAAGAGAAAGATAAGATAATATAAAGATTCGATGGAGAATTGAAATTCAAAATATTTTCAAAACATTGTGATGACATTAGTACCTGATCTTACTTTACTTTTTGAATTGGCCATTTGAATTGTTAAAACCTGTTGAAGAGTTTTGAGACCTTGAAGGAGAAGAACTCTTAACTTGTAAATGTCACATGAATCCTTGGGTAGTCGAAGGCCATGTGCGGGCTATTCAAGGTGAAGTACAAATAAATAGGAAGATAAGATTTAAAGGGCGTAGAATTGATAAGTTTTTAGAGTGACAGACTAAATTCTTATAATTTGATTTATAGATTAGGAAAGGGTCACTAGTAGGGCCGATCATATCCACCCTTGGACATCTAGAAGTGTGAGCCTAGATTAACCCGTTCTACTAACAATACATTCGGACCTATTCTGTAAATTAGCCAATGTTCTTTGCTCTTGGATCAAAGGGTAAAGAATAGGAATGCTTCTATTTGGCACAATACTATTAATCAAATTCTCCAACGAATATTAAATTATCTTAAAAATCTTAGATTAATTGAAGGAAAGAAAGTTGTTTATTTTATATAGATTTCATAAAATCATTTTCTTATTATTGTTTTCTTTATTTGCATCTATTAGTAATTTATAATTAAATTAAAAGATAAAATAAAAATATTTTATTTATTTGTTTTATTATTATTATTTTTTTTATTTTTATTTAGAAAATTTATCACTATAATTCTTCTCCGTGGGATCGATACTGGGGTCTTTGTTTCAAAACCCTATATTACTTGAAATGATATGTATACTTGCGTAGTACCCCTAGTGTGTAAAAATATTTTCTAAATTTACATCATATTAATTTTATACACTAGCCGCTATTTATAAATTGAGTCAAAGTTTTTGGCTACCTTTTGGAAGCAAACATTACTGCATTGTTTGCGGTTGGGTCCGATGCTCAAAGTGTTGCAAAGTTTTTAAGAAATAATATATTTTGCAGATTTGGAATAGCAAGAGTAATCATAACAGATGGGGGAAGTCATTTTAAAAATATGATTTTTGAGAAGTTAACAAAGAAATATTATATAAATCATCGTATTGCTACTGCTTATCATCCTCAGACAAGTGGTTTGGTTCAATTATCCAATCGTGAAATTAAAAGAATATTGGAAAAGACTGTTAATCCAAACAGAAAGGATTGGTCAATCAAACTGGATTATGCTTTGTGGACCCGTAGGACTGCCTACAAAACCCATATAGGAATGTTCCCATATAGGCTGATTTTTGGAAAAGCTTGTCATTTGCCTATTGAACTTGAGCAAAAAGCATATTGAGCTATTAAAGAGTTCAATTATAATTTTAAAGAAGCTACTGAGAAGAGATTATTGCAATTAAATGAGCTTGAAGAGATAAGGAATGAATCTTATGAAAATGCTAAAATTTATAAGGAAAAGATGAAGTTATGGCATGATCAGAAGTTTCTTACTAAAATGTTGTGCCAGGACAGAATGTTTTGTTGTATAATGCCAGATTGAGAATTGTTTCTAGAAAAGTTAAGTCCAGGTGGATGGGTCCATTTATTGTGATAAATTTTTTTTCCTATGGAGTCGTGGATATTCAAGATCTTAAGAATGGATAAATATTTAAAGTTAACGGTCATAGAATTAAACCTTTATTTTCAGTCGATCAACTTAAATCTGATGAGAATCTGATGTTGGGTCACTCAGAATGAGTTCTCGGTATTCCAGGCTGAAGACATTAAACCAAGCGCTTTGTGGGAGGCAACCCATAGTTATTGGTGTGCTTTGTTTTATGTTTACTTTGTGTGCTTTGTTTGTTTTTTTTATGTTTTGGTAGAAGTATTTTGGAGTTTTTATGTTATAGTAGTTTTTATTTGACCTTATTTTATGACTTAGAGGAGTCGTAATGAAATTTTGGACATTTGGCAGACCTGTGCTAAATTGAGCACTGGCGGCTAAGTGACGCCTAGTTGGCGCTTAAGCACCGGAGTTATGAAACATGTGATAAATGAGGTTCTAGAAGCCTAGAACATGGGAAAGTGGTTTTTGAAGTTATTTTGGAGTTTTTAAACATTTAAGGGCAGTCTATGCACTTCTAAAAGTCTATAAAAAGGCCCTAGATTAAAAGAAACACTTGCCCCAAGTCCTATTTTCATTCCTGAGTCTTAAGAAGAGTGTTTTGGGTACATCATGTCTTCCTGGGTGGATGAGATCAAGAAGAAAGAAAACTCTGACAAGGGTAAGTTTATTAGTGACTGTGCTAAAGAGTTATTCAATGGATTTCTCGACATTAGTATTCAGGGAATTGCAGAAAAGATTGCAAAGATCGAAGCCCGAGTGACTTCAATCAAAGCAAAGATTAATGAAACTAACGCACATTTGGAGCATATCGGATGACAACTCAAGATGCAATTCAATCATACAAGTCACGTGGAAGAAGCGGATAAGGCGATGTTCTTGAAGAACAAGTGTTAGAAGAAGAAGATGTATGAGTGTTCAATCATCGCCTGTTCTATCAATTTATATTCTAGAAGGGTCAAATGGAAATAATAGTGGTTCTAGATATATTCCAACTACTAGAGAGTGGAATTAAATGTTTGTTCTATTTTGTGGTTTTTTTGTGTATTTTATGTTTTATGTGTTTGATGTTTTAAGTGTTTAATGTTTTATGTTTGTTTTCTATTGCACTGTAATGAGAGATCGTTACATCTTAGTGATGTAAATTTATCTTTATGTTTATTAAGTCTATTTGTTTTTAGGGAATTTCATCCAAAGTGTTTGGATAGAAATTTTTAGTTTGTATTAAGTGTGGCTTATTTTTAATGAATATAAGTTTGTGTTTGTGTGAAACTTAATTGGAATGAATGGATATTAAAATTTTGAAATTGGAGTATTGGATGATTTATGGGAAGAGACATTATTTTGAGAAGATTAAGGTTGATTAACTAAGTGGTTTAACGCATTTTCTTAAATATGAAAACCTAAGCACTAGCGGCTAAGTGCCAGATTGTCGGCGCTTAAGCGCCAGATTTCGCGGCTAAGCGCTGAAGGCCTCGCGCTTAGGTGACGGTTCGTGAAAATTGGTTTTCAGCAGTTAAAAACTTGAAATCGCCATTTTTAACTTACCTGTCGTCTTCAACCTCTAATTTTCACGAAAAGGAGCCTAGGGCATCAACATATTGGATCATTTGAAGGCCGATATCAACAAAAATTGTTAGATTTGGATTCCTTAAGGTAAGAGCACTACTTCTAAGTAAAATTTTTTGGTTTTCACCATTTATTTTAAGTACATTTTGGAAAATCATAAAATCACTATTCATGGTGAAAATTTGAGGAAAAGGATGAGAAATTGCATGGATTTAGTAGAAATTATATTTGAAAATTAATTTAGCAAGTTTAGTTTGATTTTGAAATTTATGGTGAATATTTTGTGAATTGTTAGAGATGGCTCCAAAGTCAAAGGACTTGAGAGAAAAGACGATATTCGATTTTGACAAGTTTGTTAGTATAAGGGCTGAGGAATGATACATTAACGCACTACAGTCACGTAAATGGATTCCTGAGCGAGTGTTTAGTAAGCCTGGAGAAGTTATTGAGGAGATGATTGCTAAAATGAATTAGAAAGTTACTGCTGCTTCTCCGTTGTTGCTGTTGTTTCTGTGGTCAGAGAGTTTTATGCAAACTTACCTGTAGCAGAAAAATATTTGGTGATGGTGAGAAGGCAAGAAGTATATTTTACATCTACGGTAATCAATGTCTTTTATCAACTTCCTCCTGATATGTTTTGTTTTTATTCGAACTATCATCCTACTGAGGGAGAGTTAGATGAGATTATGGCATTTTTAACTGACAGAAGAGGATTATGGAAGATCACTAATGATATAAGAGTCAATTTTCAGGCCTTTAAGTTTAATGACATTTCTAAAGCATGGCATTATTTTATCTTATCTAAACTATTGCCTTCAAGCCATACTAGTGAAATTACAAGGGAGAGAGCTGTGTTGAACTATTGCATTCAGTAAGAGAAGCCTATAGATATTGGAGCAATCATTTATGATTACATTTTGAATTGTGCCAGATCTACCACTAATGTAGGTATGAGATTTCCTTCCCTGATTCATTCATTATGTGAGCGATCTGGTGTGAAATTTGAAACTTGGGAAGAGGTTATTCAGCCTTTGAAACCAATTACCAGTGTAAATGTTGGAGATTACGTTGTACATTTAGAGTTTGGCTAGAGAGGAGGATTTGGTAAGGCTTCTACTGCTTCTGCTTCTGCTTCTGCTGCTCGTACTTCTTGTGCTACTACTTCAAGAGCTTCATCATCTAGAGATTCACAGACAGGTTTATTAAGAAATTTTTTGAAGAAGGTGAGTCTTACTCGTGATCATATTAGAGACATGGATGGTAAAATGGATAATATGGACATATATATTATAAAACATGATGAATACGAGGAGAATTATCAGCATTATTTTGATTGATTGATCAGAGGTGATATGAGTGCTGAGATGCCCCCTCATCCATTCTACATACCTTATATGCCATCCATAGATTGGAACGAGCAAGATGATGATGAGAATGAGGATGATTAGTTGATTTTCTTTGTGTTACTGAGTTTTTGTTGATGAACAGATGTATGTTATGTCTTGTGTTTTATTTTAGATGTTGTGTTTGTTGTGTGAACTCTGGTAGTATGTTGATTATAGTTGGATTATTTTTGCATATTCAGATGTATATTTGTTGGATTTTTATTCTATATGTTGTTTTGTTTGATATTTGTGTAGTAGTAAATGTTTTAATGTGTTTGTTGTGTCAGAGTTTTTTTTTAGTGTGTGCTTTAATTCCAAAATTGTTAGGAGAATATGGAACACTATTAAAAACTATTATTTAAAAACTGCATGTTTTAAACATTTTAAAATCTACTACTACCATTTGTTATCTTGTATTAGTGCGATTCAGTTATTTTCAGTTGGTGTGTATTTGCTTTGAAAACCTCCACTATTGTAGAAGTCCCTTGAAATTTTGAAATTTCCATTTAATGAAAAACTAAAAATTTTTGAATTTGATTTCTTTTTACTCCTATTTTTAAATTGTTATACTTGCATATTTAGAATATTAAGATTCCTACAAGCATGTTATGATAGTTTTTAATTCTCACCCATGTATCATTTCTCATGCTTAAATGTTTTATCCTAACTAAAAATTAAAGTTTAGGGGGGGATTTTAAAAAAAAAGAAAATAGAAAATTTTTGAAAAACCTAAAATTTTATTTGTTCTCAAGAATACTTAAAATTAATTTGATTTTTGATTGAAAACAATTATGTACATGAAGTTATATTAGGGGAACAAAATTTTGAATATAGAAATAAATAAGAGAATTTAGTTAAAATTTATAGTAATAATGAAAAATTTAAAGTTAAAATTTTCTTAGTAAAGAAGTGTTAAATATAGTTCAACTATCTTAGTAAGAAATGTTGTATTTTTGGATAAATAGAAGATTTGACTTTTATTCTTCAAAGCTTAAATTTCCTTTATTGAAGACCAATTTTTAAATACTATTATTATAATTTTTAAGTAAAATATGTATATCAGACCTTTATTTTAAATGGAAGGGTGGAATTCAAAATCATTAAAGGCCTATTCAGATACAATAATCTTTGCCTTATAAAAAAAAAGAAAAGAAGAAAAGAAAGAAAAAGAAAAGAAAATAAAATAAAATAAAAGAAAAAGAAAAAGAAAAAAATGTGAATAATGGTATGTGAAAAGGAAGGAGAAGCTTGAGGGTTTAAGGGACTAATCAAAAATTAGTTCCATACCTAAAGTTCAAAATATAAGTTTTGAGAAAATGTAAAGCTTAAAGTTATAATATAGTAAGTAAAATTATTTTCAAATAAAGATATAACTAAACTTTAAGTTGGTCTTAATTAGTGAAATTTTACTAAATATTCCATTTCTAGAACAAAATTTTGTTACCTTCCTAAGAAACTCATTACATAATTTGCATGCTAAAATTTTTTATGTGATTAAGAGTCACTTGAGGATAAGTAACTTTTTATGTTTGGGGATTTTGATACACCTAAAATATATAGTGTTTCTATGCACATTTTTATACCTATTTTTGATGATATTGCACTTTAATGGAAGATATTTTATGTTTTTCTTGCAGGTATGATGAAAATAGGTGATTATAATGAAAGGAAAAAAATCGGATCAAATTTGGAGAAAAAAAATGAAAAAAATGAAAAATTGGACCTTGGCGGCTAAGCGCCGCCACCACAGTTAAAAATCGGATTTTTTTCATTTTTGGGGCCAATTTCAAGGGCTGTTTGAAGTAACTTTTGGTGGTGACTTCCTTAACTTCCCAAGGGTGGTAAATTTGAATGAAGGGATGCATTGTTTGGTGGATACATTGAATCGGGACATGATTTGAAGAGACACCAAGGCACCTTTTAGAAAATTATTTCATGAAGACTTGGAGTTAGTTTGTAAGAGTTGTTAGGGAGTCTGACTTTCAAGAGTCTTTTCTAGTTTTCAGTTTCATCTTCTAGTTTCAAAGAGTTTTACTTTCAGTATTTTATTGTTTAGAGTTAGTTAGTTTAGTTTTAGAGGAGAAAGGGTTGGTGTGAAACTTTCTTTCCACCAGTTTTTCTTTCATCCATTTATCTAGTTTTTATCAAAGTCTAAAGTCAGAGTTGGAGTCAACAGAGTTGGGCGCCAACCTATGTAGTTTTATCCTGTGGAAAACCATGTTACAAAAAAAACTTCCAGAGTCTTGTGGAGAGGATTTTCAGATAAGTTTAATTCTATTTTCATATTTAAATTTTCTTGTTGTGTTTTCTTTATGATTTCTATTTTCAAATCAATGTTTTCTTGTGTTTTCTCCATGAATTTTGAGTAGTTTTCTTTATCTTTTATTTTCTTAAATGAAGAAGTAATTAATTTATGTAGGATTGTTATAGAATGTATAAGAGTTTAAAGTTGGAATAAGTTGTGAAGATTTAATTCCATGAACTTAATTTACTTCTTAATTTGCAGAGTTAAGATGTTAAAATTTTTGTTGTGAGATTATGTAAGATCCAATGCGGTATTGTCTCAAACAACAATTGGTAAAAATCACATGCAATTATATGGGTGAGATTTGTAGTCCATATAATTGAATGCACATATATTAGTAGGTATGTTTTTAATGGGGAGTAAAATTAGAGGTCTTTAGAGTGACAGGCAAAAGCGCCCTAATTTGGTTTGATATTTTAAATTTTGTTATGAGAAGTTAGCCGCCAGGTGGAGGGAATCGAGGGAACTCTAGAGTGAGAGCTGATATCTTCCCTGCCTAACCATGTTCAAGATTTTAAAATTTCAAATTAACCAATATTCTTTATGGAACCAAGTAAGGGTAAAAATTAAATTTGTTCATATTTATCACAACACAATTTAAATACTTCCACAACAATACTTTCATAATTATTACTGCTTTATAAAAGAAAAAAAAATATATTTTATTTCCGTGTGTTTTATACCGCATTTAAAAATTCTGATAATTTTCATTTCCTACTTAGCTTTTATTAAAAAAACCAAAAACAATTTTCAAGGTTTTTAAATCAAAACATACTTTCAAAAGTCATTTAAAAAGTAAAAATATAATTTTCTTAATTCTTTAAAATGTTTTTACATTTCACTGTGGGTTTGATATCTCGGGGCTTAATCAGAATGTCCTATATTACTTGATAAACGATATGTATACTTGCGTAGTATCTCATATTATAAAATCATAATTTTCATATCTAAATCATCAGCACATATATTGGGTGTGGAGTCAAGTTTTTGGCACACAAATATTTCTCGGGGATCGGACACCGACTGTCATGACCCATTGAAAGGAGTAGATTTTTGTTATTTGAAACTGCTGTGGGGATGAGCCAACCTGCCAAGGTTATGCTATGGAACAAAAGTCCCCTCGCGAATACCCAGAGGTACAGCCGTCATAGTGGCAAAGGACGAAGGTTCTCTAGTTCTGGATCTGGCTCATAGTAGAATGTCGCTTTGTCTTCATCCATTCTTCTGAAAGTGACTGGCACACTTTTTCTTTGAACTCCTGGGATGCAGTGCTTTGCTAAATCTGCTCCATTTCCTTTTACTACCAGCACTGATCTGGCCAGTAGGGAAATTTCAACAGAACCTCGGAATTCTCCCGGTCTGACAATCTGGATCTCTCATCCAAACAATATTTTTTTTTCACTTATAAAGGAGACTGTACATAAGGGTCTCACGAAGTCATGGTGGTCGATATGAGGTGGGATACAGTCCCCGTCCTCATAAATATTTATGATGTAGCTTTTAGGAATACAAGCTACAAGAAATACGTGCCACTCGACCATCCTCTTTATCATCTTCTTGATCTGTGGCAGCATTGGATCCACCTCATCATGCTGCAAGATCCCTGGGAGATTGCCTTGTCATTTATCGCGAAGTTGTAACAACAGCCACACTAGATAGTGATTCTGCATTTTTCACGTTTCTATTTTGACGGCTCTGTATATGTCCTTGGCCGCAGACGGCCTGCTCTGCCCAATGCTTGTAGAGTGTTGATGCAGTACAAAATTTCTTCTTCATTCTTCCTCAAGAATACGTCATTGTATAGCTCGAATCCTTCCAGGATATGGATGAACGTACCTTGTATGTCTTCATAGTGTTGAAATTCTTGCTTTCTGATTCTTCTAATCTTCGCCATGACGTAGTCTGGAACTCCTCGCGGCGGCTACGGTATGATGAACTGTGTCACGTACGGCTCTACCTCAGAATATTCCCTGCTTCTGAGTAACATTGAGGCAGTTGCCTATGCCTTAAATGTGCCATATTCTTCAAGTGCCATATTCTTCAAGCTGTAACACATGACATTTTGGGTATTCTGAAAATGTCCCTGACACTGTAGGCAGCCTGGGTAAACCCGAGTTGCATGTTGGACACCCAGTCAAGATTTCTTCCATCAAATTGAATGTCAGCACGGGATCCTTTGCAGTCTCCTGCTCAGTATCATTGCACGGTTCACTGTCACCAGTTTCTTTCATTTCAGGATTGCAAGAATCTTTTGAAATGGGAGATAGTGTGACGGCTAGTTCCCGAGCCTATCTCGTCTCTATCCTGTACAAGAGGCGACGCTTGCGGAGATTTGCATTTCTTTGCATTATTAGTGCCAATGGTGCTTTTGGAGCACTCCCGGCTGAAGCAGCAACAAGATCACCTCCTGCAGTAGTGATCATGGATGGAAACTGAGTTTGTCTCGTATCAACGAGGTGTAGGTCGACAAATCCCCTAGTTCCCATGTATCTTGACATTTTCTCGGTCTCTCTCAACCACTTTTCCTCATCGATTTCTTGTCTGTGGCCTTCTTTTCGTTTGTTTCTTTTTTTAAGACACAAAGTTCAAGCCGTTTACGAAGGCAAACACCAACCCGCAACCCAACACCGCCTACACAAGTAAACAGGGGAAATGCTAGTGGGTGGTGTTGTGCACAGCAAGAACAAGGACAAAATATCATTATCTTTCAAGTTTTAATAAGTTTTATAATTATTTTGATGCCATTATCTTATTTAATATAATCTTATGAGTTTTTTATTTAGGAATTTTAATAAGTGTATTTTATTATGTGAGAATGTTTTTTTTATTTCATTTAACTTTTATTTTATTACAAGATTTGGACCCAGTCACATACGCTGGCCCAATTCTACATCAGAATGAAAATCTTTCTTTAGATTCCTCATGTTGCATAATATTTCTTGAGATATTTTCCATTTATCGGTAACATGGGTCTCTCCCCTTGAGAATCTACCAACTGGTACGATCCTCCAGACCAAACCTTCTCTACCACGAATGGTCCCTCCCAGGTCGATTCAAATTTTCCACTTATCTTGCGGTGTGCAAGAATAGGCCTTCTGAGAAAGAGTACGAGATCACCGATTTTGAATGACCTCAGGCAGACCAACTTATCATGGGCTTGAATCATCTTTTCTTGGTAGAGTTCTAAATTCTTCGGTGTAAGCAATCTTCTTCCTTCAAGACTTTCCAGTTCTGCTAGTCGTAGTTTGGTGTTTTCATCTTTTGAAATTTGATTGGCGACCTTGATCCGAAGTGACTGTAGCTGAACCTCTAACGGAAGGACTGCCTCAGACACGTACACAAGTGCATACAGTGTAGATTGTTTCAGCATTCTAACTGTCATTCTGTAGGCCCACAGAGCTTCTAAAAATTTCTTGTGCCATCCTCTCTTGTTGTCATCGAGCGTCTTCTTTAGAAGTTGAACGAGCGTCTTGTTGAAGGCTTCTGCCAAGCCATTTGCTTTAGGGTAGTAAATTTTAGAGTATCTCCAATCTATCCCGTGTCTTCTGATGAAGTTGTTGATTTTTGTGCTTTTGAAGGCAGACCCATAGTCGGAGCTGATTCATTTCGGCACATCGAAGCGGTAGACAACCTGATTTCTGAAGAAATGTAGAACTTGCTGTGATGTAACCTCCCGTAGTGAAACTGTTTCTGCCCACTTGGAGAAGTAGTCTGTAGCTGCGAGTATAAATTGTGTCCTTTAGAAGACAGAGGGTCTATCAGACACACTATATCCGTACCCCAACACTCGAATGGCCATGGGGTGATTTCGGTGTGTAGAACATCCGGAGGTTGGTGCAAGACCACTCCGTGCACTTCGCATTGATGACATTTCTTTGTTGTATCCATGCAGTTTATCATCATTGCTGGCCAGTAGTATTCGAGTCTCTTGATTTTTATCTTCATTTTCGGTCCTCACTGGTGAGCACCACACAATCTATCATGCACTTATTTGAAGATTTTCTGTGCTTCTACTCTAGTGAGGCATCTGAACTACATCTGATCGAAAGATCTTTTGTACAAAACACTGTCAATTAAGGCTTATGAGAGAGCTCTTTTCTGAATCTGATGCGCTGCTGATTTGTCTTTCGATAACCTTCCTGTCTGCAAGTATTCTATTAATGGCTAACGCCAATCTTCTGTACCATCTGACACTGTAGCTGCAATCTCCTCTTTCCAATCTTGTGCAAACTGTCGAGGTCAATCTGTGACAAAACCAGACGCCCTTGTACTGTAATATCTATAGAGTCTTCGGGTGGACAAGCCAACTCTTTAGTGAGTTTAGCTAAAGCATCTGCACAAGCGTTGTCTGCTCGAGGAATTCTATAGAATATCACACTGGGAATTTGCTCGAGTAATTTCATCTTGTACTGGTGGTATTCCTCTAATCTCAGTTTCAGAATTTTGTATTGTCCTGCCACTTGCTGAATGACGAGTTGTGAGTCGCCATAAATGACAATATGTTATTTCCATTAGTATTGCTAATTCCAAACCGGTGATTAAAGCTTCATTTTCTGCTTCATCATTGGTACATGGTTCTGACAAATGGTAGGAGAATCTCAACATCGCCTGATCGGGAGTCATGAAGATCAAACCGATTCCTGCTTTGCCTGGTATCACTATCTATTGTCCTTTATCTCTTTGAGCTGATAATTCTCTGTCGAAGTACATTTCCCATCGTCTGGCACTGGGCTACTTTATTTGTAGTATTTGTTCATTTGGTAGTTCATCATTGAGCGGGGACCCAACTGGCAGTGGGTGCGCTACAAGAAAATTTGTGAGAATCTGTCCTTTGATAACGCGAAGGGGCACAAAAGTTATGTCAATTTGCAATAAGATCATCGACCACCTTGCTAAGCGATCAGAAAGTGTTGGTCGGGTCATCAAATATTGCAATGGATGAATTTTGGAGATCAGGTTGACCTTATGAGATAACATGTAGTGTTTAAGCTTTTGAGCGGCGAAAACCAAAGCTAGACAATGCTTCTCAATAGGAGGATACTTTACTTCTCTCGATATTTGATGTCAACTCAGGTAGTAGAGTGCATTTTCTTTACCCTCATCATTGACTTGGGCAAGTAAGGCTCTGAGTGACTTGTCCAAAGCCGTAGTGTAAAGTATCAACGGTCTACCCGGGATAGGGGTTGCCAAAATAGGAGGTGTCACTAGATATCTTTCAATATCTTTGAAAGCCCGTTGACACGACTCTCCCCAGACAAATGTGACATCATTTCGACGTAAGTTCAAAAAAGGGAGACACATTCCTAACAAATTAGATATAAAGCGTCTTAGGTATGCCAATTTGCCTTGAAAAGAACGTCATTGTTTCAAGGTTTTGGGAGGAGGCATTTCTAATATCACTTTAATCTTTTCTGGGTCGATTTCGATTTCCCGATGACGGACAACAAATCCTAGAAATTTCCAAAGTTAACGCCGAAATCTCATTTCAAGGGATTCATCTTTAGATTGTATTACCGTGATCGTTCAAATACGATCCTCAAATCATTTAGGTGATTGTTCTTTACTTTGCTCTTGATGACCAAATCATCCACGTAGCGTTCCACTTGGTTGTGAATGAGGTAATCGAACATGTTTGTCATTGCTCTTTAGTATGTTGCTCCTGCGTTCTTTAATCCAGACGGCATCATGGTGTAGCAGTAAATTTTGATCAGAGTTTTGAATGCTTTAAGCGTTGCATCTTCTAGAGCCATCTCTATTTGATTATAGCCTGACAATCCATCCTTGAAAGAAAAAATTTCGTGCGATGACGCAATGTCTGCCATTAACTCTGGTATCAGTAATGGAAACTCATCCTTCGACATGCTTTATTTAAGTCCCTAAAGTTGACACACACTCGGATCTATCCATTTTTCTTCTTTAATGGCACGACGTTAGCTAGCCATGTCAGATATTTTTCCTCTCTGACAAAGTTAGCATCTATTAATTTCTTTATTTCTGCTGTAACTTGTTGTTCAATTTCGAGGTGCATCCTCCTGGGAGCTTGCTTTATTGATATTGTACTTTGATCCACTCCTAGTCGATGAACTACGACCTTTGGAGATAGTCCGGGCATTTCTTCATAGCTCCAAGTGAAGCAATCTTTAAATTCTGACAGTAACCTGACCAAGTCTGCAACCTCTTCTTCGTTGAGCAACGAACTTATGAAAGTTAGTCGGGGCTGCTCCTTAGTCCCGAGATTGATCTCTTTTAATTCCTCCACAGTTGATTTGATTTCTTCTTTGAATTCTGGTGGAGCCTCTTCTAGTGATTGATCTTCGTATTCATCTTGGACGTTCAGGCAATCTTTCGCTGGCTGACTAGTAACAACCATGCAAAATCCCGAGTGATCGACGGATCAAATCGTACCAAACCCAAGACCTTCTTTTGAGTTGGGTTTCTCTCTTTTTGTATTCCATAATTTTTCGTATGATTGTAACTTATCTTTTGGCATTTGTTTTGGCACCTGTCCTTGTTGAATTAACTTTTGTACATAGGGCGAAAAGTAACCAAAAGGTAGTTCCACTAATTCATTAGAATTGTCTTCTTTGAGAATTACACAAGGTTCAGAAGTAGGAGGAGAAGCTTTATAAAACTTAATCAGTTTAAGACCATCATTATTGACTTCCTTGACTTCCATACTCTCAATCTATTGAGGATGGATCGGAGTTAGAGTCATGGCTTGCACATAATGATTAATCCAATCATACAATCGTAGCAGGAGATCATTGAACTGTAGTTTTATGGTCTCGTTCTCGTAGTTCTTCCGAATTTTCAGCTTTACTTGTCACAATTTCTCTTGAAAGTATTGTTTTCATCGGGAGAGCGTAGTAGGCGGCGTCTTCGTGAATGCCCACCTCATGTATTGAGAAGGGCTGTAAATCTCCCTTAATGCAATATTTTTGTCCATCCTTGTAGTATTTGATGCATTGGTGGAGTGAAGACAGGACCATATTGTACTCGTGAAGCCACGACAGACCAAGTAGGATATTGAACGATGTATCCGCATCGATGACATGGAATTTTGCAGTTGTTACTAGATTTCCAACTTTCATTTGTAGCGTTCTAGATCTAAAATCTCTTTCTCCTTTCTGATTGAATCCTCTTAGAATCATTTTATCCATAGAAAGTTATCGAGTGTCGATGTCCAAGTAGGCTAGTGTCCGTAGAGTCATTATGTTGACTGACGCTCCAGGATCTACTAACACTCTAGATAGACGAATCTGCCGATGATGACAGAAATGTAAAGCGGACGGTTGTGATTGGCTGTACTGAGTAGTAAATCTTCATAGGTGAAGGTTACGTCAGGCTGTTATCTTATAGTGCAAACTCCATTTGAGGATGTGCTAGCCAACTTTGCTAAGAAAATAGCTGGATCGAGTAGAGCCTTGATCAAATTTTCTCTCATCTCCTATGACAAGATCGGAGCATTGTAAATGCTTAGTTTGGCTGGCAGCTTCTTGAGATGAGCTAACACATTGTAATCCACTTTATTTGAATCTTCAATTTTGTTTCGCACTTGTACTTCTTCCATTGTTGGAGACACTTCTTCTTAAGTAATCGCCTGTTTTCCTTTATCCATTGGAGCTGTCCTTGGTGGTAGCATCTTGACACTTCTCAAGTGCACTTCTGTTATTTCTTCTTCTTCTGGACCCAAAGATCCTTCTATCACTGTATCTGGTTCTTCTGTATCTGAAAAGTCCACATTGATGGCAAGTGAAGTTCCTTTGCATTCGAGGACTGGCTCCTCGCTTCCGGTGCTATCAAAGTTGGTATTGTTGATATCTTCTTCATTCTCGTCAACATTGTCTTTGGGAACAATCATGATTTGAGGATCATTTTGGAAATTGAAATCGGGGTTAGAGAGGTTGTGATTAGTTACGTCATCACTAGAGACAGTAAGAACGTAGCCAACATCGTTTATATTATCATTATGAGACCCTGAAGGGGCATAAAGATAATGGTAGAAGGTTAGAGGTTTATGGGGTTTCACCCTCAAATCTGAAACAACCAATCTAATAGGGGTAGCCTCTATCCTACTCTTTACGCTATCGTCTTTAATTTCATCCACGATCTGCTTCTTCCTCCATTCCTGTCGCGGTGGCTTCCTTGATGCAACCTTCATCTTGGACTGAGCTGGCGGCAGACTTCGGAAAATAGCTATCTTTGGAGTAGACCAAATCTGATCTAGGACTTCCTTGAGCTCATTCCAAATTTTGCTCCATCCACCTTTGTCGGCATATAGAACAATCGGAGAGATCGGCTCAGCTGAAATCACATTTTAAGAATCTCTTTAAGGTTCTTTCAAATATTCCTTTGGTATTGTTATATTTCCTTCTTTGTAATTCCGCTCGAGCCAATCCTTAAAACTGAAGCAGCTTTCTATAGTGTGTCCGAGCATCCTGTGGTAGGGGCAGAAGTTGGGCTGATCCTTCTTGTCAACCTCTTTCGGCTTCTTTGGCTCGGACAGTCTAAACTCGGGCTTCTTCATTAATTTTTTTGAACATCTTTGCTACTGAATCATCTTTGAATAAGTAGTTTCTGTGCAGCCGTTCTGACATTGTCTGACCTTATCATTCATCTATCCTGTATGACCTCTGTTGCTAACCAGGCTGACTGCTCTGCTATGCACGAGGCTGACCATCTCGCTAAGAGTCGACCGTATCGAGGCGACCGGCCGTGTCTTCTTGTGGCAACTAGCTCGAGCTGAATCCTCATTGGCTTCTTTCCTTTGTCGACCGTTGCCACTACGTCCGACCTCTTTTAGTACGCTTTAGTTGTTTTTATCTTTTATGTATTTTCTATAGGTTCCATTTCCTTGACTTCTACTTGTAGGCTGTTAGCTTTACTGAGTAGCTTTTCGAAGGATTTGATGGTGAGACACTTAAGCATGAAGGACACCGAACCGTGGATACTCCTGAGTAGTATCTCAATTGAGTGTTGTTCTTGTAGCTGAGGCTCACATTTCATGCTTAAGTTTCTTCACCTGAGAACATAGTCAACCAAAGTCTCGTCGGGCTTCTGTCGTTCCACTATGAGATCTCCTATTGTAACATGATGTTGGGCACCGGCGAATCTTTTCACGAGCAAGTTTTCCATTTCTACAAAAGTTTTGTTTGATCCGTTGGGAAGCTCAGCATACCAATCAAAAGCTATTCCTGACAGGCTGCTGACAAACTGATGGAACAATAAAGCTTCATTTCCTCCTGTATTACAATAGCTAGCTCTTAAATGTGCTGGCGAGGATTCCCTGTCGCATTGAACGTCTTGAAAGTAAAGGGTACGAAGCCTTTAGGGTAAGGAATGACATCGAACTCCTCCGGTTAGGGTCTACCATTTGAAACTGATGCACCTCCTTTGGACTGAGCCAAGGCCTCCCAAACTTGTTGTTCGACCATCTGTTTAATGTCTTTTTCTGGCGGATTCGGAGTTGGATTTCTTCTTGGTGGTTCGTCTTCATTGGCTGAAGTGGTCTCCCTTCTTTCATCGGCGATGTGTATGATCTCAAGCTGGTTAACATTTGGAGACGCTGTAGGTTGTGGCTGTGACTGTCAGTGGAGCGTAGCCATAGCAGTCATGGCAGCAGTCATCTCCTCTATTCTTTTCTCCAGGCAGCTAATATGTTCATCTCTTGTATGGATGGTCCTCCATAGCTCATCCGTGGTGTTCTCCTCACTAGGAGCATCGTGCGCAGATGACGTGGACCGAGTTTGAACCATATTGATTTCCATTAATTCTTGGTCCATGTAATATGACAGGAGTAATCCTCATCATCGTTATCCAACCCTTGCTGTTTGGATAACTCAAAAATTTCTGCCCGGAGCTTTCGAACTCTATCATCAACTACTTTCTCCTTAATCAGATTTAAGTCTGTAGGCTTCCCTATGTTATCACTCTTCTCTGCAACTAATTCAGAAGCAAAGACGGCAGTGGAAACGGGAACATTAGACTCATGATCCTTTTGCAGTCATCAGACCTTTCAGAAAGTATAGGTACAAAACCTCTTGGTAACCACACTTTCCTCTTAAAAGTTGACGTCGTTAGATGAGGTGTCTCAGTGGGGACATCAGAGTGATGAGGGGAAGTGTGCTCCTTAGTGTGTGGACCACATACGGAGGAAAACATTCCTCTCCTACTCTTTCTCTTCTGGGATTCCTTATGGTTATCAATAGCTGGAACTCTCGGACCCAACCGGGACTTGACTGACTTGCTTATAATAGTATCATCTACAGCAGCTGTATCAACAACATGTTTCCCAAACGGTCTTTCACAGAAACTCGGAAGGGTCTTTCCATTTCCAGAATTTTATCCTTGATTTTGGGGGATATTGCACATCCCATTCTCTTGAGAAGCTTGGCGACGGAACAACCCTCTATTTCAGACAACCATTATAGAAGGGTATGAGCACGGGAAATAGGTGTGGGCCTTCCCCTCACCTTATCATGACCGTGAGACGCTGGAAGCATAGCAACAATCTTATGGAGACTTTAATCTTCAGTAGTGCTAGTTAACAGGTGGAACCTACTACCTCGAAGAGGAGGAGAGGTGTTCGGTAAACAGAGTTCCTTCGATTGAGGAATCTCATCAATTGCTGGCAGCTCTGCAAATCCTGCGATTGCGGTTCCTTCTTTAGTAGGGGAGGTCTAAAACTCAATCCAACTTCAAAAACTGGTGGCAGAGCAGTGAGGGTATTTTCATAATCCTCTTCTTGCAGAATTTCTTTACCTTTGGCAGACGGGAAAGTAGGTGTGGTGACATTGAAGCCTATGGGAGTAGAGGTAACAAGTCTCCTTGGCATGGAGACAACTGACTTGACGGGGGCAGCGGTTATTTTCACCTTCTTAGCAGAAGGGAAATCTTCGTGGGAGTTCAAATCGAACTCAGCAGACGGTTCTTGAATTTTAAGAGTGGCAACTTTCATGACCACGAATGAAGCTTTTCCAAGTACCACTTCAAACTCACTGAAGCCGGCCTAGAATTGGATCATCGGTGCCGCAAGACGGGCCTCGCATGAGGAAGGCAAGTTGCATGAGTAAGTCAGTGTAGGGGCTGACATCTTTAACTGCCGATGAAACATTTTGAAGGTTAGTGAGGGCCAAAAACCTTGTCATCATAGTGCAAACACTACGAAAAGGTTGTTCTGTGAACTGGGAAAATTTTCATTCCATTTTATTTTCTTTTTATTTTATTTTTAGGTTTTAACATGTTGGTTAAAAGGAGCTTTAAAGTTTAGAGAAGAGTGGGCCAATTTGCCGAAGACAGGATTGGACCCGAGGGGTACAAAAAGGAGGTGAAGTATGGGATCCTATCGGAGGTCCCCTTCACAGCGCTGATTGCCCTAGTGAGATTTGCTCGCCGACACACCTATTGGGGGTTCGACCCCACAAGATCAAAAGAAAAACCTAGGGACTCCTGAACCCTTCTGTTTAGGAGTGACTAAATAGACGGTCCTGAAATCCAGAGAAGTTGATCACACTTTCCCAAGAAAGAAATGAGTAAAGTATGTCAACAGAAGAATGGTAATCTGGCTCATAAGGGAATAAGCACATTACCGATACATAAAAATAATATTTCCTAATCTTAATGAAGAGAGAAACTATTCCCCAGCGGAGTCACCAGAAAAACGATTGATCATTTTTGTTTATCTTTGTCATTTCATGTCTTTTAAAAATATGTTTTTGGGTGTTTTGTTTTGAAAAGGGTTTTAATTTTATAAAATTGAAATTTGATTTAATTTAATATGTATATATATAGATTTTGAAATTAATATATATATATATATATATATATATATATATATATATATGAAAAATATGAAATCAAACTGACCCCATATTTTCAATAGTTTGAATAATCAAGCATTTCGCCGCAAGAAATGTATTAATCCCGAAGAATAAGTACAAAACTTGAGGTGAAGCTTTATCAAATAAACTTAAGAATTTATGACATATGTTTGATTTGCTTGACCGACAATTTCCCCTATATAATATAAAGGAATTAGATAGGGTTTATATTAATCTGGGGTCTTTAAGTTTTCTATAAGGGCAAGCCCCTATAGTTAATTACATCTTAGATAACCGAAGTCACCTAAGAAAAATCTTGATATAGATCAGGAAATATTTATATTCATGACTTCCAAAGGTAAGGTTTCCGAAGAAAATGTGATAGTCGGAAATTTAATCGGTGAAAGGAACATTTTATTTTGTCAGAATCCAAAGTGAGAAGGCTAGAGGAAGAACATAGATTCAAGGGAAACCTTGATGTCCTCCCAGACTATATTCCTATAGTTTGGTTTTAAATTTTAGGAATGAATTTATTTAAATTTCAATCTTGCCAATTAATTATAGGAATTATATTCGCATAATATCCGATTATGCAAATGACCAGGAAGATGGAATGATTTATGTCATACCGAACGACAATCTCGGAATCCTAAAGTGAATTAGGGCTTATATTGCACACCAGGGATATATGCTGTACTAGGCAAGCTACCTCGAAGTCCTATGACTTGTTGTTTAGACTAACGAAAGGTTTTGCTGATGTAGATGGTCATGCTGCCCACTATGCATGCTCCAAGTTCCTTGTCGTAGCAGGTTTAATTTAAAGAAGTGTCAATAGAGGAGAAAAGAGAAGTATCATGTTTTGGAAATATTAAAATTGAGATGTATTAATATTTTATTAAGGGAACATTAAAGTTGATTATAACAACACCAGTTAAGATCCCACGGTTCCATCATCCCGACACCGTTATTTTCATCGAATTCACTTAGTCCAAATGAATTTACTAAACCCATTTTAATGGGCTCCATACTTTCATTCAGACCATGGGAAAACCCTGTTAGCAACACGTGGGTTACCTCCTCTAAGGATTTCCCAATCATCAAACGAGATGTTTTAGTTTAGTTGTAATTATAGTTTTTGTTTTGTTTGTGATTAAATTTTGAGTTGTTTTATATTTTGACTGTTGTGGTGGTGAATTTTATCTTGTTGTGATTTTTAGTTTAGTTTGGTTTTGGTTTTGTGGCTATCCTGATGGTTTCTGTTTTCATGCAGGGTGACATTGTTATTTTAACATGCAAGCCTGCAAGAAAGAAAAAACAGTACAACGCAGGTAAGTAAATTGCAATAAAATAAAAGCATACCTGGCAAATCTTCTCGTCATTTCCAACCGCACTTAAAACGCATGTTAGGGCATTTAAAAATTTGAAAGAAAACACGTAGGTTCAGCTATGAGAAGGTCCTGGTTGTCTACCAAATCCTAATCCTATCACTAGTCAATTCCTAAAGTGTGTTTGAGGATGATTTTCTTCATCAAAGAACAGTGAAGTTCAATTGTTCTTCTAAAAGATCTCATTGGATTGAGAAAATGCTTAGGACAAGTCCTGAACATTTTTCAATGCTTTTGGGATCATTTTGAGTCAAAATGAATTTCATTATGCAGATGAATTAATCATCCGGGGTTTAGTTGAGTTTTGAATCTTGCTCAGTGAACTTGGATGTTTGATTATCCTATGAGTAAGGTGATATTTCATTCGACACTTCATTTATGAGTTATAAGGATGAAAGCCTTTAGGGGCAAATTAGTTCGTAAGAAACTTAACCATTCTTAATTGAAGTTGAATTAGTGATTTAAGCTGATTCAATTTAGTTATGAAGTTTTAATTGATTTTTAAATATTTCAAACTATTTTGAGTTGGAAAAGTGTTTAAATCATTTAATTCGGTTAAGTTTTAATATTTTAAATTGTTTTAATTTGATTATAATATTTCAAGTTAATTTTAATATTTTAAATTGATTCAGTTTAATTATGAATTATAAACTATTTCAAAGTTAATCTTAATATTTTAAACTTACTTTTAAATTATTTTAAAATAATTTTAACATTGTTTTAATTTAATTATTATGTTTCAGATTAATTTTAATGTTTTAAATTATTTTAAATTATTCTTAATGTTTTAAATTACTTTTAATTTAATCTTATGATTTTAGAATTATTCTTTTTAATTTCAATTATCATTTTATGGTTTCATTAGTAAAAGTTAGGTGGTGTTTGATCAATCATTGATTAGGGATTCAATTTCAAAGAATTAAGATCCTCCTACATCACATCTCCTAACCTTAACAATTTATGCTTTAATTAACTTCCAAAGTTCGATGACTTAATTAATTGAGATTTATTCTTTAATGCTAAAGGTAGTTAATGGTTTCTACCCCTTAGTTCCCTATGTTTCAATCATCCAAGAGGAAAATCAAGATCAAATATTAACCCTTTCCCTTTCGTTAAGCCTAAATATTAGTTAAGGCTAAAGTTCCTTAATTACCTTTATGCCCTCTTGAGCTGTTCATTGAGTAAGAGGGTATTTTTTTTTATTCTTCTGATTTTTCTAGTCCAAGATATGAATTTTTAAAGTTCTAGCTATTTAAATAAATCAGAAACATCCTAATTTCCTACTTATCCGATGCAGCGCCAGTTCAACCTTAATGGCTCTGAAAGCACACACATCGTCTCCCCATTCATCGCCATCATCTTAATCATCACGTGCTTTATGCTCTGTGGTTCTATCCGGCGCAATCCTGGCCATCTAAGCGATACACGCTCGATCCACCGGCTCTCCTTCATCATCTTTGACTAGTGTAACCCGTGAGTCATTCACACTAAAACCCTAAGATCTCTAGCTAAACTTAACCAAATCGCATGGGGGTTTGATCCTATGGACTCGTCTAAGCTTGGAAAACATATCTATATGGCTAACATGCCTTGAAATTAAGTAGAATGAAATGGAGAATTCATGGAAGCTCGGGAGGAGGAGTTCAATACCTTTGCTCTGAGAGGTGAGGCCTCAATCAGAGATGCTCGACACGTTCGTGGAGGTCCAAGGAGCCTACGGATTGAGCCTCTGGTCGTGGTGAAATGCCTAGACCCAAGTTCGACCAAGGCCGATTTGGAGCTCTGGCCGATAGCACAGATGGGTGGCCTGGTGATGGGGCTTTCACTGGGGAACTTCTTCTCTTAGTGTGGGGATGGCGTGGCTGAAGTTATTTTGATTTTGGTGGAGGTTTTATAAGTGTCCTATTTCTGGCCTAAATTTTGACTGAGAAATTGGACTCAGGTGGTGGAATTCAGGACAGGAAAATAGTGGGGATCTTCTTCTCTTAGCTAGAATTAGGTCTGGGAGCAATTTTGGAGGGAGAAGAAAATTTTAGCACCTCAAACTTGGCCATGGAGAAGTGATCCCAGATAGATATAAGTGCAACTGTGCCTAAAACTTGATACTATCCTATAAATATAACGACGCTAAAAACTTGATCCCCGGCAACAACGCCACAAACTTGATCCCCGATAAATATAAGTGCAACTGCGCCTAAAACATGATACTGTCCTGTAAATGTAACGACGCTAAAAATTTGATCCCGACAACGACGCCAGAAACTTGGGCTGCAAGGAATATACGTGCAACAGATGCCAGAAACTTGACTCTACTGAATATAAGTGCGTTGATGATTTAAGATATGAAAATTATGATTTTATAATATGTGATACTATGCAAGTATACATATCGTTTATCAAGTAATATAGGACTTTCTGATTAAGCCCCGAGATATCGATCCCACAGGAAAAAGTTGAAAATCTTTAAAGGAATTTAGAAAATTATCTTTTTACTTTCTTTAATTATTTTTGATATAGTATGTCTTGATTTTGAAAAGTTTTAGAAAGTTGATTTGTCTTTCGAAATTTCTTAATAAAATGCTAAGCAATGAAAGTAAAGGTTTCAATAACTAATAATGCTGGATGTAAAAATACTATTAACTAAAATATCTTTTTCTTTCCTTTCATGAAGTAGTAATAATTCTTAAAGTATTTTTGTGTAAATATTTAAATTTTGTTGTGATAGATAGAAGCAAATGTGTTCTTTACCCTTACTTGGTTCTATAAAGAACAAAGGTTAATTTGAAATTTATATTATTTTGAACATGGTTAGGCAGGGAAGATACCAGTCTCTCACTCTAAAGTTCCCTCGATTCCCACCACCTGGGGGCTAACTTCTCATAACAAAACTCAAAACTTGAAACCAAATGAGGGGGTTTTAGCGTGTCACTCTAAAATCCTCTAATTCTACTCCCTTTTATAAAAATATCTTCTAATATTACATTCACTTATATGGACTACAGTTCTCACCCATATAATTTCATGTGATTCCTACTAACTTTAATGAGAAATACTGCATTGGATCTTACATAATCTTAAGAAATTTTACAACTTAACAGGTCAAATGAAGAAGTAAACAAAGTTCTCAGAATCAATCTTCACAACTTCTTCCAACTTTTAAACACTGATACTTTCCACAACAATTCTCTAAATTAATTACTTCTCCATTTAAGAAAGAAAAAGATAAAGTAAACTACTCAGAATGTATTGGCAAAATATAAAAACACATTGATTTGAAATTAAAAATGATAAGAAAAATAATAAAAGAAAGAAAGTATTGATAAACAAAATAAATGTAAACATTTATCTGAAAATCCTTTCCACAAGACTAAGGAAGTTCCTCTGAAACTTTGACTCTTCGCTAAACTACTCTTCAGAGCAATTCTCCAAACTCCGATGACTCAGAATACAGACTTCAAACTTCAATAAAAACTAAACTAAAAGAAAGAAAAGAAGTGGGAGAAGAACTCTTAACTCCGACCCTTTTCTCATTTCTACTCTATACTCCTACTCTAAATAAAATCTTAAAATGCAGTGGAAGAATCTCCTAAATTCCTCTCTTCGAAATACAGTGAAGGGCCTCTTCAATTCTTCCTCTAGAAAGAAAGAAAGAACCCTTCAAAATGCAAAGGAAGAGCCTCTTCAATCCTTCACATTTTCACTTCTAAGACTCTCTTTAAATAGTGAAACAAAAGGTGCCTTGGTGTCTCGTCAAAATGTGTCCAGATTCAACGTATCTACCAAGGAACGCACCCCTTCATTCAAATTTGCTGCCCAAAGGAAGTTATGGACGTTACCACAAAGAGTTGCATCCATTCCATTTTGATATTGGCGCCAAAGCTAATTAAAGTTCGATTTAAACTGTGGCGGCTAAGCGCCGGCCCAGCGGCGCTTAGTCGCCAGTGCCAAATTTTTTATTTTTCATTTTTTTTTGCTTCAATTTTGATCCAATTTTGCTTCTTTCATCATGAAATCTATTTTCATCATACTTGCAAGAAAAACACAAAATACCTTCCATTAAAGTGTAATATCAATAAAAATAGGTATAAAAATGTGCATAAAAATACTATATATTTTAGGTGTATTAAAATCCCCCAAAATTAAAATGTTAATTGTCCTCAAGTGACAGTTAATCTCATAAAATATTTTAGCATGCAAATTATGTAATGAGTTTCTTAGGAAGATAACAAAATTTTGTTCTAGAAATGGAATAGTCCAATTTAGAATAAATTTAAGTAATTAAAACCAACTTAAAGTTTAGAAAGTTCTTAAGTAAAATAAAATGATAAATGTAATTCTTTATCTATTTCAGAAATATTTGTAGATTTTTCAAAATATAGGATTCAAACATTTATTTCTCTCACTTTAAAAATCTTTATTTGAAAATTAATTTTACTTACTATATTACAACTTTAAGCTTGAGATTTTCTCTGATCTTATATCTTAAACTTTAGGTATGAAACCAAATTTTGATTAGACCCTTAAATCCTCAAGCTTCTCCTTCCGTTTCATATACTATTTTTCACTTTTTTTTTAATTTTTTTATTTTATAAGGCAAGGATTACTATATCAGGATAGACCTTTAATGATTTTGAATTCCATCCTTCCATTTAAAATAAAGATCAGATATACACCTTTTACTTAAAAATCATAATAATAGTATTTGAAAATTACTCTTCTATAAAATAAATTTAAGTTGTGAAGAATAAAAGTCAAATCTTCTATTTATCCAAAAATACAAAACTTCTTACTAAAGATATTTTAACTTTATTTAACACCTCTTCATTAAGAAAATTTTAACTTTAAGTTTTTCATGATTACTATAAATTTTAACTAAATTCTTTTATTCATTTCTATATTCAAAATTTCATTCCCCTAATATAACTTTATGTACATAATTGTTCTCAATCAAAAATAAAATTTATTTTAAGTATTCTTGAGAATCAAATAATATTTTAGGTTTTTGAAAATCTTTGTTTTTAAAATCCCACCCCCCCCCAAACTTTAAATTTTTAATTAAGATAAAACATTTAAGCATAAAAAATGATACAGGGGTGAAAAATAAAAACTGACATAACATGCTTGCATGAATTTTTAATATCCTAATATGCAAGTATAACAATTTAAATAACAGGAGTAACTTGAAATCAAATTTAGTTTTTCAAAACATTTTTCTTTTTTTTTATGACAAGAAAAGTAAAAAATTCAGAAGACTTCAATAGTAGTGGAGGTTTTCAAAGAAAATACACACCAACTAAAATAAAAACACTGATACAGATAACAGATAATAGTGGAATTTGAAGAATTTTAAACATATAATTTTCCTAAGTAGAAGTTCCTAATAGTGGTTTATAATCTCCTAACGAGTTTTGAATTAAAGTACACACTTATTAAAAACTCTGACATAACATACACATAAAAAAACATTAACAATTACACACTACCATACATCAACATATAAATCCATAATAAAACAACAACAATACCTGAATATGCATAACAGATAAAGAGTACAACTATAATCTTCATACTATCAAGGTTTACATCACAATACAATCATCAAACAAAATACTAGATGAAGCATACAAAAACACAACACAATGTTGACCTCATTTTTGATGAGGTCTTTTGCTCCTCTCTCTAGTACTTAGGATCTAGCCATAGGCTTTTCCTTTGACTAATCTTAGAGGACTAGAAATGGAACCCACCCTTTAGAAATTCAAACACCTCTTAACTCCCTGCAAACCCCACAAGCTTGATTGTAGACCCCTAATCACCTAGAGGGTTGAAATCAAATGTGGAGGTTTAAAGGATGAGTTCCCTATAGGACTTTTTGGCCTTAGAAATATCCTGGGTGGCCTGGTCTGGTGAGGGTTGACTTGCACATACACTACACTCTCACACACATTCCAAGTCCTAAAACCACACTTTCACCCAACTTGACTTCCTGACTCATGTAGGTAATTCATATGGATGATCCTTAACCCGTAAGCCCCTAGCTAAGAAGATTAGGAACAACATAGTGAATGCTCCAAATGAGTTCTCTCATGGCTCATATGGACTTAATGTGGCTTCATGGCTCAACCAAAATGACTCCATTTCACTCACACTTAATCAATCTTCCTTTTTTTCAAAATTTCAATTTTTGACCCCCGGGGCCCCGGACCCACCAAACCTACCAAATGTCCTTGAAATTACCCAAAATTTGCAAAAGTACCTAAATTACCCAAGATCCCTCAAAATCAATCCTAAACACTTCCCACCATTCAAATTGACCATCTTTGGCCAAAAATACCAAAATTTCTAAAAATACCCCCAAAACCCCCCCAAAATTACCAAAATATCCTTTCACCCCAAAAATCTAAAAATTCAGAAAATTCCTAAAAAAATTTCAGAAAATCCCAAATATTACCAATTTCATTTTGTTCAACTACACCATGGGCGAATGTTACCAATTTACCCCACTTTTACCAAAACCCCTAATTTGACCCATTTTTAACCCAAGTGAACCCAATTTCAAACCAAACCACCCCAATTGACCTCAATTCTGGTCCAATTCAATTCTAAACTTCAATTCAATATCCTCAACATCAATTTAGACCAAATCCAAGTCCAATTTGATTGACATTTTATCCCAATTTCAATTTGAAGCCTAAGGCCCAATTTTGGCCCATGACCTAGACCTAGCTCAAACCAACCCAATTCAACTCCAATTGGCCCTAAATCTTTTCTAAGGCCTTCCTAACACCCCCATAAACAAAAAAATAACTTTATTTGCCCAAAATTTGAACTTAAACTCCACCCAAACCTAACCCAAACCAAAATCCCTTAAATTGACCTAAGCCCAAACCTAACCCAAATGGGCCCAAATCCCAAAATCAAAGCCCAACCAAAGTTGAAAACTCTTTGTGACACTCCCATAAACATTTCTCAACTTTAATTTTACATCAAATCCAACTCTAGCCCAACCTTAAACCAAGTTAGCCCAATTTGACCCACTTTGGCCCCTTTATTAAAAGACCCACATTAAACCCAATTCAATTTAAAATCACTTCAAATTTGTTCCAAATCACTCATGACACATCCCTAAACTAAACCCAACATTTATTTGGCATGGTCCTTCACAAAACTTTCATCCAAAAGCCCATTTTAAAATCTAAAAGCCCACTTCCATAAAGCCTTTAAAAGCCCATTTTCACCAAAATTCAAAAAGCCCAAAAATCCATTCCAAAGCCCACATGAGATTTCCTCTCATCATCCATTTGATAAAATCACCCCCCCAAGTTTTATTTCATCATTTAAATAAACCAAATGTGGCCCCATGGAAATTTTCCATCAAAATGTCTAAAAATTCAAAAACCTTTTTCCATGTAAATGAGCCAAGCCATCCCTAAGCCAAATGGAGTCCTTGGAGCCATGCACAAGCCACATGAAAGCCATGAGAGCTTTGACTTATCACCACTCCCTAAATGGAAAAAGGAGGAAACCCTTTAATGATTCCCTTAGGAGTGATTAAACACTCCTATGTATCCCCTAATCTTGCTTAAGCCTAATTGTACTTGGATTGTGACTTAACCCCACTAATCAAGCTGACCCAAGTGACTTTCTCTTCAGCCCAAACCAGCCTTGCGGAGGTGCACCTAGCCTAAACCATGACTTGACCAAATTGAATCCAAAATGGCCTCTCCCCCATACCATTTAAATCAAACCTCTTTACACATGGCCAATACCTATTGCTTGCACCAAACTCAACCCCTGACCCCACTGAGTCAGATGGTGACCCATGCCTGGCCGGCCAACCACCACAGCCGCCGAAAAACACCGAGCGAGAGAGCCTTATTTGGCTTCAAAAATTCAAACCCACCTGGTCGAGTCGTCCCAACCCAAATGAACACCATGGTTGTTCTTCTCCTCCCCTGAGCAGTTGTTCCCAGCCTCAAATTGCCCCTGGGAAGCCCTCCAGCCACCTCTATTTAAACACCACCACCTCTAGGCCAAAGAGGGTGTTGAACCAAACCTTACCAAAAATCTGCCAAAATCACTCCAGACCCCTCTCCAAACATAAAGTACTTGATCCCCACTGAAATACAGCTCTAAAACCCTCTCTATGAGCTCAATTTCTGAGTTGAAAATCCACCCAAAAAATAGGACACTTCACCACGGTGAGCAATATTCAAATTGATTGACCCTACACCTTCACCAGATCAGGAGGCGAAATTCCCCAGCAAAAGCCCCCTCAACAGGCCAGCCATTGCTTCCAGCCTCCAAGCTTTGTGATCGGCTTTGGTCACTTTCATACTTAGACAATTCCCCAGAGCCAGAGACTTCATCTGGAGCTTGCCTGGACTCAATCGAAGGTGACACAACCCTCAGATCGAAGCTTCACTTCTCTGAGGAAAGGTATGAACTTATTCTTCCTCCCGAGCTTCCAGCAATTCTCCATTTTGTTTGTTTTAATTTCATAGCTTATAAACCATATGGATGTGTTCGTCTCTTCAAGACGAATCGATAGAGTATAAGAACTCAAAAATCCATTGAGAATCGAGAGAGATATTAGGGTTTGAGTGTGGACAGTCACGGGTGCACACCAGTCGTAGATGATGACCGGGATCCGTTGGATCGCGCGTGTATCAAGCGGACGGTCGAGATCAAGTCGGACAGCGCAATGGTATGTGAACCGCCGGCCCCTGGAGAGCTGAGTCAGATGGCGGCGCCGAATCACAGCGCGATGCATGGGCTTTCAGAGCTGCCGAGGTTGACGTGGCGCCGCGTGGCTAAGTAGGAAATTAGAGTATGTTTTGAATTATTTAAATGCCCTGAACTTTAAAAATTCATATCTTTGCATAGAAAATGATAAAAATAAAATAAAAATACCCTCTTGCTCAGTGAACAGAGGAGAATAATGTGAAAAAGAAATCAAGTTAATTGGATGAGTATTTTATTTTTAATAATTTATTTACTGTTTCTAATGTTTTGATTCTCCATTTGCATAGAGAGTTCATCATGGCATGAGACCATAGGGCTTTTGAAGCCTCTGATCTTGGGAACATTCCCTAAATTTTTCAAGGTCAGAGGCCATCTCTGTGAAGAGTTATTGATTTATCAAGTTCATGTCGCTGTTTTAGGTATTTTAATTCCAATAACTAGCATGTTGTACAATAAATTCTAGGAAAATTTGGTGATGTTTCTTAGAGGTAGGGGACCCTATGAAAAATATATTTTGGGTTAATTCATTCATAATAACCTTAATTGGCCTAAACCCCTAAAATTGAATTTGAATTAATTAGGGTTAACCACACACCAAATTGACTTGAAATAATTCTCCATTGCTCTTTAGGGTCAGGGGAACCTTACATATAATTTTGAAATCAATTGGACTTGATTAACCCCACTAAATGGATCGATTAAGCTTCATAAGCAAAATGAAACTTTAAAAATTCATAACTCCAAAAATACTTTTCAAAAATTCACAAAAATGGTTTTAGGGCTTCACTGATATCAGGAGAGTTTAGGAAAATTAAAATTGAAATTTTCTAAAAAAGTAAATTTTCCACAATATTTTAATATTTTAATAATTAAAAAATAATAAAAATCATAAAAATATTAAAAATCATAAAAATGTCACATTTTGACTCCTAATCATTTGGAAACAAACCAACTATTTTTCCAAAGTCCCTAGGACAAGGTATTGAATTTTAAAGGCTTAATGTAATTTTTAATATTAAAAAATGAATTTTCAACCTTTTTCACTAAAATAATTCTAATAAATCAAAGAAAAATGAGAAAGTTATAAAATTTTTTTCTTTGGACTCTTTGAGGTCAGGGAAATTTAAAAAAAATATAAAATCTATTTTTCAAGTTTCATTTTATTTTAAAATTAATTAATACTCTAATATTCAAAATAATTATAATAAATAAAATATAATTCAAGAAATCACAAAATTTGGTCCAAGTGGTCCTTTGGTCATTAGGAACATCCCATAATTTTCTTAAGGATAGAAACCTTTCCTTGGTCATCTTGTTGAATTTTCTTTGAAAACCCCTATTTTCTACTAAAAATAATTATGTAAAAAAATTAAATTCAAAAAAATCACATTTTCTCCTCTAATGTCTTAATTCACATGTGAGTGAGGTGACTTAAAAATTTCAAATTCATTTGAGATCAATTTAGTGAGTTATGAAATAAATAAGCTTAAAAGGGCATAAAGGTAATTAAAAAATTTTACCCCTTAATTAAAACTTTAGGTTTAATCAAAATGAGGGGTAAAATATTTGATTTTAACTTTCTCTTGGATGATTGAAACTTAGGGAAATTAAGAGGTATAAACCCATTAAACACTTTGAAAATATCAAAAATGAAACTTTAATTAATTAAATAATTTAAATTTTGGAAAGACTATATTTAAAATTTGGATTATTAAAATAGGGATATTATTAAGAAGATATTTATTCTTTAATTTAAAAATCTATAAATAAGTTACTTTAACAATATTTAATTCTTAATTAAAAATTAAAATAATAATCCAAATTAACAATTAAAACTAAAATTAAATTAAATTTAATTTAAAATATTGAAATTAAAATTAAATTAAAATTAAATAAAATTAAATTAAATTAAATTAAAATCAAATCTAATTAAATTAAATTAAAATCATTTAACAACAAACCTAAATGAAATCTTTAAGAGTTAAATCAAAACATATCAATAATTTCAACACCTCTTTCTATCTAAGTAAATTTAAAACATGAACATTAACTTGAAATACCAAGATAATTAAAAATGTAAAGAATTAAATTAAATCTAAAATAATTTGAACACTATTCCAAACTTAAAATTATTAATAAGAACCTCGTAATTAAATTAAAACACTTTAAACCATTAACTCAAACTTTAAATTAAGAATGATTAAAATTCTAGATAAACCAACTTGCCCTTAAAGGCTTTAATTATTATAACTCCTAAATAGAGTATTAAGTGAAATGTCACCTCATTCATCAGGTAATCAAATACCCAAGTTCACTGAGCAAGAGACAAAGTTTAACTAAACTCCCGGATGATTAATTCATATGTACAACTAAATTTACTTGGACTCAAAAATATCCCAGAAGTATTGAAAAGATGTTTAGGACTTGTCCTAAGCACTTCCTCAATATGACAGGATGTTTTAGAAGAACAATTGAATTTAATTGTTCTTTGATGAAGACAATTATCCTTAAACCAAACCAACAACCTAGACGTCATAGGAATTGACTAGTTATAGGATTAGGAATTTGTTAGACAAGCAAAACCCTTTCCCTTAGCTTTACCTAGGTATTTGTTGAAATATTTAAATGCCTTAACTTGTGTTTTAAGTGCAGCTTGGGATGACGGGAAGACCCTCCAGGTACGCTTTTATTCTATTGCAATTTACTTTATTGCAATTTACTTACCTGCACTGCACTTTACTTTTCTTGCATGTTAAACAAGATTGACACCCTGCATGAAAACTGAAACCTTTAGGATAGCCACAAAACTAAAACCTAAAACTAAATTAAAAGTTACAACAAGATAAAATTCACCGCCACAACATTCAAAATATAAAACAACTTTAAATTTAATCACAAACAGAACAACAAAACTACAACTACAACTAAACTAAAACGTCTTGTTAGATGATCGGGAATACCTCGGATGATGTAACCTACGTGTTGCTGACGGGATTTCCCACGGTCTAAATGAAACTGTGGAACACATTCAATTGAGTTTAGCAAATTCATCTGGACTAAGTGAATCCGATGAAAATAACGATGCCGGGATTACGGAACCGTGGGATCTTAATCAGTTCTGTTTAATCAACTTTAAGTTTTGTTTTAATTAAAAAATTAAAAACATTTGGATTTTAAGATTTCTAAACCAAAACACTTTTCTCATTTCCTGATTTTCACCTTCTAAAACTAAACCTCTGTAACAACAAGGAGCTTGGAGCATAGTGGGCAGCAAGGCCATCGTCATCAGCAAAACCTGAGTCTACTTCAACAAAACTTTCCTTGGAATTAAATAACCAAGCCATAGGATTTCGAGGTATTTTGCTTAGTGCAACATAAATCCTCAACCTTTTCGTTAGGCATTTGCATAATCATATTATGCAAATTAAGCCCTAACTGGTCTTAGGATTCCGAGGTAATTGTTTGGCACGACATAAACCCTGATATCTTCAAGGCTATTTGTATGATCATGTCATACAAATATAAGTCCTAATTAAATAAAATTGGCAGGTTTGAAACATTAAATAAACTCCCAAATTGAAGCCAAACAATAGGATAGTTTGAGAAGTTGCCAAGATTCTTCTTGGATCCTCAGCTTCTCCTACTTCTCTTTCTTTGGACTCTTAAAATAAATTATTCCAAATTTGATCCATTCCCTATTGAAATTTCCAAAACTCAAATCCTTTGAAAAAATTAAACTTTGAAATTCTTGAGAGCAAAACCACTGATCATTATCTAGAGTTTTCTTAAGTGTCTTCGGACATTTAAGATGTAATTAACTATAGGGGCTTGCCCTTATAGGCAACTTTAAGAACGCAGGTAAAATAAACCCTGCTTAATTCCTTTGTATTAAGCAGGGGAACTTGTCGGCTTATAAAATTAGTACACAGACCAAACGGATGCCACAAATCTTGTACTTTATTTAATCAAGCCCCATCATCAAGCAGTGTATCTATTCTTCGGGATAGATACACGGTTTGTGGTGCGGTACTCGTTTATATAAACTATTTCGAGATGTGAGATCGGTTTGATTTCATATCTTAAAATTTTCAAACTTAAAATTATTTTCAAAATTAAATGTATATATATATATATATATTTATTTAAACTAAATTTAAAATCTTAAATTCGCCGACAACATCTGTAGGCGACCACTTTTTAAAATTAAACTTACAACCTAAAAATATGCCGACAACTTCTGCCGACTCCGCTGGGGACTAGTTCCTCTCTCCATTTTTGATTAGATAGTTTTGCTCTCATAAATCGGTAGTGTATTCGTGTCCCTAGTGGAGCAAACTACCATTCTTCTGTTGGGATACCCCGCTCATTTCTGTCTTGATTGAGTATAGCCAAGTCCTCTCGGATTTAGGAGCCACTGTTTAGACACCCCTAAACGGAGAGGTTCCGAGATCCTTTTACCTCTTTTTTGAGGTGGGGTGGACCCCCAATAGGTGTTAGTTTAGGAGTGGTCCTTCGAGTCGAGAAGTCTTGCATAAGACTTTCTCTTTGTTTCCAATTCTAAATCAGACCCTTTACCTTTTTTATAACCTTTTTCCTTTAATCATTTTGTTTCTAACAAACGAACCCGCTAATCAACAACCTCCTAATAAACAATCTATTTTAAAAATCACAAATACACTAAGATATATGAAAATGTGTTCGGACTCTTTCTTTTCCGTCCTAAACTTTACGACGAAAAGAAGCATAATTCAGAACTGACATTCGGAATCTACCTTGAGGAAAATGACTGGCCCAAAGTTAATCTTCTCCTTCACCAATGGAATGGACTTCGCCGTTTACAAGGATGAGCTGCCCGACAATGGAGTCATCCATTTTGGACAAGGATTCGGCAACACAGATGTCAAGTTCGCTGATGTCACTCTCTTCACACTAATGGACAAAGTGTCAGAAACTGAAGAGCCCGTGATTGAGTTCAACCTGAAATCCACTCAAGAATTCCCTCCCCTGCAAAGGGTTCCAGCTGAAAGAAGTACTACCGTTCGTAGAAGGACTGTTGTCTCTACCCCCACCGGTCTAGTCATCTCTGCACCTACCCCGACTTCTGCCAAACTGAAAGGGAAGGAAATCTAAGTCTGTGATGAGCCTGTCACCGTGGAGGGTACAGATTTTTCTACAATACCATCTGTTTTTGAGATTGGGTCCAGTTCGAGAATCGCACCCCTAATTCGGACTCAAAGAAGAAATATAAATAGAAAGATCACCGAGATCGAGAAAGCCAGAGCTGCTGAAGTTGCTTTTCTAGAAGAAATTCCTGAGGAAAGAGAAGAGCTGCTTGAGTATATACCTCTGTTGGAAGGGAGCAGGTTTCACTCTCTCTCTGCCGCATCAGATGAAGAGAATGTCCGTAGGATCGCTACTACATTACCCCGACCTGCGTACTACAACAATTACAAGAGGAAAAAGGATAAGACTACGCCATTGGCTCGACTGCAAGCTATTATAGAAAGATTGGCAAAGAAAGAAAGATGCCCTGTGTCAGAAATCTTAAGAAGGATAGGACGGGTGCCAGCTAAATCCTACCTCTAACCGCGAATAGAGCCTGTTGCTGCCACAGAGAAACCAAAGAAGAAGATAAAAGCTAGTTCACCCGTTGTTGTATCGGGTCTACAAATTAGGGAGGATACCACCTTCCAGCATATAGCCGACAGATCATCCGGTCCTAGGCTTCCGGCTGCAAGAAGGATGGTATGGAGACCTACTACTGGCGAGCTAAGACCAAAACAATGTCCTGAGAAGAAAAGTCTCGATAGGAGACTTGAATCAGAAGAAAGTGCTACTACAATAAAGGGCACTCCCGAAAAGGAAGTTCAACAACCGTCACGAGACAACTTCAAAACCGTGCGGAAAAGGTCACTAGAGGATGCCATAGACAAATTAAGGACCGACATCTGACGATTAGCCAAAGAAAGAGAAGAAAAACTAGAGGATGAAGTTGACTCATCAGAGTTCATGGATGACGAGTATGCTGAAATCAACATTGTTGAGATGCGAGCATCATCAGCTTCACAAGGTGCTCCAGCAGTTACGGAGAGAGATGAACCGGAAGTAATGAGGGCACAGCTTCGGGAAAGAGATGACAAAATTTCCCAGATGGCAAAAAGGATGGAAGAGATGGCTGCTGCCTTAGCCACTCTCCAGAGTCAGGTATAACCTCAGAAAGAGACACCCCCAGAGAAATTATCCATATTGCAAATGGAGGAAAAGAGATCACATTCGTCAACGAAGACGAACAATCAAACAAAGGTCCTGCACAAAGCATGATTCCAGAAAAGGACATTAAGAACATGGTAGAATAGCAGGTGCGAGAAGCCCTAGCACAATCTAAGAGTGGAGCATCTATTCAGACGGGTAGACCTTACCCCAAAGAGTTTGATGCAGTCTAATACCCAAAAGGCTTATTACTACCTCTGTTTAAGACGTTTGATGGAACGGGAAATCCCCGGCGGCATGTCGCACATTTTCGTGCTAGTTGCTGCAATGCCGGTGGAAGTGACGCTTTACTCTTCCGTCAGTTCATCAGCAGTTTGTCAGGGATTGCCTTCAACTGGTACGCAGAATTGCCGAACGGTTCAGTAAAGACCTTTTCAGAACAAGAGAATCTCTTCGTTAAGCGGTTTGCCAGAGCTCAGCACCACATCACTATCGGTGATCTAGTGGTGGAGCAACAAAAACCGAACGAGAATTTAGTAGATTACATACTTCGATGGAGAAACTTAAGCATGAAGTGTGAACCACAGCTTCAAGAAAAACATGCAGTCGGCATCCTACTTAAAAGTATCCATGGCCCGATAGCACTTCTCCTTAAAGGATTTACAATCAAGACTTTCGAGAAGTCGCTTAGCAAGGCCGAGAGATTGCAAAAAGAGGCAAAGCAGTTAAGTTTCGTGGACAAGAACGATGAGCAGAAGCCCGTGAAAATATTCGAAAAGAAATTTGGAATAGTCGCGGCAGTAGATAAGGGCAAGCAGCCGGTTCAGATACAGTCAAAGCGGCCACAATCTAGTTACCAACCACCGCAACAGACATACCAACAACCTCAGTAGGGCTATCAGCAACCTCAGCAGGGCTATCAGCAACCTCGTCCGAGCTATCAGTTGCCTCAGCATTATGAACAACCGCCTCGTTCATCGCATACCTTAAGAGAACTTCTAAATAAAGAATATCCATTCAAAATTGAAGCAGCATCGAAGATGTTCCGCAGCTTAATGAAGACACCGGATTTTCAGCTGCTAGAGCCCAAGAAGCCGGAGGAAGTCAATAAGAAAGATCATCCGAACTATTGCCCTTACCACCAGATGCTCGGACATAAGATAGAGGATTGCATCACTTTCAAGAGTTGGCTTGATGACAATCTCCTGAGAGGGAACATAACGATCCCAAAGGAATACATGAAAGAGCCCCAGAATGGAGGTTTTCTCAATGTTATTTCCACGGATCCCATTGTTCCGATAAACCCATACACGACTGATGATGGATTGAGTACTGTCTGGACAAGATCATCGAAGAAAATTTTGGATCACATCCAGACCACTTCGGTACACGCTTCAACTCAGAGTTTAAAACCTGTCGAGCCGGCACTATCACTTGCGATTGAAGAACCGCCCTAGAAGGAGGAGAAGATCGTGGAAGAAAAGAAGACCGAGGCTCCGAAGGGTAGACTAGGGGCTGCTTATCCTAGGATGGTTGTTTCCGATTTGGGGGAGAAATCCCTCAAACTTTGACTCTGTATGATTATCTGCTCGCCCCGACGGGATCTTATAATGATAAGGGTTATGGCGTTGGCTACGTTTTGACTGTTTCTAGCAATTTCATAACTAGCGATTACATAACTAGCGACAACCAGCTTAATCCGGATCTCGATTCCAATACAAATAATGATTCTCAAATCATACACAACCTCAATGACCATGATGAAGAAGATGTTCACAAAGGAGGCTATGAAAGCTCAACAAGCAACGAGTCCATTTATGAATTTCGAGGAGCTCCGATCACGATTGAATTAGAATTATCAGACACTGAAGCAACTTCAGAAGAGCCAGTTGTTCCGATTCAAGAGGAGACACCGGTAAATTTAGAAGAGATAACAGAAGTCAACCTAAGAAGCGAAAAAGTTCTACCCTCGAGAATGGGTCCAAAGGATAAAGGAAAGCAGGTGATTGCTCAGGAAGAGCCAACCCCAACAGAGGAACTGCGCATTCGGGAAGAAAATGAAGAACATGGTAATAAAGTGGACTACAACGTGCTAGCTCATCTTAGGAAGCTACCAGCCAAACTAAGCATATACGATGCTCTGATCTTGTCAAAGGAGATGAGGGAGGCTCTGATCAAGGCTTTACTTGATTTAGAGATTTGTTTAGCTCAAATGGCCGGTAATTCCTTCGACGAGGTTTGCTCATTAAGAGAACAGCGAGGTGTTACCTTCACGGACAATGATCTATTACTGGGAACAACTGATCACAACCGACTGTTATACATTTCAGTCACTATTGGAAAGTTTACGCTCTCCAGAGTGGTAGTTGATCCGGGAGCATCAATCAACATAATGAATCTTCGGACGCTAGCATATATTGAAATTGATGCTCGCGAGCTTGAAGCAGACAAGATGCTATTAAGAGGCTTCAATCAAAAAGGAGAAAGAGCTCTTGGATCGATAACACTACTAATGAAGATCGGTGATTTAGCAAAGACAACCGCAAAGTTTCACATAATTGATTTTGAGACATCGTTCAACGCTCTACTGGGTCGGCCATGGATCCATGAAAACCAGATGGTACCGTCGTCTCTGCACCAGTGTATAAAGTATTACAAAGGAGGGGAACAGTGCATCAAAGGTGATTTGCAACCGTTCTCCGTGCACGAAATTGGAATTGATGAAGATGCAGCCTACTACGCACCCCCGAAGAAAACAATCTTTTCCAGAAATACCATACCAAATGAAGCAAAAGAAATTCGAGACGATGAAGAACCTGAAGCTCTAGTCCAACAGTTACTCACCACTCCCTTACGGCGAGATGTTGAAGATTTCTCCAGAACTCGCACCCGAGGTCGAGGCCGGGGACGAGGACGTGGAAGAAATGTTGGAACAGTTGGACAGAAGAAACCGGTCATCGATGTCGATTGGGAGAATAGTTCCGTAGAAGAAGAAGAAATTTAGAAAGAAGCAGCGACAACAAGTCAAAAAAAAACCCCAGTTCAAGATCTCTCTCGAAGATGAAAGGAATGAAGAATACAAATCAATGTACGAGAAGATTAACCATTATGTACATACTATGACCTTGATCCCGATCCATTCTAATAAGATCGTAGGTATGGTGGTCAAGGAAGCACATGGTGGTGATACTAAACCAATCAAGTTTTACTGTGCTGCTTCTTCTTCCAATACTAAAAAAGATGTACAATTTGAAGATGTTACTTCATCTGAATTAATGGAATTACCTTTTGAGTGGTACTCTCCCTGTGCTCAAAATTTAATTCAACGTGGTGTTTTACCTAAACGGTGGAATAAAGGTCAATCACAACATTTTGAAAAATTATGGAATAATGCCGGTCGGCCTCTCAATTCAAAACATGGTCTCAGATTCGGCACAGTAGGGTCAGTTGATGATACGGTATTTTGCTTGGTTGTTACTTGCGAACCTAATAAAGAGTGCTTGGAAGCTTTAGAAGACCTCGAAGATCTACCAATTAGAGACGCTCCACCAGAATTCGAAGAAGAAATCAAATCTACAATAGACGAGTTAATGAAAGTTAACTTAGGTACTAGCGAAGAACCTAGGCCTACGTTTGTTAGCTCTTTACTCAATAAAAAAGACTCCGAGGAATAATCAAGCTACTAATGGAATTCAAGGACTGTTTTGCTTGGAGTTATGATGAAATGCCAGGATTAGCTCCGGAAGTCGCAGTTCACAAGTTAGGAGTGGATCCCACTGTCATTCAAGTCAGACAAGCTCCAAGAAGAATGCGTCTAGAAATTGAGCAACAAGTAATAGCCGAAGTTAAGAAGCTAATAGACGCTAAATTTGTCCTTGAAGAACAATACCCAACTTGTTAGCCAACGTGGTACCAATCAGAAAGAAGAATGGTCATATCAGAATCTGCGTGGATTTTAGAAATTTGAATAAAGCATGTCCAAAGGATGAATTTCCACTACCAATCCCGGAATTGATGATCAACATTGCTTCTACACATGAAATCTTCTCTTTCATGGATGGATCATCAGGATACAACCAGATAAAGATGGCATCAGAAGACAAAAAGCTCACGGCATTCAGAACGCCAATCGCAATATACTGCTACACAGTGATGCCTTACAGGTTAAAGAATGCAGGAGCAACATACCAAAGAGCGATGACGAAGATTTTTGATGATCTCATTCACAACCAAGTCAAGTGCTACGTGGATGATGTGGTCATCAAAAGTAAACTGAAGGAAGATCACCTGTATGATTTGAGAATTGTTTTTGAGCGGCTGAGACAATTTAACCTTAAGATGAATCCCTTAAAATGCACCTTCAGTGTCACCTCAGGGAAATTCTTAGGATTTGTTGTCAGACATCACGGGATTGAAATTGATCCGGAGAAGATTAAAGCTATTTTAGAAATGCCTCCTCCCAAAACTTTGAAACAACTACGATCCTTTCAAGGGAAGTTGGCATATCTTCGACGCTTTATCTCGAACTTGTCAGGTAGGTGTCAGCCCTTCTCGGCATTGGTTAAAAAGGACACCAAATTCGTTTGGGATGAGAAATGTCAGCGGGCTTTCAAGGACGTTAAGCAATATCTAATGACACCTCTTGTCTTAGCAGCCCCGGTCTCGTGTAGACTGTTGATACTTTATACGGCGGCTTTAGACGATTCTCTCGGAGCCCTGCTAGACCAAGTCAATGACGAGGGAAAAGAAAATGCTCTTTACTACCTAAGCCGTCATCTAATTCCGATGGAAGTAAAGTATCCTCCAATTGAGAAGCATTGTTTGGCCCTGATCTTCGCCGCTCAAAAGCTAATGCATTTCATGTTTTCTCATAAGGTCAACTTTATTTCGAGAGTTAATCCGTTGCAATACTTGATGACTCGACCTATGCTTTTTGGCAGACTTGTCAGGTGGTCGATGATACTATTGCAATTCGACATAACTTTCATTTCTCTTCGCACCATAAAGGGACAAGTCCTAGCAGAATTCCTTGCAGCACACCCTTTACCGGCGGATTCGCCTCTCGACGACGATTTGCCTGATGAGCAGATAATGAGCTTGGAAGACCCTGATGATCAACGTTGGGAACTGTATTTCAACGGTGCGTCCTCAGTACAGAAGAACAAAGAATCGCAAACGATAGTGCCCGGTAAGGCAGGAATTGAACTAATCTTTATAACACCGGAGCGGGGGATTTTAAGATACTCCTACCACTTAACAGAACCGTGTACAAACAACGAGGCAGAATACGAAGCCCTTATAACCGGATTAGAATTAACCATTCAGATGGGAATAACGGACATCAATATCTATGGAGTTTCTCAGTTGATCATTCAACAGGTCGCCGGACAGTACAAAATTCTAAAGCCAAGACTCCAGCAGTACTTTTAGTATACCATGAAATTGTTGGAAAAAGTTCCAAACGTAACGATCTACAAGATTCCCAGAAGAGAAAATGCTCTCACCGATGCGCTAGCCCGCCTTGCAAAGGAATTTGCCTGCTTGCAAGATGAGTCAGTTGAAGTGTCAGTTCAGGGACGACAGGTCCTATCAAAGCTCGACATGGATACAATACACAAATAAGAAAGAAAAGTAGAAGAAACAATTACAGCAGTGGTAGAAAATACAGAAGATTGGCGGTAGCCATTAATAGACTACTTGCAGACAGGAAACCTGCCTGACGATAAGTCGACAGCCCATCAAATCAAGAAAAGAACTCTGTCTTACGCATTAATAAACAATACATTATACAGAAGGTCTTTTGATCAGATGTGGCTAAGATGCCTGAGCGGGTCCAAGACTTGTGAAATCATTAAAGAAGTACATTCAGGACTTTGTGGAGCTCATCAGTCGGGTCTGAAAATGAAAATGAAGATTAAAAAATGCTAGGGTACTAATGGCCCTCAATGATGACCGACTGTATGAAAGTTGCCAAAAGTTGTCACCAGTGCCAAGTGCACGGAGTGGTTCTACACCAACCTCCAAATGTGCTACATCTAACAATCGTGTCGTTGCCATTTGAGTGTTGGGGAATAAATATAGTGGGTCCGATAGAACCTCCTTCTTCAAGAGGACATCGCTTCATTCTTGCAGCTACAGACTACTTTTCTAAATGGGCAGAAGCTATACCACTCAAAGAAGTGAAGGCACATCACGTGCTACAGTTCTTCAAGAATCAAGTCGTCTACCATTTTGGGGTACCGCGCAGGATCATTTCAGATAATGGGTCTGCATTCAAAAGTATAAAGATCAACAATTTTGTCAGAAGACACGGGATCGATTGGCGATACTCAAAGATCTACTACCCAAGAGAGAACGGCTTGGCTGAGGCTTTTAATAAAACTCTCGTTCAAATTTTAAAGAAAACTTTGGATGACAACAAGAGAAATTGGCACGAGAAGTTATTAGAAGCCTTATGGGCCTACAGGACAACTTTTAGGACTCCAACTCAGTCTACGCCTTACGCTTTAGTGTACGGGTCCGAGGCTGTCTTGCCCCTAGAAGTTCAGCTTCCGTCACTTCGAATTGCAGTTGCAGAAAAGATCAATACAGAAGAAAATGCCAAACAATGACTGGAAGAATTGGAAAGCTTGGAAGGGAGAAGACTTTTCGCACAGCAGAATTTGGAACTGTATCAAGCCAAGATGATCCAGGCCCATGATAAACTGGTCCGCCCATGAACTTTCAAAGTCGGTGACTTAGTTTTGGTTCTCAGAAGACCTATCCTTGCACACCGCAAGATAGGAGGTAAATTTGAACCAACATGGGAAGGGCCGTTCTTCATTGAGATAGTCTAATCAGGAGGTTCCTACCAGCTTGTGAACTGCCGTAGAGAACGACCCATGCTTCCAATCAATGGACGGTATTTAAAGAAGTATTATGCAACCTGATGTTTCGAAGGGTGGCCTCTAAAGTAGAATCTTATCCCTAGAAACACGGGTGAAGTAATCACTTTATGATTGGGTCCGAACCCAAAACAAAATAAAATGAATGATAAAAAAAAATCTCATCAACGAAAATGTTAAAAAGAAAACATGGGAAATCATAATAATAAAATGTCAATCTTTCCTTTTAAATCCATTCATTCCTTATGTTTTCTCATCTCTTCCTACTTCCTTTAAATTTAAAAGAAGTGAATAAGATTTTTTTAAGTGTTTTTTCTTATTGTTCTTGTTCTTAGTACAACCCCTAATCCTTTCCTTGTTTTTTCGCAGGGAAATGTCGAACGGGCGGTTGGTTCTAAACTTTAGAAATGGCGTGAGTCTAGCACTTGATGAAAAGAGGGTGGTGGATGGAGCAGTGATAGAGATTGACTCAGACTTCACACCAGCCCGCTTACAATACGAAGAAAATGATTGGATCCTAGTTGATCGAGAAGAACTTCACAGCCAGAAAGTGATAAAAATGGGTGGCTCGAGCCACCAATCCAGCAACAAGAAAAGAAAAGCAAATGCCGCGCATGCAACCGGAGAAGATAAGAAAGTTAACTCCGTGGTTGCCACAACAGAGGGTAGGCTTGTCAGTGCTGCACCCGCAGAAATTCAAGGGTAAGAAGATCTACTCTCACTGCTACCCAACGAAGAAATAAGAATCATCGCATTTGCAAAATGTTGACCAAGTTAGCAGAAGATCAATATAAACAGACAGTGGATACCGTTAGTGCAAATGCTCCAAGGAGACCGGTTCGTCAGGAACCAGAAAGAAGAAAGTCAACTCCAAGAAGGTCAGAACAGATAAAATAAAAATCAAGAAAAGCAGAAATAGAGTTGGTGCCTCGACGCCGAGCATATGTACCGGATCCAAAGAGTCTTGTTGTGAAAGCAACCCCAGAGGATGTCCCTACAGAGACTATCCCCGAGGAGCCGAGACATGCAGAAGAACGTGTTAGGGTTGAGTCATACATCCCACAGTATGTTACTAGACACCGAGGACTTCAGATAATCCCGGAATACGAGCTGGAGAAAATGCAATTAGTTGAGAAGAAAACCTTTGAATACTTTGAAAGAATTGGAAACAAAAGGGTCAACATCTTGGAAGGCCTCGAGCTACATACAGATGTTTTCTCAGATTATGAACAACAACAAATTGTAGATTGCATCCTTGAATTGCAGAAAATGGGTCGAGCTGGCCGCCTGAGAGAAAAGACATACACAGAACCCCGAAGTTGAATGCCAGGAAAGGGAAGAGTTACAATCTAATGCGGATGTTGCTACAATTTTTCCATAGACAGAAAAGGAAATCCACCAAGGAAACTCCGTCGCAGTGAGGTGGGTCCGATGCCAAGAATCATCAAGAGAATGGTGAAAAGAACGATAACATGGAGGGTACTGCCTGCAGATTACATACCCAACAGCTGCATTATTAACATCTACAAGGAAGGTGATTGCATACCTCCGCATATAGACCATCATGACTTTGTTATACCCTTCTGCACAGTATCATTCGTCAACCAGTGCAACATCATGTTTGGATCTAACCTCCGGATTGCAAGCCCCGGTGAGTTCCGAGGGTCGGTAGAGATACCACTACCGGTAGGTTCCGTCCTGGTGTTAAAAGGAAACAGAACAGATGTTGCGAAGCATTGCATTCCAGGAGTGCCTGTGGAGCGGATCTCAGTTACTTTTAGAAGAATGGATGACAAAAAAATGCCTTACCACTTTCAGCCAGATCCGAATTGGAGAGTCTCCGGCCCTACGAGCTGTGAGTTACATGGGAAATAGCACATCTCCAATGCACATCCATGCGGCACTCCTGCCAAGGGTGGCTTGGAAGGTGATGTTATTACCCATGTTTCTTACTATTCAGACATGAATTTTTTGACAGATGCTTTTGATTGGATCAGCAAGAAGTTTACACAATCCGTTTTGGATTTACATGGATTGTATGAGACATTAAATTTCTGAGGAAAAATGTCATCATGACTAGATCAAGTTGTATGATATACTTTCAGCAAGTTGGAATGAAAACGAATACGTCATATTTTACCTTCACCTCTTTTTGTGCAAATTGACTGGGAAACGCCATTATAGTTAAATGAACTTTGAACGAAGAACAGAAAAGAAAAGAAAATAAATGAGAATTTTTCCTAAAAAATCTGAATATTAAAATGAATTTCAAATTCACATGAACACTAAATAAACAACAAAAATAAAAATGGGATTGTTAAAGGACAAACAAAATGAATCTAAATCTCAAACTGAATTCTGATCTGAATCCTCTGGTTCAAACCTTTCAGTTCTTTTCTCAATTGAAATCTGTTTGAAACTCTTTTGAAATTTGAATATTCTCTTCGACTTGTCGTTAAGTCAAGTCTTTTCAGCTTGGTACACTTACCAGCTCCTTTCAATTCTTTTTCTTTTGTGTCTTAGAGGATCGACTAGTTCTATTGACACGGAGCTACGAACTTTGTTCGATTTGGTTCTGATAGCATGGGATTGGGTCCCTCTTCATACAGATGAATCTTCGAGATTGGAGCCCGTTTCCATTCCTCATTCTAAATTTCGAGACTGGTACCTAAATTCCAGTTCTCTTCCTTCGAGGTCGGTACCTAAATTCCGACTCTCATTCAAGATCGATACCTAAATTTCGATTCTCTTTCGAATTGATACCTAAATTTCAATTCTAAATTCTGAGACTGGTACCTAAATTCCAGTTCTCTTCCTTCGAGGTCGGTACCTAAGTTCCGACTCTCATTCGAGATCGATACCTAAATTTCGATTCTCTTTCGAATTGATACCTAAATTTCAATTCTAAATTTTGAGACTAGTACCTAAATTACAGTTCTCTTCCTTCGAGGTCGGTACCTAAATTCCGACTCTCATTCGAGATCGATACCTAAATTTTGATTCTCTTTCGAATTGATACCTAAATTTCTATTCTAATTGTGAGACTGGTACCTAAATTCCAGTTCTCTTCCTTCGAGGTCGGTACCTAAATTACAGCTCTCATTCGAGATCAATACCTAAATTTTGATTCTCTTTCGAATTGATAGCTAAATTTCAATTCTAAATTCTGACACTGGTACCTAAATTCCAGTTCTCTTCCTTCGAGGTCGGTACCTGAATTCCGACTCTCATTCAAGATTGATACCTAAATTTCGATTCTCTTTCGAATTGATACCTAAATTTCAATTCTAAATTTTGAGACTGGTACCAAAATTCCTCTCTTCCTTCGAGGTCGGTATCTAAATTCTGACTCTCATTCGAGATAAATACCTAAATTTCAATTCTCTTTCGAATTGATACCTAAATTTCAATTCTAAATTCTGAGACTGGTACCTAAATTCCAGTTCTCTTCCTTCGAGGTTGGTACCTAAATTCCGACTCTCATTCGAGATAGATACCTAAATTTTGATTCTCTTTCAAATTGATATCTAAATTTCAATTCTAAATCCCGAGACTGGTACCTAAATTCTAGTTCTCTTCCTTCGGGGTCGGTACCTAAAATCTGACTCTCATTCGAGATCGATACCTAAATTTCGATTCTCTTTCGAATTGATACCTAAATTTAATTCTAAATTTCCGAGACTGGTACCAAAATTCCAGTTCTCTTCTTTTGAGGTCGGTACCAAAATTCTGACTCTCATTCGAAATCGATATCTAAATTTCGATTCTCTTTCAGGTTTGATACTTAAATTCCAAATCTCTCTCTCTCAAGATTAGTACCTAAATTATGATTCTCACCCTTTTTCCATCGATACTTAAACTCTGATTCTCACTCCGAGGCTGGTACCTAAATTCCAGTTCTCTTCGCAATCCCGAGGTTAAAACCTAGGTTTAAATTCTCATTTCAAATCCAAATTTCAAATTCAAAATTTCCTTAAATTGATTTCAAATTGAACTTCAATTGAAATTGAGACTCAGAACAAATCGAAATCCAAAATCACACATTGAAGCTTGAAATTTAAAAGTAAACTGAAATCTAAATTGAATTCCCCAGATATTGTGATTTGGAGTTCACCTCCTTTTCCATTCCCGCCGAGAGTTCAGGAATCTCCAGTCTTGGAAATATACCTGATACTCCCCAGTGAAAATTCTTCTAGTTCGTCCTAAGTTTGTCACTTGGACATCTGTGTTGGTTTTGTTGATCTCTTCGGTCAACGCTAATACGCGCGGTGTTATTGGTTAACACACGACATCTATTGGGGGTCCATTTGTTGACCTCATTTTTTATGAGGTCTTTTGCTCCTCTCTCTAGTACTTAGGATCTAGCCTTAGGCTTTTCCTTTGACTAATCTTAGAGGACTAGAAATGGAACCCACCCTTTAGAAATTCAAACACCTCTTAACTCCCAGCAAACCCCACAAGCTTGATTGTAGACCCCTAATCACCTAGAGGGTTGAAATCAAATGTGGAGGTTTAAAGGTTGAGTTCCCTATAGGACTTTTTGGGCTTAGGAATACCCTGGGTGGCCTGGTCTGGTGAGGGTTGACTTGCACATACACTACACTCTCACACACATTCCAAGTCCTAAAACCACACTCTCACCCAACTTGACTTTCTGACTCATGTAGGTAATTCATATGGATGATCCTAACCCGTAAGCCCCTGGCTAAGAGGGTTAGGAACAACATAGTGAATGCTCCAAATGAGTCCTCTCATGGCTCATATGGGCTTAATGTGGCTTCATGGCTCAACCAAAATGACTCTATTTCACTCAAACTTGATCAATCTTCCTTTTTTTCAAAATTTCAAATTTTGACCCTCGTGGCACCGGACCCACCAAAGCTACCAAATGTCCTTGAAATTACCCAAAATTTGCAAAATTACCTAAATTACCCAAGATCCCTCAAAATTAATCCTAAACACTTCCCACCATTCAAATTGACAATCTTTGGCCAAAAATACCAAAATTTCCAAAAATACCCCAAAACCCCCCCAAAATTACCAAAATATCCTTTTACCCCAAAAATCCAAAAATTCAGAAAATTCCCAGAAAAATTTCAAGAAATCCCAAATATTCCCAATTTCATTTTGTTCAACTACACCATGGGCCAATTTTTCCAATTTACCCCACTTTTACCAAAACCCCCAATTTAACCCATTTTTAACCCAAGTGAACCCAATATCAAACCAAACCACCCAAATTGACCTCAATTCTGGTCCAATTCAATTCTAAACTTCAATTCAATATCCTCAACATCAATTTAGACCAAATACAAGTCCAATTTTATTGACATTTGAGCCCAATTTCAATTTGAAGCCTAAGGCCCAATTTTGGCCCATGACCTAAACCTAGCTCAAACCAACCCAATTCAAGTCCAATTGGCCCCAAATCTTTTCTAAGGCCTTCCTAACACACCCATAAACAAAACACTAACTTGATTTGCCCAAAATTTGAACCTAAACTCCAACCAAACCTAACCGAAAACCAAAATCCCATAAATTGGCCTAAGCCCAAACCTAACCCAAATGGGCCCAAATCCCAAAATCAATGTCCAACCAAAGTTGAAAACTGTTTGTGACACTCCCAAAAACATTTCACAACATTAATTTTACATCAAATCCAACTTTAGCCCAACTTTAAACCAAGTTAGCCCAATTTGACCCACTTTGGCCCCTTTATTAAAAGACACACATTAAACCCAATTCAATTTATAATCACTTCAAATTTGTTCCAAATCACTCATGACACATCCCTAAACTAAACCCAACATTTATTTGGCATGTTCCTTCACAAAACTTTCATCCAAAAGCCCATTTTAAAATCTAAAAGCCCACTTCCATAAAGCCTTTAAATGCCCATTTTCACCAAAATTCAAAAAGCCCAAAAATCCATTCCAAAGCCCACATGAGACCTCTCATTATCCATTTGATAAAATCACCCCCCTAAGTTTTATTTCATCATTTAAATAAACTAAATGTGGCCCCATGGAAAATTTCCATCAAAATGTCTAAAAATTCAAAAACCTTTTTCCATGTAAATGAGCCAAGCCATCCCTAAGCCAAATGGAGTCCTTGGAGCCATGCACAAGCCACATGAAAGCCATGAGAGCTTTAACTTATCACCACTCCCTAAATGGAAAAAGGAGGAAACCATTTAATGATTCCCTTGGGAGTGATTAAACACTCCCATGTATCCCCTAATCTTGCTTAAGCCTAATTGTACTTGGATTGTGACTTGACCCCACTTATCAAGCTGACCCAAAGTGACTTTCTCTTCAGCCCAAACCAGCCTTGGGGAGGTGCACCTAGCCTAAACCATGACTTGACCAAATTGAATCCAAAATGGCCTCTCCCCCATACCATTTAAATCAAACCTCTTTACACATGGCCAATACCCATTGCCTGCACCAAACTCAACCCCTGACCCCACTGAGTCAGATGATGACCCATGCCTGGCTGGCCAGCCACCACAGCCGCCGGAAAACACCAGGCTGAGAGCCTTATTTGGCTTCAAAAAATTCAAACCCACTGGCTGAGCTGTCCTAACCCAAATTGACACCATGGCTATTCTTCTCCTCTCCTGAGCAGCTGATCTCAGCCTCCAATTACCCCTAGGAAGCCCTCCAGCCACCTCTATTTAAACATCACCACCTCTCGGCCAAAGAGGGAGTTGAACCAAAACTTACCAAAACTCTGCCAAAATCACTCCAGATCCCTCTCCAGACATAGAGAATTTGATCCCCACTGAAATCTAGCCCTAAAACCCTCTCTGTGAGCTCAATTTCTGAGTTGAAAATCCACCCAAAAATTAGGACACTTCACCACAGTGAGCCAATATTAAAATTGATTGACCCTATACCTTCACCAAACCAAGAGGAGAAGTTCCCCAGTAAAAGCTCCCTCACCAGGCCAGCCATTGCTTCCAGCCTCTAAGCTTTGTGATCGGCCTTGGCCACTTTCATACTTAGACAATTCCCTAGAGCCAGAGACTTCATCTGGAGCTTGCCTGGACTCAATCGAAGGTGACACAACCCTCAGATCGAAGCTTCACTTCTCTGAGCAAAGGTATGACTCATTCTTCCTCTCGAGCTTCCAGTAATTCTCCATTTTGTTTGGGTTAGTTTCATAGCTTATAAACTGTATGGATTTGTTCGTCTCTTCAAGATGAATCGATAGAGTATAAGAACTTAAAAATCCATTGAGAATCAAGAGAGATATTAGGGTTTGAGTGTGGACGGTCACGGATGCACACCAGTCGTAGACGATGACTAGGAGCTGTTGGATCGCGCGTGTATCGAGCGGACGGTCGAGATCAAGTCGGATAGTGCAATGGTACGTGAACCGCGGGCCCCTAGAGAGCTGAGTCAGATGGCGGTGCTAAATCACAGCGCGACGCGTGGGCTTTCGGAGCTGTCGAGGTTGACGCGGCGCCGCGTGGATAAGTAGGAAATTAGGGTATTTTTTGAATTATTTAAATGCCCTGAACTTCAAAAATTCATATCTTTGCATAAAAAAATCACAAAAATAAAATAAAAATACCCTCTTGCTCAGTGAACAGAGGAGAATAATGTGGAAAAGTAATCAAGTTAATTGGATAGGTATTTTATTTTTAATAATTTATTTACTGTTTCTAATGTTTTGATTCTCCATTTGCATAGACAATTCATCATGGCATGAGACTATAGGGCTTTTGAAGCCTCTGATCTTGGGAACATTCCCTAAATTTTTCAAGGTCAGAGGCCAACTCTGTGAAGAGTTATTGATTTTTCAAGTTCATGTCACTGTTTTAGGTATTTTAATTCCAATAATTAGCATGTTGTAAAATAAATTCTAGGAAAATTTGGTGATGTTTCTTAGGGCCAGGGGACCCTATGAAAAATATATTTTGAGTTAATTCATTCATATAAACCTTAATTGGCCTAAACCCTTAAAATTGAATTTGAATTAATTAGGGTTAACCACACACAAAATTAACTTGAAAACAATTCTCCACTGCTCTTTAGGGTTAGAGGAACCTTAGATAAAATTTTGAAATCAATTGGACTTGATTAACCCCACCAAATGGATTGATTAAGCTTCATAAGCAAAATGGAACTTTAAAATTCATAACTCCAAAAATACTTTTAAAAAATTCACAAAAATGGTTTTGGGGCTTCTCTGATATCAGGGGAGTTCAGGAAAATTAAAATTGGAATTTTCTAAAAAAGTTAATTTTTCACAATATTTTAATATTTTAATAATTAAAAAATAATAAAAATCATAAAAATGTCACATTTTGACTCCTAATTATTTAGGAACAAACCAAATATTTTTCCTAAGTCCATAAGATAAGATATTGAATTTTAAAGGCTTAATGTAATTTTTTAATTTAAAAAATGAATTTTCAACCTTTTTCACTAATAATTCTAATAAATCAAAGAAAAATCAGAAAATTATAAAATTTGTTTCTCTGGACTCCTTGAGGTCAGAGATTTTTAAGAAAAATATAAAATCTATTTTTCAACTTTTATTTTATTTTAAAATTAATTAATACTCTAAAACTCAAAATAATTATAATAAATAAAATATAATTCAAAAAATCACAAATTTTGGTCCAAGTGGTCCTCTGGTCATTAGGAACATCCCATAATTTCTTAAGGACAGAAATCTTTCCTTGGTCATGTTGTTAAATTTTCTTTGAAAACCCCTAATTTCTACTAAAAATAATTATATAAATAAATTAAATTAAGAAAAATCACATTTTCTCCTCTAATGTCTTAATTGACATGTGAGTGAGGTGACATAAAAATTTCAAATTCATTTGAGCTCAATTTAGTGAGTTATGAAATAAATAAGCTTAAATGGGCATAAAAGCAATTAAAAAATTTTACCCCTTAATTAAAACTTTAGGTTTAATCAAAATGGGGGGTAAAATATTTGATTTTAACTTTCTCTTGGATGATTGAAACATAGGGAAACTAAGGGGTAGAAACCCATTAAACACATTGAAAATATCAAAATGAAACTTTAATTAATTAAATAATTTAAATTTTGGAAAGAATATATTTAAAATTTGGATTATTAAAATAGGGATATTATTAAGAGGATATTTATTCTTTAATTTAAAAATCCCTAAATAAGTCACTTTAACAATATTTAATTCTTAATTAAAAATTAAAATAATAATCCAAATTAACAATTAAAACTAAAATTAAATTAAATTAAATTTAAAATATTGAAATTAAAATTAAATTAAATTAAATTAAATTAAATTAAAATTAAATTAAAATTAAAGTTAAACTAAAATTAAAATTAAATTAAAATTAAATAAAATTAAATTTAAATTAAATTAAAATCAAATCAAATTAAATTAAATTAAAATCATTTAACAACAAAACTAAATGAAATCATTAAGAGTTAAATCGAAACATATCAATAATTTCAACACTTCTTTCTATCTAAGTAAATTTAAAACATGAACATCAACTTGAAATACCAAGATAATTAAAAATGTAAAGATTTAAATTAAATCTAAAATAATTTGAACACTATTCCAAACTTAAAATTATTAATTAAAACCTCATAATTAAATTAAAACACTTTAAACCATTAACTCAAACTTTAAATTAAGAATGATTAAAATTCTCGATAAACCAACTTGCCCTTAAAGGCTTTAATTAGTATAACTCTTAAATAGAGTATTAAGTGAATTGTCACCTCATTCATCAGGTAATCAAATACCCAAGTTCACTGAGCAAGAGACAAAGTTTAACTAAACTCCTGGATGATTAATTCATATGTGCAACTAAATTTACTTGGACTCAAAATAATCCCAGAAGTATTGAAAAGATGTTTAGGACTTGTCCTAAGCACTTCCTCAATATGACAGGATGTTTTAGAAGAACAACTGAATTTAATTGTTCTTTGATGAAGACAATCATCCTTAAACCAAACCAATAACCTAGACGTCATAGGAAAAGAATAGTTATAGGAATAGGAATTTGGTAGACAACCAAAACCCTTTCCCTTAGCTTTACCTAGGTATTTGTTGAAATATTTAAATGCCTTAACATGTGTTTTAAGTGCAGCTTGGGATGACGGGAAGACCCTCCAGGTACGCTTTTATTCTATTGCAATTTACTTTATTGCAATTTACTTACCTGCACTGCACTTTACTTTTCTTGCATGTTAAACAAGATTGACACCCTGCATGAAAACTGAAACCTTTAGGATAGTGTTGACCTCATTTTTAATGAGGTCTTCTTTTCTCTCTTTAGTACTTAGGATCTAGCCTTAGGCTTTTCCTTTGACTATCCTAGAGGATTAGAATTGGGCCCACCACCTAGAATTTCAAACCACTTCTTAACTCCCTGCAAACTCCACAAACTTGACTGTATACCCCTAATCATCTAGAGGGTCGAAATCAAATGCGGAAGTTTAAAGGATGGGTTCCTATAGGACTCTTTGGCCTTAGGACCGCCTCGGGTGGCCCGGTCTCGGTGAAGGGCCGACTTACACACACACACTACACTCATACACTATACTTTCACACACCTCCTAAAACCACACATATACCCAACTTCGACCTCCCGACTCATGAAGGTGATTCACATGGATGGTCCTTAACCCCTAAGCCCTTGCGCAAGAGGGTTAGGAACAACATAGTGAATGCCTCAAATGAGTCTCTTCATGGCTCATGTGGGCTTGATATGGCTTCATGGCTCAACCAAAATGATTTTATTCCACTTACATTTACCCAATCTTCAATTTTCTAAATTTTCAATTTTTGACCCCCGGGACCCTACACCTGCCAAACCTACAAAAAAAACCCTTGAAATTACCCATATTTTTCAAAATTTCCAAATCACCCAAAATTCACCAAAATTAACCTTGACATTTCCACATTACTCAAATTGATCATTCATAGCCAAAAATACCAAAAATTCCAAAAATACCTCCCAATACCCTCCAAATACCCAAAATGCCCCTCTTGACCCAAAAATCCAAAAATTCCGAAAATTCCCAGAAAATTCCAAAAAATCTCAAATATTCCCAATTTCATTTTTTTCAACTACACCATGGGCCAATTTTGTCAATTTACCCCACTTTTGTCAAAACCCCCAATTTGACCCATTTTAACCCAAAGTGAACCCAATGTCAAACCAAACCTACCCAATTGACCTAAATTCTGGTCCAATTCAATTCTAAACTTCAATTCAACATTCCCAACACCAATATAGACCAAATCCAAGTCTAATTTGATTGACATTTGAATCCAATTTCACTTTTGGCCTTAAAGCCCAATTTGGACCCATGACCCAAACCTAGCCCAAACCAAACAAATTTAACTCCAATTAACCCCAAATCTTTTCTAAACCTTCCCTAACATCCCTACAAACAAAAAAATAACATGATTTGCCCATAATTTGGATCCAAACCCCACTCAAATTCAACTTAAAACCAAGAGGCCCAATTTTACCTACATAGGCCCTTTTACCAAATGAACCCAAATCCAACCCAATTCAAACCCAAACCACTCCAAACCTGTTTCAAATCAATCATGACACATCCCTAAGCCAAACTCAACATTTATTTGGCATGGCCCATTGCAAACTTTCCTCTTCAAAAGCCCATTTGCTAACCTAAAAGCCCACTTCCCTAAACCATTTTAAAAGCCCATCTTCACTAAATTTCAAAGGCCCAAAATTCATCCAAAATCCATATGACACTCTTCTTCATCATGCATTCAATTAAAATCATCCCTTAAGTCCTAAATCAATCATAAAATGGTTCCAAATCAAGCCATATGCCAAATCCAATCAAATCACCCCTAAATTACCAAAGTTTCTAAAATCCATTTTCATGAAATTGATCAAGCTTTTTCCCAAGCCAAAGGCAAGCCATGAAGCCACTTTTAAGCCACATGCAAGCCATGTGAGTTGCTCACATGTGACCTTACTACATTGGGCAAAAGGAGTAGATCCTTTCCACATTCCCTTAAGGTGATTAACAACTCCTATGATTCCCCTTAACCATGCTTATGACTAATTGTGCTTGGATGGTGACTTGACCCTACTGATTATGCTGAACCAAATCACTTTCCCTTCAGCCTAAACCAAGCATTGGGTGGTGCACCTAGCCCAAAAGGATGGGTTGACCCATTTGGAGCCAAAATGACCTCTCCCCCATACCATTTTTAATCCAAGCCCTTTACACATGGCATTGGCCAATTGCCTACACTAAACCTCAGCCCTGACCCACCTGAATAAGATGGTGACCAGTGCCTCGCCGGCCAGCCACCAGGCCACCGGAAAACGCCATGGCCGAGACATGGGGAGAAGCCAAACTTTGGAATTCCACCTTGTTGAGTTGCCCCATGCCCAATGGCCACCATGTTTGTTCTTCTCCTCACCAGAGCAGCTGATCCCAAGCCCTAACTCCCCCTGGGAGAGCCTCCAGCCATGCCTATTTAAACCCCACCTCTCTCGGCCATGAAAGAAGTGTTGAATCAACCTTAAGAAAACTTTGCCAAAATCATTCCAGACCACTCTCAACACATAGAGCATTTGATTCCCACTGGATTCCAGCCCCAATTCCCTCCAACTGAGCTCAATTTTGAGTTCAAATTTCAACATAAAAACCAGGACACTTCTTCACAGTGAGCCAATCCCCAAATTGATTGGTCTTACACCTTCACCAGACCAAGAGAAGAAGTTCACCAGCAAAAGCCCCCTCACCAGGCCAGCCATTGCTTCCAGCCTCCAAGCTTTGTGATCGGGCTTGGTCGAAATCATACCTAGACAATTCACCAGGCCAAGGGACTTCATCTGGAGCTTGCTTGGACCCAATCGAAGGTGACACAACTCTCAGATCGAAGCTTCACTTCTCTGAGCAAAGGTATGGACTCACTCTTCTTCCCGAGCTTATAGAGATTCTCTATTTAATTTGAGTCAATTTCAATACATGTTTACCGTATGGATGTGTTCGTCTCCTCAAGCCTCAAGATGAATCCATAGAGCATAAGAACACGAAAAACCGTTGAGAATGGAGTGAGAAATTAGGGTTTGAAGGTTGACGGTCACGGGTTCACACCAGTCGTAGACGATGACCAGGAGCCGTCGGATCGCACGTGTATCAAGCGGACGGCCAGGATTGCGCCGGACAGAGCAACGCGACATGAACCGCGGGCTTCGTGGCATCCCAGTCAGATGGCGGCACCGAATCAAGAGACGACGCGTGGAGCTTCGGAGACGCCGAGGTTAACGCGGCACCGCGTGGATAAGTAGGAAATTAGGGTATTTTTTTGATTTATTTAATTCCCTAAACTTCAAAAATGCATAACTTTGTGTAGGAAAATCAGAAAAATAAAATAAAAATACCCTCTTGCTCAGTGAACAGAGGAGAATAATGTGGATAAGAAATCATTTGATTTCATTGAGTATTTGATTTTTAATAATTTATTTACTCTCTGCACATTTTCAATTCTCCATGCATGTATACAATTCACCATGACATGAGACCATAGGGCTTTTGAAGCCTCTAAATTTGGAAACATTCCTTGAATTTTCCAAAGTCAGAGGCCATCCCTATGAAGAGTTATTGATTTTTCAATTCTAGATAATTATTCTGAGTATTTTAATTCCAATAATTAGCATGTTGTGAAATAAATTCTAGGAAAATTTGGTGATGCTTCTTATGACCAGAGGACCCTAGGGAAAATAGGTCTTGAGTTAATTCACTTGTAATGACCCTAATTGGCTTAAACACCCAAAATAGAACCTTATTAATTAGAGCTAATCATACATCAAATTGACTTGAAATCAATTCTCCACTGACCTTTAGGATCAGAGGAACCCACCATAAAAATTTGAAGTCAATTGGACTTGGTTAGCCCTACCAAATGGGTTGATTAAGCCATTTAGCCAACTTAAACTTTAAAAATTCATAACTTTCAAAATACTTTTCAAAAATTCACGAAATTGGTTTTGGAGCCTCTCTGATATCAGGGGAATTTATGAAAATTAAAATTGCAATTTTCTAAAAAAGTTGATTTTTTGCAATATTTTAATATTTTTAATAATTAAAAAATAATAAAAATCACAAAAATAATAAAATTTACCAAAATGTTATATTTTGAATTTTAATCACTTAGGAACAAACCCCATATTTTTCTTAGGTCCCTATGATGTGATATTAAATTTTAAAGCCCTAAAGTAATTTTAAAATTTAAAAAAAATGTATTTTTTAGTACTTCCATTAGAATAATTCTAATAAATCAAAGAAAAATCAAAAAATTACAAAAATTGGTTCTCTAGTTTCCTTGATATCAGAGAGATTTTTGAAAAATATAAAATTCATTTTTCAATCTTTAAATTAAATTAAAATTAAAATTAAAACATTTAAATTAAACCCTTTTAAAATTTCAATTAAATTAATACTTTATCAATTAAAATTAAATCATCCCTAAAGCATAAAAAAAATAAATATTAAATTAAAATTAAAAGAAAAATAATAAAATTAAATTAAAATTTAAATTTAAATTAAAATTTAAATTTAAATTAAAATTAAAAATAAAACCAAATTAAAATTTAAATTAAATTAAAATTAAATTAAATTAAATTAAATTGAATTAAATGTAACATCACTTAAGACATAAAGAATTCAAAATAAATCTAAAAACAACTTGAATATTATTCCAAACTTAAACCCATTAATTAAAATTAAGTCGAATCACAAATCATTTGAACATCGATTTGCCCTCAAAGGCTCATGTTGTCATAACTCCTAAATGAAGTGTTAAGTGAAGTATTACTTCACTCATAAGATATTCAAATGTCCTAGTTCACTGAGCAAGATAACAAAACTTGAACTCCTGGATGATTATTTCATTTTGTATAATTAAATTCTCTTGGACTTAAAACAATCCTAGAGGTATTCAAAAGATGTTTAAGATTCGTCTTAAGCACTTCCTCAATATGATAGGATATTTATAAGAACAATTGAACTTAATTGTTCTTTGATGAAGAAAATCGTCCTCAAAACAAAACACAAGAACCTAGACGTCATAGGTGATGACTAGCTATAGGATTAGGAACTTGGTAGAAAACCATAACCCTTCCCTTAGCTTTTCCTAGGAACTTGCTTTAAATGCCTAAATATTCTAAATTGTGTTTAAGTACAGCCTGGGATGACGGGAAGACCCTCCAGGTACGCTTTTATTTTATTTTATTTTACCTTCTTGCAATTTACTTTATTACAAATGCACTTACTTTTCTTGCATGATAAACAACTGTTGCATGAAAAACCCACACCTTTAGGATAGTCCCTAAAACTGAAACCAAAACTAAATTAAAAGTCATTACAAGATAAAATTCACCGTCACAACATTTCAAAATATAAAACAACTTAAAATTTAATCACAAACAGAATACAAAACTACAATTACAACTAAATTAAAACGTCTTGTTGGATGATCGAGAATACCTCGGATGATGTAACCTACGTGTTGCTAACGGGATTTCCCACGGTCTAAATGAAAGTGTGGAACTCATTTAGTTGAGTTTAGCAAATTTATTTGGACTAAGTGAATCCGATAAAAATAATGATGCCGGAAGGATGGAACCGTGGGATCTTAACCGGTGTTGTTATAATCAACTTTAAGATTTGTTTTAATTAAAACATAAACAACACTTGGACTTTAAGATTTCTAAAACCAAACTCCTCTCTTCTCTGTTGGTTACAATCTTCCGCAACAACAAGGAGCTCGGAGCATGGTGGGCAGCATGGCCATCGTCATCAGCAAAACCTGAGTCTACTTCAGCAAAACTTTCTTAGAATTAAATAACTAAGCCAAAGGGCTTCGAGGTAGTTTGCCTAGTGCAACATAAATCCTCAACCTTTTGTTAGGCATTTGCATTGCAAATTAAGCCCTAACCGGTCTTAGGACTCCGAGGTAGTCGTTCGATATGACATAAACCCTCACATCTTCAAGGCTATTTGTATAATCATGTCATACGAATATAAGTCCTAATTAATTAAAAATTGGCAAGATCAAAACATTAAATAAAAATTAGGACTTTCCTAAATTCAAGCCAAACAATAGGATAGTCTGGAAATTACCGAAGTCCGCTTCGAATCTGTAATTTCTCCTACCTTTCTTCCTTTGAATTCCCAAAACAAAATGTTCCAAACTTGATCCATTCCTTATTGAAATTCCAAAATTCAATCCCTTGAAAACTTAAACATTGAGATTCTTGATAGCAGAACTACTGATTATTATCGAGAGTTTTCTTAAGTGATTCCCATCATTTAAGACGTAATTAACTATAGGGGCTTGCCCTTATAGGGAATTTTAAGAAACCAGGTAATATAAACCCTGCTTAATTCATTTATATTAAGCAGGGGAATTTGTAGGCTTATAAAATTGGTTCGCAGACCAAACGGATGTCACAAATCTTCTAGTTTATTTAATCGAGCCCCATCACCAAACAGTGTGTCTACTCTTCGGGATAGATACACGGTTTGTGATGCGGTGCTCCTTTATATAAACTATCCGGGATGTGAGGTCGGTTTGATTTCATATCTTAAAATTATTTTCAAAATCAAATACTACTTTTCAAATTATTTATTTAAATTAAATTAAAAATTCTCCGACAATTTCTGTTAGGCGACCCACTTTTCAAAATAAAACACACAACCTAAAAATAATGCCGACAGATAGCCACAAAACTGAAACCCAAAACTAAATTAAAAGTCACAACAAGATAAAATTCACCGCCACAACATTCAAAATATAAAACAACTCAAAATTTAATCACAAATAGAACAATAAAACTACAACTTCAACTAAACTAAAACGTCTCGTTGGATGATTGAGAATACCTCGGATGATGTAACCCACGTGTTGCTAGCAGGATTTCCCACGGTCTAAATGAAAGTGTGGAACTCATTCAGTTGAGTTTAGCAAATTCATCTAGACTAAGTGAATCCGATGAAAATAACGGTACCGGGATGACGGAACCATGGGATCTTAATTGGTTCTGTTTAATCAACTTTAAGATTTGTTTTAATTAAGAAATTAAAAACATTTGGATTTTAATATTTCTAAATCAAAACACTTTTCTCATCTCCTGATTGTCACCTTCTAAAACTAAACCTCTGCAACAACAAGAAGCTTGGAGCATAGTGGGCAGCACGACCATCGTCATCAGCAAAACCTGAGTCTACTTTAACAAAACTTTCCTTAGAATTAAATAACCAAGCCATAGGATTTCGAGGAAGTTTGCTTAATGGAACATAAATCTTCAACCTTTTCGTTAGGCATTTGCATAATCATATTATGCAAATTAAGCCCTAACCAGTCTTAGGATTCTGAGGTAGTTGTTTGGTACGACATAAACCCTCATATCTTCAAGGCTATTTCTATGATCATGTCATATGAATATAAGTCCTAATTAAATAAAATTAGCAGGATTGAAACATTAAATAAACTCCTAAATTGAAGCCAAACAATAGGATAGTTTGAGAAGTTGCCAAGATTCTTCTTGGATCTTCAGCTTCTCCTACTTCTCTTCCTTTGGACTCTTAAAATAAATTGTTCCAAATTTGATCCATTCCCTATTGAAATTTCCAAAACTCAAATCCTTTGAAAACCTTAAACTTTGGAATTCTTGAGAGCAAAACCAGTGATCATTATCGAGAGTTTTCTTAAGTGTCTTCGGAAATTTAAGATGTAATTAACTATAGGGGCTTGCCCTTATAGGGAACTTTCAGAACCTGGGTAATATAAACCCCGCTAATTCCTCGTATTAAGCGGGGAACTTGTCGGCTTATAAAATTGGTTCGCGGACCAAACGGATGTCACAAATCTTCTAGTTTATTTAATCGAGCCCCATCATGAAGCAGTGTGTCTATTCTTCGGGATAGATACACGGTTTGTGGTGCGGTGCTCGTTTATATAAACTATTTTGAGATGTGAGATCGGTTTGATTTCATATCTTAAAATTTTTAAACTTAAAATTATTTTCAAAATTAAATGCTACTTTCAAATTATATATATATATTTAAACTAAATTTAAAATCTTAAATTCGCTGACAACTTCTGTAGGTGACCACTTTTTAAAATTTAACTTACAACCTAAAAATATGCCGACACACAACAACACAATAACTAAAACAAACACACATACAACTACTCTTCATCCTCATCATCATCATCATCTTGCTCGTTCCAATCTCTGGATGGCACATAAGGAATAGAAAATGGATGAGGTGACATCTCAGCAATCTGATCTCCTCTAATCAGTCTATCCATATATTGCTGATAATTCTCCTTATATTCATCATGTTTTACAATATATCTCTCCACATTATCCAACTTATCATCCATATCTCTCACATGCTCTCGAGTAAGACTCTCTTTTTTTAAAATCTTTCTTAATAAATCAGTCTGTGAATCAGTAGATGATAAAGCACGTGAATTAGAAGCACAAGAACCAGAAGCAGTAGAAGCCCTACCAAATCCTCCTCTCCAATCAAACTCTGAATGTACAGTGTAAGCACCAACATTTACACTAGTAATTGGTCTCAATGGCTGAAGTAACTCTTCCCAGGTTTCAAACTTCACTCCTGATCATTCACGTAGTGAATGAATCAAAGAAGGAAATCCCATACTTGCCGTCGTGGTTGATCTAGTACAGTTCAAAACATAATCATAAATTATGCTTCCAATATCAATCGACTTCCCATGCTGAATACAATAGTTTAACACAGCTCTTTCTCTCGTCACTTCACTAGTGTGACTTGAAGGTAACAACTTAGATGAGATAAAAAAATGTCATGCCTTAGAAATGGCATTCAATTTGGAAGCAGGAATGTTCACTCTTCTATCATTTGTAAGTTTCCATAATCCTCTTTCATCAGTCACATATTCCATAATCTCATCTAACTCTCCTTCCGTAGGATGATAGTTAGAATAAAAACAAAACATAGCAGGAGGTAGTCCATAAAAGGTATTGATTGCACCTGAAGAAAATTTTAGTTCATGCCTCCTACCAATCACCTGATTTTCCTCTGCAGCAGGTAAATTTGCATAAAATTCTCTTACCACGTAAACAACGAGCAACGACGGAGAAGCAACAATAATTCTGCCAATTTCTTCTTGCAATCATATCTTCAATCATCTCTCCTGGCTTACTAAACACTCGCTCAGGAATCAACTTACGTGATTGCAATGCATCGACGTATCGTTCCTTAGCCCACAATCTAACAAATTTGTCAGAATCAAACTTCGTCTTATCTCGAGAGCACTTTAACTTTGGAGCCATCTCTAAAAATTCACGAAAAATTCACCATAAATTCCAAAATCAAACTAAACTTGCTAAATTATCTTCCAAAAGATATTTTAACTAAATCCAAGCAATTTTTCAAGCTTTTTCTAAAATTTTCACCATGAATAGTGATTTTAAGATCTTCCAAAATGTGCTCAAAATACATGTGAAAATCAAAAATTTTTACTTAGGAGTAGTGCTCTTACCTCAAGGAATCTAAATCTAAAAATTTTTGTTGAGATCGGCTCTTAAATGATCCACAATATGATAACCTAGGCTCCTCTTTCGCGGCAAAGCAAAGGTTGAAGATGATGGGGCGGTTGAAAATGGAAATTTTCGGGTTTTTAACTTTCGGGAATCAATTTTCGCGAACTGGCTCTTAAGCGCGAACAATCGGCTCTTAGCCTCTAAATCTGGCGCGTAAGCGCAGTCATTCTGGCGCTTAGCCGCCAGTACCTAATTTTTTATAATTAAGGTATAAGCATTAAATCACTTTGTTAATTACCCTTAATTAGTCCATAATAATTAATTCTCCCACATAAGTCTTCTAATACTCCAAATCAAATTTTAATAACTATTGATTCCACACAAATTTCACAAAACGCAAACTTATATTCAAACAAACATAACATTTAATACCACACTAGAATTTCTATCCGAACATAACGGATAAACTTCTCAAAATACAAGACACTATAATATTAAACTGATAAGTACACATCTCTAAGATGTACCCATCACATCATCAGGCATATATAAAAATATTAAACACATCAAACATGAACTCACAAGAACACAACATGACACATTAAGACACTAAACAGATACAAACAAAACACATTTAATTCCACTCTCCATTAGGCAGAATATAACCAGGACCACTATTATTCTCATTTGACCCTTCAGGAATGTAGATTTGATAGAAAGGGCGATCATTGTTCATTCTTATATCATCTTCTTCAATCCATTTATTTTTCACAAACATCACTTTATCTATGTCTTCCACATACCTCGAATGATTGAATTGCATCTTGAGTTGCCATCCTATGTGATCCAGATGTAAGGTAATATCATTGATTTTTGCTTCCATTGAAGTCACTCGGGCTTCAATTTTTGCAATCATCTCTGCAATACCATGAATACTAACAGCCAGATATCCATTAAATAACTCCTTAGCACTATCACTAGTGAACTTACTTTTATCGGAATGTTGCTTCTTCTTCATCTCCTCCCAGGAAGACATGGTGCTCTTCAAAATATTCTTCTTAGACTTCAGAAATGAAATTTGGACTTAGGGTAAGTGTTTCTATCAAGTCTAGTCCTTTTTATAGACTTGGTAGATGCTAGAATATTCCCCTAGACATTTAGAATCTTCTAAATAACTCCCATAACTTCTTCCCCACGATCTAGGCTTTAAATTCATATTTTTCACATTTTTTATAACTGTGGCGCCTAAGCGCGAACTATCGCCGCTTAGCCGCGGGTGCACATTTTAGCACAGGTCCGCTAAGTGTCCAAATTTTCATTCTGACTTCACTAAATTATCAATTAAGGTCGAATAAACTCTACTTAAGTTTAAAAACTCCAAATTACTACCATTAAAAACATAAAAACAAACCAAATAAAGCAATCAAAACACACAAAACAAACATAAAACAAAGCACACTGATAAATATGGGTTGCCTCCACAAAGCACTTGTTTTAACGTCTTCAGCTTGACATACCCAGAACTCATTCTGAGTGACCCAACGACAAATTCTCATCAAATTTAGATTTATTGACTGAAAAATCTGGTTTAAGTCTGTGTCCGTTGACTTTAAATATTTTTCCAGTCTTAGGATCTTGAATATCTACAGGTTCATAAGAATAAAATTTTATCACAATGAATGGACCCATCCACCTGGACTTAAGTTTTCCAGAAAATATTCTCAATCTAGCATTATACAGCAAAACTTGTTGTCCTGGTATAAGATTTTTTGTAGGAATCTTCTTATCATTCCATAATTTCATCTTTTCCTTATAAATCTTAGCATTTTCATAAGATTCATTCCTGATTTCTTCACGCTCATTCAAATGCAATAATCTCTATTTAGCAGGATCTTTCAAATTATAATTGAACTCTTTAATAGCCCAATAAGCTTTATGCTCAAGTTCAAAAGGTAAATGATAAGCTTTTCCAAAAATCAGACTATATGGGGACATTCCTATAGATGTTCTGTAAGCAGTCCTCCAGTTTAATTGACCAATCCTTTCTATTTAGATTAATAGTTTTTTCCAATATTCTTTTAATTTCATGATTGGATAATTCAACCAAATCACTTGTCTGCGGATGATAAGCAGTAGCAATGTGATGATTAATATGATATTTCTTTGCTAACTTCCTAATAATCGCATTTCTAAAATGACTTCCCCCATCATTTATGATTACTCTTGGTATTCCAAATCTGCAAAATATATTCTTTTCTAAAAACTTTGCAACACTTTGAGCATCACATCGAGGTAAAGTAATAGCTTCAAATCATTTGGAAACATAGTCTACTACTATCAATATATACACATTTCTGAAAGATGGTGTAAATGGTCCCATAAAATCTAATCCTCAAACATCAAATATTTCAACTTCCAACATATAATTGAGGGGCATCTCATTTCTTCTAGAAATATTGCCTACACGTCGACATCTATCACAATTTTTAATATAAACATTCACATCCTTAAAAATTGTAGGCTAATAAAATCCTGATTGTAATATTTTATATGTAGTTTTATCACTTCCAAAATGTCCCCCATAATCAGAATCATGACATTTTTGAATAGATTCATAAGTCTCTTCCAAAGGTACACATCTTCAAATTATAAGATAATTTCCTAGTTTATATAAAAATGGGTCATCCCAAAAATAAGTCTTAGCATCAGACAAACATTTCTTCTTTTCATGATATGTCAAACCATAGGGTATAATATTACTAACAATAAAGTTTACGATGTCTGCATACCACGTAACGCTCCATTCTTTAACGAGTGAACGAGTTTTTCATCGGAAAATGTTCATTAATTTCTTTAATATCACAGAGAGATTTTTCAATTTCAAGCCTGGACAAATGATCAGCAATTTGATTATCAGAACCCTTCCTATCTACTATCTCAAAATTAAATTCTTGCAAAAGAAGAATCCATCTTATAAGTCTCGGTTTTGCATCATTTTTCTTCATTAAGTATTTGATAGCAGAATGATCAGTATGCACAATAAATTTAGTTCCAATTAAATATGATCAAAATTTATTAAAGGAAAATACTATAGCTAATAACTCTTTCTCAGTAGTGGTATAATTAATTTGAGCTTCATTAAGAGTTTTACTGGCATAATAAATTACTTTAAAAATTTTATCATACTTCTGACCCAAAACTGCACCAATAACATAATTACTAGCATCACACATTAATTCAAAAAGTTTTTCCCAATTTGGTGAAATTGTTACGGGTGCAGTGATTAATTTTACTTTTAATGTTTCAAAGGCTTTACGGCAATCATCATCAAAATTAAAAATTGCATCCTTTTCCAGTAAATGACATAAAGGTTTTGTAATTTTTGAATAGTCTTTAATGTAACGCCTATAGAATCCAAAGATGTCCTAAAAACTTCTAATTCCCCTTACATTGGTTGGGCAAAGTAAATTAGATATAACTTGAATTTTTGCAGGATCTACCTCCAAACCTTTTTCTAAAATCCGATGTCCCAAAACAATTCCTCCTGCTACCATAAATTGGCATTTTTCCCAATTAAGGACCAAATTAGTTTCTTCACAATGTTTTAGAACTTTGGATAGATGTTCTAAACATGATTCAAATGAAAATCCAAACACTAAAAAGTCATCCATAAAAATTTTAATCCCTTTTTCAATTAAATCACAAAAAATAGCCATCATACATCTCTGAAATGTAGCAGGGGTATTACATAAACCATAGGGCATTCTTCTAAAAGCAAACGTACCATAAGGACTGGTAAATGTAGTTTTGTCTTGATCCTTAGGAGCAATTTGAATTGAGTCGTAACCGGTATCCATCCAGAAAACAAAAGTATTTATGCCCAGCCAGTCTATCCAACATTTCATCTAGAAAAGGGAGTGAAAAATGATCTTTCCTTGTGACAAGGTTTAATTTTCTATAATCAATGCATATTCGCCACCCTGTAACTTGTTTTGTTGGTATCATTTCATTCTTTTCTTTAGCAGTCACAGTTACTCCTCCTTTCTTAGGAACACAGTGAATAGGACTAACCCATGCACTATCTGAAATAGGGTAGATAATTCTAACATCCAACCACTTTAAAATTTCTTTCTTATCAACTTCTTTCATAATAAGATTTAATCTCCTTTGGGGATCAGCCCGCGGTTTACAATTATCTTCCATAAGAATCCTGTGCATACAAATTGAAGGACTGATTCATTTAATATCAGCAATTGTCCATCCAAAGGATTTCTTGTACTTCTTCAAAATTTCAAGCAAACTCTCTTCTTCTTTTTCAGTTAATTGAGAGGAAATTATAACAGGCAAGGTTAAGGATTCACCTAGAAAAGCATACTTCAAATTTTCAGGAAGCATTTTTAGCTCAAGTTCAGGAGGTTTTTCAATTGATGGACCATAAGATTTATCTTTCTCAGTTATATCCAACAATTCAAAATTTTCATGAACATACTTTAAATCTTCTTCTTGAAAATCTTCAAAATAAAATAACTCCTCTTCTTGCTTATATTCAAATTCTTCTCTTTTAGATTTCTCTTTAAATGTTGATTTGAAATGACATTCACTTAAATAATCAATAACATTCATCCTATAACACTCATCTTCTTTACCTCTTGCAGGATATTTCATCGATTTTGAAATATTAAATGTAACAGTTTGATCATTAATGCTCATCATTAATTCTCCTTTTTGCACATCTATCATGGCTCTGCTTGTAGCTAGAAAAGGTCTCCCAAAAATTATGGGTATCTCTTTATCTTCCTCCATATCTAACAAAGTGAAATCCACAAGAAAAATAAATTGATCCACTTTTACCAAAACATCTTCTATAACTCCTTTAGGATATGTGATCGAACGATCTGTTAATTGTAGAGTTACAGTAGTTGGGGTTATTTCTCCTAGTCCCAGTCTTTTGAATATTGATAGAGGCAAAAGGTTAATGCTTGCACCCAAATCACATAAAGCTTTTCCATAGAATCTTTCTCCGATTGCACATGGAATTGTGAAACTACCAAGATCTTTAAGTTTTTCAGGAAGCTTTTTCTGAATTATCGCACTGCACTCCTCACTAAGTGCAATAGTCTCATTTTCTTTAAACTTCCTCTTCTTATTAAGAATATCCTTTATAAATTTTTGCATAGCTTGGCATTTGTTATAGGGCTTCAGCAAATGAAATATTAATGGTAAGCTTTTTTAATATCTCCAAGAATTTTGAAAATTGCTTATCCAACTTTTGTTGACGAAGTCTCTGAGGAAATGGAGGTGGTGGTATTTCTAAATCAACCTTAGGTGGAAAAATAGGTCTTTAAAAACCTTTTGGAGCGTCCTCTTTAGGTCTTTCAATCTCTTCTTTCTCTACTTCAGTCTCTTTTTGAACTCTACCTTCCAATTCTTTTCCACTTCTCGATTGAATTTCTTTCACTTGTTCTTTATTCTTTTCTCTTGGATTCACTTCAGTATTACTTGGAAGCATTCCTTAGGATCTATTACTTAAGGCATTTGCAATTTATCCCAATTGATTTTCAATATTTCTGATGGTTGCTCCTTGAATTTGTAATTGATTTCCCATATGTGATACTACTTCTTCCATAGACAACTTCTTTACCTTAAATTGTAAAGCATTGTTATAACCTGAAGGATAAGTTCATCTATTATTATTATTACCTTGGTTGTTCCAATTCCCCAATGGGTTTTCTTGGGTGTTCCCCCATTGTTGATTAACACCACCCTGATTATTATTATTCCAGTTAAAATTTGTATGATTCTTCCAACCTGGGTTATAATATTTGGAATATGGGTTGTTAGGTTTGATTATAGCATTCACAGTTTCTGGTGAAGAATAAGAATCAACCATTTGGCTTAATGAATTTTCTTCAATCATGAGATTTGGTTGAGAAAAATTCATCCCAAATTGGTCTATCTTCCTTGATACAACAACAACTTGATTTGCTAACATTGTAAAAGCATCATTTTCATAAACACTGGCTACCTTTTTAGGATTTAACCTTTCAGAAGGCCATTGATAATTATTAATAACCATTCTTCAATTAAAGCATAAACATCAGAAAATGGTTTAGACATTAATGATCCACCAGCAGCAACATCGATGATTGATCTAAGAGATCCAACTAATCTATTATAAAAAGTTTGAATTATTAACTCAATCCGGTATCGCATGATGTGGACATTTCTCGAGGAGATCTTTAAATCTTTCCCATGCTTCATATATTGATTCCCCTTCAAACTGACAAAAAGATGCTATATCATTTCTCAACTTAGCAGTCTTAGATGGTGGAAAATATTTAGCAAGGAATTTTTGCGATAGTTCACTTCTAATTGATCTAGGTGCTAACGAATGTAACTACATTTTAGCTTTATCCCTTAGTGAGAAAGGAAAAGTCTAAGATTAATAGCATCATCCGAAACACCATAATATTTAAAAGTAGCACAAAATTCTAGAAAATTAGCAAGATGTAAATTAGGATCTTCAGTTGTTGCTCCACCAAACTGATTATTAGACACGATTTGGATAATAGCGAGGTTTAAGCTCAAAAGAATTAGCGATTCTGACGGGGTTTTGAATACTACCACGAAGTTCATCTACTATAGGGTTAACATAATCTCTTAAAGGTCTAAATTCTTGATGGATGCCAACATTTTGATCTTGATGATTTGCCATTTCTTGAATATCTTTTTCTTTTTCTGTATTTTTAATTTTTTTTGATTTTTCTGATAGTTCTTTCTAATTCAGAATCGTAAGGCACAAGTCCTTCAGAACCTGAACTACGCATACAATAATAAAACAAAACAAAACACAACACACTAACAAAAACAAAGAAAAGTAAAAAAAAATTAAATTTCTTAATTCTCTTTAAAATGCAATTTAATTAATTTTTCCAGGCAACGGTGCCAAAAACTTGATCCCCGATAGTTATAAGTGCAACTGCGCCTAAAACTTGATACTGTCCTATAAATGTAACGACGCTAAAAACTTGATCCCCAGCAAAGGAGCCAAAAACTTGATCCACGATAGATATAAGTGCAACTGCGCCTAAAACTTAATACTGTCCTGTAAATGTAAATGACGCTAAAAACTTGATCCCCGGCAACGGCGCCAAAAACTGGGCCACAAGGAATATACGTGCAACGGATGCCAGAAACTTGACTCCGTTGAATATATGTGCATTGATGATTTAAGATATGAAAATTATGCTTTTAAAATATGGGATACTATGCAAGTATACGTATCATTTATCATGTAATATAGGACTTTCTGATTAAGCTTCGAGATATCAAACTCACAGGGAATGTTGAAAATCTTTAAAGGAATTTAGAAAATTATCTTTTTGCTTTCTTTAATTGTTTTTGAAATAGTATGTCTTGATTTTGAAAAGTTTTAGAAAGTTGATTTTTCATTTGAAATTTTTTTAATAAAATGCTAAGCAATGAAAGTAAAGGTTTCAATAACAAATAACACTGGATGTAAAAATACTATTAACTAAAATATCTTTTTCATTCCTTTCATGAAGTAGTAATAATTCTTAAAGTTTTGTTGTGGAAATATTTAAATTTTGTTGTGACAAATAGAAGCAAATGTGTTCTTTACCCTTACTTGGTTCTATAAAGAACATAGGTTAATTTAAAATTTATATTATTTTTAACATGGTTAGGCAGGGAAGATACCAGTCTCTCACTCTAGAGTTCCCTCGATTCCCACCACCTGGGGGCTAACTTTTCATCAAAAAACTCAAAACTTCAAACAAAATTAGGGGGTTTTAGCCCGTCACTCTAAAATCCTCTAATTTTATTCCCTTCTATAAAAATATCTTCCAATATTACATTCACTTATATGGACTACAGTTCTCACCCATATAATTGCATGTGATTCCTACTAACTTTAATGAGATAATACCGCATTGGATCTTACATAATCTCATGAAATTTTACAACTTAACAGGCTAAATTAAGAAGTAAACAAATTTCTCAGAATCAATCTTCACAACTTCTTCCAACTTTTAAACACTGATACTTTCCACAACAATTTTCTTTAAATTAATTACTTCTCCATTTAAGAGAGAAAAAGATAAAGTAAACTACTCAGAATGCATTGGGTAAATATAAAAACACATTGATTTCAAATTAAAAATGATAAGAAAAATAATAAACGAAAGCAAGTATTGATAAACAAAATAAAAGTAAACACTTATCTGAAAATCCTTTCCACAAGACTAAGGAAGTTCCTCTGAAACTTTGAATCTTCGCTAAAATACTCCTCAGAGCAAGTCTCCAAACTCTGATGACTCAGAATATAGACTTCGGACTTCAATAAAAACTAAACTAAAAGAAAGAAAAGAAGTGGGAGAAGAACTCTTAACTCCGACCCTTTCTCCTTTCTACTCTCTACTCCTACTCTAAATAAAAACTTAAAATGTAGTGGAAGAATCTCCTAAATTCCTCTCTTCGAAATACAGTGAAGATCCTCTTCAATTCTTCCTCTAGAAAGAAAGAAAGAAACCTTCAAAATGCAAAGGAAGAGCCTCTTCAATTCTTCACCTCTTCACTTTTGAGACTCTCTTTAAATAGTGAAACAAATGGTGCCATGGTGTCTCTTCAAAATGTGTCCAGATTCGATGCATCTACTAAGGAACGCACCCCTTCATTCAAATTTGCCGCCTAAAGGAAGTTATAGACTTTACCATCAAGAGTTGCATCCATTCCCTTTTGAATTTGGCGCCAAATCTAATTAAAGTTCGATTTATAACTGTGGCAACTAAGCGCCGGCCCAGTGGTGCTTAGCCGCCAGTGCCAAATTTTTTATTTTTCATTTTTTTGCTCCATATTTGATCCAATTTTGCTCCTTTCATCATGACTATCTTTTTTCATCATACCTACAAGAAAAACACAAAATACCTTCCATTAAAGTGCAATATCATTAAAAATAGGTATAAAAATGTGCATAAAAATAATATATATTTTAGGTGTATCAAGAAGCCATTTTATAGAACTCACCAGAGAGGGGAGCTCAGGGGCAGGCAATGAGTGCCCAAGGCCTCTTAGGGTGAGGGTTGAGCAAGGCAGCTGTGCAGTGAGGTGATCACTCACTGACAAGGTCAAATTTTGGGTTTAAAGGGGTATGTGGGAGCTTAGGCTGAGCTGTTCCAGTTGCTAGAACAGCCAGCAAGGACAGGGCAGGCGGCTAGTAGGCTGAGGAGGAGTGGGGGAGGAGCTCAGTGCATTCAATTGGATAGAGAGGTTGTTTAAATAAGAGTTTAAGGATGGGACTTAAGCTTAGCCAAAAGGCTAAACCCAATGGTCCAAAGTGGTGGACCTTTGGTCCATGGCTTAAGGGGCCTAGGTTGGGTCAGGTCAAACTAGTCCTAGGAGGTCTAGGGTTGGCTTCCATGAAGTGGGTTTGGTCAAATTGGCTCAATTTAGTTTAATTTAAGTGTCATTAGGTCATAGATCCAATTTAGGTCACATTGGGTTTAGGTTAAGCTAGATTTGGTTTGAGCTTGCTTTGAACCAAATTGATTGAGTAACATTATGTATATGACTGTAAGGAAGATATTTCATGAAGACTTATAGTGGTTTGGAGTTCATTTGGGGGTTCAATTTGGTGGATTTTGGGATTTTGGCCAATTTAGGGCAAGTTGGCTAAGTTTGGGATTAGGTTGGGCTAGAGTGGGTTTTAGACCCAATTGAAGGTTTTAAATGGTTTAGAGGAATGTGGTGAAGAGTCCTCAATATCAATTAGGTGGAAATTTTGGGAATTGGGCAATCAATTTAGGAGATTTTGGGCATATGTTATGTTTGGGTCAAAAAATAGGTAAACTTGGTTCAAGTGAATTTGGGAGGGAGTTGCACTCAATATGGGGGCAATTGATGTTTCGATTCAATTTTGGGGAGTGTTATGAAAGGTTTAGAATTGAAATTGGGGAGAAATTGATTGGTATTAGGTCAATTTGGGGGATTTGGATCACTTATGCAAATTGGGGCTTTTTGAGTTTTAAGTAAAATTAAACTCAAATGTGGGTTAATTGACCTTGAATTTTGTTTAAATTGACATTAGGGAAATTTAATTAAAGTTTAGAATTGAAATTGGGTAAGATTGAGATCAATTGTGTCAAGATTGGGTTTGATTTAGGCACTTTTATGTTAAATGGGTCAAATCGGGGCTTTGGTTAAATTGGGCTAAATTGGACAAATTGGGTCATATGGTAGTTGGGAGAAATGAAATTAGGAATATTCGAGAAGTTTTGGAAATTTATGGAAATTTTTGGAATTTTTGGAATTTTAGGCCAAAAGGGGTATTTAGGGTATATGGAGGTTATTTGGAGTGTATTGGGGTGTTTTGGTGGATTTAAGAGGTGGGAACTGTTTTGAAATAGTTTTAAGGAATTTTGGGTAATTTTTTGGGAATTTTAGATGAATTTAGGGTGGATTTTAGGGTTATTTTAAGTATTTAGGGTATTTTGGTGCAAAAGGGTTTAGAAATTAAATTTTGGAAAAATTGGAATTGGTTGGAGGTGAGTAGTATGGAATTGTTTGAATTGAGCCATGGACTAAGGGTCACCCTCATTTGGTCCTCTATGTGTTGGTACTAGCCAAACCCTAGACTGAGGCTAAGAGCTTGGGAAAACCACTTACATGAGTTTCCAAAGAGTTAGGGGATCAAAGATAATTTGCTTTGTTAAGGGCTTATGAGTGTGTAGTGTGAGTGTGCTGTAAGCTCCAGACCTCTCAGGATAGAGCCTATGGCCTGACCACCTATAGGTGACTTCCCCTAGGCTTTCTTATGCTTGGTCTCTTCCTCCCAAAACTGGAGGTTAGGTCTTAAGCATATGAAAACTCCCAGTGAAGTAAGAAAGGTTGAATTTCTATGGGGATGGTTCCATGACTAGTCTTCTAAGAAAGTCACCAGGAGAGTCCTATGGCTAGACCCTAGGCTATTCCAAAGAGAGACTAGACCTCGACCAAAAGTAAGGTCAACAAATGGACCCCCAATAGGTGTCGTGTGCTGGGCACGCACACTGCACGTATTGGTGTTGACTTATGAGATCAACAAAACCAACACAATCGTCTGAGTCAAAACTCAAGAAAAACATAGAATTTAGCGAGAAAGTTTCCGCCGGGGATTAGGAGATAGAACTTCACGTCCCGGGAATTCTCGTTGGGGAAGGAAGATGGAATACCTTCATGAGAGAAGCTATTGAATTGAAGCTTTCAAACTCTGAAGGAGTCCAATCCCAATCGATTTGAATTTGGAATTTGGATTAGGAATTTGATTTGATTTTGGATTTAAATGTTTGAGTTCGAATTTCAATTTGACTTTGAGTTTTAATTTTAAATTTTAGAATTTACAAAATTTTAAATTTTGAAAATTTTATTTTTCTGGGAAATTTTGGGTGTAGAGGGGAAATCAAAATTTTAGCACCGATCCCAGAATTTTCGTGGATATGGAAAAATTTCTCGAAGGGGAAATGGAAAATTTTAGCAAGGACAGAGCAGGTGGCTGGCAGGCTGAGGAGGAGTGGGGGAGGAGCTCAGCGCATTCAATTGAGCAGAGAGGTTGCTTAAACAAGAGTTTAAGGATGGGACTTAAGCTTAGCCAAAAGGCTAAACCCAATGGTCCAAAGTGGTTTTCCTTTGGTTCATGGCTCAAGGCGTCTGGGTTTGGTCAGGTCAAACCAGTCCTAGGAGGTTTAGGGTTGGTTGCCATGAAGTGGATTTGGTCAAATTGGTTCAATTGGGTTCAATTTAAGTGTCATTAGGTCATAGGTCCAATTTAGGTCACACTGGGTTTAGGTTAGGCTAGCTTGGATTTGAGCTTGAGTTGGACCAAATTGATTGAGCAACATTGTGTATATGATTGTAAGGAAGATTTTTCATGAAAACTTGGAGTGGTTTTGAGTTCATTTGGGGGTTTAATTTGGTGGATTTTGGGATTTTGGCCAATTTAGGGTAAGTTGGCTAAGTTTGGGTTTAGGTTGGGCTAGAGTGGGGTTTAGACCCAATTGAAGATTTCAAATGATTTAGGGGAATGTGGTGAAGAGTCCTCAATATCAATTGGGTGGAAATTTTGGGAATAGGGCAATCAATATAGGAGATTTTAGGCATATATTATGTTTGGGTCAAAATTGGGTAAACTTGGTTCAAGTGAATTTGGGTGAGAGTTGGGCTCAAATTGGGGGTAATTGATGATTCAATTCAATTTATGGGAGTGTTATAAAGGGTTTATAATTGAAATTGGGGAGAAATTGATTGGTATTAGGTCAATTTGGGGATTTGGGTCACTTAGGCAAAATTGGGGCTTTTTGAGTTTTAAGTAAAATTGAACTCAAATGTGGGTTAATTGAGCTTGGATTTTGTTTAGATTGACATTGAGGATATTGACTTAAAGTTTAGAATTAAAATTGGGTAAGATTAGGATCAATTGGGTCAATATTGGGTTTGATTTAGGCACTTTTAGGTTAAGTGGGTCAAATTAGGGCTTTTGGTTAAATTGGGCTAAATTGGTCAAATTGGGTCATGTGGTAGTTGAGAGAAATGAAATTGGGAATATTTAGGATGTTTTGGGAATTTATGGGAATTTTTAGAATTTTAGGCCAAAAGAGGTATTTAGGGTATGTGGAGGTTATTTGGAGTGTATTGGGGTGTTTTGGTGGATTTAAGAGGTGGAAACTATTTTGAAATCATATTGAGGAATTTTGGGTAATTTTTTGAAAATTTTGGATGATTTTAGCGTTGATTTTAGGGTTATTTTAGGTATTTAGGGTATTTTCGGGCAAAAGGGTTTAGAAATTGAATTTTTGGAAAAATTAGGATTGGTTAGAGGTGAGTAGTATGGAATTGTTTGAATTGTGCCATAGACCAAGGGTCACCCTCATTTGGTCCTCTATGTGTTGGTACTAGCCAAACCCTAGCCTGAGGCTAAGAGCTTGGGAAAACCACTTACTTGAGTTTCCAAAGAGTTAGGGGATCAAAGGTAATGTGCTTTGTTTAGGGCGTATGAGTGTGTAGTGTGAGTGTGTAGTTTGAGTGTGGTGTAAGCTCCAGACCTCCCAGGGTAGATCCTTTGGCCTGAACACCTATAGGTGACTTTCCCTGAGCTTACTTATGCTTTGTCTCTTCCTCATAAAACTGGAGGTTAGGCCTTAAGCATATGAAAACTCCCGGTGAAGTAAGAAAAGTTTGAATTTCTATGGGGAGGGTTCCATGACTAGTCTTCTAAGAAAGTCACTAGGAGAGTCCTATGGCTAGACCCTAGGCTATTCTAAAGATAGACTAGACCTCAACCAAAAGTGAGGTCAACAACTACCATGAAGTTCATCCACTATAGGGTTAGCATAATCTCTTAAAGGTTTAAATTCTTGATGGATTTCAACATTTTGATGATCCTGATTTGCCATTTCTTGAATATTTTTATCTTTTTCTAAATATTTAATTTTTTTATTTTTCTGGTAGTTCTCTCTTATTCAGAATCGTAAGGCACAAGTCCTTTAGAACCCGAACTACACATAAAAAAGTAATAAAATAAAATAAAACACACTAACTAAAATAATGAAAAGTAAAAACTTAATTTTTCTTAAACTTTCTTTAAATGAAATTTTAATTACTTTCCTTGGCAACGGCGCAAAAAAACATGATCCCCGAATATTTATGCTTATGATTCACTTTATATTTCTTTCCAATGATATTATCTCTTTCTTTGCAACGGTACCAAAAATGTGATTCATAAGCAAATAAGAGATATAATTTAATTATTTATAATATGGGATACTACACAAGTATAAGTATCATTTATCAAGTAATATATGACTTTTTGATTAAGCCCCGAGATATCGAACCCACAGGAAAATGTCTAAAATATTAAAGAAATAAGAATAACAACTTTTTACTTTTTTAAAATGATTTTGTAAAGTTTGCTTTAAAATATAAAGTTATTTAAATTTGTTTTTGGTATTTTTTGAATAAAGAGTAAAGCAAACAACTAAGTTAACACAACTATTAAATAGTATGAAAGCAAATGAGAATAAAATATCTTTTTCCTCTTTCAATGAATCAGTATTAATTATGAAATTTTGTTGTGGATGTATCTAAAATGTGTTACGCCAAATAGAAGAAATTATATTCTTTGTCCTTGCTTGATTCTATAAAGAACTTTGGTTAATTTGATGATTTGAAATCTTGTAGATGGGTTAGGCAGGAAAGATACTGGCTCTCACTCTAGAGTTCCCTTGATTCCCTCCACCTAGGGGAAAACATCTCATAACAAAAAATTTCACATCAAACCAAATTAGGGGGCTTTAGCCTGTCACTCTAAAGTCCTCTAATTTTACTCCCTATTATAAACTTATCTTCCTATTTATTTGCACCCATCCATATGGACTACAATTCTTATTCATACAATTGCATGTGATTCTTTCTAATTATTGATTGAGACAATACTGTGATGGATCTTACATAATCTCCCAACAAATTTTAACATCTTAATTGGCCAAATCAAGAATTAAATTAAGTGCAAGGTAGTGAATCATCACAACTTCTTCCAACATTGAATTCCTATACTTCACACAACTTCCTTCCATAATTTAATTACTTCATCATTTAAAAGGAAAAAGATAAATAAAACTACTCAGAATCCATGGAGAAAACACAATCACAACTTGATTTGAAAGTAGAAATTAGAGTGAAAACACTATAAGTTTTACATTAAAACCAAATGTAAAACAATGTTAAACACTTATCTGAAAATCCTCTTCACAAGACTCTTACAGCTCCTTTGAATCTTTGCTTTCCCCTTACAAGACACAATAAAGGTTGGTGCTCAACTATGTTGACTCCAAATCTCTATTCTACTCTTAATAATAACTAGATACAATTGATAATAAATAGTGGTGAAGTGGAAATGTATGCTCTCAATAACTCTCTAACATAAACTTGACTCTAAACACTAATCACACCCTCCAACAACAACCCTTTTTCTGATCTTCAAGTCTTCGTTTTAAAATTTTTCAAAAGGTGCCTTGGTGTCTCTTCAAAATATGTCTAGATTCAATGAATCCTCAAGAACACATACATCCGTTCAAATTTTAAATGAGTTTTGGCGCCGATGAGAATTTAGTGTTTAAACCAAAGGATGCTTTAAAAATCGCATCAAATTTGTGCTAAAATCAAATAAATTTGTCACTTTAACTGTGGCGCCTATGCGCCAATGTTCCGGCGCTTTGACGCCAAAGGTCAATTTTTCACACCTTTCAATTTCCTCTAAATTTGATCATTTATTGCTCCTTTCATCATAGTCACTCATTTTAATCATACCTACAAGAAAAACACAAAAATAGCTCCCATTACGGTGCAATATCATCAAAAATAGCTATAAAAATGTACTTAAAAACACAATATATTTTAGGTATATCATACACCATGCAATAAAAGCCTTAACTCACTTCCAGTTCCGAGGTCGTCATTCGGTACAACATAAAATCTCATATCTTCCAGGCTATCTACATGGTCGGTATCATGCAGATATAAGCTCTAAATAATAAAATTGGAAGGATGAAACCTTAAATAATATCTCTTCTAAACTGAAGTCAAACCATAGGGTAGTTTGGGAAGTCACCAAGGTTCTCCTCAAGATCTTTAGCATCCCCTAGTTTTCCTCCTTTTGGATTCTGAGAATAACTGTTCCAAGTTTGCACCTTTTTCCATTTGAATTTTCTACTTTCTGATCTTGAAAAATCCTAAACATTTTTTTGAATTCATGAAGGTGACATTACCTGATCATTATCAAGTATTTTCTTAGGTGACTTCAATCATATAAGATTGAATTAACTATAAGGGCATGTTTTTATAGGAAACTTTAATTCAAAAGGTTTTTCCCAATTTGGTGAAACTATAACAGGTGTGGTGATTAATTTTTCTTTCAATGTTCAAAAGCTTTTAGGCATTCTTTATCAAAATAAAAAACCACATCTTTTTCCAGTAAATGGCATAAAGACTTTGAGATTTTTGAAAAGTCTTTAATATAACGTCTGTAGAATCCAGCATGTCCCAAAAATCTTCTAATTCTCCTTACATTTGCCAGGCAAGGTAAATTAGCGATCACTTGAATTTTTGCAGGATCTATCTCCATACATTTTTCTGATATGCGATGTCCCAAAACAATTCCTCCTGCTACCATAAATTGGCATTTTCCCAATTAAAGTCTAAATTAATTTCCTCACCGCGCTTAAGAACTCTTAATAAATCTTCTAAATATGATTCAAATGAAATTCCAAACACTAAAAACTCATACATGAAAACTTTAATCCCTTTTTCAATTAAATCACAAAAAATTGCCATCATACATCTCTGACATGTAGCACGGGCATTACATAAACCAAAGGGCATTCTTCTAAAAGCAAATGTACCATAAGGACTGGTAAACATTATTTTCCCTTGATCCTCAGAAGCAATTTGAATTTATATCCATCCAGATAACAAAAGTATTTATGCCCAAACAGTTTACCAACATCTGATCTAGAAAGGGTAGTGGAAAATGGTCTTTCCTGGTGGCAAGGTTTAATTTTCTATAATCAATGCATATTCTCCACCTTGTAACCTGTCTTATTGGTATTAATTCATTCTTTTCATTAATAGTCACAGTAACTCCTCCTTTCTTAGGAACACAGTGAATATGAATAACCCATACACTATCTGAAATATGGTAAATAATTTCAGCATCTAACCACTTTAAAATTTCTTTCTTCACAACATCTTTAATGATAGGATTTAATCTCCTCTGAGGATCAGACCGAGGTTTGCAATTCTCTTCCAAAGGGATTCTATCTGTACAAATTGAAGGATTGGTTCCTTTAATACCAATTAATGTGCAACCAAAGATTTTCTTATATTTCTTCAAAATTTCAATAAGACTCTCTTCCTCTTTTTCAGTCAATTGAGAGGAAATTTTAACTGGCAAAGTTGAGGAATCAAATAAAAAGGCAAATTTTAAATGAGTAGGAAACATCTTTAAACCAATTTTAGGAGGTTTTTCAATTGATGGACTAAAAAGATTCATCTTTTTCAGTCATGTCCAACAATTCAAAATTTTCGTGAACATAATTTAAATCTTCCTAATAAAAATCTTCAGTATGTTATAATTCTTCTATTTGTTCGTGTTCCAATTTTTCACTTTCAAATTTTTCTTCAAAAGTTGATTTGAAATGGCAGTCACTTAGATATCTGATTACATCCATCCTATAACATTCATCATCTTTACCTCTTGCAGGATATTTCATTGATTTTGAGATATTGAATGTAACAGTCTGATCATTGACGTGCATAGTTAATTCCTCTTTTTGCACATCTATCATTGCTCTGCCTATGGCTAGAAAAGATCTCCCTAAAATTATGGGTATCTCTTTATCTTCCTCTATATCTAGCACAATGAAATCAACTGGAAAGATAAATTGATCCACTTTGACTAAAACATCTTTTACAACTCCTTTAGGATATGCGATTGACTGATCCCCTAATTGCAGAGTTACAGTAATCAGAGTTATTTCTCTTAATCTCAGTCTTTTAAATATAGATAATGATATAAGGTTAATGCCTACACCTAAATCACATGAATCTTTCTCATAAAATCTGTCTTCGATCGCATATAGAATTGTGAAACTACCAGGATCTTTAAGCTTTCCAAGAAACTTTTTCTGGATTATTCCACTGCACTCCTCATTAAGTGCAACAATTTCACTATCTTCAAACTTCCTTTTTCTATTAAGAATATCCTTCATAAATTTCACATAGCTTGGCATTTGTTTTAATGATTCAGCAAATGAAATTTCGATTGTAAGCTTCTTAAATATTTCCAAGAACTTTGAAAATTGCTTATCAATTTTTTTTTTGAAGTCTCTGAGGAAATGGAGGTGGTGGCTTTTCCGAATGAATCTTTTTGGAGAAATAGGTCTTTCCAAACCTTTCAAAGCTTCCTCTTTTGGTTCTTCAATCTCTTCTTTCTCTACTTCAATCTCTTTTTGAACTCTACCTTCCAACTGTCTTCCAATTCTCAACTAATTTGCTTTTACTTGCTCTTTATTCTTCTCTCTTGGATTTACTTCTATATTACTAGAAACTGTTCTTTCGGATCTATTACTTAATGAATTGACAATTCATCCCAATTGATTCTCAATATTTCTGATTGTTTCTCCTTGACTTTGCAATTGATTTCCCATTTGTAATACCACTTCTTCAATAGACAAATTCTTCTCCTTAAACTGTGAAGCATTGTTAAAACCTGGAGGATAGGTAGGTATATAATTATTATTCCCTTGGTTGTTTCAGTTCCCCAATGAATTTATTTGGTTGTTCTCCCATTGTTAATTACTACCACCCTGATTATTGGTATTCCAGTTGAAGTTTGGATGACTCATCCAAATTGGGTTATAATAATTCGAATATGGGTTATTTAGCTTATTTATGGCATTCAAAGTTTCTAATGATGTTTGAGAATCAACCATTTGGCCTAATTAATTTTCTTTAATCATGGAAATTGTTTGAGAAAAATTCATTCCAAATTGGTCTATCTTCCTTGAAATTGCAGCAACTTGATTCGCTATCATTGCAAAAGCATCATGATATTATGAATATTGGCTACCTTTTAGGATTTAACCTTTGAGAAGGCATTTGAAAATTATTAGTAGCCATTTCTTCAATTAAAGCATAAGTTTCAAAAAACTGTTTAGACATCAATGAACAACCAGCACCGACATCGATAATAGGTCTAAGAGATCCAACGAATCTATTGTAAAAGGTTTTAATTATTAACCAATATGGTATCGAATGATATGAACACTTTCTTAGGAGATCATTAAAACGTTCCCATGCTTCATAAATAGACTCCTCTTCAAAATGACAAAAAGATGTAATGTCATTTCTAAGCTTCGCAGTCTTTGATGTGGAAAATATTTTGCAAGGAATTTATATGCTAAATCACCCCAAGTTTTTGATATATTCAAATGCTAACGAATTTAACCATATCTTAGCCTTATCCTTGAGTGAGAAAGGAAAAATTCTAAGTCTAATAGCATCATTCGAAACACCATCGTATTTAAAAGTAACAAACAATTCTAGAAAATTTGTAAGATGTAAATTAGGATCTTCAGTCAGTGCTCTCCCAAACTGAGTATTTGATACCATCTGGATAATAGCAGGTTTAAGTTATAATGAATTAGCTGCTACAGCAGAGTTTTGAATACTACCATGAAGTTCAACTACTATAGGGTTAGCATAATCTCTTAAAGGTCTGAATTCTTGATGGATTTCAACATTTTGATTCGCCATTTCTTGAAAATTTTTGTTTTTTCTGTATTTTAATTTTTTTTTATTTTTCTTATAGTTCTTCCTAATTTAGAATCGTAAGGCACAAATCCTTTAGAACCTGAACTACATATACACAACAAATAAAGCAAAATAAAACACACAAACAAAAGCAAGGAAAAAGTAAAAATTTAGTTTTTCTTAAATTTTTTAAAATAATAATTTAATTAATTTCCCCAGCAACGACGCTAAAAACTTGATCCCCGAATATTTATGCTTACATTTTTCACTTTATATTTCTTTTCGAGTGGTAATATCTCTTTCTTTGTAATGGATGCCAAAACTTGACTCTGAAGCAAATAAGAAATATATTTTAATTATTTTATAATATTGGATTCTACGCAAGTATACATATAGTTTATCAAGTAATATAGAACTTTCTTATAAAGCTCTAAGATATCAAATCCACAGGGAAATGTCTAAAATTTTAAAGAAAGCAGAAAAACAACTTTTTACTTTTCAAAATGATTTGTAAAGCATGTTTTAAGATAGAAAGTTTTAAATTTATTTTTGATATTTTCTTTTAAGAAAAAGTAAAGCAAGGAAGTAAAATTAACAAGACTACAAAACTATATATATGGAAGCAAATGATAACAAAATATCTTTTTCCTCTTTTAATGAAGCAGTAATAATTATGGAGTTTTGTTGTGCAATTATCTAAATGTATTGTGCCAAATAGGAGAAATTATATTCTTTGCCCTTACTTGGTTCTATAAAGAACATTGGTTAATTTGATGTTTTGAAATCTTGTAGATGGGTTTGGCAGGAGAGATACTAGCTCTCACTCTAGAGTTCCCTCTTATTTCTCCATCTAAGGGCTAACATCTCATAAAAAAATTTAAAACATCAAACTAAATTGGGGGCTTTAGCCTGTCACTCTAAAGTCCTCTAATTTTACTCCCCATTAAAATCATATCTCCCTATTTATTTGCACTCAAATATATGAACTACAATTCTCACCCATATAAATGCATGTAATTCACTCCAATTGGTTATTGAGACAATACTACATTGGTTCTTATATGTTCTCACAACAATTTTAACATCACAATTGACCAAATCAAGAGGTAAATGAAGTGCAAGGTAGTGGAATCATCACAACTTCTTCTAATATTAAACATCTATACTTCACACAACTTCCTTCCATAATTTAATTACTTCTTCATTTGAAAGGAAAAGATAAAGAAAACTACTCATAATTCATAGAGAAAACATACACATAATTTGATTTGAAAGAAGAAAACATAGTGAAAACACAAGTCTTTCTTTAAAACCAAATGTAAAAACAAAGCTAAAAACTTATCTTAAAATCCTCTACATAAGACTCTTGAAGTTCCTCTGAAACTTTTTCTTTCCACTAGATAACTCCTTAGAGGTTGGCGCCCAACTCTAAGGATTGACTCTCCTAAATTCTAATACAAAATATGATAAATTAAAGTGGAAAGTAAGGAAAATATAACGAGAAGAAGGCTCTCTTTCTTCCTCTTTCCCTTGAACTACTTCAAAATTTTCTCTAACTTCTCTCACCAAAATTTCCTTTTCAAAACTCTTCTCTTTTTCTGGTCCTTAATCTTCATCTTAATAATTCTCCAAAAGGTGCTTTGGTGTCTCTTTAAATTATCTCCAGATACAATGAATCTACCAAGAGATGCATCCATCCATTCAAATTTTAAATGAGTTTTGGCGCCAATGGGAAGTTAATGAAGTATAAACCAAAGGGTGCTTCAAAAACCCCTTAAAATTTATGCTAAAATTAATTTAAATTCGTCACTATAACTGTGGCGCCTATGCTCTAGCCATCTAGCGCTTAGGTGCTGAAGGCTAATTTCGCACACCTTTTAATTTTTGCTTCAAATTTGATACTTTTTTGCTCCTTTCATCACAATCACTCATTTTAATCAAAACTACAAGAAAAATACAAAAATACCTTCCATTAAAGTGCAATATTATAAAAAATAGGTATAAAAATGTGCTTAAAAACACTATATATTTTAGGTATGTCACCCCTCTGGGGTCTTTTGATAATAACATTATTGATTTTGGCTACATTTTAACTGTCTATAGTGATGACGTAACCAACAATGACCAATCTAACCCCGATTTCATTTCCCATAATGATCCTCAAATCATATTTAGTCTCGACGAAGACGTTGACAAAGATGAAGAAGGCATTGACAACACGTACTACGACTGCTTATAAAATAAAGAGCCAGTACTCGAGTGCAAACGAACACCGATCACCATCGATCAGAACTATTCAGATTCAATATCAACACCAGAAGAGTCAGCCTCTACAGTGAAAAAATAAAAGATAAGAGAAGTGAATCTAAGGAGTGAAAATGTATTACCCTCGAGAACATCTCCGATGGAAAAGGGAAAAAAAGCAATTATTCGAGAAGAGCTGCCTCCTCCACTAGAAAATACAAACATTTAAGAAGAGACTAGAAGTTCGAATAAAGTGGATTACAATGTACTAGCTCATCTTAGAAAGTTTCCAATCAAACTAATAATTTACAACACTCTAATCCTGTTAAAGGAGATGAGAGAACGTATGGTCAAGGCTCTACTTGATCTAGACATTTGCTTAGCACAGTTGGCTAGCACATCCTCGGATGGAGTATATACATTGAAGGAATAGCCCTGGGTGACCTACACTTATGATGATTTGCTACTTGGTAATACCGACCATAACCGACCACTCTACATTTCTGTCAATACTGGCAGATTCCTACTTTTCAGAGTTCTAGTAGATTCCGGAGCATCACTCAGCATAATGAGTCTACGAACATTAGTGTACCTGGATATCAACATAAAGGAATTTACTACAAATGAGATGATGCCAAGGAGATTCAATCAGAAAGAAGAAAGAGCACTTGGATCGATCACACTGTTGATGAAGGTTGGTGATCTAGTAACAACTGCAAAATTACATTTCATCGATGCAGACACTTCATTCAACATTGTACTTGGTTGATTGTGTCTTCATCAGTACAATATGGTTTATTCATCGTTACATCAATGCATCAAGTATTATGAAGATGGACAAGGGAGACCGTTTTCAATACATGAAGTGGGCATCCACGAAGATGTCGCCTACTATGCTCCCCTGAAGAAGACTGACTTTTCAAGAGAAGTCATGCAAAACTAGGTTAAAGATTCAAAAACATTGGAAGAAAGGGACCATTCAACTCTGCTTCAACGATCTCCCACCACTTCTTTGCAACAAGTTTGTGGAGATTCATTTAGCCCAAGCATCTAAGATTAAGGTTGGGGATGTGGGCGAGGAAGAATTAATAAGATGTTTAAACGAATGATGCCAATGATCAACATTGACATAGAAGGAAGATCTGAAGAAGATAGATCAGATGGAGATATAATGACAATATACCAAAAAAAGCCTCGATTCGAGAACTCCTTAGATGATATAGAAAAGAGTGAATATGAGTTAATGAATGATCAGATTAACCATTACATGCAAGCCATGACTCTAACTCCGATCCAACCTGAAAAGTTCGAGAGTATGGAAGCCAAGGAAGTCTATCATGGTGATTTCAAGCTCATCAAGTTTTTCCATGCTTCTCCTTCTAGTTCTGAAACTTGTATAAATCTGGAAGAAAGAAATTCTAATGAATTAAGAGAATTACCATCCAATTACTTTTCTCCTTATGTACAAAAGCTAGTACAAAACGGTTATGTGCCAAGGAAAATGTCAAAGAATAAGTTGCAAATTTTTGTGAAATTATATAATACTAAAGGACAAACTCCCAACTCAAAAGAAGGTCTTGGTCTTGGATTTCGTATGATAGGACCGGTTGGTGATTTAGAATTTTGCATGGTTGTTACTAGCTAATTAGGGGAACAATGCTTCGACGTCTGATTATGAAGATCAGCTAATAGATGATGCTTCAATTGAGTTCCAAGAAGAGATCAAGACTATAGTGAATGAATTAAATGAAATCAACTTCGGGACAAACGGACATCCCCAACTGACTTTCATAAGTTCGCTACTTAAGAAAAAGAGTACGCAAATTTGATCAAGTTATTATCAGAATTCAAGGACTGTTTCACTTGGAGCTATGATGAAATGTCAGGATTATCTCCAGAAGTTACAGTTCACTGTCTTGAAGTGGATCCAAGTATAACTCCAGTGAAACAAGCTCCCAGAACAATGCACCTTGATATAGAACAACAAGTCATGACCGAGGTGAAGAAATTAATATACACTAACTTTATATAAGAGGAATAATATGTCACGTGGTTAGCCAATATTTTGTCAGTAAAGAAGAAGAATGGATAAATACGAGTGTGTGTCAACTTCAAGGACTTAAATAAATCATGTAAAAAAGATGAGTGTTCGTTACCAAGACCAAAACTGTTAGTGGACGCACGATATTTTCTTATTCATGGATGGGTCATCGGGCTACAATCAAATCAAGATGGCTCCAAACAACATTCAAAACTCTAATTGGAATTTACCGCTACACCGTGATGCCATTTGGACTGAAGTACACTAGAGCAACCTACCAAAGAGTAATGATAAGGATCTTCGATGACCTCATTCACAATCAAGTTGAGTGCTATGTGGACAATTTGGTCATCAAGAGCAAAGTAATGGAAAACCATTTATACGATTTGAGGATCGTATTTGAACGATTACGACAATATAATCTCAAGATGAATCCCTTAAAGTGCACCTTCAATGTTACCTCTGGGAAAGTTCTAGGATTCATTCTCCATCATCGAGGAACTGAAATCTAGCCAGAGAAGATTAAAGCTATCTTAGAAATGCCTCCTCCCAAAGCCTTGAAACAACTACGTTCTTTTCAAGGATTATTGGAATACTTAAGATGCTTTATATCTAATATGTCAAGAATGTGTTTACCTTTTTCTAATTTGCTCCAAAATGATGTTGAGTTCTATTAGGGAGAGCCATGCCAACAGGCTTTCTAAGATATTACATGATATCTAATGACACCTCCTATTTTAGCAGCCTCTGTTCTGGGTAGAGCGTTGATACTTTATACCGTGACCTTAGACGAACCCCTCAGAGACATACTAGCTCATATCAGTGATGAGGGTAAGGAAAATCTACTCGACTACCTAAGTCAACATCTAATACCGATGGAGCTAAAGTATCCATATATTGAGAAACATTGTTTAGCTTTGGTTTTCATTGCTCAGAAGCTTAGACACTACATGTTGTCTCATAAGGTCAACCTGATTTTGAAAGTTAATCCATTCTAATATTTGATGGACCGAACAACATTTTTTGGATGTCTATCAAGATGGTCAATGATTTTATTACAATTTGATATAACTTTTGTGCCCCTTTGTGTTATCAAAGGGCATATTTTGGCAAAATTTCTCGCAGCGCACCCACTACCAGCTGAGTACCCTGTCAAGGACAACCTTCCTGATAAACAAATAATGTAAGTGTAACAACTACGTGGCAGAAATTAGGATATGTACTTCGATGGAGCTTCATCAGCCATAAAGGATAAAAGATTACAGACAGTGATACTCAACAAAGCAAGAATCAGTCTGATCTTCATTACACCGAATTAGGGAATGTTGAGATTCTCCTACCACCTGATAGAGCTATGTACCAACAACAAAGAAGAATATTAAGCATTGATAACAGGACTAGAATTTGAAATACTAATGGAAATAATGGACAATGCCTTCTACGACAACTCACAACTCATCATTCAATAAGTGGCAGGACAGTATAAGATTCTGAAGCCAAAATTAGTAGAATAACACTGGTATGCAATGAAGCTACTAGAAAAATTCACAATGTAACGTTTTATAAGATTTCTCAAGTAGACAATGCCCATGTCGACGCTTTGGCTAAGCTTGCTAAATATTTGGCTTGTCCACCATAAGATTCCATAGACATTACAGTACATAGACGTCAAGTCTTGTCAGAGATTGATCTCGATAGTTTACACAACCTTGGAAAAGAAGATATAGCAACTATAGTGACAGATGATATAGAAGATTGGCGCTAACCATTAATAGAATATTTGCAAGTAGGAAAATTTCCATAAGACAAATGGATGGCACATTAGATTTAGAAAAAGGCAATGTCACATGCTTTAATCGACACATTCTGTACAGAAGATCATTTGACCAGATGTGGCTGAGATGTTTGAGCTGAGCAGAAACACAAAAATCATCAAAGAAGTGCATGGCAGATTGCGTGATGCTCGCGAGTCAGGGTCAAAGATGACAATGAAGATCAAAAGACTTGGGTGATGACGAATTGTATGGAAACTGCAAATAAATATCATCAGTGTCAGGTGTATGGAGTGGTCATACACCATCCTCTGAATTTTCTACACCCTACTGTCGTCATATTTTTAGGTTGAGTGTTGTATTATTGAAAAGAGGTCGCCTACAGAAATTATCGGCGAATTTTTAATTTAGTTTAAATAAATAATTTGAAAAGTAGTATTTGATTTTGAAAATAATTTTAAATTTGAAAATTTTAAGATATGAAATCAAACTGATCTCACATCCCGAATAGTTTATATAAACGAGCACCGCACCACAAACTGTATATCTATCCCGCAGAATCAACACACTGCTTGATGATGGTGCTCGTTAAATAAACTAGAAGATTTGTGACATCCGTTTGGTCTACGAACCAATTTTATAAGCCGACAAGTTCCCCTGCTTAATATAAAGGAATTAAGCAGGGTTTATATTACCTGGGTTCATAAAGTTCCTCATAAGGGCAAGCCCCTATAGTTAATTACATCTTAAGTGACGGGAATCACTTAAGAAAACTCTCGATAATGATCAATGGTTTTGTTCTCAAGAATTTCAAAGTTTAAGGTTTTCAAACAATTGGATTTTAGAAATTTCAATAGGGAATAGCTCAAATTTGGAACAGTTTTTTTTAGGAGTCCAAAGGAAGAGGAGTAGGGGAAGTTGAGGATCCAAGAGGAATCTTGGCAACTTCTCGACTATCCTATTGTTGGGCTTTGAATTTTGAAAATGAATTTATTTAACTTTCGATCTTGCCAATTAATTATAGGAATTACATTTACATAATCACCTGGTTATGCAAATAACCTGAAAGATAAGAGGATTTACACCGTATCGGACGGCGACCTCGGAATCCTAAGCGAGTTAGGGCTTATATTTCACAGCAAGGCTATGCAAAGCCCTAAAAGAACAGGTGAAGATTTATGTCGCACTAGGCAGACTACCTCGAATCCTATGTCTTGTTCTTTAAACTAAAGAATAGTTTTGCTGATGTCGACACAGGTTTTGCTGACGAAAATAGCCGTGCTGCCCACCGTGCTCCATGCTCCTTGTTATTGCAGAGGTTTAGTTATAGAAGGTGAAAATCAAGAGATGAGAAAAGTGTTTTGGTTTAGAAATCTTAAAGTCCAAGTGTTTTTAATATTTTAATTAAAACAAATCTTAAAGTTGTTTAAACAGAACCGAATAAGATCCCACGGTTCCGTCATCCCGGCACCGTTATTTTCATTGAATTCACTTAGTCCAGATGAATTTGCTAAACTCAACTAAATGAGTTCCACACTTTCATTTAGACCTTGGGAAATCCTGTTAGCAACACGTGTGTTACATCATCCGAGGTATTCCTGATCATTCAACGAGACGTTTTAATTTAGTTGCAATTGTAGTTTTGTTGTTCTGTTTGTTATTAAGTTTTGAGTTGTTTTATATTTTGAAATGTTGTGGCGGTGAATTTTATCTCGCAATGACTTTTAATTTAGTTTTCATTTCAGTTTAGGTACTATCCTAAAGGTTTTGGTTTTCTTGCAATAGTCTTATTTAACATGCAAGAAAAGTAAAGTACAGTGCATGTAAGTAAATTGCAATAAAGTAAATTGTAACAAAATAAAAGTGTACCTGGAGGGTCTTCCCGTCATCCCAAGCTGCACTTAAAACACATGCTAAGGCATTTAAATATTCCAAAAAGTACCTAGGTAAAGCTAAGGGAAAGATTTTTGGTTGTCTACCAAAGTCCTAATCCTATAGCTAGTCATCTCCTATGACGTCTAGGTTCTTGTGTTTTTGTTTAAGGACGATTTTCTTCATCAAAGAAATAATTAAATTCAATTGTTCTTAAAAATATCCTATCATATTGAGGAAGTGCTTAAGACGAGTCTTAAACATCTTTTCAATACCTTTAGGATTGTTTTAAGTCCAATAGAATTTAATTATACAAGTGAATTAATCATCCAGGAGTTTAAGTTTTATTCTCTTGCTCAGTGAACTAGGACATTTGAATGTCCCATGAGTGATGTAATACTTCACTTGATACCTCATTTAAAAGTTATAATACTAAAAGCTTTATAAGGGCAAATCAACTTATTAAATACTTTAATGATTTAAATTTAAACTTAAATGATTTAATTTGAATTTTGACATAACTATAAAAGTTAGTTTAAGTTTGGAATAATGTTCGAGTCATTTTAGATTTAATTCTTAATGATTTCATTTAGGTTTGTTATTAAATGATTTTAATTTAACTTAATTCAATTTAATTTAATTTTGATTTAATTTAATTTAATTTAATTTAATTTAATTTAATTTTAATTTGACTTAATTTAAATTTGATTTAGTTTAATTTAATTTAATTTAATTTTTAATCTTAATTTAATTTAATTTTAATTTAATTTAATTTAATTTAATTTTGATTTAATTTAATTTTTAATTTGTTTTAATTTAATTTAAATTAATTTGATTTAATTTAATTTCCATTTTAATTTAATTTAATTTAATTTAATTCAATTTAATTTAGTTTGATTTAACTTAATTTGATCTCAATCTATTTTTCTTTTAATTTAATTTAATTTGATTTTAATTTAATTTCAATTTTAATTTAATTGAGATTATTCTTTTAATTTTTTAATTAAGACTTAAGTATTATTGAAGTGATTTATTTAGGGATTTTTAAATTAAAGAATAAATATCCTCTTAAATAATATCCCTACTTTAATAATTCTAATTCTATTATTCTCCCAAATTTCAATTAATTAATTAATAAAAGTTTTATTTTAATTATATTTGAAATGATTAGTAGATTTCTACCCTTAATCATTTAAGTTTCAATCATCCAAGAATAAGTTTAAAATCAAATATTTTACCCTCCCCTTTGATTAACCCTAAAATTTTAATTAAGGGTTGAAATTTTTAATTACCTTTTTACCCTTCAAGCTTAATAATTCTATAACTCACTAAATTAAGCTCAAATAAAGTTGAAATTTTTATGCAACCTTACTCACATGTCAATTAAGACATTAGAGGAGAAAATGTGATTTTTCTGTATTTAATTTATTTATGTAATTATTTTTAATGGAAAATAGGGGTTTTCAAGGAAAATTCAATAACATGACCAAGAAAATGTTTCTGTCCATAAGAAAATTCTGGGATATTCCTAATGACTATAGGACCATTTGGATCAATTTTGGTGATTTTTTGAATTAAATTTTATTTATTAGAATTATTTTGAGTTTTGGAGCATTAATTAATTTTAAAATAAAATTAAAGTTGAAAAATGGATTTTATATTTTTTTAGATTTCTCTGACCTCAAGGAGTTCAGAGAAACAAATTTTGTATTTTTCAGATTTTTATTTGATTTATTAGAATTATTTTAGTGAAAGGTTGGAAAATACATTTTTTAATATTAAAAATTACATTAAGCCTTTAAAATTCAATATCTTACCCTAGGGACTTAAGAAAAATATTTGGTTTGTTCCTAAATGATTAGTATTCAAAATGTGACATTTTGCTGATTTTTAATATTTTTATGATTTTTATTATTTTTTAATTATTAAAAATATTAAAATAATGATAAAAATCAACTTTTTTAGAAAATTATAATTTTAATTTTCCTAAGTTCCTCTGATATCAGAGAAGCTCTGAAATCATTTTTGTGAATTTTTAAAAAGTATTTTGTGAGTTATGAATTTTTAAAGTTCAAATTTATTTAAGGGGGTTAATCAACCCATTTGGTGGATCAAACCAAGTCCAATTGGTTTCAAATTTTTATGTAGTTTTCTCCTATCCCTAGAGGACAGTGGAGAATTATTTTTAAGTTAATTTGATGTATGGTTAACCCTAATTAATTAAAGTTCAATTTTGGGTATTTAGGCCAATTAGAGTTGTTCCAAGTGAATTAGCTCAAAACTTATTTTTCCTAGGTTCCTCTGGTGATAAGAAACATCACCAAATTTTCCTAGAATTTATTTCTCAACATGCTAATTATTGGAATTAAAATACTCAAAATAGTAACATGAACTTGGAAAATCAAATACTTCTCATAGGGATGGCCTCTGACCTTGGAAAATTCAGGGAATGTTCCCAAGTTCAGAGGCTTCAAAAGCCCTATGGTCTCATGCCATGGTGAATTGCCTATGTGCATGGAGAATTGAAATAGTGCAGAGAGTAATTAAATCATTAAAAATAAAATACTTAATGAAATTACTTGATTTCTTTTGCACATTATTCTCCTCTGTTCACTGAGCAAGAGGGTATTTTTATTTTATTTATAGAATTTTTCTACACAAAGTTATGAATTTTTGAAGTTCTGGTAATTAAATAAATAGAAAAATACCCTATTTTCCTACTTATCCACGCGGCACCAAGTCAACCTTAGCCTTTCCGAACGGCCACTCGACATCTTCTGGTTTGGCGCCGCCATCTGACTCAGCACTCCAGGGGCCCGCGGTTCATGTACCGTTGCGCTGTCAGGCTCGATCCCGACCGTCCGCTTGATACACGCGCGATCCAAAGACTCCCAGTCATCGTCTACGACGGGTGTGAACCCGTGACCGTCGACCTTCTAATCCTAATTTCTCACTCGATTCTTAACGGATTTTTGTGTTCTTATGCTCTATGGATTCGTCTTGAAGATATGAACACATCCATATGGTAAACATGCATTGAAATTGACTCAAACTAAATGGAGAATCTCTAGGGGCTCAGGAGAAGGAGAGAGCTCATACCTTTGCTCAGAGAAGTGAAGCTTCAATCTGAGGGCTATGTCACCTTCGATTGGGTCCAAGCAAGCTCCGGATGAAGTCCCTCGGCACGGTGAATTGCCTAGGTACAAAAGTGACCACAGCTCGATCACAAAGCTTGAAGGTCGGAAGCAATGACTGGCCCGGTGAGGGGGCTTTGCTTGGGAAACTTCTCCTCTTGGTGCGGTGAAGGTGTAGAGTCAATCAATTTGAGGATTGACTCACTGTGGTGAAGTGTCCTGGTTTTGGGCTTAGATTTCAACTCTGAAATTGAGCTCATAGAGAGGAAATGGCAGGGGGATTTCAGTGGGGATCAAGTTCTTCAGGTGTGGGGAAGAGTCTGGAATGATTTTGGCAAAGTTTCCTTAAGGTTTATTTCAGCACCTCTTCCATGGCCGAGAGAGGTGGTGTTTAAATAGGCATGGCTGGAGGGCCTCCCAGGGGGAGTTAGGGGTTGGGATCGGCTGCTCTGGTGAGGAGAAGAACAGTGCAATGGCCATTTGGAGTGGGGCGGCTCGGCGAAGGTGGAATTCCAAAACTTAGCTCCTCCCGAGGTCTCGGCTATGGTGTTTTCCGGCGGCTCGGGTGGTCGGCCGGCGAGCGAGGGTCACCCTCGAAGTTCGAGTGGGTCGGGGTCGGGGTTTTGTGTAGGCGATTGAGCTTTGCCATGTGTCAAAAGGTTGATTTAAAATGGAATGGGAGAAGGCCAATTTTGGCTTGATTTGGTCAAGTCTACCTTTTGGGCTTGGTTCACCCTTCAAGGTGGCTTTGGGTGTTGTGGGGAGTCAAAGGAATCAGCTGGTTTGTCATGGAGAAGTCCTTATCCAAATATATTTGGATTAAATTTGGGTTAAGGTGAAACATATTTTAAGGTTAATAACTTTTAGGAGGTGCTTAAAGGACCTCCTCCTTTTGCCATTTAAGGAGGGATGACAAATTAGAGATTCTCATGGCTTGACAATGGCTTACATGTGGCTTCGTGGCTCCATATGGCTTGGGGAAAAGATTTGGTCGATTTCATAAAAAAAGGATTTTGTGAATTTTGGCATTTTGATGGGAATTGTTATGAGGCTTGATTTGGAATTGTTTAATGATAAATTAGGACTTTAGGAATGATTTTAAATTGAATGTGTGATGAGGGAAAGTGTTATGTGGGCTTTAGATTGATTTAGGCTTTTGAATTTGGTGGAAGTGGGCTTTTAGGAAGGTTTAAGGGAGTGGGCCTTTATGTTTAACAATGGGCTTTTAGATGAAAAATTTTGCAAAGGGCCATGCCAAATAAATGTTGAGTTTAATTTAAGGATGTGTCTTGAACGATTTGAAGCAAATTTGAGGTAGTTTGGAATTGAATTGGGTTGAATTTGGGTTCATTTGGTAAATGGGCCAATGTAGGTTAAATTGGGCTAATTTGGGCCAATGTTGGGCTAGGGTTGAAATTGATGTAAAATTAATGTTGGGAAATGTTTATGGGAGTGTTTCAAAGAGGTTTCAACTTTGGTTGGGTTTTGGTTTTGGGACTTGGGCTTATTTGGGTTAGGTTTGGGTTTAGGTCAAAATTGGGCTTTTTGGTTTTGGGTTGAATTTGAGTGGGGTTTGGGTCCAAATTTTGGGCAAATTATGTTTGTGTTTTGTTTTTGGGGATGTTAGGGAAGGTTTAGAAAAGGTTTGGGGTTAATTGGAGTTGAATTAGTTTGGTTTGGGCTAAGTTTGGGTCATGGGTCCAAATTGGGCTTTAAGGTCAAAAGTGAAATTGGATTCAAATGTCAATCAAATTGGACTTGGATTTGGTCTAGATTGATCTTGTAGATATTGAATTGAAGTTCAAAATTGAATTGGACCAAAATTGGGGTCAATTGGGTAGATTTGGTTTGACATTGGGTTCACTTGGGTTTAGAATGGGCTAAATTGGAGGTTTTGTTAAAAGTGGGGTAACTTGACAAGATTGGCCCATGGTGTAGTTGGAAAAAATGAAATTGGGAATATTTGGGATTTTTTGGAATTTTCTGGGAATTTTCTGAATTTTTGTATTTTTGGGTCAAGAGGGGCATTTTGGTAATTTGGAGGGTATTGGGGGATACTTTTGGAATTTTTGGTATTTTTGGCTATGGATGATCAATTTTATTGGTGAGGAAATGTTCAAGGTTAATTTTGGGGAATTTTGGGTGATTTGGAAATATTGGAGGAGTTGGGCAATTTTAAGGGCTTTTGGAAGGTTTGATAGGTGTAGGGTCCCCGGGGTCAAAAATTGAAATTTTGGAAGAATGAAGATTGATCAAATATGAGTGAAATGGAATCACTTTGGTTGAGCTATGAAGTCATATTAAGCCTATATGATCCATGAGAGGACTCATTTGAGGCATTCATTATGTTGTTCCTAACTCTCTTAACCAGGGGCTTAGGGGTTAAGGTTCATCCATATGAATTACCTACATGAGTCAAGGAGTCATGTTGGGTATGGGTGTGGTTTTAGGATTTGGATTGTGTGTGTGAGAGTGTAGAGTATGAGTGTGTCGGCATATTTTTAGGTCGTGTTTTATTTTGAAGAGGGGTCGCCTAACAGAAATTTGTCGGCGAATTTTTAATTTAATTAAAATAAATAATTTGAAAAGTAGTATTTGATTTTGAAAATAATTTTAAATTTGAAGGTTTTAAGATATGAAATTAAACCGATCTCACATCCCAAATAGTTTATATAAACGAGCACCGCACCACAAACCGTGTATCATCCCTAAGGATAGACACTACTGCTTGATGGTGGGGCTTGATTAAATAAACTAGAAGATTAGTGACATCCGTTTGGTCTGCGAACCAATTTTATAAGCCGAACAAGTTTCCCCTGCTTAATATGAAAACATTAAACGGGGTTTATATTACTCAGGTTCTTTAAAATTCCCTATAAGGGCAAGCCACTATAGTTAATTACATCTTAAGTGACGGGAATCACCTAAGAAAACTCTCGATAATAATCGATGATTACGCTCTCGAGAATTTCAAAGTTTAAGGTTTTCGAAGATTGAATTTTGAAGTTTCAATAGGGAATGGATCAAATTTTTAGAACATTTTGTTTTGTGAATCCAAAGGAAGAAAGGTAGGAGAAATCAGCGATTCGAAGTGAACTTCGATAATTTCCAGACTATCCTATCGTTTGGCTTGAGTTTAGGAAAGTCCTAATACTTATTTAAATGTTTTGATCTTGCCGATTTTAATTAATTAGGGCTTATATTTGTATGATAAAATCAAACAAATAGCACTAGAAGATGTGAGGGTTTATTGTCGTATCGGACGATTACCTCGGAATCCTAAGACAGGTTAGGGCTTAATTTGCAATGCAAATGCCTAACGAGGAGTTGAGGATTTATGTTGCACTAGGCGAGCTACCTCGAAGTCCTATGGCTTGGTTGTTTTAATTCTAGGAAAGTTTTCTTTGAAGTAGACTCGGGTTTTCTTGATGACGATGGTCGTCTTGCCCATCATGCTCAGAGCTCCTTGTTGTTGCGGAGGTTTAGTTTTAGAAATCATAAATCGGGAGTTGAGAAAAGTGTTTTGGTTTAGAGAAAATCTTAATTTCCAGGTGTTTTTTATGTTTTATTTAAAACAAATCTTAAAGTTGATTATAACGACATCGGTTAAGATCCACGGTTCCATCCTTCAGGCATCATTATTTTTATCGGATTCACTTAGTCCGGATGAATTTGCTAAACTCAGTTGAATGAGTTCCACACTTTCATTTAGGCCGTGGGAAATCCGGTTAGCAACACGTAGGTTACATCATCAGAGGTATTCCCGATCATCCGACGGGACGTTTTAATTTAGTTGTAATTGTAGTTTTGTGTTACGTTTGTGATTAAATTTTGAGTTGTTTTATATTTTGAAATGTTGTGGCGGTGAATTTTATCTTGCAATGACTTTTAACTTAATTTTGGTTTCGGTTTTAGGGTCTATCCTAAAGGTGTGGGTTTTCATGCAACGGTTGTTTTATCATGCAAGAAAAGTAAAATGCATTTGCGATAAAGTAAATTGCAATAATGTAAATTGCAAGAAAGTAAATTGCGATAAAATAAAAGCGTACTCGGAGGGACTTCCCGTCATCCCAATCTGCACTTAAAACACAATTAGAATATTTAAGCGAGTTCCTAGAGTAAAGCTAAGGGAAAGGTTATGGTTTTACGCAAATTCCTAATCATATAGCTAGTCGTCTCTTATGACGTCTAGGTTCTTTGTGTTTTTGTTGTTTGAGGACGATTTTCATCATCGAAGGACAATCAAATTCAATTGTTCTTATAAATATCCTATCATATTGAGGAAGTGCTTAAGAAGAATCTTAAACATCTTTTCGATATTTCGAGGATTGTTTTAAGTACGAATGAATTTAATTATATAAATGAATCGATCGTCCAGAGGTTTTGAAGTCTTGTTAACTTGCTTCGAGTGAGCTAGGACATTTGAATATCCTATGAGTGAGATAACACTTCATTTGATGTTCCATTTAGGAGTTATAATAATCGAAGCTTTCGAGGGTAAATTAGTATTGAAATGATTTGATTTAAGTTAAAGGGTTTAAATTTGGAATAGTGTTGAAGTTGCTTTATATTTAGTTTAACTTAATTTAATTTGATTTGATGTTTAATTAATTTGATTTGATTTAATTTAATTTAATTATTTAATTTAATTTAATTTAATTTAATTATTTAATTTAATTTAATTATTTAATTTAATTTAATTTTAATTATTTAATTTAATTTAATTATTTAATTTAATTTAATTTTAATTATTTAATTTAATTTAATTTAATTGTTTAATTTAATTTAATTTAATTGTTTAATTTAATTTAATTTAATTATTAAATTTAATTTAATCTTAATTTAATTTATCTTTAATTTACTTTATTTTTAATTTTAATTGAAATTTCAAAAGAGTTTAATAATTTAATTAAGTCTTTTAATATTTTAAATTTGAATTATCATTTTAATTAAGAGTTGAATATTAATGAGATGATTAATTTAGGGATTTTTAAATTAAAGAATAAATCTCTTCCTAATAATATCCCTTATTTTAATGATTCCAATTTTATTATTCTTCGAATTTAATCCATTATTTAATTAAAGTTTAATCATTTTGAAATTGTTTAATGGGTTTCTACCCTTTAATTATTTAAATTTCAATCATCCAAATCAGATTAGGATCAAATATTTTACTTGTTAAATTTTTATTAAGCCTAAAGTTTTAATTAAGGATTAAAGATTTTAATTACCATTTTACCCTTTAAGCTTAATAATTTCATAACTCACTAAATTGAATTCAAATGAACTTGAAATTTTTATGTGACTTCACTCATATGTCAATAAAGACATGAGAGGAGAAAATGTGATTTTTCTGTATTTAATTTATTTATATAATTATTTTTGGTGGAAAATAGAGATTTTCAAGGAAAATTTGATAACATGACCAAAAGAAAGTTTCTGTCCTTAAGAAAATTAGGGGACATTCCTAATGACCAGAGAAGCACTTGGACCAATTTTGGTGATTTTTTGAATTATATTATTTTTATTATAATTATTTTGAGTTTTGGAGTGTTAATTAATTTAAAAATAAAATAAATGTTGAAAAATGAATTTTATATTTTTCAAAAATCTCTCTGATATCAAGGAAACCAGAGAATCAAATTTTGCAATTTTCTGATTTTTCTATGATTTATAATAATTATTTTAGTGAAAATGCTAGAAAATACATTTTTTTAATTTTAAAATTACCCTAGGGCTTTAAAATTCAATATCTCACTAAATAGACCTAGGAAAAATGTGGGATTTGTTCCTAAGTGATTAAAATTTAAAATGTGACATTTTGGTGAATTTTATTATTTTTGTGATTTTTATTATTTTTTAATTATTAAAAATATTAAAATATTATTAAAAATCAACTTTTTTAGAAAATTGAAATTTTAATTTTCTTAGGTTCCCCTGATATCAGAGAGGCTCCAAAACCAATTTGGTGAATTTTTAAAAAGTATTTTAAAAGTTATGAATTTTTAAAGTTTAAAATGGCTAAGTGACTTAATTAACCCGATTAGTGGGGTTAACCAGAGTCCAATTGACCTCAAATTTTTATGGTGGATTCCTCTGATCCTAAAGGTCAGTGGAGAATTGATTTCAAGTCAATTTGATGCCTGGTTAACTCTAATTAATTAAAGACCTATTTTGGGTATTTAAGCCGATTAGGGTTAATGCGAGTGAATTAACTCAAGTCCTATTTTTCCTAGAGTTCTCTGGTCATAAGGAACATCACCAAATATTTCTAGAATTTATTTCACAACATGCTAATTTTTGGAATTAAAATACTCGAAAACAGCAACATGCATTTGAAAAATAAATAACTTTTCACGAGAGATGGCCTACGACCTTGGAAAATTCGGGGAATGTTCCCAAGTTCGGAGGCTTAAAAGCCCTATGGTCTCATGCCATGGTGAATTGTATACATGCATGGAGAATTAAATGTATGCAGAGAGTAAATAAATCATAAAAAATAAAATACTTAATGAAATTAAATGATTTCTTTTCCACATTATTCTCCTACGATTCACTGAGCGAGAGGGTATTTTTATTTTATTTTTGTGATTTTTCTACACAAAGATATGGATTTTTGAAGTTTAGGGAATTAAATAAATAAGAAAAATACCCTAATTTTCTATTTATCCACGCGGCGCCGCGTCGAAGCCTCGGCGACTCCGAACGCACACGCGTCGCGCTCCCATTCGACGCCGCCACCGAGTCGGCGGCCGGGCCCGCGGTTCTCGTACGCGTCTCACGGTCCGACGCGATCTCGGCCGTCCGTGCGCGCGTGTATCGAATGGACGGCATCCGTTCATCGTCCCCAAGTGTTCTCGCCGAGAGCGCGTCCACACTAAATCCCCAGATCTCGCTCGATTCTCGATGGATTTTCATGTTCTTATGCTCTATGGATTCGTCTTGAAGAGACGAACACATCTATACGGCTAACATGCATTGAAACTAAGGCATTTGAAATGGAGAATCTCCGGAAGCTCGGGATGAAGAGTTAACTCATACCTTAGCTCGGAGAAGTGTGGCTTCGATCGAGAGTTGTTGCACCTTCGATTGGGTCCCAGCGAAGCTCCGGATGAAGTCTCACGAGTGCAGTGAATTGTCTGGATATGATAGTCGACCACAGCCAGATCCACAAAGCTTGGAGGTCTGGAGCAAGCTGGGTGGCACTGGAGATGGGGCTTTCGGTGGTGGACACCTCTCCTCTTGGTCCGGTGAAGGTGTAGAGACCGATCGATTTGAGGATTGGCTCAGCTGTGGCAGAAGTGTCCTGGTTTTGGGCTGGAAGTTTCGAGCTCGAAATTGGGCTCCGTTGGTAGGGATTAGGTGCGAATTGACGGTGGGGATCGGGTGCTCTCGGATGTGTAGAGAGTGATGCGAAGTGATTTTGGCGAGTTTCCGTAAGGTTTGTGCTTCGGCTCCCCTCATGGCCGAGAGGGTGAGGGGTTTAAATAGGAGAGGGTGGAAGGCCTCTCGGAGGGAGTTAGGGCTTGGGATCGAGTGCTGCTGGTGAGGAGAAGATCGGCCATGGTGACCACTAGGCATGGGGCGGCTCGGCAAGTGAGAATTTCAATGTTGGCTCACATGTGAGCTCTCGGCCATGGTGTTTTCGGCGGCACAGTGGCGGCCGACCGAGCGATGGTCACCATCTTGGTCGGGTGGGTCGGGGGCGGGGTTTAGTGTAGGCGATTGAGGTTTGACATGTGTAAAGGAGTTTGATTTAAATGGAATGGGAGAAGGCTCACTTTGGCTTGGTTTGGGTCAACCCACCATTTTGGGCTTGGTGCACCCTTCCAAGCTCGATTTTGAGTTGAGGGAATCATTTAGGTCGGCTTAGAAGGAGTGGTGAAGTCTCAATCCATGATGAGGTGGCTAAACATGGTTTAGTGTGTGACATGATTAAGGTAAAAAGGGTTAAAGGAGGTTTAAGAAAGAACCCCCTCTTCTTGCCATAAATGGACTAATGACAAGTCAAAGCCCTCATGGCTTCATGTGGCTTGAGAATGGCTTGTTCATGGCTTCATTTGGCTTGGGAAAAGGTTGATTTGTTTCATGAAAAGGGTTTTAAGAATTTTGGATGTTTTGATGGAAATTTGTATGAAACTTGATTTGGAATAATTTGATGGTGACTTTAGGACTTAGGTAATGGATTTAATTAAATGGATGACAAATGGAGATGTCATGTGGGCTTTAGGGTAGATTTGGGCTTTTGAATTTTGAAGGAAATGGGCTTTTAAGAAGGTTTAAGGGAAGTGGGCTTTTAAGTTAGGGGTGTGTTCATGGATGGGAATTTTTGTAGAAGTTTGGGCCAAATAGTTGTTGGTTTTGGTTTAGGGATGTTTCATGAATAACTTGAAGCAAATTTGGGGTAGTTTGGGCTTGAATTGGGTTGAATTTGGGTTTATTTGGTAAATGGGCCAATGTAGGTCAAATTGGGCTAACTTGGGCCAATGTTGGGCTAGGGTTGAAATTGATGTAAAATAAATATTAAGAAATGTTTATGGGAGTGTTTCAAAGAGGTTTTGGCTTTGGTTGGGTTTTAATTTTGAGGTTTGGGCCTATTTGGGTTAGATTTGGGTTTAGGTCGAAATTGGGCTTTTTGATTTTGGGTTGAATTTGAGTGGGGTTTGGGTCAAAATCTTGGGCAAATCATGTTAGTGTTTTGTTTATGAGGATGTTAAGGAAGGTTTAGAAAAGATTTGGGGTTAATTGGAGTTGAATTGGGTTAGTTTGGGCTAAGTTTGGGTCATGGGTCCAAATTTGGGCTTTAAGGCCCAAAGTGAAATTGGATCCAAATGTCAATCAAATTGGACTTGGATTTGGTCTAAATTGGTATTGGGAATGTTGAATTGAAGTTTAGAATTGAATTGGACCAAAATTGGGGTCAATTGGGTAGGTTTGGTTTGACATTGGGTCCACTTTGGGTTAAAATGGGTCGATTTGGGGGTTTTGACAAAAGTAGGGTAAATTGACAAAATTGGCCCATGGTGTAGTTGGACAAAATGAAATTGGGAATATTTGGGATTTTCTGGAATTTTCTGGGAATTTTCTGAATTTTTGGATTTTTAGGCGAGAAGGGTATTTTGGGTATTTGGAGGGTATTGGGAGGTTTTCTTGGAATTTTTGGTATTTTTGGGTATGGATGATCAATTTGAGTGATGTGGAGGTGTTTGGGATTGATCTTGGAAAATTTTAGGTAATTTGGAAATTTTGCAAAAATTTGGGTAATTTCAAGGGTTTTGGGTAGGTTCAGTAGGTGTAGGGTCCCGGGGGTCAAAAATTGAAAATTTGGGAAATTGAAGATTGGGTGAATTTAGGTGGGGTGAAATCATTTTGGTTGAGCCATGAAGCCATTTCAAGCCCATATGAGCCATGAAAGGACTCATTTGAGGCATTCATTTATGTTGTTCTAACCACTCTTAGCGAGGGCTTAGGGGTTAAGGACCATCCATGTGAATCACCTACATGAGTCGGGAGGTCAAGTTGGGTATGGGTGTGGTTTTAGGAAGTGTGTGGAAATGTAGTGTGTAAGTGTAATGTATGTCGGCCCCTTCACTGGACCGAGCCGCCGGAGCGGTCCTAAGGCCGAAGAATCCCATAGGAACTCATCCTTTAAACTTCCACATTTGATTTCGACCCTACAGGTGATTAGGGGTCTATAGTCGAGTTTGTGGAGTTTGCGGGGAGTTTAGAAGTGGTTTGAATTTCTAAAAGGCGGGTCCCAATTCTAGTCCTCTAAGATAGTCGAAGGAAAAGCTAAGGCTAGATCCTAAGCACTAAAAAGAGAAAGGAAGACCTCATCGAAAATGAGGTCGACAAATGGACCCCCGATAGGTGTGGTGGTGACGGAGCACACCGCGCGTATTGGTGTTGACCGAAGCGATCAACAAAACCAACACGGATGTCCAGTGACGAACTTGGGACGAAGTAGAAGAGTTCTGGCTGGGGAGTGTCGAGTATATCTGCGGGACCGGAGATTCTTGAACTCTCGGCTGGGGAAAGGAAAAGGAGGTAAATCCCGAAATCACATGATGCGAGGGAATTTCGATTTAGATTTTATTTTGTTTCAATTTATGTTTTGATGTGTGAGTTTAAATTTTAGTTTGGAGTTTCAATTTAGATTGAAGTTTTGTCGAAATTAATTTGAGGGATTTGATTTGAAATGAAAATTAGGATTACGAGGTTTTAGATGTAACATCTTCGACCTCGAAAGAAAATTGAATTGATTAGATTGAATCGTTGCAATGAGAAGAAATCTCGGAGCAAAGTGGTGTTGGATGTAAAATCCTTAACCTCGAGAGTTTGATTTTGATGTGATGTACTTCATTGCGATAGGGAAATGATCTAAAGCAATGCGGTCTCGGATGTAAAATCCTCGACCCAAAGGTTGAATTTTGATGTGTTTCGGTGCGATAGGAAGAGAATCCTAAAGCGGTGCGGTCTTGGATGTAAAATCCTCGACCCAAAAGGTTTGAATTTTGATGTATTTCGGTGCGATAGGAAGAGAATCCTAAAGCGAGTGCGGTCTTGGATGTAAAATCCTCGACCCAAAAGTTTGAATTTTGATGTATTTCGGTGCGATAGGAAGAGAATCCTAAAGCGGTGCGGTCTTGGATGTAAAATCCTCGACCCAAAAGTTTGAATTTTGATGTATTTCGGTGCGATAGGAAGAGAATCCTAAAGCGATGCGGTCTTGGATGTAAAATCCTCGACCTCGAGTTTGATTTTGTTGTGATGTACTTCGTTGCGATAGGGAAATGATCCTAAAGCAATGCGGTCTTGGATGTAAAATCCTCGACCCGAAAGGTTGAATTTTGATTTGATGTATTTCGGTGCGATAGGGAAAGAATCCTAAAGCGGTGCGGTCTTGGATGTAAAATCCTCGACCCGAAAGTCGAATTTTGATGTATTTCGGTGTGATAGGAAGAGAATCCTAAAGCGATGCGGTCTTGGATGTAAAATCCTCGACCCAAAAGTTTGAATTTTGGTGTATTTCGGTGCAATAGGAAGAGAATCCTAGCAGATGCGGTCTTGGATGTAAAATCCTCGACCCAAAAGTTTTGAATTTTGGTGTATTTCGGTGCGATAGGAAGAGAATCCTAAAGCGGTGCGGTCTTGGATGTAAAATCCTCGACCTCAAGAGTTTGATTTTGTTGTGATGTACTTCATTGCGATAGGGAAATGATCCTAAAGCGATGCGGTCTTGGATGTAAAATCCTCGACCCAAAGGTTGAATTTTGATTTGATGTATTTCGGTGCGATAGGGAAAGAATCCTAAAGCGGTGCGGTCTTGGATGTAAAATCCTCGACCCAAAAGTCTTGAATTTTGGTGTATTTCGGTGCTGATAGGAAGAGAATCCTAAAGCGAGTGCGGTCTTGGATGTAAAATCCTCGACCCAAAAGTTTTGAATTTTGATGTATTTCGGTGCGATAGGAAGAGAATCCTAAAGCGGTGCGGTCTTGGATGTAAAATCCTCGACCCAAAAGTTTGAATTTTGATGTATTTCGGTGCGATAGGAAGAGAATCCTAAAGCGGTGCGGTCTTGGATGTAAAATCCTCGACCCAAAAGGTTTGAATTTTGATGTATTTCGGTGCGATAGGAAGAGAATCCTAAAGCGGTGCGGTCTTGGATGTAAAATCCTCGACCCGAAAGGTTTGAATTTTGATGTATTTCGGTGCGATAGGAAGAGAATCCTAAAGCGGTGCGGTCTTGGATGTAAAATCCTCGACCCAAAAGTTTTGAATTTTGATGTATTTCGGTGCGATAGGAAGAGAATCCTAAAGCGGTGCGGTCTTGGATGTAAAATCCTCGACCCAAAAGTTTGAATTTTGATGTATTTCGGTGCTGATAGGAAGAGAATCCTAAAGCGGTGCGGTCTTGGATGTAAAATCCTCGACCCAAAAGTTTTGAATTTTGATGTATTTCGGTGCGATAGGAAGAGAATCCTAAAGCAGTGCGGTCTTGGATGTAAAATCCTCGACCCAAAAGTTTTGAATTTTGATGTATTTCAGTGCAATAGGAAGAGAATCCTAAAGCAGTGCAGTCTTGGATGTAAAATCCTCGACCCAAAAGTTTGAATTTGATGTGAGATCTAGAAGATCGGATTTGAGATTTGATAGAGATTGAATTTGAATTTGATTGAGACTTGAAGCCTGGAAAGATTGAATTTGGAAATTTGGAAATTTGGAAGGATGAGTTTGAACTCGATTGAAACTTGATTTAAGATTTGACTTGAAATTTGAAAGATCAAGTTTGAAACTTGATCGAGATTGGATTTGGATTTTGATTGAGAATTTGATTTGAGATTTGGGAAGATCAAATTTGAAATTTGATCGAGAGTGGATTTGGAATTTGATTGAGAATTTGATTTGAGATTTGGAAGGATAGAATTTGATTTTGAAGTTTGAAAAGATTGAAATTTGATTCGGAATTTGGAAAGATTGAATTTGAGATTTGTGTTGATTTCGTTTATCTTTTAATGGTTCAAATTTTATTTTGTTGTTTATTTAATGTTCATGTGAACTTGGTGTTTGTCATTTTTCGATTTTTTTTTTTTACTTATTTTCGAATTTAACGGGAATGAAGTAGGATAAGATCCGGAAAGAGATCTTGATTTGGAGAAGAAAACGAGGAAAACTTTATTATCATGATTTTATTTATTTTAGCACATTTTATTTTTGAGTTCGGACCCGATCATAAGTAATTACTTCACCAGTGTTTCTTAGGGATGAAGAATTCATTCCTTCGAAACATCGGGTAGCGTAATATTTTTTCGAAGTATCGTCCGTTGATTGGAAGCATATGTCGTTCTCCCTGGCAATTCACTAGGCTGGTAGGAACCTCCCGAGTATCTTGCTTCGACCACGAAACGGTCCTTCCCGAGTGGGTTCAAATTTTCCTCCTATCTTGCGGTGTGCGAGAATAGGTCTCTTGAGAACGAGAACTAAATCACCGACTTTGAAGGTTCTTGGGCGGACCGGTTTGTCATGGGCTTGAACCATCTTAGCTTGGTATAGTTCTAAATTCATGTTGCTGCTGCAAGTCTTTTCCCTTCAAGCTTTCTAATTCTTCGAGTCGTAATACGGCGTTTTCTTCGTCGTGATCTTATTTGCGATTGCGATTCGAGTGAAGGAAGCTGAACCTCTAAAGGTAACATCTGCCTCGGACCCATACACCGGAGCGTAAGGTGTAGCTTGAGTAGGAGTTACGAAGGTTGTCCGGTAGGCCCATAAGGCTTCTAACAATTTCTCGTGCCAATTTCTCTTATTATCGTCCGAGGTTTTCTTTAAGATTTGAACGAGAGTTTTATTAAAAGCCTCGGCGAGGCCGTTTGCTCTTGGGTAGTAAATTGTCGAGTATCGCCGGTCGATTCCGTGTCTCACGACAAAATTGTTGATTTGTGTGCTTCGAATGCGACCCATTATACGAGATGATCTCGCGCGGCACTCCGAAACGGTAGACGACTTGGTTCTTGAAAAGCTGTAGCACGTGGTGTGCTTTCACTTCTCTAAGTGGAGCCGCTACGCCCACTTGGAAAAGTAATCTGTAGCTGCAAGAATGAAACGATGTCCTTTTGAAGATGGTGGTTCTATCGGACCCACTATATACGTGCCCCGACATTCGAATGGCCACGACGCGATTGTCGGGTGTAGCACATTTGGAGGTTGGTGTAGAACCACTCCGTGCACTTGGCATTGGTGACGGCTCTTGGCGATTTTCATGCGGTCGGTCATCATCGAGGGCCGGTAGTACCACTAGTCTTTTAATTTTCATTTTCATCTTTGGACCCGGTCGGTGAGCGCCACGGAGTCACGAATGCACCTCTTTAACAATTTCACGGGCCTCGGACCCGCTTAGGCACCTTAGCCGCATTTGATCAAAAGACCTTCGTATAATGTGTTGTTTATTAATGCGTAAGACGAGTTCTTTTCTTGATCGATGGGCTAGCGACCTATCGTCCGGTAGCTTTCTCGTTTGCGGGTAGTCTATCAATGGTCTGTCGCTGATCTTACGTGTTTTTCGTCCTTCTTCTAGCTGATTCTTTTTCTTCTTCGATTTGTGTATCATGCATATGTCAAGTTTGTGATAGGACTCGACGTCCAGTGAGCCGACACTTCCATCGATTCATCTTGCAAACAGGCAAATTCTTTTGCGAGACGGGCTAAAGCATCTGCTAAAGCATTCTCTTTTCTAGGAATTTTGTAGATTGTCACATTTGGAATCTGTTCCAACAATTTGTATGGCATCTTGGAAGTATTGTTCGAGTCTTGGCTTTAAAATTCTGTCTTGTCCGCGATCTGTTGAATGATTAATCGTGAATCCACGTAGATGTTGATGTACGTTATCCCCATTTGAATGGTTAATTCCAATCCCGTTATGAGGGCTTCGTATTCGCTTCGTTGTTTGTACACGGTTACGTCGAGTGGTAGGAGTATCTTAACATCCCCGCTCGGTGTTATAAAGATTAGCCCGATTCACCGCCTGCACGGACACTTATCACTTGCGATTCTTCGTCTTTGTGTCTTGAAGATGCTCCGTCGAAATACAATTCCCAACGTCGATCATCGGGGTCTTCTAGGTTCATTATTTGTTCATGCAGCGGATCGTCGTTGAGAGGAGATTCGGCCGGCGAAGGGTGTCTTTGCGAGGAAGTCTGCTAAGACTTGTCCCTTTACGGCACGCGGAGGCACGAAAGTTATATCGAATTGCGATAATATCATTGACCATCCGGCAAGTCTGCAGGAAAGTGTTGGACGAGTCATCAAGTATTGCGATGGATTAAACTTCGAAATCGAGTTGACCTTATGAGAAAGCATGTAGTGCACGAGCTTTTGAGCGGCGAAGATCGGGGCCAAACAATGCTTTTCAATTGCGGGATACCTTACTTCCGTCGGGAGTAAACGACGGCTTAAGTAGTAAAGAGCATTTTCTTTACCCTCATCATTGACACAAGTCTAACGGGGCTCCGAGAGAGTCGTCTAGAGCCGCGGTGTAAAGTATCAGCGGTACTACGAGGCCAGAGCTCGCTAAGACGGGAGGTGTCATTAAATATTGTTTAATGTCTTCGAAGGCCTTCGGCATTTCTCTTCCCGAATAAATTTGGCGTCCTTTTTAACTAGTGCGAGAAAGGCTGACACCTACACGACGGGTTTGAGATAAAGCGTCGAAGATATGCCAGCTTCCCTTGAAAAGATCGTAGTTGTTTTAAGGTTTTGGGAGGCGGCATTTCTAAGATAGCTTTAATCTTCTCCGGGTCGATTTCGATTCCACGATGTCGGACAACGAATCCTAAGAATTTCCCGGAGGTGACGCCGAAGGCGCATTTTAAGGGATTCATCTTAAGGTTAAATTGTCTTAATCGTTCGAAAACAATTCTCAAATCATACAAGTGGTTTTCCTTTACTTTGCTTTTGATGACGACATCGTCCACGTAGCACTCGACTTGATTGTGGATGAGATCATCAAAAATTCTTGTCATTGCTCTTTGGTAAGTTGCTCCTGCGTTCTTCGATCCGAATGGCATCACCGTGTAGCAAAATACTCCGATCGGCGTTACGAATCGTTGTAAGCTTTTCATCTTACGGAGCCATTTTTATCTGGTTGTATCACGAAGATCCATCCATGAATGAGAATATTTCATGTGTCGAAGCAATGTCGATCATCAATTCAGGAATCGGTAGAGGGAATTCATCTTTTGGACATGCCTTGTTTAAATCTGCGAAGTCTACACAAATTCGATACGACCATTCTTCTTTCGGCGGCACTACATTGGCTAGCCGAGTCGGGTATTGTTCTTCACGGACAAATTTAGCGTCTATTAGCTTTTTAACTTCGGTATGACTTGTTGTTCGATTTCCAGACGCATTCTTCGGGACCTTGTCGACTGGAACGAAGTAGGATCCACTCCTAACTTATGGACTGCGACCTGCGGAGCTAATCACGGCATTTCATCGTAGCTCCAAGCAAAACGGTCTTTAAATTCCATTAATAACTTGATTATTTCTTCGGAGTCTTCTTTATTGAGTAAGGAGCTAACAAAGGTAGGTCTAGGCTCTTCGCTAGTACCCGAGTTAACTTCAGTTAACTCATCTGTATAGATTTGATTTCTTCTTCGGATTCGGTGGAGCGTCTCCGATTTGTAAATCTTCGAGTTCGTCCGTAGTTTCCATGCGGTTTTCATTGGATTTGCGAGTGACAACCAAGCAAAATTCGGTATCGTCGACCGACCCTGCTGTGCCGAATCCGAGTCCATACTTTGAATTGGGAGGACGGCGGAGTTATTCCATAACTTTTCAAAATGTTGTGATTGGCCTTTTGTCCATTGTCGAGGTAAGAAACCACGTTGAATTAAATTTTGAACACGGGGAGAGTACCACTCGAAAGGTAATTCCATTAATTCGATGAAGTGACATCTTCGAATTGTACATTATTTTCGGTTTTGGAGGAAGAAGCACCACGGTAGAATTTGATCGGCTTTGCACGCGTCACTACGTACCTCTTTGACCTCCATACCCTCGATCTTATTAGAATGGATCGGAGTTAGGGTCATAGTATGTACGTAGTGGTTAATCTTCTCGTACATTGATTTGTATTCTTCGTTCTTTTCATCTTCGAGGGAGATCTTGTATTGCGGCTTCTTTCGACTTATTGTTGCTTGCTTCTTGCTTGATTTCTTTTTCTTCTTCGAAGCTATCATCCCAATCAACATTGATGGTTGGTTTCTTACATCCGATTGTCCTAGTGTCTCTACCACGGCCTCGTCCCCGGCCTCGACCTCGGATGCGAGTTGTGGAGAAACCTTCACCATCTCGCCGGAAGGGAGTGGTGAGTGAGCTGTTGGACTAGAACTTCGGGTTCTTCGTTGTCTCGAACTTTCTTTGCTTCATTTGTTATGGTATCTGCGGAGAAGATTGTTTTCTTTGGCGGTGCATAATAAGTCGCATCTTCATGGATTCCAATTTCATGTACGGAGAATGGTTGTAAGTCTCCTTTGATGCACTTGTTCCCCTCCATCGTAATATTTGATGCAACGATGCGGAGATGATGGTACCATCCTGTTTTCATGTATCCATGGTCGGCCCGAGTAGAGCGTTGAACGACGTTTCGAATCGATTATATGAAATTTTGCGGTTGTCTTTGCTAAATCACCGGTCTTCATCGGTAGCGTTATTGACCCGAGGGCTCTTTCTCCTTTACGGTTGAATCCTCTTAATAACATTTTGTCGGCCTCGAGCTCACGAGCATCAATTTCCAAGTATGCTTAGTGTTCGAAGACTCATTATATTGATTGATGCTCCTGGATCCACCAATACTGCGGAGAGCGTAAACTTCCCGATTGTAAGCCGAAATGTACTAACGGTCGGTTGTGATCTCGCATCCCAAGTAGTAGGTCATTGTACGTGAAGGTAACACCTCGGTTGTTCCTTTAACGAGCAAACCTCATCCAAGGAATCTCCGGCCATTTGAGCTAAGCGAATTTCCGGATCGAAGTAAGGCCTTGATCGAGCTTCTCTCATCTCCTTTGATAAGATGAGAGCATCGTAGATGCTCGGTTTGGCCGGTAGTTTCCTAAGATGGGCTAGCACGTTGTAGTCCACTTTGTTCTCTTGTGTCTCGGCTTCTTCTCGAATGGGTATGTCTTCTGCTGGGGTTGGTTCTTCTTGAACAACCACCGCTTTCCTTTGTCTTTTGGACCCATTCTTGGAGGTAGAACTTTTCCACTTCTTAGGTTGACTTCGTAATTTCTTCGAATCTAGTATTGAGTTTGTCGGTGTCTCCTCTCTGAATCGGAATGAGCGGCTCTTACGGATTATCTTCCAAATACGAAGGCTCTAACTCTATCGTAGCTGGAGCTCCTCGAAACTCGCGAGATAGATCCGTTGCTTGTTGAACTCTCGTAGCCTCCTTGATGGATGCCTTCTTCGTCATTTTGATCGTCGAGATCTTGTATGATTTGAGAATTGTTGTTGGTATCGAAATCGACGCCGGATTGTCGCTAGTTACGTAATCGTTAGAAACGGTCAAAACGTAGCCAACGCCATCACCCTTATCATTATATGATCCCACCGAAGTGAGCGGATAATCATACAAAATCGAGAGGTTCGAGGGATTTCTCCCCAGAATCGGAAACAACTATCTAGGATAAGCGGCCCCTAGTCTAGCCTTAGGAGTCTCGGTCCCCTCTTCTTCGTCGATTTTCTTCTTCTCTTCGATTGTCTCTGTCGAGGTGGTTCTTCCATCGCGAGTGATAGTACGGCTTAACGGGTCTCGAACTACGAATTGAAGCTCGCACGAGCGGTTCGGATGTTGTCTAAAATCTTCTTCGAAGATCTCGTCCGAGGCGGTAGTCCATCCATCGTCGGTTGCATAGGGATCTATCGGAATGACGGGATCGGTTGAGATAACATTGACGGAACCTCCTTTTGCGGGGTTCCTTCATGTACTCCTTCGGGATTGTTATATTTCCTTTCCGAAGGTTGTCGTTGAGCCGACTTTTGAAGGTAATGCGAGTCTTCATCTTGTGCCCGAAGCATCCGATGGTAGGGGCAAAAGTTGGGATCACCTTTCTTGTTGACTTCCTGCGGTCTTTTGGGCTCCGGCGATTGGAAATCCGGAGTTTTCATTAAGCTACGGAACATCTTTGGTCTTGCTTCATTCTTGAACGGATATTCTCGCTCGAAGCTCCCTCGATGTACGTTGCGGACGAGACGGTTGTTCATCTTGCGGAGACGATCGATCATTGGACCGGGGTTCTTGGTAATTTTGTTGTGGTTCTTTGCGGCCGTTACGGTGGTATTTGCATCGGTTGTTTGCCTTTGTCAACTGCTGCAACGACCCCGGATTTCTTTTCGAAAGTCTTCACAAGCTACGCTTGTCCGTCTTGTCGGCAAAACTTAATTGCTTCGCCTCTTCTTGCAAGCTTCCGGCCTTGCTTAACAACTTCTCAAAAGTCTTAATAGTGAATCCCTTGAGGAGAAGTCTTTATCGGGCCGTGAATGCTTTTAAGCAAGATCTGCATTGCATGTTGTTCTTGCGGTTGTGGTTCACACTTCATACTTAAATTTCTCCATCGAAGTATGTAATCCACTAGAGTTTCATTCGGCCTTTGTTTCTCTACCACTAAATCACTATAGTGATGTGGTGCTGAGACTCCGACAAATCGCTTAATGAAGAGGCTCTCTAGCTACGAGAATGTCTTCACGGATCCGTTGGGTAATTCGCATACCGGTCGAAGGCGATTCACGACGAGTGCTAACGAAGCTGTCGGAAGAGTAGCGCATCGCTCCGCCGGCATTGCAACAAGCGGCACGAAAGTGTGCGACATCTTGTCGGGGGTTCCGGTTCCGTCGAAGGTCTTAAACGAGAGGTGGTACGAAGCCCTTTGGGTATTGGACGGCGTCGAATTCTTCGGGTAAGGTCTGCCGTCCGAATAGATGTCCCGTTCTTCGATTGTGCTTAGGGCTTCTCGCACTCTTTGTTCTACCAAGTTCTTGATATCCTTTTCGGGGATCATACTTTGTGTTGTATCCTTTTCGATTGGTCATCCCCATTGACGGATGTAATCTCCTTTCCTCCGTCTACGATGTGAATGACTTACGGGGTGTCTCTCTATGTGGTTGTACTTGACTTTGGAGAGTGGCTAGAGCTACGGCCATCTCTTCCATCCTCTTCGCCATTTGAGCGATCGTGTCGTCCTTTTCCTGGCTGTCTCTTCATCGGTTCCGGCTCCTCTCTTCTGCGCAGTTGCGGGAGCACCTTGAGAAGATGATGAAGCTCGTGTCTCGACCATGTTGATTTACGCATATTCATTGTCCATGAATTCCGATGAGTCGATCTCGTCTCCGAACTTTTCTTCTCTTTCTTTTGCCAGCCGTCGGATGTCGGTTCTCGACTTTTCCATGGCATCTTCTAGCGGAGCTTTCGTGTATCTTTGTGGTTGTCATGCGATGGTTGCGGGTCCTTTTTCACGAGTCCCCTTCATCGCGGTAGCACTTTCTTGGATTCCGGCCTCTGGCGAGACTTTCTTTCTCGAGTGCTGCTGTTTCGGTCTCAGCTGCCCGTAGTGGGACGCCACACCATCCTTCTAGCGGCGGAAGGTCTGCGACCGGATGGTGCATCGGCCAAATCTTTGGAAGGTGGTATCCTCCCTGATCTGTAATCACGATACTACGACGGGCGGGCTAGCCTTCATTCTCTTGCTTGGCTTTTCTATCATGACGGCGGGTTCTACTCGGGGCCCGAGACGGGATTTGGCCGGCACCGCCACTATCCTTCGTAGAATTTCCGACACGGGGCAGTTTTCCTTCTTTGCTAGCTTTTCTACCAAAGTTTGCAGTCGAGCAAACGGCGTAGTTCTAGTTCTTTTCTTGCGGCTATCGTTGTAGTATGCGGGCTGTGGTAATGTGGCAGCAATCTTGCGAACATTCTCCTCATCCTCTGCGGCGGAGAGGGGATGGAACTTGCTTCCTCCCAAAAGTGGTATGTAGTCAGGCAGTGGTGTATATTCTGGTAACGGTGTATATTCTGGCAACTCTGGAATTTCCTCCAGGAAGGCAATCTCGGCGGCTACGGCTTCCCTGGCGATCCTTCTATTTCTATTTCTTCTTTGGGTCTTTGTCGGCGAAGGAATCTTCGAAGCTGGACCCGATTTCGAAGACAGAAGGTCTTACGGGAAGATCCGTACCCTCCGCGGTAACGGGTTTACCATAGTTACGGATTTCTTTCCCCTTTGATTTGGCGAGAAGTCGGGGTAGGTGCGGAAACAACTAGACCGGTGGGGGTAGTGAGAACGAGTCCTCTGCGGACGACGGTACTCCTCCTAGTCGGGACCCTTTGCGGGGAGGAAACTCTTGGGTCGACCTAAGGTTGAACTCGAGCGGTGGTTCCTCGGCTTCGGATACCTTGTTTGTCGGTGCAAAGAGGGAGACGTCGGTGACTTTGACGTTCGTGTTTTCAAATCCTCGTCCGAATCGGATGACCCCATTGTCGGGCGGTTCATCCTTATAGACGGCGAAGTCCGGTCCGTTGGTGAAGGAGAAAATCGGTTTCGGGGCTTCCATTTACGCGAGGTAGATTCGGTTGTCGGTCCGAGTTATGCTTCTTTTCTTCGGGACGAAAAGAAAGGAATTGAAAAGAGTCAGAACTCATTCTTTGTTCATGTATTTATAAAAAGAATCATTTGTTAAAAGAATCACTTATTAGAGGGTTTGTTTATTTAGAACGGAATGTTCGAAAGGTGTAGAGAAGGTAAGGAATCCGATTCGAAAGGAAAAGAAAGTCTTAAGCAAGACTTCCCAGACTCGAAGGATCACTCTAAACTAACACTATTGGGGGTCCACCCACCTCGAAATGAGGTAAAAGGATCTCGGAACCTCTCGTTTAGGGGTGTCTAAACGAGTGGCTCCTAAATCCGAGAGAATGTTGAGTATACTTGTTCGAGATAGAAATGAACATAGTATTCCAACGGAAAGAAGGAGTAGTTTGATCCATTAGGGACATGGATACACTACAGATTTTTGAAAGCGAAATTATTTGATTATAATGGAGAGAGGAATTCTCCCACGTAGTCGCCGAAATCATGTCGGCATATTTTTAGGTCGTGTTTTATTTTGAAGAGGGGTCGCTAACGAGAAATCTGTCGGCGAATTTTTAATTTAATTAAAATAAATAATTTGAAAAGTAGTATTTGATTTTGAAAATAATTTTAAATTTGAAGGTTTTAAGATATGAAATTAAGCCGATCTCGCATCCCGAATAGTTTATATAAACGAGCACCGCACCATGAGCTCAGTGTATCCATCCCTAAGGATAGACACTGCGCTTGATGGTGGGGCTTGATTAAATAAACTAGAAGATTAGTGACATCCAGTTTGGTGCACGAACCGATTTTATAAGCAGACAAGTTTCCACTTGCTTAATATGAAAACATTAAACGGGGTTTATATTACACAGGTTCTTTAAAATTCCTATAAGGGCAAGCCCCTATAGTTAATTACATCTTAAGTGACGGGAATCACCTAAGAAAACTCTCGATAATAATCGATGATTACTGCTCTCGAAATTTCGAAGTTTAAGGTTTTCGAAGATTGAATTTTGAAGTTTCGATAGGGAATGGATCAAATTTTTGGAACATTTTGTTTTGTGAATCCAAAGGAAGAAAGGTAGGAGAAATCAGCGATTCGAAGTGAACTTCGATAATTTCCCGACTATCCTATCGTTTGGCTTGAATTTAGGAAAGTCCTAATGTTTATTTAGATATTTCGATCTTGCCGATTTTAATTAATTAGGGCTTATATTTGTATGATAAAATCAAACAAATAGCACTAGAAGATGTGAGGGTTTATTGTCGTATCGGACGACTACCTCGGAATCCTAAGACCGGTTAGGGCTTAATTTGCAATGCAAATGCCTAACGAAGAGTTGAGGATTTATGTTGCACTTAGGCGAAGCTACCTCGAAGTCCTATGGCTTGGTTGTTTTAATTCTAGGAAAGTTTCTTTGAAGTAGACTCGGGTTTTTGCGATGACGATGGTCGTGCTGCCCACCATGCTCAGAGCTCCTTGTTGTTGCGGAGGTTTAGTTTTAGAAATCATAAATCGGGAGTTGAGAAAAGTGTTTTGGTTTAGAGAAAATCTTAATTTCCAGGTGTTTTTTATGTTTTATTTAAAACAAATCTTAAAGTTGATTATAACGACACTAGGTTAAGATCCCGCGGTTCCATCCTTACGGCATCATTATTTTTATCGGATTCACTTAGTCCGGATGAATTTGCTAAACTCAGTTGAATGAGTTCCACACTTTCATTTAGACCAGTGGGAAATCCCGTTAGCGACACGTAGGTTACATCATCCGAGGTATTCCCGATCATCCAACGGGACGTTTTAATTTAGTTGTAATTGTAGTTTTGTGTTCTGTTTGTGATTAAATTTTGAGTTGTTTTATATTTTGAAATGTTGTGGCGGTGAATTTTATCTTGCAATGACTTTTAACTTAATTTTGGTTTTCGAGTTTTAGGGTCTATCCTAAAGGTGTGGGTTTTCATGCAACGGTTGTTTTATCATGCAAGAAAAGTAAAATGCATTTACGATAAAGTAAATTGCGATAATGTAAATTGCGAGAAAGTAAATTGCAATAAAATAAAAGCGTACTGGAGGGTCTTCCGTCATCCCAATTTGCACTTAAAACACAATTAGAATATTTAAGCAAGTTCCTAGGTAAAGCTAAGGGAAAGGTTATGGTTTTCTACCAAATTCCTAATCACTATAGCTAGTCATCTCCTATGACGTCTGAGTTCTTTGTGTTTTGTTGTTTAAGGACGATTTTCTTCATCAAAGAATAATCAAATTCAATTGTTCTTATAAATATCCTATCATATTGAGGAAGTGCTTAAGAAGAATCTTAAACATCTTTTCAATATTTCTAGGATTGTTTTAAGTACTGCGCCGATCAAATAAACTGTAAGCTATGGACATCCGTTCGTCCGCGAACCAATTTTATAAGTCGATAAATTTCCTCGCTTAATATGAAAGTATCAAACAGGTTTATATTACCTCGGGGTTCTTTAAAATTCCTATAAGGGCAAGCCCCTATAGTTAATTACATCTTAAGTGACGCGGAATCACTTAAGAAAACTCTCGATAATAATCAATAACTCGCTTTCAAGAATTTCAAAGCTTATGGTTTTCAAAGATCGAATTTTGGAATTTCAATAAAGAATGGATCAAATTTTGGAACTTTTTGTTTTGTGAATCCAAAGGAAGAGAGGTAGGAGAAATCACTGATTCGCTAACTCTATACTCTCGACTATCCATTGGTTATTCTAATTTGTTCTCTAATGTTTATTCGATATTTCAATCTGCCAATTTCAATTACTCAGGCTTGTATTTGTATGATAAATCAAACAAATAGCCAGAAAATGTGAGGGTTTATTGTCGTACTTCCGACGACTACTCCTGGATCCTAAGACCGAAGGTATTGACTTCGCAATGCAATGCTCAACGAAGAAAGCCGAGGATTTATGTCGTACCAAAGCCACCTCGAAGTCCTATGGCTTGCTGTTTTAATTCTAGGAAAGTTTTGCTGAAGTAGACTCGGGGTTTTGCCGACACTATGGTCGTGGCCGCCCACCATGCTCCCAGCTCCTTGTCGGGCTGGGCAGAGGTTTAGTTTTGTAAAATCATAAATCAGGATGAGAGAAGTGTTTTTGCCAGAGAAAATCTTAATTTCCATGTTTTGTGTTTTAATTAAAACAAATCTTAAAGTTGATTATAACGACACCGTTGTCCTACGGTTCCATCCTTCCGCACGTTATTTTATCTGATTCACTTACCCGTATGAATTCATAAACTCAACCGAATGAGTTCCACACTTTCATTTAGACCGTTGAAATCCTGCTAGCAACACGAGGTTACATCATCCGAGGTATTCCCGATCATCCAACAAGACGTTTTAATTTGTGTTGCAATTGTAGTTTCGTGTTCGTTTGCGATTAAATTTGTTGTTTTATCTTTTTAACTGCCATGCGAATTTTATTCGCAAATGACTTTTAACTTAGTTTTGGTTTTAGTTTTAGGACTATCCTAAAGGTGTGGGTTTTCTACAATAGCTTGTTTTATCATGCAAGAAAAGCAACCGATTTCCGCAATAAAGTAAATCGCAAGAAAGTAAATCGCAACAAAATAAAAGCTTAATTCTGGGAGGGTCTTCCCGTCATCCCAAGCCGCACTTAAAACACAATTAGAATATTTAAACAAGTTCCTAGGTAAAGCCAGGGGAAAGGTTATGGTTTTCATCAAATTCCTAATCCTATAAACTTGGTCATCTCCTATGACGTCTGTGTTCTCTGGCTTGGCTTCTGGCTTTCGACGATTTTCTTCATCAAAGAATAATCAAATTCAATTGTTCTTGAAAATATCCTATCATATTGGTGAAGTGCTTAAGAAGGATCTTAAACATCTTTTCAATATTTCTAGAATTATTTTAAGTCCAAATGAATTTAATTATATAAATGAATCGATCGTCCGAGTTTTCGAGTCTTGTTAACTTGTCACTAACTAGACATTCGAATATCCTATGAGTAAAGTGAATAATTTACTTAATGTTTCATTTAGGAGTTACAATAATCAAAGCTTTCAAGGGTAAATTAGGTATTCAAATGATTTGATTTAAAAGCAGCGTTTAAATTTAATAATGTCGTTTCGTTTTATATTTACTTAATTTAATTTAATTTGATTTGGATGTTTAATTAATTTCGATTTCGATTTAACTTTAATTTAATTATTTAATTTAATTTAATTTAATTTAATTTAATTTAATTATTTAATTTAATTTAATTTTTTAATTTAATTTAATTTAATTATTTAATTTAATTTAATTTAATTTTAATTATTTAATTTAATTTAATTTAATCGTTTAATTTAATTTAATTCTTAATTTTAATTTAATTTAATTTAATTGTTTGATTTAATTAATTTAATTTTAATTAATTTAATTTAATTGTTTAATTATTTAATTTAATTTAATTATTTAATTTAATTTAATTTTAATTAATTTAATTTAATTGTTTAATTTAATTAATTTAATTATTAAATTTAATTTAATCTTAATTTAATTTATCTTTACTTACTTTATTTTTAATTTTAATTGAAATTTCAAAAGAGTTTAATAATTTAATTAAGTCTTTTAACATTTGAAATTTGAATTATCATTTTAATTGTGAGTCAATATTAATGAGATGATTAATTTAGGGATTTTTAAATTAAAGAATAAATCTCTTTCCTTAATAAATATCCCTTTATTTTCCAATAATTCCACTTTATTATTCTTCAAATTTAATCCATTATTTAATTAAGGTTTAATCATTTTTAAAATTATTTAATGAGTTTCTACCTTTTAATTATTTAAATTTCAATCATCCAAATCAGATTAAGATCAAATATTTTACTTGTTGATCTTTTTATTAAACTCAAAGTTTTAATTAAGGATTAAGGATTTTAATTACCATTTTACCTTTTAAGCTTAATAATTCTTAGCAATCACTAAATTGAACTCTCAAATGAACTTGAAATTTTTATGTGACTTTACTCTTGCTATGTCAATAAAGACATGAGAGGAGAAAATGTGATTTTTCTGTATTTAATTTATTTATATAATTATTTTGGTAGAAAATAGAGATTTTCATGAAAATTAATAACATGACCATGGAAAGTTTCTGTCCTTAAGAAAATTAGGGACATTCCTAATGACCAGAGAAGCACTTGGACCAATTTTGGTGATTTTTTGAATTATATTATTTTTATTATAATTATTTTGAGTTGGAGTGTTAATTAATTTAAAATAAGATAAATGTTGAAATGGATTTTATATTTTTCAAAATCTCTGATATCAAGTGAAAACCAGAGAATCAAATTTTGCAATTTTTTGATTTTTCTATGATTTATAATCATTATTTTAGTGAAAATGCTAAAATACATTTTTTTTTAATTTTAAAAATTACCCTAGGGCTTTAAAATTTAATATCTCACTAAATAGACTTAGGAAAAATGTGGGATTTGTTCCTAAGTGATTAAAATTCAAAATGTGACATTTTGGTGAATTTTATTATTTTTGTGATTTTTATTATTTTTTAATTATTAAAAATATTAAAATATTATTAAAAATCAACTTTTTTAGAAAATTGAAATTTTAATTTTCTTGGGTTCCCCTGATATCAGAGAGGCTCCAAAACTAATTTGGTGAATTTTTTAAAAAAAATATTTTAAAAGTTATGAATTTTTAAAGTTTAAAATGGCTAAGTGGCTTAATCAACCCAATTAGTGGGGCTAACCAAGTCCAATTGACTTCAAATTTTTATGGTGGATTCCTCTGATCCTAAAGGTCAGTGGAGAATTGATTTCAAGTCAATTTGATGCCTGGTTAACTTTAATTAATTAAAGACCTATTTTAGGTGTTTAAGCCAATTAGGTTAATCTGAGTGAATTAACTCAAGTCCTATTTTTCCTAGAGTTCTCTGGGTCATAAGGAACATCACCAAATATTTCTAGAATTTATTTCACAACATGCTAATTTTTGGAATTAAAATACTCAAAACAGCAACATTTGGACAAAATGAAATTGGGAATATTTGGGATTTTCTGGAATTTTCTGGGAATTTTCTGAATTTTTGGATTTTTTGGCCAAGAGGGGTATTTTGGGTATTTGGAGGGTATTGGGAGGTTTTCTTGGAATTTTTGGTATTTTTGGGTATGGATGATCAGCTTAAGTGATGTGGAAATGTTTGGGATTGATTTTGGAGAATTTTGGGTAATTTGGAAATTTTTGAGAAATTTGGGTAATTTTAAGGGTTTTGGGTTGGTTTAGTAGGTGTAGGGTCCCGGGGGTCAAAAATTGAAAATTTGGGAAATTGAAGATTGGGTGAATTTGAGTGGAGTGAGATCATTTTGGTTAAGCCATGAAGCCACATCAAGCCCACATGAGCCATGGAGGGACTCATTTGAGGCATTCACTATGTTGTTCCTAACCCTCTTAGCCAAGGGCTTAGGGGTTAAGGACCATCCATGTGGATCACCTACATGAGTCGGAGGTCAAGTTAGGTATGGGTGTGGTTTTAGGAGGTATGTGGAAGTGTAGTGTGTAGGTGTAGTGTATAAGTGTAGTGTGTGTAAGTCAGCCCCTTCACTGCGACCGAGCCACCAGTAGGCGGTCCTAAGGCCAAAGAGTCCTATAGGAACTCATCCTTTAAACTTCCACATTTGATTTCAACCCTCTAGGTGATTAGGTGTCCACAGTCAAGTTTGTGGAGTTTGCAGGGAGTTAATAAGTGGTTTGAATTTCTAAAAGGTGGGTCCCAATTCTAGTCCTCTAAGATAGTCAAAGGAAAAGCCTAAGGCTAGATCCTAAGTACTAAAGAGAAGAAGAGAAGACCTCATCAAAAATGAGGTCAACACACCCTAAGCTTCATTTATCCATGAGGTGGCCGGCCAACATGAGGCCTCATCTTCCACCTCCCAAGCCACCCAATGGAAGGAAAACCATGCATGAAACCCCCCCTTACCATGGTTAGAAGCAATGATGAGGGATGAGCTTGTGTGTCACCATTTGCCAAGCTTAAGAGATGATGTGTAAGCTCATTAGGAGGTGCAAGGACAGCTCAAAAAACACCTCTTGCATGAGCCAATGGGTGAGAACCAAAGCAATAGAAGTCATCATGGAAATCTTAGGGAGAAGGAACCATGCATATCCTCTGCCAATTTCTTCACCCAATGGACTGATAGGAGAGATAACTCATCCCCTAAAATAACCTAAGCTAAGCCATGGCCTCCCCTTGGCTATAAAAGAAGCCCAAACTGAGCCTAGCAAGAAGAAGAAGAAAAAAATTAGGGAGAACTATAGGCTGCCCAAATCCACCTACTCCCAACATAAAAAGTCTTCCTAAGAGTCTCAGCAATCTTTTAGGATCAAATCCAAGCCTTAGTTTGAGCCCATTTGAGCCAATTTGATCAAATTTCAAAAACAGCCCAAATTAGGTACTTCTTCAAAATTCCTCCTTAAGTCCGACTTCTGGATCAAATTGATTTAGCAATAACCTTCTATTGGAGTCCTAAAAGGCATCCATAAGGTCTGATCTAGCTTGATTTGCTTGTGGCAAAGGTATGGAATTTTTCTTTACAAAATAAATCATATTTTTGATATATCATGTCTCATACTAGCCTGTAGTGTATCATCACCGTATGGATGGATACTTCTCATCCAGATGATCATTTAAAAAAAATCACTCAATTTCATCAAGAAATGAGTGAGATATTGATGTTTGAAGTTTAATGATTCGAGAATTTTTGAATTTTTGGCCGAATTTTCTCCACCGTCCGATCCCGCGTTTTAGGAACGGACGGCGCTAAACTCTCCCCTGCGGTGTCGCGTGTTCGGATCCCCGCAACGGATCCTCCCGCTCGTTCGACGCGTACGAGGACACGCGTCGAACGGTGGTGAGTTACGCGGCGGGATTTAATAAAAAATACCTTAAAACCTTAAAAACTTCAAAAATCAATATCTTTTTATCTAGAGGTCACAAAAATACGACAAAAATACCTCTGGAAAGCTCTTGAAGAGAAAAAAATTATGAGACCAAAATCATAATTTTCTTCTCAGTATTTAATTTTTAATTAATTAAATACTCTATGGAGTATTTTATTTATTAAAAATTATTTATAAATCAAAAAATTATGAAACTTGGATGCATTTATCTTTATGTTCTTAGGGACATTCCATGATTTTTCTAAGGACAGAAAATATGTCTAGGACACTTTTCTTTAATTTTCAAGTTTCTTTATAATTATTTCAAATAATAATTATAAAAATTGAAAATTAAGGAAAATAAAAATGCAAATGGCTAGAAATGATAGGGCAACAGACAATAACCCTATGAAAATTATTTCTAAGTCATAGAAATCATTTTTAATGGAATTTTGAAATTTAGGATTAAAATTCTTTATTAATTAAATAATTCTAATCCTAAAAATAACCCTTTATAAATTTAACCTATTTTCATCAACAATAAAAGTTTGAAAATGGTTCTAGTCTATGATAGACTAATGAGAAACTTCATTTAAGTCTAAAATGACCAAATTGGACTTAACTAAATTTAAAATAACATTTAAACCTTACTTAAATTAGGTTTAATATAAAAATCAAATCCTAATTAAGTTTAAAGACATATTAAACTTAATTAATCAAAATTAAACCTTTTAATTAAGTTTAAAGACATAATAAACTTAATTAACCTATTAAACCTTACTTAAATTAGGTTTAATATAAAAATCAAATCTTAATTAAATTTAAAGACATATTAAACTTAATTAATCAAAATCAAACCTTTTAATTAAGTTTAAAGACATAATAAACTTAATTAACCCATTAAACCTTACTTAAATTAGGTTTAATATAAAAATCAAATCTTAATTAAGTTTAAAGACATATTAAACTTAATTAATCAAAATTAAACTTTTTAATTAAGTTTAAAGACATAATAAACTTAATTAACCCATTAAACCATACTTAAATTAGGTTTAACATAAAAATCAAATCTTAATTAAGTTTAAAGACATATTAAACTTAATTAATCAAAATTAAACTTTTTAATTAAGTTTAAAGACATAATAAACTTAATTAACCCATTAAACCTTACTTAAATTAGGTTTAATATAAAAATCAAATCTTAATTAAGTTTAAAGACATATTAAACTTAATTAATCAAAATTAAACTTTTTAATTAAGTTTAAAGACATTATAAACTTAATTAAACCATTAAACCTTACTTAAATTAGGTTTAATATAAAAATCAAATCTTAATTAAGTTTAAAGACGTATTAAACTTAATTAATCAAAATTAAACTTTTTAATTAAGTTTAAAGACATAATAAACTTAATTAACACATTAAACCTTACTTAAATTAGGTTTAATATAAAAATCAAATCTTAATTAAGTTTAAAGACATATTAAACTTAATTAATCAAAATTAAACTTTTTAATTAAGTTTAAAGACATAATAAACTTAATTAACCCATTAAACCTTACTTAAATTAGGTTTAATATAAAAATCAAATCTTAATTAAGTTTAAAGACATATTAAACTTAATTAATCAAAATTAAACTTTTTAATTATGTTTAAACACATAATAAACTTAATTAACCCATTAAACCTTACTTAAATTAGGTTTAAATACAAAAATTAAATTTTTAATTAGGTTTAAAGACATGTTAAACCTAATTAACCAAAACCAAACCTTTAATTAAGTTTAAAAACATATTAAACTTAATTAACCTCCTTACACATAAGGTTTAATCAAACTTAAACCCTAATTAGGTCTAACCCATTAGACCTAATTAAACCATTAGACCTTAACCAACTAAGGTATAATCAAACTTAAACCCTAATTAGGTCTAACCCATTAGACCTAATTAAACCATTAATCCTTAACCAACTAAGGTATAACCAAACTTAAACCATAATTAGGTCTAACCCATTAGACCTAATTAAACCATTAGACCTTAACCAACTAAGGTTTAATCAAACTTAAACCCTAATTAGGTCTAACCCATTAGACCTAATTTAACCATTAGACCTTAACCAACTAAGGTTTCATCAAACTTAAACCCTAATTAGGTCTAACCCATTAGACCTAACTAAACCATTAGACCTTAACCAACTAAGGTTTAATCAAACTTAAACCCTAATTAGGTCTAACCCATTAGACCTAATTAAACCATTAGACCTTAACCAACTAAGGTTTAATCAAACTTAAACCCTAATTAGGTCTAACCCATTAGACCTAATTAAACCATTAGACCCTAACCAACTAAGGTTTAATCAAACTTAAACCCTAATTGTGTCTAACCCATTAGACCTAATTAAACCATTAGACCTTAAACAACTAAGGTTTTATCAAACTTAAACCCTAATTGGTTCTAACCCATTGACCTAATTAAACCATTAGACCTTAACCAACTAAGGTTTAATCAAACTTAAACCCTAATTAGGTCTAACCCATGAGACCTAATTAAACCATTAGACCCTAACCAACTAAGGTTTAATCAAACTTAAACCCTAATTAAGTCCAACCCATTGCACTCAATTAAACCATTAGACCTTAACCAACTAAGGTTTAATCAAACTTAAACCCAAATTAGGTCTAACTCATTAGACCTAATTAAACCATTAGACCTTAACCAACTAAGGTTTAATCAAACTTAAACCCTAATTAGGTCTAACCCATTAGAACTAATTAAACCATTAGACCTTAACCAACTAAGGTTTAATAAAACTTAAACCCTAATTAGGTCTAACCCATTAGACCTAATTTAACCATTAGACCTTAACTAACTAAGTTTTAATCAAACTTAAACCCTAATTAGGTCTAATCCTTAGACCTAATTAAACCATTAAGTCTTAACTAAATTAGACTTAATCAAACCTAAACCCTAATTAGGGCTAAACCATTAGACCTAATTAAACCATTAGACCTTAACCAACTAAGGTTTAATCAAATATAAACCCTAATTAGGTCTAACCCATTAGACCTAATTAAACCATTAAACCTTAACTAACTAAGGTTTAATCAAACTTAAACCCTAATTAGATCTAACCCTTAGACCTAATTAGACCATTAAGTCTTAACTAAATTAAACTTAATCAAACATAAACCTTAATTAAGTCTAACTCATTAGACCTAATTAAATTATTAAGTCTTAACTAAGTAAGACTTATTCAAACACAAATTCTAATTAAGTCTACTACATTAGACTTAATTAATTATTAAACCTTAATCAACTAAGGTTTAATTAAACCCAAATATAACCTTTTAGTCCAAGTCCAATATAACCTAAACATAACCTAACTTGAGTCCAATCTAACTTGAACTCAAGTTAACCTAAACCTTAGGTTCAACCCACATTGAACCTAATCTAAACCTAACCTAACTTGAGTCCAATCTAACTTGAACTCAAGTTAACCTAAGCCTTAGGTTCAACCCACATTGAACCTAACTTAAACCTAACCTAACTTGATTCCAATCTAATTTCAACTCAAGTTAACCTAAACCTTAGGTTCAACCCACATCAACCTCACTTAAACCTAACCAAACTTGAGTCCAATCTAACTTGAACTCAAGTTAACCTAAACCTCAGGTTCAACCCACATCGAACCTATTCTTAAACCTAACCTAACTCGAGTCCAATCTAACTCGAACTCAAGTTAACCTTAACCTTAGGTTCAACCCACATTGAACCTAATCTAAACCTAACCTAACTTGAGTCCAATCTAACTTGAACTCAAGTTATCCTAAACCTTAGGTTCAACCCACATTAAACCTAAACTAAACCTAACCTAACTTGAGTTCAATCTAAGTTGAACTGAAGTTAACCTAAACCTTAGGTTCAACCCACATTGAGCCTAACTTAAATTAAAACCTTAGGTTCAACCCATATTGAACCTAACCTAAACTGAACCAAACTTAGGTTCAACCTGACATGAACCTAACCCAAAAACATAACTTAAATCTAACCCATATTAGACTTAAGTCAAACCATACTTAGGTTTAACACGACATAAACCTAAGTCTAACGTAAACCTTAGGTTCAACCTAACTTGAATCTAAACTAAAACCCAGCTTAAATTCAATCCCAAGTCTAGGTCTAACTTTAAATAAACTTAATTAAAACTTAAGTCTTATCTAAAAGGGACTTAGATGGTCTACAAATCTCATTGAGCCTAATTTATTAGACTTGATTAACCTTTAAGTCCTATTTAAATAAGACTTAAAACTTAATTAAATCTATTCTGAACCGAACCTTTTAACTTAAGTTCAGATAGACAAGAACTCAAGTTAAATAGATTCAATCAACATTGAATCTAACTTAGGTTCAACCAGACATGAACCCAAGTTAATTCAATCAATATTGAATCTAATTTCAAATCTTTTAACTTAAGTTCAGACAAACATGAACTCAAGTTAAATAGATTCAATTAACATTGAATCTAACTTAGGTTCAACCAGACATGAACCCAAGTTAATTCAATCAATATTGAGTCTAATTTCAAACCTTTTAACTTAAGTTCAGACAGACATGAACTCAAGTTAAATAGATTCAACCAACATTGAATCTAACTTAGGTTCAACTAGACATGAACCCAAGTTAATTCAATCAATATTGAATCTAATCTTAAACCTAAGAACTCAAGTTAATTCAGAATTTAAGATTAAAATCAAAATACAAACTCAACATTTCAAACGAAAACTGACAGAATCAACAAAAAAATTGACATTTCAAAATAATTCGACATAAATTGACATCCAAGACATATTCAAATATTCTATGAAGTAATTTTTGACAATGTTTTCTTTGTAGGGTGAAAATAAGAAATTTCACTTAGATTTTCTTTACATGTTATAGGGTGTACTAACTCTATTTAACAGGACGACATTCTAGGTGGACAAAAAAAACAAAACCAAAACTTTTTAGGTTAGACACATAACCTGAAACTTTTCAACAAAACAACGACATTGACAACAAAAACAAAACCAAAACTTTTTAGGTTAGACACATTACCTGAAACTTTTCAACAAAACAACGACATTGACAACAGAAACGAAACCAGAATCTTTAGCTTAGGCATAATACCTAAAGTATTCAATAACATGATATAACGACATTCGGGAGTGATAGTCGGTACATCTCTCCTTAAAATAGATTCTTAGAAAATAAATGATTAACATTAATCAGAAGTTTTCTTAAACAATTGGGAATTGTTTAAGATGTAATTAACTATAGAGGCTTGCCTCTATAGGACATCTAAAAGAACCTGAAATAGAAATCTCTAGTTTACCATGATTTTCTTAATATGAAAATTCTAGAATATGTTATTCTAGAATATCCTCATATAAGAATTATCATTAACATCCTTTTCGACTATTGGTCCTAAAAATTCTCTAAATCCTTCATGATACGTAAAATTGACGATGACGACATGACGACATCCCCACATAATTCCATCGCAGCCAAAGAGTGGCGACTCCGCTGGGGAGAATCTTTCTTCTCATCTTTTTTTATCATTTGTTTTCATTTCAAAATTTTGAAAATAAAAAGTTCCCAATTTATAAATAAGTCAATAATATTCGCTTTTCTTGAAATTACAGAAAAATCGCAATGGATTCTCTGAATTCGATCTTTTCTTACTTTCAAGACTTTGACATACCAATAGAGGAAAATCATCCTTTTTAGTGAAACGGAATTCATATTAGATAATCCATATCAAAATGATACACAATCTTTTCAAGAATTTGACTTGCAACCTTATGAAGACTTTCTGAATTTTACAGACAATTTTCCTGAATATACACCTGAAGAACCTTATATCCTTGAAGAAATGAAAAGACAGAATGACAAGAAAGGAAAACAAGTTTACGAGGAAGATGATGTTCCACCATCATCTATGTATTAAATCGGGTCTTCTTCGAGGAACGTTCATAGAACTCCTTAATTTAAAAGAAAGAAAAAGTGGGACGAAAATGATAATTTTGAAACACCTGAATTTCAACAGAATATTTTTGGAAATTCTTCCTTTTTAGAGGAAAATCAATATATTCCAATTCCTGTTGAATACACTGACAATTCCTTTCAACCTAAAAGATCTTCCTCATTTCGTGCTGTACATTCAGTGTTTAAGAGATTAGCACAAAAAGAAAAATGTTCATTATCTAAGTTATTAGATAAAATGGGTTGTGCAGTCTCCAACACCATGAAAAGGAGAATTTTAGCAATGGAAAATCCTGATCATTAAGAAACTGATTATCAATTCCCAATTGATAAACATTGTGTTCGAGTGCCAGTAAAATTTCGATTGGGCCCTAGAATAAAAGATGTAGTGGTCACAAATGACAAAACTCGTTATGACAAATTAATGTCAGAAGCAAAAGATACAACTGCTAAAATGACAGACTTGGTCCAGATGCTACAAAAAGCAAATTTTCCTTATACCGGATATGATAAACCACCTGAGAGTTCTCGCCCTATACTTAAAAATAATGTCTGGAGGCGAAAGTCATCTGAAAGGAATTCTAATACCACCAACACTCATGTGAATAGTTCTCAAGAAGAGGTTTGCAGAAAACATTCTACAAAATTATTTCAAGAAAGATTAAAGAAATTAAAAGAAGATATGAAACAACTTTCAGGACAAGAAAGGAAAAGTACTTCTGACAGTTCCAATGAGAATGTTTCCACTGTTAACATGGTAGAAACCCGATCTACTTCCTTAGCACGAGAATCAAATGAAGAGGAATTGCGAGAGGTGATACGACAACGAGATGAACAAATAAGTCGTCTTGAACAAAGAATGGAAGAACTGGTAGCGACTTTGCAAAAACCACCAGCGGACCCTTCTCCAGTTATTAAAATCATTAGACCAGAGGCTCTTCACATCCTTGAAAGCAGAGAAGAACTAATGGATGTCGAGGAAAGCACTCGAAAGAGAAAGAATTCTCCTCATAACGAAACTCCAGAAAAGGATATTACAAAAATAGTGGAACAGAAAATTTAAGAAACGATGGCTCAGGCAAAAGCTGGAGCATTAACTCCAAAGGGTAGGCCATACCCAAAGGAATATGATTCTGTTCAATATCCTAAAGGTTTTGTTCCTCCTGTCTTTAAAATGTTTGATGGGACTGGAAATCCCCGACAACATCTGGCACATTTTAGAGCAAGCTGCTGTAATGCTGGAGGAAATGATGCTCTCCTATTTCGACAATTTGTTAACAGTCTCACGGGAGTTTCCTTCGACTGGTATGCAGAACTTCCCAACGGATCTGTCAAAACCTTTATAGAGCTTGAAAGCCTTGTTATTCAACGCTTTGCAGGAGCACAACATCATACCACTGTTGGTGATTTGGTGGTAGAGAAACAAAAATCAGGAGAAACCTTGGTAGATTATATTTTACGCTAGAGAAATCTCAGCATGAAATGTGAGCCACAGTTACGAGAACAACATGCTGTTGGAATACTGCTCAAAAATATCCATGGTCCCATAACATTTATGCTTAAAGAATTTACGATAAAAACTTTTGAAAAATTACTTAGTAAAGCTGCCAATCTTCAGGAAGAGGTTAAGCAGATGAGTGTAATGGAGAAAACTGAAAAGACAAAAACTATCAAAACTTTTGAAAAGAAACCTGGGAATATTGCAGAAAAAGGCAAACAGGTGATGCAAATCCAATCGGAGCAAAAGATGCAACGACAAAATCCTTCGACATCACAAACGTCACCTCAATTACAATTTCAACAACCAATCCCAGTATCAACTGAAAAGAAAACAATGGCTCAGAGAATGAATAAAGTATATTCATTTAAAACAAAAGCCGTCAGCAAAATATTTTGTAGCTTGCTTAAAATATCTGAATTTAAGCTACCAGAAGCTAAGAGGCCAGCAGAAATTGACATGAAGGACAATCCTAATTATTTCCCTTATCACAGGATGCTCGGACATAAAATTGAAGAATGTTTTGTCTTCAAAGACTGGTTAGAGCGTAATTTCAAAGATGGAAATATAGTCATCCCGAAAGAATACTTGAAAGAACCTGAAAAGGGATCAGTTAATATGATTTCGATAGAGGAACTTAATCCTAAATACAAGGATAGCATCTCTGAAGAGATCTTCACTAAATACCAAATTACAAAATCTCCCAAGAAAGAAAAGAAAAAGAAAATCAATAAAATGAAAAAGATTAGAGGTCTTCCAGATATAGGGGATGCAACTCCTTTTGTACCTTCTAGTTTATTTCACTCTTTTACTAGGATAGTTATGTCGGCCGAAGGACGAAAAATCCTCAAGCCGATAACTTTGTATGACTTTCTTTTTACCATGAATAATAACAATCCTAGTTTTGCGTACATTTTGTCTATTCTGGATGATGCTTCTGAGAATGACCATTTGAATTCTAATCCTATAGACAATACTCAAATCGTATATGATCAATCTAAAGACAACCAAAATAATGAAAATGAAAATGAGAAATCTGATAATGACAAAAATGAAGATGACATTGCTACGCTTCAATTACAAGGAATTCCGATTTCTATAAAATTGGAATCTTCGGATTCAGAAGCAAATGAATCGGATAATCAACCTGAAGAAATAGTTGAAATTAACTTGAGAAGTGGAAAAATCTTACATCCTAGTATAATTCCACAAGAAAAAGAAAAACAAATAATTACACCATACAAGATCATTCCTCCAATATATCCCTAAACTTCTGAAGTAAATAAGGATGATCTTCACAACAAGGTGGATTATAATGTTCTAGCCCATTTGAGAAAATTGCCTGCAAAATTAAGCATCTATGACTCTCTCATGCTTTCCAAAGAAATGAGAGAATCATTAATCAAGGCCCTTTCGTACCCTGACATTTGCTTAACTCAACTTGCTAATACTACCCAAAATGAAGCTTACTCATTAGAGGAATCAACAAAGATTACCTTCTCTGACAATGAGTTGTTGCTCGGAACAACTGAACACAATATTCCACTATATATTACAGTAAACATCAATGACACGATACTTTCGAGAGTTTTTATTGACCCAGGTGCTTCAATCAACATTATGAACCTGAGAACTCTTGCATACTTAGACATTGATGCCTCTCAACTATCAAGGGATACAATGATGTTAAGAGGATTCAATCAACAAGGAGAACGGGCCCTTGGATCAATAACATTGCTCTTAAAAATAGCCGACTTGGCAACAACAGCAAAATTTCATATTAATGATTCAGATACCTCTTTTAATGCCTTACTTTGCAGACCATGGCTCCATGAATATAAAGTGGTACCCTCTTCATTACATCAATGTATCAAATATTTACGAAAAGGACAAGAATTTCGTATTATAGGAGATCTGCAACCGTTTTCAATCCATGAAATCGGTATACATGAAGATGCAGCATATTATGCTCCTATAAATAAACCAATATCTTCCAAAGAGACAACAATAAATATGGAAGAAAAGAACAAAGAAAAGAAAATAAATGAAAAGGATTTTTCTTCAATAAAGACAAAAGAAACTAATTTCCGTCAGACTCGCACTCGAGGTCGAGGCCGAGAACGAGGACGAGGGAGAGAAGATCCAATTTTCACAATGAAGAAACCACTGAAGTTCAAAATCCACCTGGATTCTGAAGAAGAAAAGACATCTGTGGTTGCAAAAGAACCTCAATTAAAAATATCCCTAGAAGAAGAAGATAAAGAGAAACAATTTGAATCTATGTATGACAAAATCAATCATAATATACATTCTATGACTCTGACTCCAATCTCTACTGCTAAGATTGAGAATCTAATAGTCAAAGAAGTATATAATGATGAAAAAAAGCCAATTAAGTTTAGAATTGGCTCTACTTCTTCTTGTACTAAAGATGATGTAAGAATAGAAGACGAAAATCTTCCGCAATCAATGAAAATTCATTTTGAGTTGTATTCTCCTTAGACACGAAAATTCATTCAAAATAGTTTAATGCTCAAACAATGGTCTTTAAAACAATCGCATTTCATTGAACAAATGTGGAATGACAATAAACAAAATTCTAACTCTAAAAAAGGTCTTGGATTTGGAATTTTGGGACCATTAGATGATACAGAATTTTGTTTGACTGTCACAGAGGAATGTGACTCTGAATCATTGCCTGATCTTCCAATTGAAAATGCTCCCCCGGAATTGGAAGAAGAAATTAAATCGAGAATTGATGAACTAAAAGAAATAAATTTAAGAACTAATGAAAATCCAAAACCGACTTTTATTAGTTCATTCCTTAATGATGAGGAAGTAAAAGACATAACCCAATTGTTGATGGAATATAAAGACTGTTTTGCTTGAACTTACGACGAGATGCCTGGTTTATCTCCAGAAGTCGCAACCATAAACTCGGGATAGCACCAAATCATAAACCCGGTTAAACAAGCTCCAAGAAGGATGCGTGTCGAAATAGAGCAACAAGTCATTGCGGAAGTCAAGAAATTGATAGAGGTTGACTTCATACGAGAAGAAAATTATCCAACATGGCTAGCCAATGTGGTGCCAGCTAAAAGAAAAATGGACAAATAAGAGTCTGCATAGACTACAAGGACTTGAACAAAGCATGTTCAAAAGATGAATTTCCTTTACCAATTCCTGAATTAATGGTTGATATTGCATCAAAACATGCAATATTTTCTTCCATGGATGGATCATCAGGATATAACTAAATAAAAATGTTTTCGGAGGTTGAAGTAAATACAGCTTTCCGAACACCCATAGGCATATATTGTTATAAGGTTATGCCATTTGGACTAAAAAATGCTGGTGTGACCTATCAAAAAGCCATGACACGGATTTTTGATGAACTAATACACAATCAAGTCGAATGTTATGTCGACGATCTGGTTGTCAATAGTAAACAAAAAGATGATCACATATATGATTTGAGAATTGTCTTTGAACGACTACGACGATATAATCTTAAAATGAACCCTTTAAAGTGCGCCTTTAGTGTCACTTCAAGAAAATTTTTAGGATTTTTAGTTCGACATCGAGGGATAGAAATTGATCCTCTCAAAATTGAAGATATTCTAAATATGCCTCCTCCTAAAAATCTAACTCAATTGAGATTCTTTCAAGGAAAATTAGCATATATACGACGTTTCATTTCCAATCTATCGGGTAGATGTCAACCCCTTACTGCCCTTACTAGAAAGGATGCCAAATTTGTATGGGATAAAAAATGTTAGCATGCCTTCGAAGACATTAAACAATATCTGACAACCCCTCCTGTCTTAGCAGCCCCTGTATTAGGAAGACCTTTAATCCTTTACACCGCGGCATTGGACAATTCACTTGGAGCTTTACTAGCACAAGTAAATGATGAAGGAAAAGAGAATGCGTTATACTAATTGAGTCGTTGTTTAGTTCCAACGGAAGTAAAATATCTGACAATCGAGAAGCATTGTTTAGAATTGATCTTCGTAGTTCAAAAGCTAAGACATTATATGCTTTCTCATAAAGTAACTCTTATTTCAAGAGTTAACCCGTTACAATATTTAATAACACGACCGACACTTTCTGGGAGATTAGCAAGATGGGAAATGATCTTGTTACAATTCGACATAACATTTGTGCCGTTATGTGCTATCAAAGGACAAATCCTAGTAGATTTCTTAGCGGCACACCCAATTCCAGCAGGATCACCCCTTAACGACGATCTACCTGATGAACAAATATCAGAAGTAAAAGATTCTAAAAGGCAACGATGGGAACTCTACTTTGACGGAGCATCATCTACATGGAAAGACAAAGATAAACATACAATCATACCAGGCAAAGCCGGAGTAGGATTAATTTTCATTACTCCAGACAAAATGATGATGCCCTTTTCCTATCATTTGACATAACCATGCACGAATAATGAAGCCGAATATGAAGCGCTCATAACCGGTCTAGAATTGACAATATTAATGGAAATTAAAAATATTGATATCTACGGAGATTCCTAGTTAATTATCAATCAAATTGCTGGCAAATACAAAATTCTGAAACCACAACTTGAACAATATTCTCGTTACACTCTGAAATTACTTCAACAAATTCCTGATCTAACATTTTTCTTAATTCCGAGACGAGATAACTCTCTAGCGGATGCTCTAACGAAACTTGCAAAGGAATTTGTGTGTCCAGAAGAAGATGACATACCGATTTCTATAAAAGGACGACAAGTTCTTTCTCAAATTGATATGGATAATTTGTATAAAATTGGTGAAAATATGACAATGATAATAAGTGACGAGAAGGATGATTGGCGACAACCAATCATCCAATATTTACAAACTGGAAAATTGCCTGAAAATAGTTCTATTGCCAACCCAATTAAACAAAGAGCATTATCATATGCCCTAATAAATGACGTCCTTTATAAATGATCTTTTGATTAAATGTGGTTAAGAGGTTTAAACCTAATTGAAGCTCGAGAGATTGTTAAAGAAGTTCATTCAGGTTTATGTGGTGCACATCAATCTGGGCCCAAAATGAAAATGAAAATAAAAAGAATGGGTTATTATTGGCCAACAATGATGACCGACTGTCTTGGCATTGTAAAGAAATGTCATCAGTGTCAAATACATGGGGTAGTTTTACATCAACCTCCAAATGTCCTACATCCGACCATTGTGTCATGGCCATTTGAATGTTGGGGTACTAACATAGTGGGCCCTATAGATCCTCCATCCTCCAAGGGCCATAAATTTATTCTGGCAGCTACTGACTATTTTTCTAAATGGGCATAAGCAATACCCCTTTGAGAAGTCAAGGCAGAACAAGTTCTCCACTTCTTTAAAACACATATCGTTTATAGATTTTGGATTCCTCGAAGAGTCATATCAGATAATGTGTTAGCCTTCAAAAGCACAAAAATGAATCACTTTATCCAGAGACATGGGATTGACTGGAGATATTCCACAATCTATTACCCTAAGGCCAATGGATTAGCTGAAGCTTTCAATAAAACATTGGTTCAAATCTTGAAAAAGACATTAAGTAATAGCCCGAGACAATGGCATGAATGACTAATAGAAGCTTTTTGGGCTTATAGAACTACATACCGAACTCCAACACGGTCTACACCATTTGCTTTGGTATATGGTTCTGAAGCCATTTTGCCTCTGGAAGTCCAAATTCCTTCTCTCAGAATCGGAATAACTGATAAAATAACTGAAGAAGAAAATGTCAAGTTACGACTTGAAGAACTTGAAAATTTAGAGGGTAAACGTCTGCAAGCCCAACAAAATATTGAATTGTATCAAGAAAAAATGATATGAGCTCACGACAAACTAGTTCGCCCTAGAACCTTTTGAATCGGTGAATTAGTTTTAGTTCTTCGAAGACCTATACTAGCTCATCTAAAGATACGTGGCAAATTTGAACCAATATGGGAAGGTCCATATGTAATTAAAAAGACATATTCCAGAGGATCATACCAATTAGTGGATTGTCAAGGAGAAAGAATCCTACCTCCAATCAATGGGCGTTTTCTAAAGAAATACTACGCGACATAAAAAAAAGAAATGAATAAAGACTTATTTATAAACTGGGACAATAAATTCTCCTTTCAAAAATCATCTTTGATGTTTTGTGACATCTCTTCCATTTGTTAAACGAACATTTGAAAATCTTAAATGATATTGTGTCTTGATATTTTCAGGAAAAATGCCTGAAGACAGATTATTTTTCTCATTCTGAAATAATATGACTTTTGCCTTGGACCGTCGACATGTAGACGCGGGGACCGCAGTTCACTTTGATTTTGACTCGTTGCAGTGTTGAATCCATATATCATGGATCGTTACTTTATCCGGTGAATCACAAGTGAAGTTAATCTCGCAAACACCTTTGATAGAATTCAAACTCCGACAACCCAAAGAATATGACTTCACAATCAGTGATAGCTCAGATGAAGCAGAATTCATGACTGGCCCGGTACAAGGAGCATCAACGTCAAAAACCAAAAATCCAATGACAGGATTCACCAGATCGGAAAGACGAAATCGCAATAAACGACTAAAACGTCAAAAACAATTACAAGAGAAACAGGACATGAAGGATATTAGTCAACTAAAATCGTGAACTATCAATACTCCGTTTGAGGAAATAATATCGGAAACGACAAATCTAGACCTTACAGAAAAGAGGATGGCAAAGCAGCTCATCACTCCACCATCGGTCACACTCGCTCAATATTTAAGAGTATCGTACAAAAAGAATCACTCGGAGGAAGAGATACGACGAATTCGCGCCATTGAGTGGAGAACCTTCGAACAATATAAATATGTGAATAAAAGAACAATAAATATTCCGGATGGTCTTAAACTTTTTACCGAATATTTGATGAAACCGAACAAGCTGCTATCATCAACCACATCATAGAAGCCCGAGATCAGGGTAGGGCTGGACGCCTTCGAAGGAGGACCTATTCTGAACCAGATAAATGGATTCGCAGCAAGGCTAGGCAAACCATTCAAAATGGATGTTGTTATAACTATGCAAGAGACAAAGAAGGAAATCTTCCTGGGATTCTACGACATGAACAAGTAGACCCTTTACCCGTGGTGATAATCCAAATTATCGGACGACTTATTACTTGAGGGATCATACCTGCGGATTGTGTTCCCGATAGCTGCATCATTAATATGTATGATAAAGGGGATTGTATACCTCCTCACATCGACAGTCATGATTTTGAAAGATCATTTTGTACTTTGTATTTAATGAATCATTGCTCCGTGATATTAGGAAGAGAGATACAAATCTTGGAACCCAAAGAATTTGAAGGAACATGCCGCGTCCTTTTAACCCGAGGATCAGTTCTTCTGTTTCAAGGAAACAGTGCAGATTTTGTAAAACACTGCATACCCAGTGTTAACAAGCCACGAATCTCCATCACCTTGCGACGAATGAAACCTGACAAACGACCAGACGGATATCAACCAATACCAGAGCTCGAAGGACTAAAGCCTTTGAACCGCCGTGATCTCATAAATCTCTGAACACCTGAAACATGTTCGGTGAATGATGTTTTGGAGTGTAGGACGTTTATGGACGATCTGATAATCTCTAAATCTATGACATGATATGAAGAACTCTTGACATATAGTATATCTATAGTTTTCAATGTGTGGCATATCGGTAGCCGTTGACATGTAAAATATCAGTAGTTTGTTGCAGCGTGCTATATGACATGTACATATGTATGTACTGTAAGCTTTTGCTTGCAATAAACATGTACTGGTGACTTTTTATGGAAACAAAATAAACTGTTGAAGAAAAATATATCCCCATTGTCTATGATATGTCGACAGGTCCTGAAATCAATAAATGACAAAATAAATAATTTATGATATCAAACATGAGAATTAGCTTTCGACCTGTATAGGTCAAAACCCCAGCGGATATTCCCACCAAAAATATTAGTCAGTTCGCCACTCTCTTCGGTTATTGGATATAAGTCCTTTCCTGATGCGAAAATTATGACTTTCCTCTAACCAAATCTTGACATCGACATTTCGAGGAAAATAGAAAATGACATCTATTTTCTCTCCTCGGTTATTGGATATAAGTCCTTTCCTGATACGGAAATCATGACTTTCCTCTAACCAAATCTCGACATCGACATTTTGAGGAAAATAGAAAATGACATCTATTTTCTCTCTTCGGTTATTGGATATAAGTCCTTTCCTGATGCGGAAATTATGACTTTCCTCTAACCAAATCTTGACATCAACATTTCGAGAAATAAAAAATGACATCTATTTTCTCTCTTCGGTTATTGGATATAAGCCCTTTCCTGATGCGGAAATTATGACTTTCCTCTAACCAAATCTTGACATCGACATTTTGTGGAAAATAGAAAATGACATCTATTTTCTCTCTTCGGTTATTGGATATAAGTCTTTCCTGATGTGGAAATTACGACTTTTTTTTAACCAAAGCTTGACATCGACATTTTGAGGAAAATAGAAAATGACATCTATTTTCTCTCTTCGATTATTGGATATAAGTCCTTTCCTGATGTGGAAATTATGACTTTCCTTTAACCAAACCTTGACATCGACATTTTGAGGAAAATAGAAAATGTCATCTATTTTCTCTCTTCGGTTATTGGATATAAGTCCTTTCTTGATGTGGAAATCACGGCTTTCCTCTAACCAAATCTTGACATCGACATATTGAGGAAAATAAAAAATGAAATATATTTTCTCTCTGCGGTTATTGGATATAAGTCCTTTCCTGATGCGGAAATTATTACTTTCCTCTAACCAAATCTTGACATCGACATTTTGAGAAAAATAGAAAATGACATCTATTTTCTCTCTTCGGTTATTAGATATAAGTCCTTTCCTGATGTGGAAATCACGGCTTTCCTCTAACCAAATCTTGACATCAACATTTTGAGGAAAATAGAAAATGACATCTATTTTCTCTCTTCAGTTATTGGATATAAGTCCTTTCCTGATGTGGAAATCACGGCTTTCCTCTAACCAAATCTTGACATCGACATTTTGAGGAAAATAGAAAATGACATCTATTTTCTCTCTTCGATTATTGGATATAAGTCCTTTCCTGATGTGGAAATCACGGCTTTCCTCTAACCAAATCTTGACATCGACATTTTGAGGAAAATAGAAAATGACATCTATTTTCTCTCTTCGGTTATTGGATATAAGTCCTTTCCTGATGTGGAAATCACGGCTTTCCTCTAACAAAATCTTGACATCGACATTTTGAGGAAAATAGAAAATGACATCTATTTTCTCTCTTCGGTTATTGGATATAAGTCTCTTCCTGACACGGAAGTCATGACTTTCCTTTAACCGAATATCGACACTGATATTTTGGGAAATGGAAAATGACATCCATTTTCTCCCTCCGGTTATAGGATATACGTCCTTTCTCGCACAGAAATCACGGCATTCCTTTAGCAAAATATCGGCACCAACATTTTGAGAAATGAAATATGACATCCATTTTCCCTTCCAATAAATCTCTTTTCAAATACAAGAAGAAAATCTCTTCTTAGAACCGACATAAAAGACATCTGACATCCTCTGGGAGCGATATGATATCCCCTCCTTTCCTGACCATTATGAGACATCTCTTAGAACACTTCGGTCAACGCCAATATGTGAAGAATACCTATACAGTATTCTACACATATTGGGGGCCCTTTTGTTGACCTCATTTTACAATGAGTCAATAACCTTATGACCTAAAAACTCAACTTTGGTCAAAATGGTCAAACAAGACCCAGTGACCAACCATGTTGACCCCATAGGTCACCCTTTTGACCTAAAAAGTCAACTTTGGTCAAAATGGTCAAACCAGACCCAGTGACCATCCCTGTTGACCTCATAGGTCACCCTTTTGACCTAAAAAGTCAACATTGATCAAAATGGTAAAACAAGACCTAGTGACCAACCCGTTGACCCCATAGGTCACCCTTCTGACCTAAAAAGTCAACTTTGGTCAAAATGGTCAAACCAGACCCAGTGACCAACCCTGTTGACCCCATAGGTCACCCTTTTGACCTAAAAAGTCAACTATGGTCAAAATGGTCAACCCAGACCCAGTGACCAACCCTGTTGACCCCATAGGTCAACCTTTTGACCAAAAAAGACAACATTGGCCAAAATGGTCAAAACAGACCCAGTGACTAACCCTGCTGACCCCATAGGTCACCCTTTTGACCTAAAAAGTCAACTTTAGTCAAAATGGTCAAACCAGACCCAGTGACCAACCCTGTTGACTCCATAGGTCACCTATTTGACCTAAAAAGTCAACTTTGGTCAAAATGGTCAAACCAGACCCAGTGACCAACCCTGTTGACCCATAGGTCACCCTTTCGACCTAAAAAGTCAACTTTGGCCAAAATGGTCAAACTGGACCAAATGATCAACCCCATTGACCCCATAGGTCACCCTTTCGACCTAAAAGTCAACTTTGGCCAAAATGGTCAAACTGCACCCAGTGACCAACCATGTTGACCCCATAGGTCACCCTTTTGACCTAAAAGTCAACTTTGGTCAAAATGGTCAAACCAGACCTAGTGACGAACCCTGTTGACCCCATAGGTCAACCTTTTACCTAAAAAGTCAACATTAGTCAAAATGGTCAAACCAGACCCAGTTACCAACTCTGTTGACCCCATAGATCACCCTTTTGACTTAAAAAGTCAACTTTGGTCAAAATGATCAAACCAGACCTAGTGACCAACCCTGTTGACCCCATAGGTCAACCTTTTGACCTAAAAAGTCAACATTGGTCAAAATGGTCAAACAAGACCCAGTGACCAAGCCTGTTGACCCCATAGGTCACCCTTTTGAACCTAAAAAGTCAACATTCGTCAAAATGGTCAAACCAGACCTAGTGACCAACCCTGTTGAGCCCATAGGTCACTCTTTTGACCTAAAAAGTCAACATTGGTCAAAATGGTCAAACCAGACCCAGTGACCAACCTTGTTGACCCCATAGGTCAACCTTATGACCTAAAAAGTCAACATTGATCAAAATGGTCAAACAAGACCCAGTGACTAACCCTGTTGACCCCATAGGTCAACCTTTTGACCTAAAAATCAACCTTAGTCAAAATGGTCAAACCAGGCCCAATGACCAATCCTGTTGACCCATAAGTCAACCCTTTCACCCAATGACACATTTAAAACCCCACAATGATAAAATCACAAGTACTGCACATTTTAAAATTAAAATGATCAATTTGAGCTAACTTGGGTCAACCTAGGTCAAAGTTGGTCAACACCTATCTATTTTGATTAAAATAGATAAAAATGAAATAAAAACAATAAAATTAATCAAATAATTAATTTCAAAATTATTTTGATTAATTAAAATGACTAATTATTTAATTTTCATTATTTTAATTAAATGACATAATTAATTAAAATGAAAATTAAATTAAAATCATAAAATGACAAAAATGATAAAATCAATCAATTAATTAAATTGAAATTATTTTCAATTAATAAATTGATAAATAAAATATTTTCCAACAATTTTAATTAATAAAGTAATTAATTAAAATGGGAAATTAAAAAGAAATGAAATGACATATAGCCTTCTCATAATTAATTAGGCTAAACTCATCTTAAGGTTTAATTAACACATAATTAAGCCCACATTAAGACCACTTAGCCATGGGTTAATACCCATCATGATGCATGGGGTGAGGTGTCACTTTCTCCTTCACCCTAAGCTTCATTTATCCATGAGGTGGCCGGCCAACATGAGGCCTCATCTTCCACCTCCAAAGCCACCCAATGGAAGGAAAATCATGCATGAAATCCCCCCTCTTACCATAGTTAGAAGCAATGATGAGGGATGAGCTTGTGTGTCACTATTTTCCAAGCTTAAGAGATGATGTGTAAGCTCATTAGGAGGTGCAAGGACAGCTCACAAAACACCTCTTGCATGAGCCAATGGGTGAGAGTCGAAGCAATGGAAGTCATCATGGAAAGCTTAGGGAAAAGGAACCATGCATATCCTCAGCCAATTTCTTCACCCAATGGACTGATAGGAGAGATAACTCCTCCCCTAGAACAACCTAAGCTAAGCCATGGCCTCCCCTTCGCTATAAAAGAAGCCCAAACCGAGCCTAGCAAGAAGAAGAAGAAAAAAATTAGGGAGAACTATAGGCTGCCCAAATCCACCTACTCCCAACATAAAAAGTCTTCCTAAGAGTCTCAACAATCTTTTAGGATCAAATCCAAGCCTTAGTTTGAGCCTATTTAAGCCAATTTGATCAAATTTCAAAAACAACCCAAATTAGGTACTTCTTCAAAATTCCTCCCTAAGCCCGACTTCTGGATCAAATTGCTGCAGCAATAACCTTCTATCGGAGTCCTAGAAGGCATCCATAAGGTCTGTTCTAGCTTGATTTGCTTGTTGCAAAGGAATGGAATTTTTCTTTACAAAATAAATCGTACTTTTGATATATCATGTCTCATACTAGCCAAGAAGTGTTTCATCACTGTATGGATGGATACTTCTCATCGAGATGATCATTTAAAAAAAATCACTCAATTTCATCAAGAAACGAGTGAGATATTGATGTTCAAAGTTTAATGGTTCGTGAATTTTCGGATTTTTGGCCGAATTTTCTTCGCCGTCCGATCCCGCGTTTTAGGAACGGACCACGCTGATCTCTCCCCCGCGGTGTCCCGTGTTCGGATCCCCACAGCGGATCCTCCGGCTCATTCGACGTGTATGAGGACACGTGTCGAACGACGGCGAGTTTGGCGGCGAGATTTAATAAAAAATACCTTAAAACCTTAAAAACTTCAAAAATCAATATCTTTTTATCTAGAGGTCACAAAAATATGACAAAAATACCTCTCGAAAGCTCTTGAAGAGGAAAAAATTATGAGACCAAAATCATAATTTTCTTCTCAGTATTTAATTTTTAATTAATTAAATACTCTCTGGAGTATTTTAATTATTAAAAATTATTTATAAATAAAAAAATTATGAAACTTGGAGGCATTTATCTTTATGTTCTTAGGGACCTTCCATGATTTTTCTAAGGACAGAAAATATGTCTAGGACACTTTTCTTTAATTTTCAAGTTTCTTTATAATTATTTCAAATAATAATTATAAAATTTGAAAATTAAGGAAAATAAAAATGCAAATGGCTAGAAATGATAGGCAACATGACAATAACCCTAAGAAAATTATTTCTAAGTCGTAGAAATCATTTTGAATGGTATTTTGAAATTTAGGATTAAAATTCTTTATGAATTAAATAATTTTAATCCTAAAAATAACCCTTTATAAATTTAACCTATTTTCATCAACAATCAAAATTTGAAAATGGTTCTAGTCTATGATAGACTAATGAGAAAATTCACTTAAGTCTAAAATGACCAAATTGGACTTAACTAAATCTAAAATAACATTTAAACCTTACTTAAATTAGGTTTAATACAAAAATCAAATTCTAATTAAGTTTAAAGACATATTAAACTTAATTAATCAAAATTAAACCTTTTAATTAAGTTTAAAGACATAATAAACTTAATTAACCTATTAAACCTTACTTAAATAAGGTTTAATATAAAAATCATATCTTAATTAAGTTTAAAGACATATTAAACTTAATTAATCAAAATCAAACCTTTTAATTAAGTTTAAAGACATAATAAACTTAATTAACCCATTAAACCTTACTTAAATTAGGTTTAATATAAAAATCAAATCTTAATTAAGTTTAAAGACATATTAAACTTAATTAATCAAAATTAAACTTTTTAATTAAGTTTAAAGACATATTAAACTTAATTAACCCATTAAACCTTACTTAAATTAGGTTTAATATAAAAATTAAATCTTAATTAAGTTTAAAGACATATTAAACTTAATTAATCAAAATTAAACTTTTAAATTAAGTTTAAAGACATAATAAACTTAATTAACCCATTAAACCTTACTTAAATTAGGTTTAATATAAAAATCAAATCTTAATTAAGTTTAAAGACATATTAATTAGGTCTAACCCATTAGACCTAATTAAACCATTAGACCTTAACCAACTATGGTTTAATCAAACTTAAACCCTAATTAGGTCTAACCCATTAGACCTAATTAAACCATTGGACCTTAACTAACTAAGGTTTAATCAAACTTAAACCCTAATTAGGTGTAACCCATTAGACCTAATTAAACCATTAGACCTTAATCAACTAAGGTTTAATCAAACTTAAACCCTAATTAGGTCTAACCCATTAGACCTAATTAAATCATTAGACCCTAACCAACTAAGGTTTAATCAAACTTAAACCCTAATTAGGTCTAACCCATTAGACTTAATTAAACCATTAGACCTTAACCAACTAAGGTTTAATCAAACTTAAACCTTAATTAGGTCTAACCAATTAGACCTAATTAAACCATTAGACCTTTATCAACTAAGGTTTAATCAAACTTAAACCCTAATTAGGTCTAACCTATTAGACCTAGTTAAACCATTAGACCTTAACCAACTATGGATTAATCAAACTTAAACCATAATTAGGTCTAACCCGTTAGACCTAATTAAACCATTAGGCCTTAACTAACTAAGGTTTAATCAAACTTAAACCCTAATTAGGTCTAATCCTTAGACCTAATTAAACCATTAAGTCTTAACTAAATTAGACTTAATCAAACCTAAACCCTAGTTAGGGCTAACCCATTAGACCTAATTAAACCATTAGACCTTAACTAACTAAGGTTTAATCAAACTTAAACCCTAATTAGGTCTAACTCATTAGTCCTTATTAAACCATTAAACCTTAACTAACTAAGGTATAATCAAACTTAAACCCTAATTAGATCTAACCCTTATACCTAATTAGACCATTAAGTCTTAACTAAATTAGACTTAATCAAACATAAACCTTAATTAGGTCTAACTCATTAGACCTAATTAAATTATTAGGTCTTAATTAAGTAAGACTTAATCAAACACAAATTCTAATTAAGTCTACCACATTAGACTTAATTAATTATTAAACCTTAATCAACTAAGGTTTAATTAAACCCAAATCTAACCTTTTAGTCCAAGTCCAATATAACCTAAACATAACCTAACTTGAGTCCAATCTAACTTGAACTCAAGTTAACCTAAACCTTAGGTTCAACCCACATTGAACCTAATCTAAACCTAACCTAACTTGAGTCCAATCTAACTTGAACTCAAGTTAACCTAAACCTTAGGTTCAACCCACGTTGAACCTAACTTAAACCTAACCTAACTTGAGTCCAATCTAATTTCAACTCAAGTTAACCTAAACCTTAGGTTCAATCCACATTGAACCTAACTTAAACCTAACCTAACTTGAGTCCAATCTAAATTGAACACAAGTTAACCTAAACCTTAGGTTCAACCCACGTTGAACCTAACCTAAACTTAACCTAACTTGAGTTCAATCTAACTTGAACTCAAGTTAACTTAAACCTTAGGTTCAACCCACATTGAGCCTAACTTAAATTAAAACCTTAGGTTCAACCCATATTGAACCTAACCTAAACTGAACCAAACTTAGGTTCAACCTGACATGAACCTAACTCAAAAACCTAACTTAAATCTAGCCCATATTAGACTTAAGTCAAACCATACTTAGGTTTAACACGACATAAACCTAATTCTAACCTAAACCTTAGGTTCAACCTAACTTGAATCTAAACTGAAACCCGGCTTAAATTCAATCCCAAGTCTAGGTCTAACTTTAAATAGACTTAATTAAAACTTAAGTCTTATCTTAAAGGGACTTAGATGGTCTGCAAATTTGATTGAGCCTAATTTCTTAGACTTGATTAACCTTTAAGTCCTATTTAAACAAGACTTAAAACTTAATTAAATCTATTCTGAACCGAACCTTTTAACTTAAGTTCAGACAGACATGAACTCAAGTTAAATAGATTCAATCAACATTGAATCTAACTTAGGTTCAACGAGACATAAACCCAAGTTAATTCAATCAATATTGAATCTAATTTCAAATCTTTTAACTTAAGTTCAGACAGACATGAACTCAAGTTAAATAGATTCAATCAATATTGAATCTAACTTAGGTTCAACCAGACATGAACCCAAGTTAATTCAATCAATATTGAATCTAATTTCAAACCTTTTAACTTAAGTTCAGACAGGCATGAACTCAAGTTAAATAGATTCAACCAACATTGAATCTAACTTAGGTTCAACTAGACATGAACCCAAGTTAATTCAATCAATATTGAATCTAATTTCAAGCCTAAGAACTCAAGTTAATTCAGAATTTAAGATTAAAATCAAAATATAAACTCAACATTTCAAACCAAAACTGACATAATCAACAAAAAAATTGACATTTCAAAATAATTCGACATAAATTGACATCCAAGACATATGCAAATATTCTATGATGTTATTTCTGACAATGTTTTCTTTGCATGGTGAAAACAATAAATTTCGCTTAGATTTTCTTTACATGTTATAGGGTGTACTAACTCTGTTTTGCAGGACGACATTCTATGCGGACAACAAAAACATGATGACGTCCCCACATAGTTCCATCGCCGCCAATAGTGCATCGGTATAACAATCCTGAGCCATAGAACTCACAAACTTCTTTGAATCGAATGTGACCTTCCCCTTGCTCCTTCTCATTCTTTGTTCTACTTCTAAAAATTAGAAATTATTCACAAAAATTCCAAAATTTTCCCTAACTCACTAGATCTAACTTATAAAAGCTTAAACTCACTTTTCCATATAAAATTCATCAATTTTCATCAAAATTTCAATATGAATAGTAAATTTTCAGCTTTTCGATAATGAACTCTAAATCTATAGTGAAAATAAAAATTTTCTACATAAAAGATAAGCTTTAACCTTGAAAAGTTGAAATCCAACAAATTTGGCTCAATTATACCAAGTAATCTTCACTTATAAGGATTCCTTAAGTGCAAAACCATGAACTTTTAAAGAAGAAGAAGATGAAATGAGGAGAATATGGCGGTTTTCGGCACTTAAAACTGTCATGAACTAATTTTATGAACTGGTGCTTAAGCGTGCTTGGTTTGACGCTTAGGCGCCTTGCTCTCGAGTATGTCAATGCTTAAGCGTGGTTTTGGCGCTTAGGCGCCAGTGCATAAGTTTTTAGATTCCCAAATTTTAATTTAAATGCACTACTTCCCAAGTTAAGGACCCTCACATGATCTTAAATAAGTCATAATAAAAATTTATTCCCCTTCATCTCTCTTCTTTCTAAAAAATTCTCAACTTTTCCCAACTTAGATTTGATCACAATAACACGGATATTCGCACACAAACAAAACACTTTCATTAACATAAATTCAACAATTACAAATAAACTGCACATGTCTAAACGCTACTCCAAAAAATTTTGGATGAGATACCCTCTAAATTCATCATAATACAAGACAAACTTACATAAACACATAAAACAAACACACCCAATTAGATAAGAAAAAAAACAAACTAAACAAAAAACTTAATTCCATTCTCCATTAGGTGGAAACTTTCCTTTGCCTTCTTTTGTTCCTTCTAAACCATTTGGCACATAGATTTGATTAAATGGACGATGATGCAGAACCCTGATAGAATCCTCTTCAATCCACTTATTTTTCAGATACATCATCTTATCCGCTTCTTCAATATAACTTGAATGACTTAATTGCATTGTGAGTTTCTAAACAATATGCGCTAAATGTGCATTAGTTTCATTTACCCTTGCCACAATTAACACCACATCAGCCTCAATTTTTGTAATCTTCTCTACTATTCATTTAATACTAACGGCTAGGAATCTGTTATATAACTCTTGCGCACTTTGACTTACAAACTTCTTCTTAACAGCTTCCTCCTTTTTCATCAAATCCTTCTCACAAGAAGAAAATTTTGCTATCTTATAACTTCTTACAACTCAAATCTTTCTTATCTTAAACTTTAGAACCAAAATTTTGAAAGGTACAAATTCTCTCTTCATTTCCATGATATTTATAGACATTAGTAGAGCTTATACCCACTTCCCATGTCTACAAACCACCGAATAAAATTCAAGACCATTTTCCGACGATTAATTCTTTTAGAACATCATTTAGGCATGTTTTTATAGCTCTGCCACTTGAGTGCCAATTTTGGGCGCTTAGGCGCAGATGCACTAAATATATCTTGGATTTTTCATATATATTTTATACTCATTTTTGGTGATATTGCATTTTAAAGGAGTCTATTTTTCATGCTTTGTTGTAGGTATGATGATTTTAGGCATTTAGAGCAAAAAAAAGTAAAAAGGAATGAATTTGGAGCAAAAAAAGGTAAAAACTATAAAATTGTATTATGGCGCTTGTTGACCTCATTTTTGATGAGGTCTTCTCTTCTCTCCTTAGTACTTAGGATCTAACCTTAGGCTTTTCCTTTGACTATCTTAGAGGACCAGAAGTGGAACCCACTCTTTAGAAGTTTAAACACCTCTTGACTCCCTGCAAACCCCACAAGCTTGATTGTAGAACCCTAATCACCTAGAGGGTTGAAATTAAATGTGAAGGTTTAAAGGATGAGTTCCCTATAGGACTATTTGGCCTTAGGACTACCCACAGGTGGCACGGTCCGGTGAGGGTTGACTTACACACTCACTACACTCATACTCTACATTCTCACACACACAATCCAAATCCTAAAACCACACCCATACCAAACTTGACTCCCTGACTCATGTAGGTAATTCATATGGGTGGACCTTAACCCCTAAGCCCCTGGTTAAGAGGGTTAGGAACAACATAGTGAATGCCTCCAATGAGTCCTCTCATGGCTCATATAGGATTAATATGACCTCATGGCTCAACCAAAGTGATTCCATTTCACTCATATTTGAACAATCTTCATTCTTCCAAAATTTCAATTTTTGACCCCGGGGATCCTAAACCCATCAAACCTACCAAAAACCCTTGAAATTGCCCAAATCCTCCAAAATCTCCAAACCACCCAAAAGTCCTCAGAATCAATCCTAAACATTTTCCCCCCACTCAAATTGACCATCTCAAGCCAAAAATACCAAAATTTCTAAAAATACCCCCAATACCCTCCAAATTACCAAAATGCCCCTCTTGACCCAAAAATCCAAAAATTCAGAAAATTCTCAGAAAATTTCGAAAAATCCGAAATATTCCCAATTTCATTTTGTCCAACTACATCATGTGCCAATTTTGTCAATTTACCCCACTTTTACCAAAACCCCCAATGTAGCCCATTTTAAACCCAAATGAACCCAATGACAAACCAAATCACCCCAATTGGTCTCAATTTTGGTCCAATTCAATTATAAACTTCAATTAAATATCCCCAATATCAATATAGGCTAAATTCAAGCCCAATTGGATTGGCATTTGAATTCAATTTCATTTTAAAAGCTTAAGGCCCAAATTTGACCCATGACCTAAACCTAGCTCAAACCAACCCAATTCAATCCCAATTTGACCCAAATCTTTTCTAAAACATTCCTAGAATCCCCAAAAACAAAACACTAACATGATTTGCCCAAATTTTGGACCCAAACCTTACTCAATTTCAACCCAAACCCAAAATTCTTTAAATGGGCCTACATCCAAACCTAACCCAAATGGGCCCACATCCCAAAATAAAAACCCAACCAAAGTTGAAACCTATTTATAACACCCCCATAAACATTTCCCAACATTAATTTTACATCAATTTCACCATTAGCCCAACTTTAGCCCAAGATAGCTCATTTTTGACCCATTTGGACTCTATTACCAAAGAGACCCAAATTAGACCCAATCCAATTGCAAATCACCTCAAACTTGCTTCAAATCACTCATGACACATCCCTAAACCAAATCCAACAATTATTTGTCCCAACCTTTTACAAAATTTCCATCCATAAATTTATTTTAAAACCTAAGGCCCACTTCCTTAAGCCTTCCTAAAAAAGCCCACTCCTAAAATAATTTCAAAGGCCCAAATTTGACTCTAATGCCCACATGACACTACACTTCATCATCCATTCCAATTAAAACCTTCCCTAACTTTGAAATTCATCATCAAACCATTCCAAATCAAACCTCATGACAACTCTCACCAAAATGCAAAAATTCACAAAATCCTTCCTCATGAAAGTTGACCTAACTTTTCCCAAGCCAAATGGAGCCATGAAGCCACGCATGAGCCACATGGGAGCCATGAAAGCCTTGGACACCTCACCATACCCAAAATGGCAAGAGGAGGAGGCTCTTTCCAAATTTCCTTAAGGTGATTAGCCACTTCCATGATTCCACTAAGCCTTACTTAAACTTAATTGTACTTGGATGGTGACCCTTCCCCACTAATTAAGCTGACCTAAACCACTTTCTCTTCAGCCCAAACTAGCCATGGGGAGGTGCACCTAGCCCAATCCATACATTTGACAAAACTTAGCCAAAATACACCTTTACCCCATTCAATTTTTATTCAACCACTTTACACATGGCCATTGCTAATTCCCTACACTAAACCCTAGCCCTGTACCTCTTGACCCTGAGGGTGACACATGCCTGCCGGCCAGCCACCTGGGCCACCGGAAAACACCACACCCGAGAGCATCATGTGAGCCCAAGCTTGGAATTCTCACCTACTGAGTTGTCGCATGCCCAATGGCCACCATGGCTGTTCTTCTCCTCACTAGAGCAGCTGATTCCAACCCCTAACTCTCCCTGGGAGAGCCTCCAGCCAGCTCTATTTAAACCCCACCTCTCTCGGCCATGAAGAGGTGCTGAAAACAAACCTACTGAAACTCTGCCAAAATTGTCCCATACCACTCTCCACACTTAGAGAAATTGATCTCAAATGTCCATTTGCCCTAATCCCCATTAACAGAGCTCAATTTCAGAGTCCAAATTCCACCCAAAAATAGGACACTTCACTACAGTGAGCCAATCTCCAAATTGATTGATCCTACACCTTCACCAGACCAAGAGGAGAAATTCCCGGTGAAAGCCCCCTCTCTAGGCCACCTCGGTTGCTCCGGCCTCCAAGCTTTGTGATCGGCTGTGGTCACTTTTGTACCTAGGCAGTTCACCAGGCCAAGGGACTTCATGTGGAGCTTGCTTGGACCCAATCGAACGTGACACAGCTCTCAGATCAAAGTTTCACTTCTCTGAGCAAAGGTATGAACTCTCTCTTCCTCCTGAGCTTCTGTAAATTCTCCATTTAATATGAATCAATTTCAATGCATGTTTACCGTATGGAAGTGTTCGTCTCTTCAAGACGAATCCATAGAGCATAAGAACATGAAAATCCATTGAGAATTGAGTGAGATCTTAGGGTTTTAGCTTGGACGGTCACGAGTTCACACCAGTCGTAGACGATGACTGGGAGTTCCGTTGGATCGTGCGTATATCAAGCGGATGGCTCAGATGGTGTTGGACCAGGAGACGGTACGTGAACCGCGGGCCCCGTGGCAGCTGACTCAAATGGCGGCGCCGAACCAGGAGACGCCGCGTCGCCTTTCGGATCCGCTAAGGTTGACGCAGCGCCGCGTAGTTAAGTAGGAAATTAGGGTATTTTCTTATTTATTAAATATCAGAACTTCAAAAATTCATAACTTTGTGTAAAAAAAATCCTAAAAATAAAATAAAAATACCCTCTTGCTCAGTGAACAGAGGAGAATAATGTGGAAAAGAAATCAGGTCATTTCATTAAGTATTCTATTTTTAATAATTTATTTACTCTCTACACTATTTCAATTCTCCATGCATATAGGAAATTCACCATGGCATGAGACCATAGGGTTTTTGAAGCCTGTGAACTTGGGAACATTCCCTGAATTTTCCAAGGTCAGAGGCCATCCCTGTGAGGAGTTATTGATTTTCTAAGTTCATGTTACTGTTTTGAGTATTTTAATTCCAATACTTAGCATGTTGAGAAATAAATTCAAGGAAAATTTGGTGATATTTCTTATGACCAGAGGAACCCAAGAAAAATAGGTTTTGAGTTAATTCACATGGAGCAACCCTAATTGGCCTAAACACCCAAAATTGAACTTTAATTAATTAGGGTTAACTATACATCAAATTTACTTGAAAATAATTCTCCACTGTCCTTTAGGGTCAGGAGAGTCTCACATAAAAGTTTGAAACTAATTGGACTTGATTTGATCCACCAAATGGGTTGATTAAGCCCCATAAGTAAAATTAAACTTTAAAAATTCATAACTCACAAAAAACTTTTCAAAAATTAACAAAAATGGTTTTGGAGCTTCTCTGATATTAGAGGAACGTAGGAAAATTAAAATTACAATTTTCTAAAAAAATTGATTTTTATAATTATTTTAATATTTTTAATAATTAAAAAATAATAAAATCATAAAAATATTAAAAATCACCAAAATGTCACATTTTAACTCCTAATCATTTAGGAACAAGCCAAATATTTTTCCTAAGTCCCTAGGGTGAGATATTGAATTTTAAATGCTTAATGTAATTTTTAATATTAAAAAATGAATTTTCAACCTTTTTTCACTAAAATAATTCCAATAAATCAAAGAAAAAATCAAAAAAATATAAAATTTGTTTCTCTAGACTCCTTGAGGTCAGAGAGATTTATAAAAAATATAAAATCCTTTTTTCAACTTTAATTTTATTTTAAAATTAGTTAATACTCCAAAACTCAAAACAATTCTAATAAATAAAATTTAATTCAAAAAATCACCGAAATTGGTCCAAGTGGTCCTCTAGTCATGAGGAAAGTTCCATAATTTTCTTAAGGACAGAAACATTTGCTTGGTCATGATATTGAATTTTCCTTGAAAACTCCTATTTTCCATTAAAAATAATTACATAAATAAATTAAATATAGAAAAATCACTTTTTCTCCTCTAACGTCTTAATTGACATGTGAGTGAGATTACATAAAAATTTCATGTTCATTTGAGCTTGATTTAGAGAGTTATAGAATTATTACGCTTGAAGGGCAAAAGGGTAATTAAAAATTTCAACCCTTAATTAAAATTTTAGGATTAATTAAAAGGGGAGGGTAAAATATTTGATTTTAAACTGATTTTGGATGATTGAAACTTAAATGATTAAGGGTAAAAACCTACTAACCATTTCAAAAAAAAATAATTAAAATAAAACTTTAATTAATTAATTAATTGAAATTTTGGAAGAATAATTGAAATTGGAATTATTAAAGTAGGGATATTATTAAGAGGACATTTATTCTTTAATTTAAAAATCCCTGAATAAATCACTTCAATAATACTTAAGTCTTAATTAAAAAATTAAAAGAATAATCTCAATTAAATTAAAATTAAAAGTAAATTAAAATCAAATTAAATTAAATTAAAAGTAAAATAAATTTAAATTAAATTAAATTAAATTAAAATTAAAATTAAATTAAATCAAATCAAATTAAATTAAATTAAACTAAATTAAAAATTAAATTAAATTAAAGCTAAATTAAATTAAATTAAAATGAAATTAAATTGAATTAAATTAAATCAAAATCATTTATCAACAAACCTAAATTAAATCATTAAGAATTAAATCTAAAATAATTTGAACACTATTCCAAACTTAAACTGATTTTTTTATAATCAAGTCAAAATTAAAATTAAATCATTAAGCTTAAATCATTAAAATACTTAATAATTTGATTTGCCCTTCTTATGCTCTTATTATTATAACTCTTAAATGAGGTATCAAGTGAAGTGTTACTTCACTTATAGGATATTCAAATGTCCTAGTTCACTGTGCAAGAGAATAAAACTTAAACCCCTGGATGATTAATTCACTTGTATAATTAAATTCTCTTGGACTTAAAACAATCCTAGAGGTATTGAAAAGATGTTTAAGACTCGTCTTAAGCACTTCCTCAATATGATAGGATGTTTATAAGAACAATGGAATTTAATTGTTTCTTTGATGAAGAAAATCGTCCTTAAACCAAAACACAAGAACCTAGACGTCATAAGAGATGACTAGCTATAGGATTTGGACTTTGGTAGACAACCAAAACCTCTCCCTTAGTTTTACCTAGATACTTGTTGAAATATTTAAATGCCTTAACATATGTTTTAAGTGTAGCTTGGGATGACGGGAAGACCCTCCAGGTATGCTTTTACTTTGTTGCAGTTTACTTTATTGCAATATTACTTACATGCACTGTACTTTACTTTTCTTGCATGATAAACAACTGTTGCATGAAAACCAAAACCTTTAGGGTAGTCCCTGAACTGAAACCAAAACTAAATTAAAAGTCACTGCAAGATCAAATTCACCGCCACAACATTTCAAAATATAAAACAACTCAAAATTTAATCACAAATAGAACAACAAAACTACAATTGCAACTAAATTAAAACGTCTCGTTGAATGATCGGGAATACCTCGGATGATGTAACCCATGTGTTGCTAACGGGATTTCCCACGGTCTAAATGAAAGTGTGGAACTCATTCAGTTGAGTTTAGCAAATTCATCTGGACTAAGTGAATTCGATGAAAATAACGGTGCTGGGATGACGGAACCGTGGGATCTTAATCGGTTCTGTTTAATCAACTTTAAGATTTGTTTTAATTAAAACACTAAAAAAAACACTTGGATTTTAAGATTTTCTCTAAACCAAAACACTTCTCTCATCCTTTGATTTATGACTTCTAAAACTAAACCTCTGCAACAATAAGGAGCTTGGAGCACGGTGGGCAGCACGGCCATCTTCGTCAGCAAAACAACTTTACATCAGCTAAACATTCCTAGAATTAAACAACCAAACCGTAGGATTTCGAGGTAGTTTGCCTAGTGCAAAATAAATCCTCAACTCTTTTGTTAGGCATTTTCATAATCATGTTATGTAAATTAAGCCCTAACCGGTCTTAGGACTCCGAGGTAGTCGTTTGATACGACATAAACCCTCACATCTTCGAGGCTATTTGCATGACTGCTTCATGCAAATATAAGTCCTAATTAATTAAAATTGGCAGGATGGAAACATTAAGTAAATTTCCAAATTGAAGCCAAACCATAGGATAGTGTGGGAAGTTGCCAAGATTCTTCTTGGATCCTCAGCTTCTCCTACTTCTCTTCCTTTTGGACTCCTGAAAATAAATGTTACAAATTTGAGCTAATCCCTTTTGAAATTTCAAAAATCCAATCCTTTGAATACTTTAAACTTTGAAATTCTTGAGAGCAAAACCACTGATCATTATCGAGAGTTTTCTTAAATGATTCACTTCATTTAAGATGTAATTAACTATAGGGGCTTGCCCTTATAGGGAACTTTAAGAACCCAGGTAATATAAACCCTACTTAAATCATTTATATTAAGCAGGGGAACTTGTTGGCTTATAAAATTGGTTCGCAGACCAAACGGATGTCACAAATCTTCTAGTTTATTTAATCGAGCCCCATCGTCAAGTAGTGTGTTTGTCCTTCGAGATAGATACACGGTTTGTGATGTGGTGCTCGTTTATATAAACTATTTGGGATGTGAGATCGATTTGATTTCATATCTTAAAAATTTCAAATTTAAAAAAATTATTTTTAAAATCAAATACGACTTTTCAAATTATTTATTTAAATTAAATTAAAAACTCGTCGACAATTTCTGTAGGCGACCTCTTTTCAAAAATACATCACTCAACCTAAAAATATGCCGACAGCGCTTACAGTGCCAGAATGGGTGCTGACGACACCCTTTTCCAGAGAGCTCCATAAATTAAAGTGTGATGGGTGCCGATTACCCCCAATGTCGGTGCAGGCCAAATTCAATGTATTTGTATGACTTTTGGAGGGATTCTTGAGGCATCTCTTAGGGAATTCGTCCCTAGGATATTTCAAAGTGAATTTGGCACCAGAAAAGTGAGTGTGAGTGAAATAAATTATTGTGTAAGTGTTTTGCAAGTAGAGAGTAAGTGTGTAGAGAGTTTAGAGTCTTGGGTTTGGTGTTAAAGTGCCTTTTTGCTTCTCTAAAGAGTTGTAGGAGGAGAAGTAAAATGAGATATTGTTTTTCCTCTACTGTTCTAAGAGAGAATTGTGTGTCATCGTCAAGAGGGGAAGAAATTCAATGGAACTTGAAGGATTTGCTTGGAGAAGCAATTAAGATAAGTTGTATTTACTTCTTATTGTTTGTATGACTTTGCTTTTATATATAAAATCCTTGTTTTGTTGTATCTTTTTCATGAATTCTAAGTAGATTTCTTCGACTTTCTCCTTATAATGATAAATAGTAAAGTGATGATTTAGATGGATGTGCCATACGAATGTTAAGAAATTGTGATAATTTTTCACTTCGTACTTCATTTACTTTTAGATCTGGAAAATTGAATTTCTATAATATGCTGCGAAACATACAATCCGAAAGGACTATGTGTTCTATAACAAAAGTAAAGATTAGATTCAATGTTCATGAATGAGTGATGTAGTTCATGGGGGTAGGGTATAAATAAATAGGGAAACATAGTTTATTGGGCGTAGAATTGGAGATTTTAACATTACAGACTAAAATATCCAATTTTATCCTAGTGTTCGACAACTAAAGTGAGAGTTAGCCTTCAGGCAAAGGGAAGTTGGAGCTTTAAAGTGAGAGCCAGTATCCTCCCAGCTTAGCCACGAATTTAGGGACTAAACCTAGAATTAGCCAATGTTCTTTATAGCACTCGAAAGAGGGTAAAGAATATGTATGCTCCTATTTGGCATCATACAAGATTTTTACTGATCTTTATCATTCACTCATCATAACATCATTGTAAGAGGGAGGAAACTTTCTCCAAATTTGAACCTTTCAATACAAAACCTACTGTTGTGATAGTTGATTTTATTTCAAAGTTCAGAAAGTACTTAAGTGATCTTGAAATCTCTAGAATCTTTAAACTTTAGTAACTATTTTATTTACTTTACGTGTATTATGATTTGAATATTGAATTTATGTGCTACGCTTTAAAGATTTGCTTCCTCCCTATAAGATCGATAACCAGCACTCCACTAAAGCTCTGTATTACTTGAGAGATATGTATACTTGCGCATAAATTGACTGCTTTCTTATTATACTGATTATACTTTGTAAATGAACTGAAAATACTTGTAAATATTTATTTACAATAATCACAATCAAGTTTTTGGCACCGTTGTCGTGGAGGCAACAGTAAATTTAGTAGTAACTAAAAACCTTTACTTCATAATTTATCATTGTGTGTGTTTACTTGTTTTTAAGTGTCTATACTGTAATAGTGTATGCGTAGTGTTGGATTTAAAGGTTTAGTACCTTACAATTCAAAGTTAGAATGTACTATTAGAAAATTTTGAAAATAATAAAATGAATCTAAAAATTTGAACTAAAGGGTGAACAATTTAGATAATCAAAGAAATGAAAATGAACATCAAACTAGATCATTAAGAGATTATGCTAACCCTATAGCAGATGAAATTCATTGAACTATTCAAAATCCTGATGTAGATGCCAATTCATTTGAACTTAAATCTATTATTATCCAATTGGTACAAAAGAATCAATTTGGTGGAACACCGAATGAAGATCCTAACTTACATCTTACTAGTTTTCTAGAATTGTGTGCTACATTTAAATATAATGGAGTGTCGAATGACACTATTAGACTTAGAATTTTTCCTTCTTCATTAAGGGATAAAGCTAAGTTGTGGTTAAATTCATTAGCACCTGGATCTATCAGAACTTAGGGAGAACTATCAAAAAAATTTTTGTTAAAATATTTCCCTTAATCAAAAATATCTAATCTTAGAAATGATATTATATCTTTCTATCAGTTTAAAGAGGAATCCATATATGAAGCTTCAAAAAGATTTAAAGATGTATTTAAGAAGTGTCCACATCATGCCTTACCGGATTGGTTAATAATTCAAACATTTTAAAATGAATTAATGGGATCTCACAGATCAATTATAGACGATGCTGCAAGTGGATCATTAATGTAAATACCTTTTAATGAGGTATATTCTTTGATAGAAGAGATGGCTACTAGTAATTTTTAATGGCCCTTTAAACATGTAAACCAAAAAGAGTAGCTAGTATTCATGATTTTGATGTAAAATCTATGTTGGCTTCTCAATCTGCAGTCATTTCAAAGAAAATAGATAAATTCAGAATGAACTATTCTTTAACACCTCAAGGGTTAGAGGAAAATTCTTTTGGAAAAATAGTTGATTCTTAATCATCTTATGAGACTTTGAATGCTATAAATAATAGTCCCAACAATCCTTATTCTTATTATTACAATCCTGGCTGGAAAAACCACCCAAACTTAAACTAGAATAATAACACTGCTACTGTTAATCTGCAGTGGGAGAACAATTCAGTAAACCAATTGGGAAATTCAAACAATCAGGGAAATACTACTAAAGACCTTCTTATCCTCCAGGTTTCAATAGTAACCTGCAATTTAAGGAAAAGAAATTTCTTATGGAAGAATTGATACTAAACTTGTGTAATCATTTACAAAGTAAAGGTAATCAATTACAAAATTAAGCTAATTAATTACAAAGTCAGAGAGCTACTACTAAAAATATTGAAAATCAATTAGGATATATTGCTATTGCACTTAGTAATAAAACTTCAGGAACTTTCCCTAGTAATGTTGAAATTAATCTAAAGAATTAAAGTAATAAACAAATTAAGGTTATATAGTTAAGAAGTGGAAAAGAATTAGAATCAAGAGTGCAAAAAGATGCTGATGTTGAAAAAGAGAAGGTGGAAACTGAACAAGGTAAAGATATTATATATCCAGATTTAGTAAATCTGTTTAAACCGATCAAAATTACTTGTGAAAGACCACCACCTCAATTTCCTCAAAGATTGAAACAACAAAAGAGAGATAAATAATATTTAAATTTCATAGAAATCCTTAAAAAATTAACAGTAAACATTCTCTTCGTTGAACCCTTAGAATAAATGCCTAACTATGTGAAGTTTATGAAGAATATACTAAATAAGAAAATGAAGTTTACAGATAATGAGACTGTTGCACTCAGTGAAGAGTGTAGTGCAATAATTCAGAAAAAGCATCCTAAAAAACTAAAAGATTGTAGTAGCTTCACTGTACCTTGTGCTATTGGAGAAAAATTTTTTGGAAGAGCCTTATGTGATCTAGGAGCCAATATTAATCTCATGCCTCTATCAACTTTAAAAAGGCTGGCAATATGAGAAATTTTCCCCACTTCAAGAACTCTTCAGTTAGCTGAATCACTCTATTACTTGTCCTAAAGGAGTTGAGGAAGATGTTTTAGTAAAGGATGATAAATTTAAATTTTCTGTAGATCTTATTATTTTAGAAATGAAGGAAGATAAAGAAATTCCTATCTTTTTGGGAAGACCATTCCTTGCAACTGAAAGAGCTATGATAGATATTAAAAATGGAGAATTAACTATGAGAGTAAATGATCAAGTGTTAACATTTAAGATTTAAAAATCAATAAAATATCCTGCAATAAAAAAAAAGGATGAATGCTTTTGAATGGAAATTTGTGAGTATTTAAATGATGAGCATTTTAAGGAAGAGTTTGAAGAAAAAAAGAGCAAGAAGATTTGGAATGTGATGATGAAAATGAAATGGAAAATAAATATGATGAGATAGATAATGAAGAACTGGATTATGTTCAGGAAAGATTTGAGATGTTGGATATTACAGAAAATGATAATAAAACTCTAATTCCATCTATCATAAAACCTCTTGAACTTGAGATCAAAATACTTTCTAACCATTTAAAGTATGTGTTCTAGGAGAGTTATCGACATTACCAATTATTGTATCATTAGATCTAAATGATTTAGAAGAAAATAAATGTTTAGATACATTAGAAAGATACAAAAAACCTTTTGGTTGGACTTTAGCTAATATTAAAGGAACTAGTCCTTTGAACTCTATGCATAGAACTATAATGGATGAACGACATAAAACTAAAGGTGATCCATAAAGGAGTTTAAATCCATTGATGATGGAAGTAGTAAAGAAAGAAATTTTAAAATGGTTGGATGCTGGAATTATATATACTGTTTTAGACAGTGCGTGGGTGATATAACTAAAATATATAAAATTTTTATACATGTTTTATATCTATTTTTGATCATATTTCACTTTAATGGAAGGTATTTTGGATATTTTTCTTGTAGGTATGATTAAATGGATGAATGTGATGAAATGAGTGAAAAAGGATTAAATTTGGAGCAAAATGAAGAAATGTGCAAAATTAATCTACGACGGCTAAGTGCTGAGACCCCACGCTTAAGTGTAGAAGTTACTTTAGAAGATTTAAATGATGTTTGGCGCCATTTTGTAGGGGTGTTTGAGGCATCATATGGTACAAATGTGGGTAACTTCCTATTTGCTCAAAAATTAATTTAAATTACTCTTGAACGGTTGCATCTCTTGGAGGACTCATTAAATGTGAACATAATTTGAAGTGAAGCCAAAGGACCTATTGGAAATGTATATAACAAAAACTTAAAGATTAGAAATTGGTTATTGTTTATGGGCGTGTGGTTAATATTTAGAGAGTAGAATAGTTTTTCAAGTATCACGCCACTCCACTTCACCATATCTAAATACTTTAATATAGTTTGTATTAGGATTAGAAGAGAGAATTAGAGTCCTTAGAGTTGGGCGCTACCCTTTAAGGAAGATTGTAAGGAAAAACAAAGTTTTTAAAGGAACTTCAAGTGTTTGGTGGAGATGATTTCCAGATAAGTCTTTATCTTTTTTCTTACATTTGGTTTTTAATTAAGACTTCTTATTTTTTAACCATGATTTCTACTTTTAAATCAAGTTGTGATTGTACTTTCTCCATGAATTTTGAGTATTTTTCTTTATCTTTTTTCTTAAATGATGAAGTAATTAAGTTATTCATGTAAGTTGTGTGAAGTATAGGAAATCAATGTTTGAAAAAGTTGTGATGATTCAGATCCTTGTACTCCATTTACTTCTTGATTTTGCCATTTATGATGTTAATATATGTTGTGAAAACAAGTAAAAACTGGTATGGTATTGTCTCAGTTAGCAATTGGTAAGAATCTCATGAGATTATATGGGTGAGAATGTAGTCCATATGTTTGAGTGCGAATAAATATGGAGATATACTTTGATGGGTGTAATATTAGAGGACATTAGAGTGACAGGCTAAAGCCCCTAATTTGATTTAATGCTTTATTTCTTGATACGTGATGTTAGCCCCCAGTTGCAGGGAGAAGAGGAAACTCTAAAGTGAGAGCTAATATCTTTCCTGCCTAGCCCTTCTTTAAGATTACTAAAGTATTAGATTAACCTATATTCTTTATAGCATCTCTAGTAAGAGTTAAGAATAAAATTGTTTTTATTTGGTACAACACATTTTAAATACTTCCACAACAGAATTTTATGACCTGTTACTGATCCATAATAAGGAAAAATATATTTTATTTGTATTTTATTTCTTCTTACAAAGATCTAGTTAAATTTAGTTGTTTGCTTTCATTTCAAATTACCAAATTTACCAAAAGGAGTCGAACTTTCTCTCCTAGAATATTATCTTTAGTTTGAGTAAGATCTTTCATAAAAAGTAGAAGGTTTTTTTTTTCTATTCTCTTTATTAAGAATATTTAACATTTTTCCCTATGGGTTCGATATCTTGGGGCTTAATCAGAAAGTCCTACATTACGTGATAACGATATGTATACTTGTGTAGAATCTCATCTTATAATAATAACAATTAAACTCTCATTTGCATCGACATCATGTTTTTGTCATCGTTGTAAAAAAAGAGATAAATTAAATGGAAGTATTAAGTATAAACGCATATATAAAATGTAAGCATAAATATCAGGGATCAAGTTTTTAACACAGTTGCCGGGGAGAAATAAAAGAAGAATAAAAATATAGTCAAAATAATATTTGAAGACAATTTTCAGGAAAACTAATTTTTACTTTTTAATGTCTTCTTTAAACTTGTTAGATTTATTTTAGGAAATTATTGTGTTGTTTTTATATAAGTTCTTGTTTTTATTTTATTTTGATTTATGATAGTGTATGCATAGTTCAGGTTCTGAAGGACCTTACGATTCTGAATTAGAAAGAACTATTAGAAAAATCAAAAAAATTAAAAATACAGAAAAAGACAAAAATATTAAAGAAGTGGCAAGTAACAAAAAATCAAAATGCTGAAATCCATCAAGAATTTAGACCTTAAAGAGATTATGATAACTCTACAATAATATTCAAAATCCTACAGTAGCTGCTAATTCATTTGAACTTAAACTTACTTTTATCCAAATGGTATCTAATAATCAGTTTGGAGGAGCACCAACTGAGGATCCAAATTTACATCTTGCTAATTTTCTAGAATTGTGTGTCACATTTAAATATGATGGTTTTTCGGATGATGCTATTACTCTTAGGATTTTTCTTTTCTCATTGAGGGATAAAGCTAAGATATGATTAAATTTTTTAGCACCTGGATCTATCAGAACATGGGGAGATTTAGTGCAAAAGTTTCTTGCTAAATATTTTCCACCATCAAAGACTGCGAAGCTTAGAAATGATATTATATCTTTTTGTTAGTTTGAAGGGCAATACATTTATGAAGCATGGGAACGTTTTAAACATCTCTTAAGAAAGTGTTAACATCATTTGATACCAGATTAATTAATAATTCAAACTTTTTATAATGGATTAGTTGGATCACTTAGATCTATTGTCGATTCTACTTGTGGTGGTTCATTAATGTCTAAATAATTTAATGATGCTTATGGTTTAATTGAGGAAATGGCTACTAATAATTTTCAATGGCCTTCTGAGAGGGTAAATACTAAGAAAGTAGCCAATCTTCATGAATCTGATGCTTTTGCAATGTTAACAAATCAAGTTGCTGCAATATCAAGGAAGGTAGACCAATTTGGGATGAATTTTTCTCAACCAATTTCAAAGATTGAAGAAAATTCATTAGGCCAAATGGTAGATTCTCAAACAGCATTAGAAACTTTGAATGTCAAAAACAAGCCTAATTACCCATATTCCAATTATTATAACCCAGGTTGGAAGAACAATCCAAACATTAACTGGAATAATAATAATCTGGTTGGCACTAATCAATAATGGGGGAACAACCAAGTAAACCCAATAGGAAATTGGAACAACCAAGGTAATAATAATTATAGATCTACTTATCCTGCAGGTTTTAACTGTACTTCATAATTTAAAGAGAAGAAGTTGTCTATAGAAGACATGGCGTTACAAATGAGAAATTAATTGCAATGCCAAGGAGCTACAAATAGAAATATTGAGAATTAATTGTGACAAATAGCCAATTCATTAAGTAATAGATCTTAAGGAACACTTCCGAGTAATACAAAGATAAATACAAGAGAAAAATATAAAAAGCAAATAAAAGTTGTTCAACTGAAAAGTGGAAGAGAGTTGGAATGTAGAGTTCAAAAGGAGATTGAAGTAGAGAAAGAAGAGATTAAAGCTGTTCAAATAAAAGCTGTTCAACCGAAAGGTTTGGAAAGATCTATTTCTCCACCAGAAATTAATTTAGAAAAGCCACCACCACTATTTCCTCAGAGACTTTTAATATAAAAGTTGGATAAGCAAATTTCAAAATTCTTGGAATTTTTTAAGAAACTTTCAATTAATATTCCTTTTGCTGAAGCCTTAGAATTGCCAAGCTAAGTGAAGTTTATGAAGGATATCCTTAACAGAAAATGAAAGTTTGAAGATAATGAGACTGTTGCACTTACTGAAGAGTGCATTGCTATAATTCAAAAGAAACTTCATGAAAAGCTTAAAGATCCTGGTAGCTTCACAATTCCATGTGCAATTAGACACATATTTTATGGGAAAGCTTTATGTGATTTAGGTGCAAGCATTAACCTTATGTCATTATCTATATTTAAAAGACAAGGATTAGAAGAAATAACCCCGACTATTGTAACTCTGGAGTTAGTAGTTCATTCGATAACATATCCAAAAGGAGTTATAGAAGATATTTTAGTAAAAGTAGATCAGTTTATCTTTGTTGTTGATTTCATTGTGCTAGATGTGGATGAAGATAAAGAGATACCTATTATTTTCGGGGACCTTTACTAGCTACAGACAGAGCAATGATAGTTGTACCGAAAGGGAAATTAACCATGTGTGTCAAAGATCAAGCTGTTACATTTAATATTTTAAAATTAATGAAATATCTTACAAAAATTAAAGATGATGAATGTTATAAGATGGATATTATAACATATCGGTGTGAATGCCATTATAAGCGACATATGAAGAAAAATCTAAAAATGAAAGGTTGGAACATGATCAAGCAGAGGAAGTATAATATTTTGATGATTTTCATGAGGAAGAATTAAATTATGCTCAAGAAAGTTTTGAAGTTTTGGACATGACAAAGAAATATTAATCTTTTAGTCCATCAATTGAAAAGCCGTCTGAACTTGAATTAAAGTTACTTCCTGCATATTTAAATTATATCTTTTTTGGTGAATCCTCAACTTTGCCAGTTATAATTTCCTTAAATTAACTATAGAAGAAGAAGGGAGTTTGCTTGAAACTTTTAAGAATTATAAGAAAGCTTCTGGATGGACAATAGCTGATATTGAAGGAATCAGTCCTTCAATTTGTCTGCATAGAATCCTTAGGGAAGAGGACTGCAAAACCCAGGGCTGATCCTCAAAGGTGATTAAATCCTATTATTAAAGAGGTTGTCAAGAAATTAATTTTAAATTGGCTAGATTTAGGAATTATCTACTCTATTTCAGATAGTGCATGGGTTAGTCCTTGATACACCTAAAATATATAGTGTTTTTAAATATATTTTTATACCTATTTTTTATTATATTACACTTTAATGGAAGGTATATTTGTGTATTTATTGTAGGTATGATTAAAACGACTGACTACGATGAAAGGAGCAAAAGAGGATCAAATTTGGAGCAAAAATTGAAGAATCTACGCGTCGGACCTTTGGTGCATAGGCACAACTGTTAAAAAATATGAATTAAATTAAATTTGGCACCATTTTCAAGGGGTGTTTGAAGCAACTTTTGAAGGTAACATCCTTAACTTCTTTTGAGTGGTAGATTTGAATGAAGTGATGCATTCTTTGGTGGAAACATTGAATCTGTACTTGATTTGAAGAGAAACCATGGCACCTTTTAGAAAATTTTAAAAAGAAAACTTGAAAATCAGAAAAATGGTTGTTGTTGGAGGGTGTGATTAGTGTTAAGCGTAAAGTTTATGTTAGAGAGTTCTTGAGAGCACACCTTTCCACTTCACCACTTTTATTATCAATTGTATCTAGTTTTTATTAAGAGTAGAATAGGGATTTGGAGTCAATGGAGTTGGGCGCCAACCTCTATTGTGTCTTGTAAAGGGAAAGTAAAGTTTCAAAGGAACTTCAATAGTTTTGTGAAGAACATTTTCAGATAATTGTTTTTCTTGTTTTACATTTAATTTTAAAGTACGACTTGTTGTGTTTTCACTGTGATTTCTACTTTCATGTCCAGTTGTGATTGTGTTTTCTCCATGAGTTCTGAGTAGTTTTCTTTATCTTTTTTCCTTTTAAATGAAATTAAATTATGGAAGGAAGTTGTGTGATGTACATGATTTCAATGTTGGAAGAAGTTGTGGTGAATCACTACCTTGCACTTCATTTACCTATTGATTTGGCCAATTAAGTTGTTAAAATTTGTTGTGAGAACATGTAAGAACCAATGTGGTATTATCTTAATCAACAATTGGAAAGAATCACATGCAATTATATGGGTGAGAATTGTAGTCCATATGGTTGGGTACAAAAAAATAGGAAGATATGTTTTTAATGGGGAGTAAAATTAGAGAACTTTAGAGTGACAGGCTAAAGACTCCTAATTTGGTTTGATGTTTTAAATTTTGTTTTGTGATGTTAGCTCATAGGTGAAGGGAATAGAAAGAACTCTGGAGTGAGAGCTAGTATCTTCCCTACCTAACCTATCTACATGATTTCAAAACTTTAAATTAACCAATGTTCTTTATAAAACCAAATAAGGGTAAAGAATATAATTGCTTCTATTTGGCACAACACTCTTAGATACTTCCACAACAAAATTCCATAATTATTACTGCTTTATTGAAAGAGGAAAAAGATATTTCATTATCATTTGCTTTCATATTATTTTATAGTTGTGTTAACTTTAGTTGTTTGCTTTACTTTTTATTTAGAAAATTCTAAAAACAAATTTGAAAAACTTTATGTCTTAAAACATACTTTACAAAATCATTTTAAGAAGTAAAAAGTTCTTTTTCTTATTTCTTTAACATTTTAGACATTTCCCTGTGGGTTCGATATCTCGGGGCTTAATCAAAAAGTCATATTTCTTCATAAATGATAAATATACTTGCGTAGTATACCATATTATAAAATAATTAAAATATATTTCTTATTTACTTCGGGGATCAAGTTTTTGGCGTCATGGCCAAGAAAGAGATAATATCATTGGAAATAAATATAAAGTGAAAAACGTAAGGGTAAATATTCGGGGATCAAATTTTTGGCGTCGTTGTCAAGGAAATTAATTAAAATATCATTTAAAGAAAATTTAAGAAAAATTAAGTTTTTACATTTCATTATTTTTGTTAGTGTGTTTTATTTTATTTTGTTAATTGTGTATGCGTAGTTCAGGTTCAGAGGGACTTGTGCCTTATAATTTTGAATTAGAGAGAACTATCATAAAAATCAAAAAAATTAAAAATACAGAAAAAGATAAAAATATTTAAGAAATGACAAATCAAGATCATCAAAATTTCCAAATCCATCAATAATTTAGTCCTTTAATAGATTATGCTAACCCTATAGTGGATGAACTTCATGGTAGTATTCAACACCCTGCTATAGCTGCTAATTAATTTGAACTTAAACATGCTATTATCTAAATGGTATCTAATAATCAGTTTGGAGGAGCACCAACTGAAGATCCTAATTTACATCTTGCCAATTTCCTAGAATTATGCGCTGCCTTTAAATATAATGGTGTTTCAGACAATGTTATTAGACTTAGACTTTTTCCTTTTTCATTGAGGGATAAAGATAAGATTTGATTAAATTTGTTAGCACCTGGATCTATTAGAACTTGGGGCGATTTAGCACAAAAATTTCTTGCTAAATATTTTCCACCATCGAAGACTGTGAAGCTTAGAAATGATATTACATCTTTTTGTCAGTTTGAAGGGGAATCTATATATGAAACATGGGATTATTTTGAAGATCTCCTAAGAAAGTGTCCACATCATTCGATACCAAATTGGTTAATAATTCAAACCTTTTACAATGGATTAGTAGGATCTCTTAGATCTATTATCGATGCCGCTGCTGATGGCTCAATGATGTCTAAACAGTTTGCTGATCCTTATGCTTTAATTAAAGAAATGGCTACTAATAGTTTTCAATGGCCTTATAAATGGTTAAATCCTAAAAATTTCACCAACATTCATGAAAATGATGCTTTTGCGATGCTGGCAAATCAAGTTGCTGCAATTTCAAGGAAGATACACCAATTTGGTATGAATTTTTGTCAGCCAACTTTAACGATTAAAGAAAATTAATTAGGCCAAATGGTTGATTCTCAAACTTCATCATAAACCTTGAATGTCATAAGTAAGCCTAATAACCCCTATTTCAATTATTATAACCCATGTTGGAAAACCACCTAAACTTTAACTGGAATACCATTAATCAGGATGGTAGTAATCAACAATGAGGAAACAACCAAATAAACCCATTGGGAAACTGGAACAACCAAGGGAATAATATTTTTTGACCAACCTATCCTCTAGGTTTTAACAATACTTCATAATAAAAGGAGAAGAAGTTATCTATTGAAGAAGTAGTGATACAAATAGGAAATCAATTACAAAGTTAAGAAGCTACAATAAAAAATATTGATAATCAATTTAGATAGATTACCAATTCATTAAGTAATAGATCCTAAGGAATGCTTCCTAGTAATACTGAAGTAAATCCAAGAGAAAAAACTTAAAAGCAAGTACAAGCTATTCAGTTGAGAAGTAAAATAGAGATCAAAAATATTGAGTTGGAAGGTAGAGTTCAAAAGGAGACTGAAATAGAGAAAGAAGAGATTGAAAAACCAAAAGAAGACGCTCCAAAAGGTTTGGAAAGACCTATTTCTCCACCTAAGGTTGATTTAAAAAAGCTACCACCTCCATTTTCTCATAGACTTCAACAACAAAACTTAGATAAGAAATTTTTAAAATTCTTAAGAATATTTAAGAAGCTTACAATCAATATTCCATTTGCTGAGGCCTTAGAGCAAATGTCAAGTTATGTGAAATTTATGAAGGATATACATAACTGAAAGAGGAAGTTTGAAGATAATGAGACCGTTGCACTTAGTGAAGAGTGTAGCGCTATAATTCAGAAAAAGCTTCTCGAAAAGCTTAAAGATCCTGGAAGTTTCACAATTCCATGCGCAATCTGAGACAATTTTTTTGGAAATACTTTATGTGATTTGGGTGTAAGCATTAACATTATGCCATTATCAATATTCAAAAGATTTAGATTAGGAGAAATAACCCCTACTACTATAACACTGCAATTAGCTGATCGTTCGATCACATATCCTAGAGGAGTTATAAAAGATATTTTGGTGAAAGTGGATCAATTTATCTTTCCTATTTTTTTCATTGTGTTGGATATGGAGGAAGATAAATAAATTCCCATAATTTTAGGAAGACTTTTTCTAGCCACAGGTAAAGCGATGATAGATGTGCAAAAAGGGGAATTGATGATGCGAGTTAATTATCAAACTGTTACATTCAAAATTTCAAAGTCAATGAAATATCCTGCAAGTGGTAAAGATGATGAATGTTATAGGATGGATGTTATCAAATATTTCAGTGAATATAATTTCAAGTCAACTTATGAAGAGAAATCTAAAAGTAAAAAATTGGAGCACAAGCAAGAGAAGGAATTACAAGATTCTGAAAATTTTCTTGAGGAAGATTTAAATAATGTTCATGAAAATTTTGAAATGTTGGACATGGTGGAAAAAGATGAATCTTTTGGTCCATCAATTGAAAAACCTCTTGAACTTGATTTAAAGATGCTTCCTAATCATTTAAATTATGCCTTTTTAGGTGATTCCTCAATTTTGCCAGTTATAAATTCCTCTCAATTAACTGAAAGAGATGAAGAGAGTTTGCTTGAAATTTTGAAGAAATATAAAAAAGCCTTTGGATGGACAATAACTGATATTAAAGGAATTAGTCCTTCAATTTGTATGCATAGAATCCTTATGGAGGATAATTACAAATCTCGGGTTGATCCTCAAAGGAGATTAAATCTTATCATGAAAGAAGTTATTAAGAAAGAAATTTTAAAGTAGTTGGATGCTGGAATTATCTACCCTACTTCAAATAGTGCATGGGTTAGTCCTATTCACTGTGTACCTAAGAAAGGAGGATTTACTGTGATTGTGAATGAAAAGAATGAAATAATGCCAGAAATACAAGTTACAAGGTAGAGAATATGCATTGTTTATAGAAAATTAAACCTTGCCACAAAGAGACAATTTTCCACTTCCTTTTCTAGATCATATTTTGGATAGATAGGGTAGGAATAACAACTTTTGTTTTTTGGTTGGATATACTAGTTACCACCAAATTCAAATTGCTCCTGAAAGTCAAGAGAAAACAATGTTTACCAGTCCTTATTATACATTTACTTTTAGAATAATGTCATTTGGTTTATGTAATGTCCCTACTACATTTTAGAGATGTATGATGGCAACTTTCTGTTATTTAATAAAAAAGGAATTGAAGTTTTTATGAATGACTTTTCAGTGTTTGGAATATCATTTGAATAATGTTTAGAAAATCTATCTAAAGTTCTAAAACACTGTGAAGAATCTAATTTGGTCCTTAACTGGGAGAAATTCTAATTTATGGTAGCAGGAGGAATTTTTTTGGGACATAGTATATCAGAAAATAGTATGGAAGTAGATCCTGCAAAAATTCAAGTGATCTCTAATTTACCTTGCCCAATTAATGTAAGGGGAATTAGAAGTTTTCTGGGACATTATGGATTTTGTAGGCGTTATATTAAAGACTTTTCACAAATTTCAAAACCTTTATGTCATTTACTGGAAAAAGATGTGATTTTTAATTTTGATGATGATTACCTAAAAGCTTTTGAAACTTTAAAAGAATAGTTAATCACTACACCTGTTATAGTTTCACCTAACTGGGAAAAACCATTTAAATTAATGTGTGATGCTAGTGATTATGCTATTATAGCTGCTTTAGGTCAGAAATATGATAAGATTTTCAAAGTGATTTATTATTCTAGTAAATCTCTTAATGAAGCTCAAATTAATTATACCACAAGTAATAAAGAGTTATTAGCTATAGTATTTGCCTTTGATAAATTCAGATCATATTTAATTGAAACTAATTGTGTAGTGCATACTAATCATTCTGCTATTAAGTATTTAATGAAGAAGAAGGATGCAAAACCAAGATTGATTAGATGGATTCTTCTTTTGCAAGAATTTGATTTTGAGATAGTAGATAGGAAGGGTGCTGATAATCAAAATACTGATCATCTGTCCAGGCTTGAAACTGAAAATTCTCTATGTGATGCTAAAGAAATTAATGAACATTTTCCTGAAGAAAAACTATTCGTTGTTAAGGAGTGGTGTGTTCCGTGGTATGTCGACATTGTAAACTTTACTGTCGTTGACATTTTACCATATGGTTTGACATACCATGAGAAGAAGAAATTTCTATTTGAAGCTAAGAATTATTTTTGGGATGACTCATTTTTATATAAACAGGGAAAATATTTGACTATTTGAAGATGTGTGGCTTTAGAAGAAACTTATGAAATTATTCAAAAATGTCATAATTCTGATTATGGGGGACATTTGGAGTTGATAAAACTGCATATAAAATCTTACAATCTGGATTTTGTTGGCCTATAATTTTTAAAGATGTTAATGTTTATATTAAAAATTGTGATCAATGTCAACGTGTAGGCAATATTTCTAGAAGAAATGAGATGCCTCTCAATTAGATGTTAGAATTTGAAATATTTGACATTTCAGGATTAGATTTCATGTGGCCATTTATACCATCTTTCAGAAATACATACATTTTGATAGTAGTATACTATGTATCTAAATGGATAGAAGCTATTGCTTTACCTCGATGTGATGCTCAAAATGTTGTAAAGTTTTTAAATAAGAATATATTTTGCAGATTTGGAATACCAAGTGTAATCATAACTGATGGGGGAAGTCATTTTAGAAATGCGATTTTGGTCAAGTTAGTAAAGAAATATCATATTAATCATCGCATTGCTACTGATTATCCTCCACAGACAAGTGGTTTGGTTGAATTATTCAATCGTGAAATTAAAAGAATATTAGAAAAGACTGTTAATCCAAATAGAAAGGATTGGTCAATCAAATTATATTATGCTTTGTGGGCCTATAGGACTGCCTATAAAACTCCTATAGGAATGTCCCCATACAGGCTAGTTTTTGGAAAAACTTGTCATTTACAGGTTGAACTTGAGCAAAAAGCATATTGGGACACTAGGAGTACTTTACACTAAGCCTAACAGCATCGTTTGACACTCCATTGTATTTAAAGGTAGCAGACCATTCTAGAAAACTAGCGAGATGTAAGTTAGGATCTTCATTAGGTGTTCCTCCAAATTGATTATTCTGTACCATTTGGATAATAACAGGTTTAAGCTCAAATGAATTAGCAGCAACATCAGGGTTTTGGTTATTTAAGTGAATTTCATCTGTTGTTGGATTAGCATAATCTCTTAAAGGTCTTGATATATTTTCGTTTTGATTGTTTAAGTTATTCGCCATTTTGTGAGGATTTTCAGATTGTTTTTGTTGTTTTCGAATTTTTCTAATAGTACGCTCTAATTTAGAATCGTAAGGAACTAAACCTATAGATCTGATACCACACATACAAACACAATAAGCACACTAACAATAAACAAATACACACAATTATGACTTGCAATTCAAATATAAGGTTTTAAATACTACAAAATTAAATTTAACAGTTACCTTTCCTCCCCAGCAACAGTGCCAAAAACTTGGCGCAACTTTTTAAATTTGCTAAAATTTATGAACTCAGATTTATATTTCTATTGATTTAGTTTTCTAATGAGTCACACTATTAAACGCAAGTATACATATCGCTTAAGTGATACAGGGCTCTAGTGGAGTCTTAGATATCGATCCCACATGGAGGCTTTTAATTTTATGGTGTAGTACAGAAATCACTTCTCAAATCACAACACGATTGCAAGTAATTTAATTCTTAAAAATAATGACAACAGTTGTAGTTACTACTTCTACTAAAGTACGTTCTAACCTTCTAGCAAGTTAAACTAACACAAGACTAAATTTATAACAAAGTTCAATTGTAAGAAAGAATCTTCATCCTCTCTAATTATAATATGATAATTATTATGACATAGATCAGTAATGCAAATGTATTGTGCCAAATAGAAGCATTCCTATTCTTTACCCTTTTCTAAGCGCATAAAAAACCTTGGATAATCCCAAGTCAGTCCCCATATTCGTGATTAGGCTGGGAGGATACTGGCTCTCACTCCAGAGCTCCCACTTCCCTTCCCGTGAAGGCTAACTCTCACTTTGATTTCCAAACCCTAGGACCAAATTGAGGATTTCAGCCTGTCACTCTGAAATCTCCAATTCTACGCCCATCAAAGTATATTTTCCTATTTATTTACACTCAACCCCCAAGAACTACATCTCTCATTCATGGAAATTGAATGTGACCTTCACTTTTGTTGTGAAACTCATAATCCATTCGGAACATATATTTCTCAACAAGCTTTAATAATTTAATTAGCCAGATCAAAAAATAAATGAAGTTCAAAGTTAAAAGGTCATCATAAATTCTCCATAATAAATTGGCACATCATTTCCATATCAGAACATCAACAGATCACATGAAAAGAAGGAAGACAAAGAAATCTACTCAAGACTCATGAGGAAAATATGACAAAACATGGATTTTATATATAAAAGCATCGTCATACAAACATAGTAAAGAAAAGACAACTTATCTCAAAATCTTCCCCAAGCAAATCTCAAGGAATTTTTTTGACTCTTCTTTATTCATAACAACACACAATTCTCTCTTTAGATTAGTAAGGAAGAATAAATCTCTCACTTTCCCTCTCCTCTTAAACTCCTTTGAAGAGAACACACTAAACCTAGATTTCCTACACAAAATGAAAAGACACTCACTTTTCACTCCTTCTACACTCTAAACTCTCTCCCCCTCTCTAATTTTGGCCCCTAAGTAGTTTAAATTTGGCCATAACTGATTTCCCAAGAGTTTCTTCAAGCAAGCCTCCAAAATCTGGCTAAATACATTGAATCTAGTTTGAAATCGGGATAGGGCATGGTTCGGCCCAGGATAGGGCACCATTTGGCGCTATTTTTCGCCTTTTAGTCAAATCTCTCTGTAAATTGGCGCGGTCCGGTTCAACACTAGTTCAATAAAATGCATTTTTGCCCCATTTTGCTCCAAATTTGATCCTTTTTTGCTTCATTTTTCTCCAAAGGCCTGAAATCATTGTATCTGTATGAAATCATGAAAAATACCTTTCTTTAAAGTGCAATATCATAAAAAAAGTATGAAATGGACAGTAAAAAGCTATCAAATTTTAAATGGATCGATTTATAATTTATACTTTCTTTTAATTATATCTCTTTCTTTACAATGATGCCAAAAACTAAATGCCGATGCAAATGAGAGTTTAATTGTTATATTATAATATGGCATTCTATGCAAATAAACGTATCATTATCAAGTAATGTAAGACTTTCTTATTAAGCCCTGAGATATCGAACCCACAGGGAAAAATACAAAATATTCTTAACAAAATAGAAAAATAACTTTTTACTTTTTAAGAAAGATCTTAATCAAACTAAAAATAATATTCTAGGAAATAAATTTTGATCATTTTTGGTACTTTTTGTAATTTGAAATGAAAGCAAACAACTAAATTTAACTAGATTTTTATAAAAAGAAAGCAAGTGCAAATAAAATATCTTTTTTCTTATTATGAATCAGTAACAAGTCATGGATTTCTGTTGTGGAAGTATCTAAAATGTGTTGTGCCAAATAAGATCAATTATATTCTTCACCTTTACCAGAGATGCTATAAAGAACATAAGTTAATCTAACGCTTTAGTAATCTTGAAGACGGGCTAGGCAGGAAAGATATTAGCTCTCACTCTAGAGTTTCCTCTTCTCCCTCCACTTGGGGGCTAACATCACGAATCAAGACATACAACATTAAATCAAATTAGGGGCTTTAGCCTGTCACCTAAAGTCCTCTAATTTTACACCCATCAAAGTATATCTCCCTATTTATTTGCACTCACCAATATGGACTACATTCTCACCCATATAATCTCATGTGATTTTTACCATTTGTTGACTGAGAGAATACCATACCAGTTCTTATATGTTCTCACAACCTATAATAATAACTTGAGTGGCCAAATCAAGAAGAAAATGAAGTATAAGGTTTTGAATCATCACAACTTCTTCCAACATTGATATCTTATATTTCACACAACTTCCATCCATAACTTAATTAGTTCATCATTTTAAGTAAAAAGATAAAGAAAACTACTCAGAATTCATGGAGAAAATACAATCACAACTTGATTTAAAAGTAGAAATCATGGTGAAAATACAATAACTCTTAATTAAAAACCAAATGTAATAACAAAGATAAAGACTTATCTGAAAATCCTCTTCACCGAACTCTTGAAGTTCCTATGAAAACTTTATCTTTCCTTACAATCTTCCTTAGAGGGTGGCGCCAAACTCTAAGGACTCCAATTCTCTCTTCTAATCTTAATACAAACTATACTAAAGTATGTAGAAATGGTGAAGTAGAGTGGCATGATTCTTGAAGAACTATTCTACACTCTAAACATTAACCACATGCCCTCAAATAACAACTAATTTTTTGATCTTCAAGTCTTCCTTATTTAATTTTCTAATAGGGTCTTTGGCTTCTCTTCAAATTATGTCTAGATTCAATGAATCTTTCAAAAGATGCATCCTTTCAAGAGTAATTTAAATTAATTTTGGCCCCAATAGGAAATTAATCACGTTTGTACCAAATGATGCCTCAAACACCCCTTTAAAATGGCGCCAAAAATCCTCTAAACTAACTTTCGTGCTTAAGCGCGGGGTCGCACTACTTAGCCGCAAGGCTCTGGTGCGTAAGCGCTAGGTTTGGGCTCTTAGCTGCCACAGATCAATTTTTCACCTTTCTTCATTTTGCTCAATATTTGATCCTTTTTCTCTCCTTCATCACATTCATCCATTTAATCGTACCCGCAAGACAAATACACAAAATAAATTCCATTAAAGTGTTAATCATTAAAAATAAGTATAAAAATGTGTATAAAAATACAATTTATTTTAGGTGTATCAAAATCCCTAAAATTTGAAATGTTACTTGTCCTCAAGTGACACTATAATCTCAAAAAATTAAACAAGCAAATTATGTGAATGAGTTTCTTTAGGAGTTTCTAAAATTTTATTCTAGAAATGTAGTAGTCCAATTTAGAAAAAATTTTTGTAATTGAGACCAATTTAAAGTTTAGAATTCACTTAAGGAAAGGTTTATGAAAAATATGAGTTTGAATCTTATGCAGAAATACTTGTAGATTTTCAAAATTAGGGCTTTGGCATCTTATTTTCTTTTACTTAAAATTTTTTATTAAAAATAATAATACTAAGTATATTATATTCATAAGCATTAAGATTTTCTCAAATCTTATACTCTAAAAAGATCAGGTGAGGAACAAATTTTTTATTAGGCCCTTTAATCCTTAAGTTTCTTCTTCGTATTTCACATACTATTTTATTACTGATCTTCTCTTTTTTTAGTGAAGGATTACTATATTTGGATAGGCCTTTAATAATTTTGAATTATACCCTTCGTTTCCTAAAGCATATGGTAGATATATATCTTTTACTTAGAAATATAATAAAAGTTTTGAAAATTATTTTCAATAAAAGAAATTTAAGTATTAGAAGTCTAATCCTTCTATTTTCCAAAAATACAACTTTTCCTACTAAAGATAGTTACAAAATATTTATCATTTCTTAACTAAGGAATTTCTTTAAAATTTTCATCATTACTATAAATTTTAACTAAATTCTCTAACTCATTTCTATATTCAAAATTTTACTTCCCTAATATAAGTTCATATACATAATTATTTTTCAATCAAAATCAAATTTATTTATAACACATTTGAAAAAAAATAAAATGTAAGTTTTTGAAAATTGTTTTTCATCTCCCCCCCCAAACATTAAAGTTTTTAATATGATAAGACATTTAAGCATAGTCAAAAGATACATGGCTATGTTGACCTCATTTTTGATGAGGTCTTCCTTTTCTTCTTTTTAGTGCTTAGGATCTAGCCTTAGGCTTTTCCTTTGACTATCTTAGAGGACTAGAATTGGAACCCGCCTTTTAGAAATTCAAACCACTTCTAAACTCCCTGCAAACTCCACAAACTTGACTATAGACCCCTAATCACCTAGAGGGTTGAAATCAAATATGGAAGTTTAAAGGATGAGTTCCTATAGGACTCTTTGGCCTTAGGATCGCTCACAGGTGGCCTGGTCCGATGAAGGGGCTGACATACACTACACTTACACACTACATTTCCACACACTTCCTAAAACCACACCCATACCCAACTTGACCTCCCGACTCATGTAGGTGATTCACATGGATGGTCCTTAACCCCTAAGCCCTCGGCTAAGAGGTTAGGAACAACATAGTGAATGCCTCAAATGAGTCCTTTCATGGCTCATATGGGCTTGAAATGGCTTCATGGCTCAACCAAAATGATTTCACCCCACCCAAATTCACCCAATCTTCAATTTCCCAAATTTTCAATTTTTGACCCCCGGGACCCTACACCTACTAAACCTACCCAAAACCCTTGAATTACCCAAATTTTTTTGCAAAATCTCCAAATTACCTAAAATTTTCCAAAATCAATCCCAAACACCTCCACATCACTCAAATTGATCATCCATACCCAAAAATACCAAAAATTCCAAAAATACCCCCCAATACCCTCCAAATACCCAAAATACCCTTCTTGGCCTAAAAATCCAAAAATTCAGAAAATTCCCAGAAAATTCCAAAAAATCCCAAATATTCCCAATTTCATTTTGTCCAACTACACCATGGGCCAATTTTGTCAATTTACCCTACTTTTGTCAAAACCCCCAAATTGACCCATTTTAACCCAAAGTGGACCCAATGTCAAACCAAACATACCCAATTGACCCCAATTTTGGTCCAATTCAATTCTAAACTTCAATTCAACATTCCCAATACCAATTTAGACCAAATCCAAGTCCAATTTGATTGACATTTGGATCCAATTTCACTTTGGGCCTTAAAACCCAAATTTGGACCCATGACCCAAACTTAGCCCAAACTAACCCAATTCAACTCCAATTAACCCCAAATCTTTTCTAAACCTTCCTTAACATCCTCATAAACAAAACACTAACATGATTTGCCCAAGATTTTGACCCAAACCCCACTCAAATTCAACCCAAAATCAAAAAGCCCAATTTTGACCTAAACCCAAATCTAACCCAAATAGGCCCAAACCTCAAAATTAAAACCCAACCAAAGCCAAAATCTCTTTGAAACATTCCCATAAACATTTCTTAATATTTATTTTACATCAATTTCAACCCTAGCCCAACATTGGCCCAAGTTAGCCCAATTTGACCTACATTGGCCCATTTACCAAATAAACCCAAATTCAACCCAATTCAAACCCAAACCGCCTTAAATCTATTTCAAGTTATTCATGAAACATCCCTAAACCAAAACCAACAACTATTTGGCCCAAACCTCTACAAAAATTCCCATCCATGAACACATCCTTAAACTTAAAAGCCCACTTCCCTTAAACCTTCTTAAAAGCCCATTTCCTTCAAAATTCAAAAGCCCAAATCTACCCTAAAGCCCACATGACATCTCCATTTGTCATCCATTTAATTAAATCCATTACCTAAGTCCTAAAGTCACCATCAAATTATTCCAAATCAAGTTTCATACAAATTTCCATCAAAACATCCAAAATTCTTAAAACCCTTTTCATGAAACAAATCAACCTTTTCCCAAGCCAAATGAAGCCATGAACAAGCCATTCTCAAGCCACATGAAGCCATGAGGGCTTTGACTTGTCATTAGTCCATTTATGGCAAGAAGAGGGAGTTCTTTCTTAAACCTCCTTTAACCCTTTTTTACCTTAATCATGTCACACACTAAACCATGTTTAGCCACCTCATCATGGATGGAGACTTCACCATTCCTTCTAGGCTGACCTAAATGATTCCCTCAGCTCAAAATCGGAGCTTGGAAGGGTGCACCAAGCCCAAAATGGTGGGTTGACCCAAACCAAGCCAAAGTGAGCCTTCTCCCATTCCATTTAAATCAAACTCCTTTACACATGTCAAACCTCGATTGCCTACACTAAACCCCGACCCGACCCACCCGACCAAGATGGTGACCATTGCACAGCCGGCCGGCCACCAGGCCGCCGGAAAACACCATGGTCGAGAGCTCACATGTGAGCCAACATTGAAATTCTCACTTGCTGAGCTGCCCCATGCCTAGTGGTCACCATGGCTGATCTTCTCCTCACCAAAGCAGCTGATCCCAAGCCCTAACTCCCTCTGAGAGGCCTTCCACCCTCTCCTATTTAAACTCCACCCCTCTCGGCCATGAGAGGTGCTGAAAAAAAACCTTAAGGAAACTCTGCCAAAATCACTCCAGATCACTCTCTACACATAGAGCACCTGATCCACATCGAATTCCGACCCCGATTCCTTCTAGGCGAGCCCGATTTTGAGCTCGAACTTTAGCCCAAAAACCAGGACACTTCTCCACGGTGAGCCAATTCCCAAATTGATTGGCTCTACACCTTCACCGGACCCGGGGAAGGTGTCCACCACCAAAAGCCCCATCTCCGAGGCCACCCGGTTGCTCCGGCCTCCAAGCTTTGTGATCGGGCTTGGTCGAAATCATATCCGGACAATTCACTGGACCGGGAGACTTCATCTGGAGCTTGCTGGGACCCAATCGAAGGTGCAACAACTCTCAGATTGAAGCCACACTTCTCTGAGCCAAGGTATGAGCTAACTCTTCATCCCGAGCTTCTGAAGATTCTTCATTTCGAATGCCTTAGTTTCAATGCATGTTAGCCGTATAGATGTATTCGTCTCTTCAAGCACGAATCCATAGAAGCATAAGAACATGAAAATCCATTGAGAATCGAGTGAGATCTTAGGGATTTAGTGTGGACGGCTCTCGGGTGAGAACACTTGGGGACGATGAACGGATGCCGTCCATTCGATACACGCGCGCACGGACGGCCGGGATTGCGTCGGACCGGGAGACGGTACGAGAACCGCGGGGCCCGGGCTGCCGACTCGGGTGGCGGCGTCGAATGGGAGCGCGACGCGTGTGCGTTCGGAGCTGCCGAGGTTTCGCCGGCGCCGCGTGGATAAATAGAAAATTAGGGTATTTTCTTATTTATTTAATTCCCTAAACTTCAAAAATCCATATCTTTGTGTAGAAAAATCACAAAAATAAAATAAAAATACCCCCTTGCTCGGTGAACGGAGGAGAATAATGTGGAAAAGAAATCATTTAATTTAATTAAGTATTTTATTTTTTATGATTTATTTACTCTCTGCATACATTTAATTCTCCATGCATGTATACAATTCACCATGGCATGAGACCATAGGGCTTTTGAAGCCTCCGAACTTGGGAACATTCCCTGAATTTTCCAAGGTCGGAGGCCATCTCTGTGAAAAGTTATTTATTTTTCAAATGCATGTTGCTGTTTTGAGTATTTTAATTCCAAAAATTAGCATGTTGTGAAATAAATTCTAGAAATATTTGGTGATGTTCCTTATGACCGAGAGAACCCTAGGAAAAATAGGACTTGAGTTAATTCACTCAGATTAACCCTAATTGGCTTAAACACCCAAAATAGGTCTTTAATTAATTAGAGTTAACTAGGTATCAAATTGACTTGAAATCAATTCTCCACTGACCTTTAGGATCAGAGGAATCCACCATAAAAATTTGAGGTCAATTGGACTTGGTTAGCCCCACTAATTGGGTTGATTAAGCCACTTAGCCATTTTAAACTTTAAAAATTCATAACTTTTAAAATACTTTTTAAAAATTCACCAAATTGGTTTTGGAGCCTCTCTGATATCAGGGGAACCTAAGAAAATTAAAATTTCAATTTTCTAAAAAAGTTGATTTTTAATAATATTTTAATATTTTTAATAATTAAAAAATAATAAAAATCACCAAAATAATAAAATTCACCAAAATGTCACATTTTGAATTTTAATCACTTAGGAACAAATCCCACATTTTTCCTAAGTCTATTTAGTGAGATATTAAATTTTAAAGCCCTAGGGTAATTTTAAAATTAAAAAAAAATGTATTTTCTAGCATTTTCACTAAAATAATTATTATAAATCATAGAAAAATCAGAAAATTGCAAAATTTGTTTCTCTGGTTTCCTTGATATTAGAGAGATTTTTGAAAAATATAAAATCCATTTTTCAACATTTATTTTATTTTTAAATTAATTAACACTCCAAAACTCAAAATAATTATAATAAAAATAATATAATTCAAAAAATCACCAAAATTGGTCCAAGTGCTTCTCTGGTCATTAGAAATGTCCCCTAATTTTCTTAAGGACAGAAACTTTCCCTTGGTCATGTTATCAAATTTTCCTTGAAAATCTCTATTTTCCACCAAAAATAATTATATAAATAAATTAAATACAGAAAAATCACATTTTCTCCTCTCATGTCTTTATTGACATATGAGTGAAGTCACATAAAAACTTCAAGTTCATTTGAGTTCAATTTAGTGAGTTATGAAATTATTAAGCTTAAAAGGTAAAATGGTAATTAAAATCTTTAATCCTTAATTAAAACTTTAGGTTTAATAAAAAGTCAACAAGTAAAATATTTGATCTTAATCTGATTTGGATGATTGAAATTTAAATAATTAAAGGGTAGAAACCCATTAAATAATTTTAAAATGATTAAACTTTAATTAAATAATAGATTAAATTTGGAAGAATAATAAAATTGGAATTATTAAAATAAGGGATCTTTATTAGGAAGAGATTTATTCTTTAATTTAAAAATCCCTAAATTAATTATATCAACTAATACTCAATTTTTTAATTAAAATGATAACTCAAATTTAAAATATTAAAAGACTTAATTAAATTATTAAAATCTTTTGAAATTTCAATTAAAATTAAAAATAAAGTAAATTAAAGATAAATTAAATTAAGATTAAATTAAATTTAATAATTAAATTAAATTAAATTAAACAATTAAATTAAATTAATTAAAATTAAATTAAATTAAATTAAACAATTAAATTAAATTAAATTAAAAAATTAAATTAAATTAAATAATTAAATTAAATTAAATTAAATTAAATTAAATTAAATAATTAAATTAAATTAAATTAAATCAAATTAATTAAACATCAAATCAAATTAAATTAAATTAAACTAAATATAAAGCAACTTGAACACTATTCCAAATTTAAACCCTTTAACTCAAATCAAATCATTTGAATACTAATTTACCCTTGAAAGCTTTGATTAATATAACTCCTAAATAGAACATTAAATGAAGTGTTATCTCACTCATAGGATATTCAAATGTCCTAGTTCACCGAGCAAGTTAACAAGACTTGAAAACCTCGGATGATCGATTCATTTATATAATTAAATTCATTTGGACTTAAAACAATCCTAGAAATATTGAAAAGATGTTTAAGATTCTTCTTAAGCACTTCCTCAATATGATAGGATATTTATAAGAACAATTGAATTTGATTATTCTTTGATGAAGAAAATCGTCCTTAAACCAAAACCCAAAGAACCTAGACGTCATAGGAGATGACTAGCTATAGGATTAGGAATTTGGTAGAAAACCATAACCTTTCCCTTAGCTTTACCTAGGAACTTGCTTAAATATTCTAATTGTGTTTTAAGTGCAGCTTGGGATGACGGGAAGACCCTCCAGAGTACGCTTTTATTTTATTGCAATTTACTTTCTTGCAATTTACTTTATTGCAAATGCATTTTACTTTTCTTGCATGATAAAACAACAGTTGCATGAAAACCCACACCTTTAGGATAGCCCCTAAAACCGAAACCAAAATTAAGTTAAAAGTCATTGCAAGATAAAATTCACCGCCACAACATTTCAAAATATAAAACAACTCAAAATTTAATCACAAACAGAACACAAAATTACAATTACAACTAAATTAAAACGTCCCGTTGGATGATCGGGAATACCTCGGATGATGTTACCTACGTGTTGCTAACGGGATTTCCCACGGTCTAAATGAAAGTGTGGAACTCATTTCGGTTGAGTTTAGCAAATTCATCCGGACTAAGTGAATCCGATAAAAATAATGATGCCGGAAGGATGGAACCGTGGGATCTTAACCGGTGTCGTTATAATCAACTTTAAGATTTGTTTTAAATAAAACATAAAAAAAACACCTGGAAATTAAGATTTTCTCTAAACCAAAACACTTTTCTCAACTCCTGATTTATGGTTTCTAAAACTAAACCTCTGCAACAACAAGGAGCTCGGAGCATGGTGGGCAGCACGACCATCGTCATCAGCAAAACCCGAGTCTACTTCAAGCAAAACTTTCCTAGAATTAAAACAACCAAGCCATAGGACTTCGAGGTAGCTTGCACTAGTGCAACATAAATCCTCAACTCTTCGTTAGGCATTTGCATTGCAAATTAAGCCCTAACCTAGGTCTTAGGATTCCGAGGTAGTCGTCCGATACGACAATAAACCCTCACATCTTCTAGATGCTATTTGTTTGATTTTATCATACAAATATAAGCCCTAATTAATTGAAATTGGCAAGATTGAAATATCAAATAAACATTAGGACTTTCCTAAATTCAAGCCAAACGATAGGATAGTCGGGAAATTATCGAAGTTCACTTCGAATCAGTGATTTCTCCTACCTTTCTTCCTTTGGATTCACAAAACAAAATGTTCCAAAATTTGATCCATTCCCTATTGAAACTCCAAAATTCAATCTTTGAAAACCTTAAACTTTGAAATTCTTGAGAGCGAGAATCATTGATTATTATCGAGAGTTTTCTTAGGTGATTCCCGTCACTTAAGATGTAATTAACTATAGGGGCTTGCCCTTATAGGGAATTTTAAAGAACCCGAGTAATATAAACCCCGTTTAATGTTTTCATATTAAGCGGGGAAACTTGTCGGCTTATAAAATTGGTTCGCGGACCAAACGGATGTCACTAATCTTCTAGTTTATTTAATCAAGCCCCACCATCAAGCGAGTGTGTCTATCCTTAGGGATAGATACATGGTTTGTGGTGCGGTGCTCGTTTATATAAACTATTTGGGATGTGAGGTCGGTTTAATCTCATATCTTAAAACTTTCAAATTTAAAAATTATTTTCAAAATCAAATACTACTTTTCAAATTATTTATTTTAATTAAATTAAAAATTCGCCGACAGATTTCTGTTAGGCGACCCCTCTTCAAAATAAAACACGACCTAAAAATATGCCGACAGGCTAGCAATTGAAAACTATAAGTATCATGCTTGTATGAATTTTTATATCCTAAATATGTAGGTATAACAATTAAAAACATGAGTCAAAACAATTAGATCAAATTTTAATTTTATATTTTATATAAAAGAAATTCAAATGACTTCTAAAGTAGTGGAGATAATAATTGCAAAATTCACACATACTTAAATAGAAATCCACAACAACAATATATATGGTAGTAAATTGGAAAGTTAAGCATGAAATTAAAAAGTGGCTCTTAATAGTGTTATAAATCCTCTTAATAGTTTATGGAATAAGGTCTACACTATCAAACAAAATACACTAAGAAATTTCTAACATTTACTACTACAAAAATACTAAACACTCACATCACATAACACAGACAAATAACATCAAAAACTAACAAAAATATTAAAGTAGTTTACTAATCAGTACATCGGATTGTTCAATCACAACTACAACATAAAAGTCTAAATAACACAAATAAAAAGTTCACAAGATAACACAAAATAACACAATAGTTTAAACATAAAATCAATCCTAAGTCTCATCGTCGTTCTCATCATTATCTCCCCCGTTCCAAGCATTTGTAGGCTCATATGGTGTATAGTGTGGATGTAGAGGTAACACAACACTACAATCTCCTCAAATAAGTATGTCCATATAACTTTCATAACTCTCCTCATACTCACTATGCTTTTGTAGATAATCCCCTATATGATCTACTTTTCCTTCAATATCATGTACTCGATCCATAGTATAATTAATATTATTTTTCATTCTATTCAATAACTCTCTTTGTGAATCAGTAAACAAACCTGATGATGCATGAGAACTCGAAGCACGAGATGTGGAAGCAGCAGAAGTATAAACATCTGAAGCTCTAGAGAATCCTCCTCTCCAGCCAAAAATAGAATGCTCAGTGTAACTCTGAACATTCACACTGGTAATGGGCTTAAGAGGCTGAAAAACCTCATCCAAGTTATCTAATCTCCAACCAACATACTCACATAATGAATGAATAAAGGAAGTAAATCCCACACCTGCACTAGTAACAGCTCTGGTAGAACTCCAAATACGATCATAAATAATCTTTCCAATATTAATTGCCTTCCCCTGCTGAACACAATAATTTAATGTGGCTCTTTTCCTCATTACTTCACTCAGATGATTGGTAGGAAACATATTGGATGCTCTAAAGTACTCCATGCCTTAGAGGTGGCATTCAGCTTTGAGTTAGGCAAGTTAACTCTTCTTTCATTTGTTATTTTCAACAGTCCTCTTCCATCATTCAAAGCAGATATAATTTCATCTAATTCCTCCTGCATAGAATTATAATTAGAATAAAAGCATAACATAGTTTTTGACCTCATTTTTGATGAGATCTTCTCTTCTCTCTTTAGTACTTAGGATTTAGCTTTAGGCTTTTCCTTTGACTATCCTAGAGGACTAGAATTGGGACCCACCCTTTAGAATTTCAAACCACTTCTTAACTCCCTGCAAACTCCACAAACTTGACTGTAGACCCCTAATCACCTAGAGGGTTGAAATCAAATGTGGAAGTTTAAAGGATGGGTTCCTATAGGACTCTTTGGCCTTAGGACCGCCTCAGGTGGCTCTGTCCAGTGAGGGCTGACTTACACACACACTACACTCATACACTATACTTTCACACACTTCCTAAAACCACACCGATACACAACTTGACCTCCTGACTCATGGAGGTGATTCACATGGATGGTCCTTAACCCCTAAGCCCTTGCGCAAGAGGGTTAGGAACAACATAGTGAATGCCTCAAATGAGTCCTTTCATGGCTCATGTGGCCTTGATATGGCTTCATGGCTCAACCAAAATGATTTCATTTCACTTACATTTACCCAATCTTCAATTTTCCAAATTTTCAATTTTTGACCCCGGGGACCCTACACCCGCCTAGCCTACCCAAGACTCTTGAAATTACCCAAATTTTTTAAAATTTCCAAATCACCGAAAATTCCCCAAAATTAACCTTGAGCATTTCCTCACCACTCAAATTGATCATTCATAGCCTAAAATACCAAAAATTTCAAAAATACCCACCAATACCCTCCAAATACCCAAAATGCCCCTGTTGACACAAAAATCCAAAAATTCAGAAAATTCCCAGAAAATTCTAGAAAATCCCAAATATTCCCAATTTCATTTTGTTCAACTACACCATGGGCCAAGTTTGTCAATTTACCCCACTTTTACCAAAATCCCCAATTTGACCCATTTTAACCCAAAATGAACCCAATGTCAAATCAAACGTACCCAATTGACCCAAATTCTGGTCCAATTCAATTCTAAACTTCAATTCAACATCCCTAACACCAATTTAAACCAAATCTAAGTCTAATTTGATTGGCATTTGAATCCAATTTCACTTTTGACCTTAAAGCCCAATTTGGACCCATGACCCAAATTTAGCCCAAACTAACCCAATTCAAGCCCAAGCCACCTCAAATTTATTCCAAATCACTCATGAAACATCCCTAAACCAAACCCAACAATTATTTGGCCCAAAATTCTACAAAACTCCCATCCATGATTTCATTCTTAAACCTAAAGGCCAGCCCCCTTTTAGCCTTTCTAAAAGCCCATAAAAAATGACTTCAAAAGGCCCAAAGCCCACATGACAATCCTCTATCATCATCTATTTGATAAATCCATCTCCTAAGTTCTAAATGCATGATAAAATAAATCCAAATCAAGCCATATGCCAATTCCCATTAAAGTGCCAAAATTCACAAAACCCTTTTTCATTAAATTGACTTAACTTTTCCCAAGCCAAAGATGAGCCATGAAGCCATGCATGAGCCACATGAAACCATGAGAGCCTCTTTACATGTCACCATGCCATTTTGGGCTAAAGAAGGAGACTCTTTCCTTAATCTCCTAAAGTCATTAGCCTTAACCATGAATCCCCTTAACCCAAATTTAATCCAAATATATTTGGATAAGGACTTCTCCATGTCAAACCAACTGATTCCTTTGACTCCTCACAACACCCAAAGCCACCTTGAAGGGTGAACCAAGCCCAAAAGGTGGACTTGACCAAATCAAGCCAAAATTGGCCTTCCCCCATGCCATCTTAATCCAAGCTTTTGACACATGGCAAAGCCCGATCGCCTACACTAAACCCTAACCCCGACCCACCCGAACCCGAGGGTGACCCATGCTCGCCGGCCAGCCGCTCGGATCGCCGAAAAACACCATACCCGAGAGCTCACATGTGAGCCAACATTGAAATTCTCCCTTGCTGAGCTGCCCCATGCCCAATGGCCACCATGGCTGTTCTTCTCCTCACCAGAGCAGCTGATCCCAAGCCCTAACTCCCCCTGGGAGAGCCTCCAGCCATGCCTATTTAAACCCCACCTCTCTCGGCCATGGAGGAAGTGCTGAATCAACCGTAAGGAAACTCTGCCAAAATCACTCCAGACTCTCCCCACACCTAGAGCACTTGATCCCCACTGTCCTCCTGCCCTAATCCCCACTAATTGAGCTCAATTTTGGAGCTCAATTCTCGAGCCGAACGAGGACACTCCCAAATCCTCCACCAAAGTCAAATTAAACTCACCCGCACCTGCACAAGACCAAGAGAAGGAGTTCCCCAGTGAAAGCCCCCTCTCCAGGCCACCCATCTGTTCCAGACTCCAAAGGTTGAAATCGGGCTTGGTCAAAATCATACCTATACAATTCACCAGGCCAGGAGACTTCATCTGGAGCTTGCTTGGACCCAATCGAAGGTGACACAACCCTCAGATTGAAGCCACACTTCTCTGAGCTAAGGTATGAGCTAACTCTTTATCCCGAGCCTCTGGAGATTGTCTATTTCAAATGCTTTAATTTAAATGCATGATCACCGTATAGATGTGTTCGTCTCTTCAAGATGAATCCATAGAGCACAAGAACACAAAAATCTGTTGAGAAACGAGTGAGTTCTTAGGGTTTTAGTGTAGACGGCTCTCGGGTGAGAACGGCTGGGGACGATGAACGGATGCCGTTCATTCCATACACGCGCGGACGGACAGCTCAGATCTGGTCAGATCGGCAGATGATACGTGGAAGGCGGCTGCTGACTCATGTGGCGGCGTCGAATGGCAGCGCGACACGCGGCGTTTCAGAGATGCCTAGGATGAGTCAGCGTCGCCGTTTTAAATAGAAAATTAGGGTATTTTTGATTTATTTAATTCCCTAAACTTCAAAAATGCATAACTTTGTGTAGAAAAATCAGAAAAACAAAATAAAAATACCTACTTGCTCAGTGAACAGAGGAGAATAATGTGGAAAAGAAATCATTTAATTTCATTGAGTATTTGATTTTTAATAATTTATTTATTCTCTGCACTATTTCAATTCTCCATGCATATATACAATTCATCATGGCATGAGACCATGGGGCTTTTAAAGCCTCTGAATTTGTAAACATTCCTTGAATTTTCCAAAGTCGGAGGCCACCCCTATGAAGAGTTACCGATTTTTCAATTCTAGGTCACTATTCCGAATATTTTAATTCCAATAATTAGCATGTTGTGAAATAAATTCTAGGAAAATTTGAGGATGTTTTTTTATGACCGGAGGACTCTAGGAAAAATAGGTTTTGAATTAATCCACTTGGAATAACCCTAATTGGCTTAAACACCCAAAATACGTCCTTAATTAATTAGAGCTAATCATACATCAAATTGAGTTCAAATCAATTCTCCACTGACCTTTAGGATCAAAGGAACCCACCATAAAAATTTGAAGTCAATTGGACTTGGTTAGCCCTACCAAATGGGTTGATTAAGCCATTTAGCCAACTTAAACTTCAAAAATTCATAACTTTCAAAATACTTTTCAAAAATTCACCAAATTGGTTTTGGAGCCTCTCTGATATCAGGGGAATTTAAGAAAAATAAAATTGTAATTTTCTAAAAAAGTTGATTTTTTTTTACATTATTTTAATATTTTAATAATTAAAAAATAATAAAAAACACAAAAATAATAAAATTCACCAAAATGTCATATTTTGAATTTTAATCTCTTAGGAACAAACCCCATATTTTTCTTAAGTCTCTATGATGAGATATTAAATTTTAAAACCATAAGGTAATTTTAAAAATTAAAAAAAATATATTTTCTAGCATTTCCACTAAAATAATTCTAATAAATCAAAGAAAAATCAGAAAATTATAAAAATTGGTTCTCTGGTTTCCCTGATATCAGAGAGATTTTTGAAAAATATAAAATTCAGTTTTCAATCTTTATTTTATTTTTAAATTAATTAATACTCTAAAATTTAAAATAATTATAATAAAAAGAATGTAATTCAAAAAATCACCAAAATTGGTCCAAGTGGTCCTCTGGTCATTAGGAATGTCTCATAATTTTTTTAAGGTCAGAAACTTTCCCTTGGTCATATTATTAAATTTCCCTTGAAAATCTTTATTTTCTACCAAAAATAATTACATAAATAAATTAAATACAGAAAAATCACATTTTCTCCTCTAATGTCTTGATTGACATATGAGTGAAGTCACATAAAAATTTCAAATGCATTTGAACTCAATTTAGTGAGTTATGGAATTAGTAAGTTTAAAGGGCAAAATAGTAATTAAAATTTTAACCTATAATTAAAAATTTTAGGTTTAATTAAAAGGGTGGGTAAAATATTTGATACTAAGTTGATTTTGGATGTTTGAAACTTAGGTAATTAAAGGGTAGAAACCTACCAAACAATTTGAAAGTAATTAAAATAAACCTTAATTAAATAATTGTTTAAACTTGGAAGAATAAAAAAAATTTGAATTATTAAAATAGGGATATTATTAGGAAGAAATTTATTCTTTAAGCTAAGAATCCCTAAATTAATCACCTCAATAATATTTAACTCCTAATTAAAATGATAATCCAAATTCAAAATTTAAAATGCTAAAAGACTTAATCATTAAATTAAATTAAAATTAAAACATCTAAATTAAAACCTTTTAAAATTTCAATTAAATTAATACTTTAACAATTAAAATTAAACCATCCTTAAAGCATAAATTAATATAAATAAAATATTAAATTAAAATTAAAAATAAAATAAAATAAAATTAAATTAAAATTTAAATTTAAATTAAAATTAAAAAAATAAAACCAAATTAAGATTTAAATTAAAATTAAAATGAAATTAAAATCAAATTAAATTAAATTAAAAATTAAATAAAATTAAATTAAATTAAATTAAATTAAATTAAATTAAATCACATTAAATTAAATCAAAACATATTAAATTATGTTAAATTAAAATAATAAAATCAAGTTAAAATAAAATTAAAATTAAAATTAAATAATAAAATTAAATTAAAACTAAATTAAACCAAATTAAATTAAATTAAAATTAAATTAAATTAAACTAAATTAAATATAACATCACCAAAGACATAAAGAATTCAAAAGTAAATTTAAAACAATTTGAACACTATTCCAAACTTAAACCATTAATTGAAATTAAATAAAAATCACAAATCACTTGAACATCGGTTTTCCCTCAAGAACTCTTATTGTCATAACTCCTAAATGGAGTGTTAAGTGAAGTATTACTTCACTCATAGGATATTTAAATATCCTAGTTCACTGAGCAAGATAACAAAACTTGAACTTCTGGATGATTAATTCATTTGTATAATTAAATTCTCTTGAACTTAAAACAATCCTAAAAGTATTGAAAAGATGTTTAAGATTCGTCTTAAGCACTTCCTCAGTACGATAGGATGTTTATAAGAACAATTGAACTTAATCGTTCTTTGATGAAGAAAATCGTCCCCAAACCAAAACACAAGAACCTAGACGTCATAGGAGATGACTAGCTATAGGATTAGGAACTTGGTAGAAAACCATAACCCTTCCTTTAGCTTTACCTAGGAACTTGCTTTATATGCTTAAATATTCTAAATTGTGTTTAAGTGCAGCCTGGGATGACGAGAAGACCCTCCAGGTACGCTTTTATTTGGTCGCAATTTACTTTCTTGCAATTTACTTTATTGTAAATGCACTTTACTTTTCTTGCATGATAAACAACTGTTGCATGAAAACCCACACCTCTAGGATAGTCCCTAAAGCCGAAACCAAAACTAAATTAAAAGTCATTACAAGATAAAATTCACCGTCACAACATTTCAAAATATAAAACAACTCAAAATTTAATCACAAACAGAATACAAAACTACAATTATAACTAAATTAAAACGTCTTGTTGGATGATCGGGAATACCTCGGATGATGTAACCTACGTGTTGCTAACGGGATTTCCCACGGTCTAAATGAAAGTGTGGAACTCATTTAGTTGAGTTTAGCAAATTCATCTGGACTAAGTGAATCCGATAAAAATAATGATGCCGGAAGGATGGAACCGTGGGATCTTAACCGATGTTGTTATAATCAACTTTAAGATTTGTTTTAATTAAAACATAAAAAACACTTGGACTTTAAGATTTCTAAAACCAAACTCCTCTCTTCTCTCTTGGTTACAACCCTCTACAACAACAAGGAGCTCGGAGCATGGTGGGCAGCACAACCATCGTCATCAGCAAAACCTGAGTCTACTTCAGCAAAACTTTCTTAGAATTAAATAACCAAGCCATAGGACTTCGAGCTTGTTGCCTAGTGCAACATAAATCCTCAATCTTTTTGTTAGGCATTTGCATTGCAAATTAAGCCCTAACCAGTCTTAGGATTCCGAGGTAGTCGTCTGATACGACATAAACCCTCACATCTTTGAGGTTATTTTGTATGATCATGTCATACGAATATAAGTCCTAATTAATTAAAATTAGCAAGATCAAAACATTAAATAAACATTAGGACTTTCCTAAATTCAAGCCAAACGATAGGATAGTCGGGAAATTACTGAAGTTCGCTTCGAATCCGTAATTTATCTTACCTTTCTTCCTTTGAATTCCCAAAACAAAATGTTCCAAATTTGATCCATTCCCTATTAAAATTATAAAATTCAATCCCTTGAAAACTTAAATTTTGAGATTCTTAAGAGCAGAACTACTGATTATTATCGAGAGTTTTCTTAGGTGATTCCCGTCACTTAAGATGTAATTAAATATAGGGGCTTGCCCTTATAGGGAATTTTAAGAACCCAGGTAATATAAACCCTGCTTAATTCATTTATATTAAGCAGGGGAATTTGTCGGCTTATATAATTGGTTTGCAGATGAAACAGATGTTACAAATCTTCTAGTTTATTTAATCGAGCCCCATCACCAAACAGTGTATCTATTCTTCAGGATAGATACACGGTTTGTGATGCGGTGCTCGTTTATATAAACTATCTGGGATGTGAGGTCGGTTTGATTTCATATCATAAAATTATTTTCAAAATCAAATACTACTTTTCAAATTATTTATTTAAATTAAATTAAAAAATCGCCGATAATAGTAGGCGTCAGCAAGTAAAACTCATTAATTACTTCATATTAAAAGAAAGAGTAAAGAAAATCACTTACGAAGCATGGATAAATCACGACAGAAAACTCAGTTTAAAACAAAGAAAATTCACTAGAAAGTGTTTACAAAAATTACAAGAGAATGAAGAACACAATACTTAGCTTTTTCCCACTGAAAGAAAGAAAATCTCTCCACCAAAGTCTACCATCGATCCATATGCCATTCATACATCCCTTACATAAATATCTCAAAATCCATCACCAATCTCACCATAAGATGTAGAAATCTACATCTTCATGACTCTAAAATTACTCTAAAATGACTAAGGGAGAAGAGAGAGAGAGAGAGAGAGAGAGTGCCCCCTTACTATAGAATTGGTCCATATTTATATAGCTTCAAAAATGACCAGGCGTTGCTTAAGGCACCTCTTCAAAATTTGTCCACATTCATTGAATCTTCTAGAAAGAAATTATGGCGCATAGACGCCAAGTTCTGTTGCCTAGGCGCTAGACTCCATGCCCAAACAGTCGCACCCCTTCACTTTGGGTCGCACCTCTTCATGATTTAAATTGTTCCAATGTGTCTAGATTCATGGTATTACTTACTGACATGTAGGATTTCGTCCACATGCTTCTAGAATGCTTTGGAACCACCCAAAACTGTCCAATAACCATCCATAACCATCCATAACCGCCCCTAGATGGGTTCTGGGGCCTAGGCCTTAATTTTGGCACCTAGGCGCTATTTTCTCATTGTCACTTGCGCCTAGGCGCCATTCTGTGCTCAGCTCCACTGTTTTTCTCCGTTTAGGTCCGTTTCAACTCCGTTTTGCCCTATTTTAGTTGTGTTGCGTTCCTAACATCTTCACCTACAAGATAAACATAAAAATAACCTTTCTCAAAAGTATAATTTCATTCAAAAACATGTGAGAAATATAAAATATATTAAGCATAGAAAGACATATCGATATGTGTCAAGTCAGAATTTTCTTCCTTGCTCATTTTGGCTCAAAATTGCATAGTTTTTGCTTCATTTTTTTCTAAAATCATATTTTTATACTTGAAGACAAAAATATTCAAAATACCTTCCTTTAAAGTATATATCATAAAAAATGTGCATAAAGTGGGCATGAAATCTACACTAAAAATAGGTAATTTTTAGTTGCACTGGACATAAGTATTATTGTTTTTTGGATGGATATACCAGTTATCACCAAACACCTATTGCTCCTAAGGATCAAGAGAAGACTAAATTTTCTAGCCCTTATAGAAATTTTGCTCTTAGAAGAATGTTCTTCAGATTATGTAATGCACCTGCAACATTTCAAAGATGTATGATGTTCATATTTAGCAAATTAATAAATGATGGAATAGAAGTGTTTATGGATGATTCCTCAGTACTTGGAGATTCATTTGATGCATGCCTATGCAATTTAGAAAAAGTTTTAGAGGTATGTGAAAGAATAAATCTAGTCCTAAACTAGGAAAATTGTCAATTTATGGTTGCAGGAGGAATTGTGCTTGGGTATAAAATATCTTAATATGGCATGGAAGTCGATCCTGCAAAAATTCAAATTATAGAAAAATTACCACCTCCAACAACTGTGAGAGGGGTAAGAAGCTTTTTGGGACATGTAGGATTCTACAGACGATATATCAAAGACTTTTCAAAAATCACTAAGTCTCTATGCCAACTTTTGAAAAAGATAGGAAGTTTGATTTTAATGATGAATGCTTAAAAGCTTTCGATCTATTAAAAGAAAAATTAATCGCTGCCCCTATAATAGTTTCACTTAACTAGGAGAAACTATTTGAATTAATGTGTTTATGCTAGTGATTATGTTATTGGAGTAGTTTTAGGACAAAGGCACAACAAAATGTTTAAAGTAATATACTACGCTAGTAAGACTCTTACTAATGCTCAAATTAATTACACCACTATAGAAAGAGAGTTTTTAGTGATTATTTATGCCTTTAAAAAATTTAGATCTAACTTCATTGTAGCTAAATGTATACTGATCATTCTGCTATTAAATATTTAATGCAAAAGAAGGATGTTAAACCACGACTGATTTGATGGATACTCTAATGCAAGAATTTGATTTTGAGATTTTTAATAGAAACGAGGTAATAATCAAATAGTTGGTCATTTATCTAGACTTGAACAACCTAATTTGGATGACTTTGAAAGGGAATCATATAAACTTTTCCTGATGAGAAATTATATAATATTACTAAAGGAAATTTACCATGGTATTCTGATATTGTGAACTACATCGTTAGTAATATTTTACCACCTGAATTAATAATGCAACAGCAGAAAAAATTTAAACATGATTTTAAATTTTATTTTTGGGACGATCCTTATTTGTATAAACAATGTAAATATCTTATTATTAGGAGATGTGTGCCTTATGAAGAAACTGAAAGAACCATTCAAGAATGTCATGATTCTGAATTTAGAGGACATTTCAGAATTGATAGAACTGCACATATGATTTTGAATCAGGATTTTATTGGCCTACAATTTTCAAAGATGTTTATAGATTTATCAAAACTTGTGATCGATTTCAGAGAATAGACAATATATCTAGAAGAAATGAAATACCTCTTAATTTTACATTGGAAGTTGAAATGTTTTATGCTTGGGATTAGATTTTATGGGACCATTTATACCTTCATTTGGATATATATATATATATATATATATATACATTTATTATTGTTGATTATGTATCAAAATGGATTGAGGTGATAGCTATACTTAGGTGTGATGCTAGAAGTGTTTCGAGGTTTTTAATAAAAATTATTTTCATAAGATACGGAATTCTAAGAGTAATCATCACTGATGGAGGATCTCATTTTAAGAATAATCTAATTTAGAGATTGGTGGAAAAATATAATATTATGCATAGTATCTCTATAGCTTATCATCCCCACCTAATAGTTTAGCAGAGGTATCTAATCATGAAATTAAATGAATTTTGCTGAAATTCATTAATCCTAAGAAATTAGATTGATCTACTAGATTAGACACTGTTTTATGGGCATACAAAATTGTTTATAAAACTCCTATAGGAATGTCACCTTACAGATTAATCTTTGGAAAGACTTGTCACTTACCAGTTGAATTAGAATATAAAGCATATTGGGTGATAAAAAAATTGAATTTTGATTTGAAAGACACTGGTGAGAAAAAATTGTTGCAATTAAATGAATTGGAAGAAATCAAAAATGAATCATATGATAATGATAGAATATAAAAGGAGAAAAGAAAGATATGATATGATCAGAAGATTGATAAAAGGAATTTGAACAAGGACAAAAAGTTTATTATACAATACAAGATTGAAATTATTTCTTAAGAAATTGAAATCTAGATGGACAAGACCTTTCACTGTCATAAAAATCTATTAATTTGGAGCTGTGATTATGAAAGACCCTAAATCTGGAAGAATATTCAAAGTTAATGGTCAATGTTTAAAACCATATTTTGAAGGCAATATACCTAATTTTAAAGAGGATTTATTGTTGGATCAACCTGAATAACTTGAAGTTACATCAGGCTAACGACGTTAAACCAAGCGCTTTGTGGGAGGCAACCCACAGTTATTGAGTGTTTGCTTTGTTTGATGAGGTATTTGTGATTGTTTGTTACTTAATGAAGTCTTAATCTTCCTTAAATATCATTAAAAACATTTAATAATTTAATCGAATCAAAGTTTGGAAAGAATTTGGACAAAATAAAGTTTTGTAAAATTTGAACTAGCACCGAACGGCGCTGTTATCAGTGTCAGACCGTGTCGCTGTTCAGAAAAAAGTTTCTCATCTTTAAATTCCAATTTTGGCGGTTCTAGGCATCAATTCTTCCACTTGAAGTCCCAAAAACTGCCCCTAGATGCAGGAACTACCAGAGGAACGAAAAGGAAGATTCCAAATCTCGTCTAAATGGATTCCAAATCTCGTTTAAGATTTCAAGTTTTCAACCGTAGAAAGTTCGTCAGTTTCAAAGCTAAATGTCTATTCAACAAGAATATCTCAAAGATGAGGTTGATTAAAGAGCGAGGCTTTGTGAATCAAGGTATGAATTCTCCTACTACAAGAATTGATGAAATCATTATTCAAAAACATTGGAAAGTGTTGTGTTATATTACTACTGCCGTAGTTGTCCCAGTTACGAAGTATTTTTATGCAAATCTTCATGGAATCAACTAAGGATAAGTTTATGTGCGAGGTAGGTTTGTCACATTTACTTCCACAAAGATTAATGATTTATACATGTTTTAGAATGTATCGATCTATGATACACCTAAAATATATAGTATTTTTATGCACATTTTTATACCTATTTTTAATGATATTGCACTTTAAGGGAAGGTATTTTGTGTCTTTCTTGCAGGTATGATGAAAATGGATGGTCATGATGAAAGGATCAAAATTAGATCAAATTTGGAGCAAAAATAATGAAAAATCAAAATTTTGGCACTAGCGGCTAAGCGCCGCTGGGCCAGCGCTTAGCCGCCATAGTTAAAAATCGAAATTCAAATGAATTTGGCTCCGATTTCAAAGGGGATGGGATGCAACTCTTGGTGGTAACTACCATAAATTTCTTTGGGCGGTAAGTCTAAATGAAGGGGTGTGTTCCTTGGTAGATATATTGAATCTGGACACATTTTGAGGAGACACCAAGGCACCTTTTGGTTTACTATTTAAAGAGTCTCAAGAAAGATTAGGGGAGGCTTTAGGAGGCTCTTCCACTATTTTTTGAAGGGAGGCTTTAGGAGGCTCTTCCACTGCATTTTGAATGGTACTTCCATTGTTCTTCACTGCATTTTAAGAGCTTTTATTAAAAGTAGGAGTAGAGAGTAGAAAGGAGAAAAGGGACGGAGTAAAGTCTTCTTCTTCCCACTTCTTTTCTTTCTTTTAATTTAGTTTTTATTGAAGTCTGAAGTCTGTATTCTGAGTCATCGAAGTTGGGAGACTTGCTCTGAGGAGTAGTTTAGCGAAGAGTCAAAGTTTCAGAGAAATTTCCTTAGTCTTGTGGAGAGGATTTTCAGATAAGTTTTTACTTTTAATCTTTTTATTAATACTTTCTTTCGTTTGTTATTTTTCTTATTGTTTTTAATTTCAAATCAATGTGTTTTTGTGTTTTTCCAATGCATTCTAAGTAGTTTACTTTATCTTTTTCTTTCTTAAATGGAGAAGTAATTAATTTACAAACAATTGTTGTAGAATGTATAAGTGTTTAAAAGTTAGAAGAAGTTGTGAAGATTGATTCTGAAAACTTTGTTTACTTCTTAATTTGGCCTGTTAAGTTGTAGAATTTCTCGAGATTATGTAAGATCCAATGTGGTATTGTCTCATAACAGTTAGTAAGAATCACATGCAATTATATGAGTGAGAATTGTAGTCCATATAATTGAATGTAATATTAGAAGATATTTTATGAAAGGGAATAAAATTAGAGAATTTTAGAGTGACAGGCTAAAACCCCCTAATTTGGTTTGAAATTTTGAGTTTTGTTATGAGAAGTTAGCCCCCAGGTGGTGAGAATCGAGGGAACTCTAGAGTGAGAGACTGGTATCTTCCTTGCCTAACCATGTTCAAAATAATAAAAATTTCAAATTAACCTATGTTCTTTATAGAACCAAGTAAGGGTAAAGAACACATTTGCTTCTATCTGTCACAACAAATTTAAATACTTCCATAACAATACTTTAAGAATTATTACTACTTCATAAAAGGAAAGAAAAAGATATTCTAGTTAATAGTATTTTACGTCCAGTGTTATTAATTATTATAATTTTAATTTCATTGCTTAACATTTTATTAAGGAAATTTTAAAAGACAAATTAACTTTCAAAACTTTTCAAAATCAAGACATACTTTCTTAAAAACAATTAAAGAAAGTAAAAAGATAATTTTCTGATTTCTTTAAAAATTTTCATATTTTCCCTGTGGGTTCGATATCTCAGGACTTAATCAGAATGTCCGATATTACTTGATAAATGATACATATACTTGTGTAGTATCCCATATTATAAAATCATAAGTTTCATATCTAAATCATCAGCGCATTTATCCAGCGGAGTCAAGTTTTTGGTGCCGTTGCATTTATGGTACCAAGTTTTTGGCGCTGTTGCATTTATCAGAGATCAAGTTTTTGGTGCCGTTGCTGGGGAAAATTAATTTAAATTGCATTTTAAAGAGAATTAAGAAATTTTAATTTTTTTACTTTTCTTTATTTTTTTTATTGTGTTGTGTTTTGTTTTGTTTTGTTATTGTATGCGTAGTTCAGGTTCTGAAGGACTTGTGCCTTAAGATTCTGAATTAGAATGAACTATCAGAAAAATCAAAAGAATTAAAAATACATAAAAAGATAAAAATATTTAAAAAATGGCAAATCATCAAGATCAAAATGTTAGCATCCATCAAGAATTAAGACCTTTAAGAGATTAGGTTAACCCTACAGTAGATGAACTTCATGCTAGTATTCAAAACCCTATTGTAGCTGCTAATTCTTTTGAGCTTAAACCTGCTATTATCTAAATGGTGTCAAATAATCAGTTTGGGGGAGCAACAACTGAAGATCCTAATTTGCATCTTGCTAATTTTCTAGAGTTATGTGTTACTTTTAAATATGATGGTGTTTCGGATGATGTTATTAGAATTAGAATTTTTCCTTTCTCACTAAGGAATAAAGCTAAAATATAGTTACATTCGTTAACACCTGGATCAATAAGAACTTGGGGTGAACTGTCACAAAAGTTCCTTGCTAAATATTTTTCACCATCTAAGACTGCTAAGTTGAGAAATGATATAACATCTTTTTGTCAGTTTGAAGGGGAATCAATATATGAAGCATGGGAAAGATTTAAAGAACTCCTCAGGAAATGTCCACATCATGCGATACCAGATTGGTTAATAATTCAAACTTTTTATAATGGCTTAGTTGGATCTCTTAGACCAATCATGCTGCTGTTGGTGGATCATTAACGTCTAAACCATTTTCTGATGCTTATGCTTTAATTGAAGAAATGGCTACTGATAATTTTCAATGACCTTCTGAAAGGTTAAATCCTAAAAAGGTAGCCAGTGTTTATGAAAATGATGCTTTTACAATGTTAGCAAATCAAGTTGCTGCTGTATCAAGGAAGATATACCAATTTGGGATGAATTTTTCTCGGCCAAATCTCATGATTGAAGAAAATTCATTAGGCCAAATGGTTCATTCTTATTCTTCACCAGAAACTGTGAATGCTATAATGAAACCTAACAACCCATATTCCAATTATTATAACCGAGGTTGGAAGAATCATCCAAATTTTAACTGGAATAACAATAATCAGCGTGGTGTTAATCAACAATGGGGGAACACCCAAGTAAACGCATTGGGGAATTGGAACAACCAAGGTAATAATAATAATAGATTAACTTATCCTTCAGGTTATAACAATGCTTTACAAAATAAGGAGAAGAAGTTGTCTATGGAAGAAGTAGTATCACATATGGGAAATCAATTACAAATTCAAGGAGCAACCATCAGAAATATTGAAAATCAATTGGGACAAATTGCAAATAACTTAAGTAATAGATTCCAAGGAATTCTTCCAAGTAATACTAAAGTGAATCCAAGAGAAAAGAATAAAGAACAAGTGAAGGCAATTTAACTGAGAAGTGGAAAAGAATTGGAAGGTAGAGTTCAAAAAGAAACTGAAGTAAAGAAAGAAGAGATTGAAAAACTTAAAGAGGACGCTCCAAAAGGTTTTGAAAGACCTATTTCTCCACCTAATGTTGATTTAGAAAAACCATCACCTCCATTTCCTCAGAGACTTCGTCAACAAAAGTTGGATAAGCAATTTTCAAAATTCTTGGAGATATTAAAGAAGCTTACCATTAATATTCCATTTTCTGAAGCCCTAAAATAAATACAAAGCTATGCAAATTATATGAATGATATTCTTAATATAAAGAGGAAATTTGAAGAAAATGAGACTGTTGCACTTAGTGAGGAGTGCAGTGCGATAATTCAGAAAAAACTTTCTGAAAAACTTAAAGATCCTGGTAGTTTCACAATTCCATGTGCAATCGGAGAAAGATTCTATGGAAAAGCATTATGTGATTTGGGTGCAAGCATTAACCTTATGCCTTTATCAATATTCAAAAGATTGGGACTAGGAGAGATAAGCCCAACTACTGTAACTCTGCAATTAGCAGATCGTTCGATCAGATATCCTAAAGGAGTTATAGAAGATGTTTTGGTAAAAGTGGGTCAATTTATTTTTCCTGTGGATTTCATTGTGTTAGATATGGAGGAACATAAAGAGATACCCATAATTTTGGGGAGACCTTTTCTAGCTACAGGCAGAGCCATGATAGATGTGCAAAAAGGGGAATTAACGATGAGGGTTAATGATCAGACTGTTACATTTCATATTTCAAAATCGATGAAATATCCTGCTAGAGGTAAAGAAGATGAGTGTTATAGGATGAATGTTATTGAATATTTAAGTGAATGTCATTTCAAGTCAACTTATGAAGAGAAAGCTGAAAGAGAAGAATTTGAATATAAGCAAGAAGAGGTGTTATTTGATTCTGAAGATTTTCAAGAGGAAGATTTAAAGTTTGTTCGTGAAAGTTTTGAATTGTTGGATATGACTAAAAAAGATAAATCTTTTGGTCCATCAATTGAAAAACCTCCTGAACTTGAGTTAAAAATGCTTCCTGATCATTTGAAGTATGTTTTTCTAGGTGAATCCTCAACCTTGCCTGTTATAATTTCCTCTCAATTAATTGAAAAAGAAGAAGAGAGTTTGCTTGAAATTTTGAAGAAGCACAAGAAAGCCTTTGGATGGACAATTGCTGATATTAAAGGAATCAATCCTTCAATTTGTATGCACAAAATTCTTATGGAAGATAATTGCAAACCGCAGGCTGATCCCCAAAGGAGATTAAATCCTATTATGAAAGACGTTGTTAAGAAAGAAATTTTAAAATGGTTGGATGCTGGAATTATCTACCCTATTTCAGATAGTGCATGGGTTATTCCTATTCATTGTGTTCCTAAGAAAGAAGGAGTAACTGTGACAGTTAATGTAAAGAATGAAATGATACCAAAAAGACAAGTTACAGGGTGACGAATATGCATTGATTATAGAAAATTAAACCTTGCCACAAGGAAAGATCATTTTCCACTCCCTTTTCTAGATCAAATATTGGATAGACTGGTTGGGCATAAATACTTTTGTTTTTTGGATGGATATACTAGTTACCATCAAATTTAAATTGCTCCTCAGGATTAAGAGAAAACTACGTTTACCAGTCCTTATGGTACGTTTGCTTTTAGAAGAATGCTTTTTGGTGTATGTAATGCCCCTGCTACATTTCAGAGATGTATGATGGCTATTTTTTTGTGATTTAATTGAAAAAGGGATTGAAGTTTTTATGGATGACTTATCAGTGTTTGGGATTTCGTTTGAATCATGTTTAGAATATCTATCTAAAATTCTAAAATGTTGTGAAGAAACTAATTTGGTCATTAATTGAGAAAAATGCCAATTTATGGTAGCAAGAGGAATTGTTTTGGGACATCAGATTTCAGAAAAAGGTTTGGAGGTAGATCCTGCAAAAATTCAAGTGATATCTAATTTACCTTGCCTAACCAATGTAAGGGGAATTAAAAGTTTTTAAGGACATGTTGGATTCTGCAAGCGTTACATTAAAGACTTTTCAAAGATTACAAAACCTTTGTGCCGTTTACTGGAAAAGGATGCAATTTTTAATTTTGATGATAACTGCCGTAAAGCCTTTGAAACATTAAAAGAAAAATTAATCACTGCACCTATAATAATTTTACAAATTTGGGAAAAACCTTTTAAATTAATGTGTGATGCTAGTGATTATGCTATTGGTGTTGTTTTGGGTCAGAAATATGAAAAAATTTTCAAAGTAATTTATTATGCTAGTAAAAATCTTAATGAAGCTCAAATTAATTATACCACTACTGAGAAAGAGTTATTAGCTATAGTATTTTCCTTTGATAAATTTCGATCATATTTAATTGGAACTAAATGTGTTGTGTATACTGATCATTTTGCTATTAAATACTTAATGAAGAAAAATGATGCAAAACTGAGACTGATAAGATGGATTCTTATTTTGCGAGAATTTGATTTTGAGATAGTAGATAGGAAGGGTTCTGATAATCAAATTGCTGATCATTTGTCCAGGCTTGAAATTGAAAAATCTCTCTGTGATATTGAAGAAATTAATGAACATATTCCTGATGAAAAATTGTTCACTGTTAAAGAATGGCATGTTCTGTGGTATGCAGACATAGTAAACTTTGTTGTTAGCAATATTATACCTTATGGTTTGACATATCATGAAAAGAAGAAATTTCTATCTGATGCTAAGGATTATTTTTGAGATGACCCATTTTTATATAAACAAGGAAAGAATCTTATAATTCGAAGATGAGTACCTTTAAAAGAGACTTATGAAATTATTCAAAAATGTTATGATTCTGATTATGGGGGACATTTTAGGAGTGATAAAACTGCATATAAAATATTAAAATCAGGATTTTATTGGCCTACAATTTTTAAGGATGTGAATGTTTATATTAAAAATTGTGATAGATGTGAGTGTGTAGGCAATATTTCTAGAAGAAATGAGATGCCCCTCAATTATATGTTGGAAGTTGAAATATTTGATGTTTGGGGACTAGATTTTATGGGACCATTTACACCATCATTCAGAAATGTTTATATTTTGATAGCAGTAGACTATATTTCCAAATGAATTGAAGTTATTGCTTTACCTCGATGTGATGCTCAAAGTGTTGCAAAGTTTTTAGAAAAGAATATACTTTGCAGATTTGGAATACCAAGAGTAATCATAACTGATGGGGGAAGTCATTTTAGAAATGCGATTATTGAGAAGTTAGCAAAGAAATATCATATTAATCATTGCATTACTATTGCTTATCATCCGCAAATAAGTGGTTTGGTTGAATTATCCAATCGTGAAATTAAAAGAATATTGGAAAAATGTTAATCCAAATAGAAAGGATTGGTCAATTAAACTGGATTATGCTTTCTAGGCCTATAGGAATGCTTACAGAACATCTATAGGAATGTCCCCATATAGGCTGATTTTTGGAAAAGCTTGTCATTTACCTTTTGAACTTGAGCATAAAACATATTGGTCTATGAAAGAGTTCAATTATAGTTTGAAAGATGCTGCTGAAAAGAGATTATTGCAATTGAATGAGCTTGAAGAAATAAGGAATGAATCTTATGAAAATGCTAAGATTTATAAGGAAAAGATGAAGTTATGGCATGATCAGAAGGTTCTTAACAAAAATATTGTACCAGGACAACAAGTTTTGTTGTATAATGCTAGATTGAGAATATTTTCTGGAAAACTTAAGTCCAAATGGATGGGTTCATTTATTGTGATAAAAGTTTATTCTTATGGATCTATAGATATTCAAGATCCTAAGATTGGAAAAATATTTAAAGTTAACTGACATAGACTAAAACCATATTTTTCAGTCAACAAATCTAAATCTGATGAGAATTTTATGTTGGGTCACTCAAAATGAGTTCTGGGTATGTGAGGCTGAAGACGTTAAAACAAGCGCTTTGTGCGAGGCAACCCATATTTATCGGTGTGCTTTGCTTTATGTTTGTTTAGTGTGCTTTGTTTGCTTTGTTTGGTTTGTTTTTATGTTTTTAGTGATTGTAATTTGGAGTTTTTAAACTTAAGTAGAGTTTATTTGACCTTAATTGATGATTTAGAGAAGTCAGAATGAAAATTTGGACACTTAGCAGACCTGTGCTAAATTGTGCACTGGTGGCTAAGCGCCGACTAGTTGGCGCTTAGGCGCCGCAGTTATAAAAAATGTGAAAAATGTGTATCTATAAGCCTAGATCCTGGGGGAGAAGTTTTGGGAGTTATTTTGGAGTTTCTAAATGTCTTGGGGATGTTCTAACATTTCCCAAGTCCATAAAAAAGGACCTGACTTATGAGAAACACTTGCCCCAAGTCCTATTTTCATTTATGAAGTCTTAAGAAGAGAATTTTGAGTGCATCATGTCTTCCTGGGAGAATGAGATGAAGAAGAAGCAAGATTCTGACAAAAATAAGTTCATTAGTGATAGTGCTAATGAGTTATGTAATGGATATCTCGCTTTTAGTATTCAGGGTATTGCAGAAATGATTGCAAAAATTGAAGCCCGAGTGACTTCAATGAAAGCAAAGATCAATGATACTAACTTACATTTGGAACACATGGGAGAGCAACTAAAGATGCAATTCAATCATTCAAGGTACGTGGAAGAAATAGATAAGGCGATGTTTGTGAAGAACAAATGGATTGAAGATGATGATGTAAGAATGAAAAATTATCGCCTGTTCTATCAAATTTATATTCCAGAAAGGGTCAAATGAGAATAATAGTGGTCCGGGATATATTCCGCCTAATGGAGAATGGAATTAAAAGTGTTTTGTTTGTTTAATGTTCTTATGTGTTATGCTTAGTGTTCTTGTGAGTTCATGTTTGGTGTGTTACTGTTTTTATTTAAATATTAACTAAGCCAGATGATGTGATGGTTACATCCTAGAGATGTATACTTATTAGTTTGAGATTAATGTCTCTTGTATTTAGCAAATTTCATCCTTTATGTTTGGATAAAAATTCTAGTATTGTATTAAGTGTTATATTTGTTTTAAGATAAGTTTGTGTTTTTGTAAAATTTGTGTGGAATCAATGGTTATTAAATTTTGATTCGGAGTATTGGAAGAATTGTGGGGAGAAATAATTATTTTGGAGTAATTGAGGGTGATTAACCAAGTGATTTAGTGCATATACCTTAATTATGAAAATTTGGGTATTGGAGGCTAAGCGCCAGAATGTCGGCGCTTAAGCGCCAGATTTCGCGGCTAAGCGCCGAGAGTTTGCGCTTAGGCGCCAGTTCGCGAAAATTGGTTCCCAAAAGTTAAAAACCTGAAAATTGCCATTTTCAACCACCCCATCGTCTTCAACCTTCTGTTTACTGCGAAAGAGGAGCCTAGGGCATCATATTGTGAATCATTTAAGAGTTGATCTTAACAAAAATTATTAGATTTGGATTCCTTAAGGTAAGAGCACTACTCCTAAGTAAAATTTTCTATTTTCACCATGTATTTTGAGTACATTATGGAAAATCTTAAAATCACTATTCATGGTGAAAATTTGAGGAAAAACTTGAGAAATTGCTTTGATTTAGTGAAAATATCTTTTGGAAGATAATTTAGCAAGTTTAGTTTGATTTTGGAATTTATGGTGAATCTTTCATGAATTTTTAGAGATGGCTCAAAAGTCAAAGTGTGCACGAGAAAAGATGAAGTTTGATTCTGACAAATTTGTTAGTATGAGGGCTGAGGAATGATACGTCGATGCATTGTAGTCATGTAAGTTGATTCCTGAGCGTGTGTTTAGTAAGCTAGGAGAGGTGATTGAAGATATGATTGATAGAAGAAACTGGGAGAATTACTATTGCTTCTCTGTTGTTGCTGTTGTTTCTGTAGTTAGAGAATGTTATGCAAATTTGTCTGCTGCAGAAGAGAATCAAGTGATGGTTAGAAGGCATGAGTTCAACTTTTCTTTTGGGGCAATCAATACCTTTTATGGACTACCTCCTGATATGTTTGGTTTTTATTCCAACTATCATCCTTCGGAAGGGGAATTAGATGAGATCATGGAATTTCTGACTTATGGAAGAGGATTATGGAAAATAACAAATTATAGAAGAGTGAACTTTCCTGCTTCCAAATTGAATGTCATTTCTAAGGCATGGCATTATTTTATCTCATCTAAGTTGTTACCTTTGAGTCATACTAGTGAAGTAACGAGAGAAAGAGCTGTGTTGAACCATTGTACTCAACAAGGGAAGCCTATTGACATTGGAGGTATAATTTTTTATTATGTTTTGAACTGTGCTAGAACAACCACGACTGCAGGTATGGGATTTCCTTCCTTGATTCATTCACTATGTGAACGATCTGGAGTGAAGTTTGATACCTAGGAAGAGGTACTTCAGCCATTGAGACCAATTACCAGTGTAAACGTTGGCGCTTACACTTTACATTCAGAGTTTGATTGGAGAAAAGGATTTGGAAGGGCTTCTACTGCTTCTGCTTCTGCTGCATCTACTTCTCGTGCTACTACACGTGCTTCGTCATCTACTGATTCTTAGACTGGTTATTAAGAAAGATTTTGTAAAAAAGTGAGTCTTACTCGAGAGCATATGAAAGATATGGATTGTAAATTGGATAATGTGAAGAGATATATTATAAAACATGATGAATATGAGGAGAGTTATCAGCAATATTTGGATAGACTGATTAGAGGTGATCAGAGTGCTAAGATGCCACCTCATCCATTCTACATACCTTATTAGCCATCCAGGGATTGGAACGAGCAAGATGATGATGATGAGGATGAAGAGTAGATGCATGTTGTTTGTTTTAGTTATTGTGTTGTTATACTGTGTTACTGTGTAATTTATCTAGTGTTTTGTTTGATGATTGTGTTGTGATGTGAACCTTGATAGTATGCAGATTGTAGTTGTACTATTTATCTATTATGCATATTCAGGTATTGTTGTTATTTTTTTGTGGATTTATATGTTGCTTTCTGATAGTGTGTAATAGTAAATGTTTTTATGTGTATGTTATGTCAGAGTTTTTAATAGTGTGTACCTTAATTAAAAAACTGTTAGGAGATTATAAACCACTATTAGGAACTTCTACTTAGGAAACTATATGGTTAAAATTTTTTCAAATTCCACTATCATTTGTTATCTGTATCAGTGTGTTATTTTAGTTAGTGTGTATTTGCTTTGAAAACCTCCACTACTGTAGATTTATTTTAAAATTTTTACTTTTCTTAATATATTTATATATATATATATATATATATATATATATATATATATATATATATATATATATTTTGAAAAAACTAAATTTGATTTCATTTTACTCCTGTTATTTAAAATGTTATACTTGCATATTAGGATATTAAAAATTCTTGCAAGAATAATATGTTAGTTTTTATTTCTCACCCATATATCATTTCTTATGCTTAAATGTTTTATCTTAATTAAAAAATTAAAGTTTGGGGGGAATTTTAAAAACAAAGATTTTCAAAAAAAACCTAAAATTTTATTTGATTCTCAAGAATACTTAAAAATAAATCTTTTTTTTTTATTGAGAACAATTATGTACATGAAGTTATATTTGGGGAACAAAATTTTGAATATAGAAATGAATAAAAGAATTTAGTTAAAATTTATAGTAATAATGAAAAACTTAAAGTTAAAATTTTCTTAATGAAGAAGTGTTAAATAAAGTTAAACTATCTTTAGTTAGAAGTTTTGTATTTTTGGATAAATAAAAGATTTAACTTTTATTCTTCAAAGCTTAAATTTCTTTTATTGAAAAATAATTTTCAGATATTATTATTTTGATTTTTAAATGAAAGACACAAATCTGATCTTTATTTTAAATGGAAGGATGGAATTCAAAATCATTAAAGGTCTATCCAGATATAGTAATCCTTGCCTTATATATATATATATATATATATATATATATATATATATATATATATATATATATATATATATATATTTAAAGAGAAAAACAAAAACAAAAGTGAAAAATAGTATATAAAAAGGGAGGAGAAGCTTGAGGATTTAAGGGTCTAATCAAAAATTGGTTTCATACCTAAAGTTTAAGATATAAGTTCAGAGAAAATCTAAAACTTAAGGTTATAATATAGTAAGTAAAATTATTTTTCAAATAAAGATTTTTAAGTGAGAAAAATAAATGTTTGAATCATATATTTTGAAGAATCTACAAATATTTCTGAAATAGATAGAGACTTATATTTTTCATTTTTCCTTACTTAAGAACTTTCTAAACTTTAAGTTGGTTTTAATTACTGAAATTTTTTCTAAATTGGACCATTCCATTTCTAGAACAAAATTTTTTTATCTTCCTAAGAAACTCATTATATAATTTGCATGCTAAAATATTCTATTAGATTAACTGTCACTTGAGGACAAGTAACATTTTATGTTTGGGGGATTTTGATACACCTAAAATATATAGTATTTTTATGCACATTTTTATACCTATTTTTAATGATATTGCACTTTAAGGGAAGTTATTTTGTGTTTTTCTTGTAGGTATGATGAAAATGGATGGTCATGATGAAAGGAGCAAAAATAATGAAAAATCAAAATTTTGGCACTAGCGACACAATTAAAAATTGAAATTCAAATGAATTTGGAGCCAATTTCAAAGGGTATGGGATGAAACTCTTGGTGGTAACTACCATAACTTCCTTTGGGCGGCAAGTTTGAATGAAGGGGTGTGTTCCTTGGTAGATACATTGAATCTGTACACATTTTGAAGAGACACCAAGGCACCTTTTGGTTTACTAGTTAAAGAGAGTCTTAAGAAAGATTAGGGGAGGCTTTAGGAGGCTCTTACACAGTGTTTTGAAGGGTACTTCCATTGTTCTTCCATTGCATTTTAAGAGTTTTTATTAAGAGTAGGAGTAGAGAGTAGAAAGGAGACAAGGGTCGGAGTGAAGTCTTCTTCTTCCCACTTCTTTTCTTTCTTTTAGTTTAGTTTTTATTGAAGTCTGAAGTCTCTATTCTGAGTCATCAGAGTTGGGTGACTTGCTCTAAGGAGTAGTTTAGTGAAGAGTCAAAGTTTCAGAGGAACTTCCTTAGTCTTGTGGAGAGGACTTTCGGATAAGTGTTTACTTTTAATCTTTTTATTAATACTTTCTTTCGCTTGTTATTTTTGTTGTTGTTTTTAATTTCAAATCAATGTGTTTTTTTTATTTTCCCAATGCATTCTGAGTAGTTTACTTTATCTTTTTCTTTCTTAAATGGAGAAGTAATTAATTTATCAACAATTGTTGTGGAAAGCATAAGTGTTTAAAAGTTGGAAGAAGTTGGGAAGATTGATTCTGAAAACTTTGTTTACTTCTTAATTTTTCCTGTTAAGTTGTAGAATTTTTTGATATTATGTAAGATCAAATGCGGTATTGTCTCATAAAAGTTAGTAATAATCACATGCAATTATATGGGTGATAATTGTAGTCCATATAATTGAATGTAATATTAGAAGATATTTTTATGAAAGGGAGTAAAATTAGAGGATTTTAGAGTGACAGGCTAAAACCCCCTAATTTGGTTTGAAATTTTGAGTTTTTTATGAGAAGTTAGCCCCAGGTAGTGGGAATCAAGGGAACTCTAGAGTGAGAGACTAGTATCTTCCCTGCCTAACCACGTCCAAAATAATAAAAATTTCAAATTAACCTATGTTCTTTATAGAACCAAGTAAGGGTAAACAACACATTTGCTTCTATCTGTCACAACAAATTTAAATACTTCCATAACAATACTTTAAGAATTATTACTACTTCGCAAAATGAAAGAAAAAGTGTCGGCATATTTTTAGGTTATGTATTTTGAAAAGTGGTCGCCTACAGAAGTTATCAGTGAATTTTAATATTTAAAATTAATTTAAATATATATAGTTCTAGAAATAAGCATTTGATTTTGAAAATAACTTTAAGTTTAAAAATTTTAAGATATGAAATTAAACTGATCTCACATCCCAAATAGTTTATATAAACGAGCACCGCATCACAAACCGTGTATCTATCCTGAAGAATAGACACACTGCTTGATGATGGGGTTCAATTAAATAAATTTGAAGATTTGTGACATCTGTTTGGTCTGCGAACCAATTTTATAAGCTGACAAGTTCCCCTGCTTAATATAAAGAAATTAAGCAGAGTTTATATTACCTAACTTCTTAAAGTTCCCTATAAGGGCAAGCCCCTATAGTTAATTACATCTTAAATTTCCGAAGACACTTAAGAAAACTCTCGATATTGATCAGTGGTTTTACTCTCAAGAATTTCAAAGTTTAAGATTTTCAAACAATTAAACTTTGGAAATTTCGATAGGGAATAGCTCAAATTTGGAACAGTTAATTTTAGGAGTCTAAAGGAAGAGAAGTAGGAGAAGCTGAGGATCCAAGAAGAGTGGTTTAAATAGAGCTGGCTAGAGGGCTTTCTAGGGGGTTTTGAAGGTTGGGATTTGCTGCCTACGTCGAGGGGAGAATAGCCACAATGGCCATTGGCCATGGGACAGCTCAGCAGGTTCAATTTCAATTTTTGAATCAAATGGGTGCTCTCAGCCATGGTGTTTTCTGGCGACCCAGGCGGCTGGTCGGCAGGCATGGGTCACTTTCATGGTCGGGGGAGTCAGGGTTGGGGTTTGATGCAATCAATCAGCCATGGGCATGTGTAAATAACTTGGCTTTAAGTGGTATGGTGAGGGGGTTATTTTAGGTTCAATTTGGTCAAGTCATGGGTTTGGGTTGAGTGCACCTTTCTAAGTTCTTATTTGGGCTGAGGGAGGTCAGGTGAGACAGCTAGGAAATGGTGGTGAGGTCCCCATCCAAGAATATTTGGATTAATTTTTGGTTAAGGGGAGTCATGTGAAGGGTTGATGACTTTTAAGGGGGTGCTTAAAGGCTCTCCTCCTTTTTCCATTTATAGGGGGTTGACAATCCTAAGATTCTCATGGCTTTCATGTGGCTTGTGCATGGCTCCAAGGCTTGCTCAAGGCTTTGGAGTGACTTGACTCAATTTCATGTAAATAGTCTTTTTGGGATTTTGGCATTTTTGATGAATTTAAGGAAAATTGGCATGAAGCTTGATTTGGATTTATTTGATGATGGAATTGAAACTTAGGGAATGATTTTGATTAAATGGGTGACAAATGAAAATGTCATATAGGTTCTAAAATAGGTTTTGGGCCTTTGAAATTGTTTTGGATGGGCTTTTAAAGTGTCTTAAAAAAAAGGTGGGCTTTTAGGTTTTAAAACAAGTTAGTGGATGCAAATTTTGTAAAACATTGGGCCCAATAATTATTGGATTTAATTTGGGAATGTTTCATGAATGGTTTGGAGCAAATTTGGGGTAATTTGGGGTTGAATTGGATTTAATTTGGGTTGTTTGGTAATGAGGCCAAAGTGGATCAAATTGGGTTAACTTGGGTTACGGTTGGGCCAATGTTAGGTTTGATGTATAATTAATGTTGAAAAATGTTTATGGGAGTATAACAAAGAGTTTTCAATTTTGGTTGGGCTTTGATTTTGGGAATTGGGCCTATTTGGGTTCATGAATGATTTAGGCCAAATTGGGGATTTTTTATTTGGGTTAGGTTTGGGTGAAGTTTGGGTTCAAATTTTGGGCAAATTAAGTTAGTGTTTTGTTTGTGGGGATGTTAGGAAGTTTTTAGAAAGGATTTGGGGCTAATTGGAGTTGATTTGGGTTGGTTTGGGCTAAGTTTAGGTCATGGGCCAAAATTGGGCTTTAAGCTTCAAATTAAAATTGGATCCACATGTTGGTCAAATTAAGCTTGGATTTGGTCTAAATTGATATTGAGGATATTAAATTGAAGCTTAGGATTAAATTGGACCAAAATTGAGGTCAGTTGGAGTGGTTTGGTTGGACATTGGGCTCTCTTAGGTTAAAAATAGGTCAAATTTGGGGTTTTTAGTAAAAGTGGGCTAAATTGACAAAATTGGCTTATGGTGTAGTTTAACAAAATGAAATTGGAAATATTTGAGATTTTCTGGAATTTTTTGGGAATTTTTGGAAATTTTTGAATTTTTGGGTTAAAAGGGTATTTTGGGTATTTAGAGGTTATTGGGGGGTATTTTGAAAATTTTGGTATATTTGACCAAGGATGATCAATTTGAGTGATGGGAAGTGTTTAGAACTGATTTTGAGGAATTTTGGGTAGTTTAGGCAATTTGGCAAATTTTTGGGCAATTTCAAGGGCATTTGGTAGGTTTGGTGTGTTTAGGGTCCCGGGGGTCAAAATTTGAAATTTTGGAAAAATGAAGGCTGATCAAGTTTGAGTGAAATAAAATCATTTTGGTTGAGCCATGAAGCCATTTTAAGCTCACAAGAGCCATGAGAGGACTCATTTTAGACATTCACTATGTTGTTCCTAACCCTCTTAGCCAAGGGCCTAGGGGTTGAGGTCCATCTATATGAATTACCTTTATTAGTCGGGAAGTCAAATTGGGTATAGGTGTGGTTTTACGGTTGGAATTTGTGTGAGAGTGTAGTGTGTGTGCAAGTCAACCCTCACCAGACCAGACCATCCAGGGTAGTCCTAAGGCCATAGAGTCCTGTAGGAAACTCATCCTTTAAACCTCCACATATTGATTTTAACCCTCCAAGAGCTTTAGGGGTTTACAATCAAACTTGTGGGGTTTGAAGGGAGTCAAGAAGTGGTTGGAATTTCTAAGTGGTGGTGGGTTCCATTTCTAGTCCTCTAGGATATTAAAGGGAAAACCTATGGCTAGATCCTAAGCACTAAGGAGAGAGAAGACCTCACCAAAAATGAGGTCAACAAATGGACCCCCAATAGGTGTGGTGTGCTAACTAAGATCACCGCACGTATTGGCGTTGACCGAAGAGATCAACAAAACTAACACAAACGTCTAAGTGACACACTTAGAACAGAGCGTAGAAAATTCCTGCTGGGGAGTATCGAGTATATCTCCAAGACTGGAGATCCTTGAACTCTCACTGGGGAAAAAGAAGGTGAATTCCAAATCACAAGATCTGGGGAGATTTGATTTTAAATTCATTTTTTTTCAAGTTTCAATTTTAAGTTTTTTTAATTTTGGAGTTTGAGTTTTGATTTAATCAGAGTTTTTATTCCGATTGAAGTTTGATTTAAGATTAACTTCGAGGTGGATCTCGTTGAGATTCAGAATTTGGAATGAGAATCGGAACCTAGGTTCCAACTTCTGGATTGTAAAGCAGATTGGAGATTTAGGCTCCAGCCTCGAAGATTGAAAGAGAACTAGAATTTAGGCTCTAGCCTCAGGAAGAGAATTGAAAGTTAGGCTCCAGCCTTGAAAGTTTGAATAAGAACTAGAAGTTTGGCTCTAGCCTCAAGAAGAGAACTGGAAGTTAGGCTCCAACCTCGAAAGTTTGAATGAGAACTAGAAGTTAGGCTATAGCCTCAGGAAGAGAACTGGAAGTTAGGCTCCAGCCTCGAAAGTTTAAATGAGAACTAGAAGTTAGGCTCTAGCCTCGAAGAGAACTGGAAGTTAGGCTCCAGTCTCGAAGATTTGAAGGAGAACTAGAATTTAGCCTCTAGCCTCAAAGATTTGAAAGAGAACTAGAATATAGATTCTACCCTCAAAGAGAACTGGAAGTTAGGCTCCAGACTCAGAAATTTGGAAGAGAACTAGAAGTTAGGCTCTAGTCTCGAAGATTTGAAAGAGAACTAGAATTTAGGCTCTAGCCTCGAAGAGAAATGGAAGTTAGCCTCCAGCCTCGAAAGTTTGAATGAGAACTAGAATTTAGGCTCTAGCCTCGAAGAGAACTGGAAGTTAGGCTCCAACCTCTAAAGTTTGAAAGAGAACTAGAATTAGGCTCTAATCTTGAAGATAACTAGAAGTTAGGCTCCAGCCTCAAAAATTTGGAAGAGAACTAGAAGTTAGGCTCTAGTCTCGAAGAGAACTGGAAGTTTGGCTCCAGCCTCGGAAATTGATCTGTATGAAGAGGGACACGGTCCCATGCCTTCAGAACTAAAGCGAACAAAGTTCGTGGCTCCGTGTTAATAGAACTAGTTGATCCTCTATGACACAGGAGAAAGAGAATTGAAAGGAGCTAGTAAGTTTACCAAGCTGAAAAGACTCGACCTAACAATAAGTTGAGGAAAATATTTGAATTACAAAATTGTTACAAACGGATTTCGATTTGAAGAATAATCGAAGGATTCAGATCGGAATTCAATTTGAGATTTAGATTCATTTCGTTTTAGTGATTCAATTTCATTTTTTTTGTTTAATTAGAGTTCGTGTTTATTTGCAGTTTGTTTTGACATTCAGATTCTTAAAAAGAGTTCTTATTCATTCCCTTTCTCTCTCTTTTTTTGTCTTCATTTTCTTTTTTAATTTTCTTTTCCATTTTCTTTTTATTCTCATTCATTTATTTATATTCTCTTTTCTTTCCGTTCTTTATTCAAAGTTCATTTAACTTAATGGCGTTTCCCAGTCAATTTGCACAAAAGAGGTGAAGGTAAAACATGACATAGTCATTTCCATTTCAGTTTGTTGAAAATACATCACATAATCTGATCCAAAACATGATATCTTCCTTGAAAATTCAGTATCTCATACAATCCACATAAGTCCAAAACGGATTGTGTAAGATTCTTGTTGATTCTTCCAAAAGCATCTGTAAAAATCCATGTCTGAATAGTAAGATACATGGAAAATAACATCACCTTCCAAGCCACCCTTGGCAGGAATGTCGTTCGGATGTGCATTCGAGGTGTGCTATCTCACATGTAACTTACAGCTCGTAGGGCCGGAGACTCTCAAACTCTTGATCTAGCTGAATGTGGAAAGGAATCTTTCTGTCGTCCGTCCTCCTAAAAGTGACGGAGATCCGCTCCACAGGCACTCCTGGGATGCAATGTTTTGCTACGTCGGCTCTGTTTCCTTTTAACACCAGGACGGAACCTACCTGTAGTGGTATCTCCACTGGCCCTCTGAATTCACCAAAGCCTGCTATCCAGAGGTCAGATCCGAATATGATGTTACACTGGTTGACAAAAGATACTGTGCAAAAAGGTCTGACGAAGTCACGATGATCTATGTGTGGAGGTATACAGTCGCCCTCCCTGTATATGTTAATGATGCAGCTATTGGGTATGCAATCTGCAGGAATTACCCTCCATGTTACCATCCTTTTTACCATTCTTGGCATCGGATCCACCTCACTATGACGAAGTATCCCTGGTGGATTTCCATTTATGTCCTTGGCGAAGTTGTAGCAACACCCGCACTGAATCGTAACTCTTCCTTTTCCTCTCATCCACTTTCGAGGTTCTAACTAGGTCTTTACTCTTAAACGACCGGCTCGACCCATTTTCTAAAGCTCAGCGACGCGATCTAAAATTTGTTGCTGCTCGTAGTCTGAAAACACATTCGTATGTAGCTCGAGGCCTTCTAGGATGTTGATACTCCTGGCTCGAATCCTTTCAAAATATTCAAAAGGTTTCTTTTCAACATTCTGCATCTTTTCTAGCTCGTATTCCGAAATTATTTGCAATCGGCGAGGCCTGGTGACGTACTGGGGAATGTATGCTTCAACCTCAACATGCTCTCCTGCATGTCTTGGCTCCTCGGGGATAGTCTTTGTCGGGACATCCTTCGGGGTTGCTTTCTCAAAAAGACTCTTCACAACTGGTACATTTGCTTGGCGTCGAGGCGCTGATTCTATTTCTGCTCTTTTTAGAGTTTCTTTCATCCTTTCTGCAGTTCTTGGAATTTCTTTCATCCTTTCTACTGTTCTTAGATTTGACTTTCTCTTTTCTGGTTCCTAAAGAACTGATTTCTTCGGAGTATTAGCAATGACGGTAGCAACTGTCTCTTCTTGTTGATCCGCTGCCAGCTTGTTCAGCATCTTGCGTATGCGGCGATTCTTTTTTCTTCATTGGGTAGGAGTGAGGATAGCTCTCCTTACCTCTTGAACTTCTGTGGGCATGGTGCTGACAAGCCTGCCCTCTGCTGTAGCAACCACAAACTTTATTTTGTTGTCATCTCCTGTTGCATGAGCGGCATTTTCTTTTCTTTTCTTGCTAGTAGACGACTGACTTGGGTCACCCAATTTCATCACTGTATGGCTGCGGAGCTCTTCCCGATCAATCGGAGTCCAATTAGTTTCTTCATATTGTAGCCCGGCTGGTGTGAAATCGGAGTCGATCTCAATCACGACTCCATCCCTCACCCTCTTTTCATCAAGTGCTAGACTCGCGTCATTTTTAAAGTTCAGAACCATGTGCCCGTTCGACATTTCCCTACAAAAAACAAGGAAAGGATCAAGGGCTGTACTAAGAACAAGAACAATAAGAAAACATTTATTAATAAATTTTTTTTTATTTCTTTTAAATTTTAAAGAAAGTAGGAAGAGATGAGGAAGATCAAGAATGAATTGATTTAAAAGGAAGGATCAACATTTTATAATTACGATTTCACATGTTTTTTTTAACACATTTTTGTTAATGATTTTTTTTTATCATCCATTTTATTTTGGGTTCGGACCCAGTCACAAATGATTACTCTACCTATGTCTCTAGGATTGAGACTCCACTTTTAAAGTCTATCCTTCGAAACATCAGGTTGCGTAATAATTCTTCAAATATCGTCCATTAATTGGAAGCATAGGTCGTTATCCACGGCAATTCACCAGTTGGTAGGAACCTCCAAAGTAGACTGTCTTGACCACGAATGGCCCCTCCCAAGTCGGTTCAAATTTACGTCCTATCTTGTGGTGTGCAAGAATAGGCTTCTTGAGAATTAAAACCAAGTCACCGACTTTGAACGTCCTCGAGCGGACCAGTTTATAGTAGGCCTGGATCATCTTGGCTTGATACAGTTCCAAATTCTACTGCGCTAAAAGTCATTTTCCTTCCAAGCTTTCTAATTCTTCTAGTCCTAATTTGACATTTTCTTTTGTAGTGATCTTGTTTGCAACTGCAATTCTGAGTGAGGGAAGCTGTACCTCCAAGGGTAAGACGACCTCGGACCCGTACACTAGAGCGTAGGGCGTAGACTGAGTAGGAGTTCTGAAAGTCGTTCTGTAGGCCCATAAGGCTTCTAACAACTTCTCGTACCAATTTCTTTTGTTGTCATCCAAAGTTTTCTTTAAGATTTGGACGAGAGTTTTATTAAAAGCCTCGGCCAAGCCGTTCACTCTTGGGTAGTAGATCGTCGAATAGCACCAGTCAATCCCGTTTCTTCTAACAAAATTGTTGATCTTTGTACTTCTGAACGCAGACCCATTATCCGAGATAATCCTGCGCGGTACCCCGAATAGGTAAACGACTTGATTCTTGAAGAACTATAGCACGTGGTGTGCCTTCGCTTCTCTGAGCGGTACTGCTTCTGCCCACATGGAAAAGTAATTTGTAGCTACAAGAATAAAGTGATGTCCTCTTGAAGAAGGCGGTTCTATCGGACCCACAACATCTGTGCCCCAACATTCAAAAGGCCACGACGTGATTGTCGGATGTAGCACATTTAGAGGTTGATGTAGGACCACTCCATGCACTTGGCACTGGTGACAACTTTTAGCAACCTTCATGCAATCGGTCATCATCGAGGGCCAGTAGTACCCTAGTCTCTTAATCTTCATCTTCATTTTTGGACCAGACTAATGAGCGCAACAAAGTCCTGAGTGCACTTCTTTAACAATTTAACGAGCCTCAGACTCGCTCAGGCACCTTAGCCACATTTGATCGAAAGACCTTCTGTATAATGTATTGTTTATTAATGCGTAAGACAGAGTTCTTTTCTTGATCTGATGAGCTAATGACTTATCGTCTGGTAGGTTTCCTGTTTGCAAGTAGTCTATGAGCGGTTGACGCCAGTCTTCTGTATTTTCTGTTACTGCCACAATTGATTCTTCTTCTTTTTCTGACTTTTGTATCATGTCCACGTCGAGCTGCGAGAGATCCTGACGTCCTTGTACTAACACTTCAACTGATTCATCCTGCAAGCAGGTAAATTCCTTTGCAAGGCATGCTAACCCATCTGCGAGAGCATTTTCTCTTCTGGGAATCTTGTAGATCATTACATTCGGAATCTGTTCCAACAATTTAATGACATACTAAAAGTACTACTCGAGTCTTGGTTTCAGAATTCTATACTGTTCTGCAACTTATTGAATGATCAACTGTGAATCTCCGTAGATGTTGATGTCAGTTATCCCCATCTAAATGGTCAATTCCAGTCCGATTATGAGGGCTTCGTATTCGGCCTCGTTGTTCTTACATGGTTCCATTAGATGGTAGGAGTATCTTAACATTCCCCGTTCCGGTGTTATAAATATTAGTCTGATTCCTGCCTTACCGGGCACTATCGTTTGCGATTCTTTATCTTTCTATGCTGAAGATGCTCCATCGAAGTACAGCTCCCAACGCTGATCGTCGGGGTCTTCTAGGCTCATTATCTGCTCGTCTGGCAAGTTATCATTAAGAGGCAATTCTGCCGGTAAAGGGTGTGCTGCGAGGAAGTTCTCCAGGACTTGCCCCTTTACGGCAAGAAGAGGCACGAAAGTTATATCGAATTGCGATAGTATCATCGACCACCTGGCAAGTCTGCCGGAAAGCGTCGGTCGGGTCATAAAATATTGCAACGGATTAAACTTCAAAATAAGGTAGATCTTATGAGAAAGCATGTAGTGCCTGAGCTTTTAAGCGGCGAAGATCAAGGCTAAACAATGCTTCTCAATCGGGGGGAACTTTACCTCTGTTGAAATTAGATTACGGCTCAGGTAGTAGAGAGCATTTTCTTTACCCTCGTCATTGACCTGGGCTAGCAGGGCTCCGAGAGAGTCGTCTAAAGCCACGGAATAAAGTATTAAGGGTCGACCTGAGACTGGGGCTGATAAAACATGTGTCATTAAATACTGCTTAATGTCCTCGAAGGCCCACTGGCATTTCTCTTCCAAAACAAATTTGGCGTCCTTTTTAACCATTGCCGAGAAGGGCTGACACCTACCTGACAAATTCGAGATAAAGTGTCGAAGATATGCCAACTTACCTTGAAAGGATCATAGTTGTTTTAAAGTTTTGGGAGGAGGCATTTCTAAGATAGCTTTAATCTTCTCCAGATTGATTTCAATTCCACGATGTCGGACAACAAATCCTAAGAATTTTCCAGAGGCAACACCGAAGGCACATTTCAAGGGATTCATCTTAAGGTTAAATTGTCTTAATCCCCCGAAAACAATTCTCAAATCATACAAGTGATGTTCTCTTAGTTTGCTTTTGATGATTACATCATCCACATAGCATTCAACTTGGTTGTGAATGAGATCATCAAAAATCCTCGTCATAGTTCTTTGGTATGTTGCTCCTGTGTTCTTCAACCCAAAAGGCATTACTGTGTTGCAGTATATTCTGATCGGCGTTCTAAAGGCTGCGAGCTTCTCATCTTCCGGTGTCATGTTTATTTGATTGTACCCTGAAGATCCATCCATGAAAGAGAAGATTTCGTGCATTGAAGCAATGTCGATCATCAGTTCTAGAATTGGTATTGGGAATTCGTCTTTTGGACATGCTTTATTCAAATCTCTGAAATCCACGCAGATTCTAATTTGTCCATTCTTCTTTTTGACTGGTACCATGTTGGCTAGACAAGTCGGGTATTGTTCTTCATGGACAAATTTAGCGTATATTAGCTTCTTAACTTCAGCTATTACTTGTTGTTCAATCTCTAGACCCATTCTTCTGGAAGCTTGCTTGATTGGAACAGAAGTGGGATCCACTCCTAGCCTGTGAACTACCACCTCTGGAGCTAATCCTGGCATTTCATCGTAACCCCAAGAAAAACAGTCCTTGAATTCCATTAGTAGCTTGACCATGTTTTCGGAGTTTTCTTTATTGAGCAATGAGCTTACAAAGGTCGGCCTAGGCTCTTAGCTAGTACCTAAGTTAACTTCCATTAACTCATCTATTATAGATTTAATTTCTTCTTCAAATTCTAGCGGAGCATTTCTGATTTGCAGATCTTTAAGATCAACTGAGGCTTCTAAGCAGACTTCATTAGGCTTGCAAGTGACAACCAAGCAGAATCCGGTATCATCAACTGATCCTATTGTGCCGAATCCAAGACCATGTTTTGAATTGGGAGGCCAACTGGCTTTATTCCATAATTTTTAAAAGTCTTTTGATTGACCTTTTGTCCATCGTCAAGGTAAGACACCACGTTGAATTAAATTTTGAACACAGGGAGAATACCACTCAAAAGGTAGTTCCATTAATTCGGAAGAAGTACCATCTTCAAATTGTACAACATTTTTAGTTTTGGAAGAAGAAGCACCTCGGTAGAATTTGATCGATTTAGTACTGCCACCATGTACCTCCTTGACCACCATACCCTCGACCTTATTAGAATGGATCGGGGTCAGGGTCATAGTATGTACATAATGATTAATCTTTTTGTACATTGATTTGTGTTCTTCATTCTTTTCGTCTTCGAGAGAGATCTTAAACTATGGTTTCTTCTGACTTATCGCCGCTGCTTCTTTCTTGATTTCTTCTTCTTCAGAACTGTTCTCCCAATCAACGTCGATGACCGGTTTCTTTTGTCTAACTGTTCCAACGTCTCTTCCTTGACCTCGTCCCCGACCTCGACCTCGGGTGCAAGTTCTGAAGAAACCTTCACCATCTCGTTATAAGAGAGTGGTGAGTAACTGTTGGACTAGAATTTCAGGTGCTTCGTCTTCTTGAACTTCTTTTGCTTCATTTGGTACGATATTTCTAGAGAAGATAGTTTTCTTCAGAGGCGCGTAGTAGGCTGCATCTTCATGAATTCCAATCTCGTGTATAGAGAATGGTTGCAAGTCACCCTTAATACACTGTTCTCCTCCTTCGTAATACTTTATGCATTGGTGCAGAGATGACGGTACCATCCGGTTTTCATGGATCCATGGCCGACCTATTACAGCGTTGAACGATGTCTCAGAATCAATTATATGGATATTTGCGGTTGTCTTTGCTAAGTCACCGGTCTTCATTAATAGTGTAATTGATCCAAGAGCTCTTTCTCCTTTCTAAATGAACCCTCTTAATAACATCTTGTCTGCTTCAAGCTCGCGAGCATCAATTTCCAAATATGCTAGCATCTGAAGATTCATTATATTGATTGATGCTCCCGGATCAACCAACACTTTGGAGAGCGTAAAATTTCCAATAGTGAATGAAATGTACAACGGTCGGTTGTTATCAGCTGTTCCTAGTAGTAGATCATTGTCCGTGTAGGTAACACCTCACTATTCTTTTAACGAGCAAACCTCGTCGAAGGAATAACCGTCCATTTGAGCTGAGTAAATTTCTGGATCAAGTAATTCCTTGATCAGATTTTTCCTCATCTCCTTTGACAAGATCAGAGCATCGTAGATGCTTAGTTTGGCTGGCAGCTTCCTAAGATGGGCTAGCACGTTATAATCCACTTTATTACCATGTTCCTTGGTTTCTTCCCGAACGGGCAATTCTTCTACTGGGGTTGGCTCCTCTTGAGCAACCACCTGCTTTCCTTTATCCTTTGGACCCATTCTCAGAGGTAGAACTTTTCCACTTCTTAGATTGACTTCAGTTACTTGTTCTAAATCTGGTGGTGAATCTACCGGTTTCTCCTCTTAAATCGGAACTACTGGCTTTTCTGGAGTTGCTTCAAAATCTGATAACTCTAATTCTATCATGATTGGAGCTCCTTGAAATTCACAAATAGACTCATTGCTTGTTGAGCTTTTGTAGACATCTTTGTGAGCCTCTTCTCCTTCATCGTGGTCATCGAGGTTCACTATGATTTGAGAATCATTTATCATGTTGGAATCGAGATTCAGATTAGGTTGGTTGTCGTTAGTTACGTAATCGTTAGAAACAGTCAAAACGTAGCCAACACTAAAACTCTTATCATTATAAGATCCCGCCGAGGCGAGCAAATAATCATACAGAGTCAGAGGTCTGAGAGATTTCTCCCCCGAATCCGAAACAACCATCCTAGGATAAGCAGACCCTAGTCTACCCTTCGGAGCCTCGATTTTCTTTTCTTCTACGATCTTCTCCTTCTCTGGGGTGGTTCTTCAATAGCAAGCGATAGTGCCGACTAGGTAGGTTTCGAACTTTGAGTTGAAGCGCGCACCGAAGCGGTCTGGATATTATCCAAAATTTTCTTTGATGACTTTGTCCAGACAGTACTCCATCCTTGGTGGGTTGTGTACGGGCCTATCGGAACAATAGGATCCGTTGAAATAACATTGATGGAACCTCCTTTTTCGGGTTCCTTCATGTATTCTTTTGGGATCGTTATGTTCCCCCTTCAGAGATTATCTTTGAGCCAATTCTTAAAGGTGAAGAAGTCTTCGATCTTGTGTCCGAGCATCCTATGGTAGGGATAGTAGTTCGGATGATCCTTCTTATTGACTTCTTCTGGCCTTCTGGGCTCTAGCAACTGAAAATTGGGTGTCTTCATCAAACTGCGAAACATTTTAGCCACTGCTTCAGTTTTGAAAGAATATTCCTTCGGGGGACGTGACAGACGAGGCAGTGGTTGATCATGCTGCCATGGCTAATAGCTCGGTCGAGGCTGTTGATAGCCCTGCTGAGGTTGTTGATAAATCTGTTGTGGTTGTTGGTAAGTCCGTTGAGGTGGTTGATAACTGGGTTGTGGCTGCTCTAGCCGTATTTGCATTGGTTTCTTTCCCTTATTGACTATCGCGACAATCCCGGATTTCTTTTCAAATTCTTTCAAGGGCTTCTGTTTATCAGTCTTATCGATGAAACTCAACTGTTTTGCCTCCTCTTGTAAGCTTCCGGCCTTACTAAGCAACTTCTCGAAAGCCTGTATTGTAAATCCTTTAAGGAGAAGTGCTATCGGGCCGTGAATACTCTTAAGTTGGATTCCGACTGCATGTTGTTCTTGAAGCTGTGGTTCACACTTCATGCTTAAATTCCTTCATCGAAGTATGTAGTCCACTAAAGTTTCATTCAGTTTTTGTTGCTCCACCACTAGATCACTGATAGTGATGTGGTACTGAGCCCCGGCAAACCGCTTAACGAAGAGGTTTTCCAAATCTGAAAAGGTCTTGACTGAACCATTCAGAAGTTCTGCATACCAATCGAAGGCAATCCCTGAACAACTGCTGACAAACTGACGAAAGAGTAAAGCATCACTTTCACTGGCATTGCAGCAACTAGCACGAAAATGAGCAACATGCTGTCGGGGGTTTCCCGTACCATCAAAAGTCTTGAACAGAGGTGGTACGAAGTCCTTCGGGTGTTGGACCGCATCAAATTCCTCAGGGTAAGGTCTACCCATCTGAATAGATGCTCCACTCTTAGACTGGGCTAAGGCTTCTCGCACCTGTTGTTCCACCATGTTCTTGATATCCTTCTCGGGAATCATGCTTTGTGCAGAATCCTTCTTCGGCTATTCATCTCCATTGACAGACGTAATCTCTTTCCCTCCATCTGCAATGTGAATGATCTTCGGGGGTGTTTCCTTTTGTGGTTAAAGCTGACTCTGGAGAGTGGCTAAAGCGGTAGCTATATCTTCCATCCTCTTTGCCATCTGATAAATTGTATCATCTTTCTCTTGAAGACGTGCACTCATTACTTCCGGTTCATCTCTTTCTGAGGCTGATGGAACTCCTTGCAGAGCTGACGACGCTCGGGTCTCAACCATATTGATCTCGGCATACTCGTCATCCATGAACTCTGATGAATCTACTTCATTTTCAAATTTTTCTCCTCTTTCTTTTGCCAACCATCGGATGTCCTTCCTTAGCTTTCCTATGGCATCCTCTAGTGGCCTCTTCCATGCAGTCTCATGGTTATCACGTGATGATTGTTGAATTTCTTTATCAGGAGTTTCTTTTAATGCAGTGGCGCTTTCTTCTGATTCAGGCTCTCTAACAAGACTTTTCTTCTCGGGACGTTGTGTTGGTATCGGCTCAGTGATAATAGGTTGCCAAACCATCCTTCATGCAGCAGAAGGCCAAGGACTAGACGGTCTGTCCGCTATATGCTGGTAGGTGGTGTCCTCCCTAATATGGTGACCCGATACAACCACAGGAGAACTAGCTCGTATCTTCTTCCTTAGTTTCTTTACAGCAGTGACAGGCTCGACTCGCAGTCCGAGGCGGGATTAAGCCGGTATTTGTCCCATTCTTCTTAGGATTTCTGACACGGGGCATCTCTCTTTCTTAGCCAATTTCTCTACCACAGCTTGCAGCCGGGCAAATGGCGTAGTCCTGACCCTTTTTCTTTTACAGTCATTATAGTATGCAGGTCGGGGTAATGCAGCGGAGATCCTCCGGAGATCTTCTTCATCCGATGAAGCTGAGAGAGGGTGAAACCTACTTCCCTCCAATAGAGGTGAATACTCGGGCAGTTCTTCCTCTTTCTCAGAAATCTTTTCCAGAAAGGCAACTTCAGCCGCCTTGGCCTTCTCGATCCTGGCGATCTTTCTACTTCTATTTCTCCTTCGAGTCCGAGTTAAGGCTGTAACTCTTGAACTGGACCCTATCTCGAAGACAGAAGTTATTGTAGCAAAATCTGTACCCTCCACGGTGACAGGCTCATCACAGATTCAAATTTCCTTCTCCTTCAGTTTAGCAGGAGTCGGGGTAGGTACAGAGATGACTAGACCGGTGGGGGTAGAGACAATAGTCCTCCTACAAACAGTAGTACTTCTTTCAGCTGGAACCCTTTGCAGGGGTGGGAACTCTTGAGTCGATTTCAGGTTAAACTCAATTACAGGCTCCTCTGGTTTTGATACTTTGTTCATTAGGGTGAACGGAGTAACATCTGCAAACTTAACGTCCTTATTATCGAATCCTTGTCCGGATGATCCCATTGTCGGGCAGTTCATCCTTGTAGACAGATAAGTCTAGTCCGTTGGTGAAGGAGAAAATTAACTTTGGTGCAGACATTTTCTGCAGGGTAGATTCCGAACGTTAGTCCCGAATTATACTTCCTTTTGTCGTAATACTTAGGACGAAAAAAAGAAAGAGTCCGAACACATTTTCAATTATCTTGGCGTATTTGTGATTTTTTAAAAAGATTTTGTTTATTAGAAGGTTGTTTATTAGAGGATTTTTTTGTTAGGAACAAAACGATTAAAGGAAGAAGGTTATAGAAAAGGTAAAGGATCCGATTCAGAATTGGAAAGGAAGAGAAAGTCTCGTAAGACTTCTCAACTCGAAAGATAGCTCCTAGGCTAAAACCTATTGGGGGTCTACCCCATTTTTGGGAGGCGAAAGGATTCCAGAACCTCTTTGTTTAGGGATGTCTAAACAGTGGCTCCAGAATCCAAAAGGAGTTGACTATACCCGTTCAAGACAGAAATGAATGTGATATGCCAACGGAAAGAATGGTAGATTGGTCCACAAGGGGTATGGACTCACTACCGATTTATGAAAGCAAAACCATCTGATCAAAATGGAGAGAGGAACTAGTCCCCAGCGTAGTCACCAGAAGTAGTGGCATATTTTTAGGTTATGTATTTTGAAAAGGGGTCGCCTACAGAAGTTGTTGGTGAATTTTAAATTTTAAATTTAATTTAAATATATATAGTTTTAGAAAGAAGCATTTGATTTTGAAAATAACTTTAAGTTTGAAAATTTTAAGATATGAAATCAAACCTATCTCACATCCTAAATAGTTTATATAAACGAGCACTGCATCACAAACCGTGTATCTATACATAAAAATAGACACACTGCATGATGATGGGGCTCAATTAAATAAACTAGAAGATTTGTGACATTCGTTTGGTCTGCGAACTAATTTTATTAGCCAACAATTTCCCCTGCTTAATATAAAGGAATTAAGTAGGGTTTATATTACCTGGGTTGTTAAAGTTCCCTATAAGTGCAAGCCCCTATAGTTAATTACATCTTAAATGTCCGAAGACACTTAAGAAAACTATCGATAATGATCAGTGGTTTTACTCTCAAGAATTTCATAGTTTAAGGTTTTCAAACAATTGGACTTTGGAAATTCGATAGGGAATAACTCAAATTTGGAACAGTTAATTTCAGGAGTCCAAAGGAAGAGAAGTAGGAGAAGCTGAGGATCTAAGAGGAATCTTAGCAGCTTCCCAAACTATCCTAATTGTTTGGCTTCAATTTAAGAGTATTATTTAATGTTGCAATCCTGCCAATTTTAATTAATTAGGACTTATGTTTGTATGACATAATCACGCAAGTAGCCTCGAAGATGTGAGGGTTTATGTCGTACCGAACGACTACCTCAGAGTCCTAAGACCGGTTAGGGCTTAATTTACATAACAGGATTATGAAAATGCCTAATGAAGAGTTGAGGATTTATGTTGTACTAGGCAAACTACCTCGAAATCCTATGGCTTTGTTATTTAATTCTAAGAAAGTTTTTGTTGATGTAGATTCCAGTTTTGCTGACGAAGATGGTCGTGCTGCCCTCTATGCTCCAAGCTCCTTGTTATTGCAGAGGTTTAGTTTTTGAAAGTGAAAATCAGGAGATGAGAGAAGTGTTTTGGTTTAGAGAAATCTTAAAGCCCAAATATTTTTAATGTTTTAATTAAAACAAATCTTAAAGTTGGTTATACATAACCGATTAAGATTCCACGTTTCCGTCATCCCAGCACCGTTATTTTCATCGGATTCACTTAGTCCAAATGAATTTGCTAAACTCAACTGAATGAGTTCCACACTTTCATTTAGACTGTGGGAAATCCCGTTAGCAACACGTGAGTTACATCATCCGAGGTATTCCTGATCATCTAACGAGATATCTTAATTTAGTTGTAGTTGTAGTTTTGTTGTTTTGTTTGTGATTAAACTTTGAGTTGTTTTATATTTTAAATGTTGTGGCGGTGAATTTTATCTTGTTGTGACTTTTAATTTAATTTTGGATTTCAGTTTTGTGGTTATCCTAAAGGTTTTAGTTTTCATACAGGGTGACATTCTTGTTTAACATGCAAGAGAAGTAAAGTACAGTGCAGGTAAATAAATTACAACGAAATAAAAGCGTACCTGGTAAGCATTCATATTTATTTTCTCCTGCACTTAAAACACTGGTTAAAGCATTTATATAATTGTAATAAAACACATAGGTAAAGCTAAGGGAAGGTTTTGGTTGTCTACCAAAATCCTAATCCTATAGCTAGTCAACTCCTATGACGTCTAGGTTCTTATGTTTTGTTAAGGATGATTTTCTTCACCAAAGAACAATTAAGTTCAGTTGTTCTTCTAAAACATCTCATCATATTGAGAAAGTTCTTAGGACGAGTCCTAAACATCTTTTCAATACTTCTGAGATTATTTTGTGTCCAAATGAATTTCATTGTACAAGTGAATTAATCATTCAAGGGATTTAGTTAAGTTTTGCTTCTTACTCAGTGAACTAGGATGTTTGATTATCCTATGAGTGAAGTGACATTTCACTTAATGCTTTATTTATTATGATACGTATACTTGTATAGTATCCCATATTATAAAATCATAAGTTTCATATCTAAATCATCAGTGCATTTATCCAGTGGAGTCAAGTTTTTGGTGTCGTTGCATTTATCGGACGGTACCAAGTTTTTGGCGTTGCTGCATTTATCGGGGATCAATCTGCCACTATTCAAAATTTGCCCCAACGAAGGAAAACAAGAATGATATATACAGATATCTGACGGATGAAAGTGATGAATGTGAGATAAGAGATAACATGTATGTATGTTTTTTGACCACACAGTTAAATCCTGCGTCAAAGCACTTACATTATTTCATATGTGCAAAATTGCTCCCAACTATGAAAATCTGTAAAGTAAATAAGGAGTTTGTTATTTTGAACTATTGTAATCAAATGGGGATGTCTATTGATGTTGATTAAATAATTGTTAAGTATATTTTGGGATTGATCGTTCATGGGACAAAGTAAAGGCTTGGACATCCTTCCACCATATTTATCCTCTACAGTCAATCACAAGTGCCATATGAAAATTGGGAAAGAGTACTTCTACCTTGGAATCCTATAGACCCAGCAGATGAACATAGTAACCAGGCAGTTGGTGATATGAATGACATTAGTATTATTGAAGATCAACCATCTCAGAGGTCGACACCTATTCCTCCTTACTTTCTTGAAATTTCACAGATCATCTTGAAGAAAATTAAGAAATTAGAGAATTAAGTTCAACTCCTGATGAATGCAATAAACAATCTATCTGACTTCTTTGATCATCTAGATTGGAAAATGAAGGAGCACTTTGATCATTTTGAGTATCTCAAAGGAAGTTTGATACGGTTGATGAAAAGGAAGGGTTGGATTAAGTAGGATTCTACTAAAAAATTCCCGTTTCATCCATTCTATAATTTGTTTGTTCACGCTCAATCAATTGGAGATTTAAGAGTTGATGATAGTTCTGAGGAAGAATGAAGACTTAATAATTGTATTTCTGTGTTTGAGTATTTCAATTGCTTGTTTTGCTTTTCTTGGATGTTATATTTGGTCTTGCTTTCTTGTTTAGTTTTCAGCGTTATTGTGTTGTGGTTGTGAGTGACGCTGAATTTTAGAATTTTATGGCTTGACAATGTGTAGTGTTTAGTGTTATTTTTATGTGTTTGTAACTTGGATTTATATATATAAGTGATTTTTTGTGTTATTTGTGTTAAGAAATATCATTTGCCATGGCTTTAGAATGTTATTCAATACTTAGTTAGACTAATTAGACGTCGGAGCGGGCTTAAAAAGACCGAAATTGCAAAAGAAAGTCAGAAGCCCAGTTTTTGGACTGGTGTCGAACGGCACTTTCACCAGCGCCTGAACACGCCAAAAGACAGAGAGATTGGCCATAAGAGCAGAAAAATGCACCGAACGGTGCTAACACTAGAGCCAGACAGAGCTAGACCAGAAAAATGGCCCAAAACTACAAATTTTTGCGATTTTACCCTGGGACACACCAGTTTTGCCCAAAACATCATCTTCTACCTCTAGCCAAAGCTGATTTTTGCACTTATGACTTACTAACATTTGTATTTGAAGCTATTTCGTGGCTGGAAAAGTTCGGATTTTATCTTCTCTTAGTAAGAGCTACTTTTTAAACAAAATTTTTTCGATTTTGACCGTGGAATTCTCCTACATTAGGAAGATTTGAAATGATGAGGTTTTTAGAGAAAATTTGGAGATTTTTCATGGATTTTGAGTTCTTATGTATTTAAATTTATCTTGGAGTCCATTACATTGCAATTTTGAAATTGATTTAGATAAAGTTTATATTTTTAGGCAAATTGCTCTAAGAATTGTGAAGGGGAAGAGAAAATTTGATTATGATGAAAGAAAATTTGTGAATTTCAAGGCTTATTCCTGCTTCAGTACTTTTCTTAGCAATAAGAAGTGTATTCAAGAAATAATCTTCAAAAATCTTGGAAGTATGATTGAAGAACATATTATGAATCATCAATGGGAGATTTTCTGTTATTTCACTGCTGAAGCGATGATGGGGATTGTTAGAGAGTTTTATGCAAATTTGTATTATTCTACGAGCGAATATATCCTAATTAAAGGAAAAATGGTTGAATTTACCCCTGCTCGCATTAATACATTTTATCAATTGAGAGCGTCTTTTTTATGTGAATACAAAAATTTTTCTTTTATGAATGAAGCATTGGATACGATATTAAACTTTTTTACTATGGAAAACGGGAAAGGAAGATTAAATAAAGGTAAAAAGTTAACTTCCCCCTTTCTACTTTGAATCCTATATCGAAAGCCTGTCACTATTTCATTTCTACAAGACTTTTGCTTACCTGCGATCACAATGATGTTACTATAGATAGAGCTGATCTGAATTACAGTATTTAGAACATGAAGAATATCAATATTGGGGATATTATATATAAAGTTATTTTGACGAGTTCAAAAAGAGAACCTACAGGTGAACTAGGACACCCCAGCCTGATTTATGCCTTATGTATTCAGTCAGGTGTAGCAACTGAAGATAATGATGAGGCAGTCCATCCTCTGAAGCCCATTAGCAAACTGAATCTGAAAACCTATGAAGCCCATGTCGGATGGAAGTGGAGTGTGAAAGTTAATGAGCCTTCTTTAGTCATGAGAGACCGTCTGCATCTAGGGAGCCTACTCTGCATGAAGTTATGGATCAGTTGTAAAGGTTGAACACCAAAGTAGAGGGGCTAGAAGCAAAGAATAAGATAAATGATGATTATCAAGTGTGGTGGAGAGAATATGAGATAGCTTATCATGATGGGCATATGAGATTTTTCAGTGGAGACACTAATGCTGTATTTCCTACTTAACCTGAGTACACTCCATACCAGCCTGAAGAACCCGATGATGGTGGAGCTCCTGCAGAAGATGATTGGTAGTTTTATTTTTTTTCTATTGTACTTTATATTTGTAATGTATATATGATGTACCTGAGACTCTCTCTGATATTTGTTATGTATTTTTATTTTGTATATGTGATGTACCTGAGACTCTCTCTGATTGGTATTTGTGATATAATTTGTATTTGGTTGTGTTTGTAACAAACTTTATGTTTAATTGTGATGTAATTGATGTGATAGTAGAGTTTGTATGTGTTTGGTTTGTTAGTTTAATATGTGATAGTAACAGTTGGATGTTAATGTTGTATGCATAGTTGATTTTTTATGTATTTAAACTTCTTCCCTTACAAATTTCAAACCATATTTGTGTATAGAAATGCATTTAATTATTTCAGGGATACTGTTCTACTTTATGAAGAAAAACATGCCTAAACTTGAAGGTTTGAAAAGCCCAACATATTAAGGTATGAGTTATATGTTTATATCTTTTCTTTCTTCCCATATTAATTATGTTAACATTCAAAAATTTAAGTTTGAGGGAGGGAAAGAATTAACTATTAATTATTCTCATTTGAAAGTATTTTCAAAATTATTAACATGATTTCCTGTAATAGAACTCAATTTTAGATAACTGTATTTTGGTTTTATTTAAGTATTTTGTAAATTTGAATGAAAGTATTTGGTAATGAAAAGTAACTTTGTAGGCTAAGATATTTGGTATAAGAGAATAGGACTATAGTCAATTATTCAAAATAAGAAAAACTGTATGTTTGGAGTATTAAAAATCTTAAAACTTTATGTGATAAAAAATGATTGAGACTCTATGATGAATCAATATTAAGCTAAAGAAATGCCTATAAGGTAAAGCTTTATGGTAAGTTTCAAATTTTGGGTGGAAAGGGTGAAGTTCAAAATTATTAAAGGCTATCCAGATACAGTAATCCTCACTTAAAAGAAAAAACAAAAAAGCAAAAGAAAAAAAAAAGAAGAAAAGAAAAGAAAAGAAAGAAAAGTGAGGAGAAGTTTGAGGAGATGCCTAATAAAAAATTGGCTTCACATGGACCTACCTAAAGGGAAGAACTTAATTACTTGCTTGAACTTATATGTATGGATTAGCATCTTTACTAATAGTGTTCTCATAAACTTCTTTTCATGTAATCCTTCTAAGTGCCTTAATAGGATAATCTACAGTCATTTTTGAAATGAATACTAGAACTCTTAGACTTGATTACTAGATAGTCTTACAACTGTAGAATTTACCTGAATTATTCAAAGATCTTTCTGAAAATTTTAGTATTGTACTTATCTAAATCAAAATTATGGTATTCTAGATAAAAAGTTCATTGCAGTGGATAACTATTTTATGTATTAACTAAAATTACTTGAGGACAAGTAATAGTTAAGTTTGAGGGATCTTGGTCCACTGAAAATTTGATAGCCTTTTATTGTCCATTTCATACATTTTTTTAATGATATTGCACTTTAAAGAAAGGTATTCTTCATGATTTCATGCAGGTACAATGATTTTAGGCCTTTGGAGCAAAATGAAGCGAAAAGAGCAAAATTGGGGAAAAAGTGCATTTTATTGAACCAGCACTGAACGGCGCTGTCGGCATATTTTTAAGTTGTGTGTTTTATTTTGAAAAGGGGGTCGCCTACAGAAATTGTCAGCGAATTTTAGATTTAATTTAAATAAATAATTTGAAAAGTAATATTTGATTTTGAAAATAATTTTAAGTTTGAAAAATTTTAAGATATGAAATCAAACTGATTTCACATCCCAAATAGTTTATATAAACGAGCACCACGTCACAAATAGTGTATCTATCCCTAAGGATAGACACACTACTTGATGGTGGGGCTTGATTAAATAAACTAAAAGATTTGTGATATCCGTTTGGTCTGCGAACCAATTTTATAACCCGACAAATTCCCCTGCCTAATATGAAAGCATTAAACAGGGTTTATATTACCTGGGTTCTTTAAAATTCCCTATAAGGGCAAGCCCCTATAGTTAATTACATCTTAAGTGACGGGAATCACTTAAGAAAACTCTCGATAATAATCAATAATTCTGCTCTCAAGAATTTCAAAGTTTAAGGTTTTCAAAGGATTGAATTTTGGGATTTCAATAGGGAGTGGATCAAATTTGGAAGATTTTGTTTTGGGAATTCAAAGGAAGAAAAGTAGGAGAAATTACAAATTCGAAGCGAACTTCGGTAATTCCTCGTCTATCCTATTGTTTGGCTTGAATTTAGGAAAGTCCTAATATTTATTTAATGTTTTGATCTTGCCAATTTTAGTTAATTAGGACTTATATTTATATGATAGAATCTTACAAATAGCCTGGAAGATGTGAGGGTTTATGTCGTATCGGACGACTACCTCGGAATCCTAAGACCGGTTAGGGCTTAATTTGCAATGCAAATGCCTAACAGAAGGTTGAGGATTTATGTTGCACTAGGAAAACTACCTCGAAATCCTATGGCTTTGTTGTTTAATTCTAGGAAAGTTTTGCTGATGTAGATTCAAGTTTTGCTGACGACGATGGCCGTGCTGCCCACCATGCTCCAAGCTCCTTGTTGTTGCAGAGGTTTAGTTATAAAAGTCATAAATCAGGAGATGAGAGAAGTATTTTGGTTTAGAGAAGTCTTAATTTCCAAGTGTTTTTGTGTTTTAATTAAAAACAAATCTTAAAGTTGATTATAACGACACCGGTTAAGATCCCACGGTTCCATCCTTCCGGCATCATTATTTTTATCGGATTCACTTAGTCCAGTATGAATTTGCTAAACTCAATCGAATGAGTTCCACACTTTCATTTAGACCGTGGGAAATCCTGTTAGCAATACATAGGTTACATCATCCGAGGTATTCCCGATCATCCAACAGGACGTTTTAATTTAGTTGTAATTGTAGTTTTGTGTTCTGTTTGTGATTAAATTTTGAGTTGTTTTATATTTTGAGATGTTGTGGTGGTGAATTTTATCTTGCAATGACTTTTAATTTAGTTTTGGTTTCAGTTTCAGGGACTATCCTAAAGGTGTGGGTTTTCATGCAACAATTGTTTATCATGCAATAAAAGTAAGTGCGATGCAATTAAAGAAATTGCAATAATGTAAATTGCAATAAAATAAAAGCGTACCTGGAGGGTCTTCCCGTCATCCCAAGCTGCACTTAAAATACAATTAGAATATTTAAGCAAGTTCCTAGGTAAAGCTAAGGGAAGGGTTATGGTTTTCTACCAAGTTCCTAATCCTATAGCTAGTCATTTCCTATGACGTCTAGGTTCTTGTGTTTTGGTTTGAGGACGATTTTCTTCATCAAAGAATAATTAAGTTCAATTGTTCTTATGAATATCCTACCATATTGAGGAAGTGCTTAAGGTAAATCTTAAACATCTTTTCAATATTTCTAGGATTGTTTTAAGTCCAAATGAATTTAATCATACAAATGAATTAATCGTCCGGGAATTCAATTTTTGTTGTTGTCTTGCTCAGTGAACTAGGACATTTGAATATCCTATAAGTGAAGTAGTATTTCATTTAATGTTCTGTTTAGGAGTTATGATAACAAAAGTTTTCGGGGGCAAATTGGTATTCAAATGGTTTGTGATTTAATTTAATCTCAGTTATCGGATTTAAATTTGGAATAGTGTTCAAGTTACTTTATATTTAATTTCTTTCATGTCTTAGGTGATGTTATTTTTAATTTAATTTAACTTCAATTTAATTTAATTTAATTTTAACTTTAATTTAATTTAATTTAATTTTAACTTTAATTTAATTTAATTTAATTCAATTTAGTTTGATTTGATGTTAAATTAATTTAGTTTAATTTGATTTAATTTCCTTTAATTTAATTTAATTTGATTTAATTTTAATTTAATTTAATTTAATTTAATTTAATTTAATATGTTTTAATTTAATTTAATTTAATTTAATTTAATTTAATATTTTTTTATTTAATTTAGTTTAATTTAATTTAATTTAATTTATTTATTTAACTTAATTTAATTTAATTTATTCATTTAATTTAATTTAATTTAATTTGTTTATTTAATTTAATTTAATTTAATCTTTAATTTAATTTTATTTTTAATTTTAATTTAATTGAAAATTTAAAAAGAGTTTAATAATTTAACCTTTTTTATTTAATTTAATGATTAAGTCCTTTAACATTTTAAAACTTTAAATTTGAATTATCATTTTAATTAGGAATTAAATATTATTGAAATGATTAATTTAGGGATTTTTAAATTAAAGAATAAATCTCTTCCTAATAACATCCCTATTTTAATAATTCCAATTTTATTATTCTTCTAAATTTAATCAATTATTTAATTAAAGTTTATTTTAATTATTTTAAATTGTTTAATGGGTTTCTACCCTTTAATTATTTAAATTTCAATCATCCAAATCAGATTAAGATCAAATATTTTACTTGTTAATTTTATTAAACCTAAAGTTTTAATTGAAGGTTAAAATTTTAATTACCATTTTGCCCTTCAAGCTTAATAATTTCATAATTCACTAAATTGAGCTTAAATGAAGGCATTAGAGGAGAAAATGTGATTCTTATATATTTAATTTATTTATGTAATTATTTTTGGTGGAAAATAGAGATTTCCAAGGAAAATTTAATAATATGACCAAGGGAAAGTTTCTGTCCTTAAGAAAATTATGGGACATTCCTAATGACCAGAGGACCACTTGGACCAATTTTGGTGATTTTTTGAATTATATTATTTTTATTATAATTATTTTAAGTTTTGGAGTATTAATTAATTTAAAAATAAAGTAAAGGTTGAAAAATGAATTTTATATTTTTCAAAAATCTCTCTGATATCAAGGAAAACAGAGAATCAATTTTTGCAATTTTTTTATTTTTCTATGATTTATTATAATCATTTTAGTGAAAATGCTAGAAAATACATTTTTTAATTTTAAAATTACCCTAGGGCTTTAAAATTTAATATCTCATTAAATAGACCTAAGAAAAATATGGGGTTTGTTCCTAAGTGATTAAAATTCAAAATGTGACATTTTGGTGAATTTTATTATTTTTGTGATTTTTATTATTTTTTAATTATTAAAAATATTAAAATAATATTAAAAATCAACTTTTTTAGAAAATTGAAATTTTAATTTTCTTAAATTCCCCTAATATCGGAGAGGCTCCAAAACCAATTTGGTGAATTTTTGAAAGGTATTTTGAAAGTTATGAATTTTTAAAGTTTAAAATGACTAAATGGCTTAATCAACCCATTTAGTAGGGCTAACCAAGTCCAATTGACTTCAAATTTTTATGGTGGGTTCCTCTGATCCTAAAGGTCAGTGGAGAATTGATTTCAAGTCAATTTGATGTATGATTAGCTCTAATTAATTAGGGACCTATTTTGGGTGTTTAAGCCAATTAGGGTTATTTTAAATGAACTAATTCAAAACCTATTTTTCCTAGGGTCCTCTGGTCATAAGGGACATCACCAAATTTTCTTAGAATTTATTTCACAACATGCTAATTATTGGAATTAAAATACTCAAAACGAGTAACATGAATTTGAAAAATCAATAACTTCTCATAGGGATGGCCTCGACTTTGGAAAATTCGGGGAATGTTCCCAAATTCAGAGGCTTCAAAAGCCCTATGGTCATGCCATGGTGAATTTCCTATATGCATGGAGAATTAAAATAATGCAGACAGTAAATAAATTATTAAAAATAAAATACTTGATGAAATTAAATGATTTCTTTTCCACATTATTCTCCTCTGTTCACTGAGAAAGAGGGTATTTTTATTTTATTTTTCTGATTTTCCTACACAAAGTTATGGATTTTTGAAGTTTAGGGAATTAAATAAATAGGAAAAATCCCTAATTTTCTATTTATCCGACTCGGCACTGCGTCATCCTTGGCATCTCCGAACGGCCAAGCGGCCCGCTCCCATTCGACGCCGCCGCTTGAGTCAGCAGCCCGGGTCCCTCCTGTATCGTTTCGTCTCCTCATCCGGCGCGATCCTGGCCATCCGTCCGCGTGTGTATTAAATGAACGGCATCTGTTCATCGTCCCCAAGCCTCCTAGCCCGAGAACCGTCCATCTTCTGGGCACTAGATCTCACTCGATACTCGACCAAATTTAACGTTCTTATGCTCTATGGATTCGTCTCGAGAAGACGAACACATCCATACAGTTTATGTGGCATGAAATTTACTCAATAAAAATGGAGAATGTTCAGAAGCTCGGGAAGAAGAGTGAGGCCATACCTTTGCTCAGAGAAGTGTGGCTTCGATCTGAGGGTTGTATCACCTTCGATTGGATCCCGCCGAGCTCCGGATGAAGTCTCCCGGTCGCAGTGAATTGCCTAGGTAGGATTTCGACCACGCTCGATCACAAAGCTTGGAGGCTGGAGCAACTCGGGTGGCTCTGGAGATGGGGCTTTTGCTGGTGGACACCTTCTCTTGGTCCGGTGAAGGTGTAGGACCAATCAATTCGAGGATTGATCCACCGTGGAGAAGTGTCCTGGTTTTTGGGCTAAAGTTTGAACTCAAAATTGAGCTCGCGTGGAGGGAATTGGGACTGGAATTCAGTGGGGATCAAATGCTTTATGTATGGGGAATAGTCTGGAACAATTTTGGTAGAGTTTCCTTAAGGTTTGTTTCAGCACCTCTCATGGCCGAGAAGGGGTGGTGTTTAAATAGGAGAGGGTAGAGGGCCTCCCAGGGAGAGTTAGGGCTTGGGATCAGCTGCTCTTGGCAAGAGAAGAACAGCTACAATGGCCATCGGGGATGGGGCGGCTCGGCGGGTGAGAATTCCAAGCTTGGGCTCACATGTGAGCTCTCGGCCATGGAGTTTTCCGGCGACCCGGGCGGCCGGCCGGCAGGCATGGGTCACCCTCGGTTCCGGTGGGTCGGGGCTGGGGTTTAGTGCGATCGATTGGGCCTTGCCATGTGTAAAGGAGATGGCTTGGAATGGAATGGGGAAGAGGCCATTTTGGCTAGGTTTGGTTCAACCCATCATTTTGGGCTTGGTTCACCCTTCGAGGTGGCTTTGGGTGTTGTGGGGAGTCACAAGGATCAGCTTGGTTTGGCATGGAGAAGTCCTTATCCAAATATATTTGGATTAAATTTGGGTTAAGGTGAAACATGCTTAAGTTTAATGACTTTTAGGAGGTGCTTAAAGGACCTCCTCCTTTTGCCATTTAAGGAGAGTTGACAACTTAGAGATCCTCATGGCTTGCCGATGGCTTGCATGTGGCTTCATGGCTCCATGTGGCTTGGGAAAAGATTGGGTCAATTTCATAAAAAAAGGATTTTGTGGATTTTGGCATTTTAATGGAAATTGTTATGGGGCTTGATTTGGAATTGTTTAATTGATGGGATTAGAACTTAGGGAATGGCTTTGATTAAGTGGATGGCAAATGGAAATGTCATGTGGGCTTTGGATGAATTTGGGCTTTTGAATTTGAAGGAAGTGGGCTTTTAGGAAGGTTTAAGGGAAGTGGGCTTTTTGAATTTTAAAATGGACTTTAGGATGAAATTTTGGTAAAGGCTTGGGCCAAATAATTGTTGGGTTTAGCTCATAGATGTCTTGGAGCAAATTGGGAGTGATTTGGATTTGAATTGGGTTGAATTTGAGTTCCTTTGGTGAATGGGCCAATATAGGTCAAAGTGGGCTAACTTGGGCCAATGTTGGGCTAGGGTTGAAATTGATATAAAATTAATGTTGGAAAATGTCTATGGAAGTGTTTCAAAGAGGTTTTGACTTTGGTTGGGCTTTGATTTTGGGGTTTGGGCTCATTTTGGTTAGGTTTGGGTTTAGGTCAAAATTGGGCCTTTTAGCTTTGGGTTGAATTTGAGTGGGGTTTGGGTCTAAATGTTGGGAAAATCATGTTAGTGTTTTGTTTTTAGGGATGTTAAGGAAGATTTAGAAAAGATTTGGGGTTAATTGGAGTTGAATTGGGTGAGTTTGGGTTAGGTTTGGGTTATGGGTCCAAATTAGGCTTTAAGGCCAAAAGTGAAATTGGATCCAAATGTCAATCAAATTGGACTTGGATTTGGTCTAGATTGGTATTGCGAATGTTGAATTGAAGTTTAGAATTGAATTGGACCAGAATTTGGGTCAATTGGGTAGGTTTGGTTTGACATTGGGTTCACTTAGGGTTAAAATGGGTCAAATTGGGGGTTTTGACAAACGTAGGGTAAATTGACAGAATTGGCCCATGATGTAGTTGAACAAAATGAAATTTGGAATATTTGGGATTTTCTGGAATTTTTTGGGAATTTTTTGAATTTTTGGTTTTTTGGTCAAGAGGGGTATTTTGGGTATTCGGAGGGTATTGGGAGGTATTATTGGAATTTTTGGTATTTTTGGGTATGGATGATCAATTTGTGTTATGTGGAAATTTTTGGGATTGATTTTGGGGAATTTTGGGTGATTTAGGTGATTTTGAAAATTTTGGGTAGTTTCAAGGGCATTTGGTAGGTTAGGCGGGTGTAGGGTCCCGGGGGTCAAAAATTGAAAATTTGGAAAATTGAAGATTGGGTAAATTTGAATGAAATGAAATCATTTTGATTGAGCCATGAAGCCATACCAAGCCTACATGAGCCATGAAGGGACTCATTTGAGGCATTCACTATGTTGTTCCTAACCCTCTTAGCCAAGGGCTTAGGGGTTAAGGACCATCCATGTGAATCACCTACATGAGTCGAGGAGGTCAAGTTGGGTATAGGTGTGTGAAAGTGTAGTGTATAAATGTAGTGTGTGTGTAAGTCGGCCCCATCACCGGACCAGGGCCACCGGGGGTAGTCCTAAGGCCGAAGAGTCCTATAGGAACCCATCCTTTAAACTTCCACATTTGATTTCGACCCTCTAGGTGATTAGGGGTCTATAGTCAAGTTTGTGGAGTTGGCAGGGAGTTAAGAAGTGGTTTGAGTTTCTAAGTGGTGGGTCCCAATTCTAGTCCTCTAAGATAGTCAAAGGAAAAGCCTAAGGCTAGATCCTAAGTACTAAAACGAAGAAGAGAAGACCTCATCAAAAATGAGGTCAACAAAGTGTCACCAGCGCCGGACCGCGCCAATTTAAAGGGAGTTTTGACCAAAAGGTGTAGCATTGTATGGCGCCCTATCCTGCACCGGACTGTGCCCTATCCCATTTTCAAACTAGATTTAATGTATTTGGTCGAATTTTAGAGGGTTGATTGAAAAAACTTTTGGGAAATCAGTTATGGCCGAATTTAAACTACTTTGGAACCAAATTTAGGGAGGGGGAGAGAGTTTAGAGTTTAGAGAGAGTGAAGAGTGAGTGTCTTTTCATTTTGTTTAGGAAATCTAGGTTTTGTGTGTTCTCTTCTAAGGAGTGTAAGAGGAGACGGAAAGTGAGAGATTTCTTCTTTATTAGTTATCTAAAGAGAGAATTTTTGTTGTTGTGAAGAAAGAAGATGATTCAAAGGAATTCCTAGAGATTCACTTGGGGAAGAGTTTGAGATAAGTTGTATTTTCTTTATTCTGTTTGAATGACGTTGCTTTTATATATATAATCTGTGTTTTTTCATCCTTTCCTCATGAGTCTTGAGTAGATTTCTTTCTCTTCCTCCTTTTCATGTGATGTATTGATGTTGTGATATGGAAATGATGTGCCGATTTATTATGGAGAATTTATGATGACCTTTTCACATCGAACTTCATTTAATTTTTGATATGGCCATTTAAATTGTTAAAATTTATTGGGAAACATATGTTCCGAAAGGATTACGAGTTCCACAATAAAAGTGAAGTTCACATTCAATGTCCATGAATGAGTGATGCAGTTCATGGGGGTTAAGTACAAATAAATAGGGAAATCTACTTTGATGGAGCTAGATTTGGGTTCACATTCAATGTCCATGAATGAGTGATGTAGTTCATGGGGGTTAAGTGCAAATAAATAGGGAAATATACTTTGATGGACCTAGAATTGGAGATTTCAGAGTGACAGGCTGAAATCCTCAATTTGCTTCTAATGTTTGGAAACCAAAGTGAGATTTAGCCTTCAAGGGAAGGGAAATTGGAGCTGCGAGTGAGAGCCAGTATCCTCCCAGCCTAACCACAGATTTGTGGACTGAACTTAGGATTAGCCAATGTTCTTTATGCGCTTGGAAAAGGGTAAAGAATAGAAATGCTCCAATTTGGCACAATACATTTGCATCACTGATCTATATCATAAAAATCATCATATTATTATTGGAGAGGAGGAAGATTCTTTCTTACAACTGAACTTTTTTATAAATTTAGTCTTGTGTTAGTTTAACTTGCTAGAAGGTTAGAAAGTACTTTGGTAAAAGTAGTAACTGTAACTGTTGTCTTTATTTTAAGAATTGAAATTACTTGCAATTCTGATATGATTTGAGAAGTCAAGAAGTGATTTATGTGCTACGTTGTAAAATTAAAGCCTACCTATGGGATCGATATCCAAGACTCCACTAGAGCCCTAAATTACTTTAGTGATACGAATACTTGCATTTAATTGTGTGACTCAATAGAAAATTAAATTAATATAAATATAAATATAAATTTGAGTTTATAAATTTTAGCAAATTAAAAAAGTTGCATCTAGTAAAACATAAGAAATTTAATTTTAATGAAGAATGTTTATTAAATGCCTTTGCATTATTGAAAGAAAAATTAATCACTATTCTTATAATAGTTTCACCTAATTGGGTCAAACCTTTTGAACTAATGTGTGATGCCAGTGATTATGCAATTGGAGCTTTTTTAGGGCAAAGGTATGATAAAATTTTCAAAATTATATACTATGCTAGTGAGACTCTTAATGAGGCTTAAATTAATTATACCACTACTGAAAGAAAGTTATTAGTAATTGCATATGCTCTTGAAAAATTTAGGTCGTATTTAATTGAGACTAAATTTGTAGTGCATACAGAACACTCCACTATCAAATATTTAATGCAAAAGAAGGATGCTAAACCAAGATTAATCAGATGGGTACTTCTAATGCAATAATTTGACTTCATGATAGTGGTAAGATAAGAAACAGATAATAAAATAGCTGACCATTTATCTTGGTTCAAACAACATGACTTATCTGATTTTGAAGATGAAATTACATAAACATTTTCTGATGAACAACTTTATAATTTTAAGTAATGGAATTTAGCATAGTATGTTGATATTGTAAACTATATTGTGAGTGATATTTTACCACCTAAATTAACAAAGCAGCAGCAAAAGAAATTTATGTATGATGCCAAATTTTACTTTTGGGATGACCCATATTTATATAAACAGTGTAAGGATCTAATTTTTAGAAGATGTGTGCCTTACGAAGAAATTGAATCAATTATTCAGCTTTTCTAGACTTCTTTTAACAAAGTTTGATTAGGCCTGGCTCACTACCAAGCCCTTAAGATTTAGTGAATAAGTTTGTAATTAATTTTATGTGAGTTTTTTTTTCATCAAAAATATTAGATTTTTATTCATCCACCAAATAGGGGTGAGAGTTAGTGAATTTATAACTTCCAAAATCAACCCCTAATCTTTAGGATCATTTAGTTTGATGGTCTTCCAAATTCGCATAATTAGAAAATTATTAATTTCTTATTTTATGTGACAAAGTTAAAGTGGTTTTCTACCATTCATCCCTTGATGCTTCAATCTTCTAAACATGTTATTTAAGATTATCAATTGCCCATTTTACGATTTAATTAACCCTAAATAATAATTAGGGCTAAATCCTTAAACTAAAAACTTTGCCCCTAAGGCTTTATCACTTCATAATTCACTAAATTTAATCCAAATGGCTTTGGAATTTTATCCTACCTCACTTATAGGTCAATTAAGACACCAAAGGAGAAGATTGTGAATTTTCAATATTAAATTTAATTTATATAATTATTTGCATGCAAAAATTAGATTTTTTCAATGAAAATTCAATACTATGACCAAGATAAGGCCTAATCCTTTGAAATTTTTATTGTATGTAGCCCTAGACTAGATGACCACTTGGACCAAATTTCATGATTTTTGGAATTTTAAATTATTTATTAAAATTATTTTTACTTTTGTAGTATTAATTAATTATAAAATAAACCTTAAATTGAAATTTGAGTTTTAGATTTTTCAAAAATCTCTCTGAGATCAGGAAACTTAGAGAAATAAATTCCATATTTTTCTTATTTTTATTTTAATTTTTAGAATTGTTTTAGTGCAAAGTTTAGAAAATTCATCTTTTTAGCCTTTAAAAATTAATTTAAGCATTTGGAAATCAATATCTTTATTTAGAAAACTAGGAAAAATATTTCAATTATTCCTAAGTGCTTAGAAAGCCATTTGGAACATTTTCATGAATTTTATTAATTTTGTTATTTTTTATTATTTTTTAATTATTTAAATATTTAAAATATGGTTAAAAATAAAAATTTTAATAAAATTCCAATTTTATTTTTATAAAATTCCTCTGATCACAGACAATAGCCAAAATCAGATTAATATTTTTTTTACTTATATTTTAATTGTTATGATTATTTTAAAGTTTAAAATTGTAATTTTCACTTAAAATTCATTTACGTGGCTAAATGAACTCCAAATGTCTTTAAATTTTTTATGAGACTTCTCTGACCTTTAAAGTACAATGGAGAATTATTTTTAAGTCATTTTTGCATTTAGTTTATTTAAATTAATTTAAATTCAATTTTATTTCATGTTGATAATTAGGACATATCTAAGGGATCTGGCTCATAAAAATTTTATCCTAGAGTCCTCTGGTCATAGAGAACCTACCATTATTTTCTTGGATTTTTTTTAACCAACATGCTATTTATCATGATCAATTTACTGAAATAGATGCAAAAAACTTAAACAATAGAGATCACTTCATAGAGGGCTCCTCTGACCTTGGAAAAATCAGGGAAGATTCCCCATGACAGAGGCTATAAATGACCCTAAGAACATGCCATGGTGAAATGTCTACATGCATGGAGAATTAAAATACTCTAAATAGTATTCAATTAATTAAAAATAAAACATGCATCAAATAACTCCCAAACTATTCCCACATTATTCTCCTCTTTTCGTTGAGTAAGAAAGTATTTTTCTTTTATTTATTTAATTTTTCTACACCAATTTATGGATTTTTAAAGTTTAACTGATTTAAATAATTCAGAAAATCAGGATTTTCCCACTTAACCACGTCATCCTCGGCGGCATTGAAGTGGCCACGCGGCGGTACGGGATTAGTCAGCGCGGTTTGGCTTGGCGGTGCATTCACGGACCGTCCATCCGTCCGACTCCATCGGAGCCCTCCATTCATGAACCGCGCAATCCAACGGTTGCCCAGCTTCATCCCCAATTGGTCTGAACCCACAAGCGTCCATACTAAAACCCAAATTTCTCAGCCTAGATTCAACCAAATAACCTCAGGTTTGATCCTATAGACTCATCTAAACATAACAAATAATTTCATACAGCTAATCATGGTTTAAATTAACTCTAATTACATGGAGAATTCAGAGAAGCTTGGGATAAAGAAGAGTTCAATACCTTGGCTCTGAGAAGTGAAGCTTCAATCAGAAATGCTCTACACTTTTGTAGGGGTTCCAGAAGCTCAGGGATGAAGCCTCTTGCCTTGGTGAATTGCCTAGGTATGAAAGTGACTAGACCCGATTTGAAGCTTTGGTGGAAGTTCCTGCTAGAGTGGCCTGGTAATGAGGCTTTCAGTGGGGAACTCCTTCTCTTGTTGTGGGGATGGTGTGGGTGAGTTTAATTTAACTTTGGTGGAGCTTTGAAAGGGGTCCTATTTCTGGCCTGAGATTGGACTCCAAAATTGAGCTGAATCAGTGAGCTGCAGAGCAGGAATGCAGTGGGGATTAAGTTCTTCGTGTTATGTGTAGGATTTAGAGTGAGTTTGGCAGAGTTCTGTTAAGGTCTGGTTCAGCCAAAAAATTTTAGCCGTGAAGGGTGATGGTTTAAATAGCCAATGCTGGGGTGGCTGTCAGGGCTTCAATTCAGGTGCAATGAACTTCTTAGGTGGAATGCTAAAGAGTAGTGATGGTTATCCAAAGCTGAGCTAGCCATGAGGTGGAGTTTAGGTTTGGCTAGGTGTAAAATGGCTCTCGATTTTTGGGTGCTCTGGTGACTAGGCTAGCCTGCAAGGACAAGGGAGGGTGGCTGAGGGTCAGGTGAGCTAGTGGCCAGGCCTTAATGGTGATTAATGGGGTTGTGATGGCTTTGGGTAAGATATCTATCAAGGTTTAGCCATTTTAAGAAGGGAATACCCTAAATTAGGGGATTTTTGGTCCATATCCCTATTCGGTTGGGCTAAGGGCATCTAGGTCAATCCCAAGGGTGTCACGACTGGCTGTGGTGAGCTTGATTTGGTCAATTTTAGCTAGGTTTGGTTAATTTAGCTCATAGGTTCAATTTTGGGTCACATGGGTCAATGTTGGGCTAGCTTGGGTTTGAGCTTGATTTGAGCCCAATTGATTGAGCAATATGGCGTGCATGATTGGCATGAAGAGTTTAGAGAAGGATTGGAGTGGTTTTAAATAGGTTTGGGGGATCAATTTAGCTTGATTTGGGCATTTGGTCAATTTGGGGCAGGTTGGGTTAGCTTGAGTTTAGGTTAGGTTATGGTTAAGTCCAAGGCCAATTGAAGGTTCCAAATGGTCTAGGGAGATGTTATAAAGAGTTTTCAACATAAATTGGGTGCCAATTAGGGCACTCAATTTAGGGAATTTTGATCATATGGCTTGTTTGGGTTAAAATTTAGGGTTTTTGACTTTAAGTGGGTTTGGATGAGACTTGGGCTCAAATTAGGGGCCACTGAAAGTTGCATTTATCCTAGGGGAGTATCATGAGAAGTTTGGAATTTAAATTGAGGGAAAAATTGATTGACATCAGGTCAGTTTGGGTGAAATTGGTCACTTGGTCAAAATTAGGGATTTTGAGTTTATGTTGAAATTGAACTCAAATGTGGGTCAAATTGAGCTTAGATTTGGTTTAGATTGGTATTGGAGATATTCAATTTTGGTTTAGGATTAAATTTGGGCAAGATTGGTACTAGTTGGGTGGACATTAGGTTTAATTTGGGCACTTTTGGGTTAAATGGGTAAAATTAGAAAATTTTATCAAATTGGGCTAAATTGATCAAATTCGGTCAGGTGGTTGTTGAGAAAAATGAAATTGAAAATATTTTGGAGGTTTTGGGAATTCTTTTGGAATTTTTAGAATTTTTAGATTTTTGGGTTAAGAGCATTTTGGTCATTTTGGGGACTTTAGGGGTATTTTAGGAAATTTGGCAAATTTATGGTGCTTTGGGTATTTTAAGTGGTAAGGAATGTTTTGGGATGATTTTTGGAGGATTTTGGTAAATTTGAGGAATTTTAGGTATTGAGGAGAAATTTGGTATTTTAGGTGAGAGTTTTGGGGTAAGGAACCAAAGTATGGAATTTTGATGGAATTAGGATATTGATTGAGGATTTCAACTCTATTGGGCAATGGACCAAGGGAGCTCCCTTTTTGGATCCTTCATATGTTGGTACTAGCCAAACCCTAACCTAATGCTATGAGCATGGAAAAACCACTTACATGAGTTTCCAAAAGAGCAGGGGATCAAATGGGATGTGCATTGTTTAGGGTTGTGAACATGGAGTGTGTGTATAGTGTGAACTCCAAACCTCCCCCAGAGTAGATCTTAAAGTCTGAGCACCTATAGGGAAACTTCCTCTAGGCTTTCTTATGCTTGGTCTCTTCCTCCCAAAAGATGGAGGTTAGGCCTTAAACGTATGAAAACTCCTACTGAAGCAAAGAAGTGTTTTAAGTTCTAAGGAGAGGGTTCTAAGACAAGTATTCTAAGAAAGTCACCAGGAGAGTCCTATGGCTAGACCCTAGGCTATTCTAAAAAAAGACTAAACCTAAACCAAAAGTGAGGTCAATATACCACTAGAATACCACCATAACCTCACTAGAATACCAACAAAATACCTGATGCACTGAAAATAGATACGATTTTTGCTATATAATTTTACCCATTTTTGGTGATATTGCACTTTAAAGAAAGTTATTTTTCATGCTTTGTTGCAAGCATGATGATTTTAGGTGATTGGAGTGAGAAGAACCAAAAAGGAATAAATCCGGAGCAAAATGGAGCAAAATGGAGCAAAATGGTGGAAAAAGTTTTCTGGCTCCGCTGGCGCCAAAATGGCCACCGCCGGTGCCTAAATCCAGAGAGGACAGAGTTAATTGGCATGATAGAGCGCCCCCGGAGCTCGAAGTCAGTTCAATTTAAATTTGAAGAGTTTTAGCAACTTCTTGAAGGGATGCCTATGGAAACTCTTGGGAATTGATCCATGAAAAAATACCTATTTTTATGCCTTGATTTTTATCAATTTATAAGGATATTATGCTTTAATGAATGGTATTTTGTGTTTTTGGATGTAGGCGATGTAAAAAAATCCAAAAAAGGAAAAAAGGGTGAAAAAGGAGCAGAAAGGAGCAAAAATGGAGCAAAATACAAGAATTATAAAAAATTATGGCCTGGCTCCTAGGCGCCAGAAGTTGGCGCCTACACGCCAGACTCGATACAGAAACTGTCAAGTTTTTGACAATGTTTGGACGGTTATTTTGATGGAGTGAGCGGTTATTGGACATTCTAGAAGACTGGTAGTTGTTCCTTGATAATAGGACATGTGATACATTGCATTTGGACGCTCCAAAATGGTTTTAATCGCAAAAAGGTGCTAGCCAAAGTGAAGAAGTGCGAAGAACTGGACGCGAGTCTGGCTCCTAGGCGCCAGATTCCAGTGCCTAGGCGCCAGACAGACCTTCTAAAAGATTCATTGAATGTGGACATGTTTTAAAGAGGTGCCTCAAGGCAACCCTTGAAGCTTATAAATAGGAGTCCACTCCTTCAGAAAAACGTGCCTCCTATTGTAACCCCTATCTCTTAGCCACTTTAGGATCTCTCATCCTTATAGAGAAATTGAGAGAGAAATTTAGAGCCACTTTTATTTAGTTTAGTGAGTTTATTTTCAAGTTGTTTCATCTGGAGTTCATTACACTGTGGAGTCAGTCGAAATTAGAAGATCTGTAGAAGGCATATTTGAGATAAGTATTTTATTTTTTATTCAAAGTTTATTTATTATGTTTTATTGTTTATATTCAATGTGTTCTGAGTTTTTAGTTTACTTTCTTCCTTCAATTATGAAAAGATAAATAAGATAATATAAAATTCGATGGAGAATTGAAAATCAAAATATTTTCAAAACATTGTGATGATATTAATACCTGATCTTACTTTACTTTTTAAATTGGCCATTTAACTTGTTAAAACCTGTTGAAGAGTTTTTAAGACCTAGAAGGAGAAGAACTCTTAACTTGTAGATGTCACATGAATCTTTGGGTAGTCGAAGGCCATGCGCGGGCTATTCAAGGTGAAGTGCAAATAAATAGGAAGATAAGATTTAAAGGGTGTAGAATTGATAAGTTTTTAGAGTGACAGACTAAATTCTTATAATTTGATTTATAGATAAGGAAAGGGTCACTAGTAGGGCCGACCATAGCCACCCTTGGATATCTAGTAGTGTGACCTAGATTAACCTATTCTACTAACAATACATCCGGACCTGATCTGTACATTGCTTGATGTTCTTTGCGCTCGGATCGAAAGGGTAAAGAATAGGAATGCTCCTATTTGGCACAATACCATAAAATAGATTCTCCAACAAATATTAAATTATCTTAAAAATTTTGGATTAATTGAAGGGAAGAAAGTTGTTTGTTTTATATAATTTTCACAAAAATCATTTTCTTATTATTATTTTCTTTATCTGCATCTAATAAATTGTAAGTAATTTATAGTTTGATTAAAATACAAAAAGATTTTGAAATACAATATTTAAAAATTTATTACCATATTTTTTCCCCGTGGGATCGATACTGAGGTCTTTGTTTCAAAGCCATTTATTACTTGAAACGATACGTATACTTGCGTAGTACCCAAAAAGTATATAAAATATTTTCCTTAAAAATTATATTTTGCTATATAAACATATATTTAAAAAGTATTAATCACTAACGGCCTAGCATTCAGTAGTAATCAAGTTTTATTTAATGCTATTGCCGTAGATTTAAATTTGGTACACATCTATATAGCAAGTTATTCCGGGTCAAGTGTTTCGCGCCTTTGCCAGAAATTAAATTTTCTAGCAGTGGTAACAAATTCTTGTTTTTGGAAATACAAAAATCGGGTCATGTTTTTGGCGCCATTGCTGGGGAAGGAATTGAAGGTACAATTTATAAATTTTTAAATATTATATTTCCAAAAAGATAAAAAAATATAAAAATATAAAAATATAAAATATAAAATAAAAAAAAACTCCTTGCTTTATTTTTTTTATGTATAGTTTTGATTCTGAAGGATTAATACCTTTAGATTCTGAACTAGAAAGAATAATTAGAAAAATTAAAAAGGGAAAACAAATTCAAAAATTTCAAGAAATGGTTACTTTACAAAATCCAATTGAACTTAATGATCAAAATATTTATAAACCATTAAGGGATTATGCTAACCCTACAGTTGATGAACTTCATAGTAGTATTCAAATACCCACTGTATATGCTAATTCTTTTGAACTTAAACCGTCTATTATTCAAATGGTGCAAAACAATCAATTTGGTGGAACACCAATGAGGATCCAAATTTACACCTTGTTAGTTTTTTAGAACTTTGTGCTACCTTTAAATATAACAATGTTTCGATGATCGTTATTAGACTTAGACTCTTTCCTGTTTCCTTAAGAGATAAAGCAAAGATGTGGTTAAACTCATTAGCAACTGGTTCTATTAAAACATGGGCTGAAATGGCACAAAAATTCCTTGCTAAATATTTTCCACCTTCTAAAACTGCTAAATTAAGAAATGATATTACTTTGTTTAGTCGATTTGATGGGGAGACAATATATGAAACTTGGGAAAGATTTAAAGAACTATTAAGAAAATGTCCTCATCATGCTTTACCGATTAGTTAATTATTCAAACATTTATAAAGGATTAATTGGATCTTTAAAATCAATTATTGATCTGTCTTGCTGGAGGTTCTTTAATGTCTAAATCATTTGAAGAAGCTTACACTTTAATTGAAGAAATAGCTAATAACAATTTTCAATGGCCTTCCGAAAGGATTAATCCTAAAAAGATGGCAATTATTCATGATAATGAAGCCTTTTCTATCCTAGCTTCACAAGTAGCAGCAATGTCTAAAAAATTAGATAATTTTGCAATTAATATTTCACATAATAACTCTGCTAATATTGAAGATTCTCAAACTATTGAAACTTTACAAGCTATTGCAAGTAAAAATAATCTTTATTTAAATTATTATAATCCTGGGTGGAAAATCATCCTAATTTTAACTGGAATAATTCACAACAACAATGGGTAATAATCAATCTCATCCCACTGGAAATTGGAATAATCAAGTTAATTCAAATTATAAACCTCCTGGATTTAATAATCAACGAGAAAAAGTTATCAATATAAGAATTAATTTTACAAATGAATAATCAATTACAAAATTAAAATACTGCTATTCGTAATATTGAAAATCAAATGGGGCAAATTGCTACTTTAATTAATAACAGACCTGTAGGAGCACTTCCTAGTAATGTTGAAATTAATCTAAGAGAAACTGGAAAAAAACATGAACATGTTAAGGCTGTGCAACTTAGAAGTGGAAAGGAATTAAAAGAAAGAATGCAGAATGAAATTGAAAAAGTGATTGATGTTGAAGAGACTGAAAAACCTAAAGAAACTATCTCTCCTAGTCAAGATCAGACTGTTATACCTATTAATGTGGAAGTTGAAAAACCACCATCACCTTTTCCTCAAAGACTTAAACAGCAGAAACTTGATCATCAATTTTCTAAGTTCTTTGAAATTTTTAAGAAACTTACTATTAACATACATTTTGCTGAAGTTTTGGAACAAATGCCAACTTATGCAAAATTTATGAAGGATATTTTAAGCAAGAAATGAAAATTTGAAGCTTTTGAAAGCATTGCATTAAGTGAAGAATGCGGTGCAATAATTCAAAAGAAATTACCTAAAAAGCTTAAGGATCCTGGAAGTTTCACTATACTCTGTGCTATTGGAGAAAAATTTTGTGGAAAAGCTTTATGTGATTTAGGAGCAAGTATTAATCTCATGCCATTTTCTAATTTTCGAAGATTGGATTTAGGAGGGATTACTCCCACCACTGTAGCCCTTCAGTTAGCTTATAGATCTATCACTTATCCTAAAGGAGTTATAAAGGATGTCCTTGTTAAAGTGGATAAATTTATCTTCCCTGTAGATTTCATAGTACTTGATATGGAAGAATATAAAGAGATACCTATTATTTTAGGGAGACCTTTTCTAGCTACCGGACGAGCTATGATTGATGTGCAAAAGGGAGAATTAACCATGAGAGTTAATGATCAAGAAATTAAATTCAATGTTCTTAAATCAATGAAGTACCCTGATAAAGAGAAATGTTATCGAATGGATATAATTGATTATTTAATTGAGAAACATTATCAAGAAAAATGTAAAGTTATTTTTGAAGAAAATTTTGAATTTTTAACTAATGAAAATGAAGAAGTAGAAGAAGAAGAGACTCATTTTATTAAAGATAATTAGGAAACTTTAGACATAACTCAAAATGATATACTTTTACCATCAATTAAAAAAGCCCCTGAACTTGAATTAAAATTGTTACCTTCACATTTAAAATATGCATTTCTTGGAAATTCGTTAAATTTACCTGTTATTATTTCTTTTGAACTGAGTAAAGATCAAGAAGAAAAATTACTAGGTGTGTTAAAGAATTATAAGAAAGCTTTTGGTTGGACTATTGCTGATATAAGAGGAATAAGCCCTTCCATTTGTATGCATACAATTTTAATTAAAGAAAATTATAAACCTACTATTGAACCGCAAAGAAGATTAAATTTTATCATGAAAGAGGTTGTTAAAAAAGAAATTGTTAAGTGGTTAGATGCTGGTATTATTTATCCTATTTCGGATAGTCAATGGGTAAGTCCTATTCATTGTGTTCCGAAGAAAGGAGGTGTAACTATCATTGTCAATGATAAAAATGAACTAATTCCTACAAGACAAGTTACTGGATGGCAAATTTGTATTGATTATAGGAAATTAAATAACACCACTAGAAAGGATCATTTTCCTTTACCTTTCTTGGATCAAATGCTCGATAAATTAGCTGGACACCCATATTTCTATTTTCTGGATGGATATTCTGGTTATCATCAATTACTTATTGCTCCTGAGGACCAAGAGAAAACAACATTTACAAGTCCTTATGGAATCTTTGCTTTTAGAAGAATGTCTTTTGGTTTATGTAATGCACCTGCAACTTCTCAAAGATGTATGATGTCAATATTTTGTGATTTGATTAACAAAGGAATTGAAATATTCATGGACGATTTTTCAATTTTTGGAACTTCTTTTGAATCTTGTTTGGAAAACATTTCCAAAGTTCTGAAAAGATGTGAAGAAACAAACTTAGTTCTTAACTGGGAAAAATGTCAATTCATGGTCACAGAAGGCATTATACTTGGTCACAAAGTTTCACAAAAAGGGATGGAAGTAGATCAAGCGAAAGTGAAAATTATTGTTGAATTACAACCACCTACCACTGTTACTGATGTGAGAAGTTTTCTAGGTCATGCTGGATTTTATAGAAGATACATAAAGGTTTTTTCTAAAATTGCTAAAACTCTTTGTCATTTATTGGAAAAAGATGCGAAATTTGAATTTAACAAAGAATGTATTAATGCTTTTAATATTCTAAAAGAAAAACTAATAATTGCACATATCATTGTTGTACCTAATTGAAATAAATCTTTTGAATTAATGTGTGATGCAAATGATTTTGCAATTGGAGCTGTATTAGGACAAAAATATGAGAACGTTTTCAAAGTTGTATATTATGCTAGTAAAGTCTCACTGAAACACAAAGAAATTACACTACCACTGAGAAGGAGCTTTTAGCAATAGTATATGCCTTTGATAAATTTAGACATTATCTTCTTGGTACTAAATGCATAGTTCATACTGATCATTCTGTTATTAAATATCTATTATCTAAGAAGGATTCTAAACCTAGACTGATAAGATGGGTTTTACTTCTACAAGAATTTGAATTTCAAATAGTAGATAGAAAAGGAACTGAAAACCAAATTGCTGATCATTTGTCTAGAATTAAAAATGATATTATTTCAGAAGAAAATATAAATGAGAAATTTCCTAATGAATCTTTATATGTTATTCAAGGATGCAAAACACCTTGGTATGCTGATATTGTTAACTATTTAATTAGCAATATTTTACCTTATGAATTGGATAACAAATTTATTAAGAAATTTAAATATGATGCAAAATCTTATATTTGGGAAGATCCTCATTTATTTAAAATTGGAAGAGATTCTATAATTCGAAGATGTGTACCTTATGAGGAAACTTTTGCTATTATTCAAAAATGTCATGATTCCGATTTTGGAGGTCACTTTGGCATAGATAAAACTGCATTTAAAATTTTAAATTCTGGATTTTATTGGCCTAACTTATTTAAAGATGTGAGACATTATGTGAAAACATGTGATCGATGTTAAAGGATGGGAAATATATCTAGGAAGGATGAAATGCCTTTAAACTATATATTGGAAGTTGAAATTTTTGATATATGGGTTTTAAACTTTATGGGACCATTTGTTACATCATCTGGAAAAATTTATATTTTATTAGCAGTTGATTATGTTTCAAAGTGGATTGAAGCTGTTGCTTTACCAAACTGTGATTCCAAAAGTGTTTCTAAATTCTTAAAGAAAATGATATTTTCAAGATTTGGAATGCCTAAGATAATTATCATTGATGGTGGAAGTCATTTCAGGAACGTAAGAATTTAATCATTACTACAAAAATTTGGAATCAAACATAGAATTGCAACTGGATATCACCCACAAACAAGTGGAATGGTTGAAGTATCAAACAGAGAAATTAAAAGAATTTTAGAGAAGACTGTTAATCCTAAAAGAACTGATTGGGTTGATAGACTTGATTCTGCATTATGGGCTTATAGAATAGCTTATAAGACACCAATCGGAATGTCACTTTACCGGTTAATTTATGGTAAACATCGTCACTTACCTGTTGAACTTGAACATAAAGATTATTAGGCGATAAAGGAGTTTAATTTTAATTTGAATGAAGCAGGAGAAAAGCGATTATTGCAATTGAATGAGATGGAAGAGATAAGAAATGAATCATATGAAAATGCAAGGATTTATAAAGAGAAAATGAAGATGTTACATGATAAGAAAATTTCAGGAAAAATTTTTAAGCCTGGACAAGAAGTATTACTGTTTAATTCTCGTTTAAAACTTTTTCTTGGAAATTAAGATCTAAATGGATTAGACCCTATATAATTGAGAAAGTATACAATTATGGAGCTATGGATATTAAAGACCCCGAAACAGGAAAAATTTTTAAAGTAAATGGATTAAGATTGAAGCCTTATTTGGGAGATATTAAAATGATTTATAAAGAGGCTTATGAATTGAGTCAACCTGATTAAAGATTTACTTAAGTTGGGCTGACGACGTTAAACCAAGCGCTTTGTGGGAGGCAACCCATAATTATCTTTTATTTTGAGTGTTTTTATGTTTTAATGTAAGGTTATGCCTCGATCTTGACTAATTTTATATTACTTTAGAAAAATTTGATGCTTATAAGTCTTTGTTGACTGAAATTGAAGATTATTTTGAAGTATGTAAGATTTAGAAATTGGATCACTCTATTCTAAATATGAGTAAAAAGGAGATCAAGTTAACCTTCATTATGATTTCTTACAATTTGTGTTATTGAGTCTAGATTACTCTTACGAGTATAATTTACCTATCTTGGAGAACGAAACTTTGAAATTTGACGATTAGGCGAAACGGAGTTGAACATAGTTCCGACGCCAAGGCACCAAGATTCGGTGCCTAAGCTCCCGAATTAAACTATGTATCAATAGGTCCAGTGCCTAGGCGCCAGATTCGGCGCCTAAGCACCACGGTTACTAGGTCATGCAAAAATTGAAAATTTTCAGTTTTTCACATGATTGTCTCCTTTAAATCAACCCATCTTCATCCCTAACCATCAAGCAATCAAAGTTACGTCCATTACACTTCATTCTTGAGACATTTGAGAAATTTTGAAGAAATGAAGGAAGAAATCATGGAGAAGAGGCTAGGGACAAGGTCTCAAAGGATCCTCAACCCTACTTCAATGGTTTCATCGTGGTAAGTTTAGAGAAAATTTCTAGTCTCTTGGATAAGTTTGAAGCAGAGTTTAAAAGCATTGGAGATCACCTTCATGAGATGTTTCATCAGATTGAACATCTAGAATGGCAGATGAAACTTCAATTTGATCATTTTGCGGCTTATCAAGATGCTCAAGTTGAAATGTATGCAAAGAACAAGTGGATTGACGAAAAGACGGCTACTGATTTCCCGAGAGCGTTAGTGTTCTTTCCAAGCGGAATACACAATTTCCCTTGTGAAGATTAGAGTATTCTGGTAATGAGATCATTATTATCTGGTTTGTTGAGTCGTTGTATCGATTTAGTGAATCGATTGTGTTAGTTTGTGTATTTACTTTCATGTTCAATGTGCGTTGTTTTTGCTTAAAAATTGTTGTGTTTGAGTGTGTATTAGGAACTTGAATCAAGTATGATACTTATCTGGAATATATTGAGCCAATATTGAAGATTTTTAAATGGAATTTAGTGAAGTTTGATTTAAACTTCATGTTTGATTGGTGGATTTAATATTTAATTTTTAAAATTTTTGGAAAATGTTTTGGAAGTTAGAAACTGAAGCCCTACTCTAATGTGAGTAATTGGAAGTTGAATTTATGAATTTTGGTGGAAAATTAAATTTAAAAATAATTTTTTTGTGAAAGGCGAGTCTGGCGCCTAGGCGCCAGAATTCGACGCCTAAGCGTCGGTTCGGCCTGTACCCGAAAAATTCTTTAAATACCCCCAAAGCCATTATCGACGCCTAAGCCTTCTTCTTCCTCCATTTTCCACGAAAATCAACATTTAGAATCCATTTTTAGGTCAAAACATCAAGGATTTGAGCGCGAAACCACTCGATTTCTTCGTCTCAAGGTCAGATCTACACTTTAAACCATTTATTTTTAATTTTCACTATAGATTTCCCTAGGTTTTGCTAAGAACCAAAATTTTGAAAAAAAATTTTATTTTTAGTGATTTCTTTGTATTTTTAAACTTATTTTAAGTTTTCTAAACTTAAAAAGAGTTTAAATTTTTTATTCCTAAATTTGTTCTTGCTTTCTTTCATGTTTAGATGGCTCCGAAATCTAAACGCGGGAAGGCACAAGATAACTTCGATAGCAGCAAATTTTCTACTGCAGCTGCGCATTTTCGATTCCATGAATTTACGACGTCGAGGAAGTTCATTTTAGAATGAAGTTTCTATCATCCAGGGGAGATGATTGAAAACACTATCGTGCAACGATTCTGTTATTTCACTGTTGTTGCTGTTATCCCTATAGTTCAAGAGTTTTATGCAAATTTTCTAGATGCCGAAGATTGTGAAGTTTTTGTCAGAGGTGTCGGAGTAGGATTTACTCCTGAAAGAATCAATGTATTTTATGGCCTGCCACCAACTATAGAGTGCCACTATTCTGGATTATCTCCATATGAGGGAGATTTGGATATGATCATTGCTTATTTGACTGATGGTACTAGATCTTGGAAGATCAGGAACGGAAAAAGGGTAAACTTCAAATCCTCCAAGTTAAATGGTATTTCTAAAGCATGGCACTATTTTATTTCTGCAAGATTATTACCTTCCAACCACTTGAGTGAAGTGACTAGAGATCGAGCGATCTTAAACAACTGCATTCAGGAAAGGAAGCCTATTGATGTCGGCAGTATTATTTATGATTCTGTGGATTCTACTATGAGATCCAGCACTTCTGTTGGACTGGGATTCCCATCTCTGATTTATTCACTATGTATTAGCAATGGAGTCACTGCAGATATTTCAGAGGAAAGGTTGAAGACTACTAAGCCAATTAGTCAGGAGAGCATTAGAATATATGATCGTCTTCGAGGGAAGAAATCGACTGCTCCTTCTTCTTCTGCACCCACTCCAGGTAGACCTTCTACTTCCCGACCTTCTACTTCTGCTGAGCCACCATCGAGTTTTTGGGAGTCAATGCATGATCAGTTTATATAGCAGCAGCAGGAGTTATTTCAAACTCACTACAGGGTTGATACTATTGATAAGAAACTTGATCATTTATCTGATTATACCCAGAGGAAGAGTAGCTATGATGCTGAGTATAATGAAGCCCTCGTCAGATTTCTGAAGGGTGAGCATGATGTTAGTTTCCCTACATTTTCTAGTTTCACACCATTTATTGATCCTAAGGATGTTGAGTTTTCCTTTGGTGATGATGATGATGATGAGGCCACAGCCAGTAACTAGTAGTTGATAGATCTCTATGTTTTGCTACTTTGTTGTTAGTTTGTTTTGTTTGGTTTGTTTGTTTTGTTTGATGTTTGATGTATGTTGATTTGTTTAAGTACCTGTGTGGATTGATTAGTGTTAAGATTCTGTTGTTAGAATATTCTTAGTATATTGTGTTTGAGACTAAGATTAGAGTTAATTTATGGTATGTTTGTTTTAGTCAACTGTTTAGTAATTAGTAATTTTGCTCTGCTTTTATTTTGTTTTAAATTTAGTATAATCATAAAAATTAGCCTGCTTACTTTTTATACCTGGTTTAATTTTATCTTTATTATTCAAAAAAGCATGAGTAGAAGTAAATTTTTCTTTTTTAAGATTGTTTTTTACATACTTATAAAAATTTCCCTTTTAAAATTATGATTTTCTTTCTCTCATACTTTCAAATTTCCATAGTATACCAAAACTTAAGTTTGGAGGAAGGGAAAATACATTCAAATTTAAATTTTATTTGTCCTTAAAGAGCTAATATTTTCTTAAAATAAAAACTTTTTAATATAACTTAAGGAATGAAGAATCTATTTAAGATCACTTTTATTTTTGAAATTATAAACAATTTAGTGAACTTAACCAAAATTTTAATAACTTTGATTGATTTTAAGAATAGAATTATTTAACTTAAAGAAGAATAAGATTAAGGAATTTTTTTATTCATGGTAGAAATAATGGAATTTTAGAAGTATTAAGTAATCAAAAATTATCACTTGAAAAAGAAAAGATTAAAAATCTTTTTGAATTTTTATTCATGTTATAATAATTAAGTGGAAATGTATAAGTTTTGAAAATATAAGTTAAGGATAGTGAAGTTCAAAATCATTAACAAGCTATCCAGTATATAGTAAACATATATATATATATATATATATATATATATATATATATATATATATATATATAAGAGAAAAAAAGAAAAAGAGAAGAGAGGAGAAGCTTGAGGAAATGCCTAATCAAAAATTGGCTTCACTTGAATTATCTTATAGAAGGAAAACTAGTTACATATTTTACTTAATTTTTATGCACGAATCTTTATTTAGAAAAGGTTTTTCAAGAAGATCTTTTTCTTGTAAATAATCTATGAGATCTTAATATAATAAACTTCTATTATTTTCAAAACGGATGAAAAATTTGAAATCTTATGATTTGGTAGTTGAATATTTTTTAAATTCTTAAAATTAAACCTAGATAGTGAAATTGGGTTAATAATTCACTAAAGACTTTATAAAATCAAAAATTTTAAGGAATCTTAAATATTTATGTTTTATTCCAAAAGTTATACATTTTATATAGTAAAAAGGGTTACTTGAGGGCAAGTAACATTTAATTTTGGGGGATTTTGATCCATGAAAAAAATACTAATTTTTATGCCTTGATTTTTATCAATTTCTAAGGATATTATGCTTTAATGAAAGGTATTTTTGTGTTTTTGGATGTAGGTGATGTAAAAAGATCTAAAAAAGGAAAAAGGGTGAAAAAGGAGTAAAAAGGAGCAAAAATGGGGCAAAATACAATAGATATAAAAAATTATGGCCTAGCGCCTAGGCGCCAACGCCTACGCGCCAGACTCGATACAGAAACTGTCAAGTTTTTGACAACGTTTGGACAGTTATTTTGACAGAGTGAGCGGTTATTGGACATTCTAGAAGACTGGCAGTTGTTCCTTGATAATAGGACATGTGATACATTGCATTTGGACGCTCCAAAATGGTTTTAATCGCGAAGAGGTGCGAGCTAAAGTGAAGAGGTGTGAAGAACTGGACGCGGTGTCCGACGCCTAGGCGCTAGATTCCGGCGCCTAGGCACCAGACAGACCTTCTAGAAGATTCATTGAATGTGGACATGTTTTGAAGAGGTGCCTCAAGGCAACCCTTGAAGCCTATAAATAGGAGTCCACTCCTTCAGAAAAACGTGCCCCCCACTGTAACCCCTATCTCTTATCCACTTTAGGATCTCTCATCCTTTGAGAGAAATAGAGAGAGAAATTTAGGGCCACTTTTATTTAGTTTAATGAGTTTATTTTAAATTTGTTGCATTTGGAGTTCATTACACTGTGGAGTCAGTAGGAATAAGAAGATCTGTAGAAGGAATATTTGAGATAAGTATTTTATTTTTTATTCAAAGTTTATTTATTATGTTTTTTTGTTTATATTCAATGTGTTCTGAGTAGTTAGTTTACTTTCTTCCTTCAATTATGAAAAGATAAATAAGATAACATAAAATTCGATGGAGAATTGAAAATCAAAATATTTTCAAAACATTGTGATGATATTAATACCTGATCTTACTTTACTTTTTAAATTGGCCATTTAAATTGTTAAAACTTGTTGAAGAGTTTTTGAGACCTAAAAGGAGAAGAACTCTTAACTTGTAGATGTCACATGAATCCTTGGTAGTCGAAGGCCATGTCCGGGCTATTCAAGGTGAAGTGCAAATAAATAGGAAGATAAGATTTAAAGGGCGTAAAATTGATAAGTTTTTAGAGTGACAGACTAAATTCTTATAATTTGATTTATATATAAGGAAAAGGTCACTAGTAGGACCGACCATAGCAACCCTTGGATATCTAGTAGTGTGAGCCTAGATTAACCCATTCGACTAACAATACATCCGGACATGATCTGTAGATTAGCCAATATTCTTTGCGCCTGGATCAAAGGGTAAAGAATAGGAATGCTTCTATTTGGCACAATACCATAAAATAGATTCTCCAACGAATATTAAATTATCTTTAAAATCTTGGATTAATTGAAGGGAAGAAAGTTGTTTGTTTATATAGTTTTCAAAAAAATCATTTTCTTATTATTATTTTCTTTATCTGCTTCTAATAAATTGTAAGTAATTTATAGTTAGATTAAAATACAAAAAGATTTTGAAATACAATATTTAAAAATTTATTACCATATTTTTTTCTCGTGGGATCGATACTGGGGTCTTTGTTTCAAAGCCCTTTATTACTTGAAACGATACGTATACTTGCGTAGTACCCAAAAAGTATATAAAATATTTTCCTTAAAAATTATATTTTGCTATATAAACATATATTTAAAAATTATTAATCACTAACGGCCTAGCATTCAGTAGCAATAAATTTTTATTTAATGTTATTGTCGTAGTTTTAAATTTGGTACACATCTATATAGCAAGTTATTCTGGGTCAAGTGTTTCGCGCCTTTGTCAAAAATTAAATTTTCTAGTAGTGGTAACTAATTATTGTATTTGAAATACAAAAATCGGGTCAGGAATTCGTCTCTAACTTATAAGTAACTGTTTTAGGATGAAAATGGTGCGCTTCTTCAGTGGTTTTAGAGTAGTTTAGTGAGAGTGAAGTGTTAGGGTTTAGGATTAGAGAGTCTAGAGTGAGGATTTGAGAGGGATTTTTCTCTAAGGAGGGAAGGATAAGAGGTAAAGTGAGAGATTGCTTCTTCCTTTCCATTCTAAAGAGAGAATCAAGTGTTGTAAAGAGGAAGAGAAGAGGATTCAAAGGAACTTCAAGGGAATTGCAAAAAGGAAGAGAAAGAGGTAAGTTGTATTTTATAATATGGTTTGTATTAATTTTTCTTTATATATAAAATCCATGTTTTATTATATCTTATCCATGAATTCTGAGTAGTTTCCTTGTCTTTCTTCTTGCAAAAGAGTTGTGATGATGGATTGACGTGGATTTGATGTGCTTTTAATGAGATAAAGAAATTGTGATGGTTTTTCATTTAGAACTTAATTTACTTTCGATCTGGCTAATTGAAATGTTAAAATATGTTGTTCAACAATAAGTTTGAAAGGATTTAATATCCTACAACAATAATGAAATATCCATTCAATTTCCATGGATGAATTGCGTAGTTCATGGGAATTGATTGCAAATGTCGGCATATTTTTAGGTTGTGTGTTTTATTTTGAAAAGGGGGTCGCCTAACAGAAGTTGTCGGCGAATTTTTAATTTAGTTTAAATAAATAATTTGAAAAGTAGTATTTGATTTTGAAAATAATTTTAAATTTGAAGGTTTTAAGATATAAGATTAAACCAATCTCACATCCCAAATAGTTTATATAAACGAGCACCGCACCACGAACCGTGTATCTATCCCTAAGGATAGACACACTCGCTCGATGGTGGGGCTCGATTAAATAAACTAGAAGATTTGTGACATCCGTTTGGTCCGCGAACCAATTTTATAAGCCGACAAATTCCCTCGCTTAATATGAAAGTATTAAACAGGGTTTATATTACTCAGGTTCTTTAAAATTCCCTATAAGGGCAAGCCCCTATAGTTAATTACATCTTAAGTGATGGGAATCACCTAAGAAAACTCTCGATAATAATCAATAATTCCGCTCTCAAGGATTTCAAAGTTTAAGTTTTCAAGGGATTGAATTTTGGAATTTCAATAGGGAATGGATCAAATTTGGAACATTTTGTTTTGGGAATCCAAAGGAAGAAAAATAGGAGAAATCACAGATTCGAAGCGAACTTCGGTAATTTCCCGACTATCCTATTGTTTGGCTTGAGTTTAGGAAAGTCCTAATATTTATTTAAATGTTTTGATCTTGCCAATTTTAATTAATTAGGGCTTATATTTGTATGATAAAATCAAACAAATAGCCTCGAAGATGTGAGGGTTTATTGTCGTACCGGACGACTACCTCGGAATCCTAAGACCGGTTAGGGCTTAATTTGTAATGCAAGTGCCTAACGAAGAGTTGAGGATTTATGTTGCACTAGGCAAACTAACTCGAAGTCCTATGGCTTTGTTATTTAATTCTAGGAAAATTTTGCTGAAGTAGACTCAGGTTTTGCTGATGACGATGGCCGTGCTGCCCACCATGCTCCGAGCTCCTTATCGTTGCAGAGGTTCAATTTTAGAAGTCATAAATCAGGGGATGAGAAAAGTGTTTTGGTTTAGAGAAAATCTTAATTTCCAAGTGTTTTAAATACTTTAATTAAAACAAATCTTAAAGTTGATTATAACGACACCGGTTAAGATCCCACGGTTCCATCCTTCCAGCATCATTATTTTTATCGGATTCACTTAGTCCGGATGAATTTGCTAAACTCGACTTGAATGAGTTCCACACTTTCATTTAGACCGTGGAAATCCCGTTAGCAACACGTAGGTTACATCATCCGAGGTATTCCCGATCATCCAACAGGACGTTTTAATTTAGTTGTAATTGTAGTTTTATGTTCTGTTTGTGATTAAATTTTGAGTTGTTTTATATTTTGAAATGTTGTGGCGGTGAATTTTATCTTGCAATGACTTTTAACTTAGTTTTGGTTTCATTTTTAGGGACTATCCTAAAGGTGTGGGTTTTCATGCAACAGTTGTTTATCATGCAAGAAAAGTAAGTGCAATGTAGTTAAATAAATTGCAATAATGTAAATTGCAAGAAAGTAAATTGCAATAAAATAAAAGCGTACCTGGAGGGTCTTCCCGTCATCCCAAGCTGCACTTAAAACACAATTAGAATATTTAAGCAAGTTCCTAGGTAAAGCTAAGGTAAGGGTTATGGTTTTCTACCAAGTTCCTAATCCTATAGCTAGTCATTTCATATGACGTCTAGATTCCTTGTGTTTTTGTTTGAAGACGATTTTCTTCATCAAAGAACAATTGGGTTCAATTGTTCTTATAAATATCATATCATATTGAGGAAGTGCTTAAGAAGAATCTTAAACATCTTTTCAATATTTCTAGGATTGTTTTAAGTCCAAATGAATTTAATTATACAAATGAATTAATCGTCCGAGGTTTAGTTAAGTTTTGTTATTATCTTACTCAGTGAACTAGAATATTTGAATGTCCTATAAGTGAAGTAACATTTCATTTAATATCCTGTTTAGGAATTATGATAACTAAAGCTTTCGAGGGTAAATTGGTATTCAAATGATTTGTGATTTAGTTTAATTTCAATTAATTTGGAATAGTGTTCAAGTTATTTTAGATTTATTTTGAATTCTTTATGTCTTTGGTGATGTTATGTTTAATTCAACTTAATTTAATTTAATTTAATTTAATTGAGTTTTGATTTAATTTAATTCAATTTAATTCAATTTAGTTTGATTTGATGTTAAATTAAATTAATTTGATTTGATTTAATTTTAATTTAATTTGATTTAATTTCCTTTAATTTCATTTAATTTAATTTAATTTAATTTAATTTAATTTAATTTAATTTTATTTTATTTTATTTAATTTAACTTAATTTAATTTGATTTTATTTATTTAATTTAATTTAATTTAATTTATTCATTTAATTTAATTTAATTTGTTTATTTAATTTAATTTAATTTAATCTTTAATTTAATTCAACTTTTAATTTTAATTTAATTTAATTCAATTTAATTCATTTTAATTTACTTAATTTAATTTAATTTTTAATTTAATTTAATTTTTAATTTTAATTGAAATTTTAAAAGAGTTTAATAATTTAATTTTAGTTTAATGATTAAGTCTTTTAATATTTTAAATTTGAGTTATCATTTTTTAATTAGAAATTAAATATTATTTAAATGATTAATTTAGGGATTTTTAAATTAAAGAATAAATCTCTTCCTAATAATATCCTTATTTTAATAATTCCAATTTTATTATTCTTCCAAATTTAATCAATTATTTAATTAAGGTTTAATCATTTTAAATTGCTTAATAGGTTTCTACCCTTTAATTATTTAAATTTCAATCATCCAAATCAGATTAGAATCAAATATTTTACTTGTTAATTTTTTTATTAAACCTAAAGTTTTAATTAAGGATTAAAAATTTTAATTACCACTTTACCCTTTCAACTTTAATAATTTCATAACTCACTAAATTGAACTCAAATGAACTTGAAATTTTTATGTGACTTCACTCATATGTCAATAAAGACATGAGAGGAGAAAATATGTTTTTTTTGTATTTAATTTATTTATATAATTATTTTTGGTAGAAAATAGAGATTTCCAAGGAAAATTTAATAACATGACCAAGGGAAAGTTTCTATCCTCAAGAAAATTAGGGGACATTTCTAATGACCAGAGGACCACTTGGACCAATTTTGGTGATTTTTTGATTTATATTATTTTTATTATAATTATTTTAAGTTTTGGAGTGTTAATTAATTTAAAAATAAAATAAATGTTGAAAAATGAATTTTATATTTTTCAAAAATCTCTCTGATATCAAGGAAATCAGAGAATCAAATTTTGCAATTTTCTGATTTTTCTATGATTTATTATAATTATTTTAGTCAAAATGCTAGAAAATACATTTTTTTAATTTTAAAATTACCCTAGAGCTTTAAAATTTAATATCTCACTAAATAGACCTAAGAAAAATATGGGGTTTGCTCTTAAGTGATTAAAATTCAAAATGTGACATTTTGGTGAATTTTATTATTTTTGTGATTTTTATTATTTTTTAATTATTAAAATATTAAAATAATATTAAAAAATCAACTTTTTTAGAAAATTGAAATTTTAATTTTCTTAAGTTCCCCTAATATCAGAGAGGCTCCAAAACCAATTTGGTGAATTTTTGAAAGATATTTTGAAAGTTATGAATTTTTAAAGTTTAAAATGGATAAATGGCTTAATCAACCCAATTAGTAGGGCTAACCAAGTCCAATTGACCTCAATTTTTTATGGTGAATTCCTCTAATCCTAAAGGTCAGTGGAGAATTGATTTCAAGTCAATTTGATGTATGGTTAGCTTTAATTAATTAGAGATCCATTTTGGGTGTTTAAGCCAATTAGGGTTGTTTTAAATGAACTAACTCAAAACCTATTTTCCCTAGGGTCCTCTGGTCATAAGGAACATCACCAAATTTTCCTAGAATTTATTTCACAACATGCTATTTATTGGAATTAAAATACTCAAAATAGTAACATGAATTTGAAAAATCAATAACTTTTCATAGGGATGGCCTCTGACTTTGGAAAATTCAGGGAATGTTACCAAATTCAGAGGCTTCAAAAGCCCTATGGTCTCATGTCATGGTGAATTGTACACATGCATGGAGAATTAAAAATAGGCAGAGAGTAAATAAATTATTAAAAATAAAATACTTGATGAAATTAAATAATTTCTTTTCCACATTATTCTCCTCTGTTCACTGAGCAAGAGGGTATTTTTATTTTCTTTTTCTGATTTTTCTACACAAAGTTATGAATTTTTGAAGTTTAGGGAATTAAATAAATCAGAAAAAAACCCTAATTTTCTATTTATCCACGCGGCGCCGCGACAACCTCGGCGACTCCGAACGCACACGCGTCGCGCTCCCATTCGACGCCGCCATCCGAGTCGGCGCGCCGGGCCCCGTGGTTCTCTTACCGTCTCCTGATCCGACGCGATCCTGGTCGTCCGTCCGCGCGTGTATTGAATGGATGGCATCCTTTCATCGTCCCCAAGTGTCCTCACCCGAGAGCCGTCCACACTAAATCCCTAATATCTCACTCGATACTCAATGGATTTTCATGTTCTTATGCTCTATGGATTCGTCTTGAAGAGACGAACACATCTATACGGTGATCATGCATTGAAATTAAAGCATTTGAAATGGAGAATCTCCAGAAGCTCGGGATGAAGAATTAGCTCGTACCTTTGCTCGGAGAAGTGTGGCTTCGCTCCGAGGGTTGTTGCACCTTCGATTGGATCCCGCAAGCTCCGGATGAAGTCTCCTGGTCCAGTGAATTGTCTAGGTGGGATTTCGACCAAGCCCGATCACAAAGCTTGGAGGCCGGAGCAACCGGGTGGCCCGTAGATGGGGCTTTTGCTTGGTGGACACCTTCCCTTGGTCCGGTGAAGGTGTAGAACCAATCAATTTGGGGATTGGCTCACCGTGGAGAAGTGTCCTGGTTTTGGGCCTAGATTTCAACTCCGAAATCGAGCTCGCAGAGAAGAAATGGCAGGGGGATCTCGGTGGGGATCAAGTGCTCCGTGTATGGGGAGGAGTCCGGAACATTTTTGGCGTAGTTTCCTTAAGGTTTGTTTCGAGCACCTCTCATGGCCGAGAGGGGTGGTGTTTAAATAGGAGAGGGTGGAGGGCCACCCGGGAGAGTTAGGGCTTGGGATCAGCTGCTCTTGGCAAGAGAAGAACAGCTCCAATGGCCACTCGAGGATGGGGCGACTCGGCAGGTCAGAATTCCAAGTTGGGCTCACATGTGAGCTCTCGGCCATGGTGTTTTCCGACGACCCAGGCGGCTGGCCGGCAGGCATGGGTCACCCTCAGGTCCAGGTGGGTCAGGACTAGAGGTTTGTGTAGTCAATTGGCCATGGACATGTGTAAAGGAGTTGAATTGAAATGGAATGGGGGATGAGCTCATTTTGGGTCCAAATGGGTCAACCCACCTTTAGGGCTTGGTTCACCTCCCCATGGCTGATTTGGGCTGAGGGAAGATCGGATGGATCGGCTAGGAAAGGGTGGAGAAGTCACCATCCATGAATATTTTGATTAAACATGGATTAAGGAGAAGCATTAAAAGGGTTAAAACCTTTTAAGGGGGCTTAAAAGATGCTCCTCCTTTTGCCATTAGTGGCTTGATCACATGTCAAGCCTTCCATGGCTTCATGTGGCTTGTCCATGGCTTGCATGGCTCACCTTTGGCTTGGGAAAAGTGGAGTCAATTTCATGAAAATGGATTTTAGGAATTTTTGGTAATTTGATGGAAATTTGTATGAAACTTAATTTGGAATGATTTGATGATGAATTTAGGACTTAGGGAATGGCTTTAATTAAGTGGATGGCAAATGGAGATGTCATGTGGGCTTTAGGGCCAATTTTGGGCTTTTGTATTTGGTAGAAATGGGCTTTTAAGATGGTTTAGGAAAGTGGGCTTTTGAATTTTAAAATTGATTTTGGGATGAAATTTTGGTAAAGGCTTGGGCCAAATAATTGTTGGGTTTAGCTCATGGATGTGTCATGAGTGCTTTGAAGCAAATTGGGGGTGATTTGGGTTTGAATTGGGTTGAATTTGGGTTCTTTAGGTGAATGGGCCAATCTAGGTCAAAGTGGGCTAACTTGGGCCAATGTTAGGCTAGGGTTGAAATTGATGTAAAATTAATGTTGAGAAATGTTTATGGGAGTGTTTCAAAGAGGTTTTGACTTTGGTTGGGCTTTGATTTTGGGGTTTGGGCTCATTTGGGTTAGGTTTGGGTTTAGGTTAAAATTGGGCCTTAATGCTTTGGGTTGAATTTGAGTGGGGTTTAGGTCCAAATTTTTGGGCAAATCATGTTAGGGTTTTGCTTGTGGGGATGCTAAGGAAGATTTAAAAAAGATTTGGGGTTAATTGGAGTTGAATTGGGTGAGTTTGGGTTAAGTTTGGGTCATGGGTCCAAATTGGGCTTTAATGCCAAAAGTGAAATTGGATTCAAATTTCAATCAAATTGGACTTGGATTTGGTCTAGATTGGTGTTGGGAATGTTGATTTGAAGTTTAGAATTGAATTGGACCAGAATTTTGGTCAATTGGATAGGTTTGGTTTGACATTGGGTTCACTTTGGGTTAAAATGGGTCAAATTGGGGGTTTTGACAAAAGTAGGGTAAATTGACAAAATTGGCCCATGGTGTAGTTGAACAAAATGAAATTGGGAATATTTGAGATTTTATGGAATTTTCTGGGAATTTTCTGAATTTTTTGGGTTTTTGGGTCAAGAGGGGTATTTTGGGTATTTGGAGGGTATTGGGAGGTATTCTTGGAATTTTTGGTATTTTTGGGTATGGATGATCAATTTGAGTGATGTGGAAATTTTTGGGATTGATTTTGGGGAATTTTGGGTAATTTAGGTGATTTTGGAAATTTTGGGTAGTTTCGAGTGTTTGGGTAAAGTTAGGGTGTGTAGGGTCCCGGGGGTCAAAAATTGAAAATTTGGAAAAAAGAAGATTGGGTAAATTTGAATGGAATGAAATCATTTTGGTTGAGCCATGAAGCCATGAAGCCATATCAAGCCCACATGAGCCATGAGGGGACTCATTTGAGGCATTCACTATGTTGTTCCTAACCTTCTTAGCCAAGGGCTTAGGGGTTAAGGATCATCCATGTGAATCACCTACATGAGTCAGGAGGTCAAGTTAGGTATGGGTGTGGTTTTAGGAGGTGTGTGAAAGTGTAGTGTATAGTGTGTGTGTAAATCAGCCCTTTCACCAGACCAGGCCACCCAGGGCAGTCCTAAGGCAAAAAAAATACAATAGGAACTTATCCTTTAAACTTCCACATTTGATTTCAACCCTCTAGGTGATTAGGGGTCTACAGTCAAGTTTGTGGAGTTTGCAGGGAGTTAAGAAGTGGTTTGAAATTCTAAAAGGTGGGTCCCAATTCTAGTCCTCTAAGACAGTCAAAGGAAAAGCCTAAGGCTAGATCCTAAATACTAAAGAGAAGAAGGGAAGACCTCATCAAAAATGAGGTCAACAACAAATAAATAGGGTAATGTGTTTTAATAGACTTCAATGTGGAGGTTTCAGAGTGATGGGCTAAAATTCCCAAATTGGTTCTAAGATTAGTAACTAAATATCAAAGGTTAGCCTTCAGGTGAAGGGCGAGTGGGAGCTCTGAAGTGAGAGCCGGTATCCTCCCAGCCTAGCCTTAGAGTTAGTGACTAAACTTAGAATATGTTAATATTCTTTTCTACTTATAAGAGGGGGTACTCTTTTAAGGGTAAAGAATCATCTATGCTCCTATTTGGCACAATAATATAAATAATTGTTCCATATCAGTCCACACATCATATTATCCTTGCAAGAGAAAATATACTTTTCTTATATATCAAAAACCTTTCAAAAACTTAATTTAGTGTCTCTATTAGTTAATTCTATCCTTTAAAATTGTTAGAAGTATTTGTAATATAATTAACTGTAACTGTTTTCAACATAGTAATAGTAGGAGATTGTGTTTAAAGTGCTATTTAAATATAGAACTTTAGTGTCATCTTACTTATCTTAGGATCGCTTTCTTAAAACTTTGAACTTTCTTGTGGGATTGATAACCAGGACTCCATTAGCACCCTGTATTACTTGATACGTTAAGTATACTTGTGTTGAATGCTAGGACTTATCAAAATCATTAAAAATATATAAAATTGAGTTCATAAATTCTTGTAATATAAGTCCCGTGCATCAAGTTTTTGGCACCATTGCCGGGAAAAGTAATGGAGTTAAGAAAGAAAAATAACTAAAAAAATAAAATCTTTATTTAGTAGTGTGTAATTGTGTGTTTGTTTATCTTTGTTATAGTATCTGAGTTTGTATATGCGTAGTAGCGGATCTACAGGTTTAGTGCCTTGCAATTCGAAGTTAGAGCGCACTGTCATAAAAATTAGAAAACAACAAAAACAAATTAAAAATCCTTGCAAAATATTGAATATTCAAGATAATCAGAGAAATGAAATTAGAAATTTGCCAAGACCTTTAAGAGATTATGCTGACCCAACAATGAGTTGAAATTCACATAACTATTCAAAATCCTGATGTTGCTGCTAATTCATTTGAACTTAAACCTGCTATTATCCAAATGGTACAAAACAATCAATTTGCTGGGACACCTAATAAAGATCCAAATTTAAATCTCACTAGTTTTTTAGAAGTGTGTACTACTTTTAAATATGATGGAGTTTCTAGTAACGCTGTCAAACTTAGACTTTTTCCTTTTTCATTAAGGGATAAAACTAAGGCATGATTAAATTCGTTAGCACATGGATCTATTAGAACTTAGGGAGAATTATCTCAAAAGTTTCTATCAAAATATTTCCCTCCATCAAAGACTGCTAAACTAAGAAATGATATTACATCTTTTTGTCAGTTTGAAGGAGAGTCAATATATGAAGCTTGGGAGAGATTTAAAGATATTCTTAGGAATGCCCACATCATGCTTTACCAGAATGATTAATAATTCAAACATTTTATAATGGATTAGTGGGATCATTGAGATCTATTATAGATGTTGCTGCTGGAAGATCATTAATGTCAAAACCTTTTGATGAAGCATACACATTAAGTGAAAAAATGGCTACTAATAATTTTCAATCTTCAATGGCCCTCTGAACGGGTAAATCCTAAGAGAGGAGCTACTGTTCATTTAGATATGATGACTATGGTATTTTCTTAGATTGCAACCCTTTCAAAGAAAATAGATCAATATGGAATGAATTATTCTCAACCACCTCAAGTGTTAGAAGAAAATTCATTTGGACAGATAACAGAATCTCAAACACCTTACGAGACCTTAAATGCTATTAATAGACCTAACAATCCTTATTCGAATTATTATAATCCTGGTTGGAAGAATCACCCAAACTTCAATTGGAATAATAATAATGCTAATATTAATCCGCATTGGGCTAAAAATTCTATGAATCCAATTGGAAATTCAAACAATCAAGGAAACTCTAATTTTAGACCATCTTATCCCCCTGGATTTAATAGTAACCCATAATTTAAGAATAAGAAGTTGTCTACTGAAGAAATGATTTTGAATATGGGAAATCAATTACAAGTTCAAGGTGTTGCTATGAAGAATATTGAAAATCAATTAGGACATATTTTCACTGCACTTAATAATAGACCTTCTGGAACACTTCCAAGTGATGTGGAGATCAATCTAAAAGGTCAAAACAAGGAACAACTTAAGGCTATTCAATTAAGAAGTGGAAAAGAATTAGATACTAAAGTGCAAAAAGAAGTTGAAATAGAAAAGGAGAAGGTGGAAATTGAAAAAGGTTCAAACAAGATTTATCCAGACTTGGATTATCCTCTTGAACCAATGAAGATAACTGTTGAAAAGCCACCACCTCCATTTCCTCAAAGATTAAAAAAACAAAACAGAGATAATAGATTTGGAAAATTTTTGGAGATCCTTAAGAAATTAACGATTAATATTCTTTTTGTTGAAGCATTGGAACAGATACCTGACTATGCTAAGTTTATGAAGGATATTCTGAGAAAGAAAAGAAATTTTATAGATCATGAACCTGTTGCACTTAGTGGAAAGTGTAGTGCAATAATTCAGAAGAAGCTTCCGGAAAAACTTAAAGATCCTGGTAGTTTCACTATTTCGTGTGCTATAGGTGAAAAAGTTTTCGGAAAAGCATCTGTGACTCTTCAGTTGGCCGATCGTTCGATTACTTACCCTAAAGGAGTGGTGGAAGATGTGTTAATGAAAATGGATAAATTTATCTTTCCTATGGATTTTATTGTACTTGATATGGAGGAAGATAAAGAAAATCCAATTATTTTGGGAAGACCATTCCTTGCTACTGAAGAGCGGTAATTGATGTTCAAAAAGGAGAATTAACTATGAGAGTTAATGATCAAGAGGTGACCTTTAATATTTTAAAATCTATGAAGTATCCCTCAATGGAAAAAGATAATGAATGTTTTAGAATGGAGGTCTGTGATTACTTGAGAAACGAACATTTTGAAAATATAGTTGAAAAAGATGAAGAATATAAAAATATGTTTGAAGAAGAAAGTGAAGATGAAGAAAATTCATATAATGAAAAGAATGAATGTTTGGAGTATGTTCAGGAGAGATTTGAAATAGTAGACACTATGGAAGGTGGAAATAAAAGCTTAATTCCATCTATCATAAAACCTCCTGAACTTGAAATGAAAATTCTCCCTCACCATTTAAAGTATATATTTTTAGGAGAATCATCTACTTTGACTGTTATTGTATCTTTAGAACTAAACGAATACCAAGAACAAAAGTTGTTGGAAACTTTAAAAAGATACAAGAAAGCTTTTGGATGGACTTTGGCAGATATTAAAGGAGTTAGTCCTTTGATTTGTATGCACAAAATTTTATTAGATGAAGAACATAAACCGAGAGTTGATCCACAAAGGAGACTGAATCCTATAATGTAAGAAGTAGTTAAGAAAGAGATTTTAAAATGGCTAGATGCTGGAATTATTTATCCTATTTTGGATAGTGCTTGGGTAAGTCCAATACATTGTGTACCGAAAAAGGAAAAAGTGACTATTGAAGTGAATGAATATAATGAAATTATACCCACAAGGCAAATTAATGGATGGCGAATTTGCATCGATTAGAGGAAATTAAATGCCGCCACCAGAAAAGATCACTTTCCTCTTCCTTTTTCTTGATCAAATGCTAGATAGACTTGTTGGACACAAGTACTACTGTTTTCTGGGTGGATATACTAGTTACCATCAAATACCTATTGCTCCTAAGGATCAAGAAAAGACAGCATTTATTAGCCCTTATGGAACCTTTGCTTTTCGAAGAATGTCGTTTGGACTGTGTAATGCACCTACAACATTTCAAAGATGTATGATGTCTAGCTTCAGTAGTATGATAGATAATGGAATAGAATTTTTTATGGATGACTTCTTTGTATTCGGGACTTCATTTGAAATTTGCCTAGAAAACTTAACAAAAGTTTTGGAGCTTTGTGAGACAACAAATCTAGTTTTGAATTGGGAGAAATGTCAATTTATGGTTGCAGGAGGAATTGTGCTTGGCAAAAAATATTTGAACATGGTATGGAGGTCGACCCTGCTAAAATTAGAGTGATTGAGAGATTACCGCCACCTACTACTGTGAGAGAGGTGAGAAGTTTCTTAGGACACACTGGATTTTACAGGCGAAATATTAAAGATTTTTCTAAAATTACATAACCTTTATGCCAACTTTTAGAAAATGATATAAAGTTTGATTTTAATGATGAATGCTTAAAAGCTTTCGAATTATTAAAGGAAAAATTAATCACTGAACCTATAATTGTTTTACCCGACTGGGAGAAACCATTTGAACTTATATGTGATGCTAGTGATTATACAATCAGAGTAGCATTGGGGCAAAGACATGATAAAATTTTCAAAGTCATTGACTATGCTAGTAAAACACTTAACGAGGCTCAAATTAATTATACCATAACTGAAAGAGAATTATTAGCTATAGTGTTTGCTTTTGAAAATTTTAGACCTTATTTAATTGGAATTAAAAGTATTGTACATACATATCATTCGACTATCAAATATTTAATGCAAAAGAAGGATGTGAAACCTAGACTTGATTTTAGATAGTTGATAGGAATGGAGCTGATAATCAAATAGCTGGTCATCTATCCATAATAGACTATGATAAATTATCTGAATTTGAAAAATAAATTACTAAAATTTTCCCTGATGAGCAACTCTATACTATTATGGGAAATAATTTGCCTTGGTATGCTGACATTGTGAATTATATTGTAAGCAACATTGTACCACCTGATTTAACAAGGCAACAACAAAAAAAGTTTAAATATGTGTAAAATTATATTTTTGGATGAGCCCTATCTATATAAACAGTGTAAGGATCTAATTATTAGGAAATGTGTGCCACAATAAGAAACAAATTTGATTATTCAATGATTTCATGATTCTGAATTTGGAAGTCATTTTGGTGTTGATAAAACTGCTTTTAAAATTTTACTATTTGGATTTTATTAGCCTACTCTTTTTAGAGATGTTTATAGATATATTAAATTATGTGATCGATGCCAGAGAGTAGGTAATATCTCTACAAGAAATGAAATGCATCTAAATTATAACTTGGAAGTTGAAATATTTGATGTATGGGCATTAGATTTTATGAGACCATTTACTCCTTCATTTGGAAATCTATATATATTGGTTGTTGTTGATTATGTCTTGAAATGGATTGAAGCTATTGCTTTACCTAGATGTGATGCTCGAAGTGTTTCAAAATTTTTAAAGAAAAATATATTTACAAGGTATGGAATGCCGATAGTGATCATAACTGATGGTGGATCCCATTTCAGGAATAGTCAAATTAAGAGATTAATTGAGAAATATAATATTATTCATAGAATCTCTACTGCTTATCATCTCCAGATTAGTGGTTTAGCAGAAGTGTCTAATCGTGAAATTAAAAGAATTTTGGAGACAACTGTGGATAATCATAAATTAAATTGGTCTGCTTGATTAGATACTACTTTATAGTCTTATAGAACTGCTTTTAAAACCCCTATTGGAATATCTCCTTATAGACTAGTGTTTGGTAAGACTTGTCATTTACCAGTTGAATTGGAGCATAAAGTACATTGGGCAATAAAAGAGTTAAATTTTAATTTGAAGAAAGCTGGAGAGAAAAGATTTGTGCAATTGAATGAATTAGAAGAGATTAGAAATGCATCTTATTATAATGATAGGATCTATAAAGAGAAAAGGAAATTATGGCATGATCGGAAGATATTGAAAAAGAACTTGGAAAATGGACAAAAAGTTTTACTATACAACGCAAAATTGAAGTTATTTCCTAGAAAGCTCAAGCCTAGATGGTTAGGACCTTTTATAGTTGTAAAAGTTCATTCTTTTGGAGTTATTGATATTAAAGATCATGATACTAAGAACATTTTCAAAGTTAATGGGCATCAACTAAAGCCTTACTTTGACGGGTTTCAACCTGATTTCAAAGAGGTTTTAATGTTGAGTCATCTCGATTAACTGAATGGTTTGTTGGGCTAACAACTTTAAACCAAGCGCATTATGGGAGGCAACCCATATGTATTTTTGTTGTGTATTTGTTTGTTTTTTGTATTTGTACCTTTTTAGATAGTTGATTTTGATTCCTAATTATTCCTAAATAATTAAAAAATTGATAAATGATGGATCGAATCGAGATATTAGAATTTTTAGATCAAATGAAGTTCAGTGAGAATTTTGACCACTAGTGCCGCCGGCATCCTATCGTTTCTGCCCTACTGAACTTAACTATTTGAGTGCCTCCGGTGCCCTATCGAGCGCCACCGGCGTCCAAAATCTATTTGACCATTTTTAAGTTTCAAAATGCGAGTTTTGGCAGTTTTTGGCAGTTTTTGGCGGGATCTTCGTCCTTATAACTCCCCAAACTCCATTTTTGACTTCTTAACTCCAAAAAAACAAAAACCACCTATCACAATTCGTATCCTATGGATTCATTTCTTATTGAAACACCTCGATTTCCTGTTTTCAACCAAAGGAAGATCATAAGTTTTGAAGTTCAGCGTTTGTTTAATAAAGTGATGATGAAAAGAAGGATTATCAAGGAACGAGGCTTCATAAATCGAGGTATGGATAATCCTACTACTAAATTTGAAGAAATTATTAAAGAGAGACGTTGGGAAGTGCTTTGCTACACTACCGCTGTCGTTGTTGTTCCTGTCGTGAAAGAGTTTCATACAAATCTTCACGGGATCAATCAAGGGTTCGTATTTGTGTGTGGTAGATTTGTGCAATTCACTCCTGCACGAATCAACGATCTCTTTATGATCGAGAACGTACCTATTTGATATTATTCTAACTTTAATGCCACCAAGGACAATATGAATGATGTTTATCGATATTTTGCAGATGAGAATGAAGAATGAGAAGTTAGAGAGAATGGATACGTGAGTTTCCCGTCTGCATCTCTCAATCCAATATCGAAGCAGTGGCATTACTTTATTTCGGCAAAGTTATTTCAGACATTGATGATTAGTAAGGTAACCAAGGAAAGTGCCATTTTGAATTTATGTATTCAAACTGGAAGGTCGTTTGATATTGGTAATATTATTGTGAGATCAGTACTTGGATTAATTGTGCATAACTCCAAATATGGACTTAGACACCCGTCCACCATATTTTTATTATGTAGTCAGTCACGGGTTCCTTATGAAAGTTGGGAAAAAGTTTTTCTTCCATGGAGGCCTATTGATCCAACTAATCCCTACAACTACCAGACAGTTGGAGATGAATATGACATAAATTTACTCGCTGATCAACCAACGCAGACTTCACAGCCGATTCAACCCTATTTTCCTAAAGGTTTCACCATGATACTACAGAGGATCAAACAATTAGAGAAAGAGTTATGAAATGTTATGAATGTGATCAACAACATTTCTGATTTATCGATCATATAGATTGGAGAAAGAAAGAGCAATTCGATCACACTAGTCGAATTGAGATAGGCTTGATCAATGTGATGAAGAAGAACGCGGTGATTGCTGAAGAATCATCTGACGAATTTCTATTTCTTCCATTCTATAACTTATTTGTACATCAGCAATCAATTGGAGACATTAGAGGAGAGGATAGTTCTGAAACTGAAGTGGAGTAATTGATGGATTCTACTTATGTATATTGTGTGTTCAGTTTGCTTTGCTTAGTTATGTTTGGTTTGTGTAGTATTTGCTTTGCTTTGAACTTGGATTTGGATGTGTTTACTATCATTGTGTGCTTAGATCTTAGTGCTTGCCTATCGTAGAGTACTTGCTGCACTAAACATCTAAGAATAGTTAGTTTGAATGAACATATTTAGTGTCTTTTATGTAACTTGGATTATATATATATAAGATCGTTATGTGTTTTTTGTGTGAAGATTTGTGTTAATTATTGCTTATGGGATGATGTAAATGCTTATTGAAGTGTTAAACATCACTGTGGACGTCAAAACGATCGAAAATATGAAAAAAAATTTGGACCCAGAAAATATTTTGGACTGGCGCAGCCGGTGCCAGAATGGGTGCCGCCGGTGCCCAAATCCAGAGAGTTTGGCCATTTATTTTTAATAGAGTTATGCCGGCACCAAAACCTAGAAAAGGTCTAAAACCCTAGATTTCACGATTTTTACCCTGGGACCCACAAAAATTTTCCATTTCCTTCATCTTCCTCCTCCATTTTTGCGATTTTGAAGATCTTGGGCTTGCTAGATCTCGGATTTAAGAAGTTTTCAAGGCTATTCAACACCGAATTTGCACTTCTCTTGGTAAGAGCTTAACATTAAGTTAAAATTTTTAGATTTTCACCATGGAAATCTCTCACATTGCTTATGGTGGAATTTTTGGAGTTTTAAAGAGGTTTTAAGATTTCCATGATCAAATTTGCTCTTACTTGCTTAGAATAATGTTTAGAGTTGTTACATTGTGAATTTGAGATTTATTGGAATTTTTTTGCAAATTTTAGAAATTTACATGGCTCCAAGTGGGCAGAGGAAATTTGATTTTGATGAGGAGAGGTTTGTCAACATCAAAGCCCAATTTCTCTATAACTCTATCCTTCACAACAAGAAGTGTGTCCAGAATCGAGCTTTTGATAGTCCTGGCGGATCTGTAGAACAAATAGTTGCAGAGAAAAACTGAGAGCGATTTTGTTATTTCACTGTGAATGTTGTTGTGGGAGTTGTTAGAGAATTCTATTCTAACATACCCTGGACTGAGACTGAGTATGTGCTTTTTAGAGGAAAGATGGTTGAGTTTACTCCTCAATACATCAATGCTTTCTATCAGACTCGGGAACCATTCGTATGTGAGTACGAAAACTTTGACGTTGGAAGGGAGAATATGAGAGAAGTTATTGCTTTTCTGACTGACGGGAGAGGAGAATGGAAAGTAAGTCCAAAAATGTTGATAAATTTCCCTGCATCCACTTTGAATGTTGCTTCAAAAGTCTGGCATTATTTCATTTATGCAAGATTATTATCATCTTATCACCACAACAAAGTTACTAGAGATAGAGCGATTCTAAGCTACCGTATACATATGATGAAAAAGATTGATATTGGAGCTATTATTTACAAGAATATTCAGACAATTGCTAGAGACGAGACGAGTGGAGGATTAGGACATCCTGCCTTAGTTCATGCCCTCTGTGCTCAGTCTGGAGTGGAGTTCAGTAGTTCTGAAAAAGTGGCTATACCGTTGAGACCTATTACAAAGAATATTATTCATACTTATGAGTCTCATGTGGGAGCCAGAGCTGAGCGTAGTAGTACTGATATTCCTACTACGTGTTATGATGTACCATCTACTTCTGAGCCGCCAACCTTATCTGATATTATGGAGCAGCTGAGATTACAGAATGTTAGTGTGGATAGACTCCATAGTCGGATGAATGTGTTTGAGGCGAGGAGTGATGTGAATGAAGATTATCTGCAGAAGAGAGTTGAGTTTGATATGGCTTATTATGATGCTCAGGTTAGATTTTTGAGGGGGGAGTCCCATGTGATATTTCCTGCGTGCCCCAGCTATACACCATATAGACCTGACCCTGCTGATGACCCTGCTGCTGATCCTGATGATGGAGACTAGTAGAATAGTTTGTTTGTTTTATTTCTATTGTTCTTAGTCTGTTGTGATGTATTGATGTGATGTAGTGGATATTTACTTTTTATATGATGTGTAACCCTGTGTTGTACTGTGTGATGTAGTGTTATTTACCTTTCATGTTGAACTGTTAGTTGTATTGTTAGTAGTGTGATAGTTTGTTTCATGTTATAATGTTATGTTGGATATTTAGATGTTTACAATTAATTTCTCTTTACCCATGCAAATATTTAAAATTGTTATATCACTGCTACTAATTGTTTCATGCCTGCTAGATGTAAATTTTGGTTAATACCAGATAGTTGTTGAAGATTCCAGAATCCCATCACAGAAAGGTTTGTTTTCTTTTACTCTCAACTATTTCAAATTTATTGAAAAACTTAAGTTTGGGGGAGGGTAGAGAAATGCTAAACTTATATTTGTTCTCAATTATTATATGTTCAAAAATTATTAGCATAACTCTAGGTAGTTGAACCTCATTGTAAGATAACTAAAACTTTTCATTTCTGTTGAATATTATGGAAGGATAGGACGGAAATTTTTAGTAATAAAGGCTAATTTTATAGAAGTAAGATATTTAGTATGAAGTGGTTTGATTATAGTCAACTATTTAAAGTAAAGAAAACTGTTTTTTTGAAATGTTAAGGGACTTAAAGTATTGTGTGTTAAGAAGAGATTGTGACTTTATGATGACTAATAAAGCTTGTAATTAATAATAAAGTAAGGAGGTGACTTAAGTTTGAACTTTAGAAAGAGGAGAGTGAAGTTTAAAATCATTAAATGCAATCCAGATATAGTAATCCTCAGAAAAAAAAAGAGAGAAAAAGAGAAAACAAAAGCAGGATTGAAAAACAATCCCAAAATAAAAAGAAAAAAAAAGAAGATGAAGAAAAAGAAAAGAAAAATATTTATGAGGAGAAGCTTGAGGAGATGCCTAATAAAAAATTGGTTTCACTTGAATCACCTTAAAGGGAAAGCTTGATTTCATTTCTGAATTTATGTTTAAAGTACTAGCCTACATTTAATGAATTTTGCATGAACTCCTTCTCCACATAGTCTTTTAAAGCACTCTTAATGTAACAAATTATGGTTCATCTTGAAATAAATAGAAGACTAGAACTCTTAGACATAATTACTGAATATTCTTATACCTGTAATGTTGACCTGAGTTACTGAACTTTTTCTGAAAATCTAACCACTGTATTCTTTTAAATGAAAAATTTTAGTCTCTTAAAATTAAAAAGTACATTGCCTAGAGTTATATTTTATGTAGTAAAAGGATTACTTGAGGATAAGTAATAGTTTATGTTTGGGATTTTGATGCACGGAAAATATATACGGTTTTTGCTATTTAATTTTAACCATTTTTGGTGATATTGCACTTTAAAGAAAGACGTTTTTCATGATTTTTTGCAGATATGATGATTTTAGGTGATTGGAGTGAAAAGAAGCAAAAAGGAATGAATCCGGAGAAAAAAGGAGCAAAAAGGAGCAAAATGGTGGAAAAAGTGTTCTGGCGCCACCGGCGCCAGAATGGGCACCGCCAGTGCCCAAATCCAGAGAGCATAGAATTAATTGGCATGATAGAGCACCGCCGGCGCCCGAAGTCGGTTCAATTCAAATTTGGAGAGTTTTGGTGACTTTTTGAAGGGATGCCTATGGAAACTCTAGGGAATTTGTCCCTAACTTATAAGTAACTATTTTAGGACGACAATGGTGTGCTTTTTCAGTGGTTTTAGAGTTGTTTAGTGAGAGTGAAATTTAGGGTTTAGGAGTAGAGAGTGTAGAGTGAGGATTTGAGAGGGATTTTTCTCTAAGGAGGGGAGAAGAAGAGGTAAATTGAGAGATTACTTCTTACTTTCCATTATAAAGAGACAATCAAGTGTTGTAAAGAGGAAGAGAAGAGGATTCAAAGGAACTTCAAAGGAATTGCATAGGGAAAGAGAAAGAGATAAGTTGTCTTTTCTTTTATGGTTTGTATGACCTTTTTTTTATATATATAAAATCCATGTTTTATTATATCTTCTCCATGAATTCTGAGTAGTTTCCTTGTCTTTCTTCTTCCATAAGAGATGTGATGATGGATTGATGTGGATTTGATGTGTTTTTAATGAGATGAAGAAATTATGATGGTTTTTCATTTAGACCTTAATTCACTTTTGATCTAGCCAATTGAAATGTTAAAATATGTTGTTGAACATTAAGTTTGAAAGGATTTAATGTCCTACAACAATAATGAAAGATACATTCAATTTCCATGGATGAATTGTGTAGTTCATGGGAATTGAGTGCAAATAAATAAGGAAATGTGTTTTGATAGACTTCAATGTTGAGATTTCAGAGTGACAGACTGAAATCCCCAAATTGGTTCTAAGATTAGTAACTAAATATCAAAGGTTAGCCTTCGGGTAAAGGGAGAGTGGGAGCTCCGAAGTGAGAGCCGGTATCCTCCCAGCCTAGCCTTAGAGTTAGTGACTAAACTTAAAATATGTCAATGTTCTTTTCTACTTAGAAGAGAGGGTACTCTTTTAAGGGTAAAGAATCATCTATGCTTCTATTTGGCACAATAATATAAATAATTGTTCCATATCAATCCACACATCATATTCTCCTTGCAAGAGGAAAGATACTTTTCTTATATATCAAGAACCTTTCAAAAACTTAATTTAGTGTCTCTATTAGTTAATTCTGTCCTTAAAAATTATTAGAAGTATTTGTAGTTTAGTTAACTGTTATTTTTTTCTGCATAGTGATAATAGGAGATTGTGTTTAAAGTGCTATTTAAATATAAGACTTTAGTGCCATCTTACTTATCTTAGGATCGCTTTCTTAAAACTTTGAACTTCCCTATAGGATTGATAACCAGGACTCCATTAGAGCCCTGTATTACTTGATACGATACGTATACTTGCGTTGAATGCATGGACTTATCAAAATCATTAAAAATATATAAAAGTGAGTACATAAATTCTTGCAATATAAGTCCCGTGCATCAATTCCACTAGTACACTACCTGAACATCACCAGAGTACCATAAGAATAACCCTAGAATACCACCAAGATACCACCAAATACCACAAGAATACCATTAGAAGAGCACCTAAGTATCACTAGAATACAAACAAAATACCACTAGAATACCACATTAATAGGACTATAATACAACCTGAAAACCATTTGAATACCACCACAATATCACCTGAATACCACCAGTGGTATTCAGATGGTATTCTGGTGGTACAAATGTGTTATTATTGTGATATTATTGTGATATAATTGTGGTATTATGATCATATTAATGTGACATTATGATGATATTATAGTCGAATTCGAGTAAAATTCTCGAGGTATTACATAGTATTGTCATCATTATGAGGTGATATTATGGTCTTGGTGATATTTTGGACTTACTTTGGCGATATTGAAGTATTTTTTGTAGTGATCTTCTTATTGTATTATGTTTATTATGTGCTGGAGCTTTTGTAGAACTGTAGCTGGAAATGAGGTGATATTCAGGTCATAATGTGTTTTTTTTCTTCCTTCTATTTTATTCCTTCTCATAAATGCAACAAACACTTTCCTCCTGTGAAAAAAAGAGATGAAAGCTTATCACAAACTTTAAAAATATTATATTAGAGTAAAACTGTGAAAATCCATATCATAAATCACATTTAGTGAAATTAAAAATAAGATCTATTAACCGAAAAACATTAAGCAAATACCGATTTACATCCGTTCTATTAATGTCATAAGAAATTTTATATTTCATCTTCAAAAATGCTACACCGTTGTGTTTTTCAAAACTAACATAAGAATACATTGAAACCCTAGCCGCGGGAAATACCCTGGTAGAGAAAAAAAAGAATAACAGTGTGCAGTTATGGATGATTCTAGGTTTTGTAAAGCGCGCAACTTTACGAGGCATTCGGGCCGGGTTGTGTGACAAAAAAAAATCATCTTTTTTATATGATACAATAGAGGCCCATCAATTCACAAATTGGTCAGTAGTGTTTATCCATTCGATTCGCGGTGATTTTCTCTCTTAATAGAGGCGCTCCGCGGAGCTCGTTACCCCAGCTACCAGAACCCTAGCCGAGCTCAAGAAATCGAAGAGGGAGCAAGCCTGAGGAGCAATGGCGTCCTTTAGATCTAAGGCTCAAGTTTTCCTTGCCATCGCCGGCATGGCTGCCGCCTTTCTAGTAAGTGTCTCCTTAGCTGCAGACGCTCCCGCTCCGGCTCCTGCCTCCGGTACCATCACAATCTCAGCTCCTGTCGCTGCGGCGGTGCTCTTCTCCTCTGCAGCGTTCTTTGGTGCTCTCTGTGTTTGATCTGCTTATCGTTCTATTTCCCGATCTGCATCGATGTGGCGTTCGACCGTGTCTTCTACTCTATACCGTACATGCATTATGTTTTTGTGATTATGTATTAATTCTTAGGTTTTGTCTACATGATTGATCAGATCTGGCTTCCTGAGGTCATTTGATTCGAGGGGATTGGATCTGAGCGTTGGGTTTCCTTTCTTGTTTGCAGTTTTGTGTAGCTAATCATCATTCATATATGTGTGGTTTTGAGCTTCTGTAGATACTTCACTTTTGTTCTGTTGTAGCGATATAGTCTTGTTTCTGTTTCTTGTTACCCTTATTTCATAATTATACAGGGATCTTGTTTCTAGCACTGTGGAATTCTCGTAATGCGGATCAATTAGCGGAGTCTCTGGACGATTAATTTCGCCGTCCTTGCTTCGATCGCATCGTTTCGGCCAGTTTCTCTTAATCAGTTTCGGATCAACCCTCTGGAATGTTTATCCGCGGAATTTTTCAGTAATAAATAATGAATTCAGGTTACAGTAGTGTTAAAAATCTTGAACAAATAGGCAGTTTAATTTTACGGATGTAAAGAGGGGAATAAATACCCATTACAGGACTTACTGGTAAGAAAAGTAATAAAAATAGAATATAATAAAAAAGGAAACGAATAACAATAAAATATAAGAGAATTAATTTCTCTAATTAAGGAGAGATATAAATAGAGATTTTCAAGATTCCTCATATAATTTAGAATCCTCTAAATATAGAGTATGAAATATAATTATTAGTATTTTTGAGATCTTTCAACAAGTAGGAATCCGGCTTCTTTATTTTCTTATTACTTCCTAACTAATACTTGATTTATGTATTATTGAATTCAATACCAGATCAAACTTATTACTCTATTTGTTTATTAGAACTCCATTCCTCCTGTTAATATAAAGTTTCATGTTTTGATTAGCGACGATCCTTTGCAACTTCCCTTTGAAATTTTCTGATTTGGAAGATCTATAGCATCTTTTTAAACGAAAAGAAATCAGATGCTTGTACAACCTAAGCATGACATCTGTATCAAATCAAGGTTGTAGATTGCGATTTCCTTATCGTTAATAATGGCGAAGAATGGACGCAGCAATGCTTGCTTGCTAAGAAATTATCATGGCGTGTTAGCCTAATCTTACCATCTTTGATAAAATATCCTTCTTGGTGAAGCCCTGTTCGCTGTCATGTTGGAAGTTGGAATTTCCTTTTCAAACTTTCAAAGTAGTGAACATTAGTTTTATTATTTTTTTATTGCAAAGGTTCAAGTTTGACAGAAATAAATTGGTGGGAAGGTATTTGTCAATCAACAATGCTTCTTTCGGTTTTGGATGAGCCTTTTTGTTCCACAAGGCCGCGGGCCCTGGTTGTTGGAGTCTCATTGACCCATTGGTCTATAACTTGTTGGTTTGGTACGCTGTTATTTTGGTTGGCTGGCTGGCATTTTTATGCATACCACCCAATTCTTAATTTATTTACATATCTAACACCTAAGCTTTGCCTTTTACATTTTTATGGCACAAGTCTTTTATATAACATAAAAATACAACCATTTTAACTTGAAATAAAGTGAAATAAATATTCATACATGGATATGATGACATATATTTAAAAGGTTGAAGTTTAGATGTTGGATATGTAAATAAATACATGAGAATATATGGGTTTTAAAGAGTTTTCTTGATCAGGATTTTTCTTTTCGGTCCATATTTATTTTCTTGCGAATTAACACTGAATAGTTCCAAAAAACGTTGTAAACCACTCGAAGCGTTTCTAAGGAGTTGTCTAGGAGAGCTCATCAAAATAGTCAACAAAAGATCATCAGAGATCTCGCTGTTGAATTTTTCAGTGGAAATTCTCTTTCAGGGACATGTCTTAAACTCGAAATTCATAAGAATATGCACAATTCTACTGGAACATTGAGCTTGCCAAATTTATTCATTTTAAACAAATAGGATGTCACACATTGAGTTCAACATCTTCTAATTTACTCCCTAGTATAGTAGTATATCAACTTGTATTGATAACAGAAATTAAGTAAGATTCACAATAAGATTTTTTTAACACTCATAAATAGGTTTGAATCCATGGATCCTCAATTGAAATTTGAGGTAATCTTGGCTTAGATCTCTTAGATTCATAAAATGCGTTCTCTAGAGAACTACAATGACCAACTTTCACATGAATAGTGAATCTAATAAATGGCTATTTAGTTGCAAGTATTAGGAATGTAAAGTGCAATAGTAAAGTGCAACTAATGTAAGGAGTTCTATCATCTGTGTGTGTTTTGCATGTTGTAAACCAAATACAAAATATTTGTTTAAGAAATCTGTACCATAATATTGACAAATTTGGAATTTTCTCAAATCGGGCGAATTTTAGACACAAAAAAAAACTGAGCTCACTAAAATTCTGCACCAGCGATCTCCAATATTTGTCTTCGTTGTTGTTTGACATAGCTATCACTGGCCTCCTTCGTCGCCTATTGTGGTTGTTGCCACCTGCTGCTGCTACCCTGCAAACCCAAAAAACTTTTCAAAAAATTGAATTTTCAGTCGATCAGATAATTCCCAATTTCTAAAATACATGCATCAATATAATTTACAATCATAAAATTATTGCATCTTAAAGACATGTCATTAAATAACCCCTCAACTCTTCATTACATCGGATGTGTCAATTGGATTGACACATTCATAGGGCTACTAAGTTGATGGTTTTAATATCTGTTATTTGAAAATTCGAAAAGTATCGAAAATTTCCATCCAGTAATTCTCTTGTTACTCGCATTTTAGATTTACGCACGGGTCACTAAATTATAATGTCTTTCTATAATTATTTAATTTACCCTTAATTTTTAAATAAAATTAAAAATTATTATAATCAAATCAGGTAAAATAAAGTTTACTTTTATGCATAATATTTTCATATTATTTAAATGCTGAAGCATTATATAAATAAAAAATTTTAATTTGTATTAGACTCGAAGAAGTTATATAAATTATGTAATCCATCCATTTTGTTAACATAACGACGTTGCATATTTTAAAAAATTTTAATTTTAATTACACTTGAGCTTGGTTTGTTGAAAAAGTAATGTAATGTAAAATAAATGTAATATAAAAGTGCGGGCAAGAGTTGACTGGCAATGGTTATGGTGGCGTATATCCACGACACGACACGTACGTTGACTGGCGAGTAATAACTATAGTTGGTCACTGGCGACTATAACATGTGGCGATCCATCATAACAGTCAATAGCAAATTACATGAAGTTGTGATTTTGAAATTCACTCAAATACAAATAAATTCCAAATAAACAATAAAATGAACAAAGAAGTGAATTCTAAATACATTTACATTTATACTATATTTGAAATTCCTCTGATCAAATGTTTGAATTTTAAAATCTCTTTCAAAAGGAATGCAATACACTTCTTTTGTCAAAAACAAAACAGTCCGTTGGGAACTAGTAATTACATTGAAAAAAAATGCAATAATCAAATATATAATATAAGTAATTCAACATCCTAAATAAAAAACCATTTTGTGGTTAGCTACTAAGTAAATCAAACAAAATCATCACTAAAACAATCTTTCGTGAGACACATCCATGCACTTATGTCAAACAAATTAGTCGGCGATGCTTCCAAAAATAATCCCATAAATCACATTCAAAACTCTTATCTTGTAAAATAGCGAGGAGTGAAGTAATAAGATGTAGTCATTAACAAATATACTTCGAATTCATAAACTCTCATCCTGTTATTCCTTGTATAATAGCTTGGTTATGTAGACCTTGGAGGGTTAGAGTTGGAAGTGTCTAATTACAATGTATGTTTAAATTTAATCTTGTATGATGGGATCTTATGGTTGTGATGTAAGTGGTTATGAAGGGGATCGTAAGTCTCCATGTGTTGCTCAAGGAAGTTGTGTCCATTAGTCCCCTTTGAGATGACTATCAAAAGAGTGAATAGTCAATTGGTTAGTGAGAAGCTGATGATAATCTTCTCTAAGAGATTTGAAAGAATATTTGTTATCTGATTATGTGTAATGATTTTTCAAATGTCGAGTTCTCTTTGTTTGAGATGGAAGGGAATGAAGTGGAAATCAACATCGATGTATTTGGTTATGGTGTGGAACACGAGATTGTTGGCTTGAGCATTTGCTTAGTTGTTGTTGCAGTAGATGGATGTGGGTATTTGTGTTGATAATTTGAAAGTATGTAGGAGTATTCATAACTACCAAATGTCATTGGTGTTATGTTTGGGCCTTGTATTTTGTATACATAGAAGTCCTTGCCACGATGGAATATCCCTTAGCAAATTATGAGATGGGTGTTGGCATCATCTTTGGTGTAAAAAAATATGGGATGTCTATATGAAAGTTATGAGGCATTACTCCTCTCATTTGTTGGTCCCCGTGCTCAAGGCATCCATCAAGGACTACTGGTATGTGTTCGTGGCACAAAAATAGGGTTGGTAATAATTTAGCTGTTGACCTCACTTTTGGTTGAGGTTTAAGTCTCTCTTTAGAATAGCCTAGGATTTAGCCATAGGACTCTCCTGGTGACTTTCTTAAAAGACTAGTCATGAAACCCTCCTCATAGAAATTCAAACTTTTCTTACTTCACTGGGAGTTTTCATATGCTTAAGGCCTAACCTCCAGTTTTGGGAGGAAGAGACCAAGCATAAGAAAGCCTAGGGGAAGTTACCTATAGGTGTTCAGACCATAGAATCAACCCTGGGAAGTCTGGAACATACACCAGACTCACACTACACACTCACAACCTTAAATAAGGCACATCACATTTGCTCCCTAACTCTTTGGAAACTCATGTAAGTGGTTTTCCCAAGCTTTTAGCCTCAGTCTAGGGTTTGGCTAGTACCAACACATGGAGGACCAAATGAGGGTGAACCTTGGTTCATGGCTTAATCTAAGCAATTCCATATTACTTACCTTCAACTAATCTCAATTTGCCCAAACATTCCAAATTCCTAACCCCTTTGCCCCAAAATACCCTAAAAACCTAAAATGCCCCAAAACCCTAAAATCCTCCAAAATCACCAAAATTACCCATAATTCTTCAAAAATCTTTCCAAAATACTCACTACCACTCAAATTAACGAAAATTACCCAAAATTGACAAATTTCTCAAAAAATCCCCAGAATGACCAAAATGCCCCTCTTAGCTCAAAACTCAAAAAAATCCAAAAATTCCTATAAATTCTCAAAACATCCCAAATATTCCCAATTTCATTTCTCTCAACTACCACATGACACAATTTGGCCAATTTAGCCCAATTTAACCAAAAGCCCCATTTTGCCCCATTTAACCCAAAAGTGCCTAAATTAAACCCAATGTTTGCCCAATTGATCAGAATCTTACCCAATTTCAATTCCAAACTTTAATTCAACAACTCCAATACCAATATAAACCAAATTAAAGCCCAAATTGACCCACATTTGAATTCAATTTCACTTAAAACTCAAAATCCCCAATTTTGCCCAAGTGACCCAAGTTCCCCAAATTGACCTAACCTCAATCAATTTTCCCCAATTTCAATTCTAAAGCCTTCATAATACTCCTCTAAATTGAATTGAACCATCAATTGCCCCCAAATTTGAGCCCAAGTCTCATTCAAATCAACTTGAACCAAGTTTACCTAATTTTTACCCGAATTCAACACATGACCATTATCTCCCAAATTGATTGCCTTAACCCTAAATTTTCCACTCAATTAATGTTAGGAACTCTTTATGACATTACCCTAGACCATTTGGAACCTTCAATTGGCCTTGGACCCAAACCTAGCTCAACGTAAACCCAAGTTGACCTAACTTGCCCCAAATTGACCAAAATCTCAAAATCCACCAAATTGAACCCCAAAATGAATTTAAAACCGCTCCAAGTCTTCATGAAAATTTTTTATTACAATCATATACACAATATTGCTCAATCAATTTGGTCCAAATCAAACCTAAACTGAATTTAGCCTAACTCAAACCCAAATCAACCCATTTGGACACATGATTCAAATTGAACCAAACCAAGCCAAATTTGACCAAACCCACTTCATGACAGCCAACCTTAGGCCTCCTAGGACTGGTTTGACCTGACCCGACCCAGGACCCTTGAGCCATGGACCAAAGGTCCACCACTTTGGACCATTGAGTTTAGCCTTTTAGCTAAGCTTAAGTCCCATCCTTAAACTCTTGTTTAAGCAACCTCTCTGCCCAATTGAATGCACTGAACTCCTCCCCCACTCCTCCTCAGCCTGCCAGCCACCTGACCTGTCCTTACCGGCCGCCCTAGCTACTGGAACAGCTCAGATCGAGCGCCTCAAACCCCTTAAAACCCAAAATTGAGCCTTTTCAGTGAGGGATCACCTCAGTGATCAATGGCCCTGCTCAGCCCTCACCCTAAGCAGCCCAGAGCACTCATTGCCTGACCCTGAGCTCCCCTCTTCGGCGAGTTCTATAAAATGGCTCCTCCAAGGCCAGATTTCAAGTGCTGAAATTTTCTCCATAAAACACTCCCAAATTGCTCCCAGACTCCATTCCAGCCAGGCGAAGAAGATCCGCACCGTTCTCCAGCCCTGAACTCCACCACATTAGCTCAATTTCTCACTTGAAATTCAGGCCAGAAACAGGACACTTCTCAAACCTCCACCAAAATCAAATTAACTCCACCCACTGCATCCCCACACCAAGAGAAGAAGTTCCCCAGTGAAAGCCCCATCACCAGGCCACTCATCTGTGTTATCGACCAGAGTTCCAAATCGGCCTTGGTCGAACTTGGGTCTAGGCACTTCACCACGACCAGAGGCTTAATCCGTAGGCTTCTTGGACTCCAACAAATGTGCCGAGCACATCCAATCGAGGCTTCTCCTCTTGGACTAAGGTATGGAAACTTTTACTCAGCCCAAGCTTCCATGAAGTCTCCATTTCATTCTACTTAATTTCAATGCATGTTAGTTGTATAGATATGTTCATCTAGGCTAGACAAGTCGATAGAGACCGACCTCGCTCGATTTGGTTGAGTATCGAGCGAGATCTTAGGGTTTTGATGTGGACGGCTCTCGGGTTGAACCAGACGGGGATGAAGTTTAGCGACCGTCGGATGGCGCGTATAACGTTTGGATGGCTCGGATGAAGTCGAACGGGAGCCCTGTTTGTAAAACGCACAGTGACCTAGATGGCGGCGCCAAATCAGAGGACGTCGCGTGTGCTTTCAATGCCGCTGAGGATACAATCAGCATTGAGTCGGATAAGTAGGAAATTAGGATTTTCTTATTTATTTAAATAGCCCGAACTTTTAGAAAGCATATCTTTGCATAGAAAAATCATAAAAATAAACTAAAAATACCCTCTTGCTCAGTGAATAGAGGAGAACAATGTGGAATTAAAATAAAAATATTTTGCTATATATTTAATTTTTAATCATTTATTTACTGTCCTGAGTACTTTAATTCTCCATTAACATACATAATTCACCATGGCATGAGACTATAGGCCTTTTGTAGCCTCTAATCTTGGGAACATTCTCTGATTTTTCCAAGGTCAGAGTTTATGTGATGCACCAAAAATATATACTATTTTTGCTATATAATTTTACCCATTTTTGGTGATATTGCACTGTAAAGAAAGATATTTTTCATGTTTTGTTGCAGATATGATGATTTTAGGTGATTGGAGAGAAAAGAAGCGAAAAAGAACAAATTCAGAGCAAAAATGAGCAAAAAGGAGGATAACATATTATGGCGTCGCCGGTGCAATTTTTTAGAGAGTTCAGCAATTAATTCGGGGTGCCGCCGGCGCCCTATCGGGTGCCGCCGGCGCCCTATCGGGTGCCGCCGGCGCCCAATGTCGGTGGATTTCAAATTTGAAGAGTTTTGGTGAATTTGTTAGGGGATACCTATGGAAACTCTTGAGATTTCGTTTCTAAGTTATAAGTAACTATTTTTGGATGAAAATGGGTGGTTTTAGTGTGTGTTATGAAGTTCTAGAGAGGGAGAGTGTGTGTTGAGTGTTAGGGCTTAGGAGAAAAGTGTGTAGAAGTTAAAATTTGAGAGGAATTCTTTTCTAAGGAGTGAAGGAGATGAAGTAAAGTGAGAGATTGCGTCTTCCTTTCCATTCTAAAGAGGGAACTAAGTGTTGCAAAGAAGAGAGAAAATGATTCAAAGGAACTTTAAGGTAATTACATTTGGGGAGAGAAAGAGATAAGTTGTATTTTATTTTGTGGTTTGTATGAATTTTCTTTTATATATAAAATTCATGTTTTATTGTATCTTCTTCATGAATTCTGAGTAGTCTCCTTTGTCTTTCTTCTTGCATAGAGATGTGATGATGGATTGATGTGGATTTGAAGTGCTTTTAATGTATTGAAGAAATTGTGATGGTTTTTCATTTTGAACTTAATTTACTTTTTGATCTAGCCAATTGAATTGTTAAAATATGTTGTTGAACATTAATTCTAAAAGGATTTAGTGTCCTACAACAATAATGAAGAATCCATTCAATTTCCATGGATGAATTGCGTAGTTCATGGGAATTAAGTGCAAATAAATAGGGAAATGTGTTTTGATGGACTTCAAATTGGAGGTTTCAAGGTGACAGGCTGAGATCACCAATTTGGTCCTAAGATTAGTAACTAAACTCGAAGGTTAGCCTTCAGATGAAGGGAAAGTGGGAGCTCCGTAGTGAGAGCCGGTATCCTCCCAGCCTAGCCTTATATTTAGTGACTAAACTTAGGATATGTCAATGTTCTTTTCATGCTTGGAAGAGGGGGTGCCCTTTTAAGGGTAAAAAAATATTTATGCCTCTATTTGACACAATAACATAGATAATCATTCCATATCATCCACACATCATATTCTTGTTGCAATATGAAAGATGCTTTTCTTATATATCAAAAACCTTTTAAATATATAGTTTAGTGTGTGTCTGCTAGTTAATTCTGTTTTAAAAGTTATTAGAAGTAATTGTAGTTTGATTAATTGTTACTGTTTTCTGCATAGCGGTAGTAGAATTAAACATTAAACTTTAATTGCAATTTGAGTATTGCATTTCAGTGCTACATTACCTATCGTGAAACACTTTCTTCTACTTCGTAGCTTCCCTGTGGGATCAATAACTAAGACTCCATTAGAGCCCTGTATTACTTGATAAGATACATATACTTACATTGAATACTTGGAATTTACAAAATCATTATAAATAAATATAAATTTGAGTTCATAAATTCTTGCAAAAATAAAAGTCCGTAAATCGTGCAGTCAAGTTTTTGGTGTCATTGCCGAGGAAAGTAACAAAGTATAAATGGTATTTATTGATAATATAGTAACTGAAAATCTTTACTTTGTAGTGTGTAATTGTGTGTTTGTTCACTTTTTAAAAGTATTTGTGTGATTGTATATGTGTCATAGTGGATCTATAGGTTTAGTGCCTTACGATTCAGAGTTAGAGCATACTGTCAGAAAAATTAAAAAACAGCAAAAACAAACAGAAAATCCTTGTGAAATGGAGAACAATCAAGATAATCAAAGAAGTGATATTGAAAATTTGCTAAGACCTTTAAGAGATTATGCTAACCCAACAGCAGATGAAATTCACATAACTATTCAAAATCCTGATGTTGCTGCTAATTCATTTGAACTTAAACCTACTATTATCCAAATTGTACAAAATAATCAATTTAGAGGAACACCTAATGAGGATCCAAATTTACATCTCGCTAGTTTTCTAGAACTGTGTGCTACTTTTAAATATGACGGAGTTTCTAGTGACGCTATCAGACTTAGAATTTTTCCTTTTTCATTAAGGGATAAAACTAAGGCGTGTTTAAATTCGTTAGCACCTGGATCTATTAGAACTTGGGGAGGATTATCTCAGAAGTTTCTATTAAAATATTTCCCTTCATCAAATACTGCTAAGCTAAGAAATGATATTACATCTTTTGGTCAGTCTAAAGGAGAGTCAATATATGAAGCTTGGGAGAGATTCAAAGATCTTCTTAGGAAGTGCCCACATCATGCTTTACCAGATTGGTTAATAATTTAAACATTTTATAATGGATTAGTGGGATCATTGAGATCTATTATAGATGCTGCTGTTGGTGGATCGTTAATGTCAAAACCTTTTGATGAAGCATACACATTAATTGAAGAAATGGCTACTAATAATTTTCAATGGCCCTCTGAACGGGTAAATCCTAAGAGAGTAGCTAGTGTTCATGATTCAGATAAATATTTTTGGAGATCCTTAATAAATTAACGATAAATATTCCTTTTGTTGAAGCATTAGAACAGATGTCTGACTATGCCATATTTAAGAAAGATATTTTGAAAAAGAAAAGAAAGTTTACAGATCATGAAACTGTTGCACTTAGCAGAGAGTGTAGTGCAATTATTCAGAAGAAGCTTCAAGAAAAGTTTAAAGATAATGGTAGTTTCACTATTCCATGTGCTATAGGTGAAAATTTTTTCGGAAGAGCCTTATGTGATATAGGAGCTAGTATTAATCTTATGCCTTTATCAACTTTCAAAAGGTTGGAAATAGGAGAAATTTCTCCTACATCTGTGACTCTTCAGTTGGCCGATTATTTCATTACTTACCCTAAAGGAGTGATGGAAGTTGTGTTAGTGAAAGTGGATAAATTTATCTTTCATGTGGATTTTATTGTACTTGATATGGTGGAAGATAAAGAAATTCCAATCATTTTGGGATGACCATTCCTTACTACTGGAAGAGCAGTGATTGATGTTCAAAAAGAAAAATTAACTATGAGAGTTAATGATCAAGAGGTGAACTTTAATATTTTGAAATCAATGAAGTATCCCTCAATGGAAAAAGATAATGAATGTTTTAGGATGGAGGTCTGTGAATATGCTTGAAGAAGAAATTGAAAATGAAGAAAATTCAGATAGTAAGAAGAATTAAGATTTGGAGTATGTTCAGGAGAGATTCGAAGTATTAGACACTATGGAAGGTGGAAATAAAAGCTTAATTCCATCTATAATAAAACCTACTGAACTTGAGATGAAAATTCTCCCTAATCATTTGAAGTATATGTTTTTAGGAGAATCATCTACTCTGCCAGTTATTATATCTTCGGAGTTAAATGATTATCAATAACAGAAGTTGTTGGAAATTTTAAAAAGATACAAGAAAGCTTTTGGATGGACTTTGGCATATATTAAAGGAGTTAGTCATTTGATTTGTATGCACATAATTTTATTAGATGAAGAACATAAATCGAGAGTTGATCCGCAAAGGAGATTGAATCCAATAATGAAAGAAGTAGTTAAGAAGGAGATTTTAAAATGGCTGGATGCTGGAATTATTTATCCTATTTCGGACAGTGCTTAGGTGAGTCCAATACATTTTGTACCGAAAAAGGGAGGAGTAACTGTTGAAGTGAATGAATGTAATGAAATTATATCCACAAGACAAATTAATGGATGACGAACTTGTATTGACCAAAGGAATTTAAATGCCGCCACCAGAAAAGATCACTTTCCTCTTCCTTTTCTTGATCAAATGCTAGATAGACTTGCTAGTCATAAGTACTTCTACTTTCTGGATGGATATACTGGTTACCATTAAATACCTATTGCTCCTGAGGATCAAGAAACAACAACATTTACTAGCCCTTATGGAACTTTTGCTTTTCGAAGAATGCATTTTGGACTGTGTAATGCACCTGCAATATTTCAGAGATGTATGATGTCTATCTTCAGTAATATGATAGATAATGAAATAGAAGTTCTCATGTATGATTTCTCTGTATTCGAGACTTCATTTGAAATTTTCCTAGAAAACTTAGCAAATGTTTTGGAGCTTTGTGAGAAAACAAATTTAGTTCTGAATTGGGATCAATGTCAATTTATGGTTCTAGGATGAATTGTGCTTGTTCATAAAATTTCTGAATATGGTATGGAGGTCGATCCTGCTAACATTAGAGTGATTGAGAGATTGCCACCACCCACTACCGTGAGAGAGGTGAGGAGTTTCTTAGGACACACTGGATTTTACGAGCGATATATTAAAGATTTTTCTAAAAGTACCAAACCTTTGTGCCAAACTTAAGAAAATGATAGAAATTTTAATTTTAATGATGAATGTTTGAGTGCTTTTGAATTATTGAAAGAGAAATTAATCACTGCACCTATAATTGTTTCACCAGATTGGGAGAAGCCATTTGAACTTATGTGTGATGTTAGTGATTATGCGATTGGAGTAGCATTGGGGCAAAGGCATGATAAAGTTTTCAAAGTCATTTACTATGCTAGTAAAACTCCTAATGATGCTCAAATTAATTATTCCACTACTGAAAGAGATTTATTAGCTATAGTATGTGCTTTTGAAAAGTTTAGACATTATTTAATTGGAGCTAAAAGTATTGTGTATACAGACCATTCGACTATCAAATATTTAATGCAAAAGAAGGATGTGAAACCTAGATTAATTAGATGGATACTTTTTCTGCAAGAATTTGATTTTATGATAGTTGATAAGAAGGGAGCTGATTACCAAGTAGCTGATCATATGTCAAGATTAGAGTATGATAAATTATCTGAATTTGAGAAGGAAGTTACAGAAACTTTCCCTGATGAACAACTTTATACTATTATGGGAAGCAATTTGCCTTGGTATGCTGATATTGTGAATTATATTGTAAGTGATATTGTACCATTTGATCTAATAAGCCAACAACAAACGAAGTTTAAATATGATGCAAGATTTTATTTTTGGGATGAGCCCTATCTATATAAACAGTGTAAGGATCTGATTATTAGAAGATGTGTGCCACAAGAAGAAATGAATTTGATTATTTAATGATGTCACGATTCTGAATTTGGAGGTCATTTTTTGTGTTGAAAAAACTGCTTTTAAGTTTTTACAATCAAGATTTTATTGGCCTACTCTTTTTAGAGATGTTTATAAATATATTAAATCATGTGATCGATGTTAGAGAGTTGATAATATCTCTAGAAGAAATGAGATGCCTCTAAATTATAATTTGGAAGTTGAAATTTTTTATGTAAGAGGATTAGATTTTATGGGACCATTTACTCCTTCATTTGGGAATTTATATATGCTGGTTGTCGTTGATTATGTATCAAAATGGATTGAAGCTATTTCTTTACCTAGATGTGATGCTCGGAGTGTTTCAAAATTTTTAAAGAAAAATATATTTACAAGATATGGAATGCTGAGAGTGATTATAACTGATGGTGGAACCCATTTCAGGAATAATCAAATTAAGAGATTGAATGTGAAATATAATATTATTAATAGAATATCTACTGCTTATCATTCCCAGACTAGTGGTTTAACAGAAGTGTCTAATTGTGAAATTAAAAGAATTTTGAAGAAAACTGTGGATAATCATAAATTAGATTGGTCTGCTCGATTAGATACTGCTTTATGGGCTTATAGGACTGCTTTTAAAACCCCTATTGGAAAGTCACCTATAGACTAGTGTTTGGTAAGACTTGCCATTTACCAGTTGAATTGGCATAAAGCATATTAGGCAATAAAATAGTTGAATTTTAATTTGAAAAATGCTGGATAAAAAGGATTTATGCAATTGAATGAATTAGAAGATATTAGAAATGCATCTTATCACAATGACAGGATCTATAAAGAGAAAATGAAATTTTGGCATGATCGGAAGATATTGAAAAATAAATTGAAATTTGGACAAAAAGTTTTGTTATACAACACAAGATTGAAGTTATTTCCTGGAAAGCTCAAGTCTAGATGGTTAGGACCTTTTACAGTTGTAAAAGTTCATTCTTTTGGAGCTGTTGATATTAAAGATCCTGATACTAGAAAGATTTTCAAAATTAATGGGCATCGATTAAAGCCTTACATTGGCAGGTTTCAACCTGACTTCAAAGAGGTTTTAATGCTGAGTCATCTAGATTAACTGTATGGTTTGTCGGGCTGACGACGTTAAACCAAACGCTTTATGAGAGGCAACCCATATGTATCTTTGTGGTGTGTTTGCTTGTTTGTTGTAGTTGTGCTTTTTAGATAGTTATTTTTTAATCCTAATTACTCCTAAATACTTTTAAAATTGATAAATATTTAATCAAATTGAGATATTGGAATATTTTGGGCCAAACGAACTTCAGTGAGAATTTTTTACCACTGGCGCCTCCGGCGCCCAATTACTGAGAAGTCGCTGAACTTACAGGTTTGAGCGCCGCCAGACTTTATATATGTTTTTAAATACAAGAATTTGATACCACTTTTTAGAATATTTAATTCCTGGTAGTTTTGGCGGTTTTTGGTGGATCTTCGTCCTTATAACTCCCTAAACAACATTTTGACTTAACTCTAGAAAAACGAAAACCACCTATCCCAATTCGTATCCTATGATTCCTTTCCCATTGAAACCCCTCGATTTTGTGTTTTCAACCGAAGGAAGTCCATAAGTTTTTAAGCGCAGCGTTTGTTCTACAAAGTGATGATGAAATGAAGGATTATCAAGGAAAGAGGCTTGATAAATCGAGGTATAGATAATCCTACTGCTAGAATTAAAGAAATTATTAAAGAGAGACGTTGGGAAGTGCTTTGCAACACTACCGTTGTTGTTGTTATTCTCGTCGTGAAAGAGTTTTATGCAAATCTTCACGGGATCAACCAACGATTTGTATTTATGTGTGGTAGATTTGTTCAATTCACTCCTGCACTAATCAATGATCTCTTTATGATCGAGAACGTACCTATTTGGCATTATGCTAATTTCAATGCCACGAGGGATAATATGAATGATGAATATCGATATGTGACGGATGAGAATGAAGAATGGGAAGTTAGAGAAAAATGGATAAATAAGTTTCCCATCCGCATCTCTCAATCCAAAGATCGAAGCATTGACATTACTTTATTTCTTTGGCAAAGTTATTTTCGACATCAAGATTAGCAAGGTAAACAAGGAAAGCACCATTTTGAGTTTCGTATTCAAATTAGGAGGTCGATCACATCGGCAATATCGTGAAATCGTACTGGATTAATTGCATGGCTCTAAATATGGGCTCGACACCCATCCACCATATTTTTGTTATGTAGTCACTGCTGTGTTCCTTATGAAAGTTTCGGGAAAAGGTTCTTCTTCCATGGAGGCCTATTGATCCAACTAATCCCTACGAATACCGTACGCTAGAGATGAAGATGACATGAATTTGCTTGCCGATCAACCAACACAACGACTTCACAAACCCGATTCAACCCTATTTTCCGAAGGTTCGAGAATGATATCAAGAGGATCAAACACCAGAGAAAGAGGTATGAACGTTATGAATGCAATCAATTACATTTCTGATTTATTCCATCATATAGATTGGAGAATGAAAGAGCAATTCGATCACACTGGTCGAATCGATGGGCTCGATCAATCTTATGAAGAAGAACGCTCGTGATTGCCGAAGAATCATCTAACGAATTTCCATTTTCGTCCATTCTATAACTCGTTTTTGTGCATCAACAATCAATTCGAGACATTAGAGGAGAGGATAGTTCGAACCGATGTGGAGTAATTGAAGGATTCTACTTATGTTTGTTGCGTGCTTAGCTTGCTTTGCTTAGTCATCTTTGGTTTGTGTAGTATTTGCTTTGAGATTTGAACTTGGATTTGAATATGTTTACTTTAATTGTGTGCTTAGATCTTAGTGCTTGCCTATCGTAGAGTACTTGTTGCACAAAACATCTAAGAATAGTTGGTTTGAATGAACATATTTAGGGTTTATGATGTAACTTGGATTTTATATATATAAGATTGTTGTGTATTATTTGTGTGAAGAATTGTGTTAATTATTGTTTATGGGATGGTGTAAATGCCTATTGAAGTGTTAAACATCATTGTGATTGCCAAAAGATCGAAATTACAAAAAAAATTTTGGACCCAGAAAATATTTTAGACTGGCACCGCCGGCGCCAGAATGGGCGCTGCCGGCACCTAAATCCGGAGAGTTGGCCAATTTATTTAAATAAAGCGCCGCCGACACCCTGTCGAGCGCCGCATGCGCCCTATAGAGCGCCACCGGCGGCGCCCGAACCCACAAAAATGCCTAAAACCATCGATTTCGCAATTTTTGTCCTGGGACCCACAAATTTTTCCATTTATTTCGTCTTCCTCCTCCATTTTTGCGATTTTGAAGATCTAGAGCTTGTTAGATCTCAGATTTAAGGAGATTTCAAGGTTTTTCGACACCGGATTTGCACTTCTCTTAGTAAGAGCTTCACTTTAAGTTAAAATTTTTGGATTTTCACTTTGGAAATCTCTCACATTGCTTATGGTGGAATTTTTAGAGTTTTAAAGAGATTTTGAGATTTTCATGATGAAATTTGCTCTTACTTGTTTAGAATAGTGTTCTCGAGTTTGTTACCGGAATTTCCGAGATTTATTAGAATTTTCTTGCAAATTTTAGAAATTCACATGGTTCCAAGCGGGAAGAGAAAATTGGATTTTGATGAGGAGAGGTTTATTAACGTAAAAGCCCAATTTCGCTATAACTCTATCCTTCACAACAAGAAGTGTATCCAGGATCGAGCTTTATTGGGCCCCGGCGGACCAGAACAATTAATTGCGCAGCAAACCGGGAGAGATTTTGTTATTTCACCGTAAATGCGTTTATGGGAGTTGTTAGAGAATTCTATTCTAACATACCCCGGACTCGAGACCGAGTATGTGCTTGTTAGAGTGAAAGATGGTTGAGTTTACCCTCGGCCGTATCAATGCTTTCTATTAGATTCGGGAACCATTCGGTGTGTGAATACAAAAACTTTGACACCGGGAGGGGAGAATATGAGAGAAGTTATTGCTTTTCCGATTGACGGCGAGGAGAATGGAAAGTAAGTAAAAAATAGTTGATAAATTTCCCTGCCTCCACTTTGAATTTTGCTTCAAATGTTTGGCATTATTTCATTTCTGCAAGACTATTACCATCTTATCACCATAGCAAAGTTACTAGAGATAGAGCGATTATGAACTATTGTATTCAGAAGATGAAAAAGATTGATACGGAGCTATTATTTACAAGAATATTCGCACGATTGCCAGAGGCGAGACCACTAGAGGATTAAAGACATCCCGCTTTAGTTCATGCCCTCTCGTGTTCGCCTCCGGAGCTGAGTTCCGCAGTTTCGAGGAAGTGGCTATACCACTGAGACCTATTACAAGAATATTATCCGTACTTAGAGTCTCGTGTGGGAGCGAGTTGAGCGAGAGTACCGTTTGTTCCTACTACTAGTTGGTGATGTTCCATCTACTCGAGCCGCCTACCTTATCCGGAGCATGAGCAGCCTGGCACTTAATACTAGTATGGATAGACTCTGGTAGCTCTGATGGATGTATTTGAGGCGAGGAGTGATGTGAATGAAGATTATCTCGCAAGAGGAGAGTTGAATTCGATATTGCTTATTATGATTCTCAAGTCGATTTATGAGGGGGGAGTCCGATGTGATATTTCCTACTTGCCCTTACTTATACACCATATGCACCTAACCCCGCCGATGACCCCGCCGATGACCCCCGCTCGCCGATCCCGGTGATGGAGACTGGTAGATTGTTTGTTTTATTTCTCGTCGTTCTTAGTCCGTTGTGTTGTACCGATGTGATGTAGTGGTATTTACTTTTCATATGATGTATAACCCTGTGTTGTACTGATGTAATGTAGTGTTATTTACTTTTCATGTTGTATTGTTATGTTATACTGAAACATTAAAACTGTTTGTTGTACTTTTAGTAGTGTGATAGTTTGTTTCATGTTACAGTATTTTGTTGGATGTTTAGATGTTTAATGTTAATTTCTCTTTACCCATGCAAACATTTAAAGTTGTTATATCACCGCTACTAATTATTTCATGCCTTCTAAATTCGTGAATTTTGATTAATACCGTATAGTCATTAAGATTTCCAAGATCCCAATTACTGCAGAGGTTAGTTTTCTTCTACTCTGAACTATTTCAAATTTACAGAAAAATTTAAGTTTTTGAGTGGTGAGAAATACTAACTTTTATTTGTTCTCAATTATTATATTTTCAAAATTATTAAAGATAACTTCTCAGCTTGAACCTCATTATAAGATAACTAAAACTTTTCATTTCAATTGAATATTAAGGAAGCATAGGAGAAAATTTTTAGTGATAAAGGTTGATTTTATAGAAGTAAGACATTTGGTATGAAAGGATTCGATTATAGTCAACTATTTAAAGTAAAGAAAACCGTATTTTTCGAAATGTTAAGGGACTTAAAGTATCAGGTGTTAAGAAGAGATCGTAACTTTATGATGAATGATGAAGCTTATACTTAACTATAAAGTAAGGAGATATTTTAAGTTTTAACTTTAGAAAGAGGAGAGTGAAGTTCAAAATCATTAAAGGCTATCCAGATATAGTAATCCTCAATAAAAAAAGAAAAGGAAAAAAAGGATTGAAAAACAATCCCTAAAAGAAAAGAGAAAAAAAGAAAAATAAAAGAAAGAAAAAGAAAGAAATATGTTTATGAGGAGAAGCTTGAGGAGATGCCTAATAAAAAATTGGCTTCACTTGAATCATCTTAAAGAGAGAACTCGATTTCATTTCCTCGAATTTATGTTTTAAACATCGGCCTACATTCTAACGTAAGTTTAATGGGACTCCTTTATCACAAAATCTTTTTGAGGCACTCTTAATGTGACAAATTATAGTTCATCTTGAAATAAATAGAAGACTAGAACTCTTAGACTTGATTGTTGAATAATCTTATACCCGTAAATAATAATTCGAGTTACCAAATTTTTCCGAAAATCTAACCAATATATTCTTTCGAATGAAAAATTTTAGCGTCTTACAAATAAAAGTACATTACCTAGAGTTATATTTTATGTAGTAAAAAGATTACTTTAGGACAAGTATTATTAAAGTTTGGGGGATTCTCGATGCACTAAAAATATATACGATTTTTGCTATCTAATTTTACCCATTTTTTTGTGATATCGCACTTTAAAGAAAGGTATTTTTCATAATTAGCTGCAGGTATTGATAGATTTTAGGTGATTTGAGGAAAAGAAGCAAAAAAGGAACGAATCCGAAGCAAAAAGGAGAAAATGGTGAAAAGTGAGCCCAGCCGCCGCCCAAATCCGCAGATCACAACAATTAAATTAAGACGATAAAGCGTCGTCGACGCCCGAAGTCGGTGGATTTCAAATTTGAAGAATTTTAGCGACTTTTTGAAGGGATGCCTATGGAAACTCTTGGGATTTCATCCTTATCTTATAAGTAAGTGTTTTTGGACGAAAAGTGTGTGTAACTTGTGTCTTCTAGTGTAGTTTTGAAGTGATAAGGGTTAGGGTTTAGAGCAGAGTGTAGAAAGTGAAGATTCGAGAGGGATTCTTCTTTAAGAGGGGAGGAGAAGAGGTAAAGTGAGAGATTACTTCTTCCTTTTCATTCCAAAGAGAGAATCGAGTGTTGTAAAGAAGAGAGAAGAGGTCCAAAGGAATAAGGGAATTGCAAAGGGGGAAGAGAAAGAGATAAGTTTCGTATTTTCGCTCAGATGACTTTTCTTTTTTATATAAAATCCATGTTTTATTGTATCTTCTCCATGAATTCTGAGTAGTCTCCCTTGTCTTTCTTCTTTGCATAGAGATGTGATGATGGATTGATGTGGATTTGATGTGCTTTTAATGTAATGAAGAAATTCATGACTTCGTTTTTCATTTAACTTAATTTACTTTCGATTCGTCAATTTTCAAATGTTAAAATATGTGTTGTCGAACATTAATTTTGAAAAGATTTAATGTCCTACAACAATAATGAAAGATCCATTCAATTTCTATGGATGAATTGCGTAGTTCATGGGAATTGAGTGCAAATAAATACAGGAAATATGTTTTGATAATATCAATGCGGAAATTTCAAAGGACAGTCGAATCCCTAAATTGGTTCTAAGATTAGTAATTAATATCAAAGGTTAGCCTTTGGGTGAAGGGTGAGTGGGAGCTCCGAAGTGAGAGCCGGTATCCTCCCGTACTTAGCCTTAAAGTTAGTGACTAAACTTAAAATACGTCAATGTTTTTTTTCGCTGTATCAGGTGGGGGTACTTTAAGGGTAAATAATCATTTATGCTCCTATTTGGCATAATAATATAGATAATTATTTCATATCAATCCACACATCATATTCTCATTTGTAAGAGGAAAGATACTTTTCTCATATATCAAAAACCTTTCAAATACTTAGTTTAGTGTGTTTCGTTAGTTAATCTTGTCTAAAGTTATTAGAAGTAGTTGTAGTTAGTTAATTGTTATCGTTTCGTTGTTCTTATCGTTTCTCGCATAATAGTAGTAAACCCTTACTTTAGTGCTTAATACACATTATGTAACGTTTTCTTAAAACTTCAATATTTTCCCCGTGGATCAATATCCAGACTCCATTGCAGCCCCGCATTACTCGATATGATACGTATACCGTACGAATGCTTCGAGCTTAACAAAATTTTGTAAAATATAAAGTTTGTGCACGTTAATTAAAACATCAGAGGAGAAAATGTGACTTTTCTGAATTTATATAATTTTTATAATTATTTGAATACAAAATTAAGGATTTTTAAAGTTAATTCAATAACTTAACAAAAACAAAATAAATGTCCTTAAGAAAATTATTGGAGGTTCCACTTGGTCAGAGCACCACTTAGGCTAATTTTTATGATTTTTTAGTTTTAATTTAATTATTAGAATTATTTATTTATTTTGAGTATTAATTAAATATAAAATAATATTTAAGTGGAAAATTAAGTTTTATATTTTTACTAAATCTCTCTGAAGTTAGGGAACCCGGAGAAATAAATATTATATTTTTGTGATTTATATTTTAATTATTATCATTATTTTAATGAAATATTAGGGAAATTCATTTTTAGCCTTTTAAAAATTATTTTAAGCCTTTAAAATTTAATATCTTCACTTAGAAAATTAGAATAATTATTTTAATTTCTCCTATGTGATTAGGAGACCAAATGTGAGGTTTTTGTATGTTTTAATATTTTTGTGATTTTTTACATTGTTAAATATTAAAAATAGACTTAAAAGTGAAACATTTACTTTAGTTCTAATTTTATTATTTTAGGTTCCTCTGGTTATTAGGAGTTCCCAAATCAAATTTAATGATTTTTTGGCTTATATATTAATTATTATAATTTTTTTAATTCCAAAAATACCATTTAACTTGAAAAATTCATTTTAGTGGGTAAATTAACTCTAATTAACTTCAAATTTTTATGGGGAGCTCCTCTGTTTATTTTTAATAGTGGAGAATCATTTTTATGATTTTCACATTTTTATTTTAAATATTTAATTTTTGAATTATTTTAATGAGTTAATTACCATTAGTGTCATTCTTAATTTTTTAAACTCATTTGATATTTTTCTAGGGTCCTCGGACCATAGTGAACCTACCAAAACTAGTTTTGTATTTTTTTCTGATTTATATTTTAATGTTTATAATTTTTATGAGAAAACAGAGGGGATTAGCTTAGAAATTAGGGATCTCTGTCTAGAGGTGCCCTCTGGCCTTGGAAAAATCAAAGAAGATCCCTAACCACAAAGTCTTAAGCTCTTCAAACATCATGCCATAGTAAAATGTTTAGAGTGAGTTAGGGCTTAAGTATGATTTTCTGTATTTAACTAATCTTAAAAAAATAACTAAAATGACTTCAAATTTATTTCCACGTTATTCTACTCTGTTCACTGAGCATGAGAATTTTTATTTTATTTTTGTGCATTTTTTACACTAAGTTATGAATTTTCTAAGGTAGACTGATTTAATTAAATTAAAAAAATCTTGTTTTTCTATTTATCCACAGTGGCACTGACTCAACCTTGGCGGCATTGAACTGCTATGCGTCGCTCTGCCATTCGATGTTGCCATCTACGTGGGTGCTGACTCGCCCCACGCTTTATGCACCACTTGCTCATCTAACCGCATTAGCGTCGTCCATTGAATACATGAGTGATCCAACGACATATGTTCATCATCCCCAACTGGCTTATCCTGAGAACCGTCCACCTTCTAGCTCTAAGATCTCGAGCTTGAATCAACCAAATTGTCTCAAGTTTGTTACTCATCTGACTTAGACGAACTTATCTATACAGCTTATACGATATAAAATACATTATATATGCATGGAGAATCGAAATAAGCTTAGGTTAAGGTGAGAAATCAATACCTTGGTCTGAGAGAGAAGACCTCAATCAGAAGCGTTCCACACGCTCATTGTGACCTTACGCAGCTCCTATAAGCACCAGTTTGAGCTCTTCATGGGTTTGCACCAGAACTTGATCAGAAGCGTGCTCTGTGTCCGAGGCAAGACCGAGTTAGAAAGACTCGTGATGGGGCTTTCGGGAGATCTTCTTTTTTGGTGATGGGATGGTATTGTGGAGCAAATCAATTTGAAGTTCAAGCAAGCAAAGGAGGTGTGGTGAAGTTTTTCCTGGTTCGGATGAAAGTCCAATAGGGAAATTGGCTCTGGACAGTAGGGATTAGGGCTGGAGAACTGTGGAATTGCACTTAGGAGGGTTCAGAGAAGTTCTGGAAGGATTTTTACAGGCTTTCGCCAAGGTTTAGTGTATTATCCTCTTTTGGCGGTGAAGAGCTCAATTTATAGCCATGGCCAATGAGTGGAGCTCAAAGTTGCTGGTGGGTGCAATGGCTTGCTGAGGTGGAGGGAAGAACAATGCAATCAACCACCTAGGATGGGCCGGCCGGAGTTCAATTTATGAGTGGTTAGCTTCCGTTTGGGCTCTCCAAAGGGTCGTGGTTAGGGTAAGCCGTTGGGGAGGTTTAAATGTGATTTATTAGTTTGGGGATGTCTTGGGGTGAAGCAATATATGGTTTAGCCATAAATGGGAGGAGATACCATAAATTAAGGGACCCTTGGCACACGACCCATGTAGTTTAGGCTAAGTTGATCTAAGGCTCTGTGTCCACTGACGTTGTAGGAGACTCGTTCGGGGTCAATTGGGCTAAGCTGTGCGACATTTCCGAGTCGTGGTTCAATTTTGGGGACTTTAGTTTCAAGTTGGGCTAGGTTAGTTTTGGGCTTGAGTTGGATCAAATTGATTGTTCAAAAATAGTGTGTATGATTGTCATAATGATTTTCGAAAAGGATCGGGGAGGGATTGAATTCGTCTGAGGGTCAATTCGTGGAATTTGGACATTTGGTAAATTTGGGCTAACATGGGTTTGGCTTGGGTTTGGTTTAAGCTAGAGCTTGGCTTGGGGTTCAAATTGGTCTAGGGGAATGTCATGAAGTATTTTGAATAAATTTGGGTGGAATTTTTTGGGTTAGGGCATTCAATTTGGTGATATTTTGGCATATGGCATATTTGAGGCAAAGTTGGGGATTTTGACTTGGATTAGATTTGGGTGTGGTTTTGGTTCAAGTTAGGGTCAATTGAAGGCTCAGTTTGGTATGTAGGATTGTTAGGAAGAGTTTAGAATTTAGAATTGAGGGAATTGTTTTGGTTATGGGGTTTAATTTAGGAGAATTGAGTACATGGTCAAAATTGGGGCTTTTTGATTTGGGTTGAAATTAGGTTTGGAAATTGGTTCAATTGGACTTGGATTTGCTTTGAATTGGGTTTAGTAATGGTGAATTTGAGTTTGGAATTGAAATTTGGGAGGACTGGGATCAATTGGGTGGACACGAGGTGATTCTTGGACATTTTGGAGTTTCCTTAGAGGTACCAGGCTTTTGGTGAATTTGAGTAAATTTGGTCAAATTAGGCTCATGGGACTGGTTCAAATGGTTTTAGGAATATTTAGGAGGATTTTGTAAATTTTTAGGAATTTTTTGAATTTTTGGATTTTAAGGGGTTTTGGTAATTTTGGTTATTTTGGGGGTATGTTGGGAATTTTGGTCAATTTAGAGTATTTTGGTGTATTTGAGTGGTGGAGGACATTTTGAAATGATTTTTGGAAAAAATGGGTAATTTTGGGAATTTTGGTCAAAATTAGGTGTTAGGGGTAATTTGGTCATTTGGGGAAGTTTAGGGGCTAAGGGGGTTAAAGTTGGAATTTTGGTAAGATTTGGGTTAATTAAAGGATGTCAACCTTCGTGGGGCATGGACCAAGGGAATTCCCCTTTTAGATCCTCCATGTGCTGGTTCTAGCCAAAATTAGCCTGGGGCTAATAGCTTGAGGAACCACCCACATGAGTTTCCACACATTAGAGGACCAAGCGTAGGCAAGTTTGGTTTAAGGTTGTGTGTGTAATTGTAGTGTAGGTGTGAGTGTGTGTATGAGCCTGACCCAGACCAGACCACTCGAGTGAGTTTTATGGCTTGATCATCCTATAGGTAACTCCTCTTGAGTTTCCTTATGCTTTGTCTTATCCTCCTAAATGCTTAGAGGTTAAACTTTAAGCATTTGAAACTCTAAGTGAAGCAAAGAAGTGTTTTGAATTTCTATGGGGTAAAGGTTCTATCACTAGTCTCCTAAGATAGTAACCAGAGAATGCCTATGTCTAGATCCAAGACTGCCTAAAGAAATACTATACCTCAACAAACGTGAGGTCAACAGAGGAGAAGAGATTTGAAATTCAAAAGCTTAGTTAGGATAGTTATGGCAAATACAAACATATCTCATTTTGAAGAGAAAAATCCAAAGAGTCTAGTGGTTCACTTAGTTTTGAAAAAATGTTACGTCTAACTCAAGATATTACAATTTGAAGTGGTTTGGTGGTTTTGAGTGGATGGGGGTGATTATGGCCAAAATTTTGTCATTAGCTCATTTTGTATAAAATAATTAAGGAATTTATTGGTGCAATTGATTTTGCCTACTGTGAGCTCCATCTAAAGATGTTTTAGGTCAAACTGTAGGCCCACACTTTAGAAAAAAGAAATTTTTGGTGGATTTTGAGTAGGAGATTTTGGTAGATTTTAATGTATTAAATTAAGTGTTTTTTAACTTATAATTTATGTGACTGAAGTTTAGTTACAATTAGAGTCCATTTTGAGTTGATTATAAGGATTGTTCTTTTTATTATAGAAATTATCGTCCAAATTTTCGTTCGCTTAACAAGCCCAAAACAAAGTGAGATTTTAGCATAGAATGGTTCATTTGAAAGCTCTCGATGAGTATGATTCACTTGCATGGCCCCTTTTGAAAAATAACGATTCATTATAAAAATTTTATGTGAAATCATTTTTTATGCTTGAAAACCAAAAATGCAAAATGATATATAAAAATGGTGTCTGATCTGCACCAAGTTGGTTTGTATGCTTCTCGTATGTGAATATGAATATTCTTCTACTTACAAAGTGTAATTCTAATCACCAAATTTATATGTGGAAAAAATGATAAATCAGGGTGCATGGAGCACTATTCATGCACGAGAACTTGAAGTGAAGTGTTTCATGTAAAAACTGTATCATATGATTTTCCAAATATTTTGTATAGTTTTCATATATCATAATAAGCATCATGCAATTTTTTTAATGAAGAATCTATACAGAAAATGACAATTTCACTGTTTATGTTGGTTAAGAATAATTTTTAGGTTATTTTTATAGATTGGTTGAATTTTAATTGGTTGATTTCAATTTTGTTTTGTTATATTTTAGTTTTGTTGAATTATGGTTTAGCTCAATTTTAAGCTCAAGTAGATTCAATTGGATATAAGCCAAGAAAAATTGTTGACAGAAAAGTGAAGTTAAAAGATGTATCAGATGCACAAGGCGAAGCTGGTCTCCCCTCCGAGCGAGTTGATACAGCTAAATTTTTCCTCCTTGCTTTCAAGTTTGGAAGAGGGGGAGGAATGTGAAAGTTACAACATTTGCCGAGCTGTTCAATGTATACCCAACTTCGCTTCATCTGTAACTTGAATTTTTTTTTGTATTTCTTTTTTAACACTTGTAAAGAAACTTTTTAATCATAAATGAAAATTGAGTTTTCTGTCGGTTTCACCTTCATTTTTTCAGTTTAACTTTACTGCGTATTTATTTTTCTTGTTATGTGCATACCTAAATTGACATATATGAAATTCTACAAATTGATGTTACTTGGCTTATTTTTTGTAATCCTCACCCAAGCAGTTGTTATACTGAGGAGGATTCGATTGGCCGAGAGGAATCCACTTTGGGTTATTTTGTAAAGCCGAAAGTCTTAATGATTAAGATTATAAAGAGATTATATTTCTATCTTGCTCAAGTCATATTCCTCTCATGTCTCAGTAGCTCGGTTGGGGCATCGCCTTTGATATGACGCACATTATACTATTTATATTAAGAGGATTTTACACCAGCTTTCATGGGTATAACCATCAGATATGATGTCGGTGTTATTTGTATGCTACCCACCGCAGATATTGTCATTAATGGGTAAGGAATCATCACCAGAGCTTCACCCTCATTTAACTAGGAGAAATGAGTTTTGGTGATGCTTGAATGTTTTGGGTAAGTTCTTGTTTAATTTACCATTCAGACGTTTCTTCATCTCTTCATGTCAAAAGGCTGAGTCGGCTCATTTCTCCTCAGCAAGATTGAGCGTGAGCATTATTTTCTTGTCATTTGCTTTATGCCACTCTGCTAAATTAGCTTTATCAAACGCCTATGTTGTCACCACTCTATGGTTGTGATGATTTATATTTAATCGACAACATAACCTCAATCCCGTGTGATACCATTAATGGAGTTTGCTCGGTGACCAATATTTGAACCTCTATGTGACTTGGTCTCATAGATTTGCCAAAAAATACATTCTCTACTTATCAGGATGCCTTAAGCCACATGAGCCATTGTCGGTCGATATTGTGTCGACCCAACACTAACAAAGAATTGGAAGTTGCCTTCTCTTCCTATGCCCTCGAAAACTCTTCAGCTGTTGGCGAGGCCTTTCCTCTCGGGTTTGCTGCTCTCTTTTCTGAGCCAACGCATCTTGGATGGCATCCAACATTTGATCATTTAATTTATGGATCTTTCGATTTATGAACTCTTTGATGCACTCTATATTGTCGATGTTCCTATCGTGGGTTTTTATTCTATAGCTACTCCTCCTCTTATTTGTGGCATGATTCATGCTCATAACACATTTTAGAGTGTTGGATTCTAGTTTGTTTGTGAATTACATGCAAGAAAAAGAGCATAAGTTAGGAGAGAGAGGGAAACAAAGAAAGAGAGAGAGAAGCAAACAATAATATGTCTTGTTCTATTCCGAAAATGATCTTCCATTTTATATAGATAATGATGTTACATTTTTCACCCCTTCTTTAAAGGAAGTTGTACATGATAATCTTGATATTTTACATATGTCAGCCTATTGCTCGATTGCTCTTTGGTTCGGTCAAGTGAGCTTTATTGGCTTTGGGTTAGCATTTAATTTATCTGTCACGCTTTCGTTGGCCTTCGTCGGTCGACTAATCTATTCCTGGGCCGTCGACCCTCGAAATAAATGTAGAGATTTCCCGCAGTCCCGGTATTTATCAGAGATGATGAGAAATTGGGTCTTCCCTCAGATCGACTTCTTTATGATGGCGAGCTTATATGCCTCTCTTATTTTATTTTTTTGACTCGACAATTGGACTCGAATTATTCGATCACCCTTCATGACTCGGTCGACTTTGGCCTTATTGGCTTTAGCTCGGATGGTTGCACTTAGTCAGATAAGTGGACCGCGTCTCTAGGTGGGACAACCCACATTGTACTTTTCTACTTTGGATTGTTAGATCTCCCCAGGAACATCACACGCACACATATATACATATACAGACATGCATATATACATATATATATACATATATAGCTATATATACATATATATACACGTACGCACACATCCATATACATATACATATATATACATACATACATATACACATACACATATACATATACATATACATACATACGTATACACATACATAAACATGCGCATAACCTACCTACATACATAGCTACATACATAAACATACATATATGAAATAACAAAAATACTTCGATGCAATCTGGAGAGTTCAAACTAATCTATTTATTGTTCAAAATCATCTCGAACAATCGAAGATTTCAGCTCATAACTCTGCACATTTATTTCTATCACATGGTGCTATACGATATCGCCAGGAGATACCATACAGCGTTGTGCGTCGTCACTTGAAAAAAATTATTAGGTGAAGTGTCCGCACCTGCGAACGGCCAATTGGTGCTCCTATTGGGCATTCTTAGGTGTGAACGGCTCATCTATTGAAATTCTGGAAGTCAATCCATCTCGAAATCAACGCTGAAAAACACAAATATCTGAATAAGGCAAATAATGTTAATTTTAATCGTTATTTTAAACAATAGTTAGATTAGAAAATAGACTCTATCAACCCTAACAATATATTGATTAATCAATAGCGTTATACATTAAAATTTAATAAAGCAGAAAACAAAGAATAAAAGAGTTCCCATAAGTCCGCGCTCAAGATGCCTTACCAAAGTATTTTAGGGATTATCGACTCAATATTTTAATAATTTATTATAAATATGCCAATTTCACAAAGCACAAACTTATATTGGATTTAGTTTTGTGTTCTTCTAATGATTTGCTTTTAATAATAAAAAAAATTACAATACAATTTTGTTGTAATGTTACCACCTTGAGATATCCGCAAAGATTCAGTATTCATTATAGTGTTTACATAACAACCAATTCTTATGGATTTACCTATCACATATCAAAATTTTCATATTTACAAGACCAGTCATTACACATTCTAAAGAACAAATTCATCTTTAAATTCATAAATAAAGAGCTATGTGTGTAAAACTTAAACTTTAGATGTGAGATACGTAAATCCAGAAGAATTGTGTGTTGCATATGTAACTTTTCCTTAATTTAATTAGTGTTCTTTTCAACTGTTACCCACGCGGCCAGGCAATGACGGAACTAACAAGGGTTATATATGTTGTATACACAAATACATGTATACAATGAAATGTCACTAAAATTCTCTTGTTGAGTGAACTCAATCTGTTGAAATGTCTGAATCAAACCCACATGTCAAAATGGCTGAACCAAGCCCACATGCAGAAGTGACTAAATCGAACTCAATGAATCAATGAGTTGAGAGAACTAATGAGGAAATAAATGCATGACTTGAGAGAAGCTTCCAATTCATTCTCAGACCAAAATGTGTACTAGATCATCATGATTAGTAGCCACAACCAAGATCCACTGAGGAAAGGAGCCACACTATTGATAGTAGTTGTGCCACATCATAAATTTCTAGTACAAGAAGCACCGAGATAGGAAAAATCGAGGAGAGAGTTTCTTGCCCAAAATTTGTCAAGACCCAGAGTAAGAAGCACTATCAACCCAGTCTTTTAATGAGAAAGATTGTGCGTGGATGATTTCTACTTTTTAGAAAAAGAAGGATTTTTTTTGCAAAGTCTATTGGAGAAAAAAGAAGGATCCAAGGTTTTCTTCTAACTACTACGTTGAATAATTACAGAGAGGAAGAAGAGAGGGTCTGACAAAAAACCCCATCTCAAGAGATATCTCAGAAGTCAAGGCATGTAGAAAGTTTAAGATTTCATCTCTGAAATCTTATATGACCCCACCGACTATCTTGCTCCCTTCGAGTTAGCTTTCTGTTAACTTAGAAAAATTGATGATTAAAATGTCATTTATTTTCATGACATTGAAAGAATCATCATTGTGATAGTTTAATCACCAGCCAACATGAGTCATTACCTTACCTTTTTTTTATTTCAACACCTTTCAAAATTCTATAATAAAACATTTTTTTTTTCAAAACCACAAATAATGTTTTCAAACTCCAAAAAACTAATAATAAGATATGTTCCATTTTCTCTCCCCTCTTCTCCGACGAGATAAGAGTTCAAGTAAGATACATTTCCGGACACGCCGAGAGTACAATAGAAAGTCAAGGAGGAGCTTTAAATGAACTTCCATAGACTAATAACATATACCCATACCAGCTCGTCGTACTAAGACGACATAAATCCTCACACTATCTTTTAGACTCTCAGAGGATTGTATATCAAACAATATAAGTCTTAAAATCTTTAGCGTTCTAAGGCTATCATTCGGTACGATATAAATCCTTCTATTTTCTCGGGCCATTTGCATATGATATGCAGACATAAGTCCCGAATGTCTAAAAAATTTACAGGATTGAAACATTAAATATAATTTCTCTTTCAAAGATGTAAAGCTAAATCATAAGTTAGTTTGAAATGTTACTAGAGTTTCTTCAGTATCTATGACTTCTCCTACTTTTCATCTCCTTTGGCTTCCGAAAATAACTGTTTTTCTTTTAGTCATTCCCACTTGAATTTCCTATAAGGAATCGTGGAAACCTAAATGTTGAAATATTGAAGACGAAACCCAAATCTTAGTCGAGAATTTTCTGAGGTGACTTAGGTTGCTTAAGATGTAATTAACTATAGAGGCTTTCCTCTACAAGGAATTAAGAACTCAGATTAATCTAAAATATGTCTAATCTATGTATTAGATACGAGAATTTGCCGGCTATAAAATTCGTAGACCAAAATAGAGTCATAAATTTTTAAGTTTAAATAGTTAAGCCTACTAACAAGTGATACACTCATCTTCGATACATATACTCACAGACGTTGCTAAGCTATCTAAACTATTAGATATATGAGGTTTATCTAGTCTCATTGTTTTTCAAAATAAAGAATAATATTTTCAAAATCAAAATTACTCAGTAAATTAAATTCGAATTTAAAATTTTGTTTTAGCAATGAGATATACAATCCTTATTTCAATTATTACAACCCAGGTCAGGAGAATCATTCAAAGTTTAACTGGAATAATAATTTTGTAGGGGAAAACCAATTGTGGAAAGATAATCAATTTAATCAGATATGTAATTGGAATAATCAGAATGACTTTAATAATGGATTTTCCTTTCCTTCGAGATTTAACTTCAACCCACGTAATGAAAAGGAGTTACTGTTAGAAGAGGTTATTCAAATGGAGAGTCAGTCTAAAAGTCAAGGGGCCGCAATTAGGAATATAGAAAATGAATTTGACCAGATTATTAATTTAATTAACAGTTATAATCCAAAAATTTTACTTAGTTATCCTGAGATAAACCTTACAGAGAAAAATGGTGGGCAAGATAAAGTTATCCGACTTAGAAGTGAGAGAAAATTAGAGATTATGGTTCAAAATAACGTTGAGTTGAGAAAGAAAGGAAAAGAAGTTGAAAAACAAATGGAAGAAATTTTTAAAGAATTAGAAAAACCTATTTCATCAACTAAGATTAATATAAAGAATCACCTCCACCTTTTACTGAGCCTCAAGAGGACGAATTAGAACATAACTTGAAACAGAAGAGTAACCCAGAGGAATTTGATCCTGAATTTGAATCTTTTAGAGAAAATCTAATAAAAAATTTAGGAGATCTTGAATTATCATATAAAGATTCATTTCTTATAAATTTTAGGGATGATATTAATGTGAAAATTGAGAAAATCATTAGAAGAATATTAGATCTAGAAAGAAATATGAAGAATTATAATTTGAATCAACTTGGAAAGGAAGAGCTAAAAGAAAAATGATAATTTGAGGATTTAGTAGAAATCCCAGCATATAAAAAAGATTGGGCAGTTGATCAAGAATTACTTGAATGGAATTTTGATCCTAGTTGAATCCTTTGTTGGGCTAACAACGTTAAACCAAGCGCTTCGTAGGAGACACCCCAAGGTTATCTTTGTTGGTGTGCTTGTTAATGATGGTGTGTTTTTGTTTATGTGTCGAACTCTATTATGTAGGTATCTTTAAGTTTGTTGATTGGGTGGATTGATATAGGTGTGTTGTGTAGTGAATTATGTTGAATCTTTGTTTTTACGCAATGAATGTTAGTGTTGTTTGTGTCAGACAGACTTTTCTTTATATCTAAGCCTTATTTATTATATTACAATTACTTCTATTACAAAATAGAAAATTATACATGTCTACTTTTACACTTGGTACCCGTACTAAATTTTATGCTTCTTTTTTATTTCAATTTAATTCTTAGCATGTATTTATCAACCTTAAATGTTTCTTCCTCTCATATTTAATTGTACCTATTCAAAATATTTAAAAATTCAAGTTGGGGGGGGGGGGGTGGGGGAAGAAAAATTTTTAAAAGCAAATGTTCTTTATGTGGTGTTACTATAATTTTGTCTTCAGTAGTCCTTATTTAATTTGATATCGCTTTTAAAATAACCTGTGTTATGTGGTGTTACTTGTAGGTTACTATAATTTTGATTTTAGAAATGTTAGAAATAACTTAGTTGAAATCCAATGTGAATAAACTATTATTAAGTTAAGATATTTTGTAGGAAATATTACGGAAATGATTTTGTTATTTATGGTAGAAAGGAGTTGAATATTTAAAATGCTAAAATTCTTTGATTTACACTTTATGAGAATTGAACCTTTATTGAAAACTTTTTTTTTATCTAATACTTACACTTTTAAAAGTGAGAGTTTTGGACTTTAGAAAAAGGATAGTGAAAATCAAAATTATTAAAAACCTATTTAGATATAGTAATCCTCACATAAAATGGAAAAAAAAAAAGAAAAGAGTAAGGATTAAAAAGATCCTAAAAGAAAAAAAAAAGAAAAGAAGAAGAAAAGTAAAAAAGACAATATGTGAGGAGAAGCTTAATAAAAATTGGTTTCACTTTAATTTTTTTCAAATGAAAAGAACTAGAGACAATCATAAGCTTATTCTTATTTCAAAAAATTTATTGGTCAAATTGGCATAAATAAGATTCTTAAATTCTATTTTTAAACTTTCTATGAGTCTTTAGTTTGAAAATTTTCAATAATTTTTGAAGTAAATAAATAATCAGGATTCCTAAGTTGAATATGAGATATTCTTATACCCTAGTTCTTGGTTAATTTACTAAAAAATTTTTTAGGTTACACTATAATATTTCAGAGACAAAAATATAGGAAATACTACTAAACCCACTATCTCAAATCAAAAAATTTGGTTTTTAAAATTATAGGATTATTTGAGGATAAGTAACGTTTAAGTTTAAGGGAATTTGACATGCCTAAAAATAACTCCTTTATATTCATTTAATGATCATTTTTAATTAAATTGCACTTTAACGGAAGGTGTTTCACATGTTTTTGGCTTGATACAATAAATGGAGTTTTGAAGAAAATGAAGCAAAAATGGTGCAATTTGGAGCCAAATCAAGCAAAGAATAAAATTATAAAATAAAAAATTTCTTTGTATAACAATTTGGAGTGAAACGCGGCTTAAACGGGGTGAAACAGAGCATAACGGAGTGAAACGATGGAGCTACTTGCAAGGTGGCACCTAGGCACCTGAAACTGGTGCCTAGGCGCTAGACGGAGCCAGAAACGGTTAAGGGGCAATATTTGGGCGATTTTAGACTATTCTGGGATTTTCTAAAAGATTCCAAGCAACTTACACGCCCCATGGAGTAGTTCAATGATTCTAGAAACTTGGAAAGGCTAGAGGTGGGTCTCATGGAGTAAAAGGGTGTGTCTCTTCTAGTGAAGAGGTGTGTCTTTTAGAAAAAGGAGGTGTTTGGTGTCTCTTTAAAAAGAGGTTCTTGGCACCTCTCATGTGAAGTCTAAGAAGGGGAGCAAAAGAGAGATTTGGAGAGGAGTTTGGTGTGCCTCCTCGAGGTGGCACGCGGGTGTATGTGTGTGTGTATAAGAGGAGAAGTCTCTTGTGGAGTCTTGGTGGCTTTGGGATTTTTGAAAAAGTGTAAGGGATTATTATTTTCTGCGCAAGGAGGGTAATAATCTTCTGTAAAGTTATGTCTTGGAATCTTTTGTATTTGCTTTAAATTGTTGCAATATAGTTGTGTGTTTTTTCATGTATTTTCTCCATGCTTAGTGAGTAGATTTTCCTTAGTCTTTCTCCTTGTGATGAGAATTAATCATTTGTAGGATTAGAATGGTTGGAGCATTTCTTTTACTTCAAAATTATGATGGTATTTTCACCGGTTCTTAATTTACTTTCCAAACTTATCACTTGTAATATTAAAATTTCTTATGAAACATAACGACTCGAGAGGGCTATAATTTCACCCAACAAGTGAGTACCACACTAAACTTACAAGGAGGGCGACCAAAATCTAAGGTAAGTGTAAATAGATAGGGAAAAAGTTTGATGGCTAACGACGATTTCAGAGGATCGCATAGAACCTCAAATTTGTTCCAGAAGCTTCGAGAATTTAAGGCTTCGATGTTAGCCTCTAGGCGAAGAGATGTTAGAACTCTGTGAGCGAGAGCCAAGATCTTCCCAAACTTAACCAAAGTTTAACTCGACACTCAGATTAACCAAAAGTTTTACGCACTCGTAAAGCGATAAAGAATGTGGTGCTCTTTTTGTCACAAAACTACATTTTTAACTTTAAATATTTGATTCATTCACTGATTATAATCTCATCGCAAGGGAAAAGAGATTTTAATTATATAAGAATGTTCTAAATTTTAACATGTCTCCATAGATCAAGTTTTTATTTAATTTAGTTAACTTTAATTTTATAGTAAAATAGTAAATTTAGGAAAATTACACTTTTCAAAAATTCCAAACTAGGGTCGTATCACATACCTGAACTGACATATATGAAATTCTACAAATGGATGTTACTTGCCTTATTTTTTGTTATCCTCTCTCGAGCAGTTGTTGTACTATGGGGGATTTGATTCGTCGAAAGGAATCCACTTTAGGTCATTTTGTAAAGCTAGAGGTCTTAATGATTATGATTATAAATAGATTTTATTACTAGCTTGCTCAAGTCCTATACTTCACATGTCTCAGTAGCTCGGAAGGGGTCGTCACCTTTAATGGGACACACATTATACCGTTTATATTAAGAGGATTTTACACCAGCTTTCATGAGTATAACCATCAGACTTGATGTTGAGCCGATTTGTATGCTACCCACCATAGATCTTGTCACTAATGGGTAGGTAATCACCACGAGCTTGACTCTCATTAAACTAGGATAAATGAGTTCTTGGTTGGAGCGTTCGAATGTTTTGGGTCAGTTCTTGTCTAATTTACTAATTAGATAGTTCTTCATCTCTTCATGTCAAAAGGCTAAGTCTGCTCATTCCTCCTCAGCAAGATTGAGTGGGAGCATTATTTTCTTGCATTTGCTTCCCGCCACTCAGCTAAATCAACTTATCAAATGCCTAAGTTGTCACCACTCTTTGGTTGTGATGATTAAATTTAATCGGCAACATAACCTCTATCCAGTGTGACACCATCAATGGAGTTTGCGAGGTGACCAATATTTCAACCTATATGTGACTCGATCTCATAGATTTGCCCAAAAAACACATTCTCAACTTGGCAGGATGTCTCAAGTCACATGATCCATTGTCGGTCGATTTGTGTCGACCCAACACTATTAAAGAGCTGGATGTTGCCATCTCTTTCTATGTCCCAGGAAACTCTTTAGTAGTTAGTCCTTCCTCTCGGGTTTGCTACTCTTTTTTCTGAGCCAATGCATCATGGATATCATCTAACATTTGATCATTTAATTTATGGATCTGTCGATTTATAAAGTCGTTGACACTCTATATTGTCGATGTCCCTATTGTGGGTTTCTATTCTATGAGCTATTCCTCTTATTTGTGGCATGATCCATGCTCATAACATATTTTAGAGTGTTGGATTCTAATTTATCCGTGAATTACACACAAGAAAAAGAGCATAAGTTAGAGATGTAGTTGAAAATGTATATAAGAAATAATAATATGACATGTCCTATTCATGAAATGATCTTTCCTTTTATATGGATAATGAGGTTACATTTTCACCCCTACTTTAAAAGAGATTGCATATGATATTCTTGATATTTTACATATGTGAACCTTGCTCGATTGCTCTTTTGGTTCACTTGTGTGAGTTTTATTGGCTTTCTGGGGTCGTCAGCATCGATTTGGTTGGTCGGTCTTTATTAGCTTTGTTGGTTTAATTAATCTATTTTGGTCGTCGACTCTTGAAAATAACAGAGACTCGCAGTCCTAATGATTGGAGATGATGAGGGTTGGGTTTTTCCTCAGATCGACTTCTTCAAGATTGTGAGCATATATGCCTCTTTTTTTTCTAACTAAACAATTTGGACTCGAATTATTCAATCACCCTTCATAGCTCGGTTGACTGGTGATCCCCGACAGATATAAGTGCAACGGCGCCAAAAACTTGGTACCGTCAGATATAAGTGCGCTGATGATTTTAGATATGAAAATAATGATTTTATAATATGGGATACTACGCAAGTGATACGTATCGCTTATCGTTAACATACACTTTCTCGATTAAGCCCCGAGATATCAAACCAACAAATAAAATGTGAAATCTTAAAATTTAATCGTGTAAATTATCTTTTTATTTTCATTAATTGTTTTTAAAAAGTATGTCTTGATTTTGAAAAGTTTTCAAGGTTGATATGTCTTTTGGAAATTTTATTAATAAAATGCTAAACAAGAAATTAAAATTACAATAACTAATAACACTGGATGTAAAATATTATTAACTAGAATATCTTTTCTTTCCTTTCATGAAGTAGTAATAATTTGGCATTGGTTGTAAGATATTCAAATTTTTGTCAGGATGATACAAATGTGTTCTTTACCCATACTTGGTTCTATAAAAAGTTAACATAGGTTAATTTGAAATTTATATTATTTTGAACTCGTTATGCAGAAGATACCATTTCTCACTCTAGAGTTCCCTCGATTCCCACCACCCTGGGGCTAACTTCATAACTCAAAACTTCAAAAACAAATTAGTAGTAGCTTTTAAATACACCTAAAATCCTCTAATTTTACTCCCTTTTATAAAAATAATTTAATATTACATTCAATTATATGGACTACAAACATTTCCTCACCCATAATTTCATGAGATCTTTACTAACTTTTATGAGACAATACCGCATTAGATCTTACATAATCTCAAGAAATTTTACAACTTAATGTGCCAAATTAAGAAGTAAATAAAGCTGAAGAATCAATCTTCACAACTTCTTCCAACTTTTAAACACTTATACTTTCCATAACAATTCTCTTAAATTAATTAATTCTCCATTTTAAAAAGAAAAAGATAAAGTAAAATACTCAATACATTGAGAAAATAAAAAACACATTGATTCAAAACGGAAAACAACGATAAGAAAAATAATAAACGAAAACAAGTATTAATAAACTAAATAAAAGTAGACACTTATCCGAAAATCGTCTCCACAAGACTAAGGAAGTTCCTCTCAAACTTTGACTCTTCGCTAAACTACTTCTCGTAGCAAGTCTCCTAACCCGTTGACTCGTAATACGTACTTCGACTTCAATAAAAACTAAATTAAAAGAAAGAAAAGAAGTGGAAGAAGAATACTTCACTCCGGCCCTTTTCTCCTTTCTACTCTCTACTCCTACTCTAAATAAAAACTTTTAAAATACAAACTTGAAGAACAATGGAAGTACTCTTCAAAAATGCAAAGGAAGAGTCTCCTCAAATTGCCTCCTCTAAATCTTTCTAAGACTCTTTAAAATAAGAAACCAAAAAGGTGCCTGCTAAAAGTGTCTCTTCAAAATGTGTCCGCATTCGATGTATCTACCAAGGAACACACCCCTTCATTCAAACTTGCCGTCCAAAGGAAGTTATGGACGTTACCACCAAGAGTTGCATCCCATCCCCTTTGAAATTGGCGCCAAATCCATTTGAATCTCGATTTTTAACAATGGCGGCAAAGCGCCGGCTCAAACAGTTGCTTAGCCGCCGTTGCCAAATTTTTTATTTTTCATTTATTTGCTCAAAATTTGATCCAATTTTTCTTCTTTCATCATGACCATCCATTTTCATCATATCTGCAAGAAAAAACACAAAATACCTTCCATTAAAGTGTAATATCATTAAAAATATGTATAAAAATGTGCATAAAAATACTATATATTTTAGATGTATCAAAATCCCCAAACCTAAATGTTACTTGTCCTCAAGTAACATGATCTCATAGAACATTTTAGCATGCAAATTATAACGAGCTTCTTAGGAAAATAAATAAAAATTTTTTTCTAGAAATGGAATAAGCCTAATTTAGAAAAATTTCAAGAATTAAAACCAACTTAAAGCTTGTAATGTTCTTAAGTAAAAGAAAAATGATAAATATAAGTCTCTATATATTTGTAAAATATTTGTAGATTTTTCAAAATATAGATTCAAAAAAATTTATTTTTCTCACATAAAAATCTTTATTTGAAAATAATTTTACTTACTATATTATAACTTCAAGCTTTAGATTTTCTCAACTTATATCTTAAACTTTAGGTATGAAACCATTTTTCGATTAGGCCCTTAAATCCTCAAGCTTCTCCTCCCTTTTCATATACTATATTTTTTCTACTTCTTTAAGGCAAGGATTACTATATCTAGATGTACCTTTAATAATTCTCAATTTCATCCTTCCATTTAAAATAAAGATCATATATACATCTTTCACTTAATAATCATAATAATAAGATCCGAAAATTACTCTTTCAATAAAAGAAATTTAAGCTTTGAAGAATAAAAGTCAAATCTTCTATTTATCCAAAAATACAAAACTTCTTACTAAAGATGTTTCTTTAACTTTATTTAACACCTCTTCATTAAGAAAAATTTAACTTTAAGTTTTTCATGATTACTATAAATTTTAACTAAATTCTTTTATTCATTTCTATATTCAAAATTTTGTTCCCCTAATATAACTTCATGTACATAAATTTTCTCAATCAAAAATAAGATTTATTTTTAAGTATTTTTTAGAATCAAATAAAATTTTAGGTTTTTGAAAATCTTTGTTTTTAAAATCCCCCCAAACTTTAAATTTTTAATTAAGATAAAAACATTTAAGCATAATAAAAGATACAGTAAGAGAAATAAACCTATTATTATAAGCCATGGTGAATTTTTAATTTCCTAATATGCAAGTATAACAATTTAAATACAGGAGTAAAATGAAATCAAATTTAGTTTTTCAAAACATTTTTCTTTTTTGTCTTTTTTTTTATAATAATAAGAAAAGTAAAAATTTCAGAAGACTTCTACAGTAGTGGAGGTTTTCAAAGCAAATACACACCAACTAAAATAACACATCGATACAGTATACGTACGACAAGCACTCAATTTTAAACACGTAGTTTTCCTGCTGTGTTTCTACGTTGGTTTATAATTTCCTAACAATTTTTGAAATTAAAAATACATACTAATAAAACTCTCAATATAACATACATAAAAACATTTACTATTACACACTACCACACAACAACATATAAATCAACAATAAACCAACAACAATACTCGAATATGCATAACGTATAAACAAGACAACTACAATCTCGCATATTATCAAGGTTCACATCACAACACAATCATCAAACAAAATACTTCGTATAAAGTACACAACCTGACAACACATCAATACAACAACTAAAACAAACAACATACATCTACTCTTCATCCTCATCATCATCATCATCTTGCTCGTTCCACCCTCTCGGATGGCACATAAGGTATAGATGAGGTGGCATCTCAAACATTCCGATCTCCTCTAACCGGGCCTATCCAAATATCAGCGATAAGTCTCCTCATATTCATCATGTTTTACAATATATCTCTCAACATTATCCAGCTTACCATCCATATCTCTCACATGCTCTCGAGTAAGACTCACTTTTTTCAAAATATTTCTTAATAAACTAGTCCGTGAATCAAGAGATGACAAAGCACGGAAGTAAGAGCACGAAGAAGAAGCAACAGGCGCATGCAGCAGTAGCCCTACCAAATCTTTCTCTCCAACCAAACTATGAATGTATAGTGTAAGCACCAACGTTTACACTCGTAATTGGTCTCAATGGTCAAGTAATTTCTTCCCGCATTTCAAATTTCACTCAGATCTATCACAAAGTGAATAAATCAAGGAAGGAACTTCATAATTGCAATGTCGATCTAAATATTTACTAAAACATAATAAAAAATTATGCTTCCAATATCAATAGGCTTCCCATGCCGAATACAATGGTTCAACACCGCTCTTTCTCTCGTCACGACCGGTATGACTTCAAGGTAACAACTTAGATGAGATAAAATAATGTCATGCCTTAGAAATGACATTCACCTGAAGGTGAAAGTTCACTCTTCTATCATTCAGAGTTTTCCATAATCCTCTCCATCGCCGAAACTCCATAATCTCATCTAATTCTCCTTCCGAAGGATTATAGTTAGAATAAAAAACAGAATATGTCGTAAAGGTAAATTACAAAAGGTATTGATTGCACCCGAAGAAAAGTTTACTTCATGCCTCCTAACCATCACCCGATTTTCCTCTCACAAGTAAATTTGCATAAAATTCTCTTACCAGCGTAAAACAATGAAGAACAAATGAGAAGCAATAAAAGAATTTCGCCAAGCTTTTCTTGCAATCATATCTTCAATCCCCTCTCCCCGACTTACTAAACACTCACTCAAGAATCAACTTACGCGATCGCAATGCATCGATGAGTCGTTCCTCAAATTCCCCTCAAACTAACAAATTTGTCATAATCAAACTTCGTCTTTCTCGTGCGCGTTTCGACTTTGGAGCCATCTCTAAAAATTCACAATAAATTCCCAAATCAAACTATCAAAGGAAAAGCCTAAGGCTAGATCCTAAGCACTAAAAAGAAGAAAAGGAAGACCTCATCAAAAATGAGGTCAACAATATTACCTACTCGTTGGCATCTATCACAAGTTTTGATATATCTATAAACATCTCTAAAAAGAGTAGACCAGTAAAATCCAGCTTGCAAAATTTTATGCGCAGTTTTGTCAATCCCAAAATGTCCTCCAAATTCAGAATCGTGGCATTTTTTCTTAGTCTGTTCAGTTTCTTCATAAGGCACACATCTCCTAATAATAAGATCGTTACGTTGCTTATATAAATATGGTTCATCCCAAAAATATGCTTTTGCATCATGAATGAATTTTTTCTGTTGCTGTAAAGTTAACATAAGTGGCAAAATATCGCTTACTATATAGTTAACAATATCAGCATACCAAGCTATTTTCCACTCATTAATATTATAAAGTTTTTCATCAGGGAAACTGTCTGTAATTTCATTGTCAGTATCAGATGATTCATGATATTTCAGTCTCGACAAATGATCAGCAATTTGATTGTCAGTTCCTTTTTTATCAATCACTACAAAATCGAATTCTTGCATTAAAAGTACCCATCTAATTAATATTGGTTTAGTATCCTTCTTTTGCATCATATATTTAATAGCAGAATGATCAGTATGCACAATACATTTAGTCCCAATTCAATATGATCTGAATTTATCAAAAGCATATACAATAGCCAGTAACACTTTTTCAGTAACTATGCAGCTAATTTGAATATCATTAAGAGTTCCTCTAGCGTAGTGATCCCCGATAAATGCAACGACACTAAAAACTTGGTACCGTCCAGTAAATGCAAAGACACCAAAAACTTAACTCCGCTGGATAAATGCGCTGATGATTTTAGATATGAAAATTATGATTTTATAATATGGGATACTACGCAAGTATACGTATCTTTTATCAAGTAATATAAAACTTTCTGATTAAGCCCCGAGATATCGAACCCACAGGGAAAATGTAAAATCTTTAAAGAAATAAGAAAAATTATCTTTTTTATTTTTTGTTATGGCCTTTGAAATTAAGTGTTGATTTTGAAAGGTTTTGAAAGTTGATTTGTCTTTGTTGACCTCATTTTTGATGAGGTCTTCCCTTCTTCTTTTTAGTGCTTAGGATCTAGCCTTAGGCTTTTCCTTTGACTATCTTAGAGGACTAGAATTGGGACCCACATTTTAGAAATTTAAACCACTTCTAAACTCCCCGCAAACTCCACAAACTCGACTATAGACCCCTAATCACCTAGAGGGTTGAAATCAAATGTAGAAGTTTAAAGGATGAGTTCCTATAGGACTCTTTCGCCTTAGGATCGCCTCGGTGGCCCTGGTCCGGTGAAGGGGCCGACTTACACATACACTTACATACACACTACACTTACACACTACATTTCCACACACTTCCTAAAACCACACCCATACCCAACTTAACCTCCCGACTCATGTAGGTGATTCACATGGATGGTCCTTAACCCCTAAGCCCTCGGTTAAGAGGGTTAAGAACAACATAGATGAATGCCTCAAATGAGTCCTTTCATGGCTCATATGGGCTTGAAATGGCTTCATGGCTCAACCAAAATGATTTATTTCCACCTAGATTCACCCAATCTTTAATTTCCCAAATTTTCAATTTTTGACCCCTGAACCCTACACCTACTAAACCTACCCAAAACCCTCGAAATTACCCAAATTTTTGCAAAATTTCCAAATTACCCAAAATTTTCCAAAATCACTCTCAAACATCTCCACATCACTCAAATTGATCATCCATACCCAAAAATACCAAAAATTCCAAAAAATACCTCCCAATACCCTCCAAATACCCAAAATACCCTTCTTGGCCTAAAAATCCAAAAATTCAGAAAATTCCCAGAAAATTCCAGAAAATCCCAAATATTCTCAATTTCATTTTGTCCAACTACACCATGGACAAATTTTGTCAATTTACCTTACTTTTGTCAAAACCCCCAATTTCACCCATTTTAACCCAAAGTGAACCCAATGTCAAACCAAACCTATCCAATTGACCCAAATTCTGGTCCAATTCAATTCTAAACTTCAATTCAACATTCCCAATACCAATCTAGACCAAATCCAAGTCCAATTTGATTGACATTTGGATCCAATCTCACTTTTGGCCTTAAAGCCCAATTTGGACCCATGACCCAAACTTAACCCAAACTCACCCAATTCAACTCCAATTAACCTCAAATCTTTTCTAAATCTTCCTTAACATTCCCACAAACAAAACCCTAACATGATTTGCCCAAAATTTGAACCCAAACCCCACTCAAACTCAACCCAAGGTTTAAAGGCCCATTTTCGACCTAAGCCCAAACCTAACCCAAATTCAACCCAATTCAAATCCAAATCACCCCCAATTTGTTTCAAATCACTCATGACACATCCATGAGCTAAACCCAACAATTATTTGGCCCAACCTCTTTACAAAATTCCCATCCATAAATTCATTTTTAAACTTAAGGGCCCATTCCTTAAACCATTTTAAAAGCCCACTTCCACCAAATCCAAAACCCCAAAAATTCTTCCAAAGCCCATATGACATTTCCCCTCATCATACTTTCAATTAAAATCATCCCTAAGTCCTAAACCAATGATCAAATATTTCTAAATGAAGCTTCATCCAAATTTCCACCAAATTATCCAAAATCCTTAAAATCCTTTTTTATGAAATCGACCAAACTTTTCGCAAGCCAAAGGTGAGCCATGAAGCCATGCATGAGCCACATGTGAGCCATGAGAGCTTTGGACACTCCACCATGCCATATTGGGTAAGAAGAGGGGAGGCTTTCCTTAATCCCTAAAGCTCATTAGCCTTAATCATGTTTCACCTAAACTTAAATTTAATCCAAATATATTTGGATGGAGACTTCTCCATGCCAAACCAAACTGATCCCTTTGATCCCCCACAGCATCCAAAGCCACCTCGAAGGGTGCACCAAGCCCAAATGGGTGGATTGACCCATTTAGACTCAAAACTAGCCATGCCCCATTCTACTTTGATTCAACCACTTTACACATGGCATTTGCCAATCGCCTACACTAAACCCCGCCCCCGACCCACCCGACCAAGATGGTGACCATCGCCTAGTCGGCCGGCCACCAAGCCGCCGGAAAACACCATGGCCGAGAGCTCACATGTGAGCCAACATTGAAATTCTCACTTGCCGAGCCGCCCCATGCCTAGTGGTCACCATGGCTGTTCTTCTCCTCACCAGAGCAGCTGATCCCAAGCCCTAACTCCCCCTGGGAGGCCCCCCAGCCAGCTCTATTTAAACTCCACCCCTCTCGGCCATGAAGAGAAAGAAGCATAAACCTTGCCAAAACTCTGCCAAAATTGTTCCAGACCCTCCTCCACCCTTAGAGCACTTGATCCCCAGTGAAATTCCCCTGCCATTTCTCCTCTCGTAAGCTCAATTTCGTAGCCGAAATTCCACCCAAAACTAGGACACTTCTCCACAGTGAGCCAATTCCCAAATCGATTCGCTCTACACCTTCACCGCACCAAGGGAAGGTGTCCACCATCAAAAGCCCCATCTCCGAGGCCACCCGGTTGCTCCAGCCTCCAAGCTTTGTGATCGGGCTTGGTCGAAATCATATCCGGACAATTCACTGCATCAGGAGACTTCATCCGGAGCTTGTCGGGACCCAATCGAAGGTGCAACAGCTCTCGGATTGAAGCCACACTTCTCTGAGCCAAGGTATGAGCTAACTCTTCATCCCGAGCTTCTGGAGATTCTCCATTTCAAATGCTTTAGTTTCAATGCATGTTAACCGTATAGATGTGTTCGTCTCTTCAAGACGAATCCATAGAGTATAAGAACGTAAAAATCCATCGAGAATCGAGCGAGATCTTAGGGATTTAGTGTGGACGGCTCTCGGTGAGAACACTTGGGGACGATGAACGGATGCCGTCCATTCAATACACACGCGGACGGACGGCTCGGATGGCGTCGGACCAGGAGACGGTACGAGAACCGCGGGGCCCGGCCGCCGACTCAAGTGGCGGCGTCGAATGGGAGCGCCCGCGCGGCCTTTCGGAGTCGCCGAGGATGCGCCGGCGCCGACTCGGATAAGTAGAAAATTAGGGATTTTCCGATTTATTTAATTCCCTAAACTTCAAAAATTCATATCTCTCGTGTAGAAAAATCAGAAAAATAAAATAAAAATACCCTCTTGCTCGGTGAAGAGAGGAGAATAATGTGGAAAAGAAATCACTTAATTTCATCAAATATTTTATTTTTTATAATTTATTTACTCTCTGCATTGTTTTAATTCTCCATGCATGCATACAATTCACCATGGCATGAGACCATAGGGCTTTGAAGCCTCCGAATTTGGGAACATTCCCCGAATTTTCCAAAGTCGAGGCCATCCCTATGAAGAGTTCTTGGTTTTTCAAGTTCAGGTCACCGTTTTGAGTATTTTAATTCCAGTAAATAGCATGTTGTGAAATAAATTCTAGGAAAATTTGGTGATGTTCCTTATGACCAGAGAACCCTAGGAAAAATAGATTTTGGCTTAGTTCATTCAAAACAACCCTAATTAGCTTAAACACCCAAAATAGGTCTTTAATTAATTAGAGTTAACCAGGCATCAAATTAACTTGAAATCAATTCTCCACTGACCTTTAGGATCAGAGCAATCCACCATAAAAATTTGAGGTCAATTGGACTTGGTTAGCCCCACTAATTGGGTTGATTAAGTCACTTAACCATTTTAAACTTTAAAAATTCATAACTTTTAAAATACTTTTCAAAAATTCACCAAATTGGTTTTGGAGCCTCTCTGATATCAAGGGAACCTAAGAAAATTAAAATTTCAATTTTCTAAAAAAGTTGATTTTTAATAATATTTTAATATTTTTAATAATTAAAAAATAATAAAAATCACAAAAATAATAAAATTCACCAAAATGTCACATTTTGAATTTTAATCACTTAGGAACAAATCCCACATTTTTCTTAGGTCTATTTAGTGAGATATTGAATTTTAAAGCCCTAGGGTAATTTTAAAATTAAAAAAAAATGTATTTTCTAGCATTTTCACTAAAATAATTATAATAAATCATAGAAAAATCAGAAAATTGCAAAATTTGCTTCTCTGGTTTCCTTGATATCAGAGAGATTTTTGAAAAATATAAAACCCATTTTTCAACATTTATTTTATTTTTAAATTAATTAACACTCCAAAACTCAAAATAATTATAATAAAAATAATATAATTCAAAAAATCACCAAAATTGGTCCAAGTGCTTCTCCGGTCATTAGGAATGTCCCCTAATTTTCTTAAGGACAGAAACTTTCCCTTGGTCATGTTATTAAATTTTCCTTGGAAATCTCTATTTTCCACCAAAAATAATTATATAAATAAATTAAATACAGAAAAATCACATTTTCTCCTCTCATGTCTTTATTGATATATGAGTGAAGTCACATAAAAATTTCAAGTTCATTTAAGCCCAATTTAGTGAGTTATGAAATTATTAAGCTTGAAGGGCAAAATGGTAATTAAAATTTTAACCCTTAATTAAAACTTTAGGTTTAATAAAATTAACAAGTAAAATATTTGATCTTAATCTGATTTGGATGATTGAAATTTAAATAATTAAAGGGTAGAAACTCATTAAACAATTTTTAAAATGATTAAACTTTAATTAAATAATAGATTAAATTTGGAAGAATAATAAAATTGGAATTATTAAAATAAGGGATATTTATTAGGAAGAGATTTATTCTTTAATTTAAAAATCCCTAAACTAATTATATCATTAACACTTAACTCTTAATTAAAATGATAACTCAAATTTAAAATATTAAAAGACTTAATTAAATCATTAAACTCTTTTAAAATCTCAATTAAAATTATAAATTAAATTAAATTAAAATTAAATTAAATAAAATTAAATTAAATTAAACTAAATTAAAATTAAATTAAATAAAATTAAATTAAATTAAATTAAATAATTAGATTAAATTAAATTAAATAATTAAATTAAATTAAATTAAATTAAATTAAATAATTAAATTAAATTAAATTAAACAATTAAATTAAATTAAATTAAATTAAATTAAATTAAATTAAATAATTAAATTAAATTAAATCAAATCAAATTAATTAAACATCAAATCAAATTAAATTAAATTAAATTAAATTAAAACTCAATTAAATTAAATTGAATTAAATATAACATCACCTAAGACATAAAAGAAATTAAATATAAAGCAACTTCAACACTATTCCAAATTTAAACCCTTTAACTTAAATCAAATCATTTGAATACTAATTTTCCCTTGAAAGCTTTGATTATTATAACTCCTAAATGAAACATTAAATGAAGTGCTACTTCACTCATAAGATATTCAAATGTCTTAATTCACTGGGCAAGTTAACAAAACTTGAAAACCTCAGACGATTGATTCATTTATATAATTAAATTCATTTGGACTTAAAACAATCCTAAAAATATTGAGAAGATGTTTAAGATTCTTCTTAAGCACTTCCTCAATATGATAGGATATTTATAAGAACAATTGGATTTAATTGTTCTTCGATGAAGAAAATCGTCCTCAAACAAAAACACAAAGAACCTGAGACGTCATAGGAGATGACTAGCCATAGGATTAGGAATTTGGTAGAAAACCATAACCTTTCCCTTAGCTTTACCTAGGAACTTGCTTAAATATTCTAATTGTGTTTTAAGTGTAGCTTGGGATGACGGAAGACCCTCCAGGTACGCTTTTATTTTATTGCAATTTACTTTCTTGCAATTTACTTCCCCGCAATTTACTTTATTGCGTATGCACTTCACTTTTCTCGCATGATAAAACAACAGTTGCATGAAAACCCACACCTTTAGGATAGTCCCTAAAACTGAAACCAAAACTAAGTTAAAAGTCATTGCAAGATAAAATTCACCGCCACAACATTTCAAAATATAAAACAACTCAAAATTTAATCACAAACAGAACACAAAACTACAATTGCAACTAAATTAAAACGTCCCGTTGGATGATCGGGAATACCTCGGATGATGTAACCTACGTGTTGCTAACGGGATTTCCCACGGTCTAAATGAAATTGTGGAACTCATTCAACTGAGTTTAGCAAATTCATCCGGACTAAGTGAATCCGATAAAAATAATGATGCCGGAAGGATGGAACCGTGGGATCTTCACCGGCGTCGTTATAATCAACTTTAAGATTTGTTTTAATCAAAATACAAAACACTTGGAAATTAAGATCTTCTCTAAACCAAAACACTTTTCTCATCCCCTGATTTATGATTTCTAAAACTAAACCTCTCGCAACAACAAGGAGCTTGGAGCATGATGGGCGACACGGCCATCGTCGTCAGCAAAACTTGAACCTACTTCAAGAAAACCTTCTTAGAATTAAACAACAAAGCCATAGGACTTCGAGGTAGCTTGCCTAGTGCAACATAAATCCTCAACCTCTTCGTTAGGCATTTGCATTGCAAATTAAGCCCTAACCGATCTTAGGATTCCAAGGTAGTCGTCCGATACGACAATAAACCCTCACATCTTCTAAAGCTATTTGTTTGATTTTATCATACAAATATAAGCCCTAATTAATTAAAATTGGCAAGATTGAAATACTAAATAAACATTAGGACTTTCCTAAATTCAAGCCAAACAATAGGATAGTCGGGAAATTACCGAAGTTCACTTCGAATCGGTGATTTCTCCTACCTTTCTTCCTTTGGATTCACAAAACAAAATGTTCCAAATTTGATCCATTCCCTATTGAAATCCCAAAATTCAATCTTTGAAAACCTTAAACTTTGAAATTCTTGAGAGCGAATTATTGGTTATTATCGAGAGTTTTCTTAGGTGATTCCCGTCACTTAAGATGTAATTAACTATATGGGCTTGCCCTTATAGGGAATTTTAAAGAACCTGGGTAATATAAACCCTGTTTAATACTTTCATATTAAGCGTGGAATTTGTCGGCTTATAAAATTGGTTCGCGACCAAACGGATGTCACAAAACTTCTAGTTTATTTGATCGAGCCCCACCCTCAAGCAAGTGTGTCTATCCTTAGGGATAGATACACCGGTTCGTGGTGCGGTGCTCGTTTATATAAACTATTTGGGATGTGAGATCGGTTTAATCTCATATCTTAAAACTTTCAAATTTAAAAATTATTTTCAAAGTCAAATACTACTTTCTAAATTATATATATATTTAAATCAAATTTAAAATTTAAATTCGCCGACAACTTCTGTTAGGCGCCCCCTTTTCAAAATATCACACAACCTAAAAATAGTGCCGACAGTCTTTTGAAATTTCCTTAATAAAATGTTAAGCAAGAAATTAAAATTATAATGACTAATAAAAACTGGATGTAAAATACTATTAACTAGAATATCTTTTTCTTTCCTTTTAGGAAGTAGTAATAATTCTTAAAGTATTGTTGTGGAAGTATTTAAATTTATTGGGATAGATAGAAGTAAATGTATTCATTACCCTTACTTGGTTCTATAAAGAACATAGGTTAATTTGAATTTTTTATTATTTTAAACATGGTCAGGCAGGGAAGATACCAATCTCTCACTCTAGAGTTCCCTCAGTTCCCATCACCTGGGGCTAACTTCTTATAACAAAACTTAAAACTTCAAACCAAATTAGGGGGTTTTAGCTTGTCACTCTAAAATCCTCTAATTTTACTCCCTTCCATAAAAATATCTTCTAATATTACATTCAATTATATGGACTACAATTCTCACCCATATAATTGCATGTGATTCTTACTAACTTTTATGAGACAATACCGCATTGGATCTTACATAATCTCAAGAAATTTTACAACTTAACAGGCCAAATTAAGAAGTAAACAAAGTTTTTAGAATCAATCTTCAAAACTTCTTCCAACTTTTAAACACTTATACTTTCCACAATAATTCTTTATAAATTAATTACTTCTTCATTTAAGAAAGAAAAAGATAAAGTAAACTACTCAGAATGCATTGAGAAAATACAAAAACACATTGATTTGAAATTAAAAACAATAAGAAAAATAACAAACGAAAGCAAGTATTAATAAAAAGATTAAAAGTAGACACTTATCTGAAAATCCTCTCCATAAGACTAAGGAAGTTCCTCTGAAACTTTGACTCTTTGCTAAACTACTCCTCACAGCAAGTCTCCCAACTCCAATGACTCAGAATACAGACTTCAGACTTCAATAAAAACTAAACTAAAAGAAAGAAAGAAGTGGGAAGAAGAAGACTTCACTCCGACCCTTTTCTCCTTTCTACTCTCTACTCCTACTCTTAATAAAAACTCTCACAAAATAAAAGTAAACTACTGTAAAAACTCTCTTCAAAAATCAAGTGGAAGAGCACTTAGTCATTCCTAAGACTCTCTTTAAATAGTAAACCAAAAGGTGCCTTGGTGTCTCTTCAAAATGTGTCTAGATTCGATGTATCTACCAAGGAACGCACCCCTTCATTCAAACTTGTTGCCCAAAGGAAGTTATGGTAGATACCATGAAGAGTTGCATCCCATCCCCTTTGAAATTGGTGCCAAATACATGAAGATTTCGATTTTTAACTGTGGAGGCTAAGCGCCGGCCCAGCGACGCTTAGCCGCTAGTGCCAAAATTTTGATTTTTCATTATTTTTGCTCCAAATTTGATCCAATTTTGCTCCTTTCATCATGACCATCTATTTTCATCATACCTGCAAGAAAAACACAAAATACCTTCCCTTAAAGTGCAATATCATTAAAAATAGGTATAAAAATGTGCATAAAAATATTATATATTTTAGGTGTATCAAAATCACCCAAATTTAAAATGTTACTTGTATTCAAGTGACAATTAATCTCATAGAACATTTTAGCATGAAAATTATGTAATGAGTTTCTTAGGAAGATAACAAAATTTTGTTCTAGAAATGGAATAGTCCAATTTAGAAAAAAATTTAGTAATTAAGACCAACTTAATGTTTAGAAAGTTCTTAAGGAAAGAAAAATGACAAATTTAAGTTTCTATCTAATTCAAAAATATTTGTAGATTCTTCAAAATATAGGACTCAAACACTTATTTTTCTCACTTAAAAATCTTTATTTGAAAAATAATTTTACTTACTATATTATAATCTTAAGCTTTAGATTTTCTCTGTACTTATATCTTAAACTTTAGGTATGAAACCAATTTTTGATTAGGCCCTTAAATACTCAAGCTTCTCCTCCCTTTTCATATACTATTTTTTGCTTATTTTATTTTATTTTTTTATAAGGACAAAGATTACTATATCTGGATAGACCTTTAATGATTTTGAAATTCACCCTTCCATTTAAAATAAAGGTCAGATATACATCTTTCACTTAAAAGTCATAATAATAATATTTGAAATTTATTCTTCAATAAAAGAAATTTAAGCTTTGAAGAATAAAAGTCAAATCTTATATTTATCCAAAAATACAAAACTTCTTACTAAAGATAGTTTAACTTTATTTAACACCTCTTCATTAAGAAAATGTTAACTTTAAGTTTTTCATGATTACTATAAATTTTAACTAAATTCTTTTATTCATTTCTATATTCAAAATTTTATTCCCCTTATATAACTTCATGTACATAATTGTTCTCAATCAAAAATAAGATTTATTTTAAGTATTCTTGAGAATCAAATAATATTTTATGTTTTTGAAAATCTTTGTTTTTAAACCACCCCCCAAACTTTAAATTTTTAATTAAGATAAAACATTTAAGCATAAGAAATGATACAGGGGTGAAAAATAAAAAAACTGATATAACATGCTTGCAGGAATTTTTAATATCCTAATATGCAAGTATAACAATTTAAAAAACAGGAGTAAAATGAAATCAAATTTAGTTTTTAGTTTTTTTTAATAAGAAAAGTAAAAATTTCAAAAGACTTCTACAGTAGTGGAGGTTTTTAAAGCAAATACACACCAACTAAAGTAACACACCGATACATATAACAAATGATAGTGGAATTTGAAAAATTTTAAACATTTAGTTTCCTAAGTAGAAGTTCCCAATAGTGGTTTATAATCTCCTAACAGTTTTTGAATTAAGGTACACACTATTAAAAACTCTGACATAACATACACATTAAAACATTTACTAATACACACTATCACAAAGCAACATATAAATCCACAATAAAAGAACAACAATACCTGAATATGCATAACAAATAAATAGTATAACTAAAATCTGCATATTATCAAGGTTCACATCATAACACAATCATCAAACAAAATACTAGACAAAACAAACATCAATAACAACAACATCATAATAAAAACAAATAATACAAATCTACTCATCATCCTCATCATCATCATCCTGCTCATTCCAATCCCTGGATGGCACATAAGATATGTAGAATGGATGAGGTGGCATCTCAGCACTCTCATCACCTCTAATCAGTCTATCCAAATATTGTTGATAACTCTCTTCATACTCATCATGTTTCATAATATATCTTTCTACATTGTCCATCTTACCATCAATATCTATAACATGCTCACAAGTAAGACTCACTTTTTTCAAAATTTTTCTTAATAAACCAGTCTGTGAATCAGTAGATGATGATGCACGTGAAGTAGAAGCATGAGAAGTAGATGCAACAGAAGCAGAAGCAGTAGAAGCCCTACCAAATCCTCCTCTCCAACCAAACTCTGAATGTACAGTATAAGTACCAATGTTTACACTGGTAATTGGTCTCAATGGATGAAGTACCTCTTCTCTGGTTTCAAACTTCACTCCAGATCGTTCACATAGTGAATGAATCAAGGAAGGAAATTCCATACCTGCAGTAGTGGTGGATCTAGCACTGTTCAAAACATAATCATAAATTATTCCTCCAATGTCAATAGGCTTCTCTTGTTGAATACAATGGTTCAACACAGCTCTTTCTCTCGTTACTTCACTAGTGTGGCTCGAAGGTAACAACTTAGATGAGATAAAATAATGCCATGCCTTAGAAATGGCATTCAATTTTGAAGCAGGAAAGTTCACTCTTCTATCATTTGTAATTTTCCATAATCTTCTTCCATCAGTAAAAAATTCTATGATCTCGTCTAACTCTCCTTCCGTAGGATGATAGTTAGAATAAAAACAAAACATGTCAGGAGGTAGTCCATAAAAAGTATTGATTGCCCCGGAAGAAAAGTTGACCTCATGCCTCTTAAACATCACTTGATTCTCTTCTGCAGCAGGCAAATTTACATAAAGTTCTCTAACTACAGAAACACCAACAACAGCGGAGAAGCAACAGTAATTCTCCCAGTTTCTTCTAGCAATCATTTCTTCAATCATCTCTCCTAGTTTCCTAAACACTCGCTCAGGAATCAACTTATGTGACTGCAATGCATGGACGTATCGTTCCTCAGCCCTCAAACTAACAAATTTGTCAGAGTCAAACTTCGTCTTTTCTCGTGAATGCTTTGACTTTGGAGCCATCTCTAAAAATTCACGAAAAATTCACCATAAATTCCAAAATCAAACTAAACTTGCTAAATTATCTTACAAAATATATTTTCACTAAATACAAGCAATTTCTCGAGTTTTTCCTCAAATTTTCACCATGAATAGTGATTTTAAGATTTTCCATAATGTACTCAAAATACATGGTGAAAATAAAAAATTTTTACTTAGGAGTAGTGCTCTTACCTCAAGGAATCCAAATCTAACAATTTTTGTTGAGATCGACTCTTAAATGATCAACAATATGATGTCCTAGCCTCTCTTTCACGATAAACTGAAGGTTGAAGATGATGCGGTGGTTTAAAAAAATGGCATTTTCGGGGTTTTAAAGGCACTTAGCCACGAAATATGGTGCTTAAGCGCGGACACTTTGGCGCTTAGCCGCCAATACCCAAATTTTCATAATAATGGAATATGCACTAAATCACTTGGTTAATCACCCTTAAATACTCCAAAATAATTATTTTTCCCCACATAAATCTTCAATATTCCAAATCAAAATTTAATAACCATTGATTCCACACAAATTTCACAAAAACACAAACTTATATTAAAATAAACATAACACTTAATACAATACTAGCATTTCCATCCACACATAGAGGATGAAATTCTCTAAATACAAGAGACTTTAATCTCAAACTGATAAGTATTCATCTCTAGGATGTATCCATCACATCATCAGGCTCAGTTAATATATAAGCACTAAATACACTAAACATAACACACAAGAACATTAAACAAATAAAAATAAAACATTCTTAATTCCATTCTCCATTAGGCGGAATATATCCAGGACCACTATTATTCTCATTTGACCCTTCTGGAATATAAATTTGATAGAACAGGCGATAATTGTTCATTCTTACATCATCTTCTTCAATCCATTTGTTCTTCACAAACATCGCCTTATCTATTTCTTCCATGTACCCTGAATGATTGAATTGCATCTTGAGTTGCCATCCCATTTGTTCCAAATGTAAGTTAATATCATTTATCTTTGCTTCCATTGAAGTCACTTGGGCTTCAATTTTTGCAATCATTTCTGCAATACCATGAATGCTAACAGCGAGATTGTCGGCATATTTTTAGGTTTGTGTGTTATTTTGAAAAGGGGTCGCCTAACAGAAGTTGTCGGCGAATTTTTTTAACTTAGTTTAAATAAATAATTTTGAAAAGTAGTATTTAATTTTGAAAATAATTTTAAATTTGAAGGTTTTAAGATATGAGATTAAACCGATCTCACATCCCAAATAGTTTATATAAACGAGCACCGCACCACAAACCGTGTATCTATCCCTAGGGATAGACACACTGCTTGATGGTGGTGCTCGATTAAATAAACTAGAAGATTTGTGACATCCGTTTGGTCTGCGAACCAATTTTTTAAGCCGACAAATTCCCCGCTTAATATGAAAGCATTAAACGAGGTTTATATTACTCGGGTTCTTTAAAATTCCCTATAAGGGCAAGCCCCTATAGTTAATTACATCTTAAGTGACGGGAATCACCTAAGAAAACTCTCGATAATAATCAATAATTCCGCTCTCAAGAATTTCAAAGTCTAAGTTTTCAAAGGATTGAATTTTGGAATTTCAATAGGGAATGGATCAAGTTTGGAACATTTTGTTTTGAGAATTCAAAGGAAGAAAAGTAGGAGAAATCACAGATTCGAAGCGAACTTCGGTAATTTCCCGACTATCCTATTGTTTGGCTTGAGTTTAGGAAAGTCCTATTTATTTAAATGTTTTGGTCTTGCCAATTTTAATTAATCAGGACTTATATTTGTACGATAGAATCACACAAATAGCCTCGAAGATGTGAGGGTTTATGTCGTATCGGACGACTACCTCGGAATCCTAAAACTGGTTAGGGCTTAATTTGCAGTGCAAATGCCTAACAAAAGGTTGAGGATTTATGTCGCACTAGGAAAACTACCTCGAAGTCCTATGGTTTTGTTGTTTAGTTCTAGGAAAGTTTTGCTGAAGTAGACTCGGGTTTTCGTTGATGACGATGGCCGTGCTGCCCACCATGCTCCGAGCTCCTTGTTGTTGCAGAGGTTTAGTTTTAGAAATCATAAATCAGGGGATGAGAAAAGTGTTTTGGTTTAGAGAAAATCTTAATTTCCAGGTGTTTTTTATGTTTTAATTAAAACAAATCTTAAAGTTGATTATAACGACACCGGTTAAGATCCCACGGTTCCATCCTTCCGCATCATTATTTTTATCGGATTCACTTAGTCCGGATGAATTTGCTAAACTCAACTGAATGAGTTCCACACTTTCATTTAGACCGTGGGAAATCCCGTTAGCAACACGTAGGTTACATCATCCGAGGTATTCCCGATCATCCAACAGGTGTTTTAATTTAGTTGTAATTGTAGTTTTGTGTTCTGTTTGTGATTAAATTTTGAGTTGTTTTATATTTTGAAATGTTGTGGCGGTGAATTTTATCTTGCAATGACTTTTATCTTAGTTTGGTTTCAGTTTTAGGGTCTATCCTAAAGGTGAGAGTTTTCATGCAACAGTTGTTTATCATGCAAGAAAAGTAAGTGCAATGCAGTTAAATAAATTGCAATAATGTAAATTGCAAGAAAGTAAATTGCAATAAAATAAAAGCGTACCTGGAGGGTCTTCCCGTCATCTCAAGCCGCACTTAAAACACAATTAGAATATTTAAACAAGTTCCTAGGTAAAGCTAAGGGAAGGGTTATGGTTTTCTACCAAATTCCTAATCCTATAGCTAATCATTTCCTATGACGTCTAGGTTCTTGTGTTTTTGCTCGAAGACGATTTTCTTCATCAAAGAATAATTAAATTCAATTGTTCTTATAAATGTCCTATCATATTGAGGAAGTGCTTAAGAAGAATCTTAAACATCTTTTCAATATTTCTAGGATTGTTTTAAGTCCAAATGGGTTTAATTATACAAATGAATTAATCGTCCGAGAATTCAAGTATTGTTATTATCTTGCTCGATGAACTAGGACATTTGAATATCCTATAAGTGAAGTAACATTTCATTTAATGTTCTGTTTAGGAGTTATGATAACTAAAACTTTCAAGGGTAAATTGGTATTCAAATGATTTGATTTAAGTTAAAGGGTTTAAATTTGGAATAGTGTTCAAGTTGCTTTATATTTAATTTCTTTCTGTTTTAGGTGATGTTATTTAATTCAATTTAATTTAATTTAATTTAATTTAATTGAGTTTTAATTTTAATTTAATTTAATTCAATTGAGTTTGATTTGATGTTAAATTAATTTAATTTGATTTGATTTAATTTTAATTTAATTTGATTTAATTTAATTTAATTTAATTTATTTTAATTTAATTTGATTTAATTTATTTAATTTAATTTGATTTAATTTAATTTAATTTAATTTAATTTAATTATTCAATTTAATTTAATTTATTTAATTTAATTTAATTTAATTATTTAATTTAATTTAATTTGATTTAATTTAATTTAATTATTTAATTTAATTTAATTTATTTAATTTAATTTAATTTAATTATTTAATTTAATTTAATTTGATTTAATTTTATTTTTTAATTTTAATTGAAATTTTTAAAAGAGTTTAATAATTTAATTTTAGTTTAATGATTAAGTCTTTTAATATTTTAAATTTGAGTTATCATTTTAATTAAGAATTGAATATTAATGAGATAATTAATTTAGGAATTTTTAAATTAAAGAATAAATCTCTTTCTAATAATATCTCTATTTTAATAATTCCAATTTTATTATTCTTCCAAATTTAATCCGTTTTTTAATTAAAGTTCAATCATTTTAAAATTGCTTAATGGGTTTCTACTCTTTAATTATTTAAATTTCAATCATCCAAATCAGATTAGGATCAAATATTTTACTTGTTAATTTTTTTTTATTAAACCTAAAGTTTTAATTAAGGATTAAAAAATTTAATTACCACTTTACCCTTTAAGCTTAATAATTTCATAACTCACTAAATTGAACTCAAATGAACTTGAAATTTTTATGTGACTTCACTCATATGTCAATAAAGACATGAGAGGAGAAAATGTGATTTTTCTGTATTTAATTTATTTATATAATTATTTTTGGTAGAAAATAGAGATTTTCAAGGAAAATTTAATAACATGACCAAAGGAAAGTTTCTGTCCTTAAGAAAATTAGGGGACATTCCTAATGATCAGAGGATGACTTGGACCAATTTTGGTGATTTTTTGAATTATATTATTTTTATTATAATTATTTTAAGTTTTGGAGTGTTAATTAATTTAAAAATAAAATAAATGTTGAAAAATGAATTTTATATTTTTCAAAAATCTCTCTGATATCAAGGAAACAAGAGAAGTAAATTTTGTAATTTTTTGATTTTTCTATGATTTATTATAATTATTTTAGTGAAAATGCTAGAAAATACATATTTTTTAATTTTAAAATTACCTTAAAGCTTTAAAATTTAATATCTCACTAAATAGACCTAAGAAAAATGTGGGATTTGTTCCTATGTGATTAAAATTCAAAATGTGACATTTTGGTGAATTTTATTATTTTTGTGATTTTCATTATTTTTTAACTATTAAAAATATTAAAATATTATTAAAAATTAACTTTTTTAGAAAATTGAAATTTTAATTTTCTTAGGTTCCCCTGATATCAGAGAGGCTCCAAAACCAATTTGGTGAATTTTTTAAAGGTATTTTAAAAGTTATGAATTTTTAAAGTTTAAAATGGTTAAGTGGCTTAATCAACCCAATTAGTGGGGCTAACCAAGTCCAATTGACCTCAAACTTTTATGGTGGATTCCTCTGATCCTAAAGGTCAGTGGAGAATTGATTTCAAGTCAATTTGATGCATGGTTAACTCAAATTAATTAGAGACCTATTTTGGGTGTTTAAGCCAATTAGGGTTGTTTTAAATGAACTAACTCAAAACCTATTTTTCCTAAGGTTCTCTGGTCATAAGGAACATCACCAAATTTTCCTAGAATTTATTTCACAACATATTATTTATTGGAATTAAAATACTCAAAACAACAACATGAATTTGAAAAATCAATAACTTTTCATAGGGATGGCCTCGACTTTGGAAAATTCGAGGAATGTTCCCAAATTCAGTAGGCTTCAAAAGCCCTATGGTCTCATGCCATGGTGAATTGTATACATGCATGGAGAATTAAAAGTATGTAGAGAGTAAATAAATTATTAAAAATAAAATACTTGATGAAATTAAATGATTTCTTTTCCACATTATTCTCCTCTCGTTCACTCGAGCAAGAGGGTATTTTTATTTTATTTTTCCGATTTTTCTACACGAGTTATGAATTTTTGAAGTTTAGGGAATTAAATAAATCAAAAATACCCTAATTTTCTATTTATCCACGCGGCGCCAACTCATCCTCGGCATCTCCGAAACGCCGCGTGTTGCGCTCCCATTAGACGCCGCCACCTGAGTCAGCAGCCCGGGCCCCGCGGTTCTCGTACCGTCTCCTGGTCCGACGCCATCTGAGCCGTTCGTCTGCGCGTGTATTGAATGGACGGCATCCGTTCATCGTCCCCGAGCGTCCTCACCCGAGAGCCGTCCATACTAAATCCCTAAGATCTCACTCGATACTCAATGGATTTTCATGTTCTTATGCTCTATGGATTCGTCTTGAAGAGACGAACACATCTATACGGCTATCATGCATTGAAAATAAAGCATTCGAAATGGAGAATCTCTAGATGCTCGGGATGAAAAAGTAGCTCATACCTTTGCTCAGAGAAGTGTGGCTTCGATCTGAGAGTGGTTGCACCTTCGATCGGATCCCGGCAAGCTCCGCATGAAGTCTCCCGGTCTCAGTGAATTGTCTAGATGTGATTTCGACCAAGCCCGATCACAAAGCTTGGAGGCCGGAGCAACCGGGTGGTCCGGAGATGGGGCTTTTGCTGGTGGACACCTTCCCTCGGTCCGGTGAAGGTGTAGAACCAATCAATTTGGGAATTGGCTCACTGTGGAGAAGTGTCCTGGTTTTGGGTGGAATTTCAGTTGGGAAATTGGATTTTATCAGTGGGGATTAGGGCAAATTGATACTGGGGATCAACTGCTCTAAGGGTGGAGAAGGGTTTGGAACAATTTTGGCAGAGTTTCGGTAAGGTTTGTGCAACTCTCCTCTCATGGCCGTGAGGGGGTCGGGTTTAAATAGAGGTGGCTGGAGAGCCTCCCGTGGATGGCCGAGGGTCGGGATCACCTGCTCTGGTCATGGGAAGAACAACCATGGTGGCCATTGGGCATGGGGCAGCTCAGCAAGGTGGAATTTCAAAGTTGGCTCACATGTGAGCTCTCGGGTGTGGTGTTTTCCGGCGATCCAGGCGGCCGGCCGCGAGCATGGGTCACCATCTCGACCAGTGGAGGTCGTGGCTTGGCAATGGTGAAGTCAATCGGGCTTGGACATGTGTAAAGTGTTTGGATTAAAATGGAATGGGGAGAGGCCACTTTGGCTTCGAAATTGGTCAATCCATTGGTTTGGGTTGGGTTCACCTCCCCATGGCTGGTCTTGGGCCGAGAAGATCGGCTTAGGCTAGCCGGTCAAGAGGTGGTGATGTCCTTATCCAAGAATATTTGGATTAAATCTTGGTTAAGGGGAAACATGCTTAAGGCTAATGACTTTTAGAAGATGGTTAAAGGACCTCCTCCTTTTGCCATTAATGGCATGGTCACATGCCAAATTTTCATGGCTTCATATGGCTTGTGAATGGCTCACCTTTGGCTTGGGAAAAGGTTTGGTCAATTTCATGGAAATGGGTTTTAAGAATTTTGGATATTTTGGTGAAAATTTGCATGAAGCTTGATTTGGAATAATTTGATGGTGAATTTAGGACTTAGGTAATGGCTTTAATTAAGTGGATGACAAATGGAGATGTCATGTGGGCTTTAGGGTAGATTTTGGGCCTTTGGATGTGGTGAAGTGGGCTTTTAGGAAAGTTTAAGGGGAATGGGCTTTTTGATTTTAGGATGGGCATTTGGGTAAAGATTTTGTGAAGAATTTTGTCAAATAAATGTCATAATTGGTTTAGGGATGTTCTATGAAGGGCTTGGAGTCAATTTGGTGTGATTTGGAGTTGAATTGGTTTGAATTTGGGTTTATTTGGTAAATGGGCCTATATGGGTCCAAGTGGGCCAAGTTGGGCTAATGTTGGGCTAGGGTTGAAATTGATGTAAAATCAATGTTGAGAAATGTTTATGGGAGTGTTTCAAAGAGGTTTTGGCTTTGGTTGGGCTTTGATTTTGGGGTTTAGGCTCATTTGGGTTAGGTTTGGGTTTAGGTCAAAATAGGGCCTTTTAACTTTGGGTTGAGTTTGAGTGGGGTTTGGGCCCAAATTTTGGGCAAATCATGTTAGTATTTTGTTTTTGGGAATGTTAAGGAAGATTTAGAAAAGATTTGGGGTTAATTGGAATTGAGTTGGGTGAGTTTGGGTTAGGCTTGGGTCATGGGTCCAAATCGGGCTTTAAGGCCAAAAGTGAGATTGGATCCAAATGTCAATCAAATTGGACTTGGATTTGGTCTAGATTGGTATTGGGGATATTTAATTGAAGTTTAGAATTGAATTGGACCAAAATTGGGGTCAATTGGGTAGGTTTGGTTTGACATCGGGTTCACTTAGGGTTAAAATGGGTCAATTTGGGGGTTTTGACAAAAGTAGGGTAAATTGACAAAATTGGCCCATGGTGTAGTTGGACAAAATGTAATTGGGAATATTTGGGATTTTCTGGAATTTTCTAGGAATTTTCTGAATTTTTGGATTTTTTGGCCAAGAGGGGTATTTTGGGTATTTGGAGGGTATTGGGAGGTTTTCTTGGAATTTTTGGTATTTTTGGGTATGGATGATCAATTTAAGTGATGTGGAAATTTTTGGGAATGATTTTGGAGAATTTTGGATAATTTGGAAATTTTGAGAAATTTGGGTAATTTCTGGGTTTTGGGTAAGCTAAGCGGGTGTAGTGGTCCCGGGGTCAAAAATCGAAAATTTGGAAAATTGAAGATTGGGTGGATGTAAGTGGAAAGAAGTCATTTTGGTTGAGCCATGAAGCCATATCAAGCCCATGTGAGCCATGAAGGGACTCATTCGAGGCATTCACTATGTTGTTCCTAACCTCTCAGCCAAGGGCTTAGGGGTTAAGGACCATCCATGTGAATCACCCACATGAGTCAGGAGGTCAAGTTAAGTATGGGTGTGTGAAAGTGTAGTGTATAGGTGTAGTATATAAGTTTAGTGTGTGTGTAAGCCAGCCCCTTCACCAGACCAGGCCACCCAGGGCAGTCCTAAGGCCAAAGAGTCCTATAGGAACTCATCCTTTAAACTTCCACATTTGATTTCAACCCTCTAGGTGATTAGGGGTCTACAATCAAGTTTGTAGAGTTTGCCGGGAGTTAAGAAGTGGTTTGAATTTCTAAAAGGTGGGTCCCAATTCTAGTCCTCTAAGACAGTCAAAGGAAAAGCCTAAGGCTAGATCCTAAGTACTAAAGAGAAGAAGAGAAGACCTCATCAAAAATGAGGTCAACAGAGATAACCATTAAATAACTCTTTAGCACTATCACTAATGAACTTACTTTTGTAAGAATCTTGCTTCTTCTTCATCTCATTCTCCCAGGAAGACATGATGCACTCAAAATTCTCTTCTTAAAACTCAGAAATGAAAATAGGACTTGGGGCAAGTGTTTCTCTTAAGTCAGGTCCTTTCTTATAGACTTAGGAAATGTTAGAACAACCTCAAGACATTTAGAAACTCCAAAACAACTCCCAAAACTTCTCCCCCCACGATCTAGGCTTCTAGATCCACATTTTTCACATTTTTTATAACTTCGGCGCCTAAGCGCCAACTAGTCGGCGCTTAGTCGCCAGTGCATAATTTAGCACAGGTCTGCTAAGGGTTCAAATTTTCATTCTGACTTCTCTAAATCATCAATTAAGGTTAAATAAACTCTACTTAAGTTTAAAAACTCCAAATTACTATCACTAAAAACATAAAAACAAACCAAACAAAGCAAACAAAACACACTAAACAAACATAAAGCAAAGCACACCGATAAATATGGGTTGCCTCCCACGTAGCGCTTGTTTTAACGTCTTAAGCCTGACATACCCAGACTCATTCTGAGTGACCCAGCATCAAATTATCATCAGATTTAGATTTATTGACTGAAAAATGTGGTTTAAGTCTATGTCCGTTAACTTTAAATATTTTTCCAGTCTTAGGATCTTGAATATCTACAGCTCCATAATAATAAACTTTTATCACAATAAATGGACCCATCCACCTGGACTTAAGTTTTCTAGATAATATTATCAATCTAGCATTATACAGAAGAACTTGTTGTCCTGGTACACGATTTTTGGTAAGAATCTTTTGATCATGCCATAACTTCATCTTTTCCTTATAAATCTTAGAATTTTCATAAGATTCATTCCCTATTTCTTCAATCTCATTCAATTTCAATAATCTTTTTTCAGCAGCATCTTTCAAATTATAATTGAACTCTTTAATAGCCCAATATGCTTTATGCTCAAGTTCAAAAGGTAAATGACAAGCTTTTTCAAAAATCAGCCTATATGGGGACATTCCTATATGTGTTCTGTTATCAGTCCTATAGGCCCACAAAGCATAATCCAGTTTGATTGACCAATCCTTTCTGTTTGGATTAACAGTTTTTTCCAATATTCTTTTAATTTCACGAATGGATAATTCAACCAAACCACTTGTCTGCAGATGATAAGCAGTAGCAATGCGATGATTAATATGATATATCTTTGCTAACTTCCCAATAATCACATTTTTAAAATTACTTCCCCCATCAGTTATGATTACTCTTGGTATTCCAAATCTGTAAAAATATATTCTTTTCTAAAAACTTTGCACCACTTTGAGCATCACATTGAATAAAGAAATAACTTCAATCCATTTGGAAACATATTCTATTGCTATCAAAATATAAACATTTCTGAAAGATTGTGTAAATGGTCCCATAAAATCTAGTTCCCAAACATCAAATATTTCAACTTCCAAAATATAATTGAGGGGCATCTCATTTCTTCTAGAAATATTGCCTACACGCTGTCATCTATCACAATTTTTAATATAAATATTCACATCCTTAAAAATTTTAGGCCAATAAAATCCTAATTGTAATATTTGATATGCAGTTTTATCACTTCCAAAATATCCCTTATAATTAGAATCATGACATTTTTGAATAATTTCATAAGTCTCTTCCAAAGGTACACATCTTTGAATTAAAAGATCATTTCCTTGTTTATATAAAAATGGGTCATCCCAAAAATAAGTCTTAGCATCAGACAAAAATTTCTTCTTTTCATGGTATGTCAAACTATAGGGAATAATATTACTAACAATAAAGTTTACTATGTCTGCATACCACGGAACATGCCATTCTTTAACAATGAACAGTTTTTATCAGGAAAATGTTCATTAATTTCTTCAATATCACAGATAGATTTTTCAATTTCAAGCCTGGACAAATGATCAGCAATTTGATTATTCGAACCCTTCCTATCTACTATCTCAAAATCAAATTCTTGCAAAAGAAGAATCCATCTTATCAATCTTAGTTTTGCATCATTTTTCTTCATTAAGTAATTAACAGCAGAATGATCAGTATGCACGACACATTTAGTTTCAATTAAATATGATCGAAATTTTTCAAAGGCAACTACTATAGCTAATAACTCTTTCTCAGTAGTGGTATAATTAATTTGAACTTCATTAAGGGTTTTACTAGCATAATAAATTACTATGAAAATTTTATCATATTTCTGACCTAAAATAGCACCAATAGCATAATCACTAGCATCATACATTAATTCAAAAGGTTTTTCCCAAGTTGGTGAAATTATTACAAGTGCAGTGATTAATTTTTATTTTAATGTTCCAAAGGCTTTGAGGCAATCATCATCAAAATTAAAAATTGCATCCTTTTCAAGTAAACGGCATAAAAGTTTTGTAATCTTTGAAAAGTCATTGATGTAACGCCTGTAGAATCCAGCATGTCCAAAAACACTTCTAATTCCCCTTACATTGGTTGGGCAAGGTAAATTAGATATAACTTGAATTTTTGCAGGATCTACCTCCAAACCTTTTCTCGAAATCCGATGTCCCAAAACAATTCCTCCCGCTACCATAAATTTGCATTTTTCCCAATTAAGGACCAAATTAGTTTCTTCACAGCATTTTAGAAGTTTAGATATATGTTCTAAACATGATTCAAATGAAATTCCAAACACTGAAAAGTCATCCATAAAAACTTCAATCCCTTTTTCAATCAAATCACAAAAAATAGCCATCATACATCTATGAAATGTAGCAGGGGCATTACATAAACCAAAGGGCATTCTTCTAAAAGCAAACGTACCATAAGGATTGGTAAATGTAGTTTTCTCTTGAACCTCAGGAGCAATTTGAATTTGGTGATAACCAGTATATCCATCCATAAAACAAAAGTATTTATGTCCAGCATACCTATCCAACATTTGATCTAGAAAAGGGAGTGGAAAATGATCTTTTCTTGTGGCAAGGTTTAATTTTCTATAATCAATGCATATTCGCCACCTCGTAACTTGTCTTGTTGGTATCATTTCATTTTTCTCATTAACGATCACAGCTTACTCCTCCTTTCTTAGGAACACAATGAATAGGACTAACCCATGCACTATCCGAAATAGGGTAGATAATTCCAAGCATCCAACCATTTTAAAATTCTTTCTTAACAACGTCTTTCATGATAGGATTTAATCTCCTTTGGGGATCAGCTCGCGGTTTGCAATTATCTTCCATAAGAATTCTGTGCATACAAATTGAAGGACTGATTCCTTTAATATCAACAATTGTCCATCCAAAGGCTTTCTTGTGCTTCTTCAAAATTTCAAGTAAACTCTCTTCTTCTTTTTCAGTTAATTGAGAGGAAATTCTAACAGGCAAGGTTGAAGATTCTCCTAGAAAAACATACTTCAAATGATCAGGAAGCATTTTTAACTCAAGTTCAGGATGTTTTTCAAATGAAGGACTATAAGATTTATCCTTCTTATTCATATCCAACAATTCAAAACTTTCACGAACAAACTTTAAATCTTCATCTTGAAAATCTTCAGAATCAAGTAACTCCTCTTCTAGCTTATATTCAAATTCTTCTCTTTCAGCTTTCTCTTCATAAGTTGATTTGAAATGACATTCACTTAAATATTCAATAACATCTATCTTATAACACTCATCTTCTTTACCTCTAGCAGGATATTTCATCGATTTTGAAATATTAAATGTAACAGTCTGATCATTAACCCTCATCATTAATTCCCCTTTTTGCACAGCTATCATGGCTCTGCCTGTAGCTAGAAAAGGTCTCCCAAAAAATTATGGCTATCTCTTTATCTTCCTTCATATCTAACACAATGAAATTCAAAGTAAAAATAAATTGATCCACTTTTACCAAAACATCTTTTATAACTCCTTTAGGATATGTGATCGAACGATCTGCTAATTGCACAGTTACAGTAGTTGGGGTTATTTCTCCTAGTCCCAGCCTTTTGAATATTGATAGAGGCATAAGGTTAATGCTTGCACCCAAATCACATAAAGCTTTTCCACAGAATCTGTCTCCTATTGCACATGGAATTGTGAAACTACCAGGATCTTTAAGTTTTTCATGATGCTTTTCCTGAATTATCGCACTGCACTCCTCACAAAGTGCAACAGTCTCATTTTCTTCAAACTTCCTCTTTTTACTAAGAATATCCTTCATAAATTTTGCATAGCTTGGCATTTGTTATAGGGCTTCAGCAAATGGAATATTAATGGTAAGCTTCTTTAATATCTCCAAGAATTTTAAAAATTGCTTATCCAACTTTTATTGACGAAGTCTCTGAGGAAATGGAGGTGGTGGTTTTTCTAAATCAACCTTAGGTGGAGAAATAGGTCTTTCCAAACCTTTTGGAGCGTCCTCTTTAGGTCTTTCAATCTCATCTTTCCCTACTTCAGTTTCTTTTTGAACTCTACCTTCCAATTCTTTTCCACTTCTCAGTTGAATTGGTTTTACTTGTTCTTTATTCTTTTCTCTTGGATTCACTTCAGTATTACTTGGAAGAATTCCTTGGGATCTATCACTTAAGGCCATTGCAATTTGTCCCAACTGATTTTCAATATTTTTGATGGTTGCTCCTTGAATTTGCAATTGATTTCCCATATGTGATACTACTTCTTCCATAGACAACTTCTTCTTGTTATTTTGTAAAGCATTGTTATAACCTGAAGGATAAGTTAATATATTATTATTATTACCTTGGTTGTTCCAATTCCCCAGTGGGTTTACTTGGGTGTTCCCTCATTGTTGATTAACATCACCCTGATTATTGTTATTCCAGTTAAAATTTGAATGATTCTTCCAACCTGGGTTATAATAATTGAAATATGGGTTGTTAGGTTTGATTATAGCATTCATAGTTTCTAGTGAAGAATAAGAATCAACCATTTGGCCTAATGAATTTTCTTCAATTACGAGATTTGGCTGAGAAAAATTCATCCCAAATTGGTTTATCATCCTTGATACAGCAGCAACTTGATTTGCTAACATTGTAAAAGGATCATTCTCATAAACACTGGCTACCTTTTAGGATTTAACCTTTCAAAAGGTCATTGAAAATTATTAGTAGCCATTTCTTCAATTAAAGCATAAGCATCAGAAAATGGTTTAGACATTAATGATCCACCAACAGCAGCATCGATGATTGATCTAAGAGATCCAACTAATGCATTATAGAAAGTTTGAATTATTAACCAATCTGGTATCGCATGATGTGGACATTTCCTGAGGAGATTTTTAAATCTTTCTCATGCTTCATATATTGATTCCTCTTCAAACTGACAAAAAGATGTTATATCATTTCTCAACTTAGCAGTCTTAGATGGTGGAAAATATTTAGAAAGGAACTTTTGTGACAGTTCACCCCAAGTTCTAATTGATCCAAGTTGTAACGAGCGTAACCATATTTTAACTTTATCCCTTAGTGAGAAAGGAAAAAGTCTAAGTCTAATAGCATCATCCGAAACCCCATCATATTTAAAAGTAACACACAACTCCAGAAAATTAGCAAGATGCAAATTAGGATCTTCAGTTGTTACTCCTCCAAACTGACTATTAGACACCATTTGGATAATAGCAGGTTTAAGCTCAAAAGAATTAGCAACTACAGTAGGGTTTTGAATACTACCACGAAATTCATCTACTGTAGAGTTAACATAATCTCTTAAAGGTCTTAATTCTTGATGAATGCCAACATTTTGATCTTGATGATTTTCCATTTCTTGAATATTTTTATCTTTTTTCTGTATTTTTAATTTTTTTGATTTTTTTGATAATTCTTTCTAATTCAGAATCGTAAGGCACAAGTCCTTCAGTACCTAAACTACGCATACAACAATAAAACAAAACAAAACACAACACACTAACAAAAACAAAGAAAAGTAAAAATTTAAAATTTCTTAATTCTCTTTAAAATGCAATTTAATTGTTTTCCCTGGTAACGACGCCAAAAACTTGATCCCCGATAAATGCAACAGCTCCAAAAACTTGGTAGCGTCCGGTAAATGCAACGGCACCAAAAACTTGACTCCACTGGAAAAATGCACTGATGATTTTAGATATGAAAATTATGATTTTATAATATGGGATACTATGCAAGTATACGTATCGTTTATCAAGTAATATAGGACTTTCTGATTAAACCCCGAGATATCGAACCCACAGGGAAAATGTAAAATCTTTAAAGAAATCAGAAAAATTATCTTTTTACTTTTTGTTATGGCTTTTGAAAGTATGTGTTGATTTTGAAAGGTTTTGAAACTTGATTTGTCTTTTGAAATTTCCTTAATAAAATGTTAAGCAAGAAATTAAAATTATAATAATTAATAAAAACTGGATGTAAAATACTATTAACTAGAATATCTTTTTCTTTCCTCTTACGAATTAGTAATAATTCTTAAAGTATTGTTGTGGAAGTATTTAAATTTGTTGTGACAGATAGAAGCAAATGTGTTCTTTACCCTTACTTGGTTCTATAAAGAACATAAGTTAATTTGAAATTTTTATTATTTTGAACATGGTTAGGCAGGGAAGATACCAATCTCTCACTCTAGAGTTCCCTCGATTCCCACCACCTGAGGGCTAACTTCTCATAACAAAACTCAAAACTTCAAACCAAATTAGAGGGTTTTAGCTTGTCACTCTAAAATCCTCTAATTTTACTCCCTTCCATAAAAATATCTTCTAATATTACATTCAATTATATGGACTACAATACTCACCCATATAATTGCGTGTGATTCTTACTAACTTTTAGGAGACAATACAGCATTGGATCTTACATAATCTCAAGAAATTTTACAACTTAACAGGCCAAATTAAGAAGTAAACAAAGTTTTTAGAATCAATCTTCACAACTTCTTCCAACTTTTAAACACATATACTTTCCACAACAATTCTTTATAAATTAATTACTTCTCCATTTAAGAAAGAAAAAGATAAAGTAAACTACTCAGAATGCTTTGAGAAAATACAAAAATACATTGATTTGAAATTAAAAACAGTAAGAAAAATAACAAACGAAAGCAAGTATTAATAAAAAGATTAAAAGTAAACACTTATCTGAAAATCCTCTCCACAAGACTAAGGAAGTTCCTCTGAAACTTTGACTCTTCGCTAAAATACTCCTCAAAGCAAGTCTTCCAACTCCGATGACTCAGAATACAAACTTGAGAATTCAATAAAAACTAAACTAAAAGAAAGAAAAGAAGTGGGAAGAAGAAGACTTCACTCCGACCCTTTTCTCCTTTCTACTCTCTACTCCGACTCTTAATAAAAATTCTCACAAAATAAAAGTAAAATACTGTAAAAACTATCTTTAAAATGCAAGTGGAAGAGCACTTAGTCATTCCTAAGACTCTCTTTAAATAGTAAAACAAAAGGTGCCTTGGTGTCTCTTCAAAATGTGTCCAGATTCGATGTATCTACCAAGGAACGCGCCCCTTCATTCAAACTTGCCGCCAAAAGGAAGTTATGGTAGTTACCACCAAGAGTTGCATCCCATCCCCTTTGAAATTGGCACCAAATACATGGCAATTTTGATTTTTAACTGTGGCGGCTAAGCGCCGGCCCAGCGGCGCTTAGCCACTAGTGCCAAAATTTTGATTTTTCATTATTTTTGCTCCAAATCTGATCCAATTTTGCTCCTTTTATCATGACCATCCATTTTTCATCATACCTGCAAGAAAAACACAAAAATACCTTCCCTTAAAGTGCAATATCATTAAAAATAGGCATAAAAATGTGCATAAAAATACTATTAATTTTAGGTGTATCACGTAGTATATAACTTTAAAAATTTTATCATATATTTGACCAAGAACAGCTCCAATAGCATAATCACTAGCATCACACATGAATTCAAATAGTTTCTCCCAATCAGGTGAAACTATTACAAGTGTTGTGATTAGTTTTTCCTTTAGTAAATCAAAGACATTTAAGCAGTCTTCAGTAAATTCAAATTTCTTGTCTTTTTCTAAAAGTTAGCCTAGAGGTTTGGTAATTTTTGAAAAGTCTTTAATAAAGCATCTGTAGAAACCAGCATGTCCAAGAAAACTTCTTACCCCTCTCACTGTAGTAGGAGGTGGTAATTTAGCTATTACTTTTTTACCCAAGTACTATCTGAAATAGGATATATAATTCCAACATCTAACCATTTTAAAATTTCTTTTTTAGCTACATCTTTCATAGTAGGATTCAGTTTCTTTTGAGGGTTAATTCTTGGTTTATGTTCTTCATTAAATAAAATTTTGTACATACAAATCGAAGGACTAATTCCCATATCAACTAATTTCCAACCAAAAGCTTTTTTGTATTTTTTTAATGTATCCATTAATTTTTGTTCTTGAATTTCATTTAAGTTTGACGATGCAATTACTGGTAATGTTGAAAACTCTCCTAAAAATACATACTTCAAATGATTTGGAAGATTTTTTAATTCAAGTTCGGGGGGTTTTACAACAGATGGTATTAATATTTCGTTTTATGATGCTGTTGAATTGATCGTTTCAAATTTCTCCAGAATATAATCAGCTTCTTCGCTATCAATTTCATCATATTTATCTTTTTCTATATCTTCTTTTTCTTTATAATTTTCTTTGAAATATTATCTTTCAAGATAAATCACATATATCCATTCTGAAACATTCATCATCTTTTTCTATTGAAGGATATTTCATTGACTTTGAGATGTTAAAGGTTACTTCTTGATCATTTACTCTCATTGTCAATTCTCCTTTTTGAACATCTATCATGGCTCTTCCTGTAGCTAGGAATACTCTTCCTAAAATGATTGGAATTTCTTTATCTTCTTCCATGTCTAAAATGATAAAGTCCACAGGAAAGATAAACTTATCAATCTTGACCAGAGCATCTTCTACAACACCTTTAGGATGTGCAATAGATTGATTAGCTAACTGTAGAGTTACAGAAGTTGGTGCAATCTCTCTAATTCCTAACCTTTTAAAAGTTAATAAAGGCATCAAATTTATGCTAGCTCCCAATTCACATAATGCTCGTCCAAAAAATTTTTCACCAATAACAAACGGGATAGTGAAACTACCAAGATCTTTTAAGTTTTTCAGGAAGCTTTCTTTGAATTATAGCACTACACTCTTCACTGAGTGCAAAAGTCTCATGATCTAGTATCTTCCTCTTTTTGTTGAGTATATCCTTCATAAATTTAACATAATCAGGCATTTGTTCCAAATCTTCAATAAAAGGAATATTTATTGAAATTTTTTTCAAAATGTCTAAGAATTTAACAAATCTTTTTCCTTTATCTTGTTGCTTTAATCTTTGAGGAAATGGCATTGGAGGTCTTTCAACGGTAATTTTCATAGGTTTCAGAGGAAAATCAGGATATAAACTTTCGTTTTCTCCTTCAGTTTCTTCTTTTTCCTTTTCAACTACATTTTCTTTTTGAACTCTTGTTTTCAACTCTTTTTCATTTCTCAATTGAATAGCCTTAATCTATTCTTTTCCTTGATCTTTAGGATTTACTTCCACTAGGTAAAGTTCCAACAGGTCTATTTCTTAGTGCAGTAGCAATTTACCCTAATTGGTTTTCTATGTTTTTAATAGCAGCTCCTTGACTTTGTAATTGATTACCCATATTCAAAACTATTTCTTCCATAGATAACTTCTTCTCCTTAAATTGTGAATTATTATAAAAACCTGGTGGATTAGAAAGTCTATAATTAAAATTACCCTGGTTGTTTATATTTCTGAATGGGTTTACAGGATTATTCCCCCACTGAGCATTAACAGGATTTGCATTACCTTGGTTATTCCAATTAAAGTTTGGATGATTCTTCCAACCTGGATTATAATAGTTTAAATAAGGGTTATTTTGTCTATTGTTTATTAAAATTATAGTTTCATAAGAAGATTAAGCATCTACGATTATCCTAATGAATTTTCTTCTAACACTAGAGGTTTTTTAGAACGATTCATTCCATATTGATCTATTTTCTCTGAAAGAGCAGAAATTTGAGAAATTATCGTAGTTAAAGAATCAGAATCATGAATACTGACTACTCTCTTAAGATTTACCCTTTCCGTAGGCCATTGAAAATTATTGGTAGTCATTTCCTCTATTAACGCATAGGCTTCTTCAAAAGGTTTAGACATTAGTAATCCACCAGCAGCAGCGTCAATAATAGATCTAAGAGATCCTACTAATCCATTATAAAATGTTTGAATAACTAACCAATCTCGTAAAGCATGTTGTGGACATTTCCTAAGAAGTTCTTTAAATCTTTCCCAAGATTCATATATTGATTCTCCCTCATACTAATTGAAAGATGTGATATCATTTCTAAGCTTAGCGGTTTTAGATGGTGGAAAATATTTCGATAAGAATTTTTGTGAATGTTCTCCCCAAGTTCTAATAGATCTAGGTGCTAATTAATTTAACCAAGCCTTAGCCTTATCCCTTAGCGAAAAAGGAAAGAGTCAAAGTCTGACAGCATGATCAGACACTCTGTCGTACTTAAAAGTATCACAAAGTTCTAAGAAACTTGCAAGATGTAAATTAGGATCTTCATTTGAAGTTCCACCAAATTGATTGTTTTGTATCATTTAGATAATTGCAGGTTTAAGATCAAATGAATTAACAACTACATCAGGATTTTAGATAGTTAAGTGAATTTCATCTCATGTAGGGTTAGCGTAATCTCTTAGTGGTCTAGATTGATGTTCATTTTCTATTCTTTGGTTGTTTACGTTGTTTTCCATTGTTTCATAATTTATAAGTTCTTTTCTTAGTTTTCTAATTCTCTTAACAGTGTGTTCTAATTCTGAATTGTAGGGTATAAGATTTTCAGAACCAAATTTATGCATACAATCGAAATCAGTACACAACAAAACAATTAACTAAATAAGTTGCAATTCTATTAAAAAAAATTTTCTAACAGTCCTAAATTGTCTGTTACTCTAATTATATTATATTACACGGCAACGGTGCCAAATTGAGTTGGGAGCATAAACTCCATGTGGCGGACACTTAGCGTAATTTTAATTCTTTTTGTAACAAGTTTATAATAAATTCTTTAATCGCAGAGTTACTCTTTAATGCAAGTATACATATCACTCAAGTAATACATGACTCTAGTGAAGTCCTGGATATTGATCCCACATGGAATATTTTAGAGGCTACAGACTAGGATTATAGAAATCAATTTAGAATCAAAACTAAATCAAAATTTCCTATCTGACACTAATACGTAATCGACAATAATATGAAGTTTAAATTAGACTAGTTCTACCAAAAGATAACTAATTCTACTAAAGTGAAGTTCAAATATATAAGCAAAAATCTTTCTCCTTTGTTAAGATATTTAAGTGAATAGATAATTTGAATTAGTTTAAAATGGTATTGTGCCAAACAGGAGCATACCAATTCTTTACCCTTTGGTCCAGGCATAAAGAACATTGACTAATCCTATGCTTGGTTACTGAATCTGCAATTAGGCTGGGAGGATACCGACTCTCACTATGGAGCTCCCACGTTCCCCTCGCCTGAGGGCTAACATCTACACTTCAGCACCCAAAAGATAGAACTGAATTGAGGATTTTAGCCTGTCACTCTAAAATCTCCAATTCTACGCCCGATGAATATTATTTCCCTATTTATTTACACCCTACATCCAAGAACTTTGACCTCCTTAAATCTCGGATACAATCTTTACTATAGTTGTTAAACTCAACATATTCTAACTATTCAATTCACCATATTGAAAGTAAATTAAGAATTAAGTAAAATATTATCATAACTTCTTTTAAACTTTTATGGCACACTAATTCAATTTATTATTTTACAAAAATATCAAAACTAGGAGAAAGATAGAAAAACTACTCATATTTCATGGAGAGGATATAATAAAACATGGATTTCATATATAAAAATAAAGTTCTACAAACTAACGTAAATAAACATAGCTTATCTTAAATTCCTCCCCAAGCGAACTCCTTGAAGTTCCTCTGAATCTCTTCCTTTCTTTACAGTATGAGGAATTCTCCTTCGAAAAGGGTAATGAAGAAGAGATCTCTTACTTCCCTTCCACTCTTACAATCCTTCGAAGAATTCCTCACAATATTTTTATCTGAACTCACTATTTAGCACTCACAAATAACAACAATGGACACTAGTGGACTGTTTATTTGACACTAAGTAACTATTAGAAGACTCTAATATGACTTTTTACGGACTCTTAGTAACTTTTAGAGGACTTCAAAAGGATAATTTTTCGGCCTAAAATGGTTCTTTCTAAAGTTGTTGAAGAGTCTCCAAGGGTTTTCCAAGCATCCCTTTGAAAATCATCCACATTTGACGTATTTTGTGAAAGAACTATCGATCCTGCCGTCAGCGGCCTTCTAGAAACACTGCCTTGAACAAGCCCTGCTGTCGGCGGCCTCGACCTCCGTCGTCGGCGGCCTCCCTTGAAATATATTCTGAACTCTTGGGAAAATCACGCCATCGACCTTCGTCGTCGGCACCCTAGATCAAATTTTCATAATTTAGTCCTTTTTGCTCCAAATTCGCTCCTTGTTGCATATTTTCGCTCCATTGTCCATAAATCTTCATACCTGTAGAAAAACACCAAAAATACCCTTCTTTAAAGTGCAATATCATCAAAATCAGTATAAAATAAGCATGAAAATCTTAACATTCTTTCCTTGGGTCAGCTAGCCAATGTCGTACCATTAAAGAAGAAAAATAGACAAATCTGAGTGTGTGTCGACTTCAGAGATTTGAATAAAGCATGTCCGAAAGATGAGTTCCCATTGCCAATAGTGGAATTAATGGTGGATATCGCGTCGTCACACAAAATGTTCTCCTTTATGGATGGATCGTCAGGCTATTATCAAATTAAGATGGCTCCAGAAGATGCAAAGCTTACAGCATTCAGAACTCCAATCGGGATTTACTGTTTCACCGTGATGTCGTTTGGATTGAAGAACGCAGGAGCAACTTATCAAAGAGCAATGAAAAAGAAATTTAATGACCTCATTCATAACCAAGTGGAATACTATGTAGATGACTTGGTCATCAAGAGCAAAGTAACGGACAATCACCTAAATGATTTGAGGATCTTGTTTGAACGATTACGATAGTACAATCTAAAGATGAATCCCTTAAAATGCGCTTTCAGTGTTACCTCTGAGAAATTTCTAGGATTTTTTGTCCGTCATCAAATAATCGAAATCAACCTGAAAAAGATTAAAACGATATTAGAAATGACTCCTCCCAGAACCTTGAAACAATTACATTCTTTTAAGGAAAAATTGGCATATCTAAGACACTTTATATCTATTTTGTCTGGAAGGTGTCTCCCCTTTTTGAACTTGCTTCAAAAGGATGTTACATTTATTTGAAGAGAGTAGTGTCAATGAGCTTTTGAGGATATTAAATGATATCTAACGACACCTCCTATTTTGGCAGCCCCTATCCTGGGTAGACCGTTGATACTTTACACTGCAGCTTTAGACGAGTCCCTTAGAGCCTTACTTGCCCAAGTCAATCATGAGGGTAAAGAAAACACACTATAATACCTAAGTCAACGTCTAATACCGGCAGAAGTAAAGTATCCTCCTATTGAGAAATGTTGTCTGCTTTTGGATTTCGCCGCTCAAAAGCTTAGACATTACGTGTTGTCTCGTAAGGTCAACCTGATCTCGAAAGTTAACTCGTTACAATATTTGATGATCTGACCAACACTTTCCGGATGCTTAGAAAGGTGCTCGATGATATTATTGCAATTTGACATAACTTTCGTGCCCCTTCGCGCTATCAAAGAGCATATTCTAGCAGATTTTCTCGTAGTGCACCCACTGCCAACTGGGTCCCCACTCAATGACAAACTGTCAGACAAACAGATACTATAAGTAGAGCAGCCCAGTGCCAGACGTTGGGAAATATACTTTGACGGAGCGTCATCAGCCCGAAGAGACATATGACAAGTGACAGTGATAGCCGGCAAAGCAGGAATCGGTTTGATCCTCGTAACTCCAAATCAGGCGATGCTGAGATTCTCCTACCACTTGTCAGAGCCGTGTACCAATAACGAAGCAGAATACGAAGCTCTAATCACCAAATTGGAATTAGTAATACTAATGGAAATAACAGACATTGCCATTTATGACAACTCACAACTCGTTATTCAGCAAGTGGCAGGACAATACAATATTCTGAAACTGAGATTAGAAGAATACCACAGGTACACGATGAAACTACTCAAGCAGATCCCAAGTGTGATATTCTATAGAGTTCCTCAAGCAGACAACGCCCACACGGATGCTTTAGCTAAACTCGCTAAAGAATTGGCTTGTCCACCCGAAGATTCTATAGATATTACAGTACAGGGACGTCAGGTTTTGTCACAGATTGACCTCGACAGTCTACACAAAATTGGAAAAGAAGAGATAGCAACCACAGTGGCAGATGATACAGAAGATTGGCGTCAGACATTAATAGAATATTTGCAAACTGGAAGATTACCAGAAGACAAATCAGCAACGCTTCAGATTCAGAAGACAGCTCTCTCATATCCCTTAATTCACAGTGTTATGTACATAAGATCCTTCGATCAGATGTGGCTCAGATGCCTCAGCAGAGGAGAAGCACAGAAAATCGTCAAAGAAGTACATGCTGGATTGTGTGGTGCTCACCAGTCAGGACCGAATATGAAGATGAAAATCAAAAGACTCAGATACTACTAGCCCGCAATAATGACAAATTGTATGGATACAGCAAAGAAATTTCATCAATGTTAGGTGCACGGAGTGGTCTTGCACCAACTTCCAAATGTTCTACACATCACGATCGCCTCGTGGCCATTCGAGTGTTGGGGCACGGATATTGTGGGTCTGATAGACCCTCCGTCTTTGAAAGGACTCAGATTTATACTCACTGCTACAGATTACTTCTCAAAATGGGTAGAAGCAGTTCTGCTACGAGAGGTTACAACACAGCAAGTTCTACAATTCTTCAAAAATCAGGTTATCTACCACTTCGGTGTGCCGCGCAGGATCATTTCTGACAATGGGTCCTCCTTCAAGAGCACGAAAATCAACAACTTCGTCAGAAGATAAGGGATAGATTGGAGATACTCTATAATTTCTTACCCCAAAGCAAATGGCTTGGCAAAAGCCTTCAACAAGACGCTCGTTCAAATTCTAAAGAAAACGCTCGAAGATAACAAAAGAGGATGGCACAAAAAATTGTTAGAAGCTTTGTGGGTCTACAGGACGACAGTCAGAACACCGACGAAGTCTATGCCATATGCACTTGTGTATAGGACCAAGGCAGTCCTTCTGCTAGAAATTCAGTTACTGTCACTCTAGATCGCCATCGCCATTCAAATTACAATAGAAGAGAACGCCAAACTATGACTGGCAGAACTGGAAAGTCTTGAAGGAAAAAAGATTGCTTACACAATAGAATTTAGAGCTCCACTAGGCAAAGATGATTCAAGCCCACTATAAGTTGGTCCGCCCAAGGTCGTTCAAAATTGGTAACCTCGTGCTCGTTCTCAGAAGGCTTGTCCTTGCACACCGCAAGATAAGTGGAAAATTTGAACCGACCTGGGAAGGACCATTCGTGGTAGATAAGGTTTACTCTGGAGGATCATACCAGTTAGTAGATTCTCAAGGGGAGAGACTTATGTTGCCAATAAATGGACGATATCATAAGAAATACTATGCGACATGAGGAATCTGGAGAAAGATTTCAATTCCGATGTAGAATAGTGCCAGTGTCTGTGACTGGGTCCAAATTTTGTAATAAAGTAAAGTTAAATGAAATAAAATAAATTTTCTCACAAAAATAAAATACACTTGTTGAAATATCTAAATCTAAATCTTATAAAATTATATTAAATAAGATAATGGCATTAGAAAAATTATGAAACTTATTAAAACTTGAAAGATAATGATTTTTGTCCTTGTTCTTATCTATGTACAATACCACCCACTAACATCTCCCCTGTTTACTTGTGCTGGCGGTGTCGGGTTGCAAGTTGGTGTTTGCCTCTGTAAACGGCTTAGACTTTGTGTCTTGAAAAAGAAACAAATGAAAAGAAGGCTACAAACATAATGTCAATGAGGAAAAGTGGTAGCAGAGAGACTGGACAAACGTCAGCATACGGAGGAACTGGGGGATTTGTCGACCTACACCTCCTCATTGTGATACATACTCAAGTTCCATCCATGATCACTACTCTGGAAGGTAATCTTGCTTCTGCTTCAGCTGAGAGAGTCTCAGATGCACCATTTATGCGTACAAAGAGAAGAAATGCAAATCTCCACAAGCGTCTCCTCTTGGACAGAATGAAGAGGAGACATGCTCGGGAGCTAGCCGCCACGCTATCTCCCATTCCAGAAGATTCTTACAATCCTGAAATGAGAGAAATTGATGACAGTGCACCGCGCACCGATACCGAGCCAGAGACTGCAGAGGATCCCGTGCCGACATTTAATCCAATGGAAGAAATTTTGATTGGGTGTCCAACTTGCAACTCGGGTTTACCCAGACTGCCTACAGTGTCAGGAGCATTTTCAGAATGCCCGGAATGTCATGTATTACAGCTTGAAGAATATTGCACATTTGAGGCATATGCAGCTGCCTCAATGTTACTCAGGAGCCGGGAAAATCCTGAGGAAGAGCAGTACGTACCACAGTTTGTCCTACCGCCGCCGCCACGAGGAGTTCCGAACTACGTCATGGCAAAAATTAGAAGAATCAAAAAGCAAGAATTTCATCACTACGAAGACATAGAAGGAAAGTTTGTCAATATCCTAAAAGGACTCAAGCTATACACTAACATATTCTCAAGGAAAGATGAAGAAGAGATTTTGTACTGCATCGACACTCTACAGGCATTGGGCAGAGCATGCCGTCTAAGGCTAAGGACATATATAGAGGCGTCGAAATGGCAAAAAAGGAAAAGGCAGAGTCACTATTCAGTGTGGCTGTTGTTATAACTTTGTGATAGATCGACAAGGTAATCCCCCGGGGATTTTACAGCATGATGAGGTGGATCTGATGCCACCACAGATCAAGAAGATGATAAAGAGGATGGTCGAGTGGCATGTGTTGCCTGCAAAGTGTATTCCTAACAGCTGCATCATAAATATTTATGAGGACAGGGACTGTATCCCACCTCATATTGACCACCATAACTTTGTGAGACCTTTCTGTATGGTCTCTTTTATAAGTGAAAGCAATATCTTTTTTGGACGAGAGATCTAGATCATTAGACCGGGAGAATTTCAAGGTTCTGTTGAAATCTCCCTACCTGTATGATCAGTACTGGTGTTGAAAGGAAATAGAGCAGATTTAGCGAAACACTGCATCCCAGGAGTTCAACGGAAAAGGTTATCAGTTTCCTTCAGAAGAATGGATGAAGACAAAGCTCCATTTTACTATGAGCCAGATCTAGAATTGGAGAACCTTCATCCTTTGCCACTGTGACAGCTGTACCTCTAGTTATTCTGACTTGGGGGTTTCTGCACACAAGCACAAACTTCGCGCGATAGACACTAAGCGTAATTTTAATTCTTTTAGTAACAAGTATATAATATATTCTTTTAATTGCAGAGTTACCCTTTAACGCAAGTATACGTATCACTCAAGTAATACAGGGCTCTAGTGGAGTCCTGGATATCGATCACGTAGGGAATATTTTAGAGACAACAGACTAGGATTATAGAAATCAATTCAGAATCACAACTAAATCAAAATTACGTATCTGTCACTAAAATGTAATTGACAATAATATGGAGTTTAAAGTAAACTATTTCTACTAACAATTAACTAATACTACTAAAGTGAAGTTCAAATATATAAGCAAGAATCTTTCTCCTTTGTTAAGATATTTAAGTGAATAGATAATTAGAATTAGTTTTAAACGGTGTTGTGCCAAATAGGAGCATACCTATTCTTTACCCTTTGGTCCATGCATAAAGAACATTGACTAATCCTATGCTTGGTTACTAAATCTGCTGCTAGATTGGGAGGATACCGGCTCTCACTTCGGAGCTCCCACGTTCCCCTCACCTGAGGGCTAACATCTACACTTCAGCACCCAAACGATATGATCGAATTGAGGATTTTTGCCTGTCACTCTAAAATCTCCAATTCTACGTCTAATGAATATTATTTCCCTATTTATTTGCACCCTCCTTCCAAGGACATTGACCTCCCTGAATCTCAGATGTAATCTTTACTATAGTTGTCAAACTCAACCGATTTTAACTATTCAATTGACCAGATTGAAAGTAAATTAAGAATTAAGTAAAAGATTATCACAACTTCTTTAAAATTTTATGGCACACTAATTTAATTTATCATTTTACAAAAATAACAAAACTAGGAGAAAGACAGAACAACTACTCAGAATTCATGGAGAGAATGCAATAAAATTTGGATTTCATTTATGAAAGTAAAGTTCTACAAACTAAAGTAAATAAACACAACTTATCTTAAATTCCTCCTCAAGCAAACTCCTCAAAGCTTCTCTGAATCTCTTCCTTTCTTAACAGTACACGGAATTCTCCTTCGAAACAGCAATGCAGAAGAGATCTCTCACTTCCCTTCCACTCTTACAATTTTTTGAAGAATTCTTCACAAGATCTCTATCTGAACTCACTATTTAACACTCACTAATAACAATGGACACTAGTGGATTCTCTAATTGACAATAAGTAACTATTAGAAGAATCTAATAGAACTTTTTACAGACTCTTGGTGACTTTTAGAGGACTCTAAAAGGATATCTTTTCAGCCTAAAATGATTCTTTTTAAAGTTGTTTAAGAGTCGCCAAGGGTTTTCCAAGCATCCCTTCAAAATTCTTCCACATTCGACGTTTTTTTGTGAATGAACTATCGATCCCGCCGTCAGCGGCCTCGAGCTCCACTGTCGGCGGCCTTCTAGAAACACTGCCTTCAAATGGCCCCGCTGTTGGCGGCCTCGACCTCCACTGTCGGCGGCCTCCCTTGAAATATATTCTGAACTCTCGAGAAAATCACGCCGTTGGCGCCCTAGGACAATTTTTCATAATTTAGTCCTTTTTGCTCCAAATTCACTCATTTTTGCATATTTTTGCTCTATTGTCCTTAAATCATCATACCTGTAAAAAAAACACCAAAAATACCCTTCTTTAAAGTGCAATATCATCAAAATCAGTATAAAATAAGCATGAAAATCTTAACATTTCTTCCTTGGGTCAAAATCCCCCAAACTTAACTATTACTTGTCCTTAAGTAATCTTTAGTATTACATAAAAGTTATGATTCATTATCGTAAAGTTTTAATTTAGAAATACTATAATTTTGATTTAAATAAATATTACTGCAAGAATTCTTAGAAAGATTTTCAAGTACTTAGATTAATTCTGCATGTATAAGGCTATCTAGTCATCAAGTCTAAGAGTTCTAGTCTTCTATTCATTTCAAGAATGACTATATGATGCAATATAAATTCACTTAAAATATTCAAAAGATAGGAACTTCATGAGAATACTATTAGTAAAGAAACTAGTCATAATAATAAGTTCAGAAATGCTTTTAGTTTTCCCTTTAGGTTAATCCAAGTGAAGCCAATTTTAATAAGGCATCTCCTCAAGCTTCTCCTCACTTACTTTTTTTTCTTTTGGATTGTTTTTCAATCCTATATATTTTTCTTTCTTTTTCTTTTTCAAGTGAGGATTACTATATCTGAATAGTCTATTAATAATTTTGAACTTCACTCTTCTTTTCCTAAATTTGAAACTTTCAAACATTCTTTACCTTATATGTACTTCATAGTTTTTACATCATTTAATCCCAATCTTTTCTTTCTCAATTAAATTCCTAATATTCTTAATATTTTAAAATATAGTTTTCTTTACTTTAAATAGTTAATTATAGTCTTATCCTCTTATACTAACTATCTTAACCTACAAAATTGATTTTTCATTACCAAAAATATTCCTTTGAATTTTCTATAATATTTAGATAAAATCTAAATATAGTTATCTGAATTAAATTTTATCACAAAATTCATATTATAATTTTTGAAAATATGTTAATTGAGAACATATAATAGTTAATATTTTTCTCCCCTCCTCCAAATTTAAGGTTTTCTATAATAGAAATAATTACAGGGTGGAAAGAAAAATTCTAAATATAAAATTCATACCTTAGTACTTTAGGCATTTTTGTCTTTTTTTAAAGTTGCAGGTTCTTTTCAAAATTTCTAACTTCAACTGACCTGTAATATTTAAAAACCTTTCTACACATATAAAAATTTAGAAAATTTGCTGGGGTAATGAAATTTTAAAACAAGTATTTAAAACTAAACATTAAAAAACAACAACTAACTACACAGGACATATGCATTTAACAACACAGAACAAACAGTTTACTATTTCAGACTATTCATTTCACAATTATAATTACTATCACAAATATTCAGAAATGAAAATGCAAACTACAAAACTAAATACATATCCTAGAAATAAACATAGTCCACAGAATACAATCAAAGTGCAATAACAAAACTAAAACAAACACATACAACACAACACATCACTATCAGACATTAAAATCTCATGCAATGTCTTCATCACACTGGTCAGCAGGAGGATTGGACTGATACTGAGTATACTGGGGGCATTATAGAAAAATAACATCAGGCACTCCTCTGTAGTATCTAGCCTGAGCATCATAATATGTCATCTCAAAATCAGAGTGCCTTTGAAGATACTCACTATTGTGATCATGTCTTCTCTCCAAACCTTCAATCCTGTGATCAATTCTTTCTAATTTTTCATCGAACTGCTCAAAACTTTTCCTCTGCAGGGTCATGGCATTCATCAACTCATATAAGGTAGGGGAACTAGAGGCAGGAGGTTCATAGCTAGTAGAAAAAATGTCTTTACTAGTAGAAGGTGCCTTGCTCCTACTCCTTTATCTCCATTCCTCATGAGACTCGTAAGTCTTTATATTTTCTTTACTAATGGGTTTCATCAGATACACCCATTGCTCATCATCTCTTGCTTCAACTCCAGATAATTGACAAAGTGCGTAAATTAGGCCAGGATGCCCTAAATATCCACTTGTCTCACTCTTTGTAGTGGCTATAATATTCTTGTAAATTATTCTCCCCACATTAATACTTCTATTGTTCTGAATACAAAAATACAAAATAGCTCTGTCTCTCGAGACTTCACTATGATGATACGTGGTTAGCAGAGTCGAACAAATGAAATAATGCCATGCCTTAGTAGTGGCATTCATCATGGAGAGTGGAAAGTTGATCCGTTCACAAATTTTAATTTTCCAAATTCCTTTCCCATCAGTGATAAAGTCAATAACATCATCCAACGGACCCTCTATTGTTCCAAATGTTTCATACTCGCTAGAAAATAGTCGTGAAGCTCGTAAAAAGAGTTAAAGCGATTAGCATTAAAGTCGACTAAAAATCCCCTTAGTTAGACAGGTTCGTCCTCAAGTTGAGTCAGATTAGAGTAAAACTCTCTCACAACTTCGATAACAACATTATTTGTTGTGTAGCAAAAGTTTTCCCATCCTCTCTCTTTGATAACTCGTTCCACCTCTCCTCCATGATTTTGAAAACTCAATCTTGGATGCACTTCGTTCTTTGAAAGATTGAGGTATACCTCGACTGTGCTTTTACGTTAATAAATCGAGTCCTGTCGTATTCGAGTCTTCTCTTTTGTCGTGGAGCCATTGTTTGATCAATCAATATCACAAAAAATCCAAAATAATCTCCAAAATAATAATACAATGGCTTCTAAAGGGGGTTTAAAGCGATCTAAATCAAGTTCTATGAATTCCTTCCATGTCTTTTTTCCACATTTTCAAATTTCCCAAAATTTCTTAATGTGGAAGAAATTCTTGGTGAAAATCAAAAATTTTTACATAGGAGTGAAGCTCTTACCAAGAGAAGATGAAATCCAGTGTTAGAATTTGTTGAAATCGCTCCAAATTTGAATTCTATCAAGCCTTAGGTAGAATTTTTTTTGGGTAAAACGGGGAGGAAGATGATGAATAGTGGCATTTGACCGGTTAAAATCATGGTTAAAAGGTAATATTTGCGATCTCGCCGTCGGCGGGGTCGTTCACGCCGTCGGCGGGCTCTATTGAATTAAATTCCAATCCCCTCGGGAAAATCCCGCCGTCAGTGGCCTCGAGCACGCCTTCGGCGAGATTCTAACAAATTGATCATTTTTCAAATTTTTGCGATTTTGGTCAATTTTAAGCCTCTTCGTCATCTGTTCGATCATTTTAATCATATATTTTAAGTGATTAAGTGATGTATTAACACAAATAAACATACACTCAGCGAAACTTCACATTTATATATTAAATCCAAGTATTTACAACACACATAAACAAGTATTTTCTCAACCTAAATCCATCTAATCAGCATCGCAATCCAAACCACAACACTCAAAACGCTGAAAACAAATATTTCAATCATAATCTCACCTATACTGAGATTAAAAAGCAAACTAAGAAAGCAAACACACAAAAAAAGTTCAACCAAACACAACATAATGAATCAAATAAGCAAATCAATTCTACTACTCTTCAGAATCTGTACTAGTTTCTCCTCTGATATTTCCCATTGCTTGAACATGGACAAACATGTTATAAAAAGGTCGAAATGAGAATTCTTCAGTTGAATCTTCATCAATCCATCCCATCTTCTTCATTTAGTGTATCAGACTCGATTCAAATTTCCCTGTTGATCAAAATGTTCTTTCATCCTCCAATCGATATGATAAAAAAAACAAACATATTGTTAACTGTACTCTTTAAATTTTGTACCTGATTCTTTAGACTCTTGATTTAGTGTAAGATCATCGGTGTCTTGTCTGCTACTAGAGGTTGAATAGGAATAGAATTCTGCGATGCTTGATCCAAAATCACGCCCGTGTCATTCTCCTCATCATTGGCTGGGAACATACGACTTGGGTCTAAAGATTTCCAGGGTAGCAGTATTTTCTCCCAAATCTCATATGAAACTTGAAACAAACTGCATATTGAGAAAATTTTTGAAGGATGTCCAAGCTCTTGAGATGATTCTTGAACGATTAGGCCAAACACAGACTTCACAATTATTGATCCAATATCAATGAGCCATCCCATTTGAATGCAGAAATTCAAAATTGCACTTTTTTTGTGACTTTGCTGATTTTCATCGTCGGCAATAACTTTGCAGATATGAAAAAGTTCCAATTTTTTTAAACGGAATTTAAAAGCATTGCAGAAAAAATAACGTACCTGTTTTCTCTAACTTCCCAGTTATCGGTTTTATCCGTCAAATATTGGTATATTTCATTCATATTATTTTTGGTTGGCACGAAATTCAAATAATGGTAGACAAGAACATTTTTAAGCATATATAACTCATTAATCCTTCAAGAATTAAATGTTATCCACCTATCTCGCACATAGATGGTTCCTTAGTTTATTCCATGTAAATTGGCGTACAATTCCTTAACCACCGGAACGACTACTGCGGCAGTAGTGCGACAAAACACTTCCCATCTTCACCACAAAATCACTTCTTCAATTGGTGACAAAGAATTACTTAATCCTCAATTGAAAAATCTTCTTTCTTTGATTAGCCTTCTCTTGGACATCACCTTGTTGAAAAGTCGATGCGCCTCGGTACTGACGAACTTTCTTCGATTGTAAACTTGAAATCTAGGGTAATCTACTGAATTGGAAGTCATTAGAAAAGAACTGAAAGTGGTTTCCATTCATTTTTGGGAGTTGAAGTGTTTAGGAACCATTCATGGGAGTTTATAAGTGACGAATTCGTTAAAAACAACCAAAAATCTGACATTTCAAACTGGAAAAACTGCCCACTCACCGATCCCACTGTCGGCGGCCTCGTAGGCGCCGTCGGTGAGCCTTGTGCAATTAGTTCTAGGGCTCTTGGGAAACCCACCTTCGGCGGCATCGAGTGCACCTTCTACGGCATCAAGCGCACTATTGGTGCCCTAGGCAAAAATTTGCACTTTTACGCCGTGATCAATTACGTTCCAAATTTTCTCTATGGATCCAAATTCTTGATAATCAAAGGTCAAATTCAAGTAGTTGAATTCAATTTTACTATAAACTAACGACAAACTCAAACAAACACACAACAAATAAAGATAACTATGGGCTGCCTACCATAAAGCGCTTGGTTTAACGTTGTCAGCCCACCTATTCAAGTGTTATCAGGTTGACTGAGCATTAAAATCTCTTTAAAATGTGGTCTTTTACCCTCAAAGTATGATTTTAATCTATGTCTGTTTACTTTAAATCTATTCCCAGTTTTCTAATCTTCAATTTCAACAGCTCCATAAGTGTAAACTTGAGTCACAGTAAAGGGTCCTAACCAACGAGACTTCAAATTCCCAGGAAATAATTTCAACCTTGTATTATAAAGGAAAACTTCTTATCCTGGTTCAATGTTCTTTTGGTTAATCTTCCGATCATGCATTAACTTCAGTTTTTCCTTATAAATTCTGTTGTTATCGTAAGATTCATTTCTTAATTCTTCTAATTCATTCAATTGCAACAATCTCTTCTCACCGGCATTTTTCAAATTATAGTTGAATTCTTTAATCGCTCAATATGATTTATGTTCTAATTCTACTGGTAAGTGACAAGTTTTTCCATATATAAGTTTGTAAGGAGTCATACCAATAGGAGTTTCATAAGCAGTTATGTATGCCCATAATGCAGTATCCAGTCTCGATAAGTGTATACCGTCGGCGGCCTTCTAGAAACACTGCCTTGAACTAGCCTCGCTGTCGGCGGCCTCGACCTACGGCATCGGCGACCTCCCATGAAATATATTCTGAACTCTTGGGAAAATCACGTCATCGGCGCCATCGACCTCTCTGTTGGCGTCCTAGGTCAAATTTTCTTTATTTAGTCCTTTTTGCTCTAAATTAGCTCCTTTTGGCATATTTTCGCTCCATTATCCTTAAATCTTCATACATGCAGAAAAACATCAAAAGTACCCTTCTTTAAAGTGCAATATCATCAAAATCAGTATAAAATAAGCATGAAAATCTTAACATTTTTTCTTGGGTCATGTTCGCAAGGGGACTCTTGTTACAGAGTGTAACCTTGGCAAGTTGGCTCGTCCCCACAGCAGTCTCAGATAACAGAAATCTACTACCCCTTTCAACAGGTCATGACAGTCGGTGTCGCCACTTTTGTGGCAGCCAGATGATGTGATATTTCAGCTTTATTTTGTTTTGTACACATGATCTACTTTTGATGCTTGTCAGCATACGATCAGCTATACTACTTTTAGTAGAATTAATGAAGATTTATGTTTTCAGAAACGCTTTCTTTTAAGCGTGATAATCAAAAACCGTTGATCCTCATGTTTAGTTCTGAAACAAAAAGGATAAAAAGTAATAATGCAGAAGAAAAGGATAAAATTGAAACAAAAGGAAATTGAATCTGAAATGAACCCCAAACTTAAATCAAATGAAAATGAAATTGAAATGAAATTAAATTGAAATTTAAAATCAAAATTAAATCAAATGAAACATAATGAAATAAAACAAATTGAAAGAAAAATGATAAATTAAAAACAAACAAATGATAACGCTCTCTCTCTCTCTCTCTCTCTCTCAAAATTCTGAGTCCCTTCTTTCATCTTCAAACCCCCTCGCTTTCGCAGGCACTCCGCAAAATGTGACACTTTTTATATAATGTCATTCCTCACAAATTTGAAATTTCTCAAAATTCTACAAATCTTACAATGGCTACCGATCTTGGCCGAATTGCACAAAATCACTTTCTTTGAATGTCAAATACTAAGTTTTACCCAATTCTCCTCAAATGAAATTTCGGGATCAATACCTAAATTCTGATTCCTCTCTGTCACCTCTTAGGTTGGATATGAGTCCTTGAGCTTTCCTTCCTGATGTGCCACCTTGGGCCGGATGTGAGTCCTTGAGCTTTCCTCCCCAAGATCTCCTTAAAATTCCCTAATTTTCCATCTCCCTTCTGAGAAACTTTTCGCCTTTCATAAAATTCTAGGAACAGAGCTTAGTCGTCCGATTCCCCCAAAATTCACTAACTTTCCATCTCCCTTCCGAGAAGTTTTTCCGCCTCCCATGAAATTCCGGGAATGGAGCATAGTCCTTTGATTACCCCTAAATTCTCTAATTTTCCATCTCCCTTCCGACAAGTTTTTCCGCCTCCCATGAAATTCTGGTCCCTAATTTTCCATCTCCCTTCCAAGAAATTTTCCGACTTCCATGAAATTCTGGGAACGGAGCTTAGTCTTCTGATTCCCCGAAATTCCCTAATTTTCCATCTCCCTTCCAAGAAATTTTCCTGTCTTCCATGAAATTACGGGAACGAAGCTTAGTCGTCTAATTCCCCTAAAATTTGCTAATTTTCCATCTCCCTTTCGAGAAATCTTTCGCCTTCCATGAAACTCCGGGAACGGAGCTTAGTCGTCCGATTCCCCCAAAATTCTCTAATTTTCCATCTCCCTTCTGAGAAATTTTCCGCCTTCAATAAAATTCCGGGAACGGAGCTTAGTCGTCTGATTCCACTAAAATTCCCTAATTTTCCATTTCCCTTCCGAGAAGTTTTTCCTCCTTCCATGAAATTCCTGGAACGGAGCATAGTCGTCTGATTCCCCTAAAATTCCCTAATTTTCCTTTTCATATCTGAGAGTTTTTTCCTCCCTCCATGAAATTCCGGGAACGGAGCTTAGTCGTCTGATTCCCCCGAATTTCCCTAACTTTCCATCTCCCTTCCGAGAAGTTTTTCCGCCTCCCATGAAATTCTTGGAACGGAGCTTAGTCGTCTGATTCCCTCAAAATTCTCTAATTTTCCATTTCCATTTTGAGGAATTTTTCCACATCCATGAAATTTCGAGGTCGGTATTGAATTTCCGATTATCATTTCTGAGGCTGGAACCTAAATTCAAGTTCTCATCTTTCTGAGATCGGTACTGAAATTCCAATTTCCCCTCTACACTCAGAGTTTTTCCCCCACAAAATTAAAATCTTCAAATTTTAAATTCCATAAAATCTGGAATTTCTGTAAATCCCATGAAATTTAAGATTAAAATTTAAAGCTCAAAGTCAAATTGAAATTCAAGCTCAAAATTTAAATCCAAATTCTAAATCCTGATTCTAAATCCAAACTCCAACTCAAAATCGATTCAGATCGGACTCCTTCAGAGCTTGAAATTCATAGCTTTTCTCATGGAGGTATTCCATTTTCCTTCCCCAACGAGAGTTCCCAGAACTTGAAGTTCATCTCCTAATCTCCAGTGAATACTTCTTCGCTAAGTTTTGTGTTTGTATTGAGTTTTGACTCAGACAATTGTGTTGACTTTGTTGATTTCTTCGGTCAACACCAATACGTGCAGTGTGCTTGCCCAGCACACCACACATATTAGGGGTCCATTTGTTGACCTCACTTTTGATTGAGGTCTAAGTCTCTCATTAAAATAGCTTAGGTTCTAGCCATAGGACTCTCCTGCTGACTTTCTTAGAAGACTAGTCATGAAACCCCCCCTTTAGAAATTCAAACTTTTCTTACTTCACTAGGAGTTTTCATATGCTTAAGGCCTAACCTCCAGTTTTGGGAGGAAGAGACCAAGCATAAGGAAGCCCAGGGGAAGTCACTTATAGGTGGTCAGATCATAGGATCTACCCTGAGAAGTCTGAAGCTTACACCAGACTCACACTACACACTCACAACCCTAAACAAGGTACATCACCTTTGCTCCCTAACTCTTTGGAAACTCTTATAAGTGGTTTCCCAAGCATTTAGCCTCATGCTAGGGTTTAGCTAGTACCAACACATAGAGGACCAAAAGAGGGTGACCCCTGGTCCATGGCTCAATTTAAGAAATTCCATGTTACTTACCTTCAACCAATCTCAATTTGCCCAAACATTCCAAATTTCAAACCCCTTTGCCCCAAAATACCCTAAATAACCTAAATACCTAAAATGCCCCAAAACCCTAAAATCCTCCCAATTTTCCAAAATCACCCAAATTACCCATAATTCTTTAAAAATTATTCTAAAATACTCCCTACCACTCAAATTAACCAAAATTACTCAAAATTACCAAATTTCCTAAAAAAAATTCCCAGAATGACCAAAATGCCCCTCTTAGCCAAATTCTAAAAATTTCAAAAATTTCCATAAATTCCCAAAACCTCCCAAATATTCCCAATTTTATTTCTCTCAACTACCACATGACCCAATTTGGCCAATTTAGCCTAATTTAACCAACAGCCCTAATATGCCCCATTTAACCCAAAAGTGTCTAAATTAAACCCAATATCTACCTAATTGATCCCAATCTTGCCCAATTTCAATTAAAAACTTTAATTAAACATCCCCAATACCAATATAAACCAAATCCAAGCCCAAATTAACATTTGAATTCAATTTCACTTAAAACTCAAAATCCCCAATTTTGCCTGAGTGACCCAAATCCCCCAAATTGACCTAATCTCAATCAACTTTCCCCAATTTCATTTCTAAACCCTTCATAACACTCCCCTAAATTAAATTGAACCATCAATTACCCCCAATTTGAGCCCAAGTCTCATTCAAATCCACTTGAACCAAGTTAACCTAATTTTAACCTAAATTCAACACATGAACAAAATCTCCCAAATTGATTTCCTTAACTCTAAAATTTCCAGTTAATTGATGTTGGGAACTCTTTATGACATTCCCCTAGACCATTTGGAACCTTCAATTGGCCTTGGACTCAACCCTAGCTTAACCTAAACCCAAGTTGACCCAACTTGCCCCAAATTGACCAAAATCTCAAAATCCACAAAATTGAACCCTCAAATGAATTCAAAACCACTCCAAGTCTTCATGAAAAATCTTTATTACAATCATATACACAATATTGCTCAGGTAATTTGGTCCAAATCAAACCCAAACAAATTTTAGCCCAACTCAAACCCAAATCAACCCATTTGGACACTTGATTTAAATTGAACCAAACCAAGCCAAATTTGACCAAACCCACTTCATGGCAGCCAACCTTAGGCCTCCTAGGACTGGCTCTGACTCGACCTAACCTGGACCCCTTGAGCCATGGACCAAAGGTCCACCACTTTGGACCATTGGGTTTATCCTTTTGGCTAAGCTCAAGTCTCATCCTTAAACTCTTATTTAAGAAACCTCTCTGCCCAATTGAATGCACTGAACTCCTCCCTCACTCCTCCTCAGCCTGCCAGCCACCTGCCCTATCCTTACCAGCCGCTCTAGCCACTGGAACAGCTCAGCCTGAGTGCCCCCATACCCCTTAAAACCCAAAATTGAGCCTTGTCAGTGAGGGATCACCTCAGTGATCAATGGCCCTGCTCAGCCCTCACCCTAAGCGGCCCAGAGCACTCATTGCATGGCCCTGAGCTCCCCTCTCCGGTAAGTTCTATAAAATGGCTCCTCCATGGCCAGATTTCAAGTGCTGAAATTTTCTCCATAAAACTCTGCCAAATTGCTCCCATACCCCATTCCAGCAAGAAGAAGAAGATCCCCACCGTTTTCCTGCCCTGAACTCCACCACTTGAGCTCAATTTCTCAGTCAAAATTCACGTCAGAAACAGGACATTTCTCAAACCTCCACCAAAATCAAATTAACTCCACCCACACTATCCCCACACCAAGAGAAGAAGTTCCCCAATGAAAGCCCCATCACCACTCCACCCATCTATGCTATCAGTCAGAGCTCCAATTCGGCCTTGGTCAAACTTGGGTCTATGCACTTCATCATGACCAGAGGCTCAATCAATAAGCTCCTTGGACTATAACAAACGTGTCGAGCACATCCAATCGAGGCTTCTCCTCTTAGACCAAGGTATGGAAACTTCTACTCAGCTCGAGCTTCCATGAATTCTCCATTTCATTCTACTTAATTTCAATGCATGTTAGCCTTATAGATATGTTCGTCTAGGCTAAACGAGTCGATAGAGACCAACCTCGCTCGATTTGGTTGAGTATCGAGCGAGATCTTAGGGTTTTGGTGTGGACGACTCTCGGGTTGAACTAGACGAGGATGATGCTCAACGACCGTTGAATGACGCGTGTAACGTTTGGACGGCTCGGATGAAGTCGCACGGGAGCCCTGTCTGTAAAGTGCACAGTGACCTTGATGGCGACGCCGAATCAGAGGACGCCGCGTGTACTTTCGACGCCGCTGAGGATACATTTAGTGCTGAGTTAGATAAGTAGGAAATAAGGGATATTTTTATTTATTTAAATAGCCTGAACTTTAAAAATGCATATCTTTGCATAGAAAAATCATAAAAATAAACTAAAAATACCCTCTTGCTCATTGAACAGAGGAAAACAATGTGCAATTAAAAGCAAAATATTTTGTTATATATTTAATTTTTAATCATTTATTTATTGTCCTGAGTATTTTAATTCTCCATTCACATACACAACTCACCAAGGCATGAGACTATAGGGCTTTTGTAGCCTCTGATCTTGGAAACATTCTCTGATTTTTCCTAGGTCAGAGGTTATGTCTAGAAGGAGTTCTCTAATTTCTAAGTTTAGGGCCATTTTCTTAAAAATTAATTATGAAAATTAGCAAGTTGTTCATAAAAATATAAAAAAAATTAGGTTAAGTGTCTTAGGACAAGAGGACCCTAGGAAAATTATGATTTGATTTAACTCACTAAAAATAACTCTAATTTGACCAAACACTCAAGACAGAATGTAAATTAATTTGGAGCAACCACACATCAAAATGACATGAAATCAATTCTCCACTGTGCTTTTGGATTAAGAGAACCCCACAAAAAAATTCCAAATCAATTGGAGTTAATTTAACCTACTAAATGAATTACCTAAGTGACATAACCATATTTAAAATTAAGAAATTCATAAAACCCAAAATATAACTAAAAAATTCACCAAATCAATTTTGGGAGTTCTCTGAGATTAGGGGAGTCCAGGAAAATTAAAATTGGAATTTTCATAAAATTTTTATATTTAACCTATTTTAAATATTTAAATAATTAAAAATCATAAAAATCATAAAACTCTTAAAATTCACTAAAATGTTACATTTAGCCTCATAATCACTTGGGAACCAACAAAATATTTTTCCTAAGTCTCTAGGTAACTATATTAAATTTTAAAGGCTTGGGGTAATTTTAATATTAAAAAAAATGGATTTTTCAATCCCTTCCCTAAAATAATTCAAAATTTTCAAAGAAAAATCAAAAAATATAAAGTTTGTTTCTTTGAGTTCCTTGAGCTTAGAGAGATTTAAGAAAAATATAAACCTAATTTTCCTCGTCAATTTTATTTTATAATTAATTAATACTCCAAAAATTAAAATAATTATAATAAATAAATTAAAATTCAAAAAATCACCAAAGTTGGTCCCAGTGGTCCTCTGGTCAGTAGAAACCTACCATAATTTTTCTAAGGACAGAAGTTTCACCTTGGTCATGTTGTTGAATTTTCATTAAAAATCCCTATTTTCCACTAAAATAATTATTTAAATTAAATTAAAAATAGAAAAATCACATTTTCTCTCCAATGTCTTAATTAACATATGAGTGAGATGACATAAAAATTTCAAATTTATCTGAGCTTAATTTAGTGAATTATGAGATGAACAAACATAAGAGGGCATAAAGGTAATTAAGGGATTTTAGCCTCAACTAACATTTAGGCTTAACCAAAGGGGAAGTGATAATATTTGATCTTGATTTTCCTTCTGGATGATTGAAACATAGGGAACTAAGGGGTAGAAACCCATTAATAACCTTTAACATTAAAGAAGAAATCCCAATTAATTAAGTGATCAAACTTTGGAGTGGCAAGTCTTCTCCATCCACTAGTGGTTCCTGAGGGTCTAATTCAGTAGAGGCTGGGTGGGGGTCCACTGCAATAGTTGGAACCTCTGCTGCTTTCTCAGTCCCAGTATCATTCTCCTTAGGTGTTCCAGGATCAGCTTCAATATCACCAGATACCTGTTCTACCACAGCTTTGCCCTTAACTGGTTTTTTAATGGGTGGTTTCAGCCTATAACACTTCTCCTTAGGATGGCCAAACATCCTACAATGTTGACAGTAGACAGGTTTGTGTTCTAATACCACTTCTTACTAGAAACCCTCTCCATTATCTGAAGTGGAAATCCAAATTTTATCTAAATCGGGGAGGGAAACATCTCTTTCAACCAGGACTTTTGCAGCTGTTGGGCTACCCATATCATGAGTGGGGGGATCGACTCTGAGTGGTGTTCCCAAAGCCCTACTAATCTGAAATATGGCATGGGTATGGTATAACTGAATTGTTAAGTTAGGGAATGTGAACCATAAAGGTTTAAGTGGGGGTTCTTTGGCAGGATCAAAACTTGGATACCATTTTATTAACTTCATTGGTGAATTGGCAATATGCATGACTTGCATACCAAAAATTCTTGCATAATCTTCCTCCCTTGAAAGCCTTATTAACAGATGCCTACCATCCATAATCCCCAGCTTCCATTGGCCCAGAAATTGTATTTGTTCAAAATGTCTTCTGACTATCTCCATTTTCGGGTGTCCAAATTGAAACTGTCCCACAATGGTGAATTTGATAGCTTCAGCAAGAGTATTCATTTCCTGGGATGTAAATAGAACAGCTGGTCTTCCTTCCTTAGACCCCAGAGGTCTAATAAAAGGGCATTCAGCTTTTCCTGCAGCTGCATCATGTAGGATTTGGGGGAAAGTTAAATGTTCCACTGATTTGGCAAGAAGTCCTTTGCTGACAGCAGAGGCATAGGTAGGGGGAGCAGTAATGGCTGAAGGCCCAGCCATAAAAAGGTGAAACACAACCACCAAAATGATAGGGAAGGAAAAACAGGCAGCAATGAATGCACCATAGTCACCCTCAGAGGTCACAACCCAATGGAACAGTAACAATAATTCAAAAAGGGAGAGCCCGGGAAGCACCCCTTCAAAACCAACTTCACTACAGCCTTAAACACAGAAAATCCACAGCTTACCTGACCATCAGAGAACCACCAGCACTAGAATGGGCCTTCAACAGAAACCAGCCGCCGCCTAGGAGAAGTCATTACAGCCAAAACCCTAGCAGAGCAAGGGGAGCCGCCATTATATATCTATATATATATATATATATATATATATATATATATATATATATATATATATATATATATATATATATATTACTGAAAAAATTAAACTAGGAAAATCTATAACATCTCAAATGAGGAATAGGAAGAAGATCCCTATGTAGAAGAAGATTAAAAACATAGAAAAAGGAAGATTTAGCATTAAAATAATCATAAGGACAGCACAAAGTCAGCTTGGAGGAAGAAGCGCTAGTAGCAAGCCAGTTAGCTGGTTGACTTCCTTCCCTGTACACATGACTCCACATAATGCTCTGAGATGAAGAGATTTGAATAATTTTGTTAATCCATATCTGAATGTACCAAGGGGCAGCATCATTGTTCAGCAAAATATTTAACAGTATATTAGAATCTGTTTCAATATGAATAAAGTGATGATTATTCATTATAGCAGCCTTCAATCCCCAATAAATTGCTATAGCTTCAGCCACCAGAGCATTATTGGCAAATATTGGAGCTGTTAATAACCATAAGCATTTACCATTATGATTTCCTCCAAGAATACCCATACCAGCTGTGTCAGATTTATAAATTCCATCAACATTAATCTTTATCCATGGAAATGTAGGAGGTCTCCAATGAATCAGCAATGTTTTGATTACCATATGATCCTGCTCAATATGAAATTGTTTCCTTATCTTAGAAAGATAAGCCAGGCAATTATTAATAACCAGTTGAGAAGAGAAAGCTTTATCTTTAAAAAACACCTCATTTCTAGATAACCAGATGAACCAGAAGATAATTAAGGGGATATAAAAGTCAGCAGCTCCCTTCCAATCCAGCCAACAAGCTTCAATAGAATTCCATAAAAAGAATTTAGATTTTGTAAGCCTGCATCTTAGAACAAAATTCTAGATTACTTGACTTGCAGAACAGTTCAGGAAAAGATGGAAAATGGATTCCTCATTAGAATGACACAATACACATCTAGAAGGCCCCCTAATACCCTTGAGTTTCAAAATATCATCAGTTGGTAAGAATTTTCTGAAAAGCTTCCAGCAAAAGAAAGACATGGAAGGTGATAAGAATTTATTCCAAATTAACTTCCCCAATTATTTTTAGTCTAAGAACCAATAGAAAATAAATAAACTTAGAAATACTTTGATGAGAAGGATTCTTTGTAATTAATCTATCCTTCCTATCAGATTGAATAGGAACAGATAAGATTTATCAAAGGAGTTCTTATTAACAGCAGAATTAATTAAGGGAGCATTCCAAGTACCGTTAATCCAAGCATCAAAAACTGTATGAATAGCAGAAAACTGATGATATTGATCCAATAGAGATTCATTAAATAACCAAGTATCCCTCCAGAAATTAATTTGTCCCTCACCAACCTCCCAAACAAAAACCTTTTCAGTAAAATCCCTTACCTTCAACAGTTCTTTCCAGGTCTTAGAATCCCCTAGTTTAGAATAAATTTGAGTAGGATGAGAGTTGTGGCAATACTTTCCATGCATAAATCTAGCCCATAGTGAATTTTTAGATCTAAAGTTCACCCACTGTTTACAATAATAAGCCAAACTTAGATGATGAAATCTCTTAAAACCCAAACCTCCACTTGAAATGGGCTTACATAATTTGTCCCACGAAGACCAATGCATTTACTTATGTTGACCTTCCCATAAAAACTTATTAAATATGATGGAGATTAATTTTTTATTGCTTTTATTTATTCTAACCATCTGGAGAATATAAAGAGGAAATGAAGTTAATACACTTCTAAGTAGAGTGATTCCACCTCCATTGGATAAAAAAGAAGTTGACCAACAATTGATTTGGGAAGAAACTTTAGTAATTACATCATCATAATGGGAAAGCTTTCTTCTGCCCTTAATCAAAGGAAAACCCAGATATTTTAGTGGATAGCTTGCTTCTTTAAAACCAGTAAAGTCAGAAATCCATTTTCTGATATGCACACTCATTAAAGAACTAGGCAGAAAGAGGCATTTGGATTTATTAAAGGCCATACCAGAAATATATTCAAAACAAGCTAATGTTTTCATTATGTATTTAATTGAGTTTTTGCTGCCATTATAGAAAACAATTACATCATCTGCATAAGCAAGATAACTAACCATTAGGTTAGATCTGTGCTGAAATTGAACATGAGGATGTCTGAGCTGCAATTGGTTTAACATTCTGGATAGATAATCAAAGACTAAGATGAAGTTGTAAGGGGACAATGGATCCCCTTGTTTAATACCCCTACCAGCTTGAAAGAAACCCTGACTCCTGCCATTAATCATGAGACTGTAGAAGTTGTTTTGAAGCCAGCTAGTAATAAGATTGCAAAAATCTGCTCCAAATCCTCTAGCAGCTAACACCTCCAAGATAAAAGACCAGCTGATGGAATCAAAAGCTTTGGATAGATCTAATTTAAAAATTAAATTAGACCCTCTACAAGGCTTATCAATATCAGTGAGTAACTCTTGTGCAAGTAGCACATTATCAGTGATGCATCTGCCTTTAATATAAGCAGATTGGTTATCATAAATCAGATCAGCTAGATAAGGTTGGAGTCTTTCCACAATTACCTTACTGATAATTTTAGAGAAGATAGAAGTGATACAAATGGGTCTGAAATCATGCCATCCAGTTTTAATCTTATCTTTAGGAATAAGAATAATTGAAGATGGAGCAAAATATCTTGGAAGTTCACACCTTGGAAAAAATCTTGGACAGCAGTAATCACCTTAGTTTTGACTATATTCCACTGCTTTTTATAGAAATCTGATGTAAACCCATCAGGGCCAGCTGTCTTATTTCCATCCATGGAATTAATAGAGCTAAGAATCCCCTCTTCAACTGGTGTTTGAATTAATTTACCTCCATCACCCCTGAATAAACCTTCCCTTAATAAAGTAGCAGAAAATAAGGTGACATTAGTAGGCCTGAAAGAAAACAGCTTTTGAAAATACAATATAGCATCCTCAACAATTTCATCATAATCATATAACCAACCCTTCTCATCTGATTTGATTTTGTAAATAGCATTCAGGGATATCCTGTATTTAATGACAACATGAAAGTATTTAAAATTCCTATCTCCATAAAGAAAATGATTAGAAGAAGCCTTTTGCAAAAGAAACAGTTCCTCATTCAGAATAGCAGTATTTAATCTATCATTAGCCTCCAGAAGTTGAGATTCAGCACATCTACCCTCCTCCACCACCTTTTCCAGGTCCTCAACTTGTTTTTCAGCTTTAATAATGTTATCTTTCAGATTACTAAATGCATTCCGGTTCCAAGTAGTTAAAGCCTTAGCTAGTAATTTTTGACATTGCCATAGTTGAATCATAGGATTAGCATCAGAGAAAGCCTGAGGACAGACCCAATTATCCTCAATTAATTTATAACATGTAGGATGAGCAGACCAAACATTCAAGTATCTAAAAGATTTATTTTTAACAACAGACATAATAGAAAAAGTAGCCAACAAGGGGGCATGATCAGATCCCAGTCTAACTAGGTGATGCACTTTAGAAATAGGAAACATTTCCAGTCGTTCTTTATTAACAAGGATTCTATCAAGCCTTTCATAAATAGATCCTTTTTTCCATACAAAAAGAGACCCCTTAAAGCAAAGATCAAAAAGTTTAGCCTCTTTAATTTGATTGGAAAAAGTAAGTAAATCCTGCATTCTAGGATTTCTACCACCTTTCTTCTCACTAGGATGAGCAATAGAATTGAAGTCACCACCAACAATCCAACCTTTATTAATATTCTGGCGAATAGTATGAAATTGATTCCATAACTCCTTTTTATCATTGATGGAAGAAGCAGCATAATCAAAGGAAGCAAATCCACTGAATTGTTCAAGTTCAAAATGAAAATGCAAAAATTGAGAGTGATCTTGAATAATATCTACCTTTAACTCTTTTCTACATATTAGCCAAATCTTGTTAGAAGAGTTAAAAGTAAAATTGTATCCATGAAATATTTTAGAGAATCTATCAAAATTAGATTTCACCAAGGGTTCAGGTAGAACCACCACCCAAAACTTATGAATCCTGTTAAGATTTAATATTCTATTAAGGGAGCCAGGATTTGCCACTCCCTTAATATTCCAACAACGAAATTTTAATCATTAATAATAGATATTCCCCCTCTTGTTAGCCTAGAGAAGGAAGAAGTAGAAGCACTTGAAGGAATAATATTTGCTTCAGAAAGGCTTTTCAGTTCCAGAGATTTCTTCCTTTTGCTTTTCTGTACCACCCAGTCATTATTCATTTTTTTAGTCACAGCAGTTGTATTAGTAATTATAGCATATCCATCCAGCACATTCCACTGAAAAAAGGGATAATTTGCTTCCTTAGGTAAAGTCCCCTCTGAAATATGTGTAATGACAGCCTCATCAGTTTGAACAGAAGGATTATGATTAAAGCTTTGAGGTTGAGCCACATCCATATAGTATCCTTTTGAATACCAATGTTTGTAATAGCTTCAGTTGAAGATATCAGTGTATTAGACTTAATTTGATCACCACCAGTCAATATAACTTCAGAGTTAAAAGCATTTTGATGAGAAGTAGGAAGAGCCACAACAGATATAAAATCAGAATTCAAACCATTAATAGCAGCAGAATGTTCTTTCTGAACAGGTAGAGCAGAATTAAGCACAGCATTTATAACCTCGGAATTCCTAGGATCTTGAACAGCAATAGGAATTTTAACAGCAAGCAATACTTCAGAATCCTCCACATTAATTACAGCAGAAAAATCTTTCTGGACAACAGATAAATCTTGAAAAGAATTCCCCACAGCATTGTTGACAACAGCAGTAGCCTTATCACATCATTCACAGCATTACTATTTGAGATATCAATCTTACTTTTGATAGGCTTTAAATTTGGTTGAAGTCTATAACAAAGCTCTTTGGAATGCCCAAACATCTTGAAATGATGACAATACATAGGCCTTTGTTCCATAATAATGGGTTGCCAATACCCATTATAAGGAGAACCTAGCTAAATTTCATCAATATCAGGAAGTGTAATGTCCCTTTCAACCAGAATTCTAGCCAAGGATGGTCTGGATAGATTAAAAGTAGACATATCCAATTTCAAGGGTCTCCCAATAGTAGTCCCAATGGCATAGATAACCTGGTGGTTGAAAAAATGAAGTTTCAGATTAGGTAATCTATACCAAATTGGAACAATAGGTGCTTCTTGATTTGGATCAAAATCTGGAGACCATTTCAAGATTTTCATATATTTCCCCTCTATCACAATCACTTTCTTTGAGAATAAATTGGCATAATCTTCTTCTTTAGATAAGTGGATCATTATATGTCTACCATCAAATAGACCTACCTTCCAATTTCCCATCAATTTGAAATCTTTAAAACATTTCCTAATAAGATCCATTTTAGGATGGCCATTTTGGAACTTACCAATCAAAGTAAATTTATGAATATCAACCAATGAAGAAAGCTCATTCTCAGAAAAGCTGAAGACAGTTTTACCACCTTTCTTGATCACTTGTTCAATAAAAGGGCAATCTCCTTTACCAGCAGCCGAATCATGATAATTTTGAGGAAAAATCAGTTTATCTTGATGACCCACCAAGCCACTTCCAGCCACTTCAAGAAAAGATGCCTTAGGAAGAGTATTGGCCATAGAGCAATCAAGAACCCAGTTCAGATCAGAATAACAAGGAAGAAAACAGAAAAGGAGATCAATAGAAACAAGAACCCAAAAAACAAAAGATCAGTCAAGAAGAACTTAACCAAAAGACCAACAAGAAATCCCAGAATTTGAAAATTCAGAACCCAAGAAACCTCAAATTCAGAAAACCAAAAATAGGAGAGTAGATGGAAGAACCAGAATCTAGAACAGAGTTAAACAAATAACCAAACCGGATCAAAATTTGAAGAAGAAGAGAAGGAAATTTGAAATCGCCGAAACCACTGCTCCACAAAAATCTCTATCTTTCTTATATATATATATATATATATATATATATATATATATATGTGTGTGTGTGTGTGTGTGTGTGTGTGTGTGTGTGTGTGTGTGTGTGTGTGTGTATAGATATATAGATATATAGATATATATATATATATATATATATATATATATATATATATATATATATAGCCATTTAGGTAACCCAAAAAATAAGAGATCAGTCAAGAAGAACTTAACCAAAAGACCAACAAGAAATCCCAAAATTTGAAAATTCAGAACCCGGGAAACCTCAAATTCAGAAAACCAAAAACAGGAGAGTAGATGGAAGAACCAGAATCTAGAATAGGTTAAACAAATTAGCAAACCATATCAAAATTTGAAGAAGAAGAGAAGGAAATTTGAAATCGCCAGAAACCACTGCTCCACAAAAATCTCCATCTTTCTTATATATATATATATATATATATATATATATATATATATATATATATATATATATATATATATATATATATATATATATATATATATAGCCATTTAGGTAACAAAACAGTCTCAAAAACCTCTAATAATGCAGCTCGAACAAGCCACAAATGCCCTCAAAAACTACAGCCTAAGAGACCTCCAATTCAACATTTAAAAGCAACTTCCAAACTTTTTATACCATTACCCGCAACTGTAGGCACAGGAATGAGCTCATGCACTTGATATATAACTAGATTAATAGCCGTCAATTTAGAAATTGAAGGCTCTCATAAATGAGTGTTGATATGAAAGTTTAGGTGTAAAATGAATAAATACATAAAAGCTTGTAATGTGAAACGTGAACTCTCTCTTAGAAATTGAAGTGGACTTGCTTGATCACGTGGGAATCAATAGCACAAAGGGTTGACATACTTGTAAATATTGAAGATTACATGCTAAGTATGTAAATACTTAGGGGTCGAATTGTATGTACGCAAATCTCTCTTAAGCAAAATGAGATGTTATATGTGTAAAAAATAAATAAATAAATAAATAAAACAACTAAAAGTTTCAGATTTTAGGTGGTATGTACATAAATATAAAACTTTAGGCATGAGAATATAACTAATCACAAGAATTATCAGGTCCAACAAGTCAATAATATGCACATCTTAGCACAATAATACCTGCACATTGGTTTTTCCCATCTTTAAACCAGAATATATCAATTGCATGGGGTTTAAGCTGGTAAACAAAATGAATCCTTAATTACCAAAGGTTTAAAGAAGGTTATTGAAAGATTTATATATATACCACATATCGCAAGAAGAAACAACACTCTATTCGTATGTGGTGCAATTTGAATATTGAATTTTCCTATGGCAAAGACTTGTGCGCAAATTATGATTCACGTCTACGTTCCTCACCACTTGAGGTTAAAGCCAAAACAGGATACTAATTCGCATTTCCAACGAATGTTCTGTTGTTTCACCAGGAGCCCAATAATATGAAGCGACGGATCTTACGATGACCGTCGTGAAGCATGCGATAATGAATCGAGTAACACAAATATATCCAAATCAGTGAAACAAGATAACAATTGCACATTAAATGATTCTTCCGTAGCTAAATATAAAACCTTCTAACTTTCACTTATATATTCAAGGAACTATTATTCCGAGTTTGCAAAAAAATGCAGACCCACAAAAAACTAGCAAGACCTCCAAATTCGAAGTAGCAATTTTCAAATCTTCACACAATAAAGGGCCTCACTCTTCTCATATTTTCGTAAGTGGCACAATATAGATTTCTTCTAATTTCATAAAGCGTAACCACAAAATTTTCACATTTCTATAAAATTATTTCACCAAGACAACTATTGAGAATAAGTTTCATATTTTCACGAATCAAATATATAAAGATTTTAGGTTTCCACGCAATGAGTACAAACGAATTTCAGATATCCATAAAAAAAAGTGAAGAATCTCAATGCTCACACTTGCATACATGCCATCCAATTCTTTATATGCATACACATCAAGCGTATCCAAAAAAATCAACAATATAGCTTTCCATGCATGAACAAAGTGGCGTATATGTAAACATCTAGGTTTAAGTGTTGGATATGTAAGTTCATAGGAATGGTTGTATGGATGTAAAAAGTTAAATTTAGGTGCTATATAAGTTCACGAGAATTTTGTGGCATATGTGTAAAAGTCATCAAAAATCACAAGTTTATATAAAAGTAAAATAAAATTAACAAACAATTCCAAATATTTAAAGCGAGCAAAGCAGGATATCTTGAAGGATGAAATTATTGTTCAAAGACGTTGGGAAGTATTGTGTTATACTACTATTGCGGTAGTTGTTCCAGTTGTGAAAGAGTTTTATGCAAATATTCATGGAATAAACCAAGGATCAGTTTATGTGTGAGGTAGGTTTGTCAAATTTACTCCTACAAAGATATGATTTGTACATGATTGAGAATGTCCCAAACTGCCACTATTCGAATTTTGCCCCGACGAAGGACAATATGAATGAGATATATAGATATCTGATGGATGAAAGTGATGAATGGGAGATAAGAAATAGCAGGTATGTAAGTTTCTCAACCACACTGATAAATCCTACGTCGAAACACTTACATTACTTCATTTTTGCATAATTGCTCCCAACAATGAAAATCAGTAAGTTAACTAAGGAGTGAGATATTCTGAATTATTGTATTCAAATGGGAATGCCTATTGATGTTGATTCGATAATTGTTAAGTCTGTTTTGAGATTGATCGTTCAAGGATCAAAGTATGGGCTTGAAAATCTTTCCACCATATTTTTTCTTTGCAGTTAATTACAAGTCCCATATGAGAACTAGGAAAGAGTACTTCTACCTTGCAAGCCTATGGACCCATCAGATGCATATAATAACCAGGCTATTGGTGATATGAATTATATGAGCATTATTGAAGATCAGCCATCTCAAAGGTCAGCACCTATTCCTCCTTATTTTCCTGAAAGTTCACATATCATCTTGAAGAAAATCAAGAAATTGGAGAGGAAAGTACAACATTTGATGAATGCAATCAACAATCTTTCTAATTTCTTTGATCATCTGAATTGGAGAATGAAGGGGCATTTTAATCATTCAGGATATCTTGATGGAAGTTCGACGCGATTGATGAGAAGGAAAGGTTGGATTGAAGAAAATTCTACTGAAGAATTCCCGTTTCGTCCATTCTACAATTTATTTGTCCATGCTCAATCGATGGGAGATCTTAAAATTGATGATAGTTCAGAGAAAAAATGAAAACTTGATTAGTGTAGTTATTTGTTTGTATGTTTGATTGCTTTGCTCGCTTTACTTTATTTGGTTTGAATGTTATATTTGGACATTATTGTTTGTTTAGTTCTCAGCGTTATTGTGTTGTGGTTATGTGTGACGCTGAATTTACGATTATATGGCTTGAAAATGTGTAATATTTAGTGTTGTGTGTATGTGTATGACTCCTGGATTTAATAAATGAAAGTAATGTTATGTGTTGTTTGTGCTAAAAAATATCATTTGCCAAGGCTTTAGGATGTTATTCAATGCTTAATTAGACTAATTAACATCGAAGCGGGCTTGAAATGATCGAAATTGCAAAAGAAAGTCGGAAGCCAGTTTTTGAACTGGTGCCGAACGGCCCTGCCACCAGCGCTGGACAACGCCAAACTCATAGAGTTTGGCCATTTCAACAGAATAATGCGCTGAACGGTGCTGCTTCCAGTGCTAGACAGCACTCGAACGCAAAAAATGCCCGAAACTCCAAATTTTTGCGATTTAACTCTGGGACCCGCCATTTTTGCCCAAATCATTGTCTCTAGCCTCCACCGAAGTACGATTTCCGTTCCTAAGGTTCATTAACATTTGGATTTGAAGCGATTTCGTGGCCGGAAAAGTTTGGATTTCATCTTCTCTTGGTAAGAGCTACACTTTAACCTAAAATTTTTCGATTTTGACCTTGGAAATCTCTTGCATTATGAATATTTGGAATTTTGAAATTTTTGGAGAAACTTTAGAGATTTTTCAAGGATTTTGAGTTCTTATCTATTTAAATTTAACTTGGAGTCGATTGCATTGTAATTTAAAATTGATTTCGAAAATTTTGATATTTTTAGATAAATGGCTCAAAGATTGGCTAAGAGGAAGAGGAAATTTGAATATGATGAAAGTAAATTTGTAAATTTCAAAGCCTATTCACGTTTTAGTACTTTTCTTAGCACTAAGAAATGTATTCATGAAAGAGCCTTTGAAAATCCTAGAGGAATGCTTGAAGAACTGATTGCTAATCGTCAATGGGAGATTTTCTGTTATTTCGCTGCAAATGCGATGTTGGGTATTGTTCGGGAATTTTATGCTAATATATATTATTTTGAGAGTGAATTTATTCTGGTTAGAAGCCAAATGGTTAAATTCATCCCTGCCAGTATAAATGTATTTTATCAGTTGAGAGCACCTTACCGTTGTGAATATGAAAATTTTTCTATCACGAATCAAGCATTAGATGAGATTATAAACTTTTTGACTGATGGAAAAGGGGAAAGGAAGATTAAGCAGAGAATGAAAGTTAATTTTCTCCTTTCTACTTTAAATCTTGTATGAAAAGCCTGGCATTATTTCATTACCTACCAACCATCACAGTGATGTTACTGTTGATAGAGCTGTTCTAAATTACTATAATCAAAATATGAAGAATATAAATATTGGAGCTATTATTCATAAAAGTATTTTGACAAGCTCAAAAGGAGAGACTATAGGAGGACTAGGACACCCCAATCTGATTCATGCTTTATGTATTCAGTCAGGTGTAATGATTGAAGATAATGATAAGGTAGTCCACCCCCTGAAGCCTATTAATAAATTAAATCTAAAAACTTATGAAGCCCATGTAGGATGGAAATGGAGTAAGAGAGCTGATGAGCCTTCTTCTAGTCGAGATAGACCATCTACATCTAGGGAGCCTACTCTGCATGATGTTATGGATCAATTGAAAAGGTTAAATACCAAAGTAGAGGGACAAGAAGTAAGGAACAAAATTAATGATGATTATCAAGTGCGGTGGAGAGAATATAATATAGCTTATCATGATGGATAGATGAGATTTTTCATGGGAGACACTGATGTTGTATTTCCTACTTAGCCTGAGTATACTCCCTACCAGCCTGAGAAACCTGATGAAGGTGGAGCTCCTGCAAAAGATGAAGATTGGTAGTTTGTGTATTTTTATTTTTTATTTTCATTAAACTTTGTGATGTATTTTTGTTTTGTATTTGTGATGTACCTGAGACTCCTTAAGATTTGTATCTGAGATGTTATATGTGTGTTGGATGTACTTGTAGTAGACTTCGTTGTTGATTTGTGATGTATGTGATGTGATAGTGAAGTTTTTTATGTGTTTGGTTTGCTAGTTTAATTTGTACAAGTAACAGTTGGAAGTTAATGTTATGTGCACTATTTAATGTGTTTAAACTTATTCTTTATAAACTTCTAACCCATATTTGTATACAGAAATGCTTCTTAATTATTTCAGGTCTACTATTCTACTTTATGAAGAAAAACCTGTTGAAACTCAAAGTTATGAAAATCAGCATATTGAGGTATGAGTTATATTTAGATCTTTTCTTTCTTCCATGTTAATTATATTCAAAAATCTAAGTTTGGGGGAAGGGAAAGAATTAACTGTTAATTGTTCTCATTTAAAATTATTTTAAAAAATTAGTAACATGATTTCCTGTAATATAACTCAATTTCAGATAACTGTATTTTAATTTTATTTAAGTATTTTACAAAATTGAATGAAAGTATTTGGTAATGAAAAGTAATTTTGTAATGCAAGATATTTGGCATAAAAGTATAGGGCTATCGTCAACTATTCAAAGTAAGAAAAACTGTATGTTTGAAATATTAAGAATCTTAAAATTTTATGTGATAGAAAAGGATTGAGACTCTATGATGAATCATTAATAAGCTAAAGAAATTCCTATACAGTAAAGGAATGTGGTAAGTTTAAAATTTAGGGTGAGAAGGGTGAAGTTCAAAATCATTAAAGGCTATCCAGATACAGTAATCCTCACAAAAAAGAAAATAAAAGCAAAAAGTAAAAGAAAAGAAAGAAAAGAAAAAATAAAAATAAAAAGAAAAGAAAAGAGAAGTGAGGAGAAGCTTGAGGAGATGCCTAATCAAAAAATAGCTTCACTTAGACCTACCTAAAGGGAAACAACTTAATTACTTTCCTGTACTTATGTGTATGGATTAGCATCTTTACTAGTAGAGTTCTCATAAACTTCTTTTCATGTAATCCTTTTAAGTGCCTTAATAAGACAATCTACAGTCATTTTGTAAACGAATAGAAAGCTCTTAGACTTTATTACTAGATATTCTTACACCTGTAGAATTTACTTGAATTATTCAAAGATCTTTCTAAAAATTTTACTATTGTACTTATCTAAATCAAAACTATGGTATTCTAGAAAGGAAGTTCATTGCAGTGGATCATAATTTTATATATTAACTAAAATTATATGAGGAAAAGTAATAGTTAAGTATGGGTGATCTTGATCCACTAAAAATTTGATAGTTTTTTACTATTCATTTCATACCTATTTTTGATGATATTGCGCTTTAAAGGAGGGTATTTTTGATGATATTGCGCTTTAAAAGAGGGTATTTTTGATAATTTCATGCAGGTATAATAATTTTAGGCCTTTGGAGCAAAGGAAGCAAAAAAGAGTGAATTTGGAGCAAAAAAAGATAAAAGTGAATTTTATTAAACTAGCATCGAACGGCACCATCATTAGTGCTGGACAGTGCTAGTTTCCAAAGCGTTACGACGATTTGGCAGAATAATGCGCCGAACAGCACTCCTACCAACGCCGGACAGCGCCCTATCTCGATTTTGAACTAGATTCAATGTGTTTGGTTAGATTTTGAAAGATTGCTTGAGAAAACTCTCAGGAATTCAATTTTGACCAAATTTAAACACTTTTGGAGCCACATTTCAAAGGGAGATGAAAGGAAGAGAAGAGTTTTAGAGTTCAGAGAGTGACATCTTTTCATTTGTTGTAGGAAGTTAGGTTTGTGTTTTTCTCTTCTAAAGAGTGTGAGATGAGATGGAAAGTGAGAAATTTCTTCTTTCTTACTATTCTAAAGAGAGAATTATGTGTTCTTGTGAAGGAAAAAGAGGATTCAAAGGAATTCCTTAAGATTCATTTGGGGAAGAGTTTGAGATAAGTTGTCTTTACTTTACTCTGTTTGTATGACGTTGTTTTTATATAAGAAATCTATGTTTCGTCATCTTTTCCTCATGAGTCTTGAGTAGATTTCTTTGTCTTTCTCATTTTCATATGATGTTTTGATGTTATGAAATGAAAATGATGTATAGATTTATTATGAAGAATTTGTGATGACCTTTTCACTTAGAGCTTCATTTACTTTTTGATCTGGCCAATTAAATTGTTAAAACTTGTTGGGAAACATATGTTTTAAAAGGATTATGAGTTCCACAACAAATGTGAAGGTCACATTCAAATTCCATGAATGGTGAAGTTCATGAGGGTTGAGTGCAAATAAATAGGGAAATATAGTTTGATGGGTGTAAAATTGGAGATTTCAGAGTGGCAGGCTGAAATCCTCAATTTGGTGCTAATGTTTAGAAACTGAAGCGAGAGTTAGCCTTCAGGTGAAGGGAAGTGGGAGCTCTGGAGTGAGAGCCAATATCCTCCCAGCCTAACCTCGGATTTGGAGGCTAAATTTAGGATTAGTCAATGTTCTTTATACACTGAAATATGGGTAAAGAATAGGAATGCTCCTATTTGGCACAATAAATTTTCATCACTGATCTATGTCATAATAATCATCACATTATGAATGGAAATGAGGAAGACTCTTTCTTGCAACTGAACTTTGTTATAAATTTAGTCTTACGTTAGTTTAACTTTTAGAGTTTAGAATGTGTTGTGGTAGATATAGTAACTAAACCTGTTTGTGTTTACTTCAAGAATTAAACCACTTGCAATTGTGATGTGATTCAATAAGAGATTTTTGTGTTATGTCATAGAAGTGAAGCCTCCCTGTGGGATCGATATTTCAGGACTCCACTAGAGCCATGTATTATTTAAGCGATACGTATACTTGTGTTAATTGTGTTACTCATTATCATTTAAATCAATATATAAATCTAAATATGAGCTCATTAATTTTTGCAAATTAAAAAAGTTGCACAAATCTCCATTTTGAGTCCTCCATGTGTTGGTGCTAGCCACCATAGCCAAAGGCCAAGGGTTTGGGGGACCACCCACATGAGTTCTCAAAAGAGTGGGGAGGAAGATCTGGTGTGGACGATTTTAGGGTTTTTGGGATTGGATGTGATAGGTTCAAGTGGTTATATGTGCAATTGTGTGACCAAGACCAGACCACCCTGGGTTAACACTAAGGCCTGACAATCTTATGGGGATTCCTTTTGAGCTCTCTCATATTTTTTTCATCCCACTAGGTGCTAGAGGTCAAATCCATTCATGTGGAACTCCAAGAAGAGTGAAGATGTGTTTAGAATTTATAATGGGAAAGGATTTCATTATAAGCCCTCTAGATAGTCATCAAGAATGTCCTATGGCTAGATCCTAGGCCTCTAAGAAAGAAGACTATACCTCAACAAATGTGAGGTCAACAACTGGTCATCTGGATGGTTGGCTTTAGCCACATAGCTAGTTTTTTTGTCATCTTACTTTGGAGGATCGGGTTGTCAGCTGGTCGACTTTTAGTTATCGGTCAGTCTATTGTCCCTGGCCAGTCTGTCAGTAGACTAACTTTAGTCGGTCATTTGGTGAGCTAACATAGCCTAGTCAGCCAGTCGTCTGTTTAGTTGATTCAACTGGTTGGCTGGTTCACTGTCTCTAGCTAGTCGACTGATCATCGAGTCGGCTGACTTGTGCTAGTCTGCTAATCGTCCGGTCGGCAGACTTCGGCTGGTCAACAAACTATCGATGGTTGGATTATGTTCTCTCGTTAGTTTTTGGCTTGCTTGTTCTCGCTACCGTCAAATCCCATACATATCCTCACATGAATTTTTTGAATATACTTTTAGATATATAAATATATATCTGTCAAATCTATCTTTAGTTGATTTAGTGGTATTTTGTCTAGAATTATATATAAATATAAATAAATTTTAATGGGCTATTTGATATTAGCTTTTAAGTAGGATTTTAAATCAATTCAAATGTCAAAATTGATAACCTTATATCCTAAAATGTTTTATATTATTTCTCATATATCATGTATTTATTAATTCATACCATTAGATGAGTTTTAACTAAAATCAATAAAACTCATGTATGCTTCTTCTTAGTACATTGTTGGTTTGTTCAATAAATTCTTCTTGCGATCTCATTATTTTTTGTCGTTGAGGTGATTAAGATTAGAGATTGCAGAGATAAAGATAAGAGATTTAGATTTTAAATTTATTAATATTATTTAGTATTAATTAAATACAATATTATTTTTTGTCAGACCACGCACTATCGCGAATTCATCTAGATTCAATGTATTTGGTCGGATTTTGGATGGGTGCTTGAGGGAACTCTTGGGAAAGTTAGTTCTACCCAAATTTAAATGAATTTGGAGCCAAAAATAGGGTGTCTCTTCAATTTTTCTCAAAGTCTTTTCATTGTTCTTGAGTGGAGAGTCTATTAGAGAGAGTCTAGAGATTAGTGTTTAGTGTGTTTTCTCTACTAAGGAGTGTAGGAGGAGAGAAAAAGTGAGAGATTTCTTCTTCTTTACTCATCTTAAGAGAGAATTGTGTATTGTTGTGGGGAAAGAAGAGAAGTCGAAGGAATTTCAAGAGATTCGCTTGGGGAAGAAATTGAGATAAGTTGTATTTACTTTTCTTTATTGTATGATGTTGCTTTTATATATAAATCCATCTTTTATCGTACTTTCCTCATGAGTCTTGAGTAGATTCATTTGTCTTTATCCTTTTCATGTGATGTATTGATGTCATGATATGGAAATGATGTGTCGATTCAATGTGAAAAATTTGTGATGACTCTTTCACTTCGAACTTCATTTTCTATTTGATCTGGCTAATTGAATTGTTAAAACTTGTTGTGAGACATATGTTCTGAAAGGACTATGAGTTCTACAACAAAATTGAAGGTCACATTCAATGTCCATGAATGAGTGGCACAGGTCATGGGGGTTGGGTGCAAATAAATAGGGAAATATATTTTGATGGGAGTAAAATTGAAGATTTTAGAGTGACAAGCTGAAATCCCTAATTTGGTCCTATGGCTTGGAAACTAAAGCAAGAGTTAGCCTTCAAGTGAAAGGAAGTGAGAGCTCCGTAGTGACAGCCGGTATCCTCCCAGCCTAACCACGGATTTAGGGACAAAATCTAGGATTAGCTAATGTTCTTCATATTGCTCGGAAGAGAGTAAAGAATAAGAATGCTCCTGTTTGGCACAATACAGTTGTATCACTGATCTATGTCACTAAATCATCACATTATCATTGAAAGGGAAGAGGATTCTTTCTTGCAATTTGAACTTTTGTTATAAGATTTAGTCTTATGTTTGTTAATTATGTTAGAAAAGTAGAACGTACTTTGGTAGAATTAGTAACTGCTACTGTCTGAACATCTTTAAATTATTAGTAATTGTTATAATTGTGTTGTGATTCGAGTGGTGATTTCTGTGCTCCATTATAAAGTTTGCAAACCTCCTCATGGAATCGATAACCAGGACTCCGCTAGAGCCATGTATCACTTGAGTGATACGTGTACTGGCGTTTTGAATGTAGACTCATGGAAATCTAAATGAATATATATATCTGAGTTCAAAAAATTTTGGCATTTAAAAAGTCTCACCAAATTTTTGGTGTCGTTGTCGAGGAGGTAATAGTAAAAGTAAATTTGGTAGTACTCAAAAACTTATATTCGAATTACAAGTCATAATTGTGTGTGCTTGCTTATTGCTAGTGTGCTTATTGTGATTATGCATGCGTAGATTTGAAACTGAAAATTTAATACCTTACGATTCTGAAATAGAGCGCACTATTAAAATGATTCAAAAATAAAAGAGAGAACTTAGAAATTTAAATCAAATGGCGAAAAATCTAAACAATCATGGAATTGAAAAAGAAAACGAACCAAGGCCACTAAGAGATTATGCTAACCCTACATTAGATGAAATTCACGTAACTATCCAAAACCCTGATGTAGTTGCTAATTCATTTGAGCTTAAACCTGTTATTATCCTGTTGACCTCATTTTACAATGGGTCAATACCTTATGACCTAAAAAGTCAACATTGGTCAAACCAGACCTAATGACCTACACTGTTGACCCCATAGGTCAACCTTTTGACCTAAAAGTCAACATTGGTCAAATTGGTCAAACCAGACCTAATGACCAACCCTTTTGACCCCATAGGTCACCCTTATGACCTAAAAAGTCAACTTTGGTCAAACTGGTCAAACCAGACCTAATGACCTACACTGTTGACCCCATAGGTCAACCCTTTTGACCTAAAAAAGTCAACTTTGGTCAAATTGGTCAAACCAGACCCAATGACCTACCCTGTTGACCCCATAGGTCACCCTTTTGACCTAAAAAGTCAACATTGGTCAAACTGGTCAAAACCAGACCTAATGACCTACACTGTTGACTCCATAGGTCAACCTTCTGACCTAAAAAGTCAACTTGGGTCAAACTGGTCAAACCAGACCTAATCACCTACACTGTTGACCCCATAGGTCAACCTTCTGACCTAAAAAGTCAACTTTGGTCAAACTGGTCAAACCAGACCCAATAACCTACCCTGTTGACCCCATAGGTCACCCTTATGACCTAAAAAGTCAACTTTGGTCAAATGTGTCAAACCAGACCTAATGACCTACACTGTTGACCCCATAGGTCAACCTTTTGACCTAAAAAGTCAACTTTGGTCAAATTGGTCAAACCAGACCCAATGACCTACCCTGTTGACCCCATAGGTCGCCCTTATGACCTAAAAAGTCAACTTTGGTCAAATTGGTCAAACCAGACCTAGTGACCTACACTGTTGACCCCATAGGTCACCCCTATGACCTAAAAAGTCAACTTTGGTCAAACTGGTCAAACCAAACCTAATGACCTACACTGTTGACCCCATAGGTCAACCTTTTGACCTAAAAAGTCAACTTTGGTCAAATTAGTCAGACCAGAGCCAATGACCAGATCTGTTGACCCATAAATCAACCTTTTCACCCACTGACACATTTAAAACACCACAATGATAAAATCACAAGAATTGGACATCTTAAAGTCAATTTGATCAATTTGGGCTAACTTGGGTCAACCCAAGTCAAAATTGGTCAACAGTTATCTATTTTAATCAAAATAGATAAAAATGACAAAAATAATCAATTAATTAATTTGAAATCATTTTCAATTAGTAAATTGATTAATCAAATAATTTCCACAAATTTTAATTAATAAAAAAAATTAATTAAAATGGAAATTAAAGGGGAGGGATGAAAATACAAGTGGGCTCTTCATATTTAATTGGGCTAATTCATTTTAAAAGCTTCTTTAACATATAAAAAGTCCATTTTAAAGCCCATCCTAAAGCCCATCCTAAAGCCCATCATCCATGGCTTAACCCCCATGGTTATGCATGGAATGAGGTGTCATCACCTCCCTCATTCCCTCCTTAAGGTGGCCGGCCAACATAGGGCCAAAATGACCACCACCCAAGCCACCCAATGAGGAGAAAACCTCACATGTAACCTCTCTTTACCATGGTAAATGGAAATGATGAAGGTTAGAGCTATAGGCTAGGTTGTGTGTCATCACTTCCTAAGCTCATGGATTGAGTTGTAAGCTCCTTAGCAAGCCTTGCAACACCTCACCATTCACCTCCCACAATGGCCACGATGGACATGAGACAAAATGATAATATTTACCATGAAATACTTAGAGAGAAAAATCTAAGCTTATCTCCGCCAATTGATCACCCAATCAGCATGTAGGGAGATAAGTAATGCCCAAGAACAGCCTAAGGCAAGCCAACTCCATCATTTGGCTATAAATAGAGCCCTTGGCCGAAACTAGCAAAGGAGGAAGAAAATATTTAGTGAGACCTATAGGCTGCCCAAATCCTCCTGCTCCCAACATAAAAGTTCTTCCTAAGAGTCCCCAGTATCTCTTAGTAGTGAAACCCAGCCATAGATCTAACCCATTTGGGCCAATTTGAGCCATTTTCAAAATCAGCCCAAATTAGGACCAATTCCTAAATTCCTCTCCAACCACAACTTCTGGAACAAATTGCTGCTTCCACAATCTTCTCTTGGGGTCCAAGAAGACAACCATAGGGTCCGATCCGACTTGATCCACTTGTGGCCAAGGTATGGAATTTATATTTGCAAAATAATTCATGTTTTTAATAAATCATGTATTTTGCTAGTTCAAAAGTGTATCATCACCGTATGGATTGATACTACATGTCTAGATGAGCATTTAAAAAAAAATCACTCAATTTCATCAAGAAATGAGTGAGATATTAATGTTTGAAGTTTAATGGCTACGGAATTTCGGGATTAAATCCCGAATTTTCTGCATCGTCCGATCCCGCGCCTTTGAAACGGACGGCGCAGATCTGCGTCGAACGGAGCCCCGCGGTCCGACCACTGCACGGCGCAAAAATTAAAAAAAAAAGAAAAATTCCTTTTTAATCCCTTAAACTTCAAAAATTCATATCTTTCTAACCAGAGGTCATAAAAATAAAATAAAAATATCTCTGGAAAGCTCTTGAAGAGGAGAAAATTATGAGACTAAAATCATAATTTTATTCTCAGTATTTAATTTTTAATTAATTAAATACTCTCTGGAGTATTTTAATTATTAAAAATTATTTACAAATCAAAAAATTATGAAACTTTGAGGCATTTATCTTTATGTTTATAGGGACCTTCCATAATTTTTCTAAGGACAGAAAACATGCCTAGGATACTTTTGTTGAATTTTTAAGTTTCTTTGTAATTATTTCAAATAATAATTATAATAAATTTGAAAATTAAGAAAATAAAAATATAAATGACTAGGAATAATAGGGGAACAAACAATAACCCTAGGAAAAATATTTCTAAGTCATGGAAACAATTTTGAATCACATTTTGAAATTTAGGGATAAAATCATTTATTAATTAAATAATTTTAATCCCAAAATGACCCTTTATGAATTTAAATTATTTTCATCAACAAAAACTTTGAAAATGGTTCTAGCCTATGATAGGCTAATAATAAACCTCACTTGAAGTCTAAAATGACAAGATTAGATTCAATTAGGGTTTAAAATGACATTTAATCCATTAAACCTTACCTAAATTAGGTTTAATAAAAATTAAACTCTTTTAATTAAGTTTAAAGTCATAATAAACTTAATTAATCAATTAAACCTTACCTAAATAAGGTTTAATAAAAATTAAACTCTTTTAATTAAGTTTAAAGACACACTAAACTTAATTAACCCATTAAACCTTACCTAAATTAGGTTTAATAAAAATTAAACTCTTTTTAATTAAGTTTAAGGACATATTAAACTTAATTAACACAAACTCAAACCCTAATTAGGTCTAACCCTTAGACCTAATTAAACCTTTAAGCCTTAACTAACTAAGGTTTAATCATACCTAAACCCTAATTAGGTCTAACCCTTAGACCTAATTAAACCATTAAGCCTTAACTAACAAAGTTTTAATCAAACTCAAACCCTAATTAGGTTTAACCCTTAGACCTAATTAAACCTTTAAGCCTTAACTAACTAAGGTTTAATCATACCTAAACCCTAATTAGGTCTAACCCTTAGACCTAATTAAACCATTAAGCCTTAACTAACTAAGGTTTAATCAAACTTAAACCCTAATTAGGTCTAACCCTTAGACCTAATTAAACCTTTAAGCCTTAACTAACAAAGGTTTAATAAAACCTAAACCCTAATTAGGTCTAACCCATTAGACCTAATTAAACCATTAGACCTTAACTAACTAAGGTTTAATAAAACCTAAACCCTAATTAGGTCTAACCCATTAGACCTTAACTAACTAAGGTTTAATAAAACCTAAACCCTAATTAGGTCAAACCCATTAGACCTAATTAAACCATTAAACCTTAACTAACTAAGGTTTAATAAAACCTAAACCCTAATTAGGTCTAACCCATTAGACCTAATTAAACCATTAAACCTTAACTAACTAAGGTTTAATAAAACCTAAACCACTAACTAGGTCTAACCCATTAGAACTAATTAAACCATTAAGCCTTAACTAACTAAGGTTTAATCATACCTAAACCACTAATTAGGTCTAACCCTGTAGACCTAATTAAACCTTTAAGCCTTAACTAACTAAGGTTTAATCAAACTTAAACCCTAATTAGGTCTAACCCTTAGACCTAATTAAACCTTTAAGCCTTAACTAACTAAGGTTTAATCAAACTTAAACCCTAATTAGGTCTAACCCTTAGACCTAATTAAACCATTAGACCTTAACTAACTAAGGTTTAATCAAACCTAAACCCTAATTAGATCTAACCATTAGATCTAATTAAACCTTTAAGCCTTAACTAACTAAGGATTAACTAAATTCAAATCCTAATTAGGTCTAAACCTTAGACTTAATAAGACTATTAAGCCTTAATTAACCAAGGCTTAACAAAAATCAAACCTGACTAAAGTCTAACCCATTTAGACTTATGTTAAACCAAACTTAGTTAGATCTAAGCCAAACTTAAGTCCAATCTACACTGAACTTAAATCAAACTTAAACCTAACTTAAGCCTAATCTACATTAGACTTAAGTCAAACCAAACCCTTAGGTTCAACCTGACATGAACCTAAAACAAACCTAAACCTAATCTAACTTGAGTCCAACCTAACTTGAACTCAAGTTAACCTAAACCTTAGGTTCAACCCACATTGAACCTAACCTAAACCTAATCTAACTTGAGTCCAACCTAACTTGAACTCAAGTTAACCTAAACACCTAGGTTCGACCCACATTGAACCTAACTCTAAACCTAACCTAACTCGAGTCCAACTAACTTAAACTCAAGTTAACCTAAACCTTAGGTTCAACCCACATTGAACCTAACCTAAACCTAACCTAACTTGAGTCCGACCTAACTTGAACTCGAGTTAACCTAAACACTAGGTTCGACCCATATCGAACCTAACCTAAACCTAACCTAACTTGAGTCCAACCTAACTTAAACTCAAGTTAACCTAAACCTTAGGTTCAACCCATATTGAACCTAACCTAAACCTAACATAACTTGAGTCTAACCTAACTTGAACTCAAGTTAATCTAAACCTTAGGTTCAACCCACATTGAACCTAACCTAAACCCAACCCAACTTAAACTCAAGTTAACCTAAACTTTAGGTTCAATTCACATTGAACCTAACTCAAGCATAACCCAACTCGAGTTCAATTCAACTTGAACTCAAGTTAACCCAAAATCTTAGGTCCAATCCCTATTGAACCTAACTTAAACTCAAACATGACCTTACTTGAATTCAATCCAACTTGAACTCAAGTTAATCTAAATCTTAGGTCCAATCCACATTGAACCTAAATTCAACCTAAACCAAAGTTAAGTCTAATCTACATTAGACTTAAATCAAACCGAACTTGAGTTCAACCCCTAATGAACTTAAGACAATCCTAAATCTAAGTCCGACAAAATAGACTTGATTAAGACTTAAACCTTACCTAAAATGGATTTGAATGGTCTATAATTCTAATCAAGTCTAATTTATTAGGCTTGATTAACCTTTAAATCATATTTAAACAAGGTTTAAAATTTAATTAAGTCCATCCAAAACTAAACCTTTTAACTTAAGTTCAAACAGACATGAACTCAAGTAAATCAAATTCAATCAACATTGAATTTAACTTAGATTCAACTAGACATGAATCCAAGTTAATTCAATCAATATTGAATTTAATTTTAAACCTTTTAACTTAAGTTCAGACAGACATGAACTCGAGTTAATTAAATTCAATTAACATTGAATTTAACTTAGGTTCAACCCAAGTTAGTTCAATCAATATTGAATTTAACTTTAAATCTTTCGATAGACATGAATTCAAGAATAGACACGAACCTGAAATTTAAGCTCAAACTCAAAATCGATTCAACATAATTTGACATTCTAAAATTGACATAACCAACATAAATCTGGTGTTAACATAATCAACGAAAATTTGACATTTCAAAAATAAAACAACATGATTAGCATGAAGTTGACATTTCAAAATAACTTAACATATTCTGTGATATTATTTCAGACGATATTTTCTTCGCAGGATGAAGACAAGAAATTCCGTTTAGATTTTCTTTGCATGTTATAGGGTGTGCTAACTCTGTTTTGCAGGACGCCGACGACGGAATATTAGCAACAAAACAAAACTTTTAGGTTAGACATATAACCTGAAACTTTTCAACAAGACAACAACATTTAAAACAAAATAAAACTTTTAGGTTAGACATATAACATGAAACTTTTCAACAAAACAACGACATTGACAACAAAACAAAACAAAACTTTTAGGTTATACATATAACCTGAAACTTTTCAACAAAACAACGAAATTAACAACAAGACAAAACACACTACCACGACAACACTCACACTTTTTCGAGGATAAATGTTAACCTTAATCGGGAGTTTTCCTAGGCAATATTACTTGCTCGGGATGTAATTAACTATAGGAGCTTGCTCCTATAGGAGATTAAAGAACTCAGGATAGATATTTTACCTACAAGACCTCTCTGGTTATCCAAGATCTTCATATGATCTTCTTATATGAAAAACTTCAGTAATTACACAATCTGAAGACTTTTTCTATGAGATTATCATTTTGATCTCTTTTCTCTCAATCTCTATCATGATTAATCCTTCTTCAAATTCTCCAAAGACTTCTGATAATAAGTCTAAGTAGAATAAGAATTAGGGTAATGGATAGAGAAAGAGAGTGGCGACTCCTTGACATTGACATGATACAGGAATTGACGGCGACGTCATGCGACATTTAAAAATATATTTTCATCGCCATCATATCCAAATGTTACAAAATAATTAATTCGGTGGAACATCGAATGAAGATCCTAATTTACATGTTGTGAGTTTTCTAGAACTATGTGCTACATTTAAATATGATAGAGCGACAATGATGTTGTTAGACTAAGTCTTTTTCCTTTTTCAATAAGGGATAAAGCCAAGACTTGGTTAAATTTGTTAGCACCTGAATCTATTAGAACTTGGGGAGAACTTTGGAAAAAATTCTTATCAAAGTATTTTCCATCATCAAAAACTGCTAATCTTAGAAATGATATAACATCTTTCAGTCAATTTGAGGGAGAATCAATATATGAATCTTGGGAAAGATTTAAAGATCTTCTTATGAAATGTCTACATCACGCTCTACCAAATTGGTTAATAATTTAAACATTTTATAATGGATTGGTAGGAACTCTTAGATCAATTATAGATGCTGCTGCCGGTGGATCACTAACGTCAAAACCATTTGAAGAGGCTTATGCTTTAATTGATGAAATGGCCACTAATAATTCTCAATGGCTTGTTGAACGGGTAAATCCTAAGAAAGTAGCCAGTATCCATGATTCTGAAGCTATAGCTATGATAGTTTCTCAAATCACCGCTCTTTTGAAGAAAATAGATCAATATGGAATGAATTGTCCTAAAATGCCTTCGGTATTATAAGAAAATTCATTAGGATAAATTTTATATGCTTGTCGGCATATTTTTAGGTTGAGTGTTGTATTTTTGAAAAAAGATCGGCTACAGAAATTGTCGGTGAATTTTTAATTTAATTTAAATAAATAATTTGAAAAGTAGTATTTGATTTTGAAAATAATTTTAAATTTGAAAATTTTAAGATATGAAATCAAACCGATCTCACATCCCGAATAGTTTATATAAACGAGCACCGCACCACAAGCTCGTATATCTATCCCGGAGAGTAGACACATTCGCTTGATGATGAGGCTCGGTTAAATAAACTAGAAGATTTGTGACATCCGTTTGGTCTACGAACCAATTTTATAAGCCGACAAGTTCCCCTGCTTAATATAAAGGAATTAAGTAGGGTTTATATTACCTGGGTTCTTAAAGTTCCCTATAAGGGCAAGCCCCTATAGTTAATTACATCATAAGTGATGGGAATCACTTAAGAAAACTCTCGATAATGATCAATGGTTTTGCTCTCAAGAATTTCAAAGTTTAAGGTTTTCAAAGGATTGGATTTTTGAAATTTCAAAAGGGATTAACTCTAATTTGGAACATTTATTTTCAGGAGTCCATAAGGAAGAGAATTAGGAGAAGCTGAGGATCCAAGAAGAATCTTGGCAACTTCCCAAACTATCCTATTGTTTGGCTTCGAGTTTAAGAAAATCCTAATATTATCTGATATTTCAATCTTGCCAATTTTAATTAATTTGGACTTACATTTGTATGATAAAATCATACAAATAGCCTTGAAGATGTGAGGGTTTATGTCGTACCAAACGACTACCTCGGAGTCCTAAGACCGGTTAGGGCTTAATTTACATGACATGATCATGCAAATGCCTAATGAAGAGTTGAGAATTTATGTTGCACTAGGCAAACTACCTCAAAATCCTATGGCTTTGTTGTTTAATTCTAGGAATGTTTAGCTGATGTAGAGTTGTTTTGCTGACGAAGATGGTCGTGCTGCCCACCGTGCTCCAAGCTCCTTGTTGTTGCAGAGGTTTAGTTTTAGAAGTCATAAACCAGGAGATGAGAGAAGTGTTTTGGTTTAGAGAAAATCTTAAAATCCAAGTGTTTTTAAAGTTTTAATTAAAACAAATCTTAAAGTTGTTTAAACGAACCGATTAAGATCCCGCGGTTCCGTCGTCCCGGCACCGTTATTTTCATTGAATTCACTTAGTCCGGATGAATTTGCTAAACTCAACTAAATGAGTTCCACACTTTCATTTAGACCTTGGGAAATCCCGTTAGCAACACGTGGGTTACATCATCCGAGGTATTCCGATCATTCGATGAGACGTTTTAATTTAGTTGCAGATTGTAGTTTTGTTGTTACGTTTGTGATTAAGTTTTGAGTATGTTTTATATTTTGAAATGTTGTGGTGGTGAATTTTATCTTATAATGATTTTTAATTTAATTTTGGTTTCGGTTCAGGGACTATTCTAAAGGTTTTGGTTTTCATGCAACGAGTTGTTTATCATGCAAGAAAAGTAAAGTACAGTGCATGTAAGTAAATTGCAATAAAGTAAATTGCAACAAAATAAAAGCGTACCTGGAGGGTCTTCCCGTCATCCCAAGCTACACCTAAAACGCATGTTAAGGCATTTAAATATTCCAACAAGTACCTAGGTAAAGCTAAGGGAAAGATTTTTGGTTGTCTACCAAAGTCCTAGTCCTATAGCTAGTCATCTCCTATGACGTCTAGGTTCTTGTGTTTTGGTTTAAGGATGATTTTCTTCATCAAAGAAACAATTAAATTCAATTATTCTTATAAACATCCTATCATATTGAGGAAGTGCTTAAGACGAGACTTAAACATCTTTTCAATACCTCTAGGATTGTTTTAAGTCCAAGAGAATTTAATTATACAAGTGAATTAATCATCCAGGGATTTAAGTTTTGTTCTCTTGGTCAGTGAACTAGGACATTTGAATATCCTATGAGTGACGTGACACTTCACTTGATACCTCATTTAAAAGTTATAATAATAAGAGCTTTAAAAGGGCAAATAAAATTATTAAGTATTCTAATGATTTAAACTTAATGATTTAATTTTAATTTTGACTTAATTATAAAAAATTAGTTTAAGTTTGGAATAGTGTTCGAGTCATTTTAGATTTAATTCTTAATGATTTCATTTAGGTTTGTTATTAAATGATTTTAACTTAATTTATTTCAATTTAATTTAATTTTGATTTAATTTAATTTAATTTAATTTAATTTAATTTTAATTAGACTAAATTTTAATTTGATTTAGTTTAATTTAATTTAATTTAATCTTAATCTTAATTTAATTTAATTTTAATTTAATTTAATTTAATTTAATTTTTAATTTGGTTTAATTTAATTTAAATTAATTTGATTTAATTTAATTTCAATTTTAATTTAATTTAATTTAATTTAATTCAATTTAATTTAGTTTAATTTAACTTAATTTGATCTCAATTTATTTTTCTTTTAATTTAATTTAATTTGATTTTTAATTTAATTTCAATTTTAATTTAATTGAGATTATTCTTTTAATTTTTTAATTAAGACTTAAGTATTATTGAAGTGATTTATTTAGGTATTTTTAAATTAAAGAATAAATATCCTCTTAAATAATATCCCTACTTTAATAATTTCAATTTCTATTATTCTCCCAAAATTTCAATTAATTAATTAAAGTTTTATTTTAATTATATTCGAAATGATTAGTAGATTTCTACCCTAAATCATTTAAGTTTCAATTATCCAAAAATCAGTTTAAAATCAAATATTTTACCCTCCCCTTTGATTAATCCTAAAATTTTAATTAAATGTTGAAATTTTTAATTACCATTTTGCCCTTCAAGCTTAATAATTCTATAACTCACTAAATTAAGCTCAAATGAACTTGAAATTTTTATGCAACCTTACTCACATGTCAATTAAGACATTAGAGGAGAAAATGTGATTTTTTTGTATTTAATTTATTTATGTAATAATTTTTAATGGAAAATAGGGGTTTTCAAGGAAAATTTAATAACATGACCAAGGAAATGTTTCTGTCCTTAAGAAAATTATGGGATATTCCTAATGACCAGAGGACCATTTGGACCAATTTTGGTGATTTTTGAATTATATTTTATTTATTAGAATTATTTTGAGTTTTGGAGCATTAATTAATTTTAAAATAAAATTAAAGTTAAAAAATGGATTTTATATTTTTCTTAGATCTCTCTGACCTCAAGGAGTTCAAAGAAATAAATTTTGTATTTTTCTGATTTTTCTTTGATTTATTAGAATTATTTTAGTGAAAAGGTTGGAAAATACATTTTTTAAAATTAAAAATTACATTAAGCCTTTAAAATTCAATATCTTACCCTAGGGACTTAAGAAAAATATTTGGTTTGTTCCTAAATGATTAGAATTCAACATGTGACATTTTGGTGATTTTTGATATTTTTATGATTTTTATTATTTTTTAATTATTAAAAATATTAAAATAATGATAAAAATCAACTTTTTTAGAAAATTATAATTTTAATTTTCCTAAGTTCCTCTAATATCAGAGAAGCTCCAAAACCATTTTTGTGAATTTTTGAAAAGAATTTTGTGAGTTATGAAATTTTAAAGCTCAAATTTATTTAAGGGGGTTAATCAACCCATTTGGTGGATCAAACCAAGTCCAATTAGTTTCAAATTTTTATGTGGTATTCTCCTATCCCTAGAAGACAATGGAGAATTGTTTTTAAGTTAATTTGATGTGTGGTTAACCCTAATTAATTAAAGTTCAATTTTGGGTATTTAAGCCAATTAGGGTTGTTCCAAGTAAATTAATTCAAAACTTATTTTTCCTAGGTCCCTCTTGTCATAAGAAACATCACCAAATTTTCCTAGAATTTATTTCTCAACATGCTAATTATTAGAATTAAAATATTCAAAACAGTAACATGAACTTGGAAAATCAATAACTTCTCATAGGGATGGCCTCTGACCTTGGAAAATTCAGGGAATATTCCCAAGTTCAGAGGCTTCAAAAGCCCTATGGTCTCATGCCATGGTAAATTGCCTATGCAAATGGAGAATTAAAACAATGCAAAGAGTAAATAAATCATTAAAAATAAAATTCTTAATGAAATTAATTGATTTCTTTTCCACATTATTTTCCTCTGTTCACTGAGCAAGAGGGTATTTTTATTTTATTTTTAGGATTTTTCTACACAACGTTATGAATTTTTGAAGTTCTGGGAATTAAATAAATAGAAAAATACCCTATTTTCCTACTTATCCACACGGCGCTGACTCAACCTCGGCGCCTCCGAAGCTCCACACGTCGCCTCTTGATTCGGCACCACCATCTGACTGGGATGCCACGCGGCCCGCGATTCATGTCCCGTTGCTCCGTCCGGCGTGATCCTGGCCATCCATTCGATACACGCGCGATCCAACGGCTCCCAGTCATCATCTACGACTGGTGTGAACCCGTGACCGTCAACATTCTAACCCTAATTTCTCACTCGATTCTCAATGGATTTTTGTGTTCTTATGCTCTATGGATTCATCTTGAAGAGACGAACACATCCATATGATAATCATGTATTGAAATTGATTCAAATTAAATGGAGAATCTCTGGAAGCTCGGGAGAAAGAGTGAGTTCATACCTTTGCTCAGAGAAGTGAAGCTTCGATCTGAGAGTTGTGTCACGTTCAATTGGGTCCAAGCAAGCTTCAGATGAAGTCCCTTGGCCTGGTGAATTGTCTAGGTATGAAAGTGCCCACAGCCGATCACAAAGCTTGGAGGCTGGAAGCAATGGCTTGCCTGGAGAGGGGGCTTTTGCTGGGAAACTTCTCCTCTTGGTCTGGTGAAGGTGTAGAGCCAATCAATTTTGGGATTGGCTCACTGTGGTTAAGTGCCCTGGTTTTTGTGCTGAAATTTGAACTCAAAATTGAGCTCAGCTAGGGGGAATTGGGGCTAGAATCCCGTGGGAATCAAGTGCTCTATGTGTAGAGAGTGGTATGGGATGATTTTGGCAGAGTTTCATTAAGGTTTGGTTCAGCTCCTCTTTTGGCCGAGAGGAGGGGGTGTTTAAATAGGAGAGGCTGGAGGGCCTCCCAGAGGGGTTTGAGGGTTGGGATCGATTGCTACTGGTGAGGAGAAGAACAGCTGCAATGGCCATTTGGAGTGAGGCGGCTCAACGAGGTGGAATTCCAAAATTTGGCTCCTCCCAAGGTCTCGGCCATGGTGTTTTCCGGCGATCCGGGCGAGTGGTCGGCGAGCATGGGTCACCCTCGGGTTCGGGTGAGTCGGGGCTTAATGTTGGTGAATTCGATTGAAGCTTGACATGTGTAAAGTGGTTTGATTCAAATGGAATGGGGAGGTGGCTCTTTTGCACTTGGTTTGGTCAACCCATGGAAATGGGCTTGGTTCACCTCCCCATGGCTGATTTGGGGCGAGGGAGGATCATTTGCATCGGCTAGAAAGGGGTGGTGAAGTCCCCATCCAAAGTGATGTGGCTAATCTTGGTTTAGTGTGTAACATGCAAGGGGTTAAAAAGCTTAATGAAGGTTTAAGAAAGAGGGGCTCCCTTTTGCCATTAATGGGTTGGTCACATGTCAAACATCCCATGGATTCATATGGCTTGTACATGGCTTGTCTTTGGCTCACATATGGCTTGGCAAGAGTTTGGTCAACTTTCATGGAAAGGGTTTTAGGAATTTTTGGAAATTTTGGGGTTATTTGATGGGATTTGGCATAATACCATTTTTGGTTTGATTTTCATGATGGGTTTAGCACTTAGGGAATTATATTAATTAAGTGAGGATGAGATGTGATTGTAATGTGGGCTTTAGGATGGGTTTTGGGCCTTTGAATTTGGTGGAAGTAGGCTTTTAGGAAGGTTTAAGGGAGTGGGCCTTTATGTTTAACAATGGGCTTTTAGATGAAAAATTTTGCAAAGGGCCATGCCAAATAAATGTTGAGTTTAGTTTAAGGATGTGTCTTGAATGATTTGAAGCAAATTTGAGGTAGTTTGGAATTGAATTGGGTTGAATTTGGGTTCATTTGGTAATGGGCCAATGTAGGTCAAATTGGGCTAACTTGGGCCAATGTTGGGCTAAGGTTGAAATTGATGTAAAATTAATGTTGAAAAATGTTTGTGGGAGTGTTTCAAAGAGGTTTCAACTTTGGTTGGGTTTTGGTTTTGGGACTTGGGCTTATTTGGGTTAGGTTTGGGTTTAGGTCAAAATTGGGCTTTTTGGTTTTGGGTTGAATTTGAGTGAGGTTTGAGTCCAAATTTTGGGCAATCATGTTAGTGTTTTTTTTGTGGGGATGTTAGGGAAAGCTTAGAAAAGGTTTGGGGTTAATTGGAGCTGAATTGGGTTAGTTTGGGCTAAGTTTGGGTCATGGGTCCAAATTGGGCTTTAAGGTCAAAAGTGAAATTGGATTCAAATGTCAATCAAATTGGACTTGTATTTGGTCTAGATTGATATTTTGGATATTAAATTGAAGTTTAGAATTGAATTGGACCAAAATTGGGGTCAATTGGGTAGGTTTGGTTTGACATTGGGTTCACGGGTTAAGATTGGGCTAAATTGGAGGAGTTGGTAGAAGTTGTGTAAATTGACAAAATTGACCCATAGTGTAGTTGGACAAAATGAAATTGAGAATATTTGGGATTTTCTGGAATTTTTTGGGAATTTTCTGAATTTTTTGTATTTTTGGGTCAAGAGGGGCATTTTGGTAATTTGGAGGGTATTGGGGGATACTTTTGGAATTTTTGGTATTTTTGGCTTTGGATGATCAATTTTATTGGTTAGGAAGTGTCAAGATTAATTTTGGGGAATTTTGGGTGATTTGGAAATTTTGGAGGATTTGGGCAATTTTAAGGGCTTTTGGTATGTTAGGTGGGTCCGGGGCCCTAGGGGCCAAAAATTGAAATTTTGGAAAAATGAAGATTGATCAAATATGAGTGAAATGGAATCACTTTGGTTGAGCCATGAAGTCATATTAAGCCTATATGAGCCATGAGAGGACTCATTTGAGGCATTCATTATGTTGTTCCTAACCCTCTTGACCAGGGGCTTAGGGGTTAAGGTCCATCCATATGAATTACCTACATGAGTCAGGGAGTCAAGTTGGGTATGGGTGTGGTTTTAGGATTTGGATTGTGTGTGTGAGAGTGTAGAGTATGAGTGTAGTGAGTGTGTAAGTCGACCCTCACCGGACCAAGCCACCTGGGGTGGTCTAAGGCCAAAGAGTCCTATAGGGAACTCATCCTTTAAACCTTCACTTTTGATTTCAACCCTCTAGCTGATTAGGGGTTTTCAATCAAGTTTGTGGGGTTTGCAGGGAGTCAAGAGGTGTTTAAACTTCTAAAGGGTGGATTCCACTTCTAGTCCTCTAAGATAGTCAAAGGAAAAGCCTAAGGCTAGATCCTAAGCACTAAAGAGAGAAGAAAAGACCTCATCAAAAATGAGGTCAACAATGCTCAATCTTCATATGAAACTTTAAATGCGATAAACAATAGACAAAGCAATCCTTATTTGAACTATTATAATCCCGGTTGGAAAAACCACCCAAATTTAAATTGGAATAATAACAATAATGTTAACATTATTAATCCTCAGTGGAGGAACAACCCAGTAAACCCATTAGGAAACTTGAACAACCAGAGAAATAAGAATTATAGACCTTCTCATCCTCCAAGATTCTATAATAATCCACAATTTAAGGAAAAGAAGTTTTTTATGGAAGAAATGGTTCTGAATATGGGAACTCAATTACAAAGTCAGGGAGCTGCAATTAAAAATATAGAAAATCAATTAAGACATATTGCTACTGTACTTAGCAATAGACCTTCAGAAACATTCCCTAGGAATGTTGAAGTGAATCCAAAAGACCAAGGTAAAGAACAAATCGAGGCTATTCAATTAAGAAGTGGGAAAGAATTGGAAACAAGGGTACAAAAAGAAACTGAAGTTGAAAAAGAAAAAGTGGAAACTGAAAAGAAAATGAAATTTTATATATAGAATTAGAATATCCATTAAAACCAATGAAGATCACTGTAGAAAGACCACCACCACCGTTTCCTCAAAGATTAAAGCAACAACATATAGGTAAAAACATTTGTTAAATTTTTAGAAATCTTAATAAAGTTATTTGTGAATATTCCCTTCGTTGAAGCTTTCAAATAAAATCCTAATTATGTTAAGTTTATGAAGGATATACTCAACAAAAAGAGGAAGTTACTAGATCATGAGACTGTTGCACTCAGTGAAGAGTGCAGTGCTATAATTCAGAAAAAGCTTCCTAAAAAACTTAAAGATACTGGTAGTTTTACTATCTCGTGTGTGATAGCTGAAAAATTCTATGGACAACATTATGTGATTTGGGAGCTAGCATAAATTTTATACCTCTATCAACCTTCAAAATATTGGGATCAGGAGAAATTACACCAACTCTGTAACTCTCCAGTTAGCTGATCGATCTATTACTCATCCTAAGGGGGTTGTAGAAGATGTTTTGGTCAAGGTTGATAAATTTATCTTTCCTGTAGACTTTATTATCTTATATATGGTAGAAGATAAGGAAATACCTATTATCTTGGGAAGATAATTCCTAGCTAAAGGAAGAGCTATAATTGATTGTCAAAGAGGAGAATTAACAATGAGAGTGAATGACTAAGAGGTAACATTTAACATTTCAAAGTTAATGAAATATCCCTCAATAAAAAAAGATGATGAATGCTTTAGAATGGAAATATGTGATTATTTGAGAGAGGAATATTTCAAAGAAAATTTTGAAGAGAAAATAGAACATAAAAATCTGAAAAATAAGAATCATGATGAGATAGAAGATGATTCTGATGAGACTGATAATGAAGAAATAGAATATGTTCGGGAAAATTTTGAAATGCTTGATTCAACAGATCCTGAAAACAAAAGTTTAATTCCAACTATTGTGAAACCTCCTGAACTTGAAATGAGAACTCTTCCAAAACATTTGAAGTGTGTATTTTTAGGGGAATCATCGACATTACCAGTTATCGTATCCTCGGATTTAAATGAGTTACATGAAAAAAATTACTGGATATGTTAAAGAAATATAAAAGAGCTTTTGGTTGGACTTTATCCGATATCAAAGGAATTAGCCCTTCTATTTGTATGCACAAAATTTTATTGGACAATGAACATAAACCCATAGTTGATCCGCAAAGGAGACTAAACCAAATGATGAAAGAGGTAGTAAAGAAAAAAATTTTAAAGTGGTTAGATGTTGGAATCATATATCCCATTTTTTATAGTGCTTGAGTGAGTCCAATTCATTGTGTTCCTAAGAAAGGAGGAGTGACAGCTGACATAAATGAAAAGAATGAAATTATACCAACAAGGTAAGTCACTGGTTGGTGAATATATATTGATTATAGAAAATTAAACTTCCCCACAGAAAATATCCCTTTCCTTTACCTTTCCTAGACCAAATACTAGACAGACTTGCTAGGGACAAGTATTATTGCTTTTTGGATGAATATATCGGTTATCACTAAATACTTATTGCTCCAGAGGATCAAGAGAAAACTACATTTACTAAATAACTAAGCCTTTATGCCAACTTTTAAAAAATATAAAAAGTTTGATTTTAACGAAGAATGTTTAAAAGCTTTCGACTCACTAAAGAAAAAATTAACCACTGCTCCTATAATAGTTTCACCTGACTGGGAGAAACCATTTGAATTAATGTGCGATACGAGTGATTATGCTATTTGAGTTATTTTAGGAAAAGGTACGAGAAAATGTATAAAGTTATATACTACGCTGGCAAAACTCTTACTGATGCTCAAACTAATTACACTACTACAGAAAGAGAGTTATTAGCTATAGTTTATGCCTTTAAAAAATTTAGATCATACTTAATTGGAACCAAATGTATAGTGCATACTGTTCATTCTGCTATTAAATATTTAATGCAAAATAAGGATGCTAAACCAAGATTAATTCAATGGATACTTTTATTGCAAGAATTTAATTTTATGATTGTCGATCGAAAAGGAGTCGATAACCAAATAGCTAATCATTTATCTAGACTTTAACAACATAAATTGTCTGATTTTGAAAAGGAAATAATTGAAACTTTCCTTGATGAGCAACTGTATAATATTAAAGAAAGAAATTTACTGTGGTATGCTAATATTGTGAACTACATCATTAGTAACATTTTACCACCAGAATTAACAATGCAACATAAGAAAAAATTCACTTATGATGTTAAGTCTTATTTTTGGGATGATCATTATTTATACAAAAAATGTAAAGATCATATTATTAGTAGTTGTGTGCCTTATGAAGAAACAGAACAAATTATTCGAGGATGTCATGATTCTGAATTCGGAGGACATTTCGGAATGGATAAAACAACACATAAGATTTTAAAATCTGGATTATATTGGCCTACTATTTTTAGAGATGTTTATAGATTTATCAAATCCTGTGATCGATGTTAGAGAGTAGGTAATATATCTAGAAGGAATGAAAACCTCTAAATTTTACATTGGAAGTTGAGATTTTTGATGCTTGGGATTATATTTTATGGGATAATATATTCCTTCATTTGGAAATTCATATATATTAACTGTTGTGGATTACGTATCTAAATGGATTAAGGTAGTAGCATTACTAAAATATGATGCTAGAAGAATTTCAAGATTTTTATTGAAAAATATTTTTACAGGATATGGAATGCGTAGAGTAATCATCACTAATAAAGGATCCCATTTAAAAATAATCTGATTCAAAGATTGGCTAAAAAGAATAATATTATGCATATAATCTCTATAGCTTATCATCCCTAAGCTAATGGTTTAGTTGAGGTATCTAATCATGAAATTAAACGAATTTTATAAAAATTCATAAATCCTGATAAATTATTTTGGTCTAATAGATTAGACACTGCTTTATGGGCATACAGAACTGCTTATAAAACTCCTATAGGAATGTCCCCCTATAGATTAATTTTTGGGAAGACATGTCACTTGCCAGTTGAATTAGAATGTAGAGCATATTGGGCGATAAAGAAATTAAATTTTAATCTGAAAGATACTTGTGAGATTGAACGAATTGGAAAAAATCAGAAATGAATCATATGATAATGATAGAATATACAAGGAGAGAATGAAAATATGACTTGATCAAAAAATTATTAAAAAGGAATGTGCGTCAGGAAAAAAAGTTTTATTATATAATACTATATTGAGATTATTTCTTGGGAAACTGAAATATAGATTGATAGGACCATTCTCTATTATAAAAATCTATCAACTAGGAGTTGTTGTTATTGAAGACCCTAAAACTAGAAGAATATTCAAAGATAATGGACACAGATTAAAACTGTATTTTGAAGTAATAGACCTAATTTTAAAGATGTTATAATGTTGGTTCAACCTGAATAACCAAAGGTTATGTCGGGTTAATGATGTTAAACCAAGTGCTTTGTAGGAGGCAACCCACAGTTATGTTTAGTGTTTTACTTGTTTGAATTGTTATTTTTGTTAGATTGCCACATAATTAAGTCCTACCCATCCTTAAATATCATAAAAAATGTTAGAGAAATGAATCGAATCAAATTTTGGAACGAATTCAGATGAAATGAAAATTTGGCCAGAATTGTGCTCGGGCGCTGGACAATGCTACAATCAGCACCGGACCGCGCTGCTGACGAGAAACAGTTTTTTTCATTCTTAAATTCAAATTTTGGCAGTTTTAGGCAGCAATACTTCCATTTAAACTCCTAAAAATAGCCTCTAAACTCTAAAACCGCTAGAGAAACGAAAAGGAAGATCCCAAATCTCGTCTAAATGGATTCCAACTCGATCGAAACTTCAAGATTTCAAGTTTTCAACTGTAAAAAGTTCATCAGTTTCAAAGTGCAACATTTGTTCGATAAAAATATTTCAAAGAAGAGGCTGATTAAGGGGCAAGGCTTCGTAAATCGAGGTTTGAACTCTCTTACTACTCGGAGTGACTAAATTATTGTTCAAAGACATTGGGAAGTTTTATGTTACACTACTACTGCCGTAGTCGTCCCTATTGTGAAAGAATTTTATGCAAATCTTCATGGGATCAACCATGGATCAGTCTATGTTCGAGGCGGGTTTGTCACATTTACTCCTGCGAAGATTAATGACTTATATATAATTGAGAATGTGTCGATCTGTCATTATTCAAATTTTATCCTGATGAGAGACAATATGTACTATATATATAGATATTTGACTAATGAAAATGATGCTTGGGAGATAATAAATAACATCTATGTGAGTTTTTCGACCTCACTTTTGAATCCTACTTTAAAACACTTGCATTATTTTAAATGTGCAAAATTATTCTTAACTATGAAAATCAATAAAGTAATCAAGGAATGTGTTATTTTGAATTATTGTATTAAAATGGGGATGCTTACTAATATTGGCTCTATTATGGTGAAATTTGTTTTGGGATTGATCCTACATGGATCAAAATATGAGCTTGGACATCCTTCCACCATATTTCTTCTCTACAGTGAATCACCAGTGCCATATAAAAATTGGGAGAGAGACTACTTCTTCCTTGGAAGACTCTGGACCCTAAGGACGAACATAATAACCTGGCAATTGGAGATGTGAATGACATGAGTATTATTGAAGATCAACCATAACAAATTTCAAAGCCTATTCCTCCTTACTTTCCTGAAAGTTCACAGATAATTCTATAGAAGATTAAGAAATTGGAGAAAGAGATGCAACGCCTGATGAGTGCAATCAACAATATATATGACTTCTTTGATCACCTGGATTGGAGAATGAAGGAACACTTTGAGCATTCTGGACATCTTGAAGGAAGTCTGATATGCTTGATGAAAAGAAAGGGCTGGATTGAGGAGGATTCAACCGAAGAATTCCCGTATCGTCCATTCTATAATTTGTTTGTTCATGTTCAATCAAATAGAGATATTAGAGATAATGGTAATTCTGAGGATGATTAAAGACTTTATTATGTGTTTATGTATTTGAACTTATTACATAGTTTGCTTTGCTTAATTGCTATGTTTGAATTTGCTTTCATGTTTAGTTTTCAGTGTTTGAGTGTCTTGGTTGTGAGCAATGCTGAAATCTAGTGTCACTTATGTGTGTTTGTAATTTGGATTTTATATATCAAAGTGATTTTTTTTGTTGTTTGTGTAAAAAGTCTTGTTTGACATGGCTTTAGTATGTGATTTGATGCTTAAATAGACTAATTAGACGTCGATGCAGGCTTAAAATGATCAAAATTGCAAAAGAAATTTGGGAGCCCAAAATTTGAACTAGTGTCGGACTGCTCCAAATTATAGAGACTTTAGCCTATTGAATCGAAAATAGCGCTGGATGACGCTGTCACCAGCGCTGAATGTACCCAACACTCAAAAAGTCCAGATTACTCAAATCTCATGATTTAACCCTGGGATCCATTTTTTTAACCTAATCCATCATCTTCTACCTTCAGCAAAGTCCGATTTTCACATTTAGGGCTCTCTTGCATTTGGATTTAGAGTAATTTTATCCCTGGAAAAGTTCATATTCCATCTTCTCTTGGTAAGAGCTTCACTTTAAACAATTTTTTTTTATTTTGACCGTGGAAATCTCCTACATTGGGAAGATTCAAAATTTGAGGTTTTTAAAGAAAATTTAGAGATTTTTCATGGTATTGAAGTTCTCATTTACTTATATTTACTTTGGAGCCTAATACATTGCAATTTTGAGATTGATTTGGATTATTTTAATATTTTTATAAAAATGGCTCCAAAAAAGTCGAAAGGGAAGAGAAAATTGGAATATAATGAAAGGAAATTTGTGAATTTTAAAGCTCACTCCCGCTTTAGTAAATGTTTTAGCAATAAGAAGTGTATTCAAGAGAAAGCTTTTGAAAATCCAGGAGTGATAGAAGAATTAATTACAAATCGTTAGTGGAAAATTTTTCGTTATTTTTTTGTTGATGCGATGCTAGGGATAGTACGAGAATTTTATGCTAATTTGTATTACTCTGAGAGTGAATATATACTTGTTAGAGGACAAATAATTGGGTTTACCCCTGCACGCATCAATACATTTTACCAGTTAACAGACCCTCACTATTGTGAATATGAGCATTTTGTTGTTAATGACGAGGCACTTGATATGGTTATGAACTATACAATTGATGGAAAAGGGGCATGGAAGATTAAAACAAAAGCAAACAAAGTTAACTTCTCCCTTTCTATGTTGAATCTTGCATCTATAGCTTGACATTATTTCATATCTGCAAGACTTATGCCTACCAGCCACCACAGCGAAGTAACTGTAGAGAGAGCTATTCTGAATTACTGTATTCAGAACATGAAAAATATAAATATTATGTTATTATTCATAGAAGTATTTTGAATATTTCAAAAGGAGAGACTACAAGAGGACTAGGACACCCCAACCTGATTCATGCCCTGTGTATTCAGTCAGGTGTAGAATTGAAGATAATGATGAGCTAGTCCACCCCCTGAAGCCCATTAGTAAATTAAACTTGAAGACATATACAGCTCATGTAGGTTGGAGTTGGAATAAAAATGCTAATGTACCTAATTCTAGTCAGGAGAGACCATCTACCTCAGGGACCCTACTCTTCATGATGTTATGGATCAGTTAGAAAAGTTGAACACCAGAGTAGGAGGACTAGAAGCAAGGAATAAGATAAATGATGATTATCAACTGCAGTGACGAGAAAATGAAATAGCTTATCATGACGCATGGATGAGATTCCTGAGGGGAGACACTAGTGTTGTATTCCCTACCTACCCTGAGTACACTCCATGTCAGCCTGATGAACCTGAAGATGCTGGAGCTTCTGGAGATTATAATTGGTAATGTAGTATTATTTTCTTTTCATTGCATTTTTTATTTCTTATTGAAATTGTAATTTGTATTATTGATGTAAGTTGTATTTGGTTGTTTGTGATGTGGAACATTAATTTGTAATATGTTCTGATGTGATGTGATGTAATATGTGAATTTTCATATATTTGGTTTATTAGTTTAATCTGTGATTGTAATAGTTGGATGTTAATATGTGATGTTTAGTTGATGTTTTATGTTTCCAAAGTTTCAAAATTTTTCACCCTACAAATTTCTAATATATTATAAGTGTAGAAAAACTCTTATTATTTCAGGCTACTATTCAAAATTTATGAAGAAGACATGCCTAAATTCAAAGGTATGAAATGCCCAACACAATGAGGTATGCGTTATATACATGTTTATGTCTTTTCTTTCTACCTATGCTAGTTTTATTACTATTAAAAAACTTAAGTTTCTTTCAGGGAGGGTGATGCACCAAAAATATATACGATTTTTGCTATATAATTTTACCCATTTTTGGTGATATTGCACTTTAACGAAAGGTATTTTTTATGATTTGTTGCAGGTATGATGATTTTAGGTGATTGGAGTGAAAAGAAACAAAAAGGAATGAATCTGGAGCAAAATGGAGCAAAATGATGGAAAAGGTGTTCTGGCGCCACCGGCGCCCAAATCCAGAGACTTTATCATTTATTGGCACGATAGAGCGCCGCCGGCGCCCGAAGTCGGTGGAGTTCAAATTTGAAGAGTTTTTGTGACTTTTTGAAGGGATGCCTATGGAAACTCTTCGGATTTCATCTTTATCTTATAAGTAACTGTTTTTGGATAAAAATAAAGGGGGATTAGAGTGTTTCTTCAGTGGTTCTAGTGTAGTTTTAGTGAGTGTTAAGTGTTATGGTTTAGGAGAAGTGAGTGTAGAGTGAGGATTTGCGAGGAATTCTTCTCTAAGGACTGAAGGAGAAGGACTAAAGTGAGAGATTGCTTCTTCCTTTCCATTCTAAAGAGGGAATCAAGTGTTGTAAAGAAGAGAGAAATGGATTCAAAGGAACTTCAAGGGAATTGCATTGGGGAAGAGAAAGAGATAAGTTGTATTTTCTTTTGTGGTCTGTATGACTTCTCTTTTATATATAAAATCCATGTTTTATTGCATCTTCTCCATGAATTCTAAGTAATCTCCCTTGTCTTTCTTCTTGCATAGAGATGTGATGATGGATTGATGTGGATTTGATGTGCTTTTAATGTAATGAATAAATTATGATGGTTTTTCATTTCGAACTTAATTTACTTTTTGATTTGGCCAATTGAAATGTTAAAATATGTTGTTGAACATTAAGTTTGAAAGGATTTAATGTCCTACAACAATAATGAAAGATCCATTCAATTTCTATGGATGAATTACGTAATTCATGGGAATTGAGTGCAAATAAATAGGGAAATATGTTTTGATGGACTTCAATGTGGAGATTTCAAGGTGACAGGCTAAAATCCCCAAATTGGTTCTAAGATTAGTAACTAAAATCAAAGGTTAGCCATCGGGTGAAGGGTGAGTGGGCGCTCCGACGTAAGAGCCGGTATCCTCCCAGCCTAGCCTTAGATTTAGTGAATAGACTTAGGATATGTCAATGTTCTTTTCTTGCTTAAAAGAGGGGCTACACTTTTAAGGGTAAAGAATCATCTATGCTCCTATTTGGAACAATAACATAAATTTTTGTTCCATATCAATCCATAAATCATATTCTCATTGCAAGAGGAAAGATACTTTTCTCATATATCGAAAACCTCAAATACTTAGTTTAGTGTGTCTGTAGTTAATTCTGATTTTAAATTTACAAGAAGTAATTGTAGTTTATTTAATTATTAATGTTTCTTGCATAGTAGTAGTAAGTAGTAAACTTTAATTGCAAATTAAATATCAGATTTTAGTGCTTATTATATATTGTGAAACACTTTCTTATACTTCAAACTTCCATGTGGGATCGATAACCAGGACTTCATTAGAGTCTTGTATTACTTTATAAGATACGTATACTTGTGTTGAATGCTTGGACTTAACAAATTTATTATAAATATATAAATTTGAGTTCATAAATTCTTGTAAAATATAAGTCCAGCTCATCAATTTTTTGGTGTCGTTGTCGGGGAAGGTAATGGAGTTAAGAAAGTAAGTACGAAGTAAGTAACGAAGTATTAATAAAGAAAGTATAAAAATTATTTATTAAAAATATAGTAATAGAAAACCTTTATTTTGTAGTGTGTAATTGTGTGTTTGTTTACCTTTATAAAAATATTTGTGTTTGTATATGCGTAGTAGCGGATTTATAGGTTTAGTGCCTTACGATTCAGAGTAAGAGCGTACTGTCATAAAAATTAAAAAACAAAAAAAATTGAAAATCCTTGCAAAATGGTGAATAATAAAGATAATCAGAGAAATGATATTGGAAAATTTTCAAGAACTTTAAGAGATTATGCTAACCCAACAACAGATGAAATTCACATAACTATTCAAAATCCTGATGTTGCTACTAATTCATTTGAACTTAAACCTGCTATTATCCAAATGGTACAAAATAATCAATTTAGAGGAACACCTAATGAGGATCTAAATTTACATCTCGCTAGTTTTCTAGAACTGTGTGCTAATTTTAAATATGATGGAGTGTCTAGTGACATTGTCAGACTTAAACTTTTTCCTTTCTCATTAAGGGATAAAGCTAAGGCATGGTTAAACTTGTTAGCACTTGGATCTATTAGAACTTGGGGAGAATTATATCAAAAGTTTCTATCAAAATATATCTCTCCATCTAAGACTGCTAAACTAAGAAATGATATTAGATCCTTTTGTCAGTTTGAAGGAGAGTCAACATATGAAGCTTGGAAGAGATTTAAAGATCTTCTTAGGAAGTGCCCACATCATGTTTTACCAGATTGGTTAATAATTCAAACATTTTATAATGGATTAGTGGGATTATTGAGATATATTATAGATGCTGCTGCTGGTGGATCATTAATGTCAAAACCTTTTGATGAAGCATATGCATTAATTGAAGAAATGGCTACTAATAATTTTCAATGATCTTTTGAACGGGTAAATCCTAAGAGAGTAGCTAGTGTTCGTGATTCAGATATGATGACTATGGTAGTTTCTCAAATTACATCCCTTTCAAATAAAATACATCAATATGGAATGAATTATTCTCAACTACCTCAAGTGTTAGAGGAAAATTCATTTGGACATATGATCCAACTAAAAATTACCTATTTTTAGTGTAGGATTTATGCTCACTTTATGCACATTTCTTATGATATACACTTTAAAGGAATGTATTTTGTATATTTTTGTCTTCAAGTATAAAAATATATGAATTTAGAGAAATGAGGCAAAAACAATGCAATTTGGAGCCAAAATGAGCAAAGAAGAAAATTCTGACTTGGCACATATCGATATGTCTTTCTATGCTTAATATCTTTTATATTTCTCACATGTTTCTGAATAAAATTATACTTTTGAGAAAGGTTGTTTTTATTTCTATCTTATAGGTGAAGATTTTAGGAACGCAACGTAACTAAAATGGGGTGAAACGGAGTTGAAACGGAGCCAAATGAAGCAAAATAGTGGAGCTGCGCACAAGGTGGCGCCTAGGCTTCAAACCTGGTGCCTAGGCGCCTGTGATGACTAGAAAATGGCGCCTAGGTACCAGAATCAAGGCCTAGGCGCCAGAACCCATCTAGGCACGGTTATGGATGATTATGGATTGTTATTGGGTGGTTTTGGGTGGTTTCAAAGCATTCTAGAAGCCTCTGGACGAAATCCTACATGTCAGCATGTAATACAATGAATCTAGATACATTGGAATAGTTTGGGACCCAATGTCAAGGGGTGCGACTGTTTGGGTACAGAGTCTGGCACCTAGGCGCCAGAATTGTTTCTAGAAAATTCGTTGAAGTTGGACCGAATTTTGAAGAGGTGCTAGCCAAAGTGAAGGAGTGTGACTGTTTGGGCACAGAGTCTGGCACCTAGGCGCCAGAATTGTTTCTAGAATATTCGTTGAATCTGGACCGAATTTTGAAGAGGTGCCTTAAGCAACCCCTAGTCATTTTCAAAGCTCTATAAATAGGGACCAATTCTACAGTAAGGGGGCGCTCTCTCTCTCTCTCTCTCTCTCTCTCTCTCTTCCCCTTAGTCATCTTAGAGTCATGAAGATGTAGATTTCTACATCTTATGGAGAGATTGGTGAGGGATTTTGAGATATTTATATAAGGGAAGTCAAAGCGGCGCACAGATCGGTGGGAGACTTTGGTGGAGAGATCTTCTTCTTTCCTTTAGAGGAAACAATCTAAGTATTGTGTTCTTCATTCTCTTTTAATTGTTGTAAACACTTTCTAGTCTATTTTCTTTATTTTAAATCGAGTTTTCTGTAGTGATTTATCCATGCTTCGTAAGTGATTTTCTTTACTCTTTCTTTTAATATGAAGTAGTGGCATGTGCAGGAAAGTTATTTTTATGATAGAATTATCTATTAGATGCTTCTAGGTGACAGATAGTTGCATAAATATAATAGAATACTAACGAAATAAGTTCCTTGTTGGCGCTTAATTTATTACATAATTTTATCAATTATTTTACTTCTTATGCCATTATTTTCATTTACTTTTGTTTTGTAATGAAATAAATGCATGTTTAGAAATTAAGATTTGCTTAGATATTCTCTTATTAAATTATGGTGATGATAGTCATACCAGATCTTCATTTACTTTATAAATTGATCACTTGTATTGTTAAAATTTGTTGAAGAACTCTGAGATCTAACCGAAGATGATTTCTTAACTATTAGATATCACATGGATCTTTGGGTAATCGAAAGCCTTAAGCGGGTTATTCAAAGTGAAGTGAAAATAAATAGGGAGATATTGTTTATTAGGCGTAGAATTGATTAGTTTTTAGAGTGAAAGACTAAATTCTAATAATTTGGTTTATAGAAAGGGAACAGGTCACTAGTAGGGCCGACCACAGCCACCCTTGGACATCTAGAAGTGTGAGCCTAGATTAACCTGTTATACTAATAATATAACCTGAACCGATCTATAGATTAGCCAATGTTCTTTATACTATCGAGCAAAGGTAAAGAATAGGATTGCTTCTATTTGGCACTACTACATAAAGTTCTAAGCATCTCTTTCCTACACATTATCTATGTAATTACAATAGAAATGTAATTTTTAATATCTCAAAATTCTCTAAACCAATTTATCCATAAGTTAACTTTTTGTTTAAGAACTTTATTTAGGATTAGTTATTAGAAAACCACGACATTCCAAATTTAGAACTTATAGAAATAGACTAGAACTAGCCTAAAGAATTTCTTACCTCACTTCTATGTGGGATCGATACTGAGGTTATAAAAGAAAACCCTATATTACTTGAAACGATACGTATACTTGCGTAGTACCCCTAGTGTGTAAAATATTTTCAAAAATTTTACAACATTTTAATTTTATACACTAGCTGCTATTTATAAATTGGTTCAAGTTTTTGGTCATCTTTTAGAAGCAAAAATGACTGCATTATTGCGAGTCAGGTTAAGTTTTTGGCGCCGTTGTCGGGGAAGCTTCAGCAAGAACTTTAGGAGAATTTTAGTTGAAATAATTAGGTTTAGACTTGGAAAAATGTAGTGTCGTAAAACTATTTTTTTGTGAAAAGTGTTTTGTTATATGAGAAAGAGTTGTGAAAAAAGAAATAAAATTATTTGTGTGAAAAATAAGGTGTTCGTGAAAATGTTTTGTTGTGTTGAATATGTTTCATCTATTATTTGTTTAATTGTTAAAGTATTTTTTGTTGTGCTATGTAAACGAAACAAAGGATCTGTAAGACTTGTGCCTTATGATCCCGAGTTTGAAAAAATCAAAAAATTAAAAATATAGAAAGGACTCGAAAAACTAGAAATGGAAATGGAAAACTTTCAAGATAATAACTTGGAAAATTATCATATTTTATTGAGGGATTACGTAAATCCTACGACAGATGAAATTCACTCAAGTATACAAAATCCTGTCATAGAAGTGTCGGCATTATTTTTAAGTTGAGGGTTGTATTTTTGAAAAGAGGTCGCCTACAGAAATTGTCGGCGAATTTTTAATTTAATTTAAATAAGTAATTTAAAAAGTAGTATTTGATTTTAAAAATAATTTTAAATTTGAAAAATTTTAAGATATGAAATCAAACCGATCTCACATCCCAAATAGTTTATATAAACGAGCACCGCACTACAAACCGTGTATCTATCCCGAAGAATAGGCACACTGCTTGATGATGGGGCTCGATTAAATAAACTAGAAGACTTGTGGCATCCGTTTGGTCTGCGAACCAATTTTATAAGCCGACAAATTCCCCTACTTAATATAAATGAATTAATCAGGGTTTATATTACCTGGGTTCTTAAAGTTCCCTATAAGGGCAAGCTCCTATAGTTAATTACATCTTAAATGAAGTGAATCATTTAAGAAAACTCTCGATAATGATCAGTGACTTTTGCTCTCAAGAATTTTAAAGTTTAAGGTTTTCAAAGGATTGGATTTTGGAAATTTCAACAGGGAATGGATCAAATTTAGAACAGCTATTTTCAGGAGTCCAATGGAAGAGAAGTAGGAGAAGCTGAGGATCCAAGAAGAATCTTGGCAACTTCCCAAACTATCCTATTGTTTGGCTCGGATTTAAGAAAATCCTAATATTATCTGATATTTCAATCTTGCCAATTTTAATTAATTTGGACTTATATTTGTATGATAAAATCATACAAATAGCCTCGAAGATATGAGGGTTTATGTCATACCAAACGACTACCTCGGAGTCCTAAGACCGGTTAGGGCTTAATTTACATGACACGATCATGCAAATGCCTAACGGAGAGTTGAGGATTTATGTTGCACTAGGCAAACTACCTTGAAATCATATGGCTTGGTTATTTAATTCTAAGAAAGTTTTGTTGAAGTAGACTCAGGTTTTGCTGATGACGATGGCCGTGCTGCCCACCATGCTCTGAGCTCCTTGTTGTTGCAGAGGTTTAGTTTTAGAAGATTGTAATCAAAAGAGAAGAGAGGAGTTTGGTTTTAGGAATCTTAAAGTCCAAGTGTTTTTAGTGTTTTAGTTAAAACAGATCTTAAAGTTATTAGAACAGAACCGATTAAGATCCCATGGTTCCGTCATCCCAACACCGTTATTTTCATTGAATTCACTTAGTCCAGATGAATTTGCTAAACTCAACTGAATGAGTTTCACACTTTCATTTAGACCGTGGGAAATCCCGTTAGCAACACGTGGGTTACATCATCCGAGGTATTCCCGATCATTCAATGAGACGTTTTAATTTAGTTGTAATTGTAGTTTTGTGTTCTGTTTGTGATTAAATTTTGAGTTGTTTTTATATTTTGAAATGTTGTGGAGGTGATTTTTTATCTTGCTGTGACTTTTAATTTAGTTTTGGTTTCAATTCAGGGACTATCCTAAAGGTTTTGGTTTTCATACAACAGTTGTTTATCATGCAAGAAAAGTAAAGTAACAGTGCATATAAGTAAATTGCAGTAAATTGCAACAAAATAAAAGTGTACCTGGAGGGTCTTCCCGTCATCCCAAGCTGCACTTAAAACACATGTTAAGGCATTTAAATGTTTCATCAAGTATCTAGGTAAAGCTAAGGGAAAGGTTTTGGTTGTCTATCAAAGTCCTAATCTTATAGCTAGTCATCGCCTATGACGTCTAGGCTCTTGTGTTTTGGTTTAAGGACGATTTTCTTCATCAAAGAACAATTAAGTTCAATTGTTCTTATAAACATCCTATCATATTGAGGAAGTGCTTAAGACAAATCTTAAACATCTTTCAATATTTCTAGGATCGTTTTAAGTCCAAGAGAATTTAATTATACAAGTGAATTAATCATCAGGGAATTTAAGTGTTATTCTTTTGCTCAATGAACTTAGGATATTTGAATATCCTATAAGTGAGGTAACACTTCACTTGATGTTTCACTTAAGAGTTATAATAATAAGAGCTTTTAAAACGGCAAATCAAGTTATTAAGTATTTTTATGATTTAGACTTAATGATTTAATTCTAATTTTTGATTTAATTATAAAAAATTAGTTTAAGTTTGGAATAGTGTTCAAATTATTTTAGGTTTAATTCTTAATAATTTCATTTAGGTTTTTTATTAAATGATTTTAATTTAATTTAATTCGATTTAATTTTAATTTAATTTACCTTAATTTAAATTTAATTGCAATTTAATTTAACTTCAATTTAATTTAATTTTAATTTAATTTCAATTTAATTTAATTTCAATTTATTTTATTTTACTTTAATTTAATTTACTTTAATTTAATTTTAATTTAATTTAATTTTAATTTAATTTATAATTTAGTTTAATTTAATTTAATTTTAATTTGATTTTAATTTAATTTAATTTTAATTTAATTTTAATTTAATTTTAATTTGGATTATTATTTTAATCTTTTAATTAAGAATTAAGTATTATTGAAGTGATTCATTTAGGGATTTTTAAATTAAAGAATAAATATCCTCTTAAATAATATCTCTACTTTATAATTTCAAAAAAATTTTATTAATATTCCAAATTTAATTAATTAATTAACTAAGGTTTACCTTAATTATTCTTAAAATGATTGGTGGGTTTCTACCCTTAACCATTTAAGTTTCAATCATCCAAAATCAGTTTAAAATCAAATATTTTACCCTTCCCTTTTGATTAATCCTAAAACTTTAATTAAAGGTTGAAAATTTTAATTACCATTTTGCCCTTCAAGCTTAATAATTCTATAACTCACTAAATTAAGCTCAAATGAACTTGAAATTTTTATGTGACCTCACTTACATGTCAATTAAGACATTAGAGGAGAAAATGTGATTTTTCTGTATTTAATCTATTTATGTAATTATTTTAATGGAAAATAGGGGTTTTTCAAGGAAAATTCAATAACATGACCAAGAGAATTCTTCTGCTCTTAAGAAAATTATGGGGCATTCCTAATGATAAGAGGACCATTTGGACAAATTTTGGTGATTTTTTGAATTTTATTTTATTTATTATAATTATTTTGAATTTTGGAGTATTAATTAATTTAAAAATAAAATAAAGGTTGAAAAATTAATTTTATATTTTTCAAAAATCTTTCTGATATCAGAAAAATCAGAAACCAATTTTTATAATTTTTTGATTTTTCTTTGATTTATTAGAATTATTTTAGTGAAAAGGTTGGAAAAATACATTTTTTAATATTAAAAATTACATTAAGCCTTTAAAATTCAATATCTTACCCTAGGGACATAGGAAAAATATTTGGTTTGTTTCTAAGTGTTTAAAATTCAAAATATGACATTTTAGTAATTTTTAATATTTTTGTGATTTTTATTATTTTTTAATTATTGAAATTATTAAAATATTGATAAAAATCAACTTTTTTAAAAAATTATAATTTTAATTTTCTTAAATTCCCCTGATATCAGAGAGGCTCCAAAACCAATTTTGTGAATTTTTGAAAAATATTTTGTGAGTTATAAATTTTTAAAGTTTAATTTTACCCATTTTTACTTAAGAGGCTTAATCAACCCATTTGGTGGGGTTAATCAAGTCCAATTTTTTTCAAATTTTTATGTGGTGTTTTCCTATCCCTAAAGGACAGTGGAGAATTGTTTTTAAGTTAATTGGATGAATGGTTAACCCTAATTAATTAAAGTTCACTTTTGGGTATTTAGGCCAATTAGGGTTATTCAAAGTGAATTAAATCAAAAATTATTTTTCCTAGGGTCCTCTGGTCATAAGAAACATCACCAAATTTTCCTAGAATTTATTTCTCAACATGCTAATTATTGGAATTAAAATAATCAAAACAGTGACATGAATTTGAAAAATCAATAACTTCTCATAGGGATGGCCTCTGACCTTGGAAAATTTAGGGAATGTTCCCAAGTTTAGAGGCTTCAAAAGCCCTATGATCTCATGCCATGGTGAATTTCCTATATGCATGGAGAATTGAAATAGTGCAGAGAGTAAATAAATAATTAAAAAAAAAATTATTGATGAAATTACATGATTTCTGTTCCACATTATTCTCCTCTGTTCACTGAGCAAGAGAGTATTTTTATTTTATTTTTAGGATTTTTCTACACAAAGTTATGAATTTTCAAAGTTCTGGTAATTAAATAAATAGAAAATAGCCCTAATTTCCTACTTATCCACGCGGCGCCACGCCATCCTCGGCAGCTCCGAAAGGCCACGCGTCGTCTCTTGATTCGGCGCCGCCATCCGACTCAGCACTCCAGGGGCCCGCGGTTCATGTCCCATTACTCTATCCGGCGCAATTTTGGCCATCTGCTCGATACACACGCGATCCGACAGCTCCTGGTCATCGTCTATGACTGGTGTGAACCCGTGACCGTCAACCTTCTAACCCTAATTTCTCACTCGATTCTCAACGGATTTTCGAGTTCTTATGCTCTATGGATTCATCTTGAAGAGACGAACACATCCATATGGTAAACATGTACTGAAATTGACCCAAACTAAATTGAGAATCTCTGGAAGCTCGTGAAGAAGAGTGAGTCCATACCTTTTCTCAGAGAAGTGAAGCTTGGATCTGAGAGTTATGTCACGTTCGATTGGGTCCCTTGGCCTGGTGAATTGTCTAGGTACGATTTCGACCAAGCCCGATCACAAAGCTTGGAGGCTGGAAGCAATGGCTGGCTTGGAGAGGGGGCTTTTGCTGGTAAACTTCTTCTCTTGGTCTGGTGAAGGTGTAGGACCAATCAATTTGGGGATTGGCTCACTGTGGAGAAGTGTCCTGGTTTTGGGCTTGGATTTCAACTCTGAAATTGAGCTCACATAGAGGAAATGGCAGGGGGATTTCAGTGGGGATTAAGTTCTCTATGTGTGGGGAGTAGTCTGGAACAATTTTGGCAGAGTTTTCTTAAGGTTTTTTTTTCAGCACCTTCTTTGGCCGAGAGGTGGTGGTGTTTAAATAGGCATGGCTGGAGGCTCTCCCAGAGGGATTTAGGGCTTGGAATCAGCTGCTTAGGTCAAGGGAAGAACAGCCATGGTGGCCATTGGGCATGGGGCAGCTCAGCAGGTGGGAATTCCAAACTTTGGCTCCTCCCAAGGTCTCGGCCATGGTGTTTTCCGATGATCCAGGCGGCTGGCCGGCAAGCATGGGTCACCCTCAGGTCCAGGTGGGTCAGGGCTGGGGTTTAGTGTAGGCAATTGGGCTTTGCCATGTGTCAAAAGCTTGGATTAAAATGGCATGGGGGAAGGACAATTTTGGCTTGATTTGGTTAAGTCCACCTTTTGGGCTTGGTTCACCCTTCAAGGTGGCTTTGGGTGTTGTGGGGAGTCAAAGGAATCAGTTGGTTTGGCATGGAGAAGTCCTTATCCAAATATATTTGGATTAAATTTGGGTTAAGGGGAATCATGGTTAAGGCTAATGACCTTAGGAGATTAAGGAAAGAGTCTCCTCCTTTTGTCCAAAATGGCATGGTGACATGTAAAGAGGCTCTCATGGCTTCCATGTGGCTCATGCATGGCTTCATGGCTTGCCTATGGCTTAGGATGGCTTGGCTTGATTTCATGGAAGTAGAATTTAGGAATTTTGGTACTTTGGTGGAGAATTTTCATGAAGCTTGATTTGGAATGGTTTAATGATGATTTTGAAACTCAGGGGTGATTTTGATTAAATGGATGATGAGGGGAAGTGTCATGTGGGCTTTAGATTGATTTGGGCTTTTGAATTTGGTGGAAGTGGGCTTTTAGGAGGGCTTAAGGGGATGACCCCTTTAGGTTTAAGAATGAATTCATGGATGGGAGTTTTGTAGAAGTTTGGGCCAAATAATTGTTGGGTTTGGTTTAGGAATATGTCATGAGTGCTTTGAAATGAGTTTGGAGTGATTTGGGTTTGAATTGGGTTGGATTTGAGTTGATTTGGTAAATGGGCCAATGTAGGTTAAATTAGGCTAACTTGGGCCAATGTTGGGCTAGGGTTGAAATTGATGTAAAATTAATGTTGGTAAATGTTTATGGGAGTTTTTCAAAGAGGTTTTGACTTTGGTTGGGTTTTGATTTTGGGGTTTGGGCTTATTTGGGTTAGGTTTGGGTTTAGGTCAAAATTGGGCCTTTTGGTTTTGGGTTGAATTTGAGTGGGGTTTGGGTCCAATTTTTGGGCAGATAATGTTAGTGTTTTGTTTGTGGGGATGCTAGGAAGGTTTTAGAAAATATTTGGGGTTAATTGGAGTTGAATTGGTTTGGTTTGGGCTAAGTTTGGGTCATGGGTCAAAATTGAGCTTTAAGCTTAAAAATGAAATTGGATTCAAATGCCAATCAAATTGGACTTGGATTTGGTCTAGATTGATATTGTGGATATTAAATTGAAGTTTAGAATTGAATTGGACCAAAATTGGGGTCAATTGGGTAGGTTTGGTTTGACATTGGGTTCACTTGAGTTAAGAATGGGCTAAATTGGGGGTTTTAGTAAAAGTGGGGTAAATTGACAAAATTGGCCCATGGTGTAGTTGGACAAAATGACATTGGGAATATTTGGGATTTTCTGGAATTTTCTGGGAATTTTCTGAATTTTTGGATTTTTTGGCTAAGAGGGGCATTTTGGGTATTTGGAGGGTATTGGGGGGTACTTTTGGAATTTTTGGTATTTTTGGCTATGGATGATCAATTTGAGTGGTGAGGAAATGTTCAAGGTTAATTTTGGGGAATTTTGGGTGATTTGGAAATTTTGGAGGATTTGGGCAATTTTAAGGGCTTTTGGTAAGTTTGATAAGTGTAGGGTCCCCGGGGTCAAAAATTGAAATTTTGGAAAAAAAGAAGATTGATCAAATATGAGTGAAATGGAATCACTTTGATTGAGCCATGAAGCCATATTAAGCCTATATGAGCCATGAGAGGACTCATTTGAGGCATTCACCATGTTGTTCCTAACCCTCTTAACAAGGGGCTTAGGGGTTAAGGTCTATCCATATGAATTGCCTACATGAGTCAGGGAATCAAGTTGGGTATGGGTGTGGTTTTAGGATTTTGATTGTGTGTGTGGGAGTGTAGAGTATGAGTGTAGTGAGTGTGTAAGTTAACCTTCACCAGACCAAGCTACCCAAGGTGGTCCTAAGGCCAAAGAGTCCTATAGGAAACTCATCCTTTAAACTTCCACATTTGATCTTAACCCTCCAAGTGGCTTGGGGGTTTATAGTCAAACTTATGGGGTTTGAAGGGAGCTTAAGAGATGTTTGAATTTATAAGTGGTGGGTCCCATTTCTAGTCCTCTAAGATTAGTCAAAGGAAAAGCCTAAGGCTAGATCCTAAGCACTAAAGAGGGAAGAGAAGACCTCATCAAAAATGAGGTCAACAAGAAGCTGACTCGTTTGAAATAAATCTTGAGATTATCCAACTGGTGCAGAACAATTAGTTTGGGAGAACTAATTTGGAGGATCCCTATTTACACTTATCTAATTTTCTAGAACTTTGTGATACATTTCGTTATAATGGCATGTCAGACGATGCTGTTAGGCTAAGGATTTTTCCTTTCTCTCAAAGGGATAATGCTAAAATATGGTTATACTAATTAGCACCTGGCTCTATTAAAAATTGGGAGGAGTTGACTCAGAAATTCCTAGCTAAGTATTTTCCACCTTCAAGGACTATTAAAATTAGAAATGATATTATCTCATTTTTTCAATATGAAGAAGAATCAATATACGAAGCCTAGGAAAGATTTAAGGAACTCCTAAAAAAGTGTCCACATTATGCTCCGCCCGATTGGTTAATCATTCAAACTTTTTATAATGGGTTAGTAGGATCTCTTAGGTCTTTTATTGATGCTACTGCTGGTGGTTCATTAATGTCAAAATCATTTGATGAAGCATATGTATTAATTGAGAAAATGGCTACAAATGAATTTTAATGGCCCTCTGCAAGGGTAAATCATAAAAATGTAGCTAGTGTTCATGATACAGATGTGATTACAATTCTTGCATCTCAGGTTGCAGCAATATTAAGGAAGTTGGATCAATTTGGAATGAACCGGCCTCAGTTTACTTCTGTAAGTGAGGAAAGTTCATTAGGGCGTATAATTGATTATAACTTATCATATAACTCTTTAAATACCATAAACAACCCATATTCTAACTTTTACAACCCGTGTTGGGAGAACAATCCTAAATTTAACTACGATCATACTACTGATGGTGGAAACCAAAAATGGGAAACTAATCATGTGAATGCTAGTGGAAGTTGGAATAATCAAGGGAACACAAACTATAGACCTTCATATCCACCGGACTCTAACAATGATCAATAATTTTAGGATAAAAAGATGTCTATGGAAGAAGTGGTATTGCAAATGGGAAACCAGCTGCAAAGTGAAAATGCTGAGATTAAAAATATAGAGAATCAACTGGGACAAATTGCTAATTCACTTAGCAATAGACCCCAAGGAACACTTCCTAGCAACATTGAGATCAACCCTAAAGAGAACACTAATGAACAAGTAAAAGTTGTCCAATTAAAAAGTAGAAGAGAGATAGAGGGTGTGGTTAGAAAAGAGAAAGATGTTGTGAGAGAAACAAAGGAAACTAAGAGACCTAAAAAAACATGTTTCTAAGGATTTGGAAAAATAAATTTCTCCAACTAAAATCAGTTTGGAAAGACCACCACCTCCATTTCCTCAAAAATTTAGACAGCATGAGTTGGATAAGAAATTTTCAAAGTTCATGAAAGTACATAAGAAGTTAACAATAAATATTCATTTCACTGAAGCATTAGAACAAATGCCAATTTATGTAAATTTTATGAAGGAGATATTAAGCAAGAAAAGGAAATTTGGGGATTATGAGACAGTTTCACCAAGTGAGGAGTGCAGCGCTATACTTCAGAAAAATTTTCCTCAAAAATTTAAAGATCATTGTAGCTTTACAAGTCCTTGTGCAATTGGAGAAAGATTATGTGAAAAAGCTTTATGTGATTTAGGAGTGGGCATTAATGTGATGCTCTATCTATATTTTGAAGGTTAGGTTTAGTCAATATTTCTCCCACTACTGTAACCCTTATGTTAGATGATCGATCTATCATTTATCGAAAAGCAGTTATAGAAGACGTGCTTAAAGTGGATAAATTTATCTTTCCTTTAGACTTTATTGTATTAGATATGGAGGAAGATAAAGAAATTCCAATTATTTTAGGGAGACCTTTCCTTGTTACTGGACAAGCTATGATAGATGTGCAAAAGGGAGAGTAGATTATGAATGTTAATGACCAGAAAGTCACTTTTGATGTATTAAAGACTATGAAATATCCATCTGAGAGAAAAGATGATGATTGTTTTTGGATAGATGAAATTAATTATCTAAGTAATGACCATTTACAAGAAAGTTTTGAGAGTAAGTTAATAGATGAGATTGAAATGGATTTTCATGATGATTAAAAAATGTTATATAAAGAAGACTGTATGTATGTTCAGAAGAGGTGTGAAATGAAGGATGCTACAAAAAATAGTAAAATTTTAATTCCATTTGTTGAAAAATCTCATGAAGTTAAGATGGATGTACCCCATACAATTTTAAAGCCTACCTATTTAGGGAATTCATCAACACAACCAGTCTCTGTATCTTTAGAAGCGAGTCAATCACAAGAAAATCCTGAATTAAATGATGAAAATGATAAAGTTACTGAACTAGAATTGGATGATAATTTGAAATAGAAGAGTAACATACAAAATATTGATCCAGAATCTGAACTATATAAAGAGAATCTGATTCAAAATTTGATACATATTGAAGTATCTTATAAAGATCCATTTCTTATAAATTTTTAAGATGATATTAATATGCAAATTCAGAAATTCAATAGAAGAATATTGAATCTAGAAAGAAATATGAGGAACAATGATATAAATCAAACTGAAAATGAAGAGCTAAATTTAAAATTAAAATTTGAGGATTTTATAGGAATCCCTGGATCTGGAAATGATTGGGTGATTGATCGAGGATTACTTAATTGGAATTTTGATCTAGAAGGAATCATTTGTCAATCCAGCGACGTTAAAACCAAGCGCTTTATGGGAGGCAACTCATAGTTATCTAGGTGCTTTGATTTAGTGTGCTTGAGAGTCATGATTATTAGTGTTGTATAGTGTTTGCTTTATAGTGGATTGACTTGATCTTTATGTGTCATTACGGATTCATAAGTTTGATTGTTGTTGGTAGATGTTTGGATTGTTAGTAGTTTGATCTTTGTGTGTCATAAGGGATGTGATTCCTTAACTTCTTATTATGGCTAGACTTGTTCTCTTGTAATAGTTGGATTAACGAGTCCACTATGACTTGGGACTCACCCAGACTTGAGTTTTACAAGAGAAATCATGAATTTCGAACATTGATTGTTACATGTTAATTTGTTACTTCCTTTCTGTAACTTTATTTTCATTAGGTAGGAGTCACGAACCTATTTGATGAATACCATGTGAATGATCTTACACTATCTTTATAACTGTTAGAGGTGCTTAATTATAGGGATTAGATGATACCTGAGATTGGTGTTCGGAAACCAATTTATTAGGGATAATCTTATCTTTGGAATTATAATCTATAAAATCATTTCAAAGTACCTAATTTACTAGTGTAGTGATTCTGTTAGAAATTGGAGGTAAATTAGTGAGATGCAATGAGTTAAAGGATGAATTGACCTCATTTATCATGTGTGTTTGTATTTGAATTGTGTGTTTGTGCTAGTGTTACAATTTTATATAAGACTTGAAGAACATTTATTATATTCCCTTGTCGATACATGCTTTGCTAGTTTAACTTTTATTTAATGAATTTCATTCTGGCATGATTAGTTTAGATTTACTTTATGCTGCATGTTGTTCTGTCCTAATGAATACTTGTAAATAGTTTTGATAGACATTTGTGGTAGATAGAATTTCTAAATTGTTTTTCTTCCTGCTTATATTTTCTGTAGTGAATGCTATATATGTTAAAAATTAAATTTGGGTGAAGGAAGAAAAATAAAATTTTAATGTGAAAATACTTCCTTTTAGTGTAATTTTATTACAAGTATGTTTTAGGTTAGATTTACTTTCTCCTGCAGTCATTCTATCCTCATTATGCATGTATATGAATTTGATAGGATGTTGTAAGTAGATTCAACCTTTACTTTTTCTTCCTGCAATATTTTATGGAATTAATTGTAAAATATTTTAAAATATAAGTTTGGGAGGAAGAAAAATTTTTAAATGTAACTTTATTTGTCCTTAGTAGCATGTATCTAATGTGATATCATTTTTAAAATGACTTGTGGTATGTGGTGTTACCTTTAGGTTACTATAATTTTGATTTTAGGAATGTTAGAAAAATAACTTAGTTGAAATCCTTAGTGAAGAAATTGTTCTAGAGTTAAGATATTTTGTAGGAAACATTGGAAAAATGATTTTTCTATTTATGGTAGAAAGGAGTTGAATATTTGAAAAGATAAAATTCTTATATTTATACTTAATGAGAATTAAGCCTTTATTGAAAAACCTTTTTCAAACTAATACTTACACTTATAAAAAGTGAGGGAAAGTTTTGAGTTTTGAATTTTAGAGAGAGGATAGTGAAATTCAAAATTATTAAAGGCCTATCCAGATATAGTAATCCTCACATAAAAAAAATGAGAGTGAAAAAAAGGGGATTAAAAATGATCCCAAAAAAATAGAGTAGAAGCTTGAGGAGAAGCCTAATAAAAAATTGGTTTCACTTGAATCTTTTAAAATGAAAAGAATTAAAAACAATCCTAAGCTTATTCTTATTTCAAAAGGTATTTGTTAAATTGGTATAAATAAGGTGCTTAAATTCCATTTTTATACTTTCTATGAATCCTTAGTTTAACAATTTTCAATAACTTTTGAAGTAAATAGAAAATCAGGATTCCTAAGTAGAATTATGAGATATTCTTACACTCTAGTCCTAGGTTGATTTTCTAGAATTTCTCCTATGTTATACTATAACATTTCTAAGATGAAATTATAGGAAACTCTATTGAAACTCACAACCACAAGTCAACATATTTGGTTTTTAAAATTATAGTGTTACTTGAGGACAAGTAACGTTTAAGTTTGGGGGAATTGATCCAACTAAAAATTACCTATTTTTAATGTAGGTTTCATGCTCACTTTATGCACATTTTTTATGATATACACTTTAAAGGAATGTATTTTGCATATTTTTGTCCTCAAGTATAAAAATATATGAATGTAGAGAAATGAGGCAAAAACAATGCAATTTGGAGCCAAAATGAGCAAAGATGAAAATTCTGACTTGGCACATATCGATATGTCTTTCTATGCTTAATATATTTTATATTTCTCACATGTTTTTGAATGAAATTATACTTTTGTGAAAGGTTGTTTTTATATCTATCTTGTTGGTGAAGATGTTAGGAATGCAACACAACTGAAATGGGGTGAAATAGTGGAGCTACGCACAAAGTGGCGCCTAGGTGCCAGTGATGACGAGAAAATGGCGCCTAGGCGCCAGAATCAAGGCCTAGGTGCAAGAACCCTTCTAGGGGTGGTTATGGACAATTATGGATGGTTATTGGACGGTTTTGGGTGATTCCAAAGCATTCTAGAAGCCTCTGGAAAAAATCCTACATGTCAGCAAGTAATACATTGAATCTAGACACATTGGAATAGTTTAAATCACGAAGAGGTGCGACCCAAAGTGAAGGGGTACGACTGTTTGGGCACGAAGTCTGTCACCTAGGTGTCAGAATTGTTTCTAGAAGATTCGTTGAATCTGGACCGAATTTTGAAGAATTGCCTTAAGCAACCCCTGGTCATTTTCAAAGCTCTATAAATAGGGACCAATTCTACAGCAAGGGGGCGCTCTCTCTCTCGCTCTCTCTCTCTCTCTCTCTCTCTCTCTCTCTCTTTCTTCCCCCTTAGTCATTTTAGAGTCATTTTAGAGTCATGAAGATGTAGATTTCTACATCTTATGGAGAGATTGGTGAGGGATTTTGAGATATTTATGTAAGGGATGTACAAGCGGCGCATGGATCGGTGGGACTTTGGTGGAGAGATCTTCTTCTTTCCTTCAAAGGGAAAAAGCTAAGTATTGTGTTCTTCATTCTCTTGTATTTGTTGTAAACACTTACTATTGGTTTTTCTTTGTTTTAAACCGAGTGTTCTATCGTGATTTATCCATGCTTCGTAAGTGATTTTCTTTACTCTTTCTTTTAATATGAAGTAGTGGCATGTGCAAGAAAATTATTTTTATGATAGAATTATCTATTAGATGCTTCTAGATGACAGATAGTTGCATAAATATAATATAATACTAATGAAATAAGTTCCTTGTTGGCACTTAATTTATTACATAGTTCTATCAATTCTTTTACTTCTTATGTCATAATTTTCATTTACTTTTGTTTTGTAATGAAATAGATGCATCTTTAGGAATTAAGATTTGCTTAGATACTCTCTTATTAAATTATGGTGATTATATTCATACAGGATCTTCATTTACTTTACAAATTGATCACTTGTATTGTTAAAATCTGTTGAAGAATTCCGAGACCTAACAGGAGATGAGTTCTTAACAAGTAGATATCACATGGATCTTTGGGTAATCGAAGGCCTTGAGCGGGTAATTTAAAGTGAAGTGCAAATAAATAGGGAGATATTGTTTATTGGGCATAGAATTGATTAGTTTTTAGAGTGACATATAAAATTCTAATAATTTAGTTTATAGGAAGGGAACGGGTCACTAGTAGGGCCGACCATAGCCACCCTTGGACATCTAGAAGTGTGAGCCTAGATTAACTTATTTTACTAATAATATATCCTAAACCGATCTATAGAATAGCCAATGTTCTTTATACTATCGAGCGAAGGTAAAGAATAGGATTGCTTCTATTTGGCACTACTACATAAAATTCTAAGCATCTCTTTCCTACACATTATCTATGTAATTGCAAAAGAAAGGTAGTTTTTAATATCTCAAAATTCTCCAAACCAATTTATCCATAAGTTATCTTTTTATTTAAGAACTTTATTTAGGATTAGTTATTAGAAAACCCATTTTAATAGACATTCCAAATTTAGTCCTTATAAAAATAGACTAGAATTAGCCTAAAGAGTTTCTTACCTCACTTCTCTAAGGGATTGATACTGGGGTTATAAAAGAAAACCCTATATTACTTGAAACGATACGTATACTTGCGTAGTACCCCTAGTGTGTAAAATATTTTCAAAAATTTTACAACTAATTTTATACCCTAGCCGCTATTTATAAATTGGGTCAAGTTTTTTGCCATCTTTTGGAAGCAAAAAATTACTGCGTTATTGCTGGTCGGGTCATGTTTTTGGCGCCGTTGCCGGGGAAGCATCGGTAAGAACTTTAGGAGAATTTTAGTTGAAATAGTTAGGTTTAGACTTGGACAAATGTAGTGTCATAAAAATTATTTTTGTGTGAAAAGTATTTTGTTATATGAAAAAGTGTTGTGAAAAAAGAAAAAAAATTGTTTGTGTGAAAAATAAGGTGTTCGTGAAAATGTTTTGTTGTTTTGAATACGTTTCATCTATTATTTGTTTAATTGTTAAAGTATTGTTTGTTATGCTATGTATGCGAAACAAAGGATCTGCAAGACTTGGGCCTTATGATCCCGAGTTTGAAAAAAATAAAAAATTAAAAATATAGAAAGGACTCAAAAAACTAAAAATGGAAATGGAAAACTTTCAAGCTAATAACTTGGAAAATCATCACACTTCATTCAGGTATTACGTAGATCCTACGACAGATGAAATTCCCTCAAGTATACAAAATCTTGTCATAGAAGCTGACTCGTTTGAAATAAATCCTGAGATTATCGAACTAGCATAGAACAATCAGTTTGGGGGAACTCCTTTGGAGGATCTCTATTTACACTTATCTAGTTTTCTAGAACTTTGTGCTACATTTCCTTATAATGGCATGTCAGACGATGCTGTTAGGCTAAGGATTTTTCCTTTCTCACTATGGGATAAGGCTAAAATATGGTTATACTCATTAGCACCTGGCTCTATTAAAAATTAGGAGGAGCTAACTCAGAAATTCCTAGTTAAGTATTTTCCACCTTCAAGGACTACTAAACATAGAAATGATATTATCTCATTTTTTCAATATGAAGGAGAATCAATATATGAAGCATGGGAAAGAGTTAAGTAACTCCTAAAAAAGTTCCACATCATGCTCTGCCCGATTGGTTAATCATTCAAACTTTTTATATTGGGTTAGTAGGATCCCATGGGTCTATAATTGATGTTATTGATGGTGGTTCATTAATGTCACAATCATTTGATGAAGCATATGCATTAATTGAAAAAATGGCTACAAATGAATTTCAATGGCCCTCTGCAAGGGTAAATCATAAAAATGTAGCTAGTTTTCATGATACAGATGTGATTACAATTCTTACATCTCAGGTTGCAGCAATATCAAGGAAGTTGGACCAATTTGGAATGAACCAGCCTCAATTTACTTCTGTAAGTGAGGAAAGTTCATTAGGGCGTATAATAGATTTTAACTTATCATATGATGATTTAAATACCATAAATAACCCATATTCTAACTTTTACAACCTGTGTTGGGAGAATCATCCTAAATATAACTGGAATCATACTACTGATGGTGGAAACCAAAAATGGAAAAATAATCATGCGAATCGTAATGGAAGTTGGAATAATCAGGGGAACACAAACTATAGACCTTCATATCCACCGGACTATAACAATGATCAACAATTTTAGGATAAGAAGATGTCGATGGAAGAAGTGGTATTGCAAATGGGAAACCAGCTGCAAAGTCAAAATGCTGCGATTAAAATTATAGAGAATCAACTGGGACAAATGGCTAATTCACTTAGCAATAGACCCCAAGGAACACTTCCTAGCAATATTGAGATCAACCCTAAAGAGAACACTAATGAACAAGTAGAAGTTGTCCAACTAAAAAGTGGAAGAGAGATGGAGGATGTGGTTAGAAAAGAGAAAGATGTTGTGAGAAAAACAAAGGAAACTAAAAGACCTAAAAAACATGTTTCTAAGGATTTAGAAAAATTAATTTCTCCAACTAAAATCAGTTTGGAAAGACCACCACCTACATTTCCTCAAAAACTTAGACAGCATGAGTTGGATAAGAAATTTTCAAAGTTCATGAAAGTATATAAGAAGTTAACGATAAATATTCCTTTCACTAAAGCTTTGGAATAGATTTCAAGTTATGCAAAGTTTATGAAGTAGATATTAAAAAAGAAAAGGAAATTTGTAGATTACAAGACAGTTGCACTAAGTGAGGAGTGCAGCGCTATACTTCAGAAAAATTTTCTCAAAAATTTAAAGTTCCTTGTAGCTTTATAATTCCTTATGCAATTGGAGAAAGTTTATGTGGAAAAGATTTATGTGATTTAGGAGTGAGCATTAATGTGATGCCTTTATCTATATTTTGAAAGTTAGGTTTAGTCGATATTTCTCCCACTACCGTAACACTTATGTTAGTTGATCGATCTATCATTTATCTAAAAGGAGTTATAGAAGACGTGCTTGTTAAAGTTGATAAATTTATCTTTCCTATGGACTTTATTGTATTAGATATGGAGAAAGATAAAAAAATTTCAATTATTTTAGTGAGACATTTCCTTGTTATTGGACAAGCTATGATAGATGTGCAAAAAGGAAAGTAGATTATGAATGTTAATGACCAGAAAGTCACTTTTGATGTATTAAAGACTATGAAATATCCATCTGAGAGAAAAGATGATTGTTTTTGAATAAATTAAATTGATTATCTTGGTAATGACCATTTCCAAGAAAGTTTTGAGAGTAAGTTAACAGATGAGATTGAAATGGATTTTCATGATGATTCAAAAATGTTATTTAAAGAATACTGTATGTATGTTCAGGAGAGGTGTGAAATGAAGGACGCTACCAAAAATAGTAAACTTTTAATTCCATTTGTTGAAAAATCTCATGAACTTAAGATGGATGTACCCCATACAATTTTAAAGCCTATCTATTTAGGGAATTCATCAACACAATCAGTCTTTATATCTTTAGATGTGACTCAATAACAAGAAAGCCCTGAATGAATGATGAAAATGATAAAGTTATTGAATTAGATTTGGAAGATAATTTGAAACAGAAGAGTAACATAGAAGATATTGATCCAGAATATGAATTATCTAAAGAGAATCTGATCCAAAATTTGGGAGATATTGAAGTATCTTATAAAGATCCATTTCTTATAAATTTCAAGGATGATATTAATATGCAAATTCAGAAAATCAATAGAAGAATATTTGATCTAGAAAGAAATATGAGGAACAATGATATAAATCAAACTGAAAATGAAGAGCTGAATGAAAATTTTAAATTTGAGGATTTTATAGGAATCCCTAGATTTGGAAATGATTGGGTGATTGTTCGAGGATTACTTAATGTTGACCTCATTTTTGGTGAGGTCTTCTCTTTCCTTAGTGCTAAGGATCTAGCCATAGGTTTTCCCTTTGACTATCCTAAAGGACTAGAAATGGAACCCGCCACCACTTAGAAATTCAAAACACTTCTTAACTCCCTTCAAACCTCACATGTTTGATTGTAAACCCCTAAACCACTTGGAGGGTTAAAATCAATATATGGAGGTTTAAAGGATGAGTTTCCTACAGGACTCTATGGCCTTAGGACAACCGTGGATGGTCTAGTCTGGTGAGGGTTGACTTGCACACACTCTACACTCTCACAGACATTCCAACCCTAAAATCATTCTTACCCAATTTAATTCCCTGACTCATGTAGGTAATTCATATGGATGGACCTTAACCCCTAAGCCCCTTGCTAAGAGGGTTAGGAACAACATAGTGAATGCCTAAAATGAGTCCTCTCATGGCTCTTGTGAGCTTAACATGGCTTCATGGCTCAACCAAAGTGATTTCATTTCACTCACACTTGATCAACCTTCATTTTTCCAAAATTTCAATTTTTGACCCCCGGACCCTAAACTCACCAAACCTACCAAATGCCCTTGAAATTGCCTAAAATTTGCAAAATTGCCTAATTTGCCCAAAATTCCTCACAATCTGTCCTAAACATTTCCCACCACTCAAATTGATCATCCTTGGTCAAATATACCAAAATTTTCAAAATACCCCCCAATAACCTCCAAATATCCAAAAAACCCTTTTAACCCAAAAATTTTAAAAATTCAGAAAATTCCCAAAAAATTCCAGAAAATCCCAAATATTTTAATTTCATTTTGTTCAACTACACCATAAGCTAATTTTGTCCATTTAGCCCACTTTTACCAAAAACCCCCAATTTGACCTATTTTTAACCTAAGAGAGCCCAATGTCCAACCAAACAACTCAAATTGACCTCAATTTTGATCCAATTCAATCATAAGCTTCAATTGAATATCCCCGATATCAATTTAGACCAAATCTAAGCCCAATTTGACCAACAAGTGGATCCAATTTTAATTTGAAGCTTAAAGCCCAATTTTGGCCCATGACCAAAACTTAGCCCAAACCAACCCAACTCAACTCCAATTAACCCCAAATCTTTTCCTAAACCTTTCTAACATCCACAAAAACAAAACACTAACATGATTTTTCCCAAATTTGAAACCAAACTTCACCCAAACCTAACCCAAATAAAAAATCCCCAATTTGTCCTAAACCAATCATGAACCCAAATAGGCCCAAAACCCAAAATCAAAGCCCAACCAAAATTGAAAACTCTTTTTTATACTCCCATAAACATTTTTAAACATTAGTTTTACATCAAACCCAACATTGGCCCAACCTTAACCCAAGTTAGCCCAATTTGATCCACTTTGGCCCTATTACCAAAAAGACCCAAATTAAACCCAATTCAACTCAAAATCACCCCAAACCTTTTCTAAAATTCTCATGACACATCCCTAAACTAAACCCAACATTTATTTGGCACAATCTCTTACAAAACTTTCATCCACTAACTTGTTTTAAAACCTAAAAGCCCACCTTTTTTAAGACACTTTCAAAGCCCATCTAAAACAATTTCAAAGGCCCAAAACCTATTTCAAAACCCATATGACATCTTAATTGGTCATCCATTTGATAAAATCACCCCCCCTAAGTTTTATTTCATCATTTAAACAAACCAAATGTGGCCCTATGAAAATTTTTCATCAAAATGTCCAAAAATTCAAAACCCTTTTTCATGTAATTGACCAAGCTTTACCCCAAGCCACATGGAGCCATGGAGCCATGCATAAGCCATATGCAAGCCTTGGAAGCCACTTTCCACATCACAAAACCATTTATGTCTAGAGAGGGAACCCCTTTCCAAACTCCTTAAGCCTTTTTAACCTCTTTTATGTCACACTCTAACCCATGCTTAATCAAAATTCTTGGGATAAAGACTTCTCCACCTAAAGTCAACTGAGCCAAATGATTCATTTCAGCCCAAATCAAACTCTTGGAGGGTGAACCCAACCCATTTCCATGGCTTGACCTAATTAAGCTCAAAATGACCCTTCCCCCTTACCACTTAAATCAAACTCCTTTACACATGTCAAGCCTCAATTGAACTCACCAACTTCCACCCCTGACCCCACTGAGCCAGATTATGAATTGACCCTGGCCGAACCACCACATGGGCCGCCAGAAAACACCAGGCCGAGAGCCTCATTTGAATTTAAAAATTCAAAACTCACCTACTGAGTTGTCCCAACCCAAATGGCCACTGTGGTTGTTCTTCTCCTCCCTTGAGCAGCTGATCCTAGCCTCCAATTGTCCCTCGGAAGCCCTCCAGCCATGCCTATTTAAACACCACACCCTCTCAGCCAAAGAAGGTGCTGAACCAAACCCTAATAAAACTCTGCCAAAATCATTGCAGACCCTCCTCCAAACATAGAGCACTTGATCCCCACTGAAATCCAGCCCTAAAAGCCCCTCTGTGAGCTCAATTTCTGAGTTCAATTTTAAGCCTAAAACCAGGAAACTTCTCCATAGTGAACCAAACTCCAAATTGAGCAGCCCTACACCTTCACTATATCAAGAGAAGAAGTTCCCCAGCAAAAGGCCCCTCACCAGGCCAGCCACTCTCCTTATCGGCCAAGCTTTGAAATTGGCCCTGGTCACTTTCATACCTGGACAATTCCTCAGAGCCAGAGACTTCATCTGGAGCTTCCTTGGGTTCAATCAAAGGTGCCACAACTCTCTAATTGAAGCTTCACTTCTCAGAGCAAAGGTATGGATCTCTTCTTCCTCCCGAGCTTCTTTGAATTCTACATTTTGTTTGGCTCAATTTCATAGCATGTTAGCCATATAGATGTGTGCGTCTTGTTGAGACGAATCCATAGAGTATAAGAACATGAAATTTGGTGGAGAAATGAGAGAGATCTTAGGGTTTTAGTGTGGACGGCTCTCGGGACACACCAGACGGAGACGATTACCATTAGTCGTCGGATCGTGCGTATATCGAATGGATGGCCAGGATCACCCCGGATCAAGATATGAGATGGAACCGCGGGCCGCGTGGCATCCCAGTCAGATGTCGGCGTCAAATGGGAGCGCGCCGCATGGGCTTTCGATCCTCCGTAGGATGACGGGGCGCTGACTAGTTTAAGTAGATAAATAGGGTATTTTTTATTTATTTAATTACCCAGAACTTCAAAAATTCATATCTTTGTGTAGAAAAATCACAAAAATAAAATAAAAATACCCTCTTGCTCAGTGAACAGAGGAAAAAATTTTGGAAAAAGGATTAAGTTGATTTGATGAGTATTTTATATTTAATTAATTATTTACTGATTTTAGTATTTTAATTCTCCATGCATGCAAAAAATTCACCATGGCATGAGACCATGGGGTTTTTGTAGCCTCTGTTCTTGCGAACATACCCTGAATTTTCCAAGGCCAGAGGCCATCTCTGTGGTAAGATATTGATTTTTCAAATTTATGTGTCTTTTTTGATGTTTTAATTCCAGACTTAGAATTTTAGGAAAATTTGGAGACGTATCTTATGACTAGAGGACCATAGAAAAATTATGGTTTTGTTTAATTCTTTAATAATAACCCTAATTGGCCTAAACACCCAAAACTGAGTTTTAATTAATTAGGGTTAACCATACATCAAAATTACTGAAAATAATTCTCCACTATCACATAGGATGCAAAGAACCTCATATAAAAATTTGAAGTCAATTGGAAATAATTTAACCCACTAAATGAATTATTTAAGTTGTATGACTTTTAGTAAAATTAAAAAATTCATAAAATCTAAAATACACTTCAAAAATTCACCAAAATGTTTTTGTGGGCTCTCTGATATTAGAGGAGTCTAGGAAAATTAAAATTATAATTTTCTAAAAATTTTCATTTTTAATCATATTTTTAATATTTTAATAATTAAAAAATAATAAAAATCACAAAAATATTAAAAATTACAAAAATGTCACATTTTGACTCTTAATCACTTAGGAACAAACCAAATATTTTTCTCAAGTCTATAGGTAAAGAAATTGAATTTTAAAGGCTTAGGACAATTTTTAATATTAAAAAATGAATTTCCCCACATTTTCACTAAATTAATTCTAATAAATCAAAGAAAAATCAGAAAAATATAAAATTTACTTATTTGGACTCCTTGAGGTCAGAGAGATTTATGAAAAATATAAAACTTAATTTTGAACTTTAATTTTATTTTATAATTAATTAATACCTCAAAAATCAAAATAATTATAATAAATAAAATATAATTCAAAAAATCACCAAAATTGGTCTAGGTGGTCCTCTGGTCAGTAGGGACATAACACAATTTTCCTAAGGATACAAACCTCACCTTGGTCATGTTGTTGAATTTTCATTGAAAACCCTCATTTTCTCACAAAAGTAAATGTATAAATCAAATTAAATTCAAAAAAATCACATTTTTCTCCTTTAGTGTCTTAATTGACATATGAGTGAAGTGACATAAAAATTTTAAATTCATTTGAGCTTAATTTAATGAGTTATGAAATAAATAAGCCTAAAAGGGCATAAAGGTAATTAAAGGATCTTAACCCTAATTAATACTTTAAGATTAATCAAAAGGGAGGGTAAAATATCTAATTTTAACTTACTTTTGGATGATTGAAACTTAGGGAGTAAAGGGGTAGAAACCCATTGATCACTTTGAAAATATCAAAATGGAACTTTAATTAATTAAATCATTTAAATTTTGGGAGAATAACTAAAATTTTGGATTGTTAGGGATGTGACTTAGGAAGACATCAACCCTTTAATTTAAGATCCCTAAATGAATCACTTTAATAACATTTCAATTCTTAATTAAACTTAAAATGATAATTGAAATTAATAATTAAAAAGAAAATAACCCTTAATTAAATTAAAGTTTGAAACATTAAGTGATTTAATAACTTAATTAAATTAAATTGAGAACAGTAAAATTAATTTATCATTTGAAAACAAACCTAAGCAAATTTAAAATGGTAAAATTAATGTAAAACATGAAGATCATTAAAATATAAAAATTTAATAGAATTGGAACAACTTGAACATTATTCCAAACTTAAAATTATTAATTAAAATTTTATAACTAAACCAAATCATTTCAAATCATCAATTCCAATTTTCTAATTAAGAATTGTTAAAATCTTCAACAAATTAATTTGCCCCTAAAGGCTTTCATTATCATAACTCTTAAATAAAGCATTAAGTGAAATGTCACTTCACTCATAGGATAATCAAACATCCTAGTTCACTGAGTAAGAAGCAATGAAATTCATTTGGACTCAAAATAATCTCAAAAGTATTGAAAAGATGTTTAGGACTCGTCCTAAGCACTTTCTCAATACGATGAAATGTTTCAGAAGAACAATTGAACTTAATTGATCTTTGGTGAAGAAAATCATCCTTAACAAAACATAAGAACCTAGACATCATAGGAATTGACTAGCTATAGGATTAGGATTTTGGTAAGCAACCAAAGCCTTCCCTTAGCTTTACCTAGGTGTTTTCTTGCAATTATATAGATGATTTAACCTGTATTTTAAGTGCAGAAGAAAATAAATAGGAATGCTTACCTGGTAAGCTTTTATTTCATTACAATTTATTTACCTGCACTGTACTTTACTTCTCTTGCATGTTAAACAAGAATGTCACCCTGCATAAAAATTGAAACATAGGAAGTTAACGATAAATATTCCTTTCACTGAAGCTTTGGAATAGATGTCAAGTTATGCAAAGTTTATGAAGGAGATATTAAACAAGAAAAGGAAATTTGGGAATTACGAGACAGTTTCACTAAGTGAGGAGTGCAGCGCTATACTTCAAAAAATTTTCCTCAAAAATTTGAAAATCCTTGTAGCTTTACAATTCCTTGTGCAATTGGAGAAAAATTATGTGGAAAATCTTTATGTGATTTAGGAGTGAGCATTAATGTGATGCCTCTATCTATATTTAGAAGGTTAGGTTTAGTTGATATTTCTCCCACTACTGTAACCCTTATGTTAGCTGATCGATCTATCATTTATCCAAAAGGAGTTATAGAAGATGTGCTTGTTAAAGTGGATAAATTTATCTTTCCTTTGGACTTTATTGTATTAGATATGGAGGAAGATAAAGAAATTCCAATTATTTTAGGAAGACCTTTCCTTGTTGCTGGACAAGCTATGATAGATGTGCAAAAAGGAGAGTTGATTATGAATGTTAATTACCAGAAAGTCACTTTTGATGTATTAAAGACTATGAAATATCCATCTGAGGGAAAAGATGATGATTGTTTTTGGATAGATGAAATTGATTATCTAAGTAAAGACCATTTCCAAGAAAGTTTTGAGAGTAAGTTAACAGATGAGATTGAAATGGATTTTCATGATGATTCAAAAATGTTATTTAAAGTATACTGTATGTATATTCAGGAGAGGTGTGAAATGAAGGACGCTACCAAAAATAGTAAAATTTTAATTCCTTTTGTTGAAAAATCTCATGAACTTAAGATGGTTGTACCCCATATAATTTTAAAGACTACCTATTTAGGTAATTCATCAACACAACCAGTCTTTATATCTTTAGATGCGACTCAATCATAAAAAAAACCTGAATTGAATGATGAAAATGATAAAGTTACTGAACTAGAATTGGAGGATAATTTGAAACAAAAGAGTAATATACAATATATTGATTTAGAATCTAAATAGGAGAAATTTCTCTTACATCTGTGACTCTTCAGTTGATCGATCGTTCCATTATTTACCCTAAAGGAGTGGTGGAAGATTTGTTACTGAAAGTGGAAAAATTTATCTTTCTTGTGGATTTTATTGTACTTGATATGGAGGAAGATAAAGAAATTCCAATCATTTTGGGAAGACCATTCCTTGCTACTGGAAGAGCGGTGATTTATGTTCAAAAAGGAGAATTAACTATGTGAGTTAATGATCAAGAGGTGACCTTTAATATTTTAAAATATATGAAGTATCCCTCAATCAAAAAAGATAATGAATGTTTTAGGAAGGAGGTCTGTGATTACTTGAGAAATGATCATTTTGAAAATATATTTGAAAAAGAAGAGAATATAAAAATATGTTTGAAGAAGAAAGTGAAGATGAAGAAAATTCAGATAGTAAAAAGAATGAAGATTTGGAGTATGTTCAGGAGAGATTTGAAGTATTAGACACTATGGAAGGTGGAAATAAAAGCTTAATTTCATCTATCATAAAACCTCCTGAACTTGAGATAAAAATTCTCTCTAATCATTTAAAGTATATATTTTTAGGAGAATCATCTACCTTGCCAGTTATTGTATCTTCGGAGTTAAACGATTTTCAAGATCAGAAGTTGTTGGAAACTTTAAAAAAATACAAGAAAGCTTTTGGATGGACTTTGACAGATATTAAAGGAGTTAGTCCTTCGATTTGTATGCACAAAATATTATTGGATGAAGAACATAAACTGAGAGTTGATCCGCAAAGGAGATTGAATCATATAATGAAAGAAGTAGTTAAGAAAGAGATTTTAAAATGGCTGGATGTTGGAATTATTTATCCTATATCGGATAGTGCTTGGGTGAGTCCAATACATTGTGTACTGAAAAAGGGAGGAGTGACTGTTGAAGTGAATGAATGTAATGAAAGTATACCTGTAAGATAAATTAATGGATGGAGAATTTTTATTGACTATAGGAAATTAAATGCCACCACCAGAAAAGATCACTTTCCTCTTCCTTTTCTCGATAAAATGCTAGATAGACTTACTGGAAACAAGTACTACTGTTTTTTGGATGGAAATACTGGTTACCATCAAATACTTATTTTTCCTGAGGATCAAGAAAAGACAACATTTACTAGCCCTTATGGAACCTTTCCTTTTTGAAGAATGTCTTTTGGACTGTGTAATGCACCTGCAACATTTCAGAGATGTATAATGTCTATCTTCAGTAGTATGGTAGATATTAGAATAGAAGTTTTTATGGATGATTTCTCTGTATTCGGGACATCATTTGAAATTTTTCTGGAAAACTTAGCAAAAATTTTCGAGCTTTGTGAGAAAACAAGTCTAGTTCTAAATTGGGAGAAATATCAATTTATGGTTGCAGGAGGAATTGTGCTTGGGCATAAAATTTCTTAACATGGTATGGAGGTCAACCCTGCTAAAATTAGAGTGATTAAGAAACTGTCGCCACCCACTACTGTGAGAGAGGTGAGGAGTTTCTTAGGACACGCTGGATTTTACAGGCGATATATTAAAGATTTTTCTAAAATTACTAAACATTTGTGCCGACTTTTAGAAAATGATAGAAAGTTTGATTTTAATGATAAATGCTTAAGAGCTTTCAAATTATTAAAAGAAAAATTAATCACTGCACCGATAATTGTTTCACCTGATTGGGAGAAACCATTTGAACTTGTGTGTGATGCTAGTGATTATGCGATCGGAGTAGCATTGGGGCAAAGGCATGATAAAGTTTTCAAAGTCATCTACTATGCTAATAAAACTCTTAATGAGGCTCAAATTAATTATACCTCAACTGAAAGAGAGTTGTTAGCTATAGTATTTTCTTTTGAAAAATTTTGACCTCTTTTAATTGGAGCTAAAAGTATTGTGCATACAGACCATTCAACTATCAAATATTTAATGCAAAAGAAGGATGTGAAACCTAGACTCATTAGATGGATACTTCTTCTGCAAGGATTTGATTTCATGATAGTTGATAGGAAGGGAGCTGATAATCAAATAGCTGATCATCTGTCCAGAATAGACTATGATAAATTATCTGAATTTGAAAAAGATATTACTGAAATTTTCCCTGATGAGCAACTCTATACTATTATGGGAAGCAATTTGCCTTGGTATGCTGATATTGTGAATTACATTGTAAGCGATATTGTACCACCTAATTTAACAAGGCAACAATAAAAGGAGTTTAAATATCATGCAAATTTCTATTTTTGGGATGAGCCCTATCTATATAAACAGTATAAGGATCTGATTATTTAGGAAATGTGTTCCACAAGAAGTAACAAATTTGATTATTCAACAATGTCATGATTCTGAATTTGAATGTCATTTTGGTGTTGATATAACTGCTTTTAAGATTTTATAATCTGGATTTTATTGGCCTACTCATTTTAGAGATGTTTATAAATATATTAAATCATGTGATCGATGTCAGAGAGTAGGTAATATCTCTAGAAGAAATAAAATGCCTCTAAACTATAATTTAGAAGTTAAAATTTTTATGTATGGGAATTAGATTTTATAGGACCATTTACTCCTTCATTTGGAAATCTATATATATTGGTTGACGTTGATTATGTCTCGAAATGGATTGAAGCTGTTGCTTTACCTAGATGTGATGCTTGGAGTGTTTGAAAATTTTTAAAGGAAAATATATTTACAAGATATGGAATGCTGAGAGTGATCATAACCGATGGTGGATCCCATTTCAGGAATAATCAAATTAAGAGATTAATTGAGAAATATAATATTATTCATAGAATCTCTACTACTTATCATCCCCAGACTAGTGGTTTAGCAGAAGTTTCTAATCGAGAAATTAAAAGAATTTTGGAGAAAACTATGGATAATCATAAATTAGATTGGTCTACTCGATTAGATACTGCTTTATGGGCTTATAAAACTACTTTTAAAACCCCTATTAGAATGTTTCCTTATAGAATAGTGTTTGGTAAGACTTGCCTTTTACTAGTTGAATTGGAGCATAAAGCATATTGGGCGATAAAAGAGTTAAATTTTAATTTGAAAAATGCTGGAGAGAAGAGATTTATGCAATTGAATGAATTAGAAGATATTAGAAATGCATCTTATCACAATGATATGCTCTATAAAGAGAAAAGGAAATTATGGCATGATCGGAAGACATTGAAAAAGAACTTGAAATTTGGACAAAAAATTTTATTATACAACACAAGATTGAAGTCATTTTCTGGAAAGCTCAAATCTAGATGGTTAGGACCTTTTACAGCTGTAAAGGCTCATTCTTTTGGAGCTGTTGATATTAAAGATCTTGATACTGGAAAGAATTTCAAGGTTAATGGGCTTCGATTAAAGCCATACTTTGACGGGTTTCAACTTGACTTCAAAGAGGTTTTAATGCTGAGTCATCTTGATTAACCGAATGGTTTGTCGGGCTGACGACGTTAAACCAAGCGCTTTATGAGAGGCAACCCATATGTATCTTTGTAGTGTGTTTTGATTGTTTGTTGTAGTTGTGCTTATTAGATAGTTGTTTTTGAGTCTTAATTACTCCTAAATACTTTAAAAACTGAAAAATGATGGATCGAATAGAGATATTCGATAATTTTGCGCCAAACGAAGTTCGGTGATAATTTTTTACCACTGGCGCCGCCGGTGCACTATCACATTTGCCACACTGAACTTGTCTTTTTGAGCGCCACCAGCGCACTATTAAGCGCCGCCGTTGCCCAAAATCTGTTTAATGGTTTTTAAGTTTCAAAATGCGAGTTTTGGCAGTTTTTGGCAGGATCTTCGTCCTTATAACTCCCTAAACTCCATTTTTTGCTTCTTAACTCAAGAAAAACGAAAACCACCAATCCCAATTTGTATCCTATGGATTCCTATCCCATTGAAACCCCTCAATTTCGTGTTTTCATCCAAAGGAAGTTCATAAGTTTTGAAGCGCAGCGTTTGTTCAACAAAGTGATGATGAAAAGAAGGACTATGAAGAAAAGAGGCTTCATAAATCGAGGTATGGATAATCCTACTACTAGAGTTGAAGAAATTATTAAGGAGAGACGTTGGAAAGTGCTTTGCTACACTACCGCTGCCATTGTTGTTCCTGTCGTGAAAGAGTTTTATGCAAATCTTCACGGGATCAACCAAGGGTTCGTATTTGTGCGTGGTAGATTTGTGCAATTCACTCTTGCACGAATTAACGATCTCTTTATGATCGAGAACGTACCTATTTGCCATTATTCTAATTTCAATGCCACGAGGGATAATATGAATGGTGTGTATCGATATCTGATAGATGAGAATGAAGAATGAGAAGTTAGAGAGAATGGATACATTAGTTTCCCATCTGCATCTCTCAATCCAGTATCGAAGCAGTGGCATTACTTTATTTCAGCAAAGTTATTTCCGACATTGAAGATTAGCAAAGTAATCAAGGAAAGTGTCATTTTGAATTTATGTATTCAAACTGGGAGACTTGTTGACATTGGTAATATCATTGTGAAATCAGTTCTAGGATTAATTGTGCATGGATCTAAATATGGGCTTGGACACCCATCCACCATATTTTTGTTTTGTAGTCAGTCACAAATTTCTTATAAAAGTAGGGAAAAGGTTCTTCTTTCATGGAGGCCTATTGATCCAACTAATCCTTATGTCTACCAAATAGTTGGAGATGAAGATGACATTAATTTGCTTACTGACCAACCAACACAAACTTCACAACCAATTCAACCCTTTTTTTTTCCTGAAGGTTCTAGAATTATATTGAAGAAGATCAAACAGTTGGAGAAAGAGGTACGGAACATTATGAATGCAATCAATAACATTTCTGATTTATTCGATCATATAGATTGGAGAAAGAAAGAGCAATTCGATCACACTAGTCGAATTGAGATGGGCTTGATCAATCTGATGAAGAAGAATGCCCTGATTGCTAAGGAATAATTTGACGAATTTCCAATTCATCCATTCTATAATTTGTTTGTGCATCAGCAATCAAGTAGAGACATTAGAGAAGAGGATAGTTCTGAAACTGATGTAGAGTAATTGATGGATTCTACTTATGCTTATTGTGCGTTTAGTTTGCTTTGCTTAGTTATGTTTGGTTTGTGTATTATTTTCTTTGAGATTTGAACTTAGATTTGGATGAGCTTACTTTCATTGTGTGCTTATATCTTAGTGTTTGCTTATCGTAGAGTACTTACTGCACTAAATATCTAGGAGTAGTTGGTTTGAATGAACATATTTGGTTTCTTTGATGTAACTTGGATTTTATATATATAAGATAGTTGTGTATTGATTGTGTGAAAAATTGTGTTAATTATTGCTTATGGGATGATGTAAATGCCTATTGAAGTATTAAACATCATTATAGACGTCGAAACGATCAAAATTATGAAAAAAATTTCGGACCCAGAAAATATTTTGGACTGGCGCCGCCGGTGCCAGAATGGGCGCCGCCGGCGCCCAAATCTAGAAAGTTTGGCTAATTATTCTAAATAGAGCGCCGCAAGCGCCCGAACCCAGTAAAAGGCTAAAAACCCTCGTTTTCGCGATTTTTACCCTGAGACCTGCAAATTCTTCCATTTCCTTCGTCTTCCTCCTCCATTTTCGCGATTTTGAAGATCTAGGGCTTGCTAGATCTCGAATTTAAGGAGATTTCAAGGCTTTTTGACACCGGATTTACACTTCTCTTGGTAAGAGCTTCACTTTAAGTTAAAATTTTTAGATTTTCACCATGGAAATCTCTCACATTTCTTATGATGGAATTTTTGGAGTTTTAAAGAGATTTTAAGATATCCATGATGAAATTTGCTCTTACTTGTTTAGAATAGTTTTTGGAGTTTGTTACATTTTGAATTTGGAATTTATTGGAACTTTCTTGCAAATTTTAGAAATTCACATGGCTCTGAGGTTGAGTAAAGGGAAGAGGAAATTGGATTTTGATGAGGAGAAATTCGTTAACATCAAAGCTCAATTTTGTTATAACTCTTACGTCTACAATAAGAAGTGTATCTAGGATTGGGCTTTTGATAATCCTAGAGGATCTGTAAAACAATTAATTGCATAGCGGAACTGGGAGTGATTTTGTTATTTCACTGTGAATGCTGTTATGGGAGTTGTTAGAGAGTTCTATTCGAATGTACCTTAGACTGAGACTGAGTATGTGCTTGTTAGAGGAACAATGGTTGAGTTTACTCCTCAGCGTATCAATGCTTTCTATCAGACTCGGGAACCATTCGTTTGTGAATACGAAAACTTTGACACTCGAGGGGAGAATATGAGAGAAGTTATTGCTTTTCTGACTGACGGGCGAGGAGAATGGAAAGTAAGTCAAAAACAGTTGATTAATTTCCCCGCCTCCACATTGAATTTTGCTTCAAAAGTTTGGCATTATTTCATTTTTGTGAGACTATTACCATCTTATCACCACAGCAATGTTACAAGAGATAAAGCAATGCTGAACTAATGTATTCAGAAGATGAAAAAGATTGATATTAGAACTATTATTTACAAGAATATTCAGATGATTACTAGAGGCAAGACCACTGGAGGATTAAGACATATGAACTGCGATTTTAAATATACTTAAAAATGAAAGAATTTGATACCACTATTAGAAGATATAAATCCTTAGAAACAGTGCCAAAAACTTGATTTGGAGTGTAATTTTAATTTTAGTAACAATAAAATATTATAATCTTTTAATCACAGAGTTACCTTTAAACGCAAGTATATGTATCGATCCCATAGGAAATATATTAAAGCCTACGGACTAAGATTATATAATCTAATTCAGAATCACAACTAAATCGAAATTGCCTATCTATCACTAATAAGAAATCGACAATAATATGAAATTCTTATTTTTAAACTAGTTTTACTAACAAATTACTAATACTACTAAAGTTAAGTTCAAATATATAATAGCAAGAATCTTTCTCCTTTGTAAAGATATTTAAGTGAAGTGATAATTAGAATTAGTTTTATATGTGTGGTGCCAAATAGGAGCATACCTATACTTTACCCTTTGGTCTAGGTATAAAGAACATTGACTAATTCTATGCTTGATTACTGAATCTGCGGCTAAGCTGGGAAGATACCGGCTCTCACTTCGGACCTCTCGTGTTCCCCTCGCCTGAGGGCTAACAATCTACACCTCAGCACCCAAACAATAGGACCGAATTAAGGATTTTAGCCTGTCACTCTAAAATCTCTAACTCTACGCCCGATTAATATTATTTCCCTATTTATTTGCACTTTCCTTTCAAGGATTTACCCTTCTACCTTTCAAAGAGAAATGTGATACATACTAGTTAAGAATTTCTAGCATAAGGTCAGGTCATAAGAATTCTTCACAGATTTTAACAATACAAAAGGCCAATTCGTATAGTAAAGTAAGTTTAGGTATAGTATCATCACAACTTCTTTATAACCTTTTTGATACACTAATTCATATAATCATTTCACAAAAACATCAAAACAAGGAGAAAGACAGAACAACTACTCAGAATTCATGAAGAGGGTGCAATAAAACTTGGATTTCATATAATAAAGTAAAGTTCTACAAACTAAAGTAAATAAACCCAACTTATCTTAAATTCCTCCCCAAGCAAACTACTTGAAGTTCCTCTGAATCTCTTCCTTTATTTACAGCACACGAAATTCTTCTTCGAAATGACAATGCAGAAGAGATCATTCCCTTCCAATCTTACAATCCCTCGAATAATTCCTCACAAAATCTCTATTTGAACTCACTACTCACTAAATGACAACACTAATTACTCACTAATATACTCTTTTGGACACTTTGGACTCTCTAGTAAAAACGTAGTAGACCACTTTTTCGGCCTAAATTGGTTCTTTTTAAAGTTGTAGTTCGAAAATCGTCCATATTCGACGTATTTCTGTAAAGAAAAGTCGATCCCACCATCAGCGGTCTCGAGCTTGCCGTCGGCAGCCTTCTAAAAACAGTGCTTTTAAATAGGCCCAGCCGTCGGCGGCCATCCTTAGAATTAATTCTGAACTCTCAGGAAAATCACGTCGTTGGTGCCATCCACCTCGTCGTCGGCGTCCTAGGTGAAATTTGCATAATTTGGTCTTTTTTGCTCCAAAAATTGCTCCTTTTTGCATATTTTTGCTCCTTTGACCTTAAATCTTCATACCTGCAGAAAAACACCAAAAATACCTTTCTTTAAAGTGCAATATAATCAAAATCAATGTAAAATAGGCATGAAAATCTTAACTTTTTTCCTTGGTTCAAAATCCCTCAATCTTAACTATTACTTGCCCTCAAGTAATCTTTAATACTACATAAAAGTTATAATTCATTGTGGTAAAGTTTTAATTCAGAAATACTATAATTTTGATTTAAATAAATATTATAGTAAGAATTCTTAGAAAGATTTTCAAATAATTAGATTAATTCTGCAAGTATAAGGCTATCTAGTCATCAAGTCTAAGAGTTCTAGTTTTCTATTCATTTCAAGAATGACTATATGTTGTAATATTAATTCACTCAGAATATTTAGACGATAGGAACTTCATGAGAAATCTATAAGCAAGAAACTAGTCATAAATATAAGTTCAGAAATGCTTTTAGTTTTCCCATTAGGTTAATCTAAGTGAAGCCAATTTTTGATAAGGCATTTCCTCAAGCTTCTCTTCACTTATTTTCTTTTCTTTTTCATTTCTTTTAAATTCAGGATTGTTTTTCAATCCTTTTTCTTTTTCTTTCTTTTTTTTTTCAAGTGAGGATTACTATATCTGGATAGCCTGTTAATAATTTTGAACTTCACTCTTCTTTTCCTAAATTTGAAACTTTTAAACATTATTTACCTTATATGTACTTCATAGTTTTTACATTATTGAATCCCAATTTTTTCTTTCTCAACTGAATTCCTAAGATTCTTAATATTTCAAAATATAGTTTTCTTTACTTTAAATAGTTAACTATAGTCTTATCATTTTATACTAAATATCTTAATCTACAAAATTAATTTTCATTATCAAAAATATTTCTTTGAATTTTCTATAATATTTAGATAAAATCTAAACATAGTTATCGTAATTAAATTTATCACAAAAATCATATTAATAATTTTTTGAAAAAATATTATTTGAGAACATATAAGAGTTAAGATTTTTCTTCCCTCCCCCAAACTTAAAGTTTTCTATAAATAGAAATAGTACATGGTGAAAAGAAAATTTCTAAGTATAAAATTCATACCTTTGCACTATTAGGCATTTTTGTTTTTTTTTTTGAAATTTGTAGGTTCTTCTCAAAATTTATAACTTCAACTGACCTGTAATATTTAAAAATCCTTTCTACACATATAACGGTTTAGAAAATTTTTGCTGGGGTAATGAAATTTTAAAATAAGTATTTAAAACTAAACATTAAACAAAAACAACTAACTACACTACATAGGACATATGCATTTCACAACACAGAGCAAACAATTTACTATTTTAAACTATTCAGTTCACAATTACAATTATCATCACAAATATCACAAACATCTAGAAATGAAAATACAAACTAACAACTAAACACATATCACATAAAATAAAGCATAGTCCACACAATAAAAGATAAAAGTTCTTCAACAAAAATAAGAACAAACACAAACACATACAACACATCACTATCAAATCATCAAGCATCAAAATTTCATAAAATGTCTTCATCACCCTGGTCAACAGAAGGATTGGGCTAATACTGAGTATACCGGGGGCATTCTGGAAAAATGACATCAGGCTCTCCTCTGTAGTATCTAGCCTGAGCATCGTAATAAGCCATCTCAAAATCTGAGTGCCTCTGAAGATACTCACTATCAGGGTCATGGCTTCGCTCTAGCCATTCAATCCTGTGATCAATTCTTTCTAATTTTTCATCCAATTGTTCAAAAGTTTTCCTCTACAGGGTCATGGCATTCATCAAATCATATAAGGTAGGGGAACTAGAGGCAGGAGGGTCATAGCTAGTAGAAGGAATATCTCAACTAGTAGAAGGTCCTTTACTCCTATTCCCTGATCTCCATTCCTCATGGGATTCATAAGTCTTTATATTTCATTTACTAATGAGTCTCATAGGATAAACCTATTCCTCATCATCTCTTGCTTCAACTCCAGATAGTTGATAAAGTGCATAAATGAGGCCAGGATGCCCTAAATATCCACTTGTCTCACTATTCGTAGTGGCCATAATATTCTTATAGATGATTCTCCCCACATTAATGCTTCTATTGTTTTAAATACAGAAATTTAGAACAACTCTCTCTCTAGAGACTTCACTATGATGGTAAGTGGGTAGCAGAGCCGAACATATGAAATAATGTCATGCCTTAGCAGTGGCATTCATCATGGACAATGGAAAGTTAATTCGTTCATGATTTTTAATTTTTCTAACTCCTTTACCATCAGTGAGAAAGTTGATAGCATCATTCAACGGACCTTCCATTGTTCCAAAAGTTTCACACTCGCTAGAAAAATAGTCGTGAAGCTCGTAAAAAGTGTTAATGTGATTGGCACTAAATTCGACAGAAAATCCCCTTACTTGGACAGGCCCGTCCTCAATTTGAGTAAGATTGGAGTAGAACTCTCTAACAAATTCTATAGCAGCCTTGTTTGTTGTGTAGCAGAAGTTCTCCCACCCTCTCTCTTTGTTAACTCGTTCCACCTCTCCTCCAGGATTCTCGAAAACTCTATCTTGTATACACTTCTTACTTTGGCAGACTGAATTGTACCTCGATTGTGCCTTCACATTTATGAATCGAGTCTCGTCAAACTTGAGTCTTCTCTTTTGTCGTGGGGCCATTGTTCGATCTATCAAATCACAAAAAATCCAAACAAATCTCCAAAATAACAATACAATGTCTTCTAAAGGGGGTTTAAAACAATCTAAATCAATTTCCATGAATTCCTTCCAAGTCTTTTCTCCACATTTTCAATTTTCCCAAAATTTCTTAATGTGGAAGCAATTCATGGTGGAAACAAAAAATATTTACATACGAGTGAAGCTCTTACCAAGGGAAGATAAAATCTGGTGTTAGAATTTGTTGAATTGCTCCAAATCCGAGATCTATCAAGCCCTAGGTCAACTTTTAAGGTAAAAAGAGAAAGAAGATGATGAATAGTGGCATTTGACCTATCAAAATCATGGTAAAAAGGTAATTTTTGTGATCATGCCGTCGGCGGGCTCATTCGCGCCGTCGGCGGGCCCTATTGAATTTAATTTCTATTCTTCTTAGGAAAATCGTGCTGTCGGCGGCCTCGAGTGCGCCGTCGGTCAGATTCTCAAAAATTGATCATTTTCAAATTTTTGCGATTTCGATCAATTTTAAGCCTCATCGTCATCCATTTGATCCTTTTTATCATATATTTTAATTGATTAAGTGATGTATTAACACAAATACATGTTCACACAACAAACTTCATATTTATATATTGAATCCAAGTGTTTGCAACACACAATACATAACACATATAAGTAGGTATTCTTTCAACCTAAATCCATCTTATCAGCGTCGCAATCCAAACCACAACACTCAAAACGCTAAAAACAAACATTTCAAACTTAATCTCATCTATACTGAGATTAAAAAGTAAATTAAAGAAATTAAACACACAAACATACAAACAGTGTTCTAATTAAACACACATAATTAAGTCCACTACTCTTCAGAACTAGTGCTAGTCTCTCCTTTGATATCTCCCATTGCTTGAACATGGACGAACAGGTTGTAAAAAGGTCGGAATGAGAATTCTTCAGTTGAATCTTCATCGATCAATCTGATCCTTCTCATCAATCGTACCAAACTTGCTTCGAATTGCCCAGTATGATCAAAATATTCTTTCATTCTACAATCGATGTGATCGAAGAAATCATACATGTTGCTAACTGTACTCGTTAAGTTTTGTACCTGATTCTCTAGATTCTTGATTCTATGCAAGAGCATCGGTGTCTTGTCTGCTACTAAAGGTTGAACAGGAACAGAATTATGCGATGCTTGATCCATAATCAAGCCTACATCACTCTCTCCATCATTGGCTGGGAACATATGAGTTGGGTCTAAGGGTTTCCAGGGAAGTAGTATCCTCTTCGAAATCTCATACGATACTTGAAACAAACTGCAAATTGAGAAAATTGTGGAAGGATGTCCAAGCCCTTGGGATGATCCTTGAACGATCAAGCCAAAAATAGACTTCACAATAATCGATCCAATAACAATGAGCCATCCCATTTGAATGCACTAGTTCAAAATTGCACTTTCTTTCGTGACTTTGCCAATTTTCATTGTCATCAATAACTTCGCAGAGATCAAAAAGTGCCAATGTTTTGAAACAGGATTTAAAAGTGTTGCAAAGAAACTAACATACCCGTTCTCTCTAACTTCCCAGTCATCAGTTTCATCTGTCAAATATTGGTATATTTCATTCATCTTTTCTCTCATCGGTACGAAATTTAAATAATAACAGACTGGAACATACTAAAGCATATATAACTCATTAATTCTTCCATAATTTAATGTAATCCACTTACCTTGCACATAGACGCTTCCTTGGTTGATTCCATGTAAATTGGCATAGAATTCCTTAACCATTAGAACGACTACTATGGCAGTAGTGTAACAAACCACTTCCCATCTTCTCCGCATGATCATTTCTTCAATTGGTGACGAAGAATTGCTTTGTCCTCTATTGACAAATTCTCTTTCTTTAATCAATCTTTTATTCGAGATTACCTTGTTGAAAAGTCACTGCGCCTCCACACTGATGAACTTCCTCTGGTTTTACACTCAAAATCTTGGATTATCAATCAAATTGGAAGCCATTTAAGAAGGATTTGAGAGAGTATCCATTCTTTTTTGGGAGTTTGGAGTGTTTAGGAACCGTCCATAAGAGTTTATAGAGGTCAAATTCGCTAAACATTGCCAAAAACTGTCGTTTTGAACATGAAAAACTGCCCACTCACTGATCCCGCTGTCGGCAGCCTCGAAGGTGCCATCAGCGAGCCTTGTGCAATTAAATACTAGAGCCCTCGGGGAAAACCCGTCGTCGGCAGCATCGATCGCGTCGTCGGTGCCCTAGGCAAAACTTTGCACAAAAACGTCGTGGTCCAATATGTTCCAAATTTTCTCTATGGATTTAAATTCTATGATAATCAAAGGGTAAATATAAGTAGTAGGACTTAATATTACTACAAATTAACAATAATTTCAAACAAACAACTATTAAAGATAATTATGGGTTGCCTCCCATAAAGCGCTTGGTTTAATGTCATCAGCCCAACCTATTCAGGTGTTATTCAGGTTGATTGAGCATTAAAACCTCTTTAAAATTTGGTCTTTTATCCTCAAAATATGGTTTTAATCTATGTCCTTTTACTTTAAATCTATTCACAGTCTTCAGATCTTCAATTTCAATTGCTCCATAAGTGTAAACTTGAGTCATAGTAAAGGGTCCTAACCAACGAGGAAGAAGTGGTATTGCAAATGGGGAACTAGTTGCAAAGTCAAAATGCTGCGATTAGAAACATTAAGAATCAACCGGGACTAATTGCTAATTCACTTAGCAATAGACACCAAGGAACACTTCCTAGCAACAATGAGATCAACCCTAAAGAGAACACTAATGAACAAATAGAAGCTGTCCAATTAAAAATTGGAAGAGGTATAGAGGATGTGGTTAGAAAAGAGAAAGATGTTGTGAGAGAAATAAAGGAAACTAAAAGACCAGAAGAACATGTTTCTAAGGATCTGAAAAAATTAATATCTCCAACTAAATTCAGTTTGTAAAAACCACCACCTCCATTTCCTCAAAGACTTAGACAGCATGAGTTAAATAAATAATTTTCAAAGTTCATGAAAGTACTTAAGAAGTTAACGATAAATATTCCTTTCACTGAAGCTTTGGAACAGATGCCAAGTTATGCAAAGCTTATAAAGGATATATTAAACAAGAAAAGGAAATTTGGGGATTATGAGACAGATGCACTAAGTGAGGAGTGCAGTGCCATACCTCGGAAAAATTTTCCTCGGAAACTTAAAGATCCTTGTAGCTTTACAATTCCTTATGCAATTGGAGAAAAAATATGTGAAAAAGCTTTATGAGATTTAGGAGTGAGCATTAATGTGATGCCTCTATCTATATTTAGAAGGTTAGGTTTAGTAGATATTTCTCCCACTACTGTAACCCTTCTGTTAGCTGATCAATCTATCATTTATCCAAAAGGAGTTATAGAAGATGTGCTTGTTAAAGTGGATAAATTTATCTTTCCTTTGGACTTTATTGTATTAGATATGGAGGAAGATAAAGAAATTCCAAATATTTTAGGGAGACCTTTCCTTGTTACTGGACAAGCTATGATAGATGTGCAAAAAGGAGAGTTGGCTATAAATATTAATGACCATGAAGTCACTTTTGATGTATTAAAGACTATGAAGTATCCAGCTGAGATAAAAGATGATGAATGTTTTTGGATGGATGAAATTGATTATCTAAGTAAAGACCATTTTCAAAAAAGTTTTGAGAGTAATATAACAAATGAGATTGAAATAGACTTTCATGATGAGTCAAAAATTTTATGTAAAGAATACTGTATGTATGTTCAAGAGAGGTGTGAAATAATGGATGCTACAAAAAATAGTAAACTTTTAATTCCATTTGTTGAAAATTCTCATGAACTTAAGATGAATTCATCTGCACAATCAGTCTTTATATCTTTAGATACGACTCAATCACAAGAAAAATCTGAATTAAATGTTGAACAAGATAAAATTATTGAACTAGGACTTGGAAGAGAATTTGAGGATATATTTCAAAAGAACTTTGAGTTGAGAAAAGAGGATAAGGATATCGGAAGAACATTGGAAGAAATTCCTAAGGAATTAGAAAAACCTATTTCCTCAACTAAGATAGATCCTCCATCATTTAATAATTATAAAGGGAAAGAATTGGAAGATAATTTCAAACAAAAGAGTAACATAGAAAATATTGATCCTGAATCTGAATTATTTAAAGAGAATCTAATCCAAAATTTGGGAGATATTGAAGTATTTTATAAAGATCCATTTCTAATAAATTTTAAGGATGATATTAATATGCAATTTCAGAAAATCAATAGAAAAACATTGGATCTAGAAAGAAACATGAGGAACAATGATATAAATCCAACTGAAAATGAAGAGCTGAATGAAAAATTAAAATTTGAGGGTTTTATAGGAATCCCTGGATCTGGAAATGATTGGGCGATTGATCAAGGATTACTTAATCGGAATTTTGATCCAGGTGGAATCATTTATCGGGCCCGTGACGTTAAAACCAAGTGCTTTATGGGAGGCAACCCATAGTTATCAGTGTGCTTTGATTTAGTGTGCTTGAGAGTCATGATTGTTAGTTTTGTATGGTGTTTGCTTTAGAGTGGATTGACTTGATCTTTATTGGTCATTATGGCTTAACAAGTTTGATTGTTGATTGGTAGATGTTTGGATTGTTAGTAGTTTGATTTGATCTCTGTGTGTCATGAGGGATGTGATTCCTTAACTTCTTATTATGGTTAGACTTGTTCTCTTGTATTAGTTGGATCAACAAGTCCGCTTTTACTTGGGTCTCACCCAGACTTGAGTTTTACAAGAGAAATCATGAATATCGAACATTGATAGTTCCATATTAATTTGTTACTTCCTTTCTACAACTTTATTTTCATTAGGTTGGAGTCGCAAACCTATTTGATGAACACCATATGGATGATCTTACACTATCTTTATAACTGTTAGAGATTCTTAATTATAAGCATTAGATGATGCCTGAGATTGGTGCCTAGGAGCCAATATATCAGGGGTGATGTTATCTTTGGGATTATAATCTATAAAATCATTTGAAAGTACCTAATTTATTTGTGTAGTGACTCCGTTAGAAATTGGAAGTAAATCAATGTGATGTGATGAGTTAATGGAAGTATTGACCTCATTTATCATATGTGTGTTTATGTTTGTGTTACAACTTTATTTAGGTCTTGAAGAACATTTTTATATTTCTTTACTGATACCTGTTATGCTAGTTAGACTTTGGTTTAGTTAATTTCATTCTGGCATGATTAGTTTAGGTTTATTTTCTGCTGCATATTGTTTTATCCTAATAAATACATGTAAATGGTTTTGATAGACATTTGTGGTAGATAAAATTTCTAAAATGTTTTTCTTCCTACTTATATTTTCTCTACTGAATGTTATATATGTTAAAAATTAAGTTTGGGGGTAGGAAGAAAAATAAAATTTTAATATGAAAATACTTCCTTTTAGTGTAATTTTATTACAAGCATGTTTTAGGTTAGCTTTACTTTCTCATACATTCATTCTATCCAGATTATGCATGTATATGAATTTAATAGGATGTTGTAGTAGTAAGTAGATTCAACATTTACTTTTTCTTCCTACTACTTTTATGGATTTAGTTGCAAAATATTTTAAAATTTAAGTTTGTAGGGAAGAAAAATATTAACTCTTATTTGTTCTCAATTGTTATATTTTCAAAAATTATTAGCATAACTTCTGGCAATTGAACATCGCTTGAGATAACTAAACCTTTTTATTTCAGTTGAATATTATGGAAGGATTGGATGAAACTTTTAGTAATAAAATTTAATTTTATAAGGGTAAGATATTTGGTATGAAAGAATTTGATTATAGTTAACTATTTAAAGTAAAGAAAATTGTATTTTTGAAATGTTAAGAGACTTAAAGTATTGTGTGTTAAGAAGAGATTGTGACTTTATGATGAATAATAAAGCTCATACCTAATTATAAAGTAAGGATGTGTTTCAAGTTTGAACTTTAGAAAGAGAAGAGTGAAGTTTAAAATCATTATAGGCTCTCCAGATATAGTAATCCTCATTTAAAAAAAAGAGAGAAAAAGAAAAGAGAGTGAAAAAAAGGGGATTGAAAATGATCCCGAAAGAAAAGAAAAAAAAAGAAAGAAAGAAAAAAATATTTATGAGGAGAAACTTGAGGAGATGCCTAATCAAAAATTGGCTTCACTTAAGTCACTCTAAAGGGAAAACTTGATTTCATTTCTGAATTTATATTTAAAATATTGGCCTACATTTTGATGAAGTTTGCATGAACTTCTTTTCACATAATCTTTCAATGCACTCTTAATGTAACAAATTATGGTTTATCTTGAAATAAATAGAAGACTAGAACCCTTAGACATGATTGCTGAATATTCTTATACTTGTAGTGTTAACTCCGAGTTACTTGAATTTCTTTCTAAAAATCTAACCAATATATTCTTTTGAATGAAAAATTTTAGTGTATTACAGGTGAAAAGTACATTGCCCTGAGTTATATTTTTATGAAGTAAAAGTGTTACTTGAGGACAAGTAACAGTTAAGTTGGGGGATTTTGACACGCCTAAAATATATACGTTTTTTGCTATATCATTTTACTCATTTTTTATGATATTACACTTTAAAGGAGGTTATTTTGTATGTTTTTTTGGTTTTATGTACAAGAAATGGTGATTGGAGCAAAAGGAAACAAAAACGATGCAATTTGGAGAAAAAACGAGCAAGAAATGAAATTCTGCCCTGACACCTTTCGATAAAACTTTTGATGCTTAATCTCTTTTACACTTCTTGAATATTTTTGATGATATTACACTTTAAAGAAAGGTTGTTTTTATGCTTATTTCGTAGGGCTATCTGTTACGAACGCAACGCAACTGAAACGGGGCGAATTGGAGCTAAAACGGAGCCAAACTGAGCAAAACGGTGGAGCTGCGCAGCAGTCATCTCGCCGAAGGCGACCTCGATCTCGCCGACGGTGAGATTTACTAGAAAACACTGAAAAGTGACAGAAAAACTTGCCGAAAGCGAGCACGAACTTGCCGACATCCCCCGGAATGTTCTGGACCGACTTTTGGCAGTTTTTGGCCTAAATTCGACGTAGTTGGACGCTTTTTCGAAGGGATACTTATAGAAACTCTTTAAACTTCATCCATACTCCTTAAAATGGCTAATATATGTTAGAAAAGTGAGGAATTTTAGAGGAGAAAAGTGAAAAAAAACTTGGAAGAATGTTTAGGATTCTTAGATTAAGAGTAGAAATGTAGATTTCTACCCTTTTATAGAGATTGGAGAGGAGATTTTGAGAAATTTGTAAGGGATTTCGCTAGCATTGCATGGGTCGCCATGAGACTTTATGGGAGATATCTTCATCTTTCTTTCAAGGGGAAAAAGCTAAGTATTGTTCTTCATTATCTTATAATTTTGTAAATAATTACCTAGTGGATTTGCTTTGGTTAAATGAAGTTTATGTTGTGTTTTCTTCGTGCTTTGTGACGCATCTCTCTTACTCTTTCTTCTTCTTTGAAGATAATGACATGAGAAGATTATGCCATTATTTTCATTTTACTTTTCTTTTGTAATGAGTAGAAATCATGTTTAGGATTTTGTGATAACATAATAGAAGTGAATTTAATTATAAATATGATAGTTTTTACTTGCACTTCATTTACATTGCAATAAGGGCCCATGGTGGTGTTAAAATTCATTGTAATTGCATCAACCCGAAAGGGCGTGTAATTCTCAACAAAGTGAAACCACATTCAAATTCCATGGATGGTGGAGTTCATGGGGATTGAATGCAAATAAATAGGGAAATATAATTATCAGGCGTAGAATTGGAGATTTTAGAGTGACAGGCTAAAATCCTCAATTCGGTCCTATCGTTGGGGTGCTGAAGAGGAGATGTTAGCTCTCAGGCGAGGGGAAAGTGGGAGCTTCGAAGTGAGAGTCGGTATCCTCCCAGCCTAGCCACGGATTCAGTAACCAAGCATAGGATTAGTCAATGTTCTTTATGCCTAGACCAAAGGGTAAAGAATATGATTGCTTCTATTTGGCACATACAATATTTAATGCATCTTAATCCTATACATTATCTATTTCATTACATAAGAATAGTAGTTTTTAATATCTCAAAATTCTCCAAACCAATTCATCCAAAAAGGGTTATATTTAGAATTATTATTTGCATTTAGATATAGTTACTATCTTTACATTTAAAACTTACATTTAGGAATAGTTGCTAAATAAAACACAATTTTAATCGACATTCCAAACTAAGGACTATTAGTAGTAGACTAGAATTTGACTAAAGTCCTCTTACTTCACTTCCTCGTGGGATCGATACTGGAGTTTTTAAAGAAAACTTTATATTACTTGAAGCGATACGTATACTTGCGTAGTACTCCTAGTGTGTAAAATATTTTCTAATTTTTATATCATTTAAGATTTTGCACACTAGCCACTATTTATAAATTAGGTCAAGTTTTTGGCCATCTTTTGGAAGTTAATATACTGCGTAATTGCGGGTCGGGTCAGAGCACCACCATCATCAGGTTCTTCAGGCTGGTATGGAGTATACTCAAGGTAAGTAGGAAATACAACATTCTTAAATGTTATTAATGATAATTAAGGAAGAATAAGACTTAATTAAGTAACAAAAAAACACAAATAAGATATAAATAAAGCACACACACAATAACTGTGGGTTGTCTCCCACAAAGCACTTGGTTTAACGTCATCAACCCGACATAACTTTTAGTTATTTAGGTTGATCAAACATTAAAATCTCTTTAAAATTAGGTTTATTTCCTTTAAAATATGGTTTTAATCTTTGGCCATTAACTTTGAATATTCTTCCAGATTTAGGGTCTTCGATAATCACAGCTTTAAACTGATATACTTTTATGATAATGAAAGGTTCAGTCCATCTAGATTTCAGTTTCCCAAGAAATAATTTCAATCTTGTATTGAATAGTAAAACTTTTTGTCGTTGTTCAAATTCCTTTTTGACAATTTTCCAATCATGCCATATTTTTCTTCTTTCCTTATATATTATATCATTATCATACAATTCATTTTTGATTTCTTCCAATTCATTAAATTGCAACATTCTCTTCCCACCAGCATCTTTCAAATTAAAGTTCAATTTCTTTATCGCTCAATATGCTTCTAATTCAACTGGCAAGTGACAGGTTTTTCCAAAGTTTAATCTGTAAGGGGACATTCCTATATGATTTTTATAAGCAGTTTTGTATGCCCATAAAGTAGTATCTAATCTAGCAGACCAATCCAATTTTTCAAGATTAATGACTTTCTCCAGAATTCGTTTAATTTAACGATTAGATACCTTTGTTAAACTATTAGCTTAGGGATAATAAGCTATAGAGATTCTATGCATAATGTTATATTTTTCCACCAATCTCTGAATCAAATTATTCTTCAAATGGGATCCTCCGTTAGTGATGATTACTCTAGGCATTCCATATCTTGTGAAAATATTTTTCATTAAAAATCTCGAAACACTTTTAGCACACACCTAGGTAAAGCTATTGCCTCAATCTATTTTGATACATAATTAACAGCAATAATTATATATATATATTTCTAAATGAAGGCATAAATGGTCCCATAAAATCTAATCCCCATGCATAAAAAATTTCAACTTCCAGAGTAAAATTAAGAGGCATTTCATTTCTTCTAGATATACTGTCTATTCTCTGACATCGATCACAAGTTTTGATAAATTTATAAACATCTCTAAAAAGTGTTGGCCAATAAAATCTAAATTGCAAAATCTTATTTGCAGTTATATCAATTCTGAAATGTCCTCCAAATTCAGAATCATGACATTCTCAAATATTTTTTTCAGTTTCTTCATAAGGAACACATCTCCTAATAATAAGATCTTTACATTGCTTGTACTGATAAGGATCGTCCCAGAAATAAAATTTAGCATCATGCTTAAATTTTTTCTATTTTTGCATTATAAAATTAAATGGTAAAATATTACTAACGAAATAGTACACAATATCAACATACCACGGTAAATTTCCTTCAATAATATTATATAATTGCTCATCGGGAAAAGTTTCAGTAATTTCCTTTTCAAAGTCATCCAAATTAGAATGATCAAGTCTAGATAAATGATCAGTTATTTGATTATCGACCCCTTTTCTATTAACTATCAAAATCAAATTCTTACATTAAAAGCATCCATCGAATCAGTCTTAGTTTTGCATTCTTCTTTTGCATTAAGTATTTAATAGCAGAATGATCAGTATGCACTACACATTTAGCTCTGATTAAGTAAGATCTAAAATTTTCAAAAGCGTATACAATCTCTAATAACTCTCTTTCGGTAATAGTGTAATTGATTTGAGCATCAGTAAGAGTTTTACTAGCATAGTATATAACTTTAAACATTTTGTCATGTCTTTGCCCTAAAATAACTCCAATAGCATAATCACTAGCATCACACATTAGTTCAAATGGTTTCTCCCAGTCAGGTGAAACTATTATAGGTGCATCAATTATTTTTTCCTTCAATAGATCGAAAGCTTTTGAGCATTCAACGTTAAAATCAAACTTTCTCTCTTTTTTCAAAAGTTAGCATAGAGGCTTAGAAATTTTTGAAAATTCTTTAATATAACGCCCATAGAATCCTACATGTCCCAAAAAGCTTCTTACCCCTCTCACAATTGTTGGAGGTGGTAATTTTTCTATAACTTGAATTTTTGTATGATCTACTTCCACGCCATATTCAGATATTTTATGCCCAAGCACAATTCCTCCTGTAACCATAAATTGACACTTCTCCCAATTTAGGACTAAATTGTTCTTTCACATACCTCTAAAACTTTTTCTAAGTTGCATAGACATGTATCAAATGAATCTCCAAATACTGAGAAATCATCCATAAACACTTCTATTCCATCATCAATTAATTTGCTAAATATGGAAGTCATATATCTTTGAAATGTTGCAGGTGCATTACATAATCCAAAGGGCATTCTTCTAAAAGTAAAATTTTCATAAGGGCTAGTAAATGTAGTCATCTCTTGATCCTCAGGAGCAATAGGTATTTGGTGATAAGCGATATATACATCTGGAAAACAATAGTACTTGTGTCCAGCAAGTCTGTCTAGCATTTGGTCTAAAAATGGTAAAGGAAAGTGATCTTTTCTGATGGCGGCATTTAATTTTATATAATCAATACATATTCGTTAACCAGTGACTTATCTTGTCGGTATAATTTCATTTCGATCATTTATGTCAACAGTCACTCCTCCTTTCTTAGGAACGCAATGAATTGGACGTACCCAAAAACTATCAGAATTAAAATATATAATTCCAGCATCTATCCACTTGAAAATCTCTTTTTTAATTACTTTTTTCATTACTGGGTTCAGACTCCTTTGTGGATCAACTATTGGTTTGTGTTGTTCATCTAACAAAATTTTGTGCATACAGATCAAATGACTAATTCCTTTAATATCAGCTATGGATCAACTAAAAGCTATTTTGTATCTTTTTAAAGTTTCAAATAATTTTTGTTGTTGATATTCATTTAAATCTGAAGATACAATGACTGGTAAAGTAGATGATTCTCCTAAAACATGTACTTTAAATGATTAGGAAGAATTTTTAGCTCAAGTTCAGGGAGTTTAATGATAGATGGAATTAAACTTTTATCTCCATTTTCCTTAATACCCAATCTTTCAAATTTTTTCTGAACAAATTCTAACTTTTCATTCTTCAAATCATCTAAATCATCTTCATTTTCTTTTTTATATTCATCCTCACATTCCAGATTTTCTTCAAATACTTCTTTAAAATGATCTTCTCTCAAATAATCACAGACTTCCAGTCGATAACACTCATCATCTTTTTCAGTTGAAGGATTCTTCATAGATTTCAGAATATTGAAAGTTACCACTTAGTCATTAACTCTCATAGTTAATTCTCCTTTTTGGACATCGATCATAGCTCTCCCAGTAGCAAGGAATGGTCTTCCCAAACTAATTGGAATTTCTTTATCTTCCTCCATGTTTAATACAATAAAGTCCACAGGAAAGATAAATTTATCCACCTTTACTAATACATCTTCCACAACTTCTTTAGGATAAGTGATAGAACGATCAACCAATTGGAGAGTCATAGATGTAGGTGAAATTTCTCCTATTCCCAATCTTTAGAAAGTTGATAAAGGCATAAGATTAATACTAGCTTCAAGATCAAATGAAGCTCTTCTGAAAAAATTTTTACTTATAGCACACGTGATAGTGAAACTACATGGGTCTTTAAGTTTTTCATGAAGCTTTTTCTGAATAATTGCACTACACTCACCGCTAAGTGCAACAATCTCGTGGTCTTTAAACTTTCTTTTCTTTTTATGTATATCCTTCATAAACTTTGCATAATCAGGCATCTTCTCTAATGCTTCAATAAAGGGAATATTAATCGTTAATTTCTTAAGAATTTCCAAAATTTTTGCAAATTTGTTATCACTGTTTTGTTTATTTAGTCTTTGATAAAAAGGAGGAGGTGGGTTTTCAACAGTTATCTTCATTGGTTCTAGTAGATATTCGTCTGGATATATCTTATTAGAACATTTCTCAATGTTCACTTCCTCTCTTTCAACTTCAACTTCTTTTTGAACTCATGGTTCCAATTATTTTCCACTCCTTAATTGAATAGCCTTAATTTTCTCTTTATTTTAATCTTTCAGGTTGATCTCAACATTGCTAGGAAGATTCCCAGAATGTCTATTATTAAGCGCAATAAAGATATGTCCCAATTGATTTTCAATGTTCTTCATTGCAACGTTTTGAGCTTGAATTTGATTACCCATATTCAGAATCATTTCTTCAGTAGACAACCTCTTCTCCTTAAATTTTTTATTACTATTAAAATCAGGAGGATAAGAAGGTCTAAAATTGGTATTTCTTGGGTTGTTCAGATTTCCAACTAGATTCATAGGATTGTTTCCCCATTGTGGATTAACAACAACATTGGTGTTACTCTAATTGAAATTTGGATGATTCCTCCAACTAGGATTATAATAATTCGAATAAGGATTATTGACTTTATTATGTATAGCATTGAAAGTTTCATAAGACATTGAGAGTATATCATCTGTCGTGATGAATTTTCTTCTAACACTGGGGGTATTGGAGAATAATTCATTCCATATTGAATTATTATTTTAGACAGTGCAGCAATTTGAGAGACTATCATAGTTATCGCATCATGTCGGCATATTTTTTTAGGTTGTGTGTTTTATTTTGAAAAGGGAGTCGCCTAACAGAAGTTGTCGGCGAATTTTTAATTTAATTTAAATAAATAATTTTGAAAAGTAGTATTTGATTTTGAAAATAATTTTAAATTTGAAGGTTTTAAGATATGAGATTAAACCGATCTCACATCCCAAATAGTTTATATAAACTAGCACCGCACCACAAACCGTGTATCTATCCCTAAGGATAGACACACTGCTTGACGGTGGGGCTCGATTAAATAAACTAGAAGATTTGTGACATCCGTTTGGTCTGCGAACCAATTTTATAAGCCGACAAATTCCCCGCTTAATATGAAAGCATTAAACAGGGTTTATATTACTCGGGTTCTTTAAAATTCCCTATAAGGGCAAGCCCCTATAGTTAATTACATCTTAAGTGACGGGAATCACCTAAGAAAACTCTCGATAATAATCAATAATTCCGCTCTCAAGAATTTCAAAGTTTAAGTTCTCAAAGGATTGAAGTTTGGAATTTCAATAGGGAATGGATCAAATTTGGAACATTTTGTTTTGGGAATCCAAAGGGAGAAAGGTAGGAGAAATCACAGATTCGAAGCGAACTTCGGTAATTTCCCGACTATCCTATTGTTTGGCTTGGATTTAGGAAAGTCCTAATGTTTGTTTAAATGTTTTGATCTTGTCAATTTTAATTAATTAGGACTTATATTTATATGATAGAATCATACAAATAGCTCTCGAAGATGTGAGGGTTTATGTCGTATCGGACGACTACCTCGGAATCCTAAGACCGGTTAGGGCTTAATTTGCAATGCAAATGCCTAACGAAGAGTTGAGGGTTTATGTTGCACTAGTGCAAACTACCTCGAAGTCCTATGGGTTTGTTATTTAATTCTAGGAAAGTTTTGCCGAGGTAGACTCAGGTTTTGCCGATGACGATGGCCGTGCCGCCCACCATGCTCCGAGCTCCTTGTTGTTGCAGAGGTTTAGTTTTAGAAATCATAAATCGGGGATGAGAAAAGTGTTTTGGTTTAGAGAAAATCTTAATTTCCAAGTGTTTTTTGTGTTTTAATTAAAACAAATCTTAAAGTTGATTATAACGACACCGGTTAAGATCCCACGGTTCCATCCTTCCGGCATCATTATTTTTATCGGATTCAATTAGTCCAGATGAATTTGCTAAACTCAACTGAATGAGTTCCACACTTTCATTTAGACCGTGGGAAATCTCGTTAAGCAACACGTAGGTTACATCATCCGAGGTATTCCCGATCATCCAACATGACGTTTTAATTTAGTTGTAATTGTAGTTTTGTGTTCCGTTTGTGATTAAATTTTGAGTTGTTTTATATTTTGAAATGTTGTGGCGGTGAATTTTATCTTGCAATGACTTTTAACTTAGTTTTGGTTTCAGCTTTAGTGGACTATCCTAAAGGTGTGGGTTTTCATGCAACGGTTGTTTATCATGCAAGAAAAGTAAGTGCAATGCGGTTAAGTAAATTGCAATAATGTAAATTGAAAGAAAGTAGATTGCAATAAAATAAAAGCGTACCCTGGAGGGTCTTCCCGTCATCCCAAGCCGCACTTAAAACACAATTAGAATATTTAAGCAAGTTCCTAGGTAAAGCTAAGGGAAGGGTTATGGTTTTCTACCAAATTCCTAATCCTATAGCTAGTCATCTCCTATGACGTCTAGGTTCTTTGTGTATTGCTTTAAGGACGATTTTCTTCATCAAAGAATAATTAAGTCCAATTGTTCTTATAAATGTCCTATCATATTGAGGAAGTGCTTAAGAATAATCTTAAACATCTTTTCAATATTTCTAGGATTGTTTTGAGTCCAAATGGGTTTAATTATACAAATGAATTAATCGTCCGAGAATTCAAGTTTTGTTGTTATCTTACTCAATGAACTAGGACATTTGAATATCCTATAAGTGAAGTAACATTTCATTTAATGTTCCGTTTAGGAGTTATAATAACCAAAGCTTTCGAGGGTAAATTGGAATTCAAATGGTTTGTAATTTAGTTAACGGGTTTAAATTTGGAATAGTGTTCAAGTTGCTTTATATTTAATTTCTTTCTGTTTTAGGTGATGTTATTTAATTTAATTTAATTTAATTTAATTTAATTTAATTGAGTTTTAATTTTAATTTAATTTAATTTAATTCAATTTAGTTTGGTTTGATGTTACATTAAATTAATTTGATTTGATTTAATTTTAATTTAATTTGATTTAATTTAATTTAATTTAATTTAATTTAATTTAATTTAATTTAATTTTATTTAATTTTATTTAATTTTATTTAATTTAATTTAATTTAATTTAATTTGTTTATTTAATTTAATTTAATTCATTTAATTTGATTTAATTTAGTTTAATTTAATTTGATTTTATTTATTTATTTTAATTTAATTTAATTTAAGTTATTTAATTTAATTTAATTTGTTTATTTAATTTAATTTAATTTAATTTAATCTTTAATTTAATTTTTAATTTAATTCACCTTTTAATTTCAATTTAATTTAATTTAATTTAATTTAATTTAATTTACTTAATTTAATTTAATTTTTAATTTAATTTTATCTTTAATTTAATTGAAATTTTTTAAAAGAGTTTAATAATTTAATTTTAGTTTAATGATTAAGTCTTTTAATATTTTGAATTTGAGTTATCATTTTAATTAAGAATTGAATATTAATGAGATAATTAATTTAGAGATTTTTAAATTAAAGAATAAATCTCTTCCTAATAATATCCCTATTTTAATAATTCCAATTTTATTATTCTTCCAAATTTAATCAATTATTTAATTAAAGTTTAATCATTTTAAATTGCTTAATGGGTTTCTACTCTTTAATTATTTAAATTTCAATCATCCAAATCAAATTAGGATCAAAGATTGTACTTGCTAATTTTTTATTAAACCTAAAGTTTTAATTAAGGATTAAGATTTTTAATTACCATTTTACCCTTTAAGCTTAATAATTTCATAACTCACTAAATTGAACTCAAATGAACTTGAAATTTTTATGTGACTTCACTCATATGTCAATAAAGACATGAGAGGAGAAAATGTGATTTTTTTGTATTTAATTTATTTATATAATTATTTTTGGTAGAAAATAGAGATTTCCAAGGAAAATTTAATAACATGACCAAGGGAAAGTTTCTGTCCTTAAGAAAATTAGGGGACATTCCTAATGACCAGAGGACCACTTGGACCAATTTTGGTGATTTTTTGAATTATATTATTTTTATTATAATTATTTTAAGTTTTGGAGTGTTAATTAATTTAAAAATAAAATAAATGTTGAAAAAATGAATTTTATATTTTTCAAAAATCTCTTTGATATCAAGGAAATCAGAGAAGCAAATTTTTCAATTTTCTGATTTTTCTATGATTTATTATAATTATTTTAGTGAAAATGCTAGAAAATACATTTTTTTTTATTTTAAAATTACCCTAGAGCTTTAAAATTTAATATCTCATAAAATATACCTAAGAAAAATATGGGGTTTGTTCCTAAGTGTTTAAAATTTAAAATTTGACATTTTGGTGAATTTTATTATTTCTGTGATTTTTATTTTTTTTAATTATTAAAAATATTAAAATAATATTAAAAATCAACTTTTTTAGAAAATTGAAATTTTAATTTTCTTAGATTCCCTAATATCAGAGAGGCTCCAAAACCAATTTGGTGAATTTTTAAAAAGTATTTTAAAATTTATGAATTTTTAAAGTTTAAAATGACTAAATGGCTTAATCAACCCAATTAGTAGGGCTAACCAAGTCCAATTGACCTCAAATTTTTATGGTAGGTTCCTCTGATCCTAAAGGTCAGTGGAGAATTGATTTCCAATCAATTTGATGTATGGTTAGCTCTAATTATTTAGAGACCTATTTTGAGTGTTTAAGCCAATTAGGGCTGTTTTAAATGAACTAACTCAAAACCTATTTTTCCTAGGGTCCTCTGGTCATAAGGAACATCACCAAATTTTCCTAGAATTTATTTCACAACATACTATTTATTGGAATTAAAATACTCAAAACAGTAACATGAATTTGAAAAATCAATAACTTTTCATAGGGATGGCCTCTGACTTTGGAAAATTCAGGGAATGTTCCCAAATTCGGAGGCTTCAAAAGCCCTATGGTCTCATGTCATGGTGAATTGTATACATGCATGGAGAATTAAAAGTATGCAGAGAGTAAATAAATCATAAAAAATAAATTACTTTGATGAAATTAAATGATTTCTTTTCCACATTATTCTCCTCTGTTCACTGAGCAAGAGGGTATTTTTATTTTATTTTTCTGATTTTTCTACACAAAGTTATGAATTTTTGAAGTTTAAGGAATTAAATAAATCAAAAAATACCCTAATTTTCTATTTATCCACGCGGCGCCGCGTCAACCTCGGCAGCTCCGAAACGCCGCGTGGCGCGCTCCCATTCGACGCCGCCACCTGACTCAGCGCTCCCGTCCGTCTTCTGATCCGACGCGATCCTGGCCGTCCGTCCGCGCGTGTATTAAATGAACGGCATCCGTTCATCGTCCCCAAGTGTCCTCACCCGAGAGCCGTCCACACTAAATCCCTAATATCTCACTCGATACTCAATGGATTTTCATGTTCTTATGCTCTATGGATTCGTCTTGAAGAGATGAACACATCTATACGGCTATCAAGCATTGAAATTAAAGCATTTGAAATGGAGAATCTCCAGACGCTCGGGATGAAGAATTAGCTCATACCTTTGCTCAGAGAAGTGTGGCTTCGATCTGAGAGTTGTTGCAGCTTCGATTGGATCCCAGCAAGCTCCAGATGAAGTCTCCTAGTCTGGTGAATTGTCTAGGTGTGATTTCGACCAAGCCCGATCACAAAGCTTGGAGGCCGGAGCAATCGGGTGGCCCGGAGATGGGGCTTTGCTGGTGGACACCTTCCCTCGGTCCAGTGAAGGTGTAGAACCAATCAATTTGGGGATTGGCTCACCGTGGAGAAGTGTCCCGGTTTTGGGTGGAATTTCGGTCGAGAAATTGGATTTTATCAGTGGGGATTAGTGGCAAATCGACACCTGGGATCAACCGCTCCGAGGGTGGAGAAGGGTTTGGAACAATTTTGGCGAAGTTTTGGCAAGGTTTGTGCAACTCTCCTCTCTTGGCCGTGAGGGGTGGAGTTTAAATAGGAGAGGGTAGAGGGCCTCCCAGGGATGGCCAAGGGTTGGGATCAGCTGCTCTGGTCATGGGAAGAACAGCCATGGTGGCCACTAAGGATGGAGCAGCTCAGCAGGTGAGAATTCCAAGTTGGGCTCACATGTGAGCTCTCGGCCATGGTGTTTTCCGGCGGCCTGGTGGCTGGCCGGCCGTGCATTGGTCACCATCTTGTTCGAGTGGGTCGTGGCCGGGGTTTGGTGTATTCAATCGAGGTTTGACATGTGTAAAGGGTTTGATTTAGATGGAATGGGGGAGGAGCTAATTTTGAGTCTAAATGGGTTAACCCACCCATTAGGGCTTGGTGCACCCCTCAAGGTGGCTTTGGATGCTGTGGGGGATCAAAGGGATCAGCTGGTTTGGCATGGAGAAGTCTCCATCCAAATATATTAGGATTAAATTTAAGTTTAGGCGAAACATGATTAAGGCTAATGAGCTTTAGGGATTAAGGAAAGCCCTCCCTCTTCTTACCCAATATGGCATGGTGGAGTGTCCAAAGCTCTCATGGCTCACATGTGGCTCATGCATGGCTTCATGGCTCACCTTTGGCTTGGCAAAAGGTTTGTCAATTTCATGAAAATGGATTTTAGGAATTTTTGGTAATTTGATGGAAATTTGTATGAAACTTGATTTGGAATTATTTGATGATGAATTTAGGACTTAGGTAATGGCTTTAATTAAGTGGATGGCAAATGGAGATGTCATGTGGGCTTTAGGGTAGATTTTGGGCCTTTTGAAATGGTTTTAGATGGGCTTTTAAGATGGTTTAGGAAAGTGGGCTTTTGGATTTTAAAATGGATTTTGGGATGAAATTTTGTAAAGAGTTTGGGCTAAATAATTGTTGGGTTTAGTTCATGGATGTATCATGAGTGACTTGAAGCAAATTGGGAGTGATTTGGGTTTGAATCGGGTCGAATTTGGGCTCTTTTGGTGAATGGGCCAATATAGGTCCAAGTGGGCCAAGTTGGGCCAATGTTAGGCTAGGGTTGAAATTGATGTAAAATCAATGTTGAGAAATGTTTATGGGAGTGTTTCAAAGAGGTTTTACCTTTGGTTGGGCTTTGATTTTGGGGTTTGGGCTCATTTGGGTTAAGTTTGGGTTTAGGTCAAAATTGGGCCTTTTAGCTTTGGGTTGAATTTGAGTGGGGTTTGGGTCTAAATTTTGGGCAAATCATGTTAGTGTTTTATTTTTGGGAATGTTAAGGAAGATTTAGAAAAGGTTTGGGGTTAATTGGAGTTGAATCGGGTGAGTTTGGGTTAGGTTCGGGTCATGGGTGCAAATTGGGCTTTAAGGCCAAAAGTGAAATTGGATCCAAATGTCAATCAAATTGAACTTGGATTTAGTCTAAATTGGTGTTGGGAATGTTGAATTGAAGTTTAGAACTGAATTGGACCAGAATTTGGGTCAATTAGATAGGTTTGGTTTGACATTGGGTTCACTTTGGGTTAAAATGGGTCAAATTGGGGGTTTTGACAAAAATGGGGTAAATTGACAAAATTGGCCCATGGTGTAGTTGGACAAAATGAAATTGGGAATATTTGGGATTTTCTGAAATTTTCTGTGAATTTTCTGAATTTTTGGATTTTTGGGTCAAGAGGGGTATTTTGGGTATTTGGAGGGTATTGGGAAGTTTTCTTGGAATTTTTGGTATTTTTAGGTATGGATGATCAATTTGAGTGATGTGGAAATGTTTAAGATCAATTTTGAGGAATTTTGGGTGATTTAGGAAATTTTGAAAAATTTGGGTAATTTCAAGGGTTTTGGATAGGCTAAGCGGGTGTAGGGTCCCGGGGGTCAAAAATTGAAAATTTGGGAAATTGAAGATTGGGTGGATATAAGTGGAGTGAAATCATTTTGGTTGAGCCATGAAGCCATATCAAGCCCACATGAGCCATGAAGGGACCCATTTGAGGCATTCACTATGTTGTTCCTAACCCTCTTGGCCAAGGGCTTAGGGGTTAAGGACCATCCATGTGAATCACCTAGATGAGTCAGGAGGTCAAGTTAGGTATGGGTGTGTGAAAGTGTAGTGTATAGGTGTAGTGTGTGTGTAAGTCGGCCCTTCACCAGACCAGGCCACCCAGGGCAGTCCTAAGGCCAAAGAGTCCTATAGGAACTCATCCTTAAACTTCCACATTTGATTTCAACCCTCTAGGTGATTAGGGCTCTATAGTCAAGTTTGTGGAGTTTGCAGGGAGTTAAGAAGTGGTTTGAATTTCTAAAAGGTGGGTCCCAATTCTAGTCCTCTAAGATAGTCAAAGGAAAAGCCTAAGGCTAGATCCTAAGTACTAAAGAGAAGAAGAGAAGACCTCATCAAAAATGAGGTCAACAAATGGACTCCCAATAGGTGTGGTGAGCTGACGGAGCACACCGCGCGTATTGGCGTTGACCGAAGCGATCAACAAAACCAACACAGATGTCCAAGTGACGAACTTAGGACGAAGTAGAAGAGTCTCCGCTGGGGAGTAGCAAGTATATCTCTGAAACCGGAGATTCCTGAACTCTCGCTGGGGAAAGGAAAAGGAGGTGAATCCCAAATCACATGATCTGGGGAAATTTCGATTTAGATTTTATCTTGTTTCAATTTAAGTTTTGATGTGTGAGCTTAGATTTTAGTTTGGAGTTTCAATTTAGATTGAAGTTTATCAAAATTAATTTGAGGGATTTGATTTGAAATGAAAATTAGAATTCTGAGGTTTTAGATGTAACATCTTCAACCTCGAAAGAAAATTGAATTGATCAGATTGAATCATTGCAATGAGGAGAGATCTCAGAGCAATGCGTTATTGGATGTAAAATCCTTAACCTCAAGAGTTTAATTTTGATGTATTTCATCGCAATAGGGAAAAAATCCTAAAGCAATGCGATCTCGGATGTAAAATCCTCGACCCAAAAGTTTGATTGGGATGTATTTCAAGTGCAATAGGGAAAGAATCCTAAAAGGTGCAGTCTTGGATGTAAAATCCTCGACCCAAAAATTTGATTTTGATGTATTTCAAGTGCAATAGGGAAAGAATCCTAAATCGGTGCGGCCTCGGATGTAAAATCCCCGACCCAAAAGTTCGAATTTGATGTATTTCAAAGTGCAATAGGAAAGAATCCTAAAGCAAGGCAGTCTTGGATGTAAAATCCTTGACCCAAAAATTTGATTTTGATGTATTTCAGAGTGCAATAGGGAAAGAATCCTAAAGCAGTGCGATCTTGGATGTAAAATCCTCGACCCAAAAAGTTTGAATTTGATGTATTTCAAAGGTCAATAGGGAAAGAATCCTAAAGCAGTGCAGTCTTGGATGTAAAATCCTCGACCCAAAAATTTGATTTTGATGTATTTCAGAGTGCACAGGAAAGAATCCTAGCAAGGTGCGATCTTGGATGTAAAATCCTCGACCCAAAAAGTTTGAATTTGATGTATTTCAAGGCAATAGGGAAAGAATCCTAAAGCAATGCAGTACTTGGATGTAAAATCCTCGACCCAAAAATTCTGATTTTGATGTATTTCAGAGGCAATAGGAAGAATCCTAAAGCAAGTGCAGTCTTGGATGTAAAATCCTCGACCCAAAAATTTGAATTTGATGTATTTCATTGCGATAGGAAAGAATCCTAAAGCAATGCGAGTCTTGGATGTAAAATTCTCGACCCAAAAAGTTTGATTTTTGAACTCGATTGAAGTTTGATTTGAAATTTGGAAAGCTTGAATTTGAGATTTGGAAGGATGAGTTTGAACTCGATTGAAATTTGATTTAAGATTTGATTTGAAATTTGGAAAGCTTGAATTTGAGATTTGAAAAGATCAAATTTGAAATTTGATCGAGATTGGATTTGAAATTTGATTGAGAATTTGATTTGAGATTTGAAAAGATCAAATTTGAAATTTGATCGAGAGTGGATTTGGAATTTGATTGAGAATTTGATTTGAGATTTGAAAAGATCAAATTTGAAATTTGATCGAGAGTGGATTTGGAATTTGATTGAGAATGTGATTTGTGATTTGATTTAACATTTATGTTGATTTTGTTTATCTTCTAATGATTCAAATTTTATTTTATCGTTTATTTAATGTTCATGTGAATTTGGTGTTCGTCATTTTTTAAGATTTTTAAGGAAAGTTTTCTTTTATTCTTTTTTTATTTCTTTTATGTTCTTTGTTCGAAGTTCATTTAACTTTAATGGTGTTTCCTATCAATTTGCACAAAAGAGGTGAAGGCCAAAAATGTGACACGGTCACTTTCATTCCAATCATGTCGAAGATACATCATACAACTCGATCCGGAATACATCTCATACAATCCATGTAGACTCAAAACGGACTATGTATGATCTTTGTTGGTCCATCCAAAGAAGCATCTGTCAAAAATCCATGTCTGAATAGTGGGGTACATGGTCAATAACATCACCTTCCAAGCCATCCTTGGCAAGGATGCCGTATGGATGTACATTGGAGGTGTGATATTTCCCATGTAACTCACAGCTCGTAAGGCCGGAGGTTCTCTAGCTCTGGGTCTAGCTGGAAATGGTAAGGTGTCTTCCTGTCATCCATTCTCCTGAAAGTAACTGAGATCCGCTTCACTGGTACTCCTGGTATGCAATGCTTAGCGATATCTGCCCCGTTGCCCTTCAGCATCATGACGGAACCTACCGGTAAAGGTATCTTCACCGGCCCTCGGAACTCACCCGGGCTTCGCTATCCGGAGGTCGGATCCGAACATGATGTTACACTCGTTCGAGAAAGAGACCGTGCAGAAAGGTCCGACAAAGTCGTGGTGATCTATGTGTGGGGGTATGCAATCACTCTCGTTTGTAGATGTTGATAATGCAGCTATTGGGTATGCAATCCGCCGGCAGTACCCTCCATGTTATCAATCTCTTTACCATTCTCTTGATGACTAGTGGCATCGGATCTACTTGCCCATGACGGAGTATTCCCGTGGGTTTCCCTTCCCGTCTTCAAGAAAGTTGTAGCAAGCATCCGCATCGTATTGTGATTCTTCCCTTCCCCGGCATCCATCTCCGGGGTTCGAGTATGTGTTTTCCCTCAGGCGGCCTGCTCGGCCCATTCTTTTCAAATCCCGGATACAATCCACGATTTGCTGTTGTTCATACTCTGAAAATACGTCGGTATGTAGCTCGAGGCCCTCTAGTATATTGATTCTTCTGCCTCTAATTCTCTCGAAGTATTCAAAGGTTTTCTTTTCAACATTTTGCATTCTCTCCAGCTCGTATTCCGGAATGATCTGCAGATGGCGAGGCCTTGTGACATATTGTGGGATATACGGTTCAATCCCTTCACGTTCTCCCCGCATACCTCGGCTCCTCGTGGATGATGCCCGTCGGGACATCCCCGGGTTGCTTCCGCAACAAGGTCATGCATTACCGGTGGTTCTATCCGGTGGCGTGGTAGCCTTCTTTCTTCCGGTCTTTGTGAGATTTCCCCGGTTCTTCTCGTTATCCTAGGAGCCGGCCTCCTTTCTTCGAGTTCCCGGTGAACCGGTGTCCTCGAAGTGTACGTACCGGCGGTAGTAATCTGTCTCGTTGCGCCGGTCCGCGCCTAGTTTTGTTAACATCTTACTGGATACGGCGATTCTTATTTCTTCGTTGCGTTGTCGTGAGAGTAGCTCTCCGCACTTCTGAATCTCTCGTGGGCACGGCGCCGACAAGCTCGCCCTCCGCCGTAGCGACTACGTACTTCATTTTCTTATCTTCTTCGGTGTTTGCCTTTCTTTCTTGTCGTCGGATTGGTGGCTTGGGCCACCCACTTTCATCACTGTCTCGCCCGGAAGTTCTTCTCGGTCAACTCGGGACCCGAGTCACTTTCCTCGTATCGTAGGCTCGCCGGTGCGAAATCCGAGTCAATCTCGATTATCGTTCCATCTTTCACCCTCTTTTCATCGAGTGCAAGGCTTACGCCATTCTTAAAGTTCAGGACCAACCGCCCGTTCGACATTTCCCTGCGAAAAGACAAGGAAAAGGATCAGGGGCTGTACTAAGAACAAGAACATTAAGAAAATGTTTATTAAAGACATTCTTTTTATTATATTATTTTTTGTATTTTTCAAATTTAACAGAATGAAGTAGGATAAGATCAGGGAAGAGATTTTGATTTGGAAAAGAAAACAAGGAAAACTTAATTATCATGATTTTATTTATTTTAGCACATTTTATTATTTTTTTGGGTTCGGACCCAATCATAAGTAATTACTTCACCCGTGTTTCTTAGGGATGAAGAATTCACTCCTTCGAAACATCAGGTGGCGTAATACTTTTTCAAGTATCGTCCGTTGATCGGAAGCATATGTCGTTCTCCCTGGCAATTCACTAACTGGTAGGAACCTCCTGAGTATACTGCTTCAACCACAAACGGTCCTTCCCAAGTGGGTTCAAATTTTCCTCCTATCTTGCGGTGTGCAAGGATAGGTCTCTCGAGAACGAGAACTAAGTCACCAACTTTCAAGGTTCTCGGGCGGACCAGTTTGTCATGGGCTTGAACCATCTTAGTTTGGTATAGTTCTAAATTCTGTTGCGCTGCAAGTCTTTTCCCTTCCAGGCTTTCTAATTCTTCTAGTCGTAATTTAGCGTTCTCTTTTGTCGTGATCTTATTTGCAACTGCAATTCTGAGTGAAGGAAGCTGCACCTCTAAGGGTAACACTGCCTCGGACCCATACACCGGAGCGTAAGGTGTAGCTTCGAGTAGGAGTTCGAAGGTTGTCCGGCAGGCCCATAAGGCTTCTAACAACTTCTCGTGCCAATTCCTCTTATTATCGTCCAAAGTTTTCTTTAAGATTTGAACGAGAGTTTTATTAAAAGCCTCGCCGAGGCCGTTTGCTCTCGGGTAGTAAATTGTCGAGTATCGCCGCCGATTCCGTGTCTCCCGACAAAATTGTTGATTTGTGTGCTTCGAATGCCGATCCATTATCCGAGATGATCTCGCGCGGCACTCCGAAACGGTAGACAACTCGGTTCTCGAAAACCGTAGCACGTGGTGTGCTTTCACTTCTGCTAGTGGAACCGCCTCGCCCACTTGGAAAAGTAATCCGTAGCCGCAAGAATGAAACGATGTCCTTTTGAAGATGGTGGTTCTATCGGACCCACTATATCTGTGCCCCAACATTCAAATGGCCACGACGCAATTGTCGGATGTAGCACATTTGGAGGTTGGTGTTGAACCACTCCGTGCACTTGGCATTGATGACGACTTCTCGGCGATTTTCATACGATCGGTCATCATCGAGGGCCGTAGTACCCTAGTCTTTTAATTTTCATTTTCGTCTTCGGACCCGACCGGTGAGCGCCACGCAGTCCCGAATGCATCTCCTTAACAATTTCACGGGCCTCGGACCCGCTTAGGCACCTTAGCCACATTCGATCAAAAGACCTTCCGTACAATGTGTTGTTTATTAATGCGTAAGACGCAGTTCTTTTCTGATCCGATGAGGCTAGCGACCTATCGTCCGGTAGCTTTCCTGCTTGCGGTGTAGTTCATCAATGGCCGTCGCCAATCTTCCGTGTTTTCCGTCACTCGCCGCAATCGATTCTTTTTCTTTTCTCGATTTGTGTATTGTGTCTATGTCAAGTCGTGATAGGACTCGACGTCCGTGAACCGACACTTCCACCGATTCATCTTGCAAACGAGCAAATTCTTTTGCGAGACGGGCTAAAGCATCTGCTAAAGCATTTTCTTTTCTCGGAATTTAGTAGATCGTTACATTCGGAATCCGTTCCAACAAACTTGAATGGCATACCGGAAGTATTGTTCGAGTCTTGGCTTTAAAATTCGTATTGTCCGGCGATCCGTTGAATGATTAACTCGTGAATCCCCATAGAAGTTGATGTCCGTTATCCCCATTCGAATAGTTAATTCCAGTCCCGTTATGAGGGCTTCGTATTCTTCTTCATTGTTCGTACACGGTTCCGTCAAGTGGTAGGAGTATCTTAACATCCCCGCTCCGGTGTTATAAAGATTAGCCCGATTCCCGCCTTACCGGCACTATCACTTGCGATTCTTCGTCTTTGTGTGCCGAAGATGCTCCGTCGAAATACAATTCCCAATGTCGATCATCAAGGTCTTCTAGGTTCATTATTTGTTCATCCGGCAAATCGTCATCGAGAGGAGATTCGGCCGCAAAGGGTGTGCCGCGAGAAAGTCCGCTAAGACTTGTCCCTTCACGGCACGCGGAGGCACGAAAGTTATATCGAATTGCAATAATATCATCGACCATCCGGCAAGTCCGCCGGAAAGTGTTGGACGAGTCATCAAGTATTGCAATGGATTAAACTTCGAGATTAGGTTGACCTTATGAGAAAGCATGTAGTGCCCGAGCTTTCGAGCGGCGAAGATCGGGCTAAACAATGCTTTTCAATCGCGGGATACCTTACTTCCGTCGGAAGTAAACGACGGCTTAAGTAGTAAAGAGCATTTTCTTTACCCTCATCATCGACTCCGGCTAACAGGCTCCGAGAGAGTCGTCTAAAGCCGCGGTGTAAAGTATCAGCGGTCTACCCGAGACCTGGGCTGCTAAGACAGAGAGGTGTCATTAAATATTGTTTAATGTCCTCGAAGGCCTTCTCGGCATTTCTCTTCCCAAATAAATTTGGCGTCCTTTTTAACAAGTGCCGAGAAAGGCCGACACCTACTCGACAGTGCTCGAGATAAAGCGTCGAAGATATGCCAACTTCCCTCGAAAAGATCGTAGTTGTTTTAAGGTTTTGGGAGGCGGCATTTCTAAGATAGCTTTAATCTTTTCCGGGTCGATTTCAATTCCACGATGTCGGACAACGAATCCTAAGAATTTCCCGGAGGTGACGCCGAAGGCGCATTTTAAGGGATTCATCTTAAGATTAAATTGTCTTAATCGTTCGAAAGCAATTCTCAAATCATACAGGTGGTTTTCCTTTACTTTGCTTTTGATGACCACATCGTCCACGTAGCATTCGACTTGATTGTGGATGAGATCATCAAAAATTCTTGTCATTGCTCTCCGGTAGGTTGCTTCCTGCGTTCTTCGATCCGAATGGCATCACCGTGTAGCAAAATACTCCGATCGGCGTTCCGAATGTTGTAAGCTTTTCATCTTCTCGGAGCCATTTTTATCCGGTTGTATCCTGAAGATCCATCCATGAATGAGAATATTTCATGTGTCGAAGCAATGTCGATCATTAATTCCGGGATCGGTAGAGGGAATTCATCCTTTGGACATGCCTCGTTTAAATCTCTCGAAGTCCACACGGATTCCGATCCGACCATTCTTCTTTCCGACCGGCACCACATTGGCTAACCAAGTCGGGTATTGTTCTTCACGGACAAATTTAGCGTCTATTAGCTTTTTAACTTCGGCTATGACTTGTTGTTCGATTTCTAGACGCATTCTTCCGGGACCTCGTCCGACCGGGACGTAGTAGGATCCACTCCTAGCTTATGGATCGTAACCTCTGGAGCTAATCCCGGCATCTCATCATAGTTCCAAGCAAAACAAGTCTTTAAATTCCATTAATAATTTGATTATTTCTTCGTAGTCTTCTTTATCGAGTAAGGAGCTAACAAAGGTAGGTCTAGGCTCTTCGCTAGTACCTAAGTTAACTTCCGTTAACTCATCTATTGTAGATTTAATCTCTTCTTCTAATTCTGGTGGAGCGTCTCCAATTTGTAAATCTTCGAGTTCGTCTGTAGTTTCCATGCAATTTTCATTGGATTCGCAAGTGACAACCAAGCAAAATTCAGTATCGTCAATTGATCCTACTGTGCCGAATCCGAGTCCATACTTTGAATTGGGTGGACGACCGGAGTTATTCCATAATTTTTCAAAATGTTGTGATTGGCCTTTTGTCCATTATCGAGGTAAGAAACCACGTTGAATTAAATTTTGAACACAGAGGAGAGTACCACTCAAAAGGTAATTCCATTAATTCCGATGAAGTGAGATCTTCGAATTGTACATGATTTTCAGTTTTGGAGGAAGAAGCACCACGGTAGAATTTGATTGGCCTTGCACCGTCGTTACGTACCTCTTTGACCACCATACCCTCGATCTTGTTAGAATGGATCGGGGTTAGGGTCATAGTATGTACGTAGTGGTTAATCTTCTCGTACATTGATTTGTATTCTTCGTTCTTCTCATCTTCGAGAGAGATCTTCGAATTGCGGCTTCTTCGACTTATTATCGCTCGCTTCTTGCTTGATTTCTTTTCTTCTTCGAATTATCTTCCCAATCAACATTGATGGTCGGTTTCCTCCGTCCAATCGTCCTAGCGTCTCTACCACGACCTGGTCCCCGGCCTCGACCTCGGATGCGAGTCGTGGAGAAACCTTCACCATCTCGCCGTAAGGGAGTGGTGAGTGATCGTTGGACTAGAACTTCGGGTTCTTCATCGTCCCGAACTTTCTTTGCTTCATTTGTTACGGTATCTCCGGAGAAGATTGTTTTCTTGGCGGTGCATAATAAGCTCGCGTCTTCATGGATTCCAATCTCATGTACGGAGAATGGTTGCAAGTCACCTTTGATGCACTCGTTCCCCTCCATCGTAGTATTTGATGCACCGGTGTAGAGATGATGGTACCATCCTGTTTTGATGTATCCATGGTCGGCCCAAGAGAGCGTTGAACGACGTTTCGAATCAATTATGTGAAATTTTGCGGTTGTCTTCGCTAAGTCACCGGTCTTCATCGCAGCGTTATTGACCCGAGGGCTCTTTCTCCTTTCCGGTCGAATCCTCTTAATAACATTTTGTTCGCTTCGAGCTCACGAGCATCAATTTCCAAGTATGCTAGCGTTCGAAGACTCATTATATTGATTGATGCTCCCGGATCCACCAATACTCTGGAGAGCGTAAACTTCCCAATTGTAACTGAAATATACAATGGTCGGTTGTGATCTGCTGTCCCAAGTAGTAGGTCATTGTCCGTGAAGGTAACACCTCGCTGTTCCTTTAACGAACAAACCTCATCTAAAGAATCTCCAGCCATTTAAGTTAAGCAAATTTCTGGATCAAGTAAGGCCTCGATCGAGCTTCTCTCATCTCCTTCGATAAGATGAGAGCATCGTAAATGCTCGCCTTGGCCGGTAGTTTCCTAAGATGGGCTAGTACGTTGTAGTCCACTTTATTTTCATGCGTCTCGGCTTCTTCTCGAATGGGTATTTCTTCCGTCGGGGTTGGTTCTTCTTGAACAACCACCTGCTTTCCTTTGTCTTTCGGACCCATTCTCGGAGGTAGAACTCTTCCACTTCTTAAGTTGACTTCTATAATTTCTTCGAATTTAGTGTCGAGTTTGTCGGCGTCTCCTCCCGAATCGGAATGACAGTGCTCTTCCGGATTATCTTCGGAATCCGAAGGCTCTAACTCTATCGTGACCGGAGCTCCTCGAAACTCGCGGATAGATCCGTTGCTTCGTTGAACTCTCGTAGCCTCCTCGATGGATGTCTTCTTCGTTATTTTGATCGTCGAGATCGTGTATGATTTGAGAATTGTCGTTGGTATCGAAATCGATGTCCGGATTGTCGCTAGTTACGTAATCGTTAGAAACTAGTCAAAACATAGCCAACGCCATCACCCTTATCATTATATGATCCCACCGAAGTGAGCGGATAATCATACAAAATCGAGGTTCGATGGATTTCTCCCCCGAATCGAAACAACTATCCTAGGATAAGCAGCCCCTAGTCTACAGCCTTAGGAGCCTCGGTCCTCTCTTCTTCGTCAATTCTCTTCTTCTCTTCAATCGCCTCCTCGTTGAGGTGGTTCTTCTATCGCAAGTGATAGGATCGGCTTAACAGGTCTCGAACTCGAATCGAAGCTCGCACCGAGGCGAGTCGGATGCCGTCCAAAATCTTCTTCGAAGACCTTGTCCAGGCGGTGGTCCATCCATCGTCAGTTGCATAGGGATCTATCGGAATTACGGGATCAGTTGAGATAACATTGACAGAACCTTCTTTCTGGGGTTCCTTCATGTACTCTTTCGGGATTGTTATATTCCCTTTCTGAAGGTTGTCGTTGAGCCAACTTTTAAAGGTAATGCAATCTTCTATCTTGTGCCCAAGCATCCGGTGGTAGGGGCAAAAGTTGGGATCACCTTTCTTGTTGACTTCCTCCGGTCTTTTAGGCTCGGCAGCTTGGAAATCCGGAGTCTTCATCGACTACCGAACATTTTCGGCACCGCTTCATTCTTGAACGGATATTCCCTCGCTCGAAGTTCCCTTAATGTACGTAGCGGACGAGGCGGTTGTTCATACCGTGGAGATGACCGATAGCCGGGCCGAGGTTGTTGATAATTCCGTTGTGGTTGCTGCGGCCGTTCGGTGGTATTTCGCATCGGTTGCTTGCCTTTGTCAACCGCTGCAACGATCCCGGATTTCTTTTCGAAGGTCTTCACCGGCTCTCGCTTGTCCGTCTTGTCGGCGAAACTTAATTGCTTCGCCTCTTCTTGCAAGCTCCTGACCTTGCTTAACAACTTCTCGAAAGTCTTAATAGTGAATCCTTTGAGGAGAAGTGCTATCGGGCCGTGAATGCTTTTAAGTAAAATGCCGACTACATGTTATTCTTGTAGTTGTGGTTCACACTTCATGCTTAAGTTCCTCCATTGAAGTATGTAATCCACCAAAGTTTCGTTCGGCCTTTGTTTCTCTACCACCAAATCACCTATAGTGATGTGGTGCTGAGCTCCGCGAATCGCTTGATGAAGAGGTTCTCTAGCTCCGAGAACGTCTTCACCGAACCATTTGGCAATCCCGCATACCGGCCGAAGGTGATTCCCGATGTATCGTCGACGAACCGTCGAAAGAGTAGTGCATCGCTCCCGCCGCATTACAACAACCGGCACGAAAGTGTGCAACATGCCGTCTGGGGTTCCCTGCTCCGTCGAAGGTCTCGAACAGAGGTGGTACGAAGCCTTTCGGGTATCGGACAGCGTCGAATCCTTCCGGGTAAGGTCTACCCGTCCGAATGGATGTCCCGCTCTTCGATTGTGATAAGGCTTCTCGCACTCCGCCGTTCCACCAAGTTCTCGATATCCTTTTCAGTGGATCATACTTTGTGTTGTATCCTTCTTTAGCCGATCATCCCCGTTGACGGATGTAATCTCCTTTCCTCCGTCCGCAATGTGAATGACCTCTCGGGGGTGTTTCTCTTGGGGATGCACTCGACTCCGGAGAGTAGCCGGGGCTATAGCCATCTCTTCCATCCTTTTCGCCATTCGAGCGATCGTGTCGTCTTTTCCCGAAGCCGCCTTCTCATCGCCTGGCTCCTCTCTTTCTGCTGCTGCAGGAGCACCTTGCGAAGCTGATGAAGCTCGTGTCTCAACCATGTTGATTTTTGCATATTCGTCGTCCATGAATTCCGACGAATCAATCTCATCTCCGAACTTTTCTTCTCTTTCTTTTGCCAACCGTCGGATATCGGTTCTCAACTTTTCCATGGCATCTTCTAGCGGGGCTTTCTGTGTGTCTTTGCGGTTGTCGTGCGATAACTGCCGGGTCCCCTTTTCACGAGTCCCCTTTATCGCAAGAGCACTTTCTTCGCATTCCAGCCTCCCGGCGAGACTTTCTTTCTCGGGCCGCCGTTTCAATCTTAATCGCCTAGTAGTGGGACGCCATACCATCCTTCTAGCAGCAGAAAGGTCTAGGACCGCATGGTCCGTCGCCAAATGCCGGAAGGTGGTATCCTCCCTAATCTGTAATCCCGAGACAACAACGGGCGGACTAGCCTTCATTCTTTTACTTGGCTTTTCCGTCATGATGGCGGGTTCTACTCGGGGCCCAAGACGGGATTCGATCGGCACCCGCCCTATCCTTCGTAGAATCTCCGATACGGGCGCTTTTCCTTCTTTGCTAACTTTTCTACCAAAATTTGCAGTCGAGCAAACGGCGTAGTTCTAGTCCTTTTCTTGCGGCTATCGTTGTAATATGCGGGCCGAGGTAATGTGGCAGCAATCTTGCGAACATTCTCCTCATCCTCTGCGGCGGAGAGGGGATGGAACCTGCTTCCTCCCAAGAGTGGTATGTAGTCGGGCAAAGGTGTATATTCCGGCAACGGTGTATATTCCGGTAACGGTGTATATTCGGCAGCTCCGGAATTTCCTCTAGAAAGCAATTTCGGCAGCCTCGGCTTCTCTAGCGATCCTTCTACTTTGTTTCTTCTTCGGGTCCTCGTTAGTGATGGAATCTTCGAACCGGACCCGATTTCGAAAACGAAGGTCTTACAGAAGATCCGTACCCTCCACGGTAACGGGTTTACCATAGTTCCGGATTTCTTTCCCCTTCGATTTGGCGTAGTCGGGGTAGGTGCGTAAACAACTAGACCAGATGGGGGTAGTAAGAACAGTCCTCCCGCGGACGGCAGTACTCCTCCTAGTCGGGATCCTTCGCAGGGGAGGAAACTCTTGGGTCGACCTAAGGTCGAACTCGCAGCCGGTTCCTCGGCTTCGGATACCTTGTTCGTCGCTGCAAAGAGGGAGACGTCGGTGACCTCGACATTCATGTTTTCAAATCCTTGTCCGAATCGGATGATCCCATTGCTCGGGCAGCTCATCCTTATAGACAGTCGAAGTCCAATCCATTGGTAAAGGAGAAAATCGGCTTCGGGGCTTCCATTTCGGCAGGTAGATTCTCGTTGTCGGTCCTAAGTTATGCTTCTTTTCTTTAGGACGAAAAGAAAGGAATTGAAAAGAGTCCGAACACATTCTTGTTCATGTATTTATAAGAAGGAATCATTTGTTAAAAGAATCACTTATTAGAGGGTTTGTTTATTTAGAACGGAATATTCAAAGGTGTAGAGAAGGTAAGGAATCCGATTCGTAGTTGGAAAGGAAAAGAGAGTCTTAAGCAAGACTTCTCGACTCGAAGGATCATTCCTAAACTAACACCTATCGGGGTCCACCCCACCTCAGAAATGAGGTAGAAGGATCTCGGAACCTCTTTGTTTAGGGGTGTCTAAACAGTGGTTCCTAAATCCGAGAATGTTGGCTATACTTATTCACGGTAGAAATGAACATAGTATTCCAACGGAAAGAAGGGTAGTTTGATCCACTAAGGACATGGATGCACTACCGATTTTTTGAAAGCAGAATTATTTGATTACAATGGAGAGAGGAATATTCCCCAGCGGAGTCGCCAGAAATTGTCGGCATATTTTTTTAGGTTGTGTTTTATTTTGAAAAGGGGTCGCCTAACAGAAGTTGTCGGCGAATTTTTAATTTAATTTAAATAAATAATTTTGAAAAGTAGTATTTGATTTTGAAAATAATTTTAAATTTGAAGGTTTTAAGATATGAGATTAAACCGATCTCACATCCCAAATAGTTTATATAAACGAGCACCGCACCACAAACCGTGTATCTATCCCTAAGGATGTATACACCGCTCGACGCGTGGGGCTCGATTAAATAAACTAGAAGATTTGTGACATCCGTTTGGTCCGCGAACCAATTTTATAAGCCGACAAATTCCCCTGCTTAATATGAAAGCATTAAAGAGGGTTTATATTACTCGGGTTCTTTAAAATTCCCTATAAAGGCAAGCCCCTATAGTTAATTACATCTTAAGTGACGGAATCACCTAAGAAAACTCTCGATAATAATCAATAATTCTCGCTCTCAAGAATTTCAAAGTTTAAGTTCTCAAAGGATTGAAGTTTGGAATTTCAATAGGGAATGGATCAAATTTGGAACATTTTGTTTTGGGAATCCAAAGGGAGAAAGGTAGGAGAAATCACGCATTCGAAGAGAACTTCGGTAATTTCCCGACTATCCTATTGTTTGGCTTGGATTTAGGAAAGTCCTAATGTTTGTTTAAATGTTTTGATCTTGTCAATTTTAATTAATTAGGACTTATATTTATATGATAGAATCATACAAATAGCCTCGAAGATGTGAGGGTTTATGTCGTATCGGACGACTACCTCGGAATCCTAAGACCGGTTAGGGCTTAATTTGCAGTGCAAATGCCTAACGAAGAGTTGAGGGTTTATGTCGCACTAGGCAAACTACCTCGAAGTCCTATGGCTTTGTTATTTAATTCTAGGAAAGTTTTGCTGAGGTAGACTCGTGTTTCGCCGATGACGATGGTCGTGCCGCCCACCATGCTCCGAGCTCCTTGTTGTCGCAGAGGTTTAGTTTTAGAAATCATAAATCGGGGATGAGAAAAGTGTTTTGGTTTAGAGAAAATCTTAATTTACAAGTGTTTTTTGTGTTTTAATTAAAACAAATCTTAAAGTTGATTATAACGACACCGGTTAAGATCCCACTAGCTCCATCCTTCCGCATCATTATTTTTATCGGATTCACTTAGTCCGTATGAATTTGCTAAACTCAACCGAATGAGTTCCACACTTTCATTTAGACCGTGGAAATCCCGTTAGCAACACGTAGGTTACATCATCCGAGGTATTCCCGATCATCCAACGGGACGTTTTAATTTAGTTGTAATTGTAGTTTTGTGTTCTCGTTTGTGATTAAATTTCGAGTTGTTTTATATTTTGAAATGTCGTGGCGGTGAATTTTATCTTGCAATGACTTTTAACTTAGTTTTGGTTTCAGCTTTAGGGACTATCCTAAAGGTGTGGGTTTTCATGCAACAGCTTGTTTTATCATGCAAGAAAAGTGAAGTGCATCCGCAATAAAGTAAATCGCAGGGAAGTAAATTGCAAGAAAGTAAATCGCAATAAAATAAAAGCGTACCCTGAGGGTCTTCCCGTCATCCCAAGCCGCACTTAAAACACAATTAGAATATTTAAGCAAGTTCCTAGTAAAGCTAAGGGAAGGGTTATGGTTTTCTACCAAATTCCTAATCCTATACCTAGTCATCTCCTATGACGTCTAGGTTCTTTGTGTTTTGGTTTAAGGACGATTTTCTTCATCAAAGAACAATTAAGTCCAATTGTTCTTATAAATGTCCTATCATATTGATGAAGTTCTTAAGAATAATCTTAAACATCTTTTCAATATTTCTAAGATTGTTTTGAGTCCAAATGGGTTTAATTATACAAATGAATTAATCGTCCGAGAATTCAAGTTTTGTTGTTATCTTACTCAGTGAACTAGGACATTTGAATATCCTATAAGCTGAAGTAACATTTCATTTAATGTTCGTTTAGGAGTTATAATAACCAAAGCTTTCGAGGGTAAATTGAATTCAAATGGTTTGTAATTTGAGCTTAATGGGTTTAAATTTGGAATGTTGTTCAAGTTGTTTTATATTTAATTTCTTTCGTTTTAGGTGATGTTATTTAATTAAATTTAATTTAATTTAATTGAGTTTTAATTTTAATTTAATTTAATTTAATTCAATTTAGTTTGGTTCGATGTTACATTAAATTAATTTGATTTCGATTTAATTTTAATTTAATTTGATTTAATTTAATTTAATTTAATTTAATTTTATTTTATTTTATTTAATTTAATTTAATTTAATTTAATTTAATTTGTTTATTTAATTTAATTTAATTCATTTAATTTGATTTAATTTAGTTTAATTTAATTTGATTTTATTTTTTTAATTTAATTTAATTTAATTTAAGTTATTTAATTTAATTTAATTTGTTTATTTAATTTAATTTAATTAATTTAATCTTTAATTTAATTTTTAATTTAATTCAACTTTTAATTTCAATTTAATTTAATTTAATTTAATTTACTTAATTTAATTTAATTTTTAATTTAATTTTATCTTTAATTTAATTGAAATTTTTTAAAAGAGTTTAATAATTTAATTTTAGTTTAATGATTAAGTCTTTTAATATTTTGAATTTGAGTTATCATTTTAATTAAGAATTGAATATTAATGAGATAATTAATTTAGGGATTTTTAAATTAAAGAATAAATCTCTTCCTAAAAATATCCCTATTTTAATAATTCCAATTTTATTATTCTTCCAAATTTAATCAATTATTTAATTAAAGTTTAATCATTTTAAATTGCTTAATGGGTTTCTACTCTTTAATTATTTAAATTTCAATCATCCAAATCAAATTAGGATCAAAGATTGTACTTGCTAATTTTTTATTAAACCTAAAGTTTTAATTAAGGCTTAAGATTTTTAATTACCATTTTACCCTTTAAGCTTAATAATTTCATAACTCACTAAATTGAACTCAAATGAACTTGAAATTTTTATGTGACTTCACTCATATGTCAATAAAGACATGAGAGGAGAAAATGTGATTTTTCTGTATTTAATTTATTTATATAATTATTTTTGGTAGAAAATAGAGATTTCCAAGGAAAATTTAATAACATGACCATGGGAAAGTTTCTGTCCTTCAGAAAATTAGGGGACATTCCTAATGACCAGAGGACCACTTGGACCAATTTTAGTGATTTTTTGAATTATATTATTTTTATTATAATTAATTTAAGTTTTGGAGTGTTAATTAATTTAAAAATAAAATAAATGTTGAAAAAATGAATTTTATATTTTTCAAAAATCTCTCTGATATCAAGGAAATCAGAGAAGCAAATTTTGTAATTTTCTGATTTTTCGATGATTTATTATAATTATTTTAGTGAAAATGCTAGAAAATACATTTTTTTTTATTTTAAAATTACCCTAGAGCTTTAAAATTTAATATCTCATAAAATATACCTAAGAAAAATATGGGGTTTATTCCTAAGTGTTTAAAATTTAAAATGTGACATTTTGGTGAATTTTATTATTTTTGTGATTTTTATTATTTTTTAATTATTAAAAATATTAAAATAATATTAAAAATAAACTTTTTTAGAAAATTGAAATTTTAATTTTTTTAGATTCCCCTAATATCAGAGAGGCTCCAAAACCAATTTGGTGAATTTTTAAAAAGTATTTTAAAAGTTATGAATTTTTAAAGTTTAAAATGACTAAATGGCTTAATCAACCCAATTAGTAGGGCTAACCAAGTCCAATTGACCTCAAATTTTTATGGTAGGTTCCTCTGATCCTAAAGGTCAGTGGAGAATTGATTTCCAGTCAATTTGATGTATGGTTAGCTCTAATTAATTAGAGACCTATTTTGAGTGTTTAAGCCAATTAGGTACTGTTTTAAATGAACTAACTCAAAACCTATTTTTCCTAGGGTCCTCTGGTCATAAGGAACATCACCAAATTTTCCTAGAATTTATTTCACAACATGCTATTTATTGGAATTAAAATACTCAAAACAGTAACATGAATTTGAAAAATCAATAACTTTTCATAGGATGGCTCTCGACTTTGGAAAATTCAGGGAATGTTCCTAAATTCGGAGGCTTCAAAAGCCCTATGGTCTCATGTCATGGTGAATTGTATACATGCATGGAGAATTAAAAGTATGCAGAGAGTAAATAAATCATAAAAAATAAATTACTTGATGAAATTAAATGATTTCTTTTCCACATTATTCTCCTCTCGTTCACCGAGCAAGAGGGTATTTTTATTTTATTTTTCTGATTTTTCTACACAAAGTTATGAATTTTTGAAGTTTAGGAATTAAATAAATCAAAAAATACCCTAATTTTCTATTTATCCATGCGGCGCCGCGTCAACCTCGGCAGTCTCCGAAACGCCGCGTGGCGCGCTCCCATTAGACGCCGCCACTCGACTCAGCCGCTCCCGGGCCCGCTGTATCGTTCCGTCTTCTGATCCGACGCGATCCTGGCCGTCCGTCCGCGCGTGTATTAAATGAACGGCATTCGTTCATCGTCCCCAAGTGTCCTCACCCGAGAGCCGTCCACAATAAATCCCTAATATCTCACTCGATACTCAATGGATTTTCATGTTCTTATGCTCTATGGATTCGTCTTGAAGAGACGAACACATCTATACGACTATCATGCATTGAAATTAAAGCATTTGAAATGGAGAATCTCCAGAAGCTCGGGATGAAGAATTAGCTAATACCTTTGCTCAGAGAAGTGTGGCTTCGATCTGAGAGTTGTTGCAGCTTCGATTGGATCCCAGCAAGCTCCAGATGAAGTCTCCTGGTCTGGTGAATTGTCTAGGTGTGATTTCGACCAAGCCCGATCACAAAGCTTGGAGGCCGGAGCAATCGGGTGGCCCGGAGATGGGGCTTTTGTCGGTGGACACCTTCCCTCGGTCCGGTGAAGGTGTAGAACCAATCAATTTGGGGATTGGCTCACCGTGGAGAAGTGTCCTGGTTTGGGTGGAATTTCAGCCGAGAAATCGGATTTTATCGCTGGGGATTAGGGCAAATCGACACCTGGGATCAACCGCTCCGAGGGTGGAGAAGGGTTTGGAACAATTTTGCGTAGTTTTGGCAAGGTTTAGTGCAACTCTCCTCTCTTGGTCGTGTGGGGTGGAGTTTAAATAGAGAGGGCGGAGGGCCTCCTGTGGATGGCCAAGGGTCGGGATCAGCCTGCCTCGGTCATGGGAAGAATGGCCTATGGTGGCCACTCGGGATGGGGCGGCCTCAGCATGTGAGAATTCCAAGTCGGGCTCACATGCGAGCTCTCGGCCATGGTGTTTTCCGGCGGCTCGGTGGCCGGCCGGCTGTGCATCGGTCACCATCTTGTTCAGTGGGTCGGGGCTCGGGTTTGGTGTATTCAATTGAGGTTTGACATGTGTAAAGGGTTTGATTTAGATGGAATGGGGGAGGAGCTAATTTTGAGTCTAAATGGGTCAACCCACCCATTTGGGCTTTGTGCACACCTCAAGGTGGCTTTGGATGCTGTGGGGGATCAAAGGGATCAGCTGGTTTGGCATGGAGAAGTCTCCATCCAAATATATTTGGATTAAATTTAAGTTTAGGCGAAACATGATTAAGGCTAATGAGCTTTAGGGATTAAGGAAAGCCCTCCCTCTTCTTACCCAATATGGCATGGTGGAGTGTCCAAAGCTCTCATGGCTCACATGTGGCTCATGCATGGCTTCATGGCTCACCTTTGGCTTGGCAAAAGTTTGGTCAATTTCATGAAAATGGATTTTAGGAATTTTTGGTAATTTGATGGAAATTTGTATGAAACTTGATTTGGAATTATTTGATGATGAATTTAGGACTTAGGTAATGGCTTTAATTAAGTGGATGGCAAATGGAGATGTCATGTGGGCTTTAGGGTAGATTTTGGGCCTTTTGAAATGGTTTTAGATGGCTTTTAAGATGGTTTAGGAAAGTGGGCTTTTGGATTTTAAAATGGATTTTGGGATGAAATTTTGTAAAGAGGTTGGGCTAAATAATTGTTGGGTTTAGCTCATGGATGTATCATGAGTGACTTGAAGCAAACTGGGAGTGATTTGGGTTTGAATTGGGTTGAATTTGGGCTCTTTTGGTGAATGGGCCAATATAGGTCCAAGTGGGCCAAGTTGGGCCAATGTTGAGCTAGGGTTGAAATTGATGTAAAATCAATGTTGAGAAATGTTTATGGGAGTGTTTCAAAGAGGTTTTACCTTTGGTTGGGCTTTGATTTTGGGGTTTGGGCTCATTTGGGTTAGGTTTGGGTTTAGGTCAAAATTGGGCCTTTTAGTTTTGGGTTGAATTTGAGTGGGGTTTGGGTCTAAATTTTGGGCAAATCATGTTAGTGTTTTATTTGTTGGAATTTTAAGGAAGATTTAGAAAAGTTTTGGGGTTAATTGGAGTTGAATTGGGTGAGTTCTGGGTTAGGTTCGGGTCATGGGTCCAAATCGGGCTTTAAGGCCAAAAGTGAAATTGGATCCAAATGTCAATCAAATTGAACTTGTATTTAGTCTAAATTGGTGTTGGGAATGTTGAATTGAAGTTTAGAACTGAATTGGACCAGAATTTGGGTCAATTAGGTAGGTTTGGTTTGACATTGGGTTCACTTTGGGTTAAAATGGGTCAAATTGGGGGTTTTGACAAAAGTGGGGTAAATTGACAAAATTGGCCCATGGTGTAGTTGGACAAAATGAAATTGGGAATATTTGGGATTTTCTGGAATTTTCTGGGAATTATCTGAATTTTTGGATTTTTGGGTCAAGAGGGGTATTTTGGGTATTTGGAGGGTATTGGGAGGTTTTCTTGGAATTTTTGGTATTTTTGGGTATGGATGATCAATTTGAGTGATGCGGAAATGTTTAAGATCAATTTTGAGGAATTTTGGGTGATTTAGGAAATTTTGAAAAATTTGGGTAATTTCGATGGTTTTGCAGTGCTAAGCGGTGTAGGGTCCCTGGGTCAAAAATTGAAATTTTGGGAAATTGAAGATTGGGTGGATATAAGTGGAGTGAAATCATTTTGGTTGAGCCATGAAGCCATATCAAGCCCACATGAGCCATGAAGGGACCCATTTGAGGCATTCACTATGTTGTTCCTAACCCTCTTGGCCAAGGGCTTAGGGGTTAAGGACCATCCATGTGAATCACCTACATGAGTTAGGAGGTCAAGTTAGGTATGGGTGTGTGAAAGTGTAGTGTATAGGTGTAGTGTGTGTGTAAGTCGGCCCTTCACTGCACCGGGCCACCTGTGAGCGGCCCTAAGGCCAAAGAGTCCTATAGGAACTCATCCTTAAACTTCCACATTCGATTTCAACCCTCTAGGTGATTAGGGGTCTATAGTCAAGTTTGTGGAGTTTGCAGGGAGTTAAGAAGTGGTTTGAATTTCTAAAAGGTGGGTCCCAATTCTAGTCCTCTAAGATAGTCAAAGGAAAAGCCTAAGGCTAGATCCTAAGTACTAAAGAGAAGAAGAGAAGACCTCATCAAAAATGAGGTCAACACATCAGAATCAGGAATACTAGCTACTCTCTTATGATTTACCCACTTAGAGGGTCATTGAAAATTATTAGTAGTCATCTCTTCAATTAACGAATATGCTTCATTAAAATTTTTTGACATTAATGATCCACCAGCAGCAGCATGGATAATCGATCTCAAAGATCCCACTAATCCATTATAAAATGTTTGAATTATTAACCAGTCTGGTAAAGCATGGTGTGGACATTTCCTCAGAAGATCTTTAAATCTTTCCCAAGCTTCATATATGGATTCTCCATCAAACTGACTAAAAGATGTGATATCATTCCTCAACTTAGCAGTTTTGGAAGGAGGAAAATATTTCGACAGAAACTTTTGTGAAAATTCTAACTAAGTTCTAATAGATCCAGATGCTAATGAATTTAACCACGCCTTAACCTTATCCCTTAAAGAAAAAGGAAAAAGTTTAAGCCTAACAACATCATTCAGCACTCCATCATACTTAAAAATAACACATAGTTCTAGAAAACTAATGAGATGTAAGTTAGGATCTTCATTAGGTGTTCCTCCAAATTGATTATTTTGTACCATTTGGATAATAACAGGTTTAAACTCAAATGAATTCGCAGCAACATCAGGATTTTGAATAGTTAAGTAAATTTCATCAGTTGTTGGATTAGCATAATCTCTTAAAGGTGTTGGTATTTTTTGTTTTGATTGTTTAAATTGTTCGCCATTTTGTGAAGATTTGCATATTATTTTTTTTTGTTTTCAAATTTTCTAATAGTACGTTCTAATTCAGAATCGTAAGGCACTAAACCGATATATCCGATACTACGCATGTAAACACAATAAACACACTAATAATAAACAGATACACACAACTATGACTTTCAATTCAAATATAAGATTTCAAATACTACAAATTAAATTTTAACAGTTACTTTTTTTTACCTTACCTCCCTGGAAACGAAGCCAAAAACTCGGTGTGACTTTTTTAATTTGCAAAAATCAATGAACTCATATTTAGATATATATATATATATATATATTGATTTAGATGATAATGAGTCACACAATTAACGCAAGTATGCGTACCGCTCAAGTAATACAGGGCTCTAGTGGAGTCCTGGTTATCGATCCCACAGAGAGGCTTTAATTTTATAGTGTAGCATAGAAATCACTAATCAAATTACAACACAATTGCAAGTGGTTTAATTCTTAAAGTAAAGACAAACAGCTTTAGTTACCATTTCTACCAAAGCACGTTCTAAACTCTAGCAAGTTAAACTAACATAAGACTAAATTTATAACAAAGTAAAGTTGCAAGAAAGAGTCTTCCTCCTTTCCAATAATAATGTGATGATTATTGTGACATAGATCAGTGATACAAAGGTATTGTGCCAAATAGGAGCATTCATATTCTTTACCCATATTTCAGCGTATAAAGAACATTGGCTAATCCTAAGTTTAGTCCCCAAATCCGTGTTTAGGTTGGGAGGATACTGGCTCTCACTCCAGAGCTCCCACTTCCCTTCACTTGAAGGCTAACTCTCACTTCAGTTTCTAAACATTAGGACCAAATTGAGGATTTTAGCTTGTCACTCTAAAATCTCCTATTTACGGCCATAAAAGTATATTTCTCTATTTATTTGCACTCAATCCCCATGAACTACATCTCTCATTCATGGACATTGAATGTGAGCTTCACATTTGTTGTGGAACTCATAATTCTTTTGGAACATATGTTTCCCAACAATTTTTAACAATTCAATTGGCTAGATCAAAAAGTAAATGAAGTTCTAAGTAAAAAGGTCATCACAAATTCTCCATAATAAATCAGTACATCATTTCCATTTCACAAAATCAATACATCACATGAAAAGAAGAAAGACAAAGAAATATACTCAATACTCATGAGGAAAAGATGACAAAACATGGATTTTATATATAAAAACAACGTCATACAAATATAATAAAGTAAAGACAACTTATCTCAAACTCTCCCCCAAGTGAATCTCAAGGAATTCCTTTGACTCCCTTTCTTTCTTCACAACAACACACAATTCTCACTTTAGATGAGTAAGGAAGAAGAAATCTCTCACTTTCCCTCTTCTCTCACACTCCTTAGAAAAGAAAACACAAAACCTAACTTCCTACACAAAATGTAAAGATACTCTCTCTAAACTCTAAACTCTTCTCTTCCTTTCTTCCCCCTTTGAAATTTGGCTCCAAAAGTGTTCAAATTCAGTAAAAATTGAATTTCCAAGAGTTTCCTCAAGCAACTTTTTAAAATCTAGCCAAATACATCAAATCTAGTTTGAATTCAGGATAGGGCGATGTCCGGCGCTGGTAAGAGCGCCGTTCGGTGCATTATTTCGCCAAAACGTCGTAACTCTTTAGAAACTGACATTGTCTGGCGCTAGTGATAGAGCCATTCGGCGCTAGTTCAATAAAATACACTTTTTTCCTTTTTTTGCTCCAAATTTGCTCAAAAGGCCTAAAATCATTGTACCTGCATGAAATCATGAAAAATATCTTTTTTAAAAGTGCAATATCATCAAAAACAGGTATGAAATAAATAGTAAGAAGCTATCAAATTTTCAATGGATCAGCCAGGAATCAGGCAAAATTTGATGACAGCTCCCTAATAGTTGCACGGTGATCATAGAAAAATACATTAAGAAATTCATATCTATTTTTGATGAAATTGCATTTTAAAGAAATGTATTTTCTTTATTTTACTGCAGGAATGAAGATTTATAAGAGATGGAAGCAAAAAGCATGAAATGATGCGAATTTGGATCAAAAAGGAAGAAATTCATGCAAATTGAACTAAGTCGCTGACGGCGTGATCGAGGCCGCCGACGGCGAGATTACTAAGGAGAATTTCTGAAGGATTTATAACTACCTCGCCGACAGCGAGCCCGAGCCCGCCGACAGTGAGATCACGCGGTTTGAAGACCTTCTAGAAGCCCCGCCGACGGCGAGATCGTTTCCCGCCGACGGCGAGATAGTTCAAAATGCAAATACTTTGAACCTAGACACTTTTTGAAGAGGTTTTTAAGCACCCCTTGGACCTTTGCCTACCTCTATAAATAGAGGCCGAATTCTAGTGTCTTAGTGTGTCTCTTGAGTCTTCTATGTGTCTATTTTAGTGAGTCTGAGTGTGTTTGTTTATCATTAGTGAGTTTATTAGTTTAATTTAGTGTTATTTAGTTTGTTGTACTAGAAGGAAAAGTCAAAGGAACTTCAAGGAGTCTGCTTGGGGAGGAAATTAAGATAAGTATCTTTGTTTATTGTTGTTGTTAACTTTAAATGAAATCCTTGCTTTGTTTTATTCCCATGCATTCTGAGTAGTTTTCTTAGTCTTTCTCCTTGTTTATGAAAATTATGCGAATTGATGAAATTAAATAGAAGTACCTAATATATTAAAATAAATCGAGATAATTTTTACTTAAAACTTAATTTACTTTCAATCAGACCAATTGAGTAGTTAAAATATGTTGAATTATCAACTATAATAAAAATTACATCCAATATTCAAGGAAGTCAAAAAACTTGGAAGGAGGGTGCAAATAAATAGGGAAATATTAATTATCGGACGTAGAATTGGACATTTTAGTGTGACAGACTAAAATATTCAATTTGGTTCTATTGTTTAGGAGTTGAAGTGTAGATGTTAGCCCTCAGGTGAGGGGAACGTGGAGCTCGAAGTGGCAACCAGTATCCTCCCAGACTTAGCTACGCATTCATTAATCAAACATAGGATTAGTCAATGTTCTTTGCACCTGACCAAAGGGTAAAGAATAGGAATGCTCCTATTTGTCACAATACAATTTAAGAATTCTATTTAAAATCATCATTCACTTAATTTTCTAAAAAACTAGGAGAAGGATGTTTTTTCTGAACTATTTAAGTCAACTTTATTTCAAGCATTAGTTTACTTTAGTTTGCTTTAGTTACTTTAAATTTTCTTTTATTATATTAGTAAGTAATTCTTTTAAATTTAGCTGATAACAATTCTGTTAAAAACTTTCCAATGGGATCGATAACCAGGACTCCACTAGAGCCCTGTATTACTTGATACGATACGTATACTTGCGTAGAATCCACATTAAACATTCAATCATTAAATATATATATATATATATATATATATATATATATATATATATATTAAAGCGGAATCAACTTATTGGTGTCGTTGCTATAAACATAAATTGCAAACATATTAAAAAGTGGGTCAAGTTTTTGCGCCGTTCACGGAAAGTAAAGAAATTATTTACTAGAGTAACTGACTATTTTAAATTTATTTTATAAAATTGTATGCAAAAATTTGGAAACGAAAACTTAATACCTTACGATTCGAATTAGAGCGTACAATTAAAAGAATTAGAAAACAAAAAAGAGAAATTATAAATTTAACACAAATGACAAATATTCCTGAAAATGAAAATATCAATCAACCAAGACAATTATGAGATTATGCCAACCCTACATTAGATGAAATTCATTTAACTATTCAAAACCCTAATATAGCTGCTAATTCATTTAAACTTAAACCTACAATTATCCAAAGGTACAAAATAATCAATTTAGTGGTTCACCTACTGAAGATCCTAATTTACATCTTGCTAGTTTTTTAGAACTATATGCTACTTTCAAATATGAAGGAGTATCTAACGATGTTATTAGACTTAGAATTTTTCCTTTTTCTTTAAGGGATAAGGCTAAAATGTGGTTAAATTCGTTAAGCACTCGGATCTATTAAAACTTGGGGAGAATTATCACAAAAATTTCTATCCAAATATTTTCCACCATCTAAAACTCGCTAAGCTTAGAAATGATATAACTTCTTTTAGTCGATTTGATGGAGAGTCTATATATGAAGCTTGGGAGAGATTTAAAGAACTTCTTAAGAAATGCCCACATCATGCGTTACTGCAGTTGGTTAATTATCCAAACTTTCTATAATAGATTAGTAGGATCTTTAAGATCAATCATCGATGCTCACTGCTGGAGGATCATTAATGTCAAAACCATTCGATGACGCCTTATGCACTAATCGAAGAAATGGCAACCAATAATTTTCAAAGGCTCGTCGATAGAATGAATCCGAAAAGATAGCTAGTATTCATGAAAATGATGCAATATCTATGTTAGCTTCGCAAATCGCTGCCGTATCTAAAAAATTAGATCATTTTGGAATGAATTACTCTACAAATATATCGAAGAAAATTCATCTCGGACAACTTATAGAATCTCAATCTCAATATGAAACTATTAATGCAATTAACAACAGACCCAATAATCCTTATGCAAATTATTATAATCCTGGATGGAAAAATCATCCTAATTTTAATTGGAATAATAATATAACTAATCAACCATGGATGAATAATATGACACAACCATTAGGAAATCCATCTAATCAAGGAAATCCTAATTATAAACCTAATTATCCACCAGGATTTAATAATAATAACCCACAATTTAAAGACAAGAAATTATCGATAGAAAAATTAATATTAAATATGGGTCAACATTTACAAAACCAAGGAAATCAATTACAAATACAAGGAAACCAATTACAGAATCAAGGAACAGCTATCAAAAATATTGAAACTCAACTTGGACATATCGCTACTGCACTTAATAAAAGAATACCTGGAACATTTCCTAGTAATGTGGAAATAAATCCCAAAGACAAGGGAAATGAACAAATTAAAGCGATACAATTACGAAGTAGAAATAAATTAGAACCTCAAATTCAGAAAGAACTTGAAAGTCAAAAAGAGGAAGTGGAAATTGAAAAGGAAAAGAATCAACAAGATCCAAACTTAGAAAATCCTTTAATACCTATAAAAATTTCTGTTGAAAAACCTCCACCACCATTTTCTCAACGACTAATTCAACATAAAAAAGATAAACAATTTGCTAAATTCGTTGAAATTTTAAAAAAATTAACGATAAATATTCCTTTCGTAGAAGCTTTAGAACACATGCCAAACTATGTAAAATTTATGAAAGATATTCTAAATAAAAAAAGAAAATTTACCGATAATAAAATGGTCGCACTTAGTGAAGAGTGTAGTGCTATTATTCAGAAAAAACTTCCTGAAAAATTAAAAGATCCCGGTAGTTTCACTATACCTGCATTTATTGGAGAAAAATTCTATGGAAAAGCTTTGTGTGATTTAGGAGCAAGCATCAATCTAATGCCTCTATTAATTTTTAAAAGATTAGGATTGGGAGAAATTTCACCTACTTCAGTAACTCTTCAGTTAGCTGATCGTTCTGTTACTTATCCTAAGGGAGTTATTGAAGATGTATTAGTAAAAGTGGACAAATTTATCTTCCCTGTATATTTTATTGTCTTAGATATGGAAGAAGATAAAGAAATTCCTATCATTTTAGGAAGACCATTTTTAGCCACTGGAAAAGCTATGATTGATGTTCAGAAAGGAGAATTAACTATGATAGTAAATGACCAAAAAATACTTTTAATATTGCTAAATCAATGAAATATCCTGCACTAGAAAAAGATGATGAGTGTTTTCAAATGAAAGTACTCGATCATTTACAAAAAGAACATTTTAAGGAATATTATGAAGAAAAATTAGAAAAAGAAAATATTGAATTAATTGAAAAATCTGAGATAAATGAAGAACTATATTATATTCAAGAGAAATTTGAATTTTTGGATAACACAGAAAACACTGAAAAAATATAGTTCCATCGATTATTAAACCTCCTGAACTTGAGTTAAAAATGTTATCTAATCATTTAAAATATGCTTACTTAGGTAATTCTTCAACTTTACCAGTTATTATTTCATCTGAATTAAATGAATCTCAAGAACAAAAACTTTTAGATACATTAAAAAAATATAAGAAAATTTTTTGTTGGACTTTAGCAGATATTAAAGGAAATAGTCCTTCAATTTGTATGCACGAAATTATTTTAGATAATGAACATAAACCTAAAGCGAGATCCACAAGGGAGATTAAATCCAATAATGAAAGAAGTAGTTAAAAAGGAAATTTTAAAAAGGTTAGATAATGGTATTATATATCATATTTCTGACAGTGCTTGGGTAAGCCCAATCCACTTTGTACCTAAGAAAGGAGGAGTGACTGTCAAAGCTAATGAAAATAATGATCTTATCCCTATAAGACAAGTTAATGGATGGCGAATATGCATTGATTATAGAAAATTAAACACAGCCACCAGGAAAGATCACTTCCCTTTACCATTTCTAAACTAGATGTTAGATAGATTAGCAGGACATAAATATTTTTGTTTTTTAGATGGATATATCGGTTATCATCAAATACAAATTGCTCCTGAGGATCAAGATAAAAATACATTTACTAGTCCTTATGGAACTTTCGCTTTTCGAAGAATGCCTTTTGGACTATGTAATGCACCTACAACATTCCAAAGATGTATGATGTCTATATTTAGTAAATTAATTGATAATGGAATAGAAGTATTTATGGATGATTTCTCTGTATTTGGAATAACATTTGACACATGCTTAAGTCATCTTGAAAAAGCATTTGAAGTATGTGAGAAAACTAACTTAGTTCTTAATTGGGAGAAATGTCAATTTATGGTTACAGGCGGCATTATATTAGGGCATAAAATTTTGGAAAAAGGCATGGAAGTAGAGCCTGCAAAAATTCAAGTTATAGCTAAATTACCACCTCCAACTACGATGAAAGGGGTAAGAAGTTTTCTTGGACATGCTAGATTCTACAGACGTTATATTAAAGATTTTTCAAAAATTACTAAACCTCTATGCCAACTTCTTAAAAAGAACAAGAAATTTGAATTTACAACTGAATGCCTAAATGCTTTTGAATTATTAAAAAATAAATTAATTACAGCACCTATAATAGTTTCACCTAACTGGGAGAAACCATTTGAGCTTATGTGTGATGCTAGTGATTATGCTATAGGAGTAGTTCTTGGGCAAAGATATGATAAGATTTTAAAAGTTATATCTTATCTTAGTAAAAATCTAAATGATGCTGAAATAAATTATACAGTTACTGAAAGAGAATTATTAGCAGTTGTATATGCTTTTAATAAATTTCGGCATTATCTAATAGGAACTAAATGTATTGTACATACTGATCATTCTGCTAAAAAATATTTAATGCAAAAGAAAGATTTTAAACCAAGATTAATCAGATGGATATTATTAATGCAAGAATTTGATTTTGAAATCATTAACAAAAAGGAAACTGATAATCAAATTGCAGACCATTTATCAAGATTAGAAAATCATGAATTATCTAAAACTGATAATGAAATTTTAGACAGTTTTCCTGATGAACAACTTTACAATATTAATGAGTTGAAAATACCTTGGTATGCTGATATAGTAAATTATATTGTAAGTGACATTTTACCACCTATGTTAACTTTGCAACAACAGAAAATATTCATTCACAAAACTAAAACATACTTTTGGGATGAACCATACTTATATAAGCAATGTAAGGATCTAATCATTAGAAGATGTGTACCTTATGAAGAAACTGAACCAATCATTAAAAAATGTCATGACTCTGATTTTGGAGGACATTTTGGGACAGATAAAACTGCGTATAAAATTTTACAATCTGGATTCTACTGGCCTACTCTATTTAGAGATGTATATAAATATATAAAAACCTGTGATAAATGCCAAAGAGTAGGCAACATATCAAAAAAAAGTGAAATGCCTATGAATTTTATATTAGAAGTTGAAATTTTTGATGTTTGGGGATTAGATTTCATGGGACCTTTTATTCCTTCATTTGGAAACTCATATATATTAGTAGCTGTTGATTATGTTTCCAAATGGATTGAAGCACAAGCTTTACACTAGGTGTGACACTAAAAGTGTTTCAAAATTTTTAATGAAAAATATTTTTACTAGATTTGGAATGCCGAGAGTGATTATCACTGACGGTGGAACTCATTTTAGAAATAAATATATTCAAAAACTAGTAGAAAAGTATAATAATATGCATAAGATATCAACTGTTTATTCTCCACAAACTAGTGGATTAGCTGAAGTTTCTAATTGAGATATTAAGCGTATATTAGAAAAATCCGTAAACCACTAATAGATTAGGCTGGTGCTATAAGACTAGATATCTTGCATTATGGGCATACAGGACTGCTTATAAAACTCCGATTGGAATGACTCCTTACAGGCTTATATATGGAAAAACTTGTCACTTACCAGTTGAATTAGAACATAAAGCATATTGGGCGATTAAAGAATTTAATTATAATTTGAAAAAAGCTGGTGAGAAGAGAATGTTGCAATTAAATGAATTGGAAGAATTAAGAAACGAATCATATGATAATGATAGGATTTATAAAGAAAGAATGAAATTATGGCATGATCGGAAGATTAATTAGAGAAATTTTGAACCAGGACAAGAAGTTTTGCTTTATAATACTAGATTGAAATTATTTCTCAGGAAATTGAAATCTCGATGGTTAGGACCTTTCACCATAACTCAAATATTTTCATAAGGAACTATAGAAATTGAAGATCCAAAAGCAGGACATAGATTTAAGGTAAATGAACATAGATTAAAACCATATTTCGAAGGTAGAAGACCAAATTTTAAAGAAGTTTTAATGCTTAGTCAACCTGATTACTAATTGAATTAGGTCGGGCTAACGACGTTAAACCAAGCGCTTTATGGGAGGCAACTCATAGTAGTCTTTTATTTTAATTATCTGCAAATTAGTGAGTCTATATTATTAAAACAAATCTTACTACTCAAAATTTTTATAAGAATCATCACAAAGTTGAACCTATATGATAAGATCAGAAAATATTCGGACCAGAGCGAAATTGGACAATTTTACGAAATCTCGCCGACGGCGAGGTCGATTCTCGCCGACAGCGAGATCTCGTGCAAAATTTAAGTCAGTTCTATAACTAGCTCGCCGACGGTGAGAAACTTCCCACCGACGGCGGGGTTGTTGAAAATTTGGTTTCTTAAAGATTTTTCATGCGGTTTTGGACGAATCTAAGCTATTTCTTCGTAGGAAACTATCCCAAATCCAAATTTTCACTGTTTTCTTCCTTAGAAATGACTAGAGACCAATCCTTTCGATCCGAAATGACCACCAAACTCTTAGAAACCAAAAAAACTGAAGTTTTCAACTGAAGAAAATTCGTTAGTTCGGAGGCGCAGCGTATCTTCAACAAAGGCTTGATGAAGAAAAGACTTATTAAAGAAAGAGGATTTGTCAAAAGAGGAGTAGAGAATTCCACTACAAAAATCGAAGAAATGATCGCACAGCGGCATTGGGAGGTATTTTGTTATACGACATCCGCTGTAGTTATTCCAATAGTTAAAGAGTTTTACTCTAATTTACATGCGATCAACAATGGAAATGTCTACGTCAGAGGAAGATGGGTAACATTTACTCCTTCAAGGGTAAAAGAATTATTTTCTATAGAAAATACCTCTGTTTGTCATTATTCCAACTTTGTGCCTTCAAGATACAATATGAACGAGATCTATAGATATCTGACCGACGAACCTGATGATTGGGAGTTACGCGAAGACGGGTATGTTAGTTTTTCTACATCACTTCTTAACCCTGTCTCGAAGCATTGGCATTTCTTTATATCATCAAAATTATTACCTACTATGAGGGTAAATAAAGTTTCAAAGGAATGCGCTATTTTAAACTACTGTATTCAAATTGGATTACCTATCGATGTTGGATCAATAATAGTAAAGTCTGCATTGGGATTGATTGTGCATGGGTCAGTGCATGGACTTGGACACCCATCAACTATATTTGCTTTATGTAGTCAGTACCAAGTTTCTTATGAGGCTTGGGAAAAAGTAATTTTACCATGGAAACCACTGGATCCTACTGATATGTTTCCAACTTTGGATAACAATGATGAGATTACCATTATTTCTGACAGAGCATCACAGAACAATCCTTTAGCAAGACCCTTTACTGATAAAACTACTTTCATTCTGAAGAAGATTAAAGGATTGGAGAAAGAATTGCAAAATGTGATGCATTCCATAAACAATATCTCTGATATGTTTGATAACATTGATTGGAGAATGAAGGAGCACTTTGATCATACTGGACATCTGGAGGCCAGTTTTATTCATCTACTAAGACAGAAAGGATGGATTAATGAAGAATCTACTACAGAATTCTCTTTCAGGCCTTTCTACAATTTATTTGTGCACCTGCGTCGCATCGGAAATATCAGAGAAGATATTAGTTCAGACACTGAAGAGTAGGAAAGATTTCTATGTTTATGTCATATATTTGTGTATATATTTGTTGATTTTGATTTAGGTTTTATTATGAGTCGAATTTTGATTTGATCATCTCAGAATTGATGAGATTTTATGTAATTGTTATGTCTCAGCATTTAGAGTGTTGTGGTGTGGATTGCGATGCTGAGTATTATGGATTTGAACATTTAAGTTAAGTATGTGTTAAGTTGTTAGTGTGAAATTTGTAAGTCTCATGGATTTCATATATAAAGTTATATTGTTTGTGTTGTGTGAACTTTTTATGAGTTTAAGTATCTAATCTTCATACAATTATTAAATTAAGTGATCGGAAGATTGATTAAAGGCAAATCGAGGTTAAAAATGATTGACAAATTTCAAAAATTTAAAAATTTTGGGATCTCGCCGATGGCGAGAATTATCTCACCGACAGCAAAAAAAACCCACTGACAGCGAGACCGATCTCGCCGACGGCGGATTTTTCCTGAAACTTTTGCCTTATCAAATTAATTAGCTCGCCGACGGCGAGAAAAATCTCGCCAACAGCGAGATCGCGAAAATACCTATATTTGACCGGTCAACCGACACTATTCATCATCCCTTTCCTCAAATTTTTGAAAAAACCGACCTAGGGCTTGAGAGATCTCGGATTTGAAGTGATTTCAAGACTTTTTGACACCGGATTTCATCTTCTCTCGGTAAGAGCTTCACTCCTATGCAAAAATTTTTTATTTTCACCATGGATTTCTTCTACATTGGGAAATTTTGGAAAAAAATCGAAATGTGGAGAAATTACTTAGAAGAAATCCTTGGAGATTGATTTAAATCGATTTTAGATGTTGTAGGAAGCCATCTTATTAATATTTGGAAGTTTAGTTAGACTTTTTTGTGATTTTTATAGATCGAACGAATGGCTCCTCGACAAAAATGAAGAGTGGATTATGACACTGACCGATTCATCAATGCACGAGCGCAAAATCGATATTTTGAAAATATTCAAGGAAGAAAGTGCATTGCGGATCGAGTTTTCGAGAATCCGAGGAGGAGAAGTGGAGCGAGTTATAAAGGAACGAGGATGGGAAAACTTCTGTTATGTTTCATATAGAGCAGCTGTGCAAGTAGTAAAGGAATTCTATGCAAATTTGACGGCAATCGAGGATGCACCGGTAAAGGTACGGGGATTTATGGTTGAATTCAACAATGCAAGAATAAACTTGTTCTATGAAGTTCGTGATCTGCATACTAGTGAGTATGATACTTTCGGTACTGCGGAAGGACCTCTGGAAGAAGTTATAGACTTTCTCACTGACGGGAAAGGAGTTTGGAAGATTAAGCAGCGAGATAGGGTAAATTTCCCTCTTTCTATGTTAAATGCAATCTCTAATGCCTGACATTATTTTATTTGCTCTACATTGTTACCCACTTATCACCATAGTGAGGTAACAAGAGATAGAACAATTTTAAACTTCTGCATTCAGAACAATAGGAGCATCAACATAGGTAACATTATTTATAGAAATATCTTAGCCACTGCTCGAAGTGAGAGTGGAGGAGGATTGGGACATCCTGGTTTGATTTTTGCACTCTGCCAACTCTCTGGAGTTGAGGCCAGAGAAGATGAGGAATGGATAGAGCCCATGAAACCTATCACTCTCACCAATATTAAGACTTATGAATCCCATGAGGGATGGAGATCAGGAACGAGGAGTTACATGCCTTCATCAAGTAGAGATATCCCATCTACTAGTTATGATCCTCCTCAGCCCACCACCCCTACCCTTCAAGATCTGATGAATGAGTTAACCTTGAGTAGAAGAAGTTTTGAGCAGTTTGGAGAGACTATGGAGAGAAGATTTGATCATCTAGATCACAGAATTGATGGATTGGAAAGAAGACATGATTACGATAGTGAATATCTCCAGCGTCATTCAGAATATGAATTTGCCTACTACGAAGCTGAACGTCGCTATAGGAGTGGTGATTTAGATGTTGTCTTTCCTGAGTGCCCCCGTTATTCACAGTACCAGCCTGCTCAGCCTTCTCAGCCTGGAGATCAGGGAGATGACATAGCTTGGGATTTTAATGCAGAAGATTAGAGCTTTTGTTTAGTTTACTTAGTTTGTTTAAATTTGTTGTTTTGAAAACTTTATTATTCTGTGTGTAATATTTCAGTACTTTCTGTGGTTTATGGACTTGGTATGTTTGTTTGTTTGTTTGAGTTGTGATATTAGAATTCTTATGTGTGTTAAATTAGTTTGCAATTTTTTATATATATATAGGATGTTAGTTTAAAGTTTTTATAAGTTATGAATGTTAAACATTGTTTAGGATGTTTTAATATGTTTTAAAGTAGATTAGTTGATTGTATGTGTAGTAATAGATTAAGTTTTCAATTGTTATGTTTGATACTTATTTTAAAAAATTTTCATCCCTCCACTTTCTTTTAAATATTATATATGTGTGGAAGAATACTAACAGTACATGTTCTGTAAGTAATAAAAAAAAGCCTGCAAAAATTTCAAAGAAAAGAAATACCTAAAGCTCGAAAGGTATGATGAATTTTACTTATATACTTTCCCTTTTTCATTATTTAGTATAGATAGAAAAATTTAAGTTTGGGGGAAGGTAAAAATACAAATTTAATTATTAAAATTGTTCTCGATTTATATTTTCAAAAATTAGTATGAAATGATTTTCTATAAGTAGTTTTTCAATTCGATAAACATGAATTACTTTATTTAATTATTATATAAAGTTAAATAAAATGTTTCTAATAATTCAATTAATTAATGGAATAAGATATTTGGTTAAAAGGAATAAGAATATAGTAAACTTATTTAAAGTAAGGAAAACTATATTCTAAAAATTGAAAATTCTTAAGTATTTAAGTGAAAAAGAAATAATAGAAACTCAATGAAGTAAAGGCTATGAAATATATATAAGCAAGGAAATAATTTTAAGTTTCAAAATTTAGGAAGACAAATTGAAGTTCAAAATTATTAACAGGCTATCCAGATACAGTAATCCTCACTTGAAAAAGAAAAAAAAGAAAAATATAAGTGAGGAGAAGCTTGAGGAGATGCCTTATCAAAAATTGGCTTCAATGGATTCAACCTAAAAGGTAGAACTTAATTATATTTCTAAACTTATATATATAGATTAGTATTTTACTAAATAGTGTTTTCTTGAACTTCCTATCATCTAAATATCTTAAGTAATTTACTCTTTTAAATATAGTCATTCCTGAAATAAATAGAAAACTATAAATCTTAAACCTGATAACTAGATAATCTTATTCTATAAAGTTAATTTAATTACTTAGAAATATTTCTATTCAACTTTACTATAATATTATTTAAATTTAATTCATAGTATATCTGAATTAAAAAATTCTATTACAGAAATCATTATTTTTATTTAGTATTAAAATTACTTGAGGACGAAGTAATAATTAAGTTTGGGGGATTTTGATCACGAGAAAAATACATTAAGAAATTCATATCTATTTTTGATGAAATTGCACATTAAAGAAATGTATTTTCTTTATTTTACTGCAGGAATGAAGATTTATAAGAGATGGAAGTAAAAAACATGAAATGGAGCGAATTTGGATCAAAAAGGAAGAAATTCATGCAAATTGAACTAAGTCACCGACGGCGAGATCGAGGCTGCCGATGGCGAGATTACTAAGGAGAATTTCTGAAGGATTTATAACTACCTCGCCGACAGCGAGCCCGAGCCCGTCGACAACGAGGTCGCGTGGTTTGAAGACCTTCTAGAAGCTCCGCCGACGGCTAGATCGTTTCCCGCCGACGGCGAGATAGTTCAAAATGCAAATACTTTGAACCTAGACACTTTTTGAAGAGGTGTATAAACACCCCTTGGACCTTTGCCTACCTCTATAAATAGAGGCCGAATTCTAGTGTCTTAGTGTGTCTCTTGAGTCTTCTGTGTGTCTATTTTAGTGAGTCTGAGTGTGTTTGTTTATCATTAGTGAGTTTATTAGTTTAATTTGAGTGTTATTTAGTTTGTTGTACTTAGAAGGAAAAGTCGAAAAGAACTTGAGGAGTCCGATTGGGGAGGAAATTAAGATAAGTATCTTTGTTTATTGTTGTTGTTAACTTTAAATGAAATCCATGCTTTATTTTATTCCCATGCATTACGAGTAGTTTTCTTAGTCTTTCTCCTTGTTTATGAAAATTATGCGAATTGATGAAATTAAATAGAAGTACCTAATATATTAAAATAAATTGTGATAATTTTTACTTAAAACTTAATTTACTTTCAATACGGCCGATTGAGTAGTTAAAATATGTTGAATTATCAACTATAGTAAAAATTATATCCAATATTCGGGAAGTCAAAAACCTTGGAAGGAGGGTGCAAATAAATAGGGAAATATTAATTATCGGACGTAGAATTGGACATTTTAGTGTGACGGACTAAAATATTCAATTTGGTCCTATTGTTTGAGAGTCGAAGTGTAGATGTTAGCCCTCGAGGTGAGGGGAACGTGGGAGCTCGAAGTGGCGGTCAATATCCTCCCGGCTGACGCATGATTCAGTAATCAAACATAGGATTAGTCAATGTTCTTTACACCTAGACCAAAGGGTAAAGAAGAGGAATGCTCCTATTTGCCACAATAAAATTTAAGAATTCTATTTAAAATCATCATTCACTTAATTTTCTAAAAAACAAGGAGAAGGATGCTTATTCTGAATTATTTAAGTCAACTTTATTTCAAGCATTAGTTTACTTTAGTTTGCTTTAGTTACTTTAAATTTTCGTCTACTTATATTAGTAAGTAATTCCTTTAAATTTAGGCGATAACAATTGCGTTAAGAACTTCCATGTGGGATCGATAACCAGGACTCCACTAGAGCCCTGTATTACTTGATACGATACGTATACTTGCGTAGAATCCACATTAAACATTCAATCATTAAATATATATATATATTAAAGCGGAATCAAGTTATTGGTGTCGTCCATTCTTTATAACATAAATTACAAACATATTAAAGTAGGTCACCCACCACACGTGAAGCTTGTCTTGTAGCACTTATGATGAGTTCGGGACCCGAAGCTTGAGTGATTTTGAAGTCATTCTTGGAAAAGCCATTTGTTGTCATGAAGATAAGCTACCCTAAAAGTATAAAGAGCCGTCTGTTGAGTTCGATCCGAACTCTCATCAAAAATTCCCTTCAACGAGGTTAAAGAAGGTGAAGTTCACCGCCCTCGTTAATCTAGTCGTATCCGTGCGGGGAGAGTCCGCACCTCTATTGATACTAGTTTTACTATCACCGCACACACCTTCTAGTAGTCGAGAATGAGATTTTGTTTAGATTCGAGCGTGGAGTTTCTGCCCTTTAGTTTTTTTTGACTTTAGTTGCGATCTTGATTTGCCCTGAACTAGATCTCAAATGAGGAAACTGTAGTCGCAAGATCATGAAAAGGCATCGAAAGCTCGATTTGTAAGTCTTTCGAGTTATTGAAGAGATTCCTCGGCGAAGGAACTCGGCATACCGGAGACCACTACGCTCCTTCGAGAGAGTTGGTTCCATCCATTAATAGATACTACTGGAGTTGAAAGCCTCCATAGAATTTCCAATACTACGCATTGCCACACAATTATGATATAGTAAGGAGAAGCCTACACATTGTCACTCGATTAATCTTGTGTTCCGAGAGGTTGGCCCAGATAAAAAGGATGTTCGGTCACGAGTTGCTCGAATGGGATGTGCAATGTCTTTAAAAAATGAAGTATGAAAATCTAACGAAGGAAAGACTTGATAATCGAGTATAGAATTTATTTGGAAACGACGTCGACTGTGTTCTCGTTCGCCTACACTTGGCAAACATGTGAATGTAGTAACACCTACAAATACTACTGCCTTCACTCTTAAAACACCGAAAAGCGCGAGATAAGTTAACTCTTGGCTTAGTTCGAGAGTACCATCGGCCGAAGAATATAAGGAATTCTGAAGAATAAGGGTAGGAGATGATTATTTTTCCTATGTTCATAGTGCGCACCTAGGAAGCACACTTCTCCTCGTCACTCTATTAATCGCCGAGACATTCCGTTATAAGGCGCCGACCTTTAGAGGAAAGAGTGGGTACCGAGTTGATGTCAGTCATTCTAAGAAGTTTGTGGAGCATGAGTCGATATTCTCGTTGCCACTACTTTCATTGCTTCGCGAGTCCGTTGCGGAGAGAGGTGGCAGTCCTGGTATAGATTTGAAGTTAATTAATGAGAAAGTAGTTGATGATAAAATTTGAAAGCTTTGGTGAGATTTCAGATCTAGCAAAGGAGAGAGGATTAACATTTATGAAGAGGATTACTCCATTTATTAGAATACCTGGAGGAAGAATTTATGGAGATCAACGTTGTTGAAACCAAAGACTACATCACTGCGCATGAAGCTTTCCATCGAGGAAAACGTGAAGAGTTCCGGAAGGACAATTTTGATGAGAGATGAACGGATAAGTTGGATGGAGAAAAATGGAGAAAATGGTTGCCTCCATGACCATGACCATAGTACATAGACCCGATTGAAGTCGCGAGCAGTAACATCTCTAGAGGTAAATCGGCCCTGAAATGATACATATTACGAGATGAAAGAAGAGAGGTCGCTCTCTTAATAAAGATGAACGGCGAAAGAAAGATCTTATTCGGTACGCAAAAAAGGACATTAAGAAAATGGTTGAAGAGAATGTGTGGGAGGCAGCAGCGATCTAAAGGAGGTGCATCATCTTTAAAAAGGGTAGACCCTACTGAGCGAGTTCGATGTCGTGCCTTATAAAGGCTTTGTAGCCCCTACTTTCATGATGTTCGATGAGACCGAAATCCTTTACGGCATGACATCCATTCGGAAACGATCTCTTTCTTGAAAACAAAAGTGAGTGAAGAATTATTGTTCCAATAGTTTGTCGACGGTTGTCGGGATAACATTCGAGTGGTACTCTAAGTACTTGACATATTGGTGAACTTTTTGCGAAATGGAGAATATGTTAGTGCGAGTTTTGTCGAACATGACACCATGTCGCTATTAGGAGATCTTGTAGAGGAATGATAAAAGCCTAACGAGACCTAGTGGATTACATTTTGAGATGGAGTAACCTTAGCATAAAGTGTTAGCCAGTACATTTTTGATGAGGTATTTCTCTTCTTCTCTTTAGTACTTAGGATACAGCCTTAGGCTTTTCCTTTGACTATCTTAGAGGACTAGAAATGGGACCCACCTTTTAGAAATTCCAAACCACTTCTTAACTCTGCAAACTCCACAAACTTGACTGTAGACCCCTAATCACCTAGAGGGTTGGCTCAGATGTGGAAGTTTAAAGGATGAGTTCTATAAGGCTCTTTGGCACTTAGGACTGCCTGGGTGGCACAGTGCAGTGGCGGGCGACTTACACACACTACACTTATACACTACACCTACACACTACACTTCCACATACCTCCTAAAACCACCCATACTTAACTTGACCTCGACTCATGTAAGTGATCCGCATGGATGGTAGCAACCCTGGTAGCAGGTAAGAGGGTTAGGAACAACATAGTGAATGCCTCGAATGAATTCCTTCATGGCTCATGTGGGCTTGATATGGCTTCATGGCTCAACCAAAACATTCTTTCCACTTAAATTTACCCAATCTTCAATTTCCCAAATTTTCAATTTTTGACCCCAGGGACGCTACATGGCTGCTTCTACCACAGAAACCACTTGAAATTACCCATTGGAAATTTCTCGAAAATTTCCAAATTACCTAAAATTCTCCAAAATCAATCCCAAACATTTCCAAATCACTTAAACTGATCATCCATACCCAAAAATACCAAAAATTCCAAGAAAACCTCCCGATACCCTCCAAATACCAAAATACCCCTCTTGGCCTAAAAATCCAAAAATTCAGAAAATTCCCAGAAAATTCCAGAAAATCATAAATATTTAATTTCATTTTTCCAATTACACCATGGGCCAATTTTGTCAATTTACCATACTTTTGTCAAAACCCCCAATTTGACCCATTTTAACGCAGATGCAGCGATATCGAACGAAGCACTATCAGTCGGCTCAATTTTGGTCCCGATTCAATTCTAAACTTCAAATCAATATCCCAAATACCAATCTAGACCAAATCCAAACCCAATTTGATTGACATTTGGATCGATCTCACTTTTGGCCTTAAAGCCCAATTTGGACCTGACCTAAGCCTAACCCCGAGCTCACCCGATTCAACTCCAATTAACCCCGAACCTTTTCTAAATCTTCCTTAACATTCCCACAAAAAAAACACTAACATTATTTGCCAAATTTAGACCCAGGCCCCTCCCAATTCAACTGAGGCTAAGGCCCATTTTTGACCTAAACCCAAACCTAATACAAGAATGAGCCCGAACCCCAAAATCAAAGCCCAACCAAAGCGAAAACCTCTTGAAACACCCCCATAAACATTTCTCAACATTGATTTTACATCGATTTTTATCTAGCCCAACATTAGCCCAACTTGGCCCACTTGGACCTACATAGGCCCTTGCAGATAACCGAATTGAGCCAATTCAACTCCAAATCACATCAAATTGATTCCAAGCCCTTCATGAACATCCTTAAACCAATTATGACATTTATTTGACAAAGTTCTTCACAAAATTTTTATCGAATGCCCATCCTAAAATCAAAAGCCCATTTCTATTAAACTTTCTAGCCCCATCACACATCAAAGGCCCAAAATCTACCCTAAAGCCCACATGACATCTCCATTTTTGTCATCCACTTAATTAAATCCATTACCTAAGTCCTAAATTCACCATCAAATTATTCGAAATCAAGTTTCATACAAATTTCCATCAAATTACCAAAAATTCTTAAAACCCATTTTCATGAAATTGGCCAAAACCTTTTCCCCCGAACGAAAGGTGAGCCATGCGAAGCCATGGACAAGCCACATGAAGCCATGGAAGGCTTGACATGTGATCAAGCCATTAATGGCAAAAGGAGGGGCCCCTTTCTGTCCTCCTTAACCCCTTTTTACCTTAAGCATGTCGCACACTAAACCATGCTTAGCCACCTCATCATGGATAGAGACCACACCACTCTCCCTTGGGCGGCCAAGCCGGTCACTCTCGGCCTAAAATCGAGGCCATGGGGAGGGTGCACCCAACCCAAACCAATGGGTTGACCAAATTAAGGCCAAAATGACCCTCACAATTTCATTTTAATTCGAACACTTTGCACACATGTCAAAGCCCGATTGACTTCACCATTGCCCGAGCCCTGACCTCCACGTGAGGTGGTGACCCATGCCTGCCGGCCGGCCGCACGGATCGCCGGAAAACACCACACCTGAGAGCATCATGTGAGCGAGCTTGGAATTCTCACCTGGCGAGTTGCCCCATGCCAATGGCCACCATGAGCTGTTCTTCTCCTCACGAGAGCAGCTGATCCCATGCCTCGGCTCACAGGAGGCTCCTCCACCCTCTCCCCAAACTCCCACCCTCGGCCATGAGGGCGGGCTGGTAAACCTTGCCGAAACTACGCCAAAATTGTTCCGGACCCTTCTCCACCCTTAGAGCGGTTGATCCCCGATGTCGATTGCCTAATCCCCAGCAAAATCGATTTCCCGGCTAGCGAATTCCACCCCGAAACCAGGACACTTCTCCACGGTGAGCCAATTCCCAGATTGATTGGTTCTACCTTCACCAGGACGAGGGAAGGTGTCAGCAAACAAAGCCCTGTCTCGAGGCCACCCAGTTGCTCCCGGCCTCAAGCTTTGTGATCGGGCTTGGTCGAGAATCACATCGGACAATTCACGGACCAGGAGACTTCATGCGGAGCTTGCGGGATCAATCGAAGGTGCAACAACTCTCGGATTGAAGCCGCACTTCTACGAGAGCAAAGGTATGAGCTAATTCTTCATCAGGAAGCACGATTCTACATTTCAAATGCCTTAATTTCAATGCATGTTAACCGTATAGATGTGTTCGTCTCTTGAGAGACGAATCCATAGAGGAGCATAAGAACATGAAAATCCATTGAGTATCGAGTGAGATCTTAGGGATTTAGTGTGGGCCGGCTCTCGGGTGAGGACGCTCGGGGACGATGAACGGATGCCGTCCATTCGATACACGCGCGGACGAACGGCTCGGATGAGGCGTCGGACCGGAGACGGTACGAGAACCGGGCCGGGCTGTGGCGACTCGAGGTGGCGTCGAATGGGAGCGCGACGCGTGTGCGTTCGGAGGTTCTTGAGGTTGACGCGCGCGTGGATAAATAGAAAATTAGGGTATTTTTCTATTTATTTAATTCCTAAACTTTAAAAATTCATATCTCTGTGTAGAAAAATCAGAAAATAAAATAAAAATACCCTCTTGCTCGGTGAACGAGAGGAGAATAATGTGGAAAAGAAATCATTTAATTTCATCGAGTATTTTATTTTTTATAATTTATTTACTCTCTGCATTATTTTAATTCTCCATGCATGTATACAATTCACCATGAGACCATAGGGCTTTGAAGCCTCTGAATTTGGGAACATTCCTAGATTTTAAAGTCGGTATCCTACATGAAGAGTTATTGATTTTCAAGTTCATGTTAAAATTTTTGAGTATTTTAATTCTAATAAATAGCATATTGTGAAATAAATTCTAGGAAAATTTGGTGATATTCCTTATGACCAGAGAACCCTAGGAAAAATAGGTTTTGACTTAGTTCATTTAAAGCAAACCCTAATTGGCTTAAACACCCAAAATAGGTCTTTAATTAATTAGAGTTAACCAGGCATCAAATTGACTTGAAATCAATTCTCCACTGACTTTTAGGATCAAGGAATCCGGCGCTAAAAGTTTGAGGTCGGTGGACTTGGTTAACGCTAGTGGGTTGATTAAGCGCGACTTAGCCCATTTAAAGCTTTAAAAATTCATAACTTTTAAAATACCTTTCAAAAATTCACTAAATTGGTTTGGAACTCTATGATATCAAAGAAACCTAGAAAATTAAAATTTCAATTTTCTAAAAAAAGTTGATTTTTAATATTTTAATATTTTTAATAATTAAAAAATAATAAAAATCACAAAAATAATAAAATTCACAAAAATGTCACATTTGAATTTTAATCACATAAGAATAAATCCCACATTTTTTTGGTCTATTTAGTGAGATATTAAATTTTAAAGCTTTAAGGTAATTTTAAAATTAAAAAAATGTATTTTCTAGCATTTCCATAAAATAATTATAATAAATCATAGAAAAAATCAGAAAATTGCAAAATTTGTTTCTTTGATTTCCTTGATATCAGAGAGATTTTTGAAAATTATAAAATCCATTTTTCAACATTTATTTTATTTTTAAATTAATTAACACTCCAAAACTTAAAATAATTATAATAAAAGTAATATAATTCAAAAATCACCAAAATTGGTCCAAGTGGTTCTCTAGTCATTAGGAATGTCCCCTAATTTTCTTAAGGACAGAAACTTTCCTTGGTCATGTTATTAAATTTTCCTTGAAAATCTTTATTTTCTACTAAAAATAATTATATAAATAAATTAAATACAGAAAAATCACATTTTCTCCTCTCATTCTTTATTGACATATGAGTGAAGTCACATAAAAATTTCAAGTTCATTTGAGTTCAATTTAGTGAGTTATGAAATTATTAAGCTTAAAGGGTAAAGTGGTAATTAAATTTTTTAATCTTAATTAAAACTTTAGATTTAATAAAAAAATTAACAAGTAAAATATTGCGATCCTAATTTGATTTGGATGATTGAAATTCAAATAATTAAAGGGTAGAAACCCATTAAACAATTTTTAAAATGATTAAACTTTTAATTAAATAATTGATTAAATTTGGAAGAATAATAAAGTGGAATTATTAAAATAGGGATATCATTAGGAAGAGATTTATTCTTTAATTTAAAAAATCCTAAATTAATTATCTATTTAATATTGATGCTTAATTAAAATGATAACTCAAATTTAAAATATTAAAAGACTTAATCATTAAACTAAAATTAAATAATTAAACTCTTTTAAAAAATTCGATTAAGATTAAAAAATTAAATTAAAGATTAAATTAAATTAAATTAAATTAATTAAATTAAATTAAATTAAATTAAATTAAGATTAAAAAAATTAAATTAAATTAAAGATTAAATTAAATTAAATTAAATCAAATTAAATTAAATTAAACAAATTAAATTAAATTAAATTAAATTAAATAATTAAATTAAATTAAATTAAATTAAATCAATTAAATTAAATAATTAAATTAAATTAAATTAAATTAAATCGAAATTAAATTAGAATTAAATCAAATTAAATTAAAACTAAATCAAATCGAATTAATTAATGTAACATCAAATCAAATTAAATTGAATTAAATTGAATTAAATTAAATTAAAACTTCAATTAAATTAAATTAAATTAAATTAAATATAACATCGCCGAAGACATAAAGAATTCAAAATAAATCTAAAATAACTTGAACAACATTCCCAATTTAAATTCATTAATGGAAATTAAACTAAGTCGCAAACCATTTGAGCAATAATTCTGCCACCAAAGAGCTTTAGTTATCATAACTCTAAAATAGGACATTAAATGAAATGTTACTTCACTTATAGGATATTGAAATGTCTAGTTCAGCGAGAGTAAGTAAAGCAAGCTTGAATCCTCGAACGATTAATTCATTTATATAATCGAATTCATTTGGACTTAAAACAATTACAACGTATTGAAAAGATGTTTTAAGATTTGTCTTAAGCACTTCCTCGATACGATAGGATGTTTATAAGAACGATTAGTTTAATTATTCTTTGATGAAGAAAATCGTCCTTAAACGAAAAAAAACACAAAGAACTGAACGTCATAGGAGATGATGTTATAGGATTAGGAATTTGGTGAAAACCATAACCCTTCCATCGCTTTGCTAGGAACTTGCTTAAATATTCTAATTGTGTTTTAAGTGCGGCTTAGGATGACGGGAAGACCCTCAGGGTACGCTTTTATTTTATTGCGATTTACTTTCTTACGGTTACATTATTACGGTTACTTTATTGCGGAAATGCACTTTACTTTTCTTGCATGATAAGATAAGCGTTGCATGAAAACCCACACCTTTAGGATAGCACAAAAAGCTGAAACGAAACTAGTTAAAAGTCATTGCGAGATGGAGATTCACGCGGCAACGTTGAAATATAAAACAACTCGAAATTTAATCACAAACGAGAACACAAAACTACGATTACGACTAAATTCGAAACGTCATTGGATGATCGGGAATACCTCGGATGATGTAACACACGTGTTCTTGCGGGATTTCCGCAGTGCAAATGAAAGTGTGGAACTCATTCGGTTGAGTTTAGCAAATTCATACGGACTAAGTGAATCCGATAAAAATAATGATGCCGAAGGATGGAACCGTGGGATCTTAGGTGTCGTTATAATCGACTTTAAGATTTGTTTTAATCGAAACACAAAAAAACACTTGAAGAATTAAGACTTCTCAAACGAAAACACTTTTCTCGTCTCACCGATTTAAGATTTGCGCACAACGCACGCGACGATAAGGAGCTCGGAGCATGAATGAGCGTGACCATCGTCGTCGACAAAACTTGAACTACTTCGGCAAAACTTTCACAGGAATTAAATAAACGAAGCCGTAGGATTTCGAGGTAGTTTGCACAGTGAAATAAATCCTCGACCTTTTGTTAGGCATTTGCCTTGCGAATTAAGCCTAACAGACTTAGGATTCGAGGTAGTCGTCGATACGACATAAACCCTCACATCTTGAGAAATTTATTTGTATGATTAAATATTATAAGTATAAGTCTTTAATTAATTAAAATTAATGATTGAAAACATTTAAATAAACATTAGGATTTTCTAAATTTAATAAAAACGACTAGGATAGTCGGGGAAATTACCGAAGTTCACTTCGAATGTTTGTGATTTCTCTTACCTTTCTTCGCTGGATTCACAAAACAAAAAAATGTTCGAGTTTGATCGAAAATTCCTTTTATTGAAATTCAATTGATCACGAAAACTTAAACTTTGAAATCCTTGAGAGCGAGAATTATTGATTATTATCGAAGTTTTCTTAGGTGATTCCCATCACTTAAGATGTAATTAACTATAGGGGCTTGCCCTTATAGGGAATTTTGAAGAACATGAAATGTAATATAAACCCTGTTTAATGTTTTCGCTATTAAAAAGCGAAATTTTGTCGGCTTATAAATTGGTTCGCAGACCCCGACGGATGTCATGATCTTCTAGTTTATTTAATCGAGTCACTTAGTCGAAAGCGATTGTGTCTATCCTTAGGGATAGATGCAGTTTGTGGTGCGGTGCTCGTTTATAAACTATTTGGGGTATGAGATCAGTTTAGTCTCATATCTTAAAACCTTCAAATTTAAAATTATTTTCAAAATCAAATACTACTTTTCAAATTATTTATTTTAATTAAATTAAAAAATTCGCATGATTTACGGTAAGTGACCTCTTAAAAATAAAACACAACCTAAAAATATCTTAAATGATTTACGCGACTTCGTGAGGACAATTCACTCTCTCAGGTATAATCGAGATAATTACGCTTTCAAAAATTAGTAGTGCATCCATGTCCTTAGTGGATCAAACTACCCTTCTTTTACGTTGGAATACTATGTTCATTTCTATCTTGAATGAGTATAGCCGGCATTCTCTCGGATTTAGGAGCCTTTGTTTGGCCATAAACGAGAGAGGTTAGAGATCGCTGCCTCATTTTTGAGGTGGGGTGGACCCAAATAGGTGTTAGTTTAGGAATGATCCTTCGAGTCGAAAGTCTTGCTTAAGACTCTCTTTTCCTTTCCAACTCCGAATCGAGATTCCTTCTGTTCTCTTCACACTTTTGAACATTCCGTTCTAAATAAACAAACCCTCTGACAAGTGACTCTTTTAACAAATGATTCCCTCTTATAAATACATGAACAAAAATGAGTTCGGACTCTTTTCAATTCCTTTCTTTTCGTCCTGAAAAGAAGCATAACTTGGGGCCCGACGACGGGAATCTACTGCCGAGAAATGGAAGCCTCGAGGCGATTTTCCTCCTTCACGACGAATTTGGACTTCGGCGGCATGCATGGGGATGAGCTGCGACAATGGGATCATCCGATTTGGACGAGGATTTGAAAACACGAACGTTGGAGTCCTCGACGTCTCCCTCTTTGCCCGGCCAAACGAGGTGTCTAAGGGCGAGGAGCCCTTTGGCAGGTTCGACCTTGGGTCGACCCGAGTTCCTCCCCTGCCGAGGATCCGTAGGAGGGAGCTCTTTGAGTCCGCGGGAGGACTGTTCTTACTACCCACCATGATTACAGTTGTTTCGCACTACCCAGGCTTGCCCGAATCGAGGGGAAGAAATCCGGAAGCTATGGTAGGCACATTGCGAGTGGAGGGTACGGATCTTCTGTAAGACCTTCGTTTTCGAAATCGGGTCCGGGTTCGAAGATTCGAGTGCGACGAAGACCTTGAAGAAGAAACGAAGTAGAAGGATCGCCCGAGAGAAGCCGAGGCTGTAGTGCTTTCTGGAGGAAATTCAGGAAGAGGCTATGAGAATATACCACCCAGCTGCAGGCTGTCTGCCATTTTGTACATACCCTTTTGGGAGGAAGCCGAGGTTCCATCCCCTCTCGCCCCGCGAGAGGATGAGGAGAATGTTCGCAGATTGCGCCTGTGCCTCGACGCATACTACGACGATAGCCGCAAGAAAAGAACTAGAAGCTACGCGTTTGCTTTCATTTACTGAGCTTTGGTAGAAAAGTTTAGCAAGGAAGAAAAGCGCCTAGTATCGGAAATTCTACGAAGGATAGGGCGGGTCTTGGTCGAATCCGTCTTGGACCCAAGTAGAACCCGTAAATGCGCAGCCGAAAAACGACGAAGAGAATGAAGGCTGGTCACTTTGTCGTAGTCTCGGGGGATTCTGAGATTAGGGAGGATACCGCAACCCGACATTTGGCGAACGGAACCATACGGTCTAGACCTGGCGCTGAAGGATGGTGTGGCGTCAATGTTGAAGCTGATTGAGATGAAACGAGCGGCTTAGAAAAAGAAAGTCTCGCCGGGGAGGGCGGAATGCGAAGAAAGCGCTCTTGCGATAAAGGGGACTCGTGAAAAGGGGACCGACGTATCGCATGACGAGCATGAGAACACACGAAATGGTGAAGATGCCATGGAAAAGTTGAGAACCGACATCAAGCATTGGCAAAAGAAGAAGAAAAGTTCGAGATGAGATCGATTCATCGGAGTTCATGGACGACGAATATGCGAGAAGTCGAGCATGGTCGAGACGCGAGCTTCATCGGCCGCCGGGTGCTCACCGCAGCCGCGAAGAAGAGCCGGGCGATGAAGAGAACGACTTCGAGGAAAAGACGACACGATCGCTCGAATGGCGAAAAGGATGGAAGAGATTCTCCATGGCTACGGCCGCTCTCCGGAGTCAATGGCCCGCATAGAGAGACACCCCCGGGTACGATTTCACATTGTAGACGGAGGAAAGGAAGTGCATCCGTCGAAGGGGACGACCGGCTGAAAAAGGATACAACACAGTATGATGTGAAAAGGATATCAAAACAGTAGAACGAGCGGAGTGCGAGAAGCCTTCGCACAATCGAAGAACGGGACACATCCATTCGGACGGGTAGATCTTACCGGAAGGGTCGACGTCCGTACGAAATGCTTCGTACCACCTCGTCGAGACATTCGATGGAACCGGGAACCACCGACGACGTGTTGCACCGCTCGTCTTAGTTGTTGCAATGCGAGGCGGGAGCGATGGCTGCTCTTCCGATAGTTCGTCGGCGGTCTGTCGGGGAATCGCCTTCGGCGGGTATGCGGGGTACGATGGCTCGGTGAAGACATTCTCGAGCTACGAGCCTCTTCATCGAGCGATTTGCGGAGCTCGGCACCGCATCACTATAGGTGATTTAGTGGTAAGAAAGCAAGGCCGAATGAAACTTTGGTGGATTACATACTTCGATGGAGAAACTTAAGCATGAAGTGTGAACCACGAGCGCAAGTAACATGCAGTCGGCATCTTGCTTAAAAACATTCACGGCCGATAGCTCTTCTCCTCGAAGGATTCACTATTAAGACTTTTGAAGTTGTTAAACGAGGCGGAAGCTTGCGAAGAGGCGAAGCGGTCGAGTTTCTTAGGCAGACGAATGACGAGAAGCCGGTGAAGACCTTCGAAAGAAATCCGGGATCATTGCAGCGGTTGACAAGGCAAGCAGCCGTCACAATCTGCAGAACGGCGCCGCAGCCGCGACGAATTACCGACAACCCGGTCAGCTATCGATCGTCTCCGCGGTATGAACGACCGTCCGTCCATGACGTACATTGAGGGAGCTTCGAAGCGAGAGAATATCCGTTCGAAAATGAAACGTACCGAAGATGTTCCGTAACTGTCTGAAAACTCCCGATTTCCGGTACCCGAGCCTAAAGGCCGGGAGGAATCGAGCAGAACGGTGATCGACTTTTGCCCCTACCATCGGATGCTTGGGAGCAAGATAGAAGATTGCATTACCTTTAAAAGTTGGCTCAGCGACAACCTTCGAAAGGGAATATAACAATCCCGAAGAATTACATGAAGGAACCCCGAAAGGAGGTTCGATCGATGTTATCTCAGCGATCCCGTCATTCCGATAGATCCTGTCTGTCGATGGATGGTGCCGCACGGACAAGTCTTCGAAGGAATTTTTAGACAGCATCCGAACCGCTTCGGTGCGGCTGGTCGAGAGTTTGAGTTTTATTGGGCACAGATGCTTATCACTTGCGATAGAAGAACCACCTCGACGGGGAGGCGATTGAAGAGAAAAATTGACGAAGAGGAGGACGGGAGCTCCTATAGGCTAGACTAGGGGCTGCTTATCTATGATGGTTGTTTCGATTCGGAGGAGAAATCCCTCGAACCTCGATTTTGTATGATTGTACGCTCACTTCGGTGGGATCATATAATGATAAGGGTGATGGCGTTGGCTACGTTTGGCTTGTTTAACGATTACGTAACTAGCGACGATCCGGTTCCGATTTCGATACCGAAATGACAATTCTCGAATCATACCTGATCTCGACGTCAAAATGACGAAGAAGACATCCATCGAGGAGGCTGCGAGAGTTCAACGAGCAACGAGATCTATGCGCTGAGTTCGAGCTCCGGTTACGATAGAGTTAGAGCCTTGATTTTGAAGATGTCCGGAAGAAACTGTCATTCCGATTCGGGAGGAGACACCCCGACAAGTTCGACACGATTCGAAGAAATTACAGTGACTTAAGAAGTGGAAGAGTTACACCTCAAGAATGGAGTCCGAGGACGAAAAGGAAAACGGGTGGTTGTTCGAAGAACCAGCCGGCGGAAGAAATACCGGGTCGAGAAGAAGTCGAGACACATGGAAACAAAGTGGACCACAACGTGCTAGCTAGCATCTTAGAAAACTACCGGCTTGAGCGAACGTTACGATGCTCTCGTCTTATCGAAGGAGATGAGAGAGGCGTCGAGGCCTTGCTTGATCCGGTGGCAACTCGAATGGCGGAGATTCATAGATGAGGGTTGCTCGTTAAAGGAACGACGAGGCGTTACCTTCACGGACAATGACCTCTTGCTTGGGACAGCGAGATCTGACCGACCGTTGTACATTTCGATTACAATTGGGAAGTTTACGCTCTCTAGAGTATTGGTGGACCCGGGAGCATCGTCAATATATTAGTCTTCGAGCAATATCAAGTGATGCTCGTGAGCTCGAAGCAGAGACAAAATGTTATTAAGAGGATTCGACGGAAAGGAGAAAGAGCCCTCGGGTCGATAACGTTACTAATGAAGACCGGTGACCCCATGACGACCGCGAAATTTCACATAATTGATTCGAAACATCGTTCAACGCTTTCTTGGGCCGGCCAGGTAAGGATGCATGACGGGATGGTACCATCATCTGCGCATCGGTACGCCGAATACTGCGATGGAGGGGAACGGTGCATCAAGGCGACTTCTGACCATTCTCCGTACATGAGTGGAATCCCGCAGAAGATGCGGCTTATTATGCCGCGAAAAACAATCTTCTCGAGAGATACCGTAACGAATGAAACGAAAGTTCGGGACGACGAAGAACTGAAGTTCTAGTCAACCGATCACTGCGCTCCCTTCGGCGAGATGGTGAAGGTTTCTCCACAACTCGCATCCGAGGTCGAGGACGGGGACGAGGTCGTGGAGAGCAGAGACGTTAGGACGGTTGGACGGCTCAGCCATCGATGTTGATTGGGAAGATAGTTACGAAGAAGAAAAAGAAATCGACGAGCGACGACAATAAGTGAAGCACGTTAAAGATCTCTCTCGAAGATGAGAAGAACGAAGAATACAAATCGATGTACGAGAAGATTAACCACTACGTACATACTATGACTAACCCCGATCCATTAACAAGATTGAGGGTATGGTGGTCGAAGGTACGTAACGATGGTGCGAGACGATCGAATTCTACGTGGTGCTTCTTCCTCCAAAGCTAAGAAAATAACGTCTGATTCGAAGATGTCACTTCATCGAAAATTAATGGAATTACCTTTTGAGTGGTACTCTCCACGTGTTAATTTAATTGACGTGGTTTCTTACCTCGGCTTCGTGGACAAAAGACGATCACAACATTTTGAAAAATTATGGAACTCCGGTCGTGCCGATTGAAAGTATGGACTCGGATTCGGCACAATAGGGCCGGTTGACGATGCGAATTTTGCTTGAATTTCACTTACCAAGTCAATCGCCCATGGAAAGCTACGGACGAACTCGAAGATTCTAGTGGAGACGCTCGCTTTGAGAATTCGAAGAAGAAATTAAATCAACGATAGATGAGTTAACGGAAGTTAACTTGAGTACTAGCGAAGAGCTGAACCTGCCTTTGTTAGCTCCTTACTCAGCAAAAGAAGACTCGAAGAAATAATCGAATTATTATTAGATTTAAGAATTTGTTTTGCTTGTAACTACGATGAAATGCCGGGGATTGGCTCCGAGAGGTTGCGGTTCATAAGCTAGGAGTGGATCCTAGCACGTTCGGTCGGAGACGAGTCCCGAAGAATGCGTACGAAATCGAACAACAAGTCATAGCCGAAGTTAAAAAAGCTAAAAGGCAAATTTGTCAAGTGAAAAACAAATGCGACTTAGTTGTGATGTGGTGCCGATCGAAGAAGAGATGGTCGAGATCGAGAATACGTGTGGACTTCGAGAGATTTAAACGAGGCATGTCCGAAAGGATGAATTCCCTCTACCCGTCCGGAATTAATGATCGACATTGCTTGAAAACATGAAATATTCTCGTTCATGGATGGATCTTCAGGGCTAACCGAGATAAAAATGGCTCACGGAAGATGAAAAACACATTCGAACGCCGATCGGAGTATTTCTTTACGCGGTGATGCCATTCGAATTTGAAGAACGCAGGAAGCGGCTACCGAGAGAGCAATGACGAAAATTTTTTGATGATCTAAATCCACGATCGATCGAATGCTGCGTGGACGATGTGGTCATCGAAAACGTAAGAGAAAACCCTGTATGATTTGAGAATTGTTTTCGAACGATTAAGACAGTATAACAGATGAATCCTTAAAATGCGCCTTCGGCGTCACCTCCGAAATTCTTAGGGTTCGTTGTCCCGACCATGTTAGGTGAAATCGACCGAAAAAGATTAAAAATTTATCTTAGAAATGTAGCCCTCACAAAAACCTTAAAACAACTACGATCTTTTCAAGGGAAGGCTGGCATATCTTCGACGCTTTATCTCAGGCTTGTCGAGTAGGTGTCGGCCTTTCTCGGCTCTAGTTAAAAAGGGCCTTAATTTATTTGGGAAAGAGAAGTACGAAGGCCTTCGAGGACATTAAACGATATTTAATGACACCTCGTCTTAGCGACCCAGGTCTCGGAGTGAACCCTTTGGTCACCCCACACCGCGGCTTTGAACGACTCTCTCGAACCACAGTGGCTCGAATTCGATGATGAGGGTAAAGAAATGCTCTTTACTACTTAAGCCGTCGTTTACTTCCGACGGAAGTAAGGTATCCGCAATTGAAAAGCATTGTTTGGCACGATCTTCGCGCTCAGCTCGGGCACTGTGCTTTCTCATAAGGTCAACTGATCTGAAGTTTAATCCATTGCGTGCCCGTGGCCTAGTCTTGACACTGGGCGGACTTGCCGGATGGTCAATGATATTATTGCAGTCGATATAACTTTCGTGCATCTGCGTGCCGTAAAGGAACCAATCTTGCTTGAGACTTCCCTCATGACACACCCTTCTTGGGGCGAATCTCCTCTCGATGACGATGCGCGGATGAACAAATAATGAACCTAGAAGACCTTGATGATCGACGTTGGGAATTATATTTCGACGGAGCATCTTGGCCTGAAGCGAAGAATCGCGAGTTATAGTGCACGGTAAGCGGGAATCGGGCTAATCTTTATAACGCGGAGCGGGGGATGTTAAGATACTCTACCACTTGACGAGAACCGTGTACAAATAATGAAGCGAGAATACGAAGCCCTCATAACGAGTGGAATTAGCTATTCGAATGGGGATAACGGACATCGGCATCTACGGGGATTCACAGTTAATCACTCGACGGATCGCGGACGATACGGGAATTTTAAAGCGCGGAGCTCGAACAATACTTCCGGTACGTCATACGGTTGTTGGAACGATTCCAAATGTACGTCTACAAAATTCCCGGAAAAGAAAATGCTTTAGCGGTGCTTTGGCAGGTCTCGCAAAAGAATTCGCACATTTAACGAAGATGAATCGGTGGAAGTGTCGGTTCGGACGTCGAGTCCCATCACGGCCTGACATAGACACAATACACAAATCGAGAAAGAAAAAGAATCGGTTGCGGCGGTGACGGAAAACACGAAGATTGGCGACGGCCATTGATGAACTACACCAAACGAGGAAATACCGGACGATAGGTCGCTAGCCCATCGGATCGAAAAGAACTGCGTCACTGGCATTTATAAACGACACATTATACGGAAGGTCTTTTGATCGAATGTGGCTAAGGTGCCTAAGCGGGTCGAGGCCGCGTGAAATTGTTAAGAGGTGCATTCGGGACTGCGTAGGCGCTCGCGATCGGGTCGAAGATGAAAATGAAAATTAAAAGACTAGAATGCTGCGGCCTAGATGATGGCCATTGCGTGAAAATCGGCAAAGCCCCATCTGATACGAAGTGCGGAGTGGTTCTACACCAACCTCCGAATGTCTGCCGACAATTGCGTCGTGGCCATTTGAATGTTGGGGCACGGATATAGTGGGTCGATGGGGCATACCATCTTCAAAAGGACATCGCTTCCGTTACGACTCTGATTACTTTTCAAGTGGGCGGCCGGTTCCACTTAAAGAAGTGAAAGCACGGCCCGTGCTACGGTTTTCGGGAACGAGTTGTCTACCGTTTCGGAGTGTCGCGCGAGATCATCTCGAATAATGGTCGGCATTCGAAGCGCACAAATCGACGATTTTGTCGGGGAGACGCGGAATCGGCCGCGTCTCGGCAATTTACTACCCGAAGCCAGCGGTCTCGGCGAGGTTTTTAATAAAACTCTCGTTCAAATCTTAAAGAAAACCTTGGACGATAATAAGAGAAATTGGCGAGAAATTGTTAGAAGCCTTATGGAGCTGCGAATGACCTTGAGAACTCTACTCAGCTACACCTTACGCTCACAGTGTATGGGTCCGAGCAGTGTTACCTTTAGAGGTTCGGCTTCCGCCTTCACTCGGTGCCGATTGCAAACAAGATCCCGACGAACTGACGCAGGATTACGGCTAGAAGGGTAGAAAGCTTGGAAGGAAAAGACTTACTGACGCAGCAAATTAGAACATACCCAGTAAGATGGTTGAGCAGCGACAAAGCTAGTCCGCCCGGGAACCTTGAAAGTGACTTAGTTCTCGTTCTCAAGACTATTCTTGCACACGCGAATGGGGAGAAAATTTAAATGCATGGGAAGAATGGTTGTGGTTTGAAAACGATGTCTTAGGAGGAGTTCTGCCGAAATTTAGTGAATTGCCGGGGAGAACGACATATGCTTCCGATCAACGGAGCGATACTTGAAAAAGTATTACGGCACGATGTTTCGAAGGAATGAATTCTTCATCCTTTAAGAAACACGGGCGAAGAAAATAATTACTTATGATTGAGTCCCGGCAAAAATAATAAAATGTCTTAAGATAAATAAAATCGCTGATAATAAAGTTTCCGCATTTTTCCTTTCCCAGTCAAAATCTCTTTCACGATCTTATCCGGCTTCATTCTGTTAAATTTTAAAATATAAGAGAAAAAAAATGTCTTTAATAAACATTTTCTTAATGTTCTTGTTCTTAGTACGGCCCGATCCTTTTCCTTTGTCTCGCGGGGAAATGTCGAACGGGCGAGCAGTCTGAACTTTAAGAATGGCGTAAGCCTTGCACTAGATGAAAAGAGGGTGAAGATGGAGCGATAATCAAGATTGACTCGGTTTCGCACCGAGCGGAGCTCTGATGCGAGGAAAGTGAGCGGGTCCCGGTTAATCGAAAAATTTACCCGGGCGAGACGGTGATGAAAGTGGGTGGCCCGAGCCACCAATCCGCCAGCAAAGAAAAGAAAAGCAAACACGAAGAAGATAAGAAAGTAAAAGTCCGTAGTCGCTACGACGGCGGGGGGCGAGGGCTTGTCGGCGCCGCGCAGCGAGAGATTCGAAGTGCGGAGAGCTACTCTCGCGGCCCGCGCAACGAAGAAATAAGAATCGTCGTATCCGTAAGATGTTAACAAAACTGAGCGTGGACAGTAGCGGCAGAACAATTGCTAATACGAGCACACATTTCGAGGACAGGTTCACGAGAACACTGAAGAAAGGAGACGATACTGCAGGATAACGAAGAGCCAAAATCTCCGGAAGATCGAGAGGAAAGAGGCTACCACGCCACGGATAGAACCACCCGATAAAGCATGACCTTGTTGCGAAGCAACCCGGGGGATGTCTAGACGGGCATCATCCACGAGGGGCGAAGGCCCATGCGAGGGGAACGTGAAGGGATTGAACCATATATCACACAATATGTGTGAGGGCCTCGTAGTCTGAGATCATTACGGAATACGAGGCTGGAGAGAATACTGAGAATGTTGAAAAGAAAACTAGCTGAATACTTCGAGAGAATTAAAGGAAGAAGAATCAACATACTAGAGGGCCTCAGGCTACATACCGATGTATTCTCGGAGTATGAACAACAGCAAATCGTGGATTGTATCCGGGATGCGAAAAGAATGGGCCGAGCAGGCCGCACGAGGGAAAACACACATACTCGGAACCCCGGAGATGGATGCCGGGGGAAAGGAAGAATCTGTACAATGTGGATGCTGCTACAACTTTGCGCTGAAGACGAAGGAAACCCACGGGGGATACTCCCGTCATGGGCCAGAGTAGATCCGATGCGAATTTAGTCATCGGGAGAATGGTAAAAAGATTGATAACATGGAGGGTACGCAGTTGCATGCCCAATAGGCTGCATTATCAACATCTACAAACGGGGTATTTGCATACCCCCACATATAGATCACCACGACTTCGTTAGACCTTTACGCACGGTCTCTTTCTTGAACGAGTGTGACATCGTATTTCGGATACGACCTTCGGATAGCGAGCCGGAGCAAGGGTCCAGGGCCGGTAAAAGATACCTTTACCGGTGGGTTCCGTCGTGATACTGAAGGAAGCGACGAGCGAGATATCGCTAAGCATTGCATCTTAGGAGTGCCGATGGAGCGGATCTCGGATTACTTTCGGGAGAATGGACGACGACAGATACCTTACCATTTCCGAGCTGAGACCGAGCTAGAGAACCTCCGGCCTTGTTGTGAGTTACATGGGAAATATCCACACCTCCGACGTACATCCCGTGAGCATCCTTGCGAGATGGCTTGGAAAGGTGATGTTGGTAACCATGTGCCCCCTTATTCGGACATGGATTTTTTGACGGAAATCTGCTTCTTTTGATGGACAGCAGATCGTACACGATCAAGTTTTGAGTCTACATGGATTGTATGAAATGTATTCCGGATCGAGTTGTATGATGTATTTTTGACATGATTGGAATGAAAGTGACATGTCGCGTTTTTAGCCTTCGCCTCTTTTTTGTGCAAATTGATTGGGAAACGCCATTAAGAGTTAAAATGAACTTCGAGCAAAGAACGAAGAAATAAAGAAGAATAAAGAAAACTTTCCTAAAAAAAAAAAATCTTAAAAAATGACAAACACCAAATTCACATGAACATTAAATAAACGATAAAATAAAATTTGAACCATTAAAAGATAAACGAAATCAACACAAATCTCAAATTCCATCCTTCAATTTCGGAAATCGAATTTAAATTCAATCTTTCCAAATTCCGAATTCAAAATTTCAATCTTTTCAAATCCTGAATCAAATTCTACGATCAAATTCCAAATCCTCCCGATCAAGTTTCAAATTTGATCTTCCAATTTGAATCAAATCTTAAATCAAATTTGATCGGTTGAAACTCATCCTTCCAAATTTAAATTAAACCTTTTGGGTCGAGGATTTTACATCAGTACTTCCTTTAGGATCCTTTTCCTATTATTTGAAATACACCAAATTCGACCTTTTGGGTCGAGGGATTTACATCGAAAGCCCCTTGCTTTAGGATTCTTTTCTGTGCACCTTTGAAATACATCGAATTCAAACTTTTGGGTCGAGGATTTTACATCCGAGACTGCTGCTTGCTTAGGATTCTTTCCTATTGCACTGAAATACATCGAATTTCAAACTTTTGGGTGAAAGTTTTAGATCCCGAATTACCTTCTTTAGGATTTTTTTCTATTATGTGAAATACATCGAATTGAGCTTTTGGGTCGAGGATTTTTACATCCCGAAGCACTTGCTTGCTTTAGGATTTTTTTTTCCTATTGCACTGAAATACATCAAATTCAAACTTTTGGGTCGAGGATTTTACATCAGTACCTTGCTTTAGTATTCTTTTCTATTCTTGAAATACATGAATTCAACCTTTTGGGTCGAGGATTTTACATCAGGCCCTTGCTTGCTAGGATTCTTTCTGTGCACTGAAATACATGAAATACAAACTTTTGGGTCGAGGATTTTACATCCGAACTGCCTTTAACTTTAGGATTCTTTTCTGTGCCCGAAATACAGTCAACCTTTTGGGTCGAGGATTTTATAGAAAGTACATACTGGGATTAACTAGCATTGCGCTGAAATACGTAATCCAATGCTGAGGTTAAGGATTTTACATCGATACCGCATTGCTCACGAGATCCTCCTCATTCTGATAGTTAATCAGATCAAATTCAATTTCTTTCGAGGCTGAAGATGTTACATCTAAAACCTCAGAATTCTAATTTTCATTTTGAATCGAATCCTTAATTAATTTTGACGAGCTTCCGTCTAAATTGAAACTCCAATTGAAATCTAAACTCGCGCATCAAAACTTAAATTGAAACAAAATAAAATCTAAATTGAAATTCTAGGTCATGTGATTTGGGATTCACCTCCTTTCCTTTCCCCGGCGAGAGTTCGGGAATCTCTAGGTTCAGAGATATACTTGCTACTCACAAAGCGAAAACTCCTGTTCATCTGGTTGTCCTTGGATGTTTGTGTTGGTTTGTTGATTGCTTCGGTCAGCACGTACGCGTGGTGTGCTGCGTCGGCTCACACACCTATTGAGGGGTCCATTTGTTGACCTCATTTTGATGAGGTCTTCTCTTCTTCTCTTTAGTACTTAGGATACGGCACTTGGGCTTTTCCTTTGACTATCTTAGAGGACTAGAATTGGGACCCACCTTTTAGAAGTGAGCACTTCTGCTCTGAAACTCCACAAACTTGGCCTTAGGACCCCAAATCACCTAGAGGGTTGAAATCGAATGTGGAAGTTTAAGGATGAGTTTCTATAAGACTCTTTATTTGCCCAGGGCCCTTACTGGGTGGCTTTGGTGCAGTGAAGAGACGAAACACACGCACAACACACTTATACACTACCACACTTCCACATACCTCCTAAAACCACACACCCATACTAACTTGACCTCTTTGACTCATGTAAGCGATCGCATGGATGGTATTAACCCACAGCCCTTGGGCCCAGAGGGTTAGGAGCAATAATGAGTGAATCTTGAAATGAGTCCCTTCATAACTCATGTGGGCTTGATATGCTTCATGACTCAACCAAAATGATTTCTTTCATAAATTCACCCAATCTTTAATTTCCAAAATTTTTGATTTTTGATCCCAAGGACACTACACCCGGCCTTTACCCAAAAAACCATAGAAATGGGGTCTACAATCTAGCTTGTGGGGTTTGCAGGGAGTTAAGAGTTGTTTGAACTTCTAAGTGGTGGGTCCCATTTCTAGTCCTCTAAGATTAGTTAAAGGAAAAGCCTAAGGCTAGATCCTAAGTACTAAAGAGAGAAGCAAAAGACCTCATCAAAAATGAGGTCAACAACGAGCTTCCCGACAATGGAATCATCCGTTTTGGATAAGGATTTGACAATACAGATATCATGTTCACTGACGTCACCCTCTTCGCACTAATGGATAAAGTGCCAGTAACTGAGAAACCCATGATTGAGTTCAACCTAAAGTCAACTCAAGAATTCCCTCCCCTACGAATGGTCCCGACTGAAAAAAATACCACTATTCGTAAGAGGACTGTGATCTCTACCCCCACCGGTCTGGTCATCTCTACACCTGCCTTGGCTCCCTCCAAATGGAAGGGAAAGGGAGTCCAAATTTATGATGAGCCTGCTACCGTTGAGGGTACATATTTTGCTGCAATACCATTTGTTTTGGAAATTGGGTCCAGTTCGAAGTTTACACCCCTAACTCGGACTCAGAGAAGAAATAGGAGTAGAAAGATCGCCAGGATCGAGAAAGCCAAGGCCACCGAAGTCTCCTTTCTGGAAAAGATTTTTGAGAAAGAGGAAGTACTACCCGAGTATTCACCCCTGTTGGAAGGAAGTAGGTTTCACCCTCTCTCTGCTTCATCAGATGAAGAAGATGTCGGAAGGATCGCTGCTGCATTACATCGGCCGGCATACTATAGTGACTGTAAGAGGAAGAGGGCCAAGATTACGCCGCTTACCCGACTACAAGCCGTAGTGGAGAAGCTAGCTAAGAAAGAAGGGTGTCCCGTATCAGAAATCTGAGAAGAATGGGACGAGTACCAGTTAAATCTCGCCTCAGACAACAAGTAGACCCCGTCACTGCCACAGAAAGGCCAAGGAAGAAAGTGCAAGCTAGTGAGAGAAGTTCGCCTGTTGTCGTTTCAGGTCACCATATTAGGGAGAACACCACCTATCAGCGTACGGACGACAGACCATCTGGTCTTAGGCCTTCTACTGCAAGAAGGATGGTGTGGTAACTTATTATTGCTGAACTGATACCGACACAATGTTCTGGAAAGAAGAGTCTCGTCAGAGAACCTGAATTTGAAGAAAGCGCCACTGCATTAAAAGAAACTCCTGAGAAAGAAGTTCGATAGTCATCACATGACAACCGCGGAACCGTTTGGAAGAGAACACTTGAGGATGCTATAGGAAAACTAAGAACGGACATCCGACGGTTGGCAAAAGATAGAGGGGAAAAATTGGAAACTAAAGTAGATTCATCAGAGTTCATGGATGAAGAGTATGCCAAGATCAATATGGTCGAGACCCGAGCGTCCTCGGCTCTACAGGGTGCTCCATCAGCTTTAGAAAGGGACGAGCCAGAAGCAATGAGTGCATGATCACTGAAAATTTTATTAAGAAATTCATACCTATTTTTGATGAAATTGCACTTTAAAGAAAGGTATTTTCTTTATTTTGTTGCAGGAATGTAGAATTTAGGTGATAAAAGCAAAAATCATAAAAAGGAGCGGATTTGGAGCAAAAAGGAAGAAAATAATGCAATTTGTGCTGAGTCGCCAATGGCGAGATCGAACCCGCCGACGGTGAGGGTAAGAGGAAGAAATTCTGAAGGATTTAAAACTGTCTCTTTGACAGCGAGCCCGAGCCCACCGACAGCGAGATAGCGCGGTTTGAAGATCTTCTAGAAGCCTCGCCGACAGCGAGGTAGTTCGTCGCCGACAGCGAGCTAGTTTAAATGGCGCAGATACATTGAACCTGGACACTTTTTGAAGGGATGCTTACACACCTCTTGGTCCTTTGCTCACCTCTATATATAGAGGCCAAAATTCAGCCTCAAAGTGTGTGTTCTAAGTGTGTTAATTTATGTGTGTGTCTTAAGAGTCTTTTATTTGTGTGAGCAGTCTTTAGAGTTTTAATTAGAGTCTTTAGTGAGTCTTTAGTGAGTTAGTGAGTCTTGTTGTACTGGAAGGAAGAGTCAAAGGAACTGCGAGGAGTCTGCTTGGGGATAAATCGAGATAAGTATTTGTATTTATTGTTTTTAACTTTAAATGAAATCCATGCTTAGTTTAGTTCCCATGCATTCTGAGTAGTTTATTAGTCTTTCTCCCTGTTTATGAAATTAAGTGACTAGATGAACTAAAAATAGATGTACTTTTAAATATTAATAAATTGTGATAATTTTTACTTAAAACTTAATTTACTTTCAAACTGGCCATTTAATTTGTTAAAATATGTTGAATGTCAACTATAGTAAAAATTACATCGGATATTCGGGGAATTCAAAAGCCTTGGAAGGAAGGTGCAAATAAATAGGGAAATAATATCACTGGGCGTAGAATTGAGCATTTTAGTGTGACAGACTAAAATATTCAATTCGGTCCTATTGTTTGAGAGCCGAAGTGTAGATGTTAGCCCTCGGGCGAGGGGAACGTGGGAGCTCGAAGTGGCGGTCGGTATCCTCCCGGCCTTAGCTGCGGATTCGGTAATCAAACATAGGATTAGTCAATATTCTTTACACCTGGACCAAAGGGTAAAGAATAGGAATGCTCATATTTGTCACAATACTTTAAAATTATCTATTTAAATTCATCAATCACTTAAATTTCTAAACAAGGGAAAGATACTTTTTCCGAATAGTTAAGACTTATTTAGCAATTAGTTTAATTTCCTGCACTTTCAATACGTATTAATTTTCTACTTAGTTAAGTTACCTAATTAAAATACTTAGTTTACTTTATTGCGCTTAAATTTAGAATTCCAAATTTTTGTATACTATTTTAAAATTATTATTATTATTTTAAAATTAACTGTTATTTAATTTTCTCTTTGCCTGTGGGATCGATAACCAGTACTCCACTAGAGCCCTGTATTACTTGATACGATACATATACTTGTGTAGCATCCACAACATAAAAAATTACAATTCTATACATATAATATAGCGGGGTCAAGTTTTTGGCATCGTTGCAATTAAAAATATCATAATATAAAATTGTGGGTCAAGTTTTTGGCGCCGTTGCCGGGGAAAGTAAGAAAAATTTACTAGAGCAACGGACTATTTTAAAATAATCATAATAAATAATTAATATCTATTCTAAAATTGTATGCGCAAATTTGGAAACGAAAATTTAATACCTTACGATTCTGAATTAGAGCTTACAATTAAAAGAATTAGAAAACAAAAGAAACAAATTATAAATTTAACACAAATGGCGAATATTCCCGAAATTCAATATATGAACCAATAAAGACCATTAAGAGATTATGCCAACCCTACATCAGATGAAATTCATTTAACTATTCAAAACCCCGATGTAGCTCGCTAATTCATTTGAACTTAAACTCCGCAATTATCCAAATGGTACAAAACAATCAATTTAGTGGTTCACCTACCGAAGATCCTAACTTACATCTTGCTAGTTTTCTAGAACTTTGTGCTACTTTTAAATATCAAGGAGTATCTGACGATGCTATAAGACTTAGACTTTTTCCTTTTTCATTAAGGGATCAGGCTAAAATGTGGTTAAATTTGTTAGCACATGGATCTATTAAAACTTAGGGAGAATTATCACAAAAATTTCTATCCAAATATTTTCCACCATCTAAAATTGCTAAGTTTAGAAATGATATAACTTCTTTTTGTCAGTTAGATGGAGAACCAATATATGAAGCTTGGGAGAGATTTAAGGAACTTCTTAGGAAATGCCCACATCATGCACTACCAGATTGGCTGATTATTAAAACCTTTTATAATGGATTAGTAGGATCTTTAAGATCAATCATCGATGCTACCGCTGGAGGTTCATTAATGTCTAAACCATTTAATGAAGCTTATGCACTAATCGAAGAAATGACAACAAATAATTTCCAATGGCCTCGTTGATAGAGTAAATCCAAAAAGATAGCCGACATTCATGAAAATGATGCAATATCTATGTTAGCTTCTCAAATTGCTCGCTATATCTAAGAAATTAGATCATTTTGGAATGAACTACTCTCCTACTTTAGAAGAAAACTCATCTGGACAAATCATAGAATCTTAATCTAATTATGAAACTTTAAATGCTATTAATAATAGAACTAATAACCCTTATTCAAACTATTATAATCCTGGTTGGAAAACTCATCCAAATTTTAATTGGAATAACACATCTAATCAACAATGGATAAATCAACCTAATCAAGCAAATCCAAACTATAAACCTAATTACCCACCTGGATTTAATAACAATAACCCTCAATTCAAAGATAAGAAATTATCTATGGATGAATTAATTTTGAATATGGGTCATCAACTACAAAATCAAGGAAATCAACTACAAATTCAAGGAAATCAATTACAAATTCAAGGAACATCTATTAAAAATATCGAAACTCAACTTGGACATATTGCTACTGCGCTAAATAATAGAATACCTGGAAATTTTCCTAGTAATGTGGAAATAAATCCTAAAGATCAAGGAAAAGAACAAATTAAAGCAATACAACTAAGGAGTGGAAAAGAATTAGAACCTCAAAGTCAAAAAGAACTTGAAAGCCAAAAAGAGGAAGTGGAAATTGAAAAGGAAACACTTCAACAAAATTCAAACTTAGAACATCCTTTAATACCTATGAAAATTTCTGTTGAAAAACCTCCACCACCATTTCCTCAACGACTAGCTCAACATAAAAAAGAAAAATAATTTGCTAAATTCCTTGAAATATTAAAGAAATTATCATTCAATATACCTTTTGTCGAAGCTTTAGATCAGATGCAAAATTATGTAAAATTTATGAAAGATATTCTAAATAAGAAAAAAAAATTCACTGATAATGAAACAGTCGCACTTAGTGAAGAGTGTAGTGCTATTATTCAGAAGAAGCTTCCGAAAAATTAAAAGATCCTGGTAGTTTCACTATACCCCGCGCTATAGGAGAAAAATTTTATGGAAAAGCTTTGTGTGACTTAGGAGCAAGCATCAATCTAATGCCTCTATCGATTTTTAAGAGATTAGGATTAGAAAAAATTACACCTACTTCAGTAACCCTTCAATTAGCTGATCGTTCGGTTACCTATCCTAAGGGAGTTATTGAAGATGTGTTAGTAAAAGTGGATAAATTTATCTTCCCAGTAGATTTTATTGTTTTAGATATGGAGGAAGATAAAGAAATTCCTATCATTTTAGGAAGACCATTTTTAGCTACTGGAAAAGCTATGATTGATGTTCGAAAGGAGAATTAACTATGAGAGTAAATGACCAAAAAGTTACATTTAATATTGCAAAATCAATGAAATATCCTGCGCTTAGAAAAAGATGATGAATGTTTTCGGATGGAAATACTTGAACATTTACAACAAGAACATTTTAAGGAATATTACAAAGATAAATTAGAAAAAGAAAACACTGAATTAATTGAAGATAATAATGAAGAACTAGATTATATTCAGGAAAGATTTGAATTTTTGGATATTACTGAAAACACTGACAAGAATATAGTTCCATCAATTATTAAACCTCCTGAACTTGAGCTAAAAAGATTACCTGATCATTTGAAATATGCTTATTTAGGTAATTCTTCAACTTTACCAGTTATTATTTCATCTGCATTAAACGAATCTCTAGAACAAAAACTTTTAGAAACTTTAAAAAAATATAAGAAAACTTTTGGTTGGACTTTAGCAGATATTAAAGGAATTAGTCCTTCAATCTGTATGCATAGAATTATTTTAGATAATGAACATAAACCTAAAGTAGATCCCCAAAGGAGATTAAACCCGATAATGAAAGAAGTAGTTAAGAAAGAAATTTTAAAATGGTTAGATAATGGTATTATATATCCTATTTCTGACAGTGCTTGGGTAAGCCCAATTCACTGTGTTCCTAAGAAGGGAGGAGTGACCATCACTATCAATGAAAAGAACGATCTTATTCCTATAAGACAAGTTACTGGTTGGCGTATATGTATTGATTATAGGAAATTAAATACCGCCACCAGGAAAGATCACTTCCGTTTACCATTTCTAGACCAGATGTTAGATAGATTAGCCGGACATAAGTATTTTTATTTTCTAGATGGATACACCGGTTATCATCAAATACAAATTGCTCCTGAGGATCAAGAGAAAACTACATTCACTAGTCCTTATGGAACTTTCGCTTTTCGAAGAATGCCTTTTAGATTATGTAATGCACCAAGCAACATTCCGGAGATGTATGATGTCTATATTTAGTAAGTTAATTGACAATGGAATAGAAGTATTTATGGATGATTTCTCCGTATTTGGAACATCATTTGACACATGCTTAACTCATCTTGAAAAAGTATTAGAAGTATGTGAGAAAACAAATTTAGTTCTAAATTGGGAGAAATGTCAATTTATGGTTGCGGGCGGCATTGTATTAGGGCATAAAATTTCGGAAAAAGGCATGGAAGTGGACCCTACAAAAATTCAAGTTATAGCTAAATTACTACCTCCAACTACGGTAAAAGAGGTAAGAAGTTTTCTTGGACATGTTGGATTCTACAGACGCTATATAAAAGATTTTTCAAAAATTACTAAACCTCTATGCCAACTTCTCGAAAAGGACAAGAAATTTGAATTTACAATCGAATGCCTGAATGCTTTTTAACTCTTAAAAGAAAAATTAATTACAACACCTATAATAGTTTCACCTAACTGGGAGAAACCATTTGAGCTTATGTGTGATGCTAGTGATTATGCTGTAGGAGCAGTTCTTGGGCAAAGATATTGTTGACCTCATTTTGGATGAGGTCTTCTCTTCTTCTCTTTAGTACTTAGGATCTAGCCTTAGGCTTTTCCTTTGACTGTCTTAGAGGACTAGAATTGGGACCCACCTTCTAGAAATTCAAACCACTTCTTAACTCCCTGAAAACTCTACAAACTTGACTATAGACCCCTAATCACCTAGAGGGTTGAAATCAAATGTGGAAGTTTAAAGGATGAGTTCCTATAGGACTCTTTGGCCTTAGGACCGCTACCGGTGGCCCTGGTCTGGTGAAGGGGCTGACTTACACACACACTACAATTCCACACACCTCCTAAAACTACACCCATACCTAACTTGACCTCCTGACTCATGTAGGTGATTCACATGGATGGTCCTTAACCCCTAAGCCCTTGGCTAAGAGGGTTAGGAACAACATAGTGAATGCCTCAAATGGGTCCCTTCATGGCTCATATGGGCTTGATATGGCTTCATGGCTCAACCAAAATGACTTCTTTCCACTTACATCCACCCAATCTTCAATTTCCCAAATTTTCAATTTTTGACCCCGGGACCCTACACCCGCTTAACTTACCCAAAACCCCCGAAATTACCCAAATTTCTCAAAAATTTCCAAATTATCCAAAATTCTCCAAAATCATTCCCAAACATTTCCACATCACTTAAATTGATCATCCATACCCAAAAATACCAAAAATTCCAAGAAAACCTCCCAATACCCTCCAAATACCCAAAATACCCCTCTTGACCCAAAAAAATCCAAAAATTCAGAAAATTCCCAGAAAATTCCAGAAAATCCCAAATATTCCCAATTTCATTTTGTCCAATTACACCATGGGCCAATTTTGTCAATTTACCCTACTTTTGTCAAAACCCCCAATTTGACCCATTTTAACCCAAAGTGAACCCAATGTCAAACCAAACCCACCCAATTGACCCAAATTCTGGTCCAATTCAATTCTAAACTTCAATTCAACATTCCCAACACCAATCTAGGCCAAATCCAAGTTCAATTTGATTGATATTTGGATCCAATTTCACTTTTGGCCTTAAAGCCCAATTTGGACCCATGACCCAAACCTAACCCAAACTCACCCAATTCAACTCCAATTAACCCCAAAACTTTTCTAAATCTTCCTCAACATTCCCACAAACAAAACACTAACATGATTTGCCCAAAATTTAGACCCAAACCCCACTCAAATTCAACCCAAAGCTAAAAGGCCCATTTTTGACCTAAACCCAAACCTAACCCAAATGAGCCCAAACCCCAGAATCAAAGCCCAACCAAAGTCAAAACCTCTTTGAAACACTCCCATAAACATTTCTCAACATTGATTTTACATCAATTTCAACCCTAGCCCAACATTGGCCCAACTTGGCCCACTTACCAAATAAACCCAAATTCAAACCAATTCAACTCCAAATCACACCAAATTGACTCCAAGCCCTTCATAGAACATCCCTAAACCAATTATGACATTTATTTGACAAAGTCCTTCATAAAATCTTCACCCAAATGCCCATCCTAAAATCAAAAAGCCCATTCCCCTTAAACTTTCCTAAAAGCCCACTTCACCACATTCAAAAGCCCAAAATCTACCCTAAAGCCCACATGACATCTCCATTTGCCATCCACTTAATTAAAGCCATTACCTAAGTCCTAAATTCACCATCAAATTATTCCAAATCAAGTTTCATACAAATTTCCATCAAATTACCAAAAATTCCTAAAATCCATTTTCATGAAATTGACTCCACTTTTCCCAAGCCAAAGGTGAGCCATGCAAGCCATGGACAAGCCACATGAAGCCATGGAAGACTTGACATGTGATCAAGCCACTAATGGCAAAAGGGGAGCCTCTTTTAAGCCCCCTTAAAAAGGTTTTAACCCTTTTAATGCTTCACCTTAATCCATGTTTAATCAAAATATTCATGGATGGTGACTTCTCCACCCTTTCCTAGCTGATCCATCTGTTCTTCCCTCAGCCCAAATCAGCCATGGGGAGGTGAACCAAGCCCAAAAGGTGGGTTAACCCATTTGGACCCAAAATGAGCTCATCCCCCATTCCATTTCAATTCAACTCCTTTACACATGTCCATGGCCAATTGACTGCACAAACCTCCAGCCCTGACCTCCCTGACCTTGAGGGTGACCCGACCACGGCCGGCCAGCCACCACAGCCGCCGGAAACCACCAGGCCGAGAGCTCACATGTGAGCCCAACTTGAAATTCTCACCGCCGAGTCGCCCCATCCCCAGCTGGCCATTGGAGCTGTTCTTCTCTTGCCAAGAGCAGCTCGATCCCAAGCCCTAACTCTCCCCGGGAGGCCCTCCACCCTCTCCTATTTAAACACCACCCCTCTCGGCCATGAGAGGTGCTGAAAAAAACCTTAAGGAAACTCGCCAAAATTGTTCCGGACTCCTCCCCATACACGAGCACTTGATCCCCAGGTGAGATCCCCCTGCCATTTCTTCTCTCGCGAGCTCAATTTCGGAGTTGAAATTCCACCCAAAACCAGGACACTTCTCCACAGGTGAGCCAATCCCCAAATTGATTGGTTCTACACCTTCACCGGACCGAGGAAGGTGTCCATCGACAAAAGCCCCATCTCCAAGCCACCCAGCTTGCTCCGGCCTCCAAGCTTTGTGATCGGGCTTGATCGAAATCACATCTAGACAATTCACCGGACCGGGAGACTTCATCCGGAGCTTGCCGGGATCCAATCGAAGGTGCAACAACTCTCGGATTGAAGCCACACTTCTCCGAGCAAAGGTATGAACTAATTCTTCATCCCGAGCTTCGGAGATTCTCCATTTCGAATGCTTTAATTTCAATGCATGATAACCGTATAGATGTGTTCGTCTCCTCAAGACGAATCCATAGAGCATAAGAACACGAAAATCCATCGAGTATCGAGTGAGATCTTAGGGATTTAGTGTGGACGGCTCTCGGGTGAGGACGCTCGGGGACGATGAACGGATGCCGTCCATTCAATACACGCGCGGACGGACGGCTCAGATGGCGTCGGACCAGGAGATGGTACAAGAACCGCGGGGCCCGGGCTGCTGACTCAGATGGCGGTGTCGAATGGGAGCGCGCCACGCGGCGTTTCGGAGATGCCGAGGATGAGTTGGCGTCGCGTGGATAAATAGAAAATTAGGGTATTTTTTGATTTATTTAATTCCCTAAACTTCAAAAATTCATAACTTTGTGTAGAAAAATCAGAAAAATAAAATAAAAATACCCTCTTGCTCAGTGAACAGAGGAGAATAATGTGGAAAAGAAATCATTTCATTTCATCAAGTATTTTATTTTTTATAATTTATTTACTCTCTGCATACTTTTAATTCTCCATGCATGTATACAATTCACCATGGCATGAGACCATAGGGCTTTTGAAGCCTCTGAATTTGGGAACATTCCCTGAATTTTCCAAAGTCAGAGGTCATCCCTATAAAAAGTTATTGATTTTTTCAAATTCATGTTGCTATTTTGAGTATTTTAATTCCAATAAATAGCATGTTGTGAAATAAATTCTAGGAAAATTTGATGATGTTCCTTATGACCAGAGAACCCTAGGAAAAATAGGTTTTGAGTTAGTTCATTTAAAACAACCCTAATTGGCTTAAACACCCAAAATAGGTCTCTAATTAATTAGAGTTAACCATGCATCAAATTGACTTGAAATCAATTCTCCACTGACCTTTAGGATCAGAGGAACCCACCATAAAAATTTGAGGTCAATTGGACTTGGTTAGTCCCACTAATTGGGTTGATTAAGCCACTTAGTCATTTTAAACTTAAAAAATTCATAACTTTCAAAATACTTTTCAAAAATTCACCAAATTAGTTTTGGAGCCTCTCTGATATTAGAGGAATTTAAGAAAATTAAAATTTTAATTTTCTAAAAAAGTTGATTTTTAATAATATTTTAATATTTTTAATAATTAAAAAATAATAAAAATCACAAAAATAATAAAATTCACCAAAATGTCACATTTTGAATTTTAATCACATAGGAACAAACCCCACATTTTTCTTAGGTCTATTTAGTGAAATATTAAATTTTAAAGCCCTAGGGTAATTTTAAAATTAAAAAAAATGTATTTTCTAGCATTTTCACTAAAATAATTATAATAAATCATAGAAAAATCAGAAAATTACAAAATTTGATTCTTTGATTTCCTTGATATCAGAGAGATTTTTAAAAAATATAAAATTCATTTTTCAACATTTATTTTATTTTTAAATTAATTAACACTCCAAAACTTAAAATAATTATAATAAAAATAATATAATTCAAAAAATCACCAAAATTGGTCAAAGTGGTCTGCTGGTCATTAGAAATATCCCCTAATTTTCTTAAGGATAGAAACTTTCCCTTGGTCATGTTATTAAATTTTCCTTGAAAATCTCTATTTTCTACCAAAAATAATTATATAAATAAATTAAATACAGAAAAATCACATTTTCTCCTCTCATGTCTTTATTGACATATGAGTGAAGTCACATAAAAATTTCAAGTTCATTTGAGTTCAATTTAGTGAGTTATGAAATTATTAAGCTTAAAGGGTAAAATGGTAATTAAAATTTTAACCCTTAATTAAAACTTTAGGTTTAATAAAAAAATTAACAAGTAAAATATTTGATCCTAATCTGATTTGGATGATTGAAATTTAAATAATTAAAGGGTAGAAACCCATTAAGCAAATTTAAAATGATTAAACTTTAATTAAATAATTGATTAAATTTGGAAGAATAATAAAATTGGAATTATTAAAATAGGGATATTATTAGGAAGAGATTTATTCTTTAATTTAAAAAAAATCCCTAAATTAATCATCTCATTAATATTCAATTCTTAGTTAAAATGATAACTCAAATTCAAAACATTAAAAGACTTAATCATTAAACTAAAATTAAATTATTAAACTCTTTTAAAAAATTTCAATTAAAATTAAAAAATTAAATTAAATTAAAAAATTAAATTAAATTAAGTAAATTAAATTAAATTAAATTAAATCAAATTAAATTAAACTAAATTAAATCAAATCAAATGAATTAAATTAAATTAAATTAAATTAAATTAAATTAAATTAAATTAAATTAAATTAAATCAAATTAAATTAAAATTAAATCAAATCAAATTAAATTAATTTAACATCAAATCAAACTAAATTGAATTAAATTAAATTAAAATTAAAGCTCAATTAAATTAAATTAAATTAAATTAAATTGAATTAAATAACAACACTTAAAATAGAAAGAAATTAAATATAAAGCAACTTGAACACTATTCCAAATTTAAACCCTTTAATTTAAATCAAATCATTTGAATACCAATTTACCCTCGAAAGCTTTGGTTATTATAACTCCTAAACAGAACATTAAATGAAATGTTACTTCACTTATAGGATATTCAAACGTCCTAGTTCACTGAGCAAGATAACAACAAAACTTGAATTCTCGGACGATTAATTCATTTGTATAATTAAACCCATTTGGACTTAAAACAATCCTAGAAATATTGAAAAGATGTTTAAGATTCTTCTTAAGCACTTCCTCAATATGATAAGACATTTATAAGAACAATTGAATTTAATTATTCTTTGATGAAGAAAATCGTCTTCAAACAAAAACACAAAGAACATAGACGTCATATGAAATGACTAGCTATAGGATTAGGAACTTGGTAGAAAACCATAACCCTTACCTTAGCTTTACCTAGGAACTTGCTTAAATATTCTAATCGTGTTTTAAGTGCAGCTTGGGATGACGGGAAGACCCTCCAGGTACGCTTTTATTTTATTGCAATTTACTTTCTTGCAATTTACATTATTGCAATTTATTTAACTCGCATTGCACTTACTTTTCTTGCATGATAAACAACTCGTTGCATGAAAACTCACACCTTTAGGATAGCCCCTAAAACCGAAACCAAAACTAAGTTAAAAGTCATTGCAAGATAAAATTCACCGCCACAACATTTCAAAATATAAAACAACTCAAAATTTAATCACAAATAGAACACAAAACTACAATTACAATTAAATTAAAACGTCCTGTTGGATGATCGGGAATACCTCGGATGATGTAACCTACGTGTTGCTAACGGGATTTCCCACGGTCTAAATGAAAGTGTGGAACTCATTCGATTGAGTTTAGCAAATTCATCCGGACTAAGTGAATCCGATAAAAATAATGATGCCGGAAGGATGGAACCGTGGGATCTTAACCGGTGTCGTTATAATCAACTTTAAGATTTGTTTTAATTAAAACGTAAAAAACACTTGGAAATTAAGATCTTCTCTAAACCAAAACACTTTTCTCATCCCCCGATTTATGACTTCTAAAACTAAACCTCTGCAACAACAAGGAGCTCGGAGCATGGTGGGCAGCACGGCCATCGTCATCAGCAAAACCTGAGTCTACTTAAGCAAAACTTTCCTAGAATTAAATAATCAAGCCATAGGATTTCGAGGTAGTTTGCTTAGTGCAACATAAATCCTCAACCTCTTCGTTAGGCACATGCATTGCAAATTAAGCCCTAACTGGTCTTAGGATTCCGAGGTAGTCGTCCGGTACGACAAAAAACCCTCACATCTTCGAGGCTATTTGTTTGATTTTATCACACAAATATAAGCCCTAATTAATTAAAGTTGGCAAGATCAAAACATTTAAATAAATATTAGGACTTTCCTAAACTCAAGCCAAACAATAGGATAGTCGGGAAATTACCGACGTTCGCTTCGAACCTGTGATTTCTCCTACTTTTCTTCCTTTGGATTCCAAAAACAAAATGTTCCAAACTTGATCCATTCCCTATTGAAATTCCAAAATTCAATCCCTTGAAAACTTAAACTTTGAAATCCTTGAGAGCAGAATTATTGATTATTATCGAGAGTTTTCTTAGGTGATTCTCGTCACTTAAGATGTAATTAACTATAAGTAGGGAATTTTAAAGAACCCAGGTAATATAAACCCTGTTTAATGTTTTCATATTAAGCAGGGGAATTTTGTCGGCTTATAAAATTGGTTCGCAGACCAAACGGATGTCACAAATCTTCTAGTTTATTTAATCGAGCCCCACCGTCAAGCAGTGTGTCTATCTTTAGGGATAGATACACGGTTTGTGGTGCGGTGCTCGTTTATATAAGCTATTTGGGATGTGAGATCGGTTTAATCTCATATCTTAAAATCTTCAAATTTAAAATTATTTTCAAAATCAAATACTACTTTCCAAAATTATTTATTTAAACTAAATTAAGAATTCGCCGAAAATTTCTGTAGGCGACCCCTCTTCAAAACACAACACACCGACCTAAAAATATGCCGACAGATATGAAAAGATTTTTAAAGTTATATACTATGCTAGTAAAACTCTAAATGATGCTGAAATAAATTACACGATTACGTAAAGAGAATTATTAGCGGTAGTATATGGTTTTAATAAATTTAGACCTTATCCGATTGGAACAAAATGTATCGTGCATATCGATCATTCTGCTATCAAATATTTAATGCAAAAGAAATATTTCAAACCAAGATTAATTTGATGGATGCTATTAATGCAAGAATTCGATTTTGAGATCGTTAATAAGAAAGGAACTGAAAATCAAATTGCGGATCATTTATCAAGATTAGAAAATCATGAATTATCTGATATTGAAAATGAAATTATGACGCGTTTTCCGATGAACAACTATATAATATCAATGAGTGGAAGATACCATGGTATGCTCGATATAGTAAACTATATAGTTAGTAATATTTTACCACCTATGCTAACTTTGCAACAACGGAAAAAGTTCATCCATGATACGAAAACCTATTTTTGGGATGAACCATATTTATATAAGCAATGTAAGGATTTAATTATTAGAAGATGTGTACCTTATGAAGAAACCGAACCAATTATTCAAAAATGTCATGATTCGATTTTGGAGGACATTTTGGGATCGATAAACTCGCTTATAAGATTCTACAATCTGGATTTTACTGGCCTACTTTATTTAGAGATGTATACAGATATATTAAAACTTGCGATAAATGTCAAAGAGTAGGAAATATATCTAGAAAAAACGAAATGCCTCTGAATTTTATATTAGAAGTTGAACTTTTTGATGTTTGGGGATTAGATTTTATGGGACCTTTTATTCCTTCGTTTGGAAACTCATATATATTAGTAATTGTTGATTATGTTTCCAAATGGATTGAGGCACAAGCTTTACCTAGGTGTGATGCTAAGAGTGTTTCAAAATTTCGATGAAAAATATTTTTACTAGATTTGGAATGCCGAGAGTGATTATCACCGACGGAGGAACTCATTTTAGAAATAAATACATTCACAAATTAGTAGAAAAATACAATATTACTCATAAGATATCCACTCGCTTATCATCCACGGACTAGCGGATTAGTCGAAGTATCTAATCGTGAGATTAAACGTATTTTGGAAAAATCGTAAACCCAAATAGGTTAGATTGGTCTATTAGATTAGACATCTGCATTATGGGCTTATAGGATCGCTTATAAAACTCCGATTGGAATGACTCCTTACGAGCTTATATATGGAAAAACATGTCACTTACCAGTTGAATTAGAACATAAAGCATTTTGGGCGATTAAAGAATTTAATTATAATATGAAGGAAGCTGGCGAGAAAAGATTGCTGCAATTAAATGAATTGGAAGAATTAAGAAATGAATCATATGATAATGATCGAATTTATAAAGAAAAGATGAAATTATGGCATGATCGGAAGATTAATCGGAGAAATTTTGAACCGGGACGGGAAGTTTTGCTATATAATACTAGATTGAAATTATTTCTTGGAAAATTGAAGTCTCGATGGTTAGGACCTTTCACCATAACTCAAATATTTTCATACGGAACTATAGAAATCTAAGATAAAAAAACTGGACATAAATTTAAAGTTAATGGACATAGATTAAAACCATATTTCGAAGGTATAAGACCTGACTATAAAGAGGTTTTAATGCTTAGTCGACCTGATTAATAATTGAAATTAGGTCGGGCTGACGACATTAAACCAAGCGCTTTATGGGAGGCAACCCATATTAGTTATCTATTTTTATTGTATCTTAATAGTTAGTCTATATTATTGAAGCTTTACTACTCAATTATTATTAAGAATAATCACATATTCGAACAATTATGATGAGAAAAGAAATTATTTGATTTAGAGCGAATTTGGACATTATTTTGAAATCTCGCCGACGGTGAGGTCGATACTCGCTGACAGCGAGGAAGTTATAAAGATGAGTTATTTATAATTTGAATGCCGATTTGGATGGTTTCAACACCAATTCCTTAGTGAAAACCCATTCTTAAATCATTCTAGATCTACCTTCTTCACTAGAATTTATTCCATTCACCATAATGGCCTCCAAATTCTTAGATTCCTCTAAGTCTGGAGTATTTAACCGGAGAAAATTTGTGAGTGCGGAAGCGCAGTGGATCTTCAACAAGGTTTTGGTAAAGAAAAGGTTATCAAGGAACGGGGATTTGTCAATCGAGGATTAGAGAATTCCACTACGAAGATAAAAGAAACGATCGCACGGTGGCACCGGGAGGTATTTTGTTACACTACGTCCGTCGTTGTTATTCCAGTTGTGAAAGAGTTCTACTCTAACTTACATGCGATCAACAATGGGAATGTCTACGTCCGAGGAAGATGGGTGACATTTACTCCATCAAGAGTAAATGAATTATTCTCTATAGAAAACACCCCGGTATGTCACTATTCAAATTTTGTGCCTTCTCGATATAATATGAATGAGATATTTCGATATCTGACTGATGAACCGGAAAATTGGGAAATGCGTGAAGATGGGTATGTTAGTTTCTCCGCATCACTTTTGAATCCTGTCTCAAAGCACTGGCACTTTTTCATCTCATCTAAATTGTTACCTACTTTGAGGGTAAATAAGGTTTCGAAAGAATGTGCTATATTGAATTATTGTATTCAAAATGGATTGCCTATTGATGTTGGATCAATAATTGTTAAGTCTGCATTGGGTTTAATTGTGCATGGTTCAGTTCACGGACTAGGACACCATCTACTATTTTTGCATTATGCAGTCAGTACCAGGTTTCTTATGAAGCTTGGGAAAAGGTTTTGTTACCTTGGAAGCCGCTTGATCCTACAGATATGTTCCCTACTTTGGACAATAATGATGAAATTACATTTATCTCTAATAGAGCTTCACAGAATAATCTTATAGCAAGACCTATTTAAGATAAAATGGAGTTACTTATGAAGAAAATTAAAGGAATGGAGAAAGAACTGCAGAATGTGAGAGATTTAATCGACAATATATCTGATTTATTTGATCACATTGACTGGAGGATGAAGGAACACTTTGATCATTCTGGACATCTGGAAGCTAGCTTTCTTCATTTACTGAGACAGAAGGGTTGGATCACTGAAGAATCTGCTTCGGAGTTTCCCTTCGAGCCTTTCTATAACTTATTTGTGCATCATCGTCATATCGAAATATCGGGGAAGATGAAGATTCTGACATTGAAGAGTAGTAGTAAAGATTTCCATAGTATGTTTGTATTTATGTTATTTGATTTGATTTAGATTTTATTATGTGTGGAGTGATGATTTGAATATCTCAAACTTAGTTGAGATATGGGTCATAGTTTTGTATCAGCATTTAGTGTGTCGTGGATTGGTTTGCGATGCTGATTAGTAGTAAGGATTGAAGTTTGAAGTTTGATTATAGAGTTTAAAATTATGTTAGTTTGAATAGAGCAAAATTTCTCACCGACAGCGGATTTTTCCCGAGAATTTTTGGTTCTGAAAAATATTAGCTCGCCGACGGCGAGAAAAATCTCGCTGACAGTGAGGTCACGAAAAACATATATTTTGACCAGTCAAAAACACTATTCATCACCCCCAACCTCTCAATTTCGGAAAAAACTCCTCTAGGGCTTGCTAGATCTTACTTGTGGAGATGATTTCAGGACTCAAAAACTCCGGATTTCAATTTCTCTTGGTAAGAGCTTCACTCCTATGCAAAAATTTTTTATTTTCACCATATATTTTCACTACATTGCAAATTTTGGGAAAAATCAAAATGTGGAAGAAATATTCGGTGGAAATCCATGGAATTTGATTTAAATTGATTATACATGTTGTAGGAAGCCTTCATAGTATTATTTTTAAGTTTAGTGAAAATTTTCACGATTTTCACAGATCGATCGTATGGCTCCACGACAAAAATGTCGAGTAGAATTCGACGAAGACCGATTCATCAATGCACGAGCACGAAGCTAAATATTTTGAAAACATACAAGGAAGAAAGTGCATTGCGGATCGGGTTTTCAAAAATCCGGGAGGAGAAGTAGAGCGGATTATTAAGGAACGAGGTTGGGAGAATTTCGTTACGTTCAATATAGAGCAGTTTGTAGAAGTGGTTAAAGAATTTTATGCCAATTTGATCGCCGTCGAAGATGCACCGATAAAGGTACGAGGATTTTTTGTAGATTTCAATGCTGCAAGAATTAACTCGTTCTATGAAGTTCGTGACTCGCACTTTAGCGAGTATGAAACTTTTGGAATGATGGAAGGACCATTGGAGGAAGTCATTAACTTTCTTACTGATGGGACCGGAGTTTGGAAAATTAAGCAGCAGGAAAGAGTGAATTTTCCTCTTTCTAAATTAAATGCGATCTCCAAAGCTCGGCATTACTTTATTTGTTCTACTCGTTACCCACATATCACCACAGGTGAGGTAACACGAGATATAACAGTTCGAATTTACGTATTCGGAAAAACGAAGCATCAACATTGGGAGAATTATTTATCAAAACATCCCGGCCACTCCTCGAAATGAGAGTGGAGCTGGATTGGGACACCACTGGATTAATTTTTGCACTCGCCAACTCTCCGGAGTTGAGGCTAGAGATGATGAAGAATGGGTGAAACCTATGAAACCACTAACATTCGCCAATATCAAGAAGTATGAATCTCATGAAGGGTGGAGATCGGGAGTGAGAAGTTATTTCACTCGATCAAGTAGAGATATACCCTCTACTAGCTATGAACCTCCCGAGCCTACCACCCCTACCCTACAAGATCCGATGAATGAGCCGACCACGCATAGGAGGAGTTTTGAGCGGCTTGGAGAGACAATGGGGAGAAGATTTGATCATTTTAATCAAAGGATTGATAATCCGGAGAGGAGACATGATTATGATAGTGAGTACCGCGGAGACATTCGGAGTACGAAATAGCATATCATGAAGCCGAACGTCGCTACGGGAGTGGAGATTTAGATGTCATCTTTCCAGATTGCCCGAGGTATACTCAGTATCATCCTGCTCAGTCTTCTCAGCCTACAGATCAAGGAGGGGATGATAATATAGTTTGGGACTTTGATGTTGAAGATTAGGACTTTATTTGTTTTGTTTGTTTGATGTTAAGTTATTTTGGAAACTTTTTATATGTTTGTAATATTCAGTACTTTATGTTGTGAGACATTGGATGTTTGTTAGATTATTTGCTTGAATTGTTATAGTAGTTTAGTTCTTGTTTTTGTGTTAGTTAATTGCATTTGTTTTTATATTAAATAGGATGTTAGTTTTCTTTAGTATGTTTTTATTCTGTATTGTTTTAAGTTTTTAAAATTGTTAATCTGTTAGTTCAATGTTTCTAATATGTTAGTAATTCATATGTGTAGTGTAGAGTTAATTTTAATTGTTGTATTTAATACTTATCTCGGATTTTATCCCTGCATTTTCTTTAAATTGTTATATATATATGGAGAATACTAACGAGTACAGGGTTCAATGAAAAATGAAAAAGCTCGCAAAAATTTCAAAGAAAAAGAAATACCTAAACTTCAAAGGTATGATTTATTTACTTTCCCTTTTTCATTATTTAGATTAGATATAAAAAAATTTAAGTTTGGGGGGAGTAAAATACAAATTTAGTTATTAACTTGTTCTCAATTTCTATTTTCAAATTATTATAAAATGATTTTTATAGCAAATTTTTCAATTTTATTAATATGAATTATTTTATTTAATTATTATAAAAGGTTAAATGAAATATTTCTAGTGCTTTAATTAATTAAATAGAATAAAATATTTGGTTAAAGGGAATAATAATATAGTAAACTATTTTTACTAAGGAAAACTATATTCTAAAATTAAAATTCTTAAGTATTCAAGTGAAAAAGAAAAGATTGAAAATCAATGAAGTAAAAACTATGAAGTATATATAAGCTAAGAAATATTTCTAAGTTTCAAATTTAGGAAGATGAAAATGAAGTTCAAAATTATTAACAGGCTCTCCAGATACAGTAATCCTCATTAGAAAAAAAGAAAAAAAAAGAAAAAGAAAAAGAAAAAGAAAAAGAAAAATGAGGAGAAGCTTGAGGAGATGCCTTATCAAAAATTGGCTTCATTTGAATTAACCTAAAGGGAAAAACTTAGATATTTCCAAACTTATGTTTATGGATTAGAATTTTACCTAATAGTGTTTTCTTGAATTTCTTATCATATGAATATCTTAAGTAGTGAATCTTTTAAATATAGTCATTCCTGAAATGAATAGTAAGCTAGAAATCTTAGACCTGATAACTAAATAATTTATTTCTATAAGATTAATGAAATTACATGAATTATTTTTATTTAACTTTATTATGATATTAATTAATCTAATTCATAGTTATTTAAATTGAAAAATCTTATTATAGAACTCATTATTTTTATGTAGTACTAAAATTACTTGAGGACAAGTAATAAGTAAGTTTGGGGGATTTTGATCACTGAAAATTTTATTAAGAAATTCATACCTATTTTTGATGAAATTGCACTTTAAAGAAAGGCATTTTCTTTATTTTGTTGCAGGAATGTAGAATTTAGGTGATAAAAGCAAAAAATCATAAAAAGGAGCGGATTTGGAGCAAAAAGGAAGAAAATAATGCAATTTGTGCTGAGTCGCCGACGGCGAAATCGAACCCGCCGACGGCGAGGGTAAGAGGAAGAAATTCTGAAGGATTTATAACTGTCTCGCTGACAGCGAGCCGGAGCCCGCCAATAGCGAGATAGCGCGGTTTGAAGATCTTCTAGAAGCCTCGCCGACAGCGAGGTAGTTCGTCGCCGACGGCGAGCTAGTTCAAATGGCGCAGATACATTGAACCTGGACACTTTGTGAAGGGATTCTTACACACCTCTTGGTCCTTTGCTCACCTCTATATATAGAGGCCGAAATTCAGCCTCAAAGTGTGTGTTCTAAGTGTGTTAATTTGTGTGTGTGTCTTAAGAGTCTTTTATTTGTGTGAGCAGTCTTTAGAGTTTTAATTAGAGTCTTTAGTGAGTCTGTAGTGAGTTAGTGAGTCTTGCTGTACTGGAAGGAAGAGTCAAAGGAACTGCGAGGAGTCTGCTTGGGGATAAATCGAGATAAGTATTTGTATTTATTGTTTTTAACTTTAAATGAAATCCATGCTTAGTTTAGTTCCCATGCATTCGAGTAGTTTATTAGTCTTTCTCCTCGTTTATGAAATTAAGTGACTAGATGAACTAAAAATAGAAGTACTTTTAAATATTAATAAATTGTGATAATTTTTACTTAAAAATTAATTTACTTTCAAACTGGCCATTTGATTTGTTAAAATATGTTGAATATCAACTATAGTAAAAATTACATCGGATATTCGGGGAATTCAAAAGCCTTGGAAGGAAGGTGCAAATAAATAGGGAAATAATATCACTGGGCGTAGAATTGAGCATTTTAGTGTGAAAGACTAAAATATTCAATTTGGTCCTATTGTTTGAGAGCTGAAGTGTAGATGTTAGCCCTCAAGCGAGGGGAACGTGGGAGCTCTGAAGTGGCAGTCGGTATCCTCCCAGCCTTAGCCGCGGATTCGGTAATCAAACATAGGATTAGTCAATATTCTTTACACCTGGACCAAAGGGTAAAGAGTAGGAATGCTCCTATTTGTCACAATACCTTAAAATTATTTATTTAAATTCATCAATCACTTAAATTTCTAAACAAGGGGAAAGATACTTTTTCTGAATAGTTGAGACTTATTTAGCAATTAGTTTAATTTCCTGCACTTTCAATACGTATTAATTTTCTACTTAGTTAAGTTACCTAATTAAAATACTTAGTTTACTTTATTGCGCTTAAATTTAGAATTCCAAATTTTTGTATACTATTTTGAAATTATTATTATTATTTTAAAATTAGTTGTTATTTAATTTTCTCTTTCCCTGTGGGATCGATAAGCAGGACTCAACTAGAGCCCTATATTACTTGATACGATGCGTATACTTGCGTAGCATCCACAACATAAACAATTACAATCCTATACATATAATATAGCGGGGTCAAGTTTTTGGCGTCGTTGCAATTAAAAATATCATAATATAAAATTGTGGGTCAGTGCACGTCTTCAAGAAAAAGATGATACGATCTCCCAGATGACAAAGAGGATGGAAGAGATGGCTGCCGCTTTAGCCACTCTCCAGTGTTAGCTTCAACCACAGAAGGAAACACCCCCAGAAATCATCCACATTGCAGATGGAGGGAAAGTGATTACGTCCGTCAATGGAGATGAACAGTTGAAGAAGGATTCTGCACAAAGCATGATTCCTGAGAAAGCATAACTGGTGCGAGAAGCCTTAGCCTAGTCTAAGAGTGGAGCATCTATTCAGACGGGTAGACCTTACCCTGAAGAATTTGATGCTGTCCAATACCCGAAAGGCTTCGTACCACCTCTGTTCAAGACTTTTGATGGAACGGGAAACCCCCGGCACTAGTTGCTGCAATGCCGGTGGGAGTGATGCTTTATTCTTTCGACAGTTCGTCAGCAACTTATCAGGGATTGCCTTTGACTGGTATGCAGAATTGTCAAATGGCTCAGTTAAGACCTTCTCAGAATTAGAAAACCTCTTCGTTAAGCGGTTTGCCGGGGCTCGACACCACATCACCATCGGTGATCTAGTGGTGTAGCAACAGAAACCGAACGAGACATTGGTAGATTACATACTTCTATGGACGAATTTAAGTATGAAGTGCGAACCACAGCTTCAGGAATAACATGCTGTCGGTATCCTGCTTAAGAGTATCCATGGCCCGATAGCACTTCTCCTTAAAAGATTTACAATAAGACTTTTGAGAAGTTGCTTAGTAAGGCCGGGAGCTTGCAAGAGGAGGCAAAGAAGCTAAGTTTCATGGACAAGACCGATAAACAAAAGCTTGTGAAAGCATTCGAAAAGAAATCTGGGATCATCACGGCAATAGATAAAAGCAAGCAGCCAGAGCAGATACAGCCAGAGCAACCATAGCCTATCTATCAACCATCGCAACGAACATACCAACAACCTCAATAAAACTATCAATAGCCTCGACCAAGCTATCAGTTGCCTTAGCATTATGAGCAATCACCTCGTCCATCGTATACCCTGAAAGAACTTCTAAATAGGGAATATTCATTCAAGACTGAAGCAGTAACAAAAATGTTCCGCAGTTTAATGAAGACACCAGATTTTCAACTACCAGAGCCCAAGAGACTAGAAGAAGTCAACAAGAAAGATCATCCAAACTACTGCCCCTACCACCGGATGATCGGATACAAGATAGAGGATTGCATCACTTTCAAGAGTTGGCTTGATGACAATCTCCGGAAAGGGAACATAACAATCCCGAAGGAATACATGAAGGAACCCCAAAAAGGAGGTTCTGTTAATGTTATTTCAACGGATCATATTGTTTTGATAGACCCATATACGACTGACGATGGATGGAGTACTATCTGGATAAAGTCTTCAAAGAAAATTTTGGGTCACATCCAGATCGCTTCGGTGTATGCTTCAATTCAGAGTTCAAAACCTGCTGAGCCGGCACTATCGCTTGGAATCGAAGAACCACCTCAGAAGGAAGAGAAGATCATGGAAGAGAAGAAGACCGAGGCTTCAAAAGGTAGAATATGGGCTGCTTATCCTAGGATGGTTGTTCCTGATTTGGGGGAGAAATTCCTCGAACCTCTGACTCTGTATGATTATTTACTCGCCCCGGTGAGATCTTATAATGATAAGAGTTATGGCGTTGGCTACATTTTGACTGTTTCTAACGATTATGTAACTAGCGACAACCGACCTAATACGGTTCTCGATTTCGATATGAATAACGATTCTCAAATCATACTAAACCTCGACAACCATGACAAAGGAGAAGATGTTCACAAGGATGGCTACGAAAGCTCAATGAGTGACAAGTCCATTTGTGAATTCCGAGGAGCTCCAATTGCAATAGAATTAGAGTTATCAAATTCTGAAGCAACTCCAGAAGAGCCAGTCGTTCCAATTCAAGAGGAGACACCAGCAGATCCAACACCAGATTCAGAAGAAATAACAACAGTCAATTTAAGAAGCGAAAAAGTTCTACACCCGAGAATGGGTCCAAAGGATAAGGGAAAGCAGGTGGTTGCTCAGGAAGAGCCAACCCCAACAGATGGACTATAACGTGCTAGCCCATCTTAGGAAGCTACCAGCCAAATTGAGCATATACGACGCTCTGATCCTATTAAAGGAGATGAGGGAAACTCTGATCAAGGCTTTACTTGATCCAAAAATTTGCTTAGCTCAAATAGTCGGTAATTCCTTAGACGAGGTTTGCTCGTTAAAAGAACAGCGAGGTGTTGCCTTCACGGACAATGATCTACTACTGTGAACAGTGGATCACAACCGACCGTTGTACATTTCAGTCACTATTGGAAAATTTACGCTCTCCAGGGTGTTGGTTAATCCAGGAGCATCAATCAACATAATGAATCTTCGGATGCTAGCATATTTGGAAATTGATGCTCGCAAACTCGAAGCAGACAAGTTGTTATTAAGAGGCTTCAACCAGAAAGGAGAAGGAGCTCTCAGATCGATAACACTTTTGATGATAACCGGCGATTTAGCACAGATAACCGAAATATTCCTGTTGACCTCATTTTTGGTGAGGTCTTTTCTTCTTCTTTTTAGTACTTAGGATCTAGCCTTAGGCTTTTCCTTTGACTATCCTAGAGGATTAGAATTGGGACCCACCACCTAGAATTTCAAACCACTTCTTAACTTCCTGCAAACTCCACAAACTTGACTGTAGACCCCTAATCACCTAGAGGGTTGAAATCAAATGTGGAAGTTTAAAGGATGAGTTCCTATAAGACTCTTTGGCCTTAGGAATGCCCAGGTGGCTTGGTCTGGTGAGGGCTGACTTACACACACACTACACTTATACACTACACTTTCACACACCTCCTAAAACCACACCTATACCCAACTTGACCTCCTGACTCATGAAGGTGATTCACATGGATGGTCCTTAACCCCTAAGCCCTTGGCTAAGAGGGTTAGGAACAACATAGTGGATGCCTCAAATGAGTCCTTTCATGGCTCATGTGGACTTTATATGGCTTCATGGCTCATGTGGACTTTATATGGCTTCATGGCTCAACCAAAATGATTTCATTCCACTTAAATTTACCCAATATTCAATTTTCCAAATTTTCAATTTTTGACCCCCGGGACCCCGGACCCGCCTAACCTATCCAAAACCCCTGAAATTACCCAAATTTTTCAAAATCTTCAAATCACCCAAAATTCCCCAAAATTAACCTTGAATATTTCCCCTCCACTCAAATTGATCATTCATAGCCAAAAATACCAAGAATCCCAAAAATACCTCCCAATACCCTCCAAATACCCAAAATGCCCCTCTTAGCCAAAAAATCCAAAAATTCAGAAAATTCCCAGAAAATTTCATAAAATCAAAAATATTCCAAATTTCATTTTTTCCAACTACACCATTGGCCAATTTTGTCAATTTACCCCACTTTTGTCAAAATCCCCAATTTGACCCATTTTAACCCAAAATAAACCCAATGTCAAACCAAACCTATCCAATTGACCCAAATTCTGGTCCAATTCAATTCTAAACTTCCATTTAATATTCCCAACACTAATCTAGACCAAATCCAAGTCCAATTTGATTGACATTTGAATCCAATTTCACTTTTGGACCTTAAAGCCCAATTTGGACCCATGACCCAAACTTAGCCCAAACTAACCCAATTCAACTCCAATTAACCCCAAACGTTTTCTAAACCTTCCCTAACATACCCACAAACAAAACACTAACATAATTTGTCCAAATTTTGGACCCAAACCCCACTCAAATTCAACCCAAAGCTAAAAGGCCCAATTTTGACCTAAACCCAAACCTAACCCAAATAAGCCCAAACCCCAAAATCAAAACCCAACCAAAGCCAAAACCTCTTTAAAACACTCCCATAAACATTTCCCAACATTTACTTTACATCAATTTCAACCCTAGCCCAACATTGGCCCAAGTTAGCCCAATTTGACCTACATTGTCCCATTTACCAAAGAGATCCAAATCCAACCCAATTCAAGCCCAAACCACTTCAAATTAATTCCAAATCATTCATGAAACATTCCTAAATTAAATTCAACACTTATTGGATCCAATCATTTGCAAAATTTTCATCCTAAAATTTGTTTTGAAATCTAAAAGCCCACTCTCTAAACCATCTTGAAAGCCCATCCAAAGTGAAATCCAAAAGCCCAAAGCCCACATGACAATCCTCTATCATCATCCATTGGATAAAGCCATTTCTTAAGTTCTGAATCCATGATAAAATAAATCCAAATCAAGCCATATGCCAATTCCCATTAAAATGCCAAAATTCACAAAACCCTTTTCCATGAAATTGACCAAACTTTTCCCCAAGCCAAAGGTGAGCCATGAAGCCATGCATGAGCCCCATGGGAGCCATGAGAGCCATGGAAGCCACTTTACACCTCACCAAGCCATTAATGGCAAGAAGAGGGGACCCTTTCATAATCTTTCATTAAGCCCTTTTTACCTTAAGCATGTCACACACTAAACCATGCTTAGCCACCTCACCATGGATGGGGACTTCACTACCCCAATTCAGCTGACCCAAATGATTCTCCCTCAGCCCAAAGTCAAGCCTTGGATGGTGAACCTAGCCCATTTCCATGGGTTGACCAAACCAAGTGCAAAAGAAGCCACCTCCCCATGCCATTTTGATCCAACCACTTTACACATGTAAGGCTTCAATTGAATTCACCAACTTCAACCCCTGACCTCCCTAACCTTGAGGGTGACCCTTACCTGCACATTGTCCCAACCTTCCAAGTGACTGGAGGTTAATGACCATCTATGTAGGATTGCAAAGAGAATCAAGATTTGGTTTGAATTTCTAAAAGGTGGGTTCCATCTCTAGTCTTCTAGGATAGTCAAGGCGAAGTCCCATGGCTAGATCCTAAGCACTAAGAAGTAAGAAAAGACCTCACCAAAAATGAGGTCAACACCTACATAAGGCACCCGTAACCAGAGAGAACTAAAAAGAACATTTTTGTTCTCAAGTTAAGAGTCTTCTAAAGGAACGTATCAATCTAGGTAATTACATTATGAGGGATACCTATGAATACTTCGATAAAAAGTGGTTTCACTCGTATTATCAGAACTCGAGAATAGGTCATCAAAGGATGGTTGTTTCATTCGGGGAACACTCAATGCTTTAAAGTTCTTGCTAAGCCACTAAGCAGAGTTATTATTTCACATCCTAAATGGTTAGTCGCTCATTGGTATGCAAAGCTCGCAAAATAACCAAAATCATCTTCGACGAGAATATCTCAATACTCTAACTCACCGGCCATAAGGGCAGAGGGTGATTCATCGCATCCCAAACGGGCGGTGATTTTTCGGCAATCAGGCCTTCAAGATAATATAAACAAGTGAAATGAGTGACAGGGCTCAAAGGGGGATCAAAAAGAGAAAGGGTGGTTTAATCATAAAAGGTGAGGTATCAGTTAGGTGAAGACAAACCCCCATCCCAAGCTACTATGGCCTAAGTCTACCAGGTCGTAAAGGTAAGCCGAATCAACACGTCCAGAGATACCTGGTATATAATCTATGAATTCTATCGTCTACAGGGACCTTGGTAGCCCTAAGGTCAAATGAAGGAAATTCTAGCCCTATGACCTACAAAGTGGAGCTCAAGACATGGGACTCATACTCGTGAGACAAATGACGGAGTTGCCTCATGAAAGAAAGGAAATAAGAGGTCCAGCTACAAAATTGTAAATGCTCTTCATAAAAAAAACTTACACCCAATATGATTTAGTGCGCCCTCTGACACCCTTAGCGCACTAAACAAGCACCTAAGTAAAAATTTATGTTGGGCCGCCTCGGAAATAGCAATGAGGTCAGCTTTAGGACATGCAAAAATGAATGCACTTGGAGACCCTATTATATTACGACTCTAGGTATATTCATGCATGCAACTCATTTAAAATTCAGTAGAAGGCCATGCAGAAAAATAAAGGTGCAAATTTTAAATTCTTGAATATTTTAATCCTAAAACTTTCATTATCTTGAACTTTTTATTAGGATTTTATAGCAAATTTAGAATTTTAAATCCTAATGATCCTATGTTGCATTTGTGATTCTGAAACAAACCACAGAAACAAATAATGAAATCCATTTTAATCATCTAAGCATGTAATAAGACAGGAAAAATAAGCCAAATCAAAATAATAAGAGGCAGGTGTCGTCGGATCGGTAACATTTGCCAAAAAAAGAGCGATCAAACTCTGCATATATATGCTCAATCCAAATTCCATACATCAATATTGAATGCAGAAGAAAGAAATGAGACACGAGATGTTATTGTTGGTCGCTTGTCACGTGGTTCTCATGATAAAATTCTTGGAATTTGTGCCTATATCTTATTTCACCTACAAGACTCTCCTTGGACTCTAAAAATTACATAGGAAAATAAATGAAAAGACTCGACATGTACGAAGATAATATTAGCGAAAGAGCAAACAAACATGCAACTTATGATAAGTCGTGCCTGGTGAGGGAGCTAAGCATCACCGTAAAAAATCAACATATATATCATTACATGCCCCCCTTTAATGATATTTATGTGTGCGCATATATATAGGCACGACTCCCTGCAGAAGAACGCCTGAATACACTACTATCCATATCAAACACACCAAGAGCACAAAGTAAGAAATATATCTGGCTTGAGCAACCAAACCAGCACAGAATAATAAAGAATACATTAAAAGATAACCTAGCATCCTAGACCTAGCCTATGACATTAACTAACAAAAAGTGTCCTAACCAAAGACCAAAGTGTACAGGGTGAAGTCACCGGCTATATGTCGGCATATTTTTAAAGCCGAGTGTTGTATTTTGAAAAGGGTCGCCTCAGCGTAAATTTTTCGCAAATTTTAAATTTTAAATTTAATTTAAATATATAATTTAGAAAGTAGTATTTGATTTTGAAAATAATTTTAAATTTAAAAATTTTAAGATATGAAATCAAACCGATCTCACATCCCAAATAGTTTATATAAACGAGCACCGCATCACAAACCGTGTATCTATCCCGAAGAATGTATTACCACCGCTTCGATGATGGGGCTCGATTAAATAAACTAGAAGATTTGCGGGATATCCGTTTGGTCTGCGAACCAATTTTATAAGCCGGATGTTCCCCGATTAATGCAAAGGAATTAAACAAAGTTTATATTACCCGGGTTCTTAAAATTCCCTATAAGGGCAAGCCCCTATAGTTAATTACATCTAAATGACGGGAATCATTTAAGAAAACTCTCTATAATGATCAGTGGTTTTGCTCTCAAGAATTTCAAAGTTTAAGGTTTCAAACAAATTGGATTTGAAATTTCAATGTGGAATAGCTCAAATTTGGGAAATGCTTATTTTCATTTTAGTCCAAAGGAAGAGAAGTAGAGAAGTCGAGGATCCAAGAAGAATTCACAACTTCCCAAACTATCCTATTGTTTGGCTTCAATTTAAGAGTATGTTTAATGTTGTAATCCTGCCAATTTTAATTAATTAGGATTTATGTTTGTATGACATAATCACACAAATAGTCTCGAAGATGTGAGGGTTTATGTCGTATAAAACGACTACCTCGGAGTTCTAAGATCACAGTGGCTTAATTGCATAACATGATTATGCAAATGCTTAACGAAGAGTTGAGGATTTATGCCGCACTGTGCAAACTACCTCGAAATCCTACGGCTCGGTTATTTAATTCTAGGAAAGGTTTTGTCAAGTAGATCCGACTTTGCCTACGACGACAGTAGCCGCCCACCATGCTCCGAGCTCCTCATACGTAGATTTAGTTTTAGAAGTCATAAATCAGAGATGAGAGAAGTGTTTCTTGGGTTTAGAGAAAATCTTAAAATCCAAGTGTTTTTTTTAATATTTTAATTAAAAACAAATCTTAAAATTGTTTAAACAACGTAACCGATTAAGATCCCACTGCCTGGCCATCCCTGGCCCCGTTATTTTCATCGAGTTCACTTACCCGTATGAATTTGCTAAACTCAACTAATGAGTTCCACACTTTCATTGCACCGTGAAATCCCGTTAAGAACACGGGTTACATCATCCGAGGTATTCCCGATCATTCAACGAGACGTTTTAATTTAGTTAAAGCTTCGTAGTTTTGTCAGTTTCCGTTTGTGATTAAATTTTGAGTTGTTTTATATTTCTTAACGTCATGCGAATTTTATCTCGCAACGACTTTTAATTTAGTTTTAGTTTTGGGTCAGTGGACTATCCTAAAGGTTTTGGTTTTCATGTGCAAATGCTTTATTTAACAAGCAAGAAAAAGTAAAGTACAAAGGTATGTAAGTAAATTGAAATAAAGTAAATTATAATAAAATAAAAGCGTACTTGAGGGTCTTCCCCGTCATCCCAAGCCGCACTTAAAACACATGTTAAGGCATTTAAATATTTCAATGTATACTCTGTGTAAAGCTAAGGGAAAGGGTTTCTGCTGTCTACCAAATTCCTAATCCTATAACTAGTCATCTCCTATGACGTCTAGGTTCTTGGCTCGGGTTTAAGGATGGTTTTCTTCATCAAAGAACAATTAAATTCAGCTTGTTCTTCTAAAAACATCTCATCATATCGAGGAAGTGCTTGTGGACGAGTCCTAAACATCTTTTCAATACCTCTCGATTATTTTGAGTCCAAGTAAATTTAATTGCACATATGAATTAATCATCCAGAGTTTAATTAAATTTTGTCTTCGCTTCGTTGAATCCTGTGTATTCGATTATCTGATGAACGAAGTGGCATCTCATTTAATGCTCTATTTAAGAGTTATAATAATTAAAGCCTTTAAGGGCAAGTTTAAGCTTATCGAGAATTTTAATCATTCTTAATTTAAAGTTCGAGTTAATTACATTAAAGTGTTTTAATTTAATTACGAGGTTTTAATTAATAATTTTAAGTTTGGAATAGTTGTTCAAATTATTTTAGATTTAATTTAAATCTTTACACTTTCAATTATCTTAATATTTCAAATCGATGTTCATGTTTTAAATTTACTTTTAGATAGAAGAGGTGTTGAAATTATCGATATGTTTTCGATTTAACTCTTAATGATTTCACTTAAGTTTGTTGTTAAATGTTTTTATTTAATTTAATTTAATTTTAATTTTAATTTAACTTAAATTTAATTTAATTTAATTTAATTTTAATTTTAGTTTAACTTTTAATTTTAATTTTATTTTATTTTAATTTTAACTTAATTTTAATTTAATTTAATTTTAATTTTAATTCAATTTTATTTTAATTTTAATTTAAATTGTATTTTAATTTTAATTTTTAATTTTAATTTTTAATTTTAATTTAATTTAATTTAAATTTTAGTTTTAATTATTAATTTGGATTATTATTTTAATTTTTACTTAAGAATTAAATATTGCTAAAGTGACTTATTTAGGGATTTTTAAATTAAAATAATAAATATCCTCTTAATAATATCCCTATTTTAATAATCCAAATTTTAAATATATTCTTTCCAAAATCTAAATTATTTAATTAATTAGAGCTACTTTATTATTTTCAAAGTGTTTAATGGGTTTCTTCCCTTTTAATTTCCCCAAGTTTCAATCATCCAAGAAAGTTAAAATCAAATATTTTACCCCCCATTTTCTTTAAACCTAAAGTTTCCTAATTAAGCGGTTAAAATTTTAATCACCTTTACGCTCTCTTTGCCTTATTTATTTCATAACTCTAAGCTCAAAATGAAGTCAAATTTTTTTTTGTCACCTCACCACATGCCAATTAAGACATTGTGGAGAGAAAACGCGATTTTTCTGAATTTAATTTATTTATATAATTATTTTTAGTAGAAAAAGGGTATTGAAAGAAAATTCAACAACATGACCAAGGGAATGTTTCTGTCCTTAAAAATGGAATGTTCCTAATGACTAGAGGACCACTTGGACCAATTTTTGTAATTTTTTGAATTATATTTTATTTATCATTATTATTTTGAGTTTTAGAGTATTAATTAATTTTAAAATAAAATAAAAGTTGGAAAATAGATTTTATATTTTTTCTTAAATTTCTCCGACCTCAAGGAGTCCAGAGAAACAAATTTTATAATTTTCTGATTTTCGTTTGATTTATTAGAATTATTTTAGTGAAAAAGGTCAAAATTCATTTTTTAAAATTAAAATTACATTAAGCCTTTAAAATTCAATATCTTATCCTAGGGACTTAGGAAAAATATTTGGTTTGTTCCTAAGTGATTAGGAGTCAAAATGTGACATTTTATTATTTTTAATATTTTTATGATTTTTATTATTTTTTTAATTATTAAAATATTAAAATATTATGGAAAATCAACTTTTTAGAAAATCTCCAATTTTAATTTTCCCCGAACTCCCCCGATATCGTAGAAGCTCCAAAACCATTTTTGTGAATTTTTGAAATGTATTTTTGGAGTTATGAATTTTTAAAATTTAATTTCGATCATGCGACTTAATTAATTCATTTAGGCGAGGCTAATCATCTCCAATTAATATCACATTTTTACGTATGCTCCTTCCGTATCCTAAAGATCGTTGGAGAGTTGATTTCAAGTTATTTTGATGTGTGGTTAATCCTAATTAACTAAAATTCCATTTTAAGGGTTTAAAGGCTAATTAAGGTTATTATGAATGAATTAACTCAAAATATATTTTTCATAGTAGTCCTCTCGGTCCTAAGAAATTTCAATTAAATTTTCCTAGAATTTATTTTACAACATGCTAATTATCGAATTAAAATACCTAAAAGAGCGGATACGAACTCTCAAAAATCAATAACTTTTCACGTAGATGGTCTTCGACCTCGAAAAATTCAGGGAATGTTCCCAAGATCGCAGCCCTATGGTCTCATACCATGGTGAATTGTCTATGCAAATGAGAATCAAAACATCGAGTCATGAATGAATTATTAAAAATAAAATACTCATCCAATTAATTTGATTTCTTTTCCACATTATTCTCCTCTGTTCACTGAGCAAGAGGGTATTTTTATTTTATTTTTGTGATTTTTCTATGCAAAGATATGAATTTTTAAAGTTAAGGATATTTAAATAATTCAAAAATACCCTAATTTCCTACTTATCCATGAGGCGCCACGTCAACCTCGGCAGCTCCGAAAGCCCACGCGTCGCCCCGTGATTCGGCACCGCCATCTGACCCGCCTGTGGGCCCGCGGTTCACGTACCATTGCGCTGTCCGGCTTGATCTCGACCGTCCGCTCAATACACGCGCGATCCAACGCGCTCCCGTCGTCTACGACCGGTGTGCACCCGTGAACTTCCACACTCAAACCCTAATATCTTCCTCGATTCTCAATGGATTTTCGAGTTCTTATACTCTATCGATTCGTCTCAAGAGACAAACACATCCATACGGTTTATAGGCTATGAAATTAACCCAAAAAATGAGAATTGCCGGAAGTCTGGGGATGAAGAATGAGTTCATACCTTTCGTCGCAGAAGTGAAGCTTCGATCCGAGAGTTGTACACCTGACGAGTCCTAAAGCTCCAGATGAAGTCTCTGGCTCGTGGAATTGCTCCGCATGAAAGTGACCAAGGCCGATCACAAAGCTTGAGGCTGAAGCAATGGTCGGCTCGGGTGAGGGGGCTTTGGCCGGGGAACTTCTCCTCGGGTCTCGGTGAAGGTAGGATCAACACCTGGAGATAGGCTCACCGTGGTGAAGTGTCCCGTTTTCGGGGTGGATTTTTAACTCGGTAAATTGAGCTCACAGAGAGGGTTTTAGGGCTGGATTTCAGTGGGGATCAAGTTCTTTTTATGTCCGGAGAGGGGTCCGGAATGATTTTGGTAGAGTTTTGGTAAGGTTTGGTTCAACACCCTCAAGCCGAGAGGTGCAGGTTTGGGCGAGGTGGTCGTATGCTTCCTGCGGGGTTTAGTGGCTTCGGATCATCTGGCTCGGTGAGGAGAAGAACTGCCATGGTGGCCATTAGGCATGGGACAAGTTAGCAAGGCAAAATTCAAAAATTGGCTCACATGGGTGCTCTCTCATTTCACACGCGTCGCTGCATCGGCCGGGCCAGTGGTCAGTCACTCTCAAGGTCGTGGAGGTCAAGGCTGGGGTTTAGGGTGCAGTCAATCGTCATGGATATGTGTAAATAAGTTGAATTGAAATAGCATGCTTGTGGAGAAGGTCATTTTGGGTTCAAATGAGTGAACCCATGGTTTTCTGGGGCTGTGTTCACCACCCAAGGCCTCGGTTTCTTGGGGCCGAAAAGAATCACTGGGTCGCCCAAGAGAAAATGGTGTGGTCTCCATCCATGGTGAGGCGGCTAAACTGCTTAGTGTGTATCATGGATGGGGTTAAAAAGGCTTAAGGAAGGCTTAAGAAAGGGGCTCCTCCATTTTCCATTTATGGGATTAATACATGTCAAACTTCTCATGGCTTTACATGGGGCTTAAGGACGGGGTTTTATTGCCCATGCGTTCGAATGGCTAGCCAAGTTTCATGAAAATGGGTTTTGTGGATTTTTGCATTTAGGGGTGATTTGGCATGAGGCTTGATTTGGAATCATTTGATCATGGATTTAAACTTAAAATGGATCGATTTTGGTTAAAAGGATGACAAATGAAAATGTCATGTGGCTTGTAGATACAGATTGGGCTTCTGGAATGGTTTCTGACGGCTTTTAAAGTGGTTTAAGGAAGTGGGCTTTTGATTTTAAAATGGGCTTTGACAAGTTTTGTGAAGGACCATGCCAATAAATGCTTTCAGTTTAACAGGATGGTTTGCTTTATTTGGAACAAATTTGAAGTGATTTTGAATCGAATCGAGTTTAATGAGGGGTCTTTTGAAGAAAGGGGCCAAAGTGGTTCAAATTGGGCTAACTTGGTTTAAAGCTGGGCTAAAGTTCGATTTGATGTAAAATTAATGTTGAGAAATGTTTATGGGAATGTCACAAAGAGTTTTCAACTTTGGTCATTGGATTGGGATTCGTGGGCCCATTCGGGGTTAGCTCGCTTAGGTCAATTTAAGGGATTTTGGTTTCTGGGTTAGGCTCTGGGTGGAGTTTAGGTTCAAATTTTGGCAAATCAAGTTATTGTTTTGTTTATGGGGGTAAGTTGGGGAAGGCTTTAGAAAAGATTTGGGGCCAATTGGAGTCAATCGGGCTAGGCTCGAGCTAGGTTTGTGTCAAGGGCCAAAATCGGGGCGCTCAAATGTCAATCAAATTGGACTTGGATTTGGTCTAAATTGATATTGGGGATGTTTAATTGAAGTTTAGAATTGAATTGGACCAAAATTGAGGTCAATTGGGGTGGTTTGGTTTGACATTGGGTTCACTTGGGTTTAAAATGGTTCAAATTGGGGGTTTTGGTAAAAGTGGGGTAAATTGGAAAAATTATCCCATAGTGTAGTTGAACAAAATTAAATTGGGAATATTTGGGATTTTAAAGAATTTTTTGGGAATTTTTTAAATTTTTGGATTTTTGGGTTAAGAAGGGCATTTTGGGTAATTGGAGGGTAATGGGGGGGTTCTTCTGGAATTTTTGGTATTTTTTGGCTATGGATGATCAATTTGAGTGGGGGGAAATGTTTAGGATTGATTTTGAGAAATTTTGGGTAATTTACGTGATTTTGTAGATTTTGGGTAGTTTCAAGGGCTTTTGGTAGGTTTAGTAGGTGTAGGGCCCCGGGGGTCAAAAATTGAAATTTTGGAATAATGAAGATTGATCAAATTTGAGTAATATGGAATCATTTTGGTTGAGCCATGAAGCCATATTAAGCCCACATGAGCCATGAGAGGACTCATGTGAGGCATTCACTATGTTGTTCCTAACCCTCTTAGCCAGGGGCTTAGGGGTTAAGGACCATCCATGTGAATTACCTACATGAGTCAGGAAGTCAAGTTGGGTGAGATTGTGATTTTAGGATTTGGAATGTGTGTGAGAGTGTAGTGTATGTGTAAGACCAGGCCACCCAGGGTAGTCCTAAGGCCAAAAAGTCCTATAACGAACTCATCCTTTAAACCTCCACATTTGATTTCAACCCTCTTGGTGATTAGGGGTCTACAATCAAGCTTGTGGGATTTGCAGGGAGTTAAGAGGTGTTTGAACTTCTAAGTGGTGAGTCACATTTCTAGTCCTCTAAGATTAGTCAAAGGAAAAGCCTAAGGCTAGATCCTAAGTACTAAAGAGAGAAGCAAAAGACCTCATCAAAAATGAGGTCAACAAATGGACCCCAAATAGGTGTGGTGTGCTAACCAAGCACAGCGTGCGTTTTGGCGTTGACCGAAGAGATCAACAAAACCAACACAGATGTCCAATTGACAATCTTAGGACGAAGTAGAAGAATTTTCGCTGGGGAGTATCAGGTATATTTCCAAGACCGGAGATTCCTGAATTCTCGCTGGGGAATGGAAAAGGAGGTGAGCTCCAAATCACAAGATCTGGGGAATTCGATTTAGATTTCAATTTACTTTTAAATTTCAAGTTTCAATGGGTGAGTTTGGATTTCGATTTGAATTTTTATTTAAAATCGATTTAAGGAATTTTTTAATTTGAAATTTGGATTTGAAATGATGATTGAAACCTAGGTCTCAACCTCGGGATTGCGAAGAGAATTGGAATTTAGGTACCAGCCTCGGAGTGAGAATTAGAGTTTAAGTGTCGACGTAAAAAAAAAAGGATGAGAATCAGAATTTAGGTACTGATCTCGAAATGAGAGTCAGAATTTAGGTACGGACCTCACAAAGGATGAGAATCAAAATTTAGGTACTAATCTCGAGAGTGTGAGATTAGAAATTTAAGTATCAAACCTGAAAAAGAATCAAAATTTAGGTATCGATCTCGGATGAGAGTCGGAATTTAGGTACCGACCTCGAAAGAAGAGAACTGGAATTTAGGTACAAGTCTCGGAATTTAGAATTAAAATTTAGGTATCAATTCGAAAGAGAATCGAAATTTAGGTATCGATCTCGAATGAGAGTTGGGATTTAAGTACCGACCTCAAAATGAGAACTGGAATTTAGGTACCAGCCTCGGAATTTAGAATTGAAATTTAGGTATGAATTCGAAAGAGAATCGAAATTTAGTTATTGATCTCGAATGAGAGTCGGAATTTAGGTACCGACCTCGAAGGAAGAGAACTGGAATTTAGTTACCAGTCTCGGAATTTAGAATTGAAATTTAGGTATCAATTTGAAAGAGAATAGAAATTTAGGAATCGATCTCGAAAAGAGAGTCAGAATTTAGATACCGACCTCGAAATGAGAACTGGAATTTAGGTACCAGTCTCGGAATTTAGAATTGAAATTTAGGTATCATTTCGAAAGAGAATCAAAATTTAGGTATCTATCTTGAAAAGAGAGTCGGAATTTAGGTACCGACCTCGAAATGAGAACTGGAATTTAGGTACCAGTCTCGGAATTTAGAATTGAAATTTAGGTAGCAATTCAAAAGAGAATTGAAATTGTGGTATCGATCTCGAATGAGAGTCGAAATTTAGGTACCGACCTCGAAGGAAGAGAACTAGAATTTAGGTACCAGTCTCAGAATTTAGAATTGAAATTTAGGTATCAATTCGAAAGAGAATCAAAATATAGGTATCAATCTCGAATGAGAGTCGGAATTTAGGTACCGACCTCGAAGGAAGAGAACTGGAATTTAGGTACCAGCCTCAGAATTTAGAATTGAAATTTAGGTATCAATTCGAAAGAGAATCGAAATTTAGGTATCGATCTTGAATGAGAGTCAGAATTTAGGTACCGACCTCGAAGGAAGAGTACTGGAATTTAGGTACCAGTCTCGGAAGTTAGAATTAAAATTTAGGTATCAATTCAAAAGAGAATCAAAATTTAGGTATCGATCTCGGAAAGAGAGTCGAAATTTAGGTACCGACCTCGAAATGAGAACTGGAATTTAGGTTCCAGTCTCGAAAGTTTGAAAGATGACTAGAAGTTAGGCTCTAGCCTTGAGGAGAACTGGAAGTTAGGCTCCAGTCTCGAAGATTTATTTGTATGAAGAGGGACCTAGTCTCATGCCATCAGAACCAAATCGAACAAAGTTCGTGGCTCCGTGTCAATATAACTAGTCGATCCTCTAAGACACAGAAGAAAGAGAATTGAAAGGAGCTGGTAAGTGTACCAAGCTGAAAAGACTTGACATAACAATAAGTCGAGGAAAATATTCAAATTTCAAAAGATTTTCAAACAGATTTCGATTAAGAGAAGAACTGAAAGATTTGAATCAGAGGATTCAGATCGGAATTCAATTTGAGATTTAGATTCATTTTGTTTGTCCTTTAACGATCCCATTTATTATTATTATTATTATTATTATTATTATTATTTTGTTTATTTAATGTTCATGTGAATTTTGAAGTTCATTTTATTATTCAGATTTTTAGAAAAATCTTCATTTATTTTCTTTTTCTTTTCTGTTCTTCGTTCAAAGTTCATTTAACTTTAATGGCATTTCCCAGTCAATTTGCACAAAAAGAGGTGAAGGCAAAATATGACATAGTCATTTTCATTCCAACTTGTTGAAAGTACATCATACAACTTGATCTAGTCATGATGACATTTTCTTCAGAAATTTAATATCTCATACAATCCATGTAAATCCAAAACGGACTGTATAAGATTCTTGTTGATCCATCCAAAAGTGTCTGTCAAAAATCCATGTCTGAATAGTAAGAAACATGGGCAATAACATCACCTTCCAAGCCACCATTGGCAGGAATGCTGCATGGATGTGCATTGGAGGTGTGTTATTTCCTGTGTAACTCACGACTCGTAGGGTCGGAGACTCTCCAGTCACGGATGCGGTTGAAAGTGGTAAGGAATTTTTCTGTCGTCCATTCTTCTAAAAGTAACTGAGATCCGCTCCACAGGCACTCCAAGAATGCAATGCTTCACAATGTCTGCTTCGTTTCCTTTTAGAACCAAGACGGAACCTACCGGTAGTGGTATCTCCACCGGCCCTCGGAACTCACCGGGGCCTGCAATCTGGAGGTCAGATTCGAACATGATGTTGCACTCGGTCGAGGAATGACACCGTGCGGAGATGGTCCTAACAAAGTCATGATGGTCTATATGTGTCGGTATGCGGTCACCTTCCTTGTACATGTTGATAATGCAGTACTGCTGGGTATGCAATCGCGAGCGAGTACCCTCCATGTTATCATCCTTTTCACCATTCTCTTAATGACTCTTGGCATTGGATCCACCTCACTGCGACGGAGTATCCCTGGTGGATTCCCTTTTCTGTCTATGGCAAAGTTGTAGCAACATCCGCATTGGATTGTAACTCTTCCCTTCCTTGGCATCCATCTTCGGGGTTCTGAATATGTCTTTTCTCTCAGGCGGCTAGCTCGACCCATTTTCTGTAATTCAAGGATGCAATCTACAATTTGTTGTTGCTCATAATCTGAGAAAACATATGTATGTAGCTCGAGACCTTCCAAGATGTTGATGCTCTTGTTTCCAATTCTTTTAAAGTATTCAAAGGTTTTCTTCTCAACTAATTGCATTTTCTCCAGCTCATATTTCGGGATTATCTGAAGTCCTCGGTGTCTATTAACATACTGCAGGATGTATGGCTCAACCCCAGCACGTTCTTCTGCATGTCTTGGCTCCTCGAGGATAGTCTACGTGGGGACATCTTCCGAGGTTGCTTTCGCAACAAGACTCTTCGAATCCGGTACATACGCTCGGCGTCGAGGTACCGACTCTATTTCTGCTTTTCTTGGTATTTCTTTTATCTGTTCCGACCTTCTTGGAATCGACTTTCTTCTTTCTGGTTCCTGATGAACCGGTCTCCTTGGAGCATTTGTACTAACAATATCAACTGTCCGTTCATATTGATCTTCTGCTAACTTGGTTAGAATTTTGAGAATGCGAAGATTTTTATTTCTTCGCTGGGTAGCGGTGAGAGTAGCTCTCCTTACTCCTTGAATTTCTGCGGGTGCGGCGCTGACAAGCCTACCCTCTGCTGTGGCAACTACGGATTTAATTTTCCTATCTTCTCCGGTTGCATGCGTGGCGTTTTTTTTTCTTTTCTTGTTGTTGGATTGGCGGCTTGGGCCACCCATTTTCATCACTGTCTAGCTGTGAAGTTCTTCCCGATCAACTGGGATCCAATCATTTTCTTTGTATTGTAAGCCGGCAGGTGTTAAGTCTGAGTCAATCTCTATCACTGCTCCATCCCTCACCCTCTTTTCATCAAGTGCTAGACTCACGCCATTTCTAAAGTTTAGAACCAACCGCTCGTTCGACATTTCCCTGCAAAAAAATAAGGAAAGGATCAGGGGCTGTACAAAGAACAAGAACAATAAGAAAAACACTTAAAAATTTTTATTCACTTCTTTTAAATTTAAAGGAAGTAGGAAGGGATGAGAAAATATCAGGAATGAATGGATTTAAAAGGAAAGATTAACATTTTATTATTACGATTTCTCATATTTTCTTTTTTAACATTTTTGTTGATGAGATTTTTTTTATCATCCATTTTATTTTGTTTTGGGTTCGGACCCAGTCACAAAGTGATTACTTCACCCGTGGTTCTAGGGATAAGATTCTATTTTTGAGTCCACCCTTCGAAACATCAGGTCGCGTAATACTTCTTTAAATACTGTCCAATGATTGGAAGCATGGATCGTTCTCCACGGCAATCCACCAGTTGGTAGGAACCCCCCGAGTAGACTGTCTCGACCACGAACGGCCTTCCCATGTTGGTTCAAATTTACCACCTATCTTGCGATGTGCAAGAATAGGTCTTCTGAGAACCAAAACCAAGTCACCGACTTTGAAAGTTCTTGGGCGGACTAGTTTATCATGGGCTTGGATCATCTTGGCTTGATACAGTTCCAAATTCTGTTGCGCGAAAAGTCTTTTTCCTTCCAAGCTTTCCAATTCTTCCAGTCGTAGTCTGGCATTTTCTTCTGCAGTGATCTTTTCTGCAACTACAATTCGGAGTGACGGAAGCTGAACTTCCAGGGGCAAGATGGCCTCGGACCCGTACACTAAAGCGTAAGGCGTAGACAGAGTAGGAGTCCTAAAAGTCGTCCTGTAGGCCCATAAGGCTTCTAACAACTTCTCGTGCCAATTTCTCTTATTGTCGTCCAAAGTTTTCTTTAAAATTTGAACGAGAGTTTTATTAAAAGCCTCGGCCAAGCCGTTTTCTCTTGGGTAGTAGATCGTTGAGTATCGCCAATCGAACCCGTGTCTTCTGACAAAATTGTTGATCTTTGTACTTTTGAATGCTGGCCCATTATTTGAAATGATTCTGCGTGGTACCCCAAATTGGTAGACGACTTGGTTCATGAAAAATTGTAACACGTGGTGTGCCTTCACCTCTCTGAGTGGTATAGCTTCTGCCCATTTAGAAAAGTAGTCTGTAGCTGCTAGAATGAAGCGATGTCCTCTTGAAGAAGGCGGTTCTATCGGACCCACTATATCTGTGCCCCAACACTCAAATGGACACGACGGGATTGTCGGATGTAGCACATTTGGAGGTTGGTGTAGAACCACTCCGTGTACTTGGCACTGGTGACAACTTTTGGCAACTTTCATACAGTCAGCCATCATCGAGGGCCAGTAGTACCCTAGTATTTTAATCTTCATTTTCATTTTCAGACCCGACTGATGAGCGCCACAAAGTCCTGAATGTACTTCTTTAACGATTTCACGAGCCTCGGACCCGCTCAGGCATCTTAGCCACATCTGATCAAAAGACCTTCTATATAATGTATTGTTTATTAATGCGTAAGACGAGTTCTTTTCTTGATTTGATGGGCTAATGACTTATCGTCCGGTAAGTTTCTGTTTGCAAGTAGTCTATTAATGGTCGCCGCCAATCTTACGTATTTTTACATCACTTCGTCGCAATTGTTTCTTCGCCTTTTCTACTTGATTTGTGTATTGTATCCATGTCGAGTCGTGATAGGACTCGTCGTCCTCGAGCCGACACTTCAATCGACTCATCCGCAGCAAGGCAAATTCCTTTGTCAGGCGGGCTAACGCATCTACAAGAGTATTTTCTTTCCTGGGAATCTTGTAGATTGTTACGTTTGGAATTTGTTCCAACAATTTCATGGCGTACTGAAAGTACTGCTCGAGTCTTGGCTTTAAAATTTTGTACTGTCCTACTACCTGTTGAATGATCAACTGAGAATCTCCATAGATGTTGATGTCTGTTATTCCCATCTGAATGGTTAATTCCAATCCAGTTATAAGGGCTTCATATTCTGCCTCGTTGTTTGTACATGATTCTGTTAAGTGGTAGGAGTATTTTAACATCCCCCACTCCGGTGTTATAAAGATTAGTCCGATTCCTGCCTTACCGGGCACTATCATTTGCGATTCTTTGTTCTTCTGTGCTGAGGACGCACCGTCAAAATATAGTTCCCAACGTCGATCATCGGGGTCTTCTAAGCTCATTATTTGCTCGTCAGGCAAATCATCATCGAGAGGCGAATCTGCCGGTATAGGGTGTGATGCAAGGAAGTTAGCTAGGACTTGTCCCTTCACGGCTCGAAGATGAACGAAAGTTATGTAGAATTGCAATAGTATCATTGACCACCTGGCAAGTCTGCCAAAAAGCGTCTGTCGGGTCATCAAGTATTGCAACAGATTAACTCTCGAAATATGGTTGACTTTATGAGAAAGCATGTAATGCCTGAGCTTTTGAGCGGCGAAGATCAGGGCCAAACAATGCTTCTCAATAGAAGGATACTTTACTTCCGTCGGAATTAGACGACGACTTAAGTAGTAGAGAGCATTTTCTTTTCCCTCATCATTAACACAAGCTAAACGAGGGCTCCGAGGAGTCGTCTAAAGCTGCGGTATAAAGTATCAACGGTCTACCTGAGACTGGGGCTGCTAAGACAGGAGGTGTCATTAAATATTGCTTAACGTCCTTGAAAGCCCGCTGGCATTTCTCATCCCAAATGAATTTGGTGTCCTTTTTAACTAATGCCGAGAAGAGCTGACACCTACCTGACAAGTTCGAGATAAAGCGTGGAAGATATGCCAACTTCCCTTGAAAAGATCGTAGTTGTTTCAAAGTTTTGGGAGGAGGCATTTCTAAAATAACTTTAATCTTTTCCGGATCGATTTCAATTCCGCGGTGTCGGACAACAAATCCTAAGAATTTCCCGGAGGTAACGTCGAAGGCGCATTTTAAGGGATTCATCTTAAGATTGTATCGTCTTAGTCGCTCGAAAACAATTCTCAAATCATACAGGTGATCTTCTTTCAGTTTACTTTTGATGACCACATCATCCACGTAGCACTCGACTTGGTTGTGAATGAGATCATCAAAAATCTTCGTCAACCCTCTTTGGTATGTTGCTCCTGCGTTCTTTAGTCCGAACGACATTACTGTGTAGCAATACACTCCGATCGGCGTTCTGAATGTCTTGAGCTTTTCGTCTTCTGGTGCCATCTTTATCTGGTTGTATCCTGATGATCCATCCATGAAAGAGAAGATTTCATGTGTTGAAGCAATGTCGATCATCAGTTTTGGGATTGGTAGAGGAAATTCATCCTTTGGACATGCTTTATTTAAATCTCTGAAATCTACGCAGATTCTGATCTGACCATTCTTCTTCCTGACTTGTACCACGTTGGCTAACCAAGTAGGGTATTGTTTTTCACGGACAAATTTAGCATCTATTAGCTTCTTAACTTTGGCTATTACTTGTTGCTCAATTTCTAGAAGCATTCTTCTAGAGGCTTGTCTGACTGGAACGGAAGTAGGATCCACTCCTAATTTATGAATTGCGACCTCTGGAGCTAATCCTGGCATTTCGTCGTAACTCCAAGAAAAATAGTCCTTGAATTCCATTAATAGCTTGATTATGTTTTCGGAGTCTTCTTTATTGAGTAAGGAGCTAAGAAAGGTAGGCCTAGGCTCTTCGCTAGTACCTAAGTTAACTTCCGTTAACTCGTCTACTGTAGATTTGATTTCTTCTTCGAATTCTGGTGGAGCGTTGTCGATTGGTAGATCTTCAAGATCTTCTGAGGCTTCTAAGCAGTCTTTATTAAGTTCGCAAGTGACAACCAAGCAAAATCCCGTATAGTCAACCGATCCTATTGTGCCGAATCCGAGACCATGTTTTGAATTGGGAGGCCGATCGGCATTATTCCATAATTTTTCAAAGTGTTGTGATCGGCCTTTTTTCCATTGTCGAGGTAAGACACCACGGATTAAATTTTGAACACAGGGAGAGTACCACTCAAAAGGTAATTCCATAAATTCAGATGAAGTAACATCTTTAAATTGTACATCTTTTTCAGTATTGGAAGAAGAAGCACATGGTAAAACTTGATTGGTTTAGTACCACCACAATGTACTTCCTTGACCACCATACCCTCGATCTTATTAGAATGGATCGGGGTCAGGGTCATAATATGTACATAATGGTTAATCTTTTCGTACATTAATTTGTATTCTTCATTCCTTTCGTCTTCGAGAGAGATCTTGAACTGTGGTTTCTTCTGATTTATTGTTACTGCTTCTTTCTTAATTTCTTCTTCTTCTTCAGAACTGTTCTCCCAATCAACATCGGTGACCGGTTTCTTCTGTCCAACTGTTCCAACATTTCTTCCACGTCCTCGTCCCCGGCCTCGACCTTGTACGGCTTATTTTTTTAGGTTGTCTGTCGTATTTTTGAAAAGTGGTCGCCTACAGAAATTGACGGTGAATTTTTAATTTAAATAAATAATTTGAAAAGTAGTATTTGATTTTAAAAATAATCTTAAATTTGAAAATTTTAAGATATGAAATCAAACCAATCTCACATCCCAAATAGTTTATATAAACGAGCACCGCACCATAAACCGTGTATCTATTCCGAAGAATAGGCACACTGCTTGACGATGGGGCTCGATTAAATAAACTAGAAGATTTGTGACATCTGTTTGGTCTGCGAACCAATTTTATAAGCCGACAAGTTCCCCTGCTTAATATGAAAGCATTAAACAGGGTTTATATTACTTGGGTTCTTTAAAATTCCCTATAAGGGCAAGCCTCTATAGTTAATTACATCTTAAGTGACGGGAATCACCTAAGAAAACTCTCAATAATAATCGATAATTCGCTCTCAAGAATTTCAAAGTTTAAGTTTTCAAGGATTGAATTTTAGAATTTCAATAGGGAATGGATCAAATTTGGAAGATTTTATTTTGGGATTTCAAAGGAAGAAAGGTAAGAGAAATTACGGATTCGAAGCGAACTTCGGTAATTTCCCAACTATCCTATTGTTTGGCTTGAATTTAGGAAAGTCCTAATGTTTATTTAGTATTTCAATCTTACCAATTTTAGTTAATTTGGACTTATATTTGTATGATAAAATCATACAAATAGCCTTGAAGATGTGAGGGTTTATGTCGTATCGGATGACTACCTCAGAATCCTATGGCTTGGTTGTTTAATTCTAGGAAAGTTTTGCTGAAGTAGACTCATGTTTTGCTGATGACGATGGCCGTGCTGCCCACCATGCTCCGAGCTCCTTGTTGTTGCAGAGGTTTAGTTATAGAAGTCATAAATCAGCAGATGAGAAAAGTGTTTTGGTTTAGAGAAAATCTTAACTTCCAAGTGTTTTTATGTTTTAATTAAAACAAATCTTAAAGTTGATTTTAACAACACCGGTAAAGATCCCACGGTTCCATCCTTCCGGCATCGTTATTTTTATCGGATTCACTTAGTCCAGATGAATTTGCTAAACTCAACTGAATGAGTTCCACACTTTCATTTAGACCGTGGGAAATCCCTTTAGCAACACGTAGGTTACATCATCCGAGGTATTCCCGATCATCCAACAGGACGTTTTAATTTAGTTGTAATTGTAGTTTTGTGTTCTGTTTGTGATTAAATTTTGAGTTGTTTTATATTTTGAAATGTTGTGGCGGTGAATTTTATCTTGCAATGACTTTTAATTTAGTTTTGGTTTCAGTGTTAGGGACTATCCTAAAGGTGTGGTTTTTCATGCAACAGTTGTTTATCATGCAATAAAAGTATGTGTGATGCAATTAAATAAATTGCAATAAGGTAAATTGCAATAAAATAAAAGCGTACCTAGAGGGTCTTCCCGTCATCCCAAGCTGCACTTAAGACACAATTAGAATATTTAAGCAAGTTCCTAGGTAAAGCTAAGGGAAGGGTTATGGTTTTCTACCAAATTCCTAATCCTATAGCTAGTCATTTCCTATGACGTCTAGGTTCTTGTGTTTTGGTTTGAGGACGATTTTCTTCATCAAAGAATAATTAAGTTCAATTGTTCTTATAAGTATCCTATCATATTGAGGAAGTGCTTAAGAAGAGTCTTAAACATCTTTTCAATATTGATAGGATTGTTTTAAGTCCAAATGAATTTAATCATACAAATGAATTAACCGTCCGGGAATTCAAGTTTTGTTATCTTGCTCAATGAACTAGGACATTTGAATATCCTATAGGTGAGGTAACATTTCATTTAACGTTCTTTTTCAGAGTTATGATAACCAAAGCTTTCGAGGGCAAATTGGTGTTCAAATGGTTTATGATTTAGTTTAACTTCAATTAACGGGTTTAAATTTGGAATAGTGTTCAAGTTGTTTTATATTTAATTTCTTTATGTCTTAGGTGATGTCATTTTTAATTTAATTTAACTTTAATTTAATTTAATTTGATTTAGTTTTAATTTTAATTTAATTTTAATTTTTAATTTTAATTTTAATTTTAATTTTAATTTTAATTTTAATTTTATTTGATTTTATTTTAATTTGATTTAATTTAATTTAATTTAATTTAATTTAATTTAATTATTATGTTTTAATTTAATTTAATTTAATTTAATTTAATTTAATTTATTTGATTTGTTTGATTTAATTTAATTTTATTTTTTAATTTTAGTTGAATTGAAAAGGGTTTAATAATTTAACTTTTTAATTTAATTTTAATGATTAAGTCCTTTAAAATTTTAAAACTTAAATTTGAATTATCATTTTAATTAGGAATTAAATATTATTGAGATGATTAATTTAGGGATTTTTAAATTAAAGAATAAATCTCTTCCTAATAATGTCCCTATTTAATAATCCCAACTTTATTATTCTTCCAAATTTAATCAATTATTTAATTAAGGTTTATCTTAATTATTTTTAAATTATTTAGTAGGTTTCTACCCTTTAATTATTTAAATTTCAATCATCCAAGTCAGATTAAGATCAAATATTTTACTTGTTAATTTTATTAAACCTAAAGTTTTAATTAAGGGTTAAAATTTTAATTACCATTTTGCCCTTCAAGTTTAATAATTTCATAACTCACTAAATTGAGGTTAAATGAACTTGAAATTTTTATGTGACTTCACTCATATGCCAATAAAGACATGAGAGGAGAAAATGTGATTTTTCTCGTATTTAATTTATTTATATAATTATTTTTGGTAGAAAATAGGGATTTCCAAGGAAAATTTAATAACATGACCAAGAGAAAGTTTCTGTCCTTAAGAAAATTATGGGACATTCCTAATTACCAGAGGACCACTTGGACCAATTTTGGTGATTTTTTGAGTTATATTATTTTTATTATAATTATTTTAAGTTTTGGAGTATTAATTAATATAAAAATAAGATAAAGGTTAAAAAATAAATTTTATATTTTTCAAAAATCTCTCTGATATCAAGGAAATCAAAGAATCAATTTTTACAATTTTCTGATTTTTCTATGATTTATTATAATTATTTCAGTGAAAATGCTAGAAAATACATTTTTTTTAATTTTAAAATTACCTTAGGGTTTTAAAATTTAATATCTCATTAAATAGACCTAAGAAAAATATGGGGTTTGTTCCTAAGTGATTAAAATTTAAAATGTGACATTTTGGTGAATTTTATTATTTTTGTGATTTTTATTATTTTGTAATTATTAAAATATTAAAATAATACCAAAAAATCAACTTTTTTAGAAAATTGAAATTTTAATTTTCTTAAATTCCCCTGATATCGAGAGGCTCCAAAACCTATTTGGTGAATTTTTAAAAAGTATTTTGAAAGTTATGAATTTTTAAAGTTCAAATTGACTAAATGGCTTAATCAACCCATTTAGTAGGGCTAACCAAGTCTAATTGACTTCAAATTTTTATGGTGGGTTCCTCTGATCCTAAAGGTCAGTGGAGAATTGATTTCAAGCCAATTTGATATATGGTTAGCTCTAATTAATTAAGGAACTATTTTGGGTGTTTAAGCCAATTATGGTTATTTTAAATAAACTAATCCAAAACCTATTTTTCCTAGGGTCCTCTGGTCATAAGAGACATCACCAAATTTTCCTAGAATTTATTTCACAACATGCTAATTATTGGATTTAAAATACTCAAAACAACAACATGAATTTGAAAAATCAATAACTTCTCATAGGGATGGCCTCTGACTTTGGAAAATTTAAGGAATGTTCCCAAATTCAGAGGCTTCAAAAGCCCTATGGTCTCATGCCATGGTGAATTTCCTATATGCATGGAGAATTAAAACAATGCAGAAGGGAAATAAATCATTAAAAATAAAATACTTGATGAAATTAAATAATTTATTTTCCACATTATTCTCCTCTGTTCACTGAGCAAGAGGGTATTTTTATTTTATTTTTCTGATTTTTCTACACGAAGTTATGGATTTTTGAAGTTTAGGGAATTAAATAAATCGGAAAATACCCTAATTTTCTATTTATCCACGCGGCGCCGCGTCAACTTCGGCAGCTCCGAAACGCCGCGTGGCGCTCTCCGATTCGACACCGCCATCTGACTCAGCGCTCCGGGGCCCCGCTGTGTCGTTCCGTCTCCTGATCCGGCGCGATCCTGGCCGTCCATCCGCGCGTGTATTAAATGAACGACATCCGTTCATCGTCCCCAAGCTTCCTCACTCGAGAGCCATCCACACTAAATCCCTAATATCTCACTCAATACACAATGGATTTTCGTGTTCTTGTGCTCTATGGATTCGTCTTGAAGAGACGAATACATCTATATGGTGATCATGATTTGAAATTAAAGCATTTGAAATGGAGAATCTCCAGAAGCTCGGGATGAAGAATTAGCTCATACCTTTGCTCAGAGAAGTGTGGCTTCAATCTGAGGGTTGTGTCACCTTCGATTGGATCCCAGGCAAGCTCCGGATGAAGTCTCCCTGGTTTGGTGAATTGCTCAGGTAGGATTTCGACCACGGCCGATCACAAAGCTTGGAGGCTGGAGCATCCGGGTGGCTCCGGAGATGGGGCTTTCGGTGGGGAACTTCTCCTCTTGGTCCAAGTGAAGGTGTAGGACCGGTCGATTTGAGGATTAGCTCACCGTGGCAAAGTGTCCTGGTTTTGGGTGAAATTTCGTCGAGAAATTGGATTCCGTTGGTGGGGATTAGAGGCAAATTGACACTTGGGGATCAACTTCTCTAAGGATGGAGAAGGGTTTGGAACAATTTTGCGCGAGTTTCGGCAAGGTTTGTGCAACTCTCCTCAATGGCCGAGAGGGGGTCGGGTTTAAATAGAGGTGGCCTGGAGGGCCTCACGAGGATGGCCAAGGGTTGGGATCGACCTGCTATGGGAATGGGAAGAACAGCCATGGTAGCCATTGGGCATGGGGCAGCTCAGCAAGGTGGAATTCCAAAGTTTGGGCTCCTCCCAAGGTCTCGTCCATGGTGTTTTCCGGCGACCCAGGCGGCTGGCCGGCAGCATGGGTCACCCTCGGGTCCAAGTGGGTCAGGGCTGGAGGTTTGTGCAGTCAATTGGCCATGGACATGTGTAAAGGGTTTGAATCAAAAGGGTATGGGGAGAGGCTCATTTTGGGTCCAAATGGGTCAACCCACCATTTTGGGTTTGGTGCACCCTTCCATGGCTGATTTAGGCTGAGGGAGGATCAGGTGAATCAGCTTGAAAAGGGTAGAGAAGTCACCATCCATGAATATTTTGATTAATCATGGATTAAGGTGAAGCATTAAAAGGGTTAAAATCTTTTTAAGGGGGCTTAAAAGAGGCTCCTCCTTTTGCCATTAATGGCTTGATCACATGTCAAACCTTCCATGGCTTCATGTGGCTTGTCCATGGCTTGCATGTGGCTTCATGGCTTGTCTTTGGCTTGGGGAAAAGCTTGGTCAATTTCATGAAAATGGAATTTAGAAATTTTGGTAATTTAGGGATGATTTGATGGGATTTGGCATATGGCTTGATTTGGAACCATTTGATGATTGATTTGAACTTAGGGAATGACTTTGATTAAATGGATGACAAATGGAAATGTCATGTGGGCTTTAGGGTAGATTTTGGGCTCTTTGAAATGGTTTTAGATGGGCTTTTAAAGTGATTTATGGAAGTGGGTTTTTTTTTATTTTAGGATGAGAATTTTGCAAAGGATTGGATCCAATAAGTGTTGAATTTAGTTTAGGAATGTTTCATGAATGATTTGGAATAAACTTGAAGTGTTTGGGCTAGGTTTGGGTTGGATTTGGACCTCTTTGGTGAATGGGTCAATGTAGGTCAAATTGGGCTAACTTGGGCCAATTTTGGGCTAGGGTTGAAATTGATGTAAAATAAATGTTGGGAAATGTTTATGGGAGTGTTTCAAAGAGGTTTTGGCCTTGGTTGGGTTTTGATTTTGGGGTTTGGGCTTATTTGGGTTAAGTTTGGGTTTAGGTTAAAATTGGGCCTTTTAGCTTTGGGTTAAATTTGAGTGGGGTTTAGGTCTAAATGTTGGGCAAATCATGTTAGTGTTTTTTTTGTAGGGATGTTAAGGGAGGTTTAGAAAATATTTGGGGTTAATTGGAGTTGAATTGGGTTAGTTTGGGATAGGTTTGGGTTATGGGTCCAAATTGGGCTTTAAGGCCAAAAGTGAAATTGGATCCAAATGTCAATCAAATTGGACTTGGATTTAGTCTAGATTGGTGTTTGGAATGTTGAATTGAAGTTTAGAATTGAATTGGACCAGAATTTGGGTCAATTGGGTAGGTTTGGTTTGACATTGGGTTCACTTAGGGTTAAAATGGGTCAAATTGGGGGTTTTGACAAAGTAGGGTAAATTGACAAAATTTGCCTATGGTGTAGTTGAACAAAATAAAATTGGGAATATTTGGGATTTTCTAGAATTTTTTGGGAATTTTCGGAATTTTTGGATTTTTTGGTCAAGAGGGGTATTTTGAGTATTCGGAGGGTATTGGGAGGTATTTTTGGAATTTTTGGTATTTTTGGGTATGGATGATCAATTTGAGTAATGTGGGAATGCTTGGGATTGATTTTGAGGAATTTTGGGTGATTTGGAAATTTTGCAAAAATTTGGGTAATTTCAAGGGTTTTGGGTAGAGCTAAGCGGGTGTAGGGTCCCGGGGGTCAAAAATTGAAAATTTGGAAAATTGAAGATTGGGTGAATATAAGTGGAATGAAATCATTTTGGTTGAGCCATGAAGCCATATCAAGCCCACATGAGCCATGAAGGGACTCATTTGAGGCATCCAATATGTTGTTCCTAACCCTCTTAGCCAAGGGCTTAGGGGTTAAGGACCATCCATCTGAATCACCTACATGAGTCAGGAGGTCAAGTTGAGTATAGGTGTGTGAAAGTGTAGTGTATAAATTTAGTGTGTGTGTAAGTCAGCCCCTTCACCAGACCAGGCCACCCAGGGTAGTCCTAAGGCCAAAGAGTCCTATAGGAACCCATCCTTTAAACATCCACATTTGATTTCAACTCTCTAGGTGATTAGGGGTCTATAGTCAAGTTTGTAGAGTTTGCAGGGTGTTAAGAAGTGGTTTGAATTTCTAAGTGGTGGGTCCCAATTCTAGTCCTCTAAGATAGTCAAAGGAAAAGCCTAAGGCTAGATCCTAAGTACTAAAAAAAAGAAGAGAAGACCTCATCAAAAATGAGGTCAACAAATGGACCCCCAATAGGTGTGGTGAGCTAACCAAACACACCGCGCATATTGGCGTTGACCGAAGAGATCAACAAAACCAACACAGATGTTCAAGTGACAAACTTAGGACAAAGTAGAAGAGTTTCCGCTGGGGAGTGTCAAGTATATCTCTGAGACTGGAGATTCCTGAACTCTCGTTGGGGGAAGGAAAAGGAGGTGAATCCCAAATCACATGACCTGGGGGAATTTCAATTTTAGATTTTATTTTGTTTCAGTTTAAGTTTTGATGTGTGAGCTTAGATTTTAGTTTGAGTTTCAATTTAGATTGAAGTTTTGTCAAGATTAATTTGAAGGGATTTGAACTGGAAGTGAAAATTGGAATTTTGTGGTTTTAGATGTAACATCTTCAACCTCAAAAGAAAATTGAATTGATTGGATTGAATCATTACAATGAGGAGAGATCTCAGAGCAATGCGGTATTGGATGTAAAATCTTTAACCTCAAGAGTTTGATTTTTGATGTACTTCATTGCAATAGGGAAAGAATCCTAAAGCAATGCAGTCTCAAATGTAAAATCCTCGACCCCAAAAGTTTGATTTTGATGTATTTCATTGCAATAGGAAAGAATCCTAAAGCGATGCAGTCTCGGATGTAAGATCCTCGACCCCAAAAGTTTGATTTTGATGTATTTCATTGCGATAGGGAAAGAATCCTAAAGTAATGCGGTCTCGGATGTAAAATCCTCAACCCCAAAAGTTTGATTTTGATGTATTTCATTGCAATAGGGAAAGAATCCTAAAGCAATGCGGTCTCGGATGTAAAATCCTCAACCCCAAAAGTTTGATTTTGATGTATTTCATTGCAATAGGGAAAGAATCCTAAAGCAATGCGATCTCGGATGTAAAATCCTCAACCCCAAAAGTTTGATTTTGATGTATTTCATTGCAATAGGGAAAGAATCCTAAAGCAATGCAGTCTCGGATGTAAGATCCTCAACCCCAAAAGTTTGATTTTGATGTATTTCATTGCAATAAGGAAAGGATCCTAAAGCAATGCAGTCTCGGATGTAAGATCCTCAACCCCAAAAGTTTGATTTTGATGTATTTCATTGTGATAAGGAAAGGATCCTAAAGCAATGCAGTCTCAGATGTAAAATCCTCAACCCCAAAAGTTTGAATTTGATGTATTTCATTGCGATAAGGAAAGAATCCTAAAGCAATGCAGTCTCGGATGTAAAATCCTCAACCCCAAAAAGTTTGATTTTGATGTATTTCATTGCAATAGGGAAAGAATCCTAAAGCAATGCAGTCTCGGATGTAAAATCCTCAACCCAAAAGTTTGAATTTGAATAGTCATTGACTTTGCAAAGATTTGTAGTGTTGATTTGAAAAGTGGAATTTTGGTGTTTCGAGAATTTCATGAAAGTTGTAAAAGACTTTCATGAAGGAAACAGATTAGGAGGGAATATGTAGATGTTACATACCACGTTCAAAAAGAGTTGATTGAAAGTCACTGGTTTGGATTGGATATGATTCCTCGCCATCAGATTCGATCCGCGTCAATGGAATCAACCGCTTCCATCCCAGACAAGGGAGAGGGTAGAATGGATTGGATTTCAGATTTGGAAGGTTGAGTTTGAATTTTCGATTGAGATTTGATTTGAGATTTGAAAAGATCGAATTTGAATTTGACTGAAATTTGGAATCTGGAAAGATTGAATTTGAAATTTGATTGAGATTGGATTTGAAATTTGGAAAGATTGAATTTGAATTTGATTGAGATTTGATTTGGAATCTGTGTTTATTTTGTCTGTCATTTAACGATTCAAATTTATTTTATCGTTTATTTAATGTTCATGTGAATTTGGTGTTTGTCATTTTTAGATTTTTACGGAAAGTTTTTCTTTTATTCTCTTTTTTTTTGTTCTTTGTTCGAAGTTCATTTAACTTTAATGGCGTTTCCCAGTCAATTTGCACAAAAGAGGTGAAGGCCAAAAATGTGACATGGTCACTTTCATTCCAATCATGTCGAAGATACATCATATAACTCGATCTGGAATATATCTCATACAATCCATGTAGACTCAAAACGGACTATGTATGATCTTTGTCGATCCATCCAAAAAGGTAACTGTCAGAAATCCATGTCTGAATTGTGGGTACATGGTCAATAACATCACCTTCCAAGTCATCCTTGGCAAGGATGCCGTATGGATGTACGTTGGAGGTGTGATATTTTCCATGTAACTCACAGCTCGTAAGGCCGAAGGCTCTCTAGCTCCGGGTACGGCTGGAAGTGGTAAAGTGTCTTCCTGTCGTCCATCCTTCCGAAAGTAGCCGAGATTCGCTTCACCGGTACTCTCGGTATGCAATGTTTAGCGACATCCGCTCCGTTGCCCTTCGGTATCATGACGGAACCTACCGGTAATGGTATCTTCACCGGCCCTCGGAACTCACTCGGGCTCGTTATCCGGAGGTCGGATCCGAACATGATGTTACACTCGTTCGGGAAAGAGACGCGTGCGAGAGGTCCGACAAAGTCGTGGTGATCTATGTGCGGGGCTATGCGATCACCCCGCTTGTAAATGTTAATAATGCGAGCTATTGGGTATGCAATCCGCCGGCAGTACCCTCCATGTTATCAACCTCTTTACCATTCTCTTGATGACTAATGGCATTGGATCCACTTGGCCATGACGGAGTATCCCGGTGGGTTTCCCTTCTGTCTTCCGCAAAGTTGTAACGAGCATCCGCATTGTATTGTAATTCTTCCTTTCCCCGGCATCCATCTCCGGGGTTCGAGTAGGTGTTTTCCCTTAGGCGGCCCGCTCGGCCCATTCTTTTCAAATCCCGGATGCAATCCACGATTTGTTGTTGTTCATATTCTGAGAATACGTCTGTATGTAGCTCGAGGCCTTCTAGTATATTGATTCTTCTGCCTCTGATTCTCTCGAAGTATTCAAAAGTTTTCTTTTCGACATTCTGCATTCTTTCCAGCTCGTACTCTGGAATAATTTGCAAATGGCGGGGCATGGTGACATATTGTGGGATATACGGCTCAATCCCTTCCCGTTCTCCTGCATACCTCAGCTCCTCGGGGATGATGTCCATCGGGACATCCTCCGGGGTTGTTTCTGCAACAAGATTATGCATTACTGTCGGCATATTTTTAGGTTGTGTGTTTTATTTTGAAAAGGGGGTCGCCTAACAGAAGTTGTCGGCGACTTTTTAATTTAGTTTAAAAAATAATTTTGAAAAGTAGTATTTGATTTTGAGAATAATTTTAAATTTGAAGGTTTTAAGATATGAGATTAAACCGATCTCACATCCCAAATAGTTTATATAAATGAGCACCGCACCACAAACCATGTATCTATCCCTAAGGATAGACACACTGCTTGATGGTGGGGCTCGATTAAATAAACTAGAAGATTTGTGACATCCGTTTGGTCTGCGAACCAATTTTATAAGCCGAAAAATTCCCCGCTTAATATGAAAGCATTAAACGGGGTTTATATTACTCGGGTTCTTTAAAATTCCCTATAAGGGCAAGCCCCTATAGTTAATTACATCTTAAGTGACAGGAATCACCTAAGAAAACTCTCGATAACAATCAATAATTCTGCTCTCAAGAATTTCAAAGTTTAAGTTCTCAAAGGATTGAATTTTGGAATTTCAATAGGGAATGGATCAAATTTAGAACAATTTTTTGTTTTGGGAATTCAAAGGAAGAAAAAGTAGGAGAAATCACAGATTCAAAGTGAACTTCTGTAATTTCCCGACTATCCTATTGTTTTGCTTAGATTTAGGAAAGTCCTAATGTTTATTTAATGTTTTAATCTTGCCAATTTTAATTAATTAGGGCTTATATTTATATGACAAAATCATACAAATAGCCTCGAAGATGTGAGGGTTTATGTCGTATCAGACGACTACCTCGGAATCCTAAGACCGGTTAGGGCTTAATTTGCAATGAAAATGCCTAATGAAGAGTTGAGGATTTATGCTGCACTAGGCAAACTACCTCAAAGTTCTATGACTTGGTTATTTAATTCTAAGACAGTTTTGCTGAAGTAGACTCAGGTTTTGCTGATGACGATGGCCGTGCTACCCACCATGCTCCGAGCTCCTTATTGTTGCAGAGGTTTAGTTTTAGAAGTCATAAATCAGGGGATGAGAAAAGTGTTTTGGTTTAGAGAAAATCTTAATTTCCAAGTGTTTTCAATATTTTAATTAAAACAAATCTTAAAGTTGATTATAACGACACCGGTTAAGATCCCACGGTTCCATCCTTCCGACATCATTAATTTTATCGGATTCACTTAGTCCGGATGAATTTGCTAAACTCAATCGAATGAGTTCCACACTTTCATTTAGACCGTGGGAAATCCCGTTAGCAACACGTAGGTTATATCATCCGAGGTATTCCCGATCATCCAACGGGACGTTTTAATTTAGTTGTAATTGTAGTTTTGTGTTCGTTTGTGATTAAATTTCGAGTTGTTTTATATTTTGAAATGTTGTGGCGGTGAATTTTATCTTGCAATAACTTTTAACTTAGTTTTGGTTTCAGCTTTAGGGACTATCCTAAAGGTGTGGGTTTTCATGCAACAATTGTTTATCATGCAGGAAAAGTAAGTGCAATGCAGTTAAATAAATTGCAATAATGTAAATTGCAAGAAAGTAAATTGCAATAAAATAAAAGCGTACCTGGAGGGTCTTCCCGTCATCCCAAGCTAAACTTAAAACACAATTAGAATATTTAAGCAAGTTCCTAGGTAAAGCTAAGGTAAGGGTTATGGTTTTCTACCAAATTCCTAATCCTATAGCTAGTCATTTCCTATGACGTCTAGGTTCCTTGTGTTTTGGTTTGAGGACGATTTTCTTCATCAAAGAATAATTAAGTTCAATTGTTCTTATAAGTATCCTATCATATTGAGGAAGTGCTTAAGAAGAATCATAAACATCTTTTCAATATTTCTAGGATTGTTTTAAGTCCAAATGAATTCAATTACACAAATGAATTAATCGTCCGAGGTTTAGTTAAGTTTTGTTATTATCTTACTCAGTGAACTAGGATGTTTGAATGTCCTATAAGTGAAGTAACATTTCATTTAATATTCTTTTTAGGAGTTATGATAACTAAAGCTTTCGAGGGTAAATTGGTGTTCAAATGGTTTGTGATTTAGTTTAATTTCAATTAATGGGTTTAAATTTGGAATAGTGTTCAAGTTATTTTAGATTTATTTTGAATTCTTTATGTCTTTGGTGATGTTATATTTAATTCAACTTAATTTAGTTTAATTTAATTTAATTTAATTTAATTCTATTCAATTTAGTTTGGTTTGATGTTAACTTAATTTAGTTTGATTTGATTTAATTTTAATTTAATTTGATTTAATTTAATTTAATTTAATTTAATTTAATTCAATGTAATTTACTTAATTTAATTTAATTTTTAATTTAATTTTATTAAATTTAATTTACTTAATTTAATTTAATTTAATTTATTTTAATTCAATTTAATTTACTTAATTTAATTTAATTTTTAATTTAATTTTATTTTTAATTTTAATTGAAATTTTAAAAGAGTTTAATAATTTAATTTTAGTTTAATGATTAAGTCTTTTAATGTTTTGAATTTGAGTTATCTTTTTAATTAAGAATTGAATATTAATGAGATAATTAATTTAGGGATTTTTAAATTAAAGAATAAATCTCTTCCTAATAATATCCCTATTTTAATAATTCCAATTTTATTATTCTTCCAAATTTAATCAATTATTTAATTAAGGTTTAATTATTTTAAATTGCTTAATGGATTTCTACCCTTTAATTATTTAAATTTCAATCATCCAAATCAGATTAGGATCAAATATTTTACTTGTTAATTTTTTTATTAAACCTAAAATTTTTATTAAGGATTAAAATTTTAATTACCACTTTACCCTTTAAGCTTAATAATTTCATAACTCACTAAATTGAACTCAAATGAACTTGAAATTTTTATGTGACTTCACTCATATGTCAATAAAGACATGAGAGGAGAAAAATGTGATTTTTCTGTATTTAATTTATTTATATAATTATTTTTGGTAGAAAATAGAGATTTCCAAGGAAAATTTAATAACATGACCAAGGGAAAGTTTCTGTCCTTAAGAAAATTAGGGGACATTCCTAATGACCAGAGGACCACTTGGACCAATTTTGGTGATTTTTTGAATTATATTATTTTTATTATAATTATTTTAAGTTTTGGAGTGTTAATTAATTTAAAAATAAAATAAATGTTGAAAAATGAATTTTATATTTTTCAAAAACCTCTCTAATATCAAGGAAATCAGAGAACCAATTTTTACAATTTTCTGATTTTTCTATGATTTATTATAATGATTTTGGTAAAAATGCTAGAAAATACATTTTTTTTTATTTTAAAATTGCCCTAGAGCTTTAAAATTTAATATCTCATTAAGTAGACCTAAGAAAAATGTGGGGTTTGTTCCTAAGTGATTAAAATTCAAAATGTGACATTTTGGTGAATTTTATTATTTTTGTGATTTTTATTATTTTTTAATTATTAAAAATATTAAAATAACATTAAAAATCAACTTTTTTAGAAAATTGAAATTTTAATTTTCTTAAATTCCCCTAATATCAGAGAGGCTCTAAAATCAATTTGGTGAATTTTTGAAAGATATTTTGAAAGTTATGAATTTTTAAAGTTCAAATTGACTAAATGTCTTAACAACCCATTTAGTAGGGCTAACCAAGTCCAATTGACCTCAAATTTTTTTGGTGGGTTCCTCTGATCCTAAAGGTCAGTGGAGAATTGATTTCAAGTCAATTTTATGTATGGTTAGCTCTAATTAATTAGGGATCCATTTTGGGTGTTTAAGCCAATTAGGGTTGTTTTAAATGAACTAACTCAAAACCTATTTTTCCTAGGGTCCTCCTGGTCATAAGGAACATCACCAAATTTTCCTAGAATTTATTTCATAACATGCTATTTATTGGAATTAAAATACTCAAAACAGTAACATGAATTTGAAAAATCAATAACTTTTCATAGGGGTGTCCTGGTTTTGGGCTTGGATTTCAACTCTTAAATTGAGCTCACAGAGAAGAAATGGCAGGGGGATTTCAGTGGGGTTCAAGTGCTCTGTGTATGGGGAGTAGTCTGGAACAATTTTGGCAGAGTTTCCTTAAGGTTTGTTTCAGCACCTCTCATGGCCGAGAGGGGTGGTGTTTAAATAGGAGAGGGTGGAGGGCCTCCTGTGGAGAGTTAGGGCTTGGGATCGGCTGCTTCGGCAAGAGAAGAACAACTACAATGGCCACCTGGGATGGGGCAGCTCAGCAAGGGAGAATTCCAAAGTTGGCTCACATGCGAGCTCTCGGCCATGGTGTTTTCCGACGGCCCGGTGGCCGGCCGGCTGTGCATGGGTCACCCTCAAGGTCAAGTGGGTCGTGGCCGGGACTTGGTGCAAGCAATTGACAAATGCCATGTGTAAAGAGCTTGGATTGAAATGGAATGGGGGGAAGACCATTTTGGGTTCAAATGAGTCAACCCATGGTTTTGGCTAGGTTCACCACCCAAGGCCTGGTCTTTGGCTGAAAAGGATCACTTGTGTCAGCCAAGAGAGAATGGTGTGGTCTCCATCCATGATGAGGTGGCTAAGCATGGTTTAGTGTGCGACATGCTTAAGGTAAAAAAGGGTTTAAGAAGGATTAGGAAAGGGGGCCCTCCTTTTGCCATTAATGGCTTGATCACATGTCAAGCCTTCCATGGCTTCATGTGGCTTGTCCATGGCTTGCATGGCTCACCTTTGGCTTGGGAAAAGTGGAGTCAATTTCATGGAAATAGATTTTAGGAATTTTTGGTAATTTGATGGAAATTTGTATGAAACTTGATTTGGAATGATTTGATGATGAATTTAGGACTTAGGGAATGGCTTTTATTAAGTGGATGGCAAGTGGAGATGTCATGTGGGCTTTAGTGGTAGATTTTGGGCTTTTTGAAATGGTTTTAGATGGCTTTTAAGATGGTTTAGGAAAGTGGGCTTTTCGAATTTTAAAATGGATTTTGGGATGAAATTTTGGTAAAGGCTTGGGCCAAATAATTGTTGGGTTTAGCTCATGGATGTGTCATGAGTGACTTGAAGCAAATTGGGGTGATTTGGGTTTGAATTGGGTTGAATTTGGGTTCTTTTCGTGAATGGGCCAATATAGGTCCAAGTGGGCCAAGTTGGGCCAATGTTGGGCAAGGGTTGAAATTGATGTAAAATTAATGTTGAGAAATGTTTATGGGAGTGTTTCAAAGAGATTTTGACTTTGATTGGGCTTTGATTTTGGGGTTCGGGCTCATTCTGGGTTAGGTTCTGGGTTTAGGTCAAAATTGGGTCTTTTAGCTTTGGGTTGAATTCGAGATGGGCTTGGGTCCAAATTTTGGGCAAATAATGTTAGTGTTTTGCTTGTGGGGATGCTAAGGAAGATTTAGAAAAGATTTGGGGTTAATTGGAGTTGAATTGGGTGAGTTCGGGTTAGGTTCGGGTCATGGGTCCAAATTGGGCTTTAAGGCCAAAAGTGAAATCGATCCAAATGTCAATCAAATTGGACTTGGATTTGGTCTAGATTGGTGTTGGAAATGTTGAATTGAAGTTTAGAATTGAATTGGACCAGAATTTTGGTCAATTGGATAGGTTTGGTTTGACATTGGGTTCACTTTGGGTTAAAATGGGTCAAATTGGGGGTTTTGACAAAAGTAGGGTAAATTGACAAAATTGGCCCATGGTGTAGTTGAACAAAATGAAATTGAGAATATTTTGGGATTTTCTAGAATTTTCTGGGAAGTTTCTGAATTTTTGGGATTTTGGGTTATGAGGGGTATTTTGGGTATTTGGATGGTATTGGGAGGTATTTTTGGAATTTTTGGTATTTTTGGGTATGGATGATCAATTTGAGTGATGTGGAAATGTCTTGGATTGATTTTGGAGAATTTTGGGTAATTTAGGTGATTTTGAAAAATTTGGGTAATTTCAAGGGCTTTGGATAAGTTAAAGTGTGTAGGGTCCTGGGGTCAAAAATCGGAAATTTGGAAAATCGAAGATCGGGTAAATTTGAGTGGAATGAAATCATTTTGGTTGAGCCATGAAGCCACATCAAGCCCACATGAGCCATGAAGGGACTCATTTGAGGCTTTCACTATGTTGTTCCTAACCCTCTTAGCCAAGGGCTTAGGGGTTAAGGACCATCCATATGAATCACCTACATGAGTCAGGAGGTCAAGTTGGGTATGGGTGTGGTTCTATGAGGTGTGTGTGAAAGTGTAGTGTATAAGTGTAGTGTGTGTGTGCCACCTGCATGCTCCCAAGGCCAAAGAGTCCCCCATAGAACTCATCCTTTAAACTTCCACATTTCGATTTCAACCCTCTAGGCGATTAGGGCTCTACAGTCAAGTTTGTGGAGTTTGCAGGGAGTTAAGAAGTTGTTTGAATTTTCTAAAAGGTGGGTCCCAATTCTAGTCCTCTAAGATAGTCAAAGGAAAAGCCTAAGGCTAGATCCTAAGTACTAAAGAGAAGAAGAGAAGACCTCATCAAAAATGAGGTCAACAAATGGACTTCACGTGTGGTGAGCTGACGGAGACACCGCGCGTATTGGTGTTGACCGAAGCGATCAACAAACCAACACAAATGTCCAAGTGAAGAACTTAGGACGAAGTAGAAGAGCTTCCGCCGAGGAGTAGCAAGTATATCTCTCGAAACCGAGATTCCTGAACTCTCGTCAGAAAGAAAAGGAGGTAATCCAAATCAATGATCGGGGAATTTCAATTCTAGATTTCATTGGTTTTAGTTTAAGTTGATGTGAGTTTATTCTCACCGGAAATTTCAATTTAGATCGAAGTTTGTCAAGCGACTCAAGGATTTGAGCTCAAATGAAATTGAATTTCGAGGTTTTAGATGTAACATCTTCAACTCGAAAGAAAAAAATTGAATTGACGTATCAATCACCTAATGAGAAGAGATCTCGTAGCAATGTGGTATTGGATGTAAAATCTTAACCTCAAGAGTTTGATTTACGTATTTCATCGCAACAGGAAAGAATCCTAAAGCAATGCAAAATTTCTGATGTAAAATCCTTAACCCCAGGAATTTGATTTTGATGTATTTCATTGCGATAAAATGGAAAGGATCCTAAAGCAATGCATTTAGATGTAAAATCCTCAACCCAAAAGTTTGATTTTGATGTGGTTTCAAAGGCACAGGAAAGAATCCTAGGCATAAAGGTACTGATGTAAAAGATCCTCGACCCAAAAGGTTTCGAATTTGATGTACTTCAGGGCACAGGGAAAGAATCCTAAAGTAGTGCATTTCTGATGTAAAATCCTCGACCCAAAAGTTCAATTGATGTATTTCAAAGGCATTGGTGAGAATCCTAAAAGCGTTGCGCCTGATGTAAAATCCTAATCTAAAAGTTTGAATTTGATGTACCAGTGTCGTAGTGAAAGAATCCTAAAGCGTGCGGGGCCTTGGATGTAAAAAATTCTCTTGACCCAAAAAGTTTGATTTTGATGTATTTCATATGACAGGGAAAGAATCCTAAAGCAAAGCAAAAGCTTCTCGATGTAAACCCGACCCAAAAGTTTGAATTTGATGTATTTCAAAGGTAACAGGAAGAATCCTCTAAAGCAAGCAAGGGCCAGATGTAAAATCTTCGACCCAAAAATTTGAATTTGATGTATTTCAAGGCAATAAAGGAAGAATCCTCTAACAAAGGCATTTCCTTGGATGTAAAAATCCGACCCAAAAATTTGAATTTGATGTATTTCGCTGCAACAGGAAAGAACTTAGCAAAAGGTACCAATGTAAAATCCTCGACCCAAAAGTTCGAACTCGATGTATTTCAAGGCACAGGGAAAGAATCCTAGCAAGGCAAATACTGATGTAAAACTGACCCAAATGTTTGAATTTGATGTATTTCAAAGGCACAGGGAAAGAATCCTAGCAAAGCGCCTGATGTAAAACTTTACCCAAAAGTTCAATTTTGATGTATTTCAAAGGCACAGGGAAAGAATCCTAGATAAAGGTAGTCTTGATGTAAAATCCTCGACCCAAAAGTTCGAATTTGATGTATTTCAAAGGCGATAGGGAAAGAATCCTAGCAAAGGTACTGATGTAAATCCTCGACCCAAAAGTTTGAATTTGATGTATTTCAAAGGCACACAGAAGAACTTAAAGCAAAGGCAGCTCCCTGATGTAAAATCCTAATCTAAAATTTGAATTTTGTTGTGATTTGATTTGGAATCGGGAAAGATTGAATTTGAAATTTGATTGGATGAGTTTGAACTTGGTCGAGATTTCCGATTTAAGATTCGATTTGAAATTTGAAGATCAAATTTTGAAATTGAATGAGATTGGATTTGAATCCGGAAAGATTGAATTTGAAATTTGGAAGGATGAGTTCAACTCGTATCAAATTCGATTAAGATTTGATTTGAAGTTTGGAAGATCAAATTTGAAATTTGATCGAGATCGATTGGAATCCGGGAAAGATCGAATTCGAGATTTGATAGAGATTCGAAATCCGAGAAAGATCGAATTTGAAATTATAGTAGACGAACTGAAAGGATTGAATTTGAAATTTGATTTGAAATTTGATTGAAATTCGATTTGAAATTTGGAAAGATCAAATTTGAAATTTGATCGAGAGTGGATTTTGAATTTGATTGAGAATTTGATTTGTGATTTGATTTTAACATTTATAAGATTTTGTTTATCTTCTAATGATTCAAATTTTATTTTATCGTTTATTAAATGTCTGGCGTGAATTTCCGGTGTTCGTCATTTTTAAGATTTTTTTTTTAGGAAAGTTTTTATTCTTTTTTTTTCTTTTTCTCGTTCTTGTTCGAAGTTCATTTAACTTTAATGGCGTTTCCTTACCAATTCCGCACAAAAGAGGTGAAGGCCAAAAATGTGACATGGTCACTTTCATTCCAATCATGTCAAGATACATCATACAACTCGATCCGGAATACATCTCATACAATCCATGTAGGACTCAAAATGGACTATGTATGATCTTGTTGATCCATCAAAAGAAGCATCCGCCAAAAATCCATGTCCGAATAAATAGGGTACATGGTTAATAACATCACCTTCCAAGCCATCCCCGGCAAGGATGCCGCCTGATGTACGTCTAGAGGTGTGATATCTCCCATGTAACTCACAGCTCGTAAGGCCGAGGTTCTCTAGCTCGGGTCCGGCCGGAAATGGTGCGGTGTCTTCCCGTCATCCATTCTCCCGAGTAACCGAGATCCGCTCACCGGTACTCCCGGGTATGCAATGCTTAGCGATATCTCGCTCCGTTGCCCCTTCGCATCATGACGGAACCTACCGGTAAAGGTATCTTTCACCGGGCCTTCGAACTCACCGTCCTCCAAGAGTCCGGAGGTCGCATCCGAACATGATGTTACACTCGTTCAGGAAAGAGACCGCGCGTAAGGGTCTGACAGCATTGTGGTGATCTATATGTGGGGGTATGTACACCGTTTGCATGTCGTATACGCAACTATCGGCATTTAATCACTAAGAATATTCTCCATGTTATCAATCTCTTTACCATTCTCTTGACGACCAATGACATCGGATCTACTTGCCCATGACTCGAGTATTCCTGGGTTTCCCTTCCCGTCTTCTAAAGAAAGTTGTAGCGCATCCGCATCGTATTGTGATTCTTCCCTTCCCCGGCATCCATCTTCGGGGTTCCGAGTAGGTATTTTTCAGCGGCCCGCTCGCCCATTCTTTTCAAATCCCGCATATAATCCACGATTTGTCGTTGTTCATACTCTCCGAGAATACGTTCGTATGTAGCTCTAGGCCCTCTAGTATATTGATTCTTCTACCTTTAATTCTCTCGAAGTATTCAAAGGTTTTCTTTTCAACATTCGCATTCTCTCCAAATGACATTCCGAATGACCGCATGGCGAGGCCTTGTGACATACGTGGGTTATACGGTTCAATCCCTTCACGTTCTCCCCGCATAACTCGGCTCCTCGTGATGATGAAGAGAGCAGTTCGTCGGACATCCCCGGTCGCTCTCGCAACAAGGTCACACATCTGTGTGGTTCCCATCCCATGGCTGCACTTCTCTTCTTCTCGGTCTTTGTGAGATTTTCCCCGGTCCTTCGTTATCCTAGGAGCCGGCCCTTTCTTCGGTGTTCCCGGTGAACCGGTGTCCTTGAAGTGTATGTAATCGGCATTAGCAACTCGTCTCGTCGCGCTGGTCCTGTTAGCTTTGCGAATACCCACGATACGCGATTCTTATTTCTTCGTTGCGTTGCCGGTGGAGAGTAGCCCTTCGAACTTCGAATCTCCGTGGGCGAGGCGCTCGATGAGCCCTCGCCCCTCCGCCGTAGCACACCACGACTTCATTTTCTTATCTTCTTCAATGTTTGCCTTTCTTCTTGCCGCCGGACGTGGCTCGGGCCACCCACTTTCATCAATCGTCTCCGTCTCGGGCAAGCTCTTCTCCTGGCCAACTAGGACCCAAACTTCACTTTCCTCGACCGTAGGGCCCGCTGTGCAAAATCCGAGTCAATTCGATTATCGCTCCATCTTTTACCCTTTTCATCGAGTGCAAGGCTTACGCCATTCTTAAAGTTCGTGACCAACCGCCCGTTCGACATTTCCCCGCGAAAAGACAAGTGAAAAGATCAGGTCAGGATTAAGAACAAGAACATTAAGAAAATGTTTATTAAAGACATTTTTTTATACTTCGTATTTTTAAATTTAGTAGGAATGAAGTAGACAAGATCAGGAAAGAGATTTTGATTTGGAAAAGAAAAATAAGGAAAACTTAATTATCATGATTGTTTGTTTTAGCACATTTTATTATTTTTTTGGGTTCGATCCAACAATAAGATTACTTTCGCCCCGTGTTTCTGTGGATGAAGGATTCATTCCTTCGAAACATCGTGCCGTAATACTTTTCAAGTATCGTCCGTCGATCGAAGCATACGTCGTTCTCCCCGGCAATTCACTGTACTCGGTAGAACCTCCTTAGCATACCGTTCAACCACAAACGGTCCTTCCTGCTGGGTTCACCCTTCCTCCTATCTCGCGATGTCCAAGAAAGGTCTCGAGAACGAGAACTAAGTCACCAACTTCGTTGCCCCGCGACCCGCCTTGTCGTGGGCTCGAACCATCTTAGCTCGGGTATAGTTCGAATTTCGACAGCATGCAGTCTTTTCCTTCCAAGCTTTCTAATTCTTCTAGCCGTAATTGCCGTTCTTCTCGTCGTGATTTTGTTTCCAGAATCGTACCCCGAGTGAAGGAAGCCGAACCTCTAAAGGTAACATCGCTCTACCCATACACCAGCATGTAGCTTCGAGTAGGAGTTCCGAAGGTTGTCCGCAGGCCCATAAGGCCGAACAACTTCTCGCGCCGCCTCTTATTATCGTCCAAGGTTTTCTTAAGATTTGAACGAGAGTTTTATTAAAGGCCCGCCGAGGCCGTTTGCTCTCGGGTAGTAAATTGCTGAGTATCGCCAAGCCGATTCCGTGTCTCCCGACAAAATTGTTGATTTGTGTGCTTTTGAATGCTGATCCATTGTTCCAGATGATCTCGCGCGGCACTCCAAAATGGTAGACAACTTGTTCTTGAAAACCGTAGCACGTGGTGTGCTTTCACTTCTCTAAGTGGAATTGCCTCTCAAATTCACTCGGGAAAAGTAATCCGTAGCCGCAAGAATGAAATGATGTCCTTTTGAAGATGGTGGTTCTTATCGTACCCACTATATCTGTGCCCCAACATCTTCAAATGGCCACGATGCAATTGCCTGGATGTGCGCACATTTGGAGGTTGGTGCAGAACCACTCCGTGCACTCGGCGCTCGATGACAGCCTTCGCGATTTTCACGCAAATGGGTCATCATCGAGGGGCCGTAGTACCCTACCTTTTAATTTTCATTTTCATCTTTGGACCCGATCGGTGAGCGCCACAGAGTCCCGAATGCACCTCCTTAACAATTTCACGGGCCTCGAATTCGCTTAGGCACCTTAGCCACATTTGATCAAAAGACCTTCGTACAAGGTGTTGTTTATTAACGCGCAGATCGCAGTTCTTTCTTGATCCGCTTGCCAGCGACCTATCGTCCGGTAGCTTTCTTGTTTGCGTAGTTCATCAATGGTCGTCGCCAATCTTCTCGTGTTTTCCGTCACCGCCGCAACCGATTCTTTTTCTTCGATTTGTGTATTGTGTCTATGTCGAGCTATGATAGGACCACGTCCGCGAACCGACACTTCCACCGATTCATCTTGCAAACAGGCAAATTCTTTGCGAGACGGGCTAAAGCATCTCGGCTAAAGCATTTGCTTTTTCTCGGGAATTTCCAGTCTGTCACATTTCGGGAATCTCGGTTCAACAATCGTATGGCATACCGGAAGTATTGCTCGAGTCTGCTTTAAAATTCTCAGACCGTCCGCGATCTGTTGAATGATTAACTGTGAATCCCCGTAGATGTTGATGTCCGTTATCCCCATTTGAATAGTTAATTCCAAATTCCATTATGAGGGGGCTTTGTTCGCTCGTTGTTTGTACACGGTTCCGTCAAGTGGTAGGAGTATTCCTTAACATCCCCCGCTCCGTGTTATAAAGATTAGCCCGATTCCCGCCTTTACCGGCACTATCACTTGCGATTCTTCGTCTTTGTGGGGCCGAAGATGCTCCGTCGAAATATAATCTTCAACGTCGATCATCGGTGGTCTTCTAGATTCATTATTTGTTCATCCGGCAACGTCATCGAGAGGAGATTCGGCCGCAAAGGGTGTGCCGCGAGGAAGTCCGTTAAGACTTGTCCCTTTACTTCGCACGAAGAGGCACGAAAGTTATATCGAATTGCAATAATATCACCACCGGGCAAGTCCGCCGAGCGTTGGACGGCCATCGTTATCAGAATGGATTAAACTTCGAGATCGTCGACCTTATGAGGTGCGCATGGTGCCCGAGCTGGAGCGGCGAAGATCGGGGCCAAACAATGCTTTTCAATTGCGGGATACTCCTACCTCCGTCGGAAGTAAACGACGCGCTTAAGTAGTAAAGAGCATTTTCTTTACCCTCATCATCGACCCTCGGGCTAACAGTGGCTCCGAGAGAGTCGTCTAAAGCCGCAAGGTAAAGCACGCGGTCTACCCGAGACCTGGGTCGCTAAGACAAGAGGTGCTCGTCGTATTGTTTAATGTCCTCGAAGGCCTTCTGGCATTTCTCTCTTCCCAAATAAATTTGGCGTCCTTTTTAACTAGTGCCGAGAAAGGCTGACACCTACCCTCGACAAGTTTGAGATAAAGCGTCAAGATATGCCGCCCTTCCCCGAAAAAGATCGTAGTTGTTTTAAGGTTTTTGGGAGGCGGCATTTCTAAGATAAACTTTAATCTTTTCGGGTCGATTTCAATTCCACGATGTCGGACAACGAATCCCAAGAATTTCCTTTGGAGAGGACGCCGAAGGCGCATTTTATGGGATTCATCTTAAGGTTAAATTGTCTTAATCGTTCGAAAACAATTCTCAAATCATACATGTGGTTTTCTCTACTTTGCTTTTCGATGACCACATCGTCCACGTAGCATTCGACTTGATTGTGGATGAGATCATCAAAAATTCTGTCATCGCTCTTGGTAGGTCAAGCCCCGCGTTCTTCAGTCCGAATGGCATCACCGTGTAGCAAAATACTCCGATCGCATCCCGAATGCCGTAAGCTTTTCATCTTCTCGCACATTTTTATCCGGTCGTATCCTCGAAGATCCATCCATGAACGAGAATATTTCATGTGTCAAGCAATGTCGATCATTAATATCGGGATCGATGTAGGGAATTCATCTTTTCGGACATGCTCATTTAAATCTCTCGAAGTCCACACAGACTTCTCCCGATCCGACCATTCCTTCTTCGACCGGCACCACATTGGCTATCCGCCAAGTCCGGTATTGTTCTTCACGACAAATCTCGTCTATTAGCTTTTTAACTTCAAATTACGACTTGTTGTTCAATTTCTGTGACGCATTCTTCTCGGAACCTCGTCCGACCGGAACAAAGTAGGATCCACTCCTAGCTTATGAACCGCGACCTCCGGAGCTAATCCCGGCATCTCATCGTAGTTCCAAGCAAAACAAGCCTTTAAATTACATTAACAATTTGATTATTTCTTCGAGTCTTTGTTGAGTAAGGAGCTAACAAAGGTAGGTCTAGGCTCTTTGTTAGGGTACCTAAGTTAACTTCCGTTAACTCATCTATTGTAGATTTGATTTCTTCTTCGAATTCCAGCAGCATCTCCAATTTTGTAACCTTGAAGTTCGTCCGTGGCCGCATGCAAGCCGGATCCGCAAGTGACAACCAAGCAAAATTCCGCATCGTCAACCGACCCTACCGTGCCGATCCGAGTCCATACTTTCGAATTAGGTGGATGACCTGGAGTTATTCCATAATTTTTCAAAATGTTGTGATCGTCTTTGTCCATTGTCGAGGTAAGAAACCACGTTGAATTAAATTTCAACACAAGGAGAGTACCACTTAAAAGGTAATTCCATTAATTCTCATGAAGTGACATCTTCGAATTGTACATGATTTTCGCCTGAGGAAGAAGCACCACGGTAGAATTTGATTGGACTTGCACCGTCGTTACGTACCTCTTTGACCACCATACCCTCGATCTTGTTATAATGGATCGGGGTTAGTCATAAGATGTACGTAGTGGCGTTAATCTTCTCGTACATTGATTTGTATTCTTCGTTCTTCTCATCTTCGAGAGAGATCTTGAATTGCGCTTCTTCTCCCCGCCTGTTTGTCGCTTCTTGCTTCTTGATTTCCTTTTCTTCTTCAGAACTATCTTCCCAACCGCCGCTGATGGCCGAGCTCCTCCGTCCAACTCCGTCCTAGCGTTCCTACCACCGCCCTCGTCCCCGCCTCGACCTCGATGTGAAGCCGTGAGAAACCTTCACCATCTCGCCGTAAGGAGCAGAGGACTGTTGACCAGAACTTCGTGTTCTTCGTCGTCCCGAACTTTCTTTGCTTCATTTGTTATGGTATCTTTATAAGATTGTTTTCGCTGTGCATAATAAGCCGCATCTTCATGGATTCCAATCTCAAGGTACGGAGAATGGTTGCAAGTCACCTTTGATGCACCGTTCCCCTCCATCGTAGTATTCGATGCACCGGTGTAGAGACATGGTACCATCCCGTTTTCATGTATCCATGGTCGCCCGCAGCGTCGCCGAACGATGTTTCGAATCAATTATGCGAAATTTCGCTATTGTTCGCTAAGTCACCCCGTCTTCATCGTTAGCGTTATTGACCCGAGGGCTCTTTCTCCTTTCTCGTCAATCCTCTTAATAACATTTTGTCCGCTTCGAGCTCGCGAGCATCAATTTCCAAATATGCGCTGCTCGAAGACTCATTATATCGATTGATGCTCGGATCCACCAATACTCCGGAGAGCGTAAACTTCCCAATTGTAACCGAAAATGTACAATCTGCCGGTTGTGATTTGCCGTCCCAAGTAGTAGGTCATTGTCCGCGAAGGTAACGCCTCGGTTGTTCCTTTAACGAACAAACCTCATCTAAGGACCAAATGCATTCGAGCTAAGCACTGATCGGGCGGCGTTTGATCGCAGCTTTCCCATCTCCTTTCGATAAGACGAGAGCATCGTAACGTTCATTGGCCGAGTTTCCCCCAAGATAAAGGTACGTTGTAGTCCACTTTATTTTCATGCGTCTCGCTTCTTCTCGAATAGGTATTTCTTCTCGCTCAAAGGTTCTTCGAAATCCACCGCTTCCTTTATTCGGGGTCATTCTCGGAGGCAACTTCTTTCCACTTCTCAAGCTTCGACTTGCAATTTCTTCGAATCTAGCGTTGAGCTTGCTTGTCTCTTCAATCGAATGACAGCTCTTCCGATTATCTTCGAATCAAGGCTCTAACTCTATTACGACCGGAGCCTCAACCGCTACGTATCCGTTGCTTGTTGAACTCTCGTAGCCTCTCGATGGATGTCTTCTTCGTTATTTGATCGTCAAGATCGTGTATGATTCGAGAATTGTCGTTGGTATCGAAATCGATGTCCAGATTTGTCGCTAGTTACGTAATCGTTAAACAATAAAACGTAGCCAACGCCATCACCCTTATCATTATATGATCCACCGAAGTGAGCAAGATAATCCTACAAAAATCAAATGAGGTTCGAGATTTCTCCCCGAGCTCGGGAAACAACTATCCCAAAGATGCGCCCCGCCCAGCCTTAGAGCCCTACCCTCTTCTTCGACAATTTTCTTCAATCATCTCCCGTCGAGGTGGTTCTTCTATCGCAAGTGATAGTACCGGCTTAACAGTCTCGAACTCTCGAATCAAGCTCGCACCGAGGCGGTTCGGATGTCGTCTAAAATCTTCTTCGAAGACCTCGTCCAGGCGGTGGTCCATCCATCGTCGGGCCAGACAGGATCTACTCCAATGACGGGATCACGATATATCATCGACTCGAACCTCCTTTCTGTGGTTCCTTCATGTACTCCTTCTAGGATTGTTATATTCCCTTTCCGATAGTTATCAGTTGAGCCAACTTTTTAAAGGTAATGCACCTCTATCTTGTGCCCAAGCATCCGTGGTAGGGGCAAAAGTCGGGATCACCTTCTTGTCGACTTCCTTCCGGTCTTTTGTGCTCACAGTTCGGAACTGAGCCTTCATCGTACTCACGGAACATTTTCGCACGGCTTCATTCGAACTATTATTCTCCCCGGCCGAAGCTCCCTTAATGTACGTTGCGACGAGACTCGTTGTTCATACCGTTGAGACGACCGATAGCTGCATCGTGGGTTGCCGGAAATTCGTTGGCTGCGTCGTCTCGTGGTATTTGCATCCGTTGCTTGCCTTTGTCAACCGCTCGCAACGATCCCGGATTTCTTTTCGAAGGTCTTCACCCCGCTTCTCGCTTGTCCATCTCGTCGGCGAAACTTAATTACTTCGCCTCGCAAGCTTCCGCCCGTTTAACAACTTCTCGAAAGTCTTAATAAGGAATCCTCGAGGAGAAGTGCTATCGGGCCTTGAATGCTTTTAAGCAAGGATGCCACCGCATGTTGTTCTCGTAATCGTGGTTCACACTTCTAAGCTTAAGTTCCTCCATCGAGTATGTAATCCACCAAAGTTTCATTCGGCTCCTTGCTTTCTCTACCACTAAATCCGATGGGGATGATGATAGAATTGCAATAGAGAACTGACCCGAGAGAATCACAGAATAATATCTCCTGACTCAGAGACCCTGGAGAGGGTAGAGAAAGGAAATTACCGATACTATTCACCCGTCATTGGGGTTTCTACCTCCGACGGTCTAAAGATGTTAGCAGTCCTAGTTCGATTAGGGTAGTGAACCAGTAGATCGAATTACTTTACAAAAAATAAACATACATATTTTTGGAAAAAAAATAAAAATAAATAAAAAATAATAATACAAAATTACTCGCACCACAAAACAAACTTACTTACCTACAGACTTTTTACTTGCATGACATCCAAATCGAAATGAATGAAAAATTTGCAAAGGTCAACGGTCGGCTACTCGAGTCGGATTAGGGCCGCCTTCACGCGAAAGTCGGTCTCAGTAGTCAGTACCTAAGGTGGGACATACAGCACAGCTTTGAGTCCTTTGCACCATCGCGCTTACGGGCTTTTTGGACTCGTAGTCCTTTGTTTTCTGTGGTTTTTCCCACGTTGTTTTCTATGGATTTTCTTTACAAATTTGTTTTCCTATATCTCCTATGAGACATTTCCTCTTTCGAGCTTTTGGTTTTCTTTTGATTCCTTTTGGTCTACTACACAGGTTTTTACACTTAGTCTTTCTTTCATACATTGTGGCACATACACACACTTATTTGTTAGGATTTCGTGCTTTAGTACGTGGGCTTGGTTTTCTTATTTTCCTTTTTGGACTCAGTTTGCCTACCTTACATTATTGTACATATACCTGCTTAGGACAGTTTCCTGCTTTACTTTTGACTACTTTACATTACTGCACATATACCTGCTTGAGATAGCTTTCTGCATTACTTTTCAGTACTTTACATTACTGCATATATAACTTTTTGGGATGAAATAAATCACTTCACAACATTTAAAAAATATAAGACAACTCAATATTTAATCACAAATAAAATAAAATCTTGTTGACCTCATTTTTGATGAGGTCTTCTCTTCTTCTCTTTAGTACTTAGGATCTAGCCTTAGGCTTTTCCTTTGACTGTCTTAGAGGACTAGAATTGGGACCCACCTTTTAGAAATTCAAACCACTTCTTAACTCCCTGCAAACTCTACAAACTCGATCGTAGACCCCTAATCACCTGAGGGTTGAAATCAAATGTGGAAGTTTAAAGGATGAGTTCCTATAGGACTCTTTGGCCTTAGGATCGCCTCTAGGTGGTCCGGGTCTGGTGAAGGGGCTGGCTTACACACACACTACACTTATACACTACACCTATACACTACACTTTCACACACCCATACTTAACTTGACCTCCTGACTCATGTGGGTGATTCACATGGATGGTCCTTAACCCCTAAGCCCTTGGCTAAGAGGGTTAGGAACAACATAGTGAATGCCTCAAATGAGTCCCTTCATGGCTCACATAGGCTTGATATGGCTTCATGGCTCAACCAAAAATGACTTCTTTCCACTTACATCCACCCAATCTTCAATTTTCCAAATTTTCAATTTTTGACCCTCGGGACCCTACACCCGCTTAGCCTACCCAAAACCCCCGAAATTACCCAAATTTCTCAAAATTTCCAAATTGTCCAAAATTCTCCAAAATCATTCCCAAACATTTCCACATCACTTAAATTGATCATCCATACCCAAAAATACCAAAATTCCAAGAAAACCTCCCAATACCCTCCAAATACCCAAAATACCCTTCTTGACCTAAAAATCCAAAAATTCAGAAAATTCCAGAAAATCCCAAATATTCCCAATTTCATTTTTTCCAACTACACCATGGGCCAATTTTGTCAATTTACCCTACTTTTGTCAAAACCCCCAATTTGACCCATTTTAACCCTAAGTGAACCCAATGTCAAACCAAACCTACCCAATCGACCCCAATTTTGGTCCAATTCAATTCTAAACTTCAATTCAATATCCCAAATACCAATCTAGACCAAATCCAAGTCCAATTTGATTGACATTTGGATCCAATCTCACTTTTGGCCTTAAAGCCCAATTTGGACCCATGACCCAAACCTAACCCAAACTCACCCAACTCAATTCCAATTAACCCCAAATCTTTTCTAAATCTTCCTTAACATTCCCACAAACAAAATACTAACATGATTTGCCCAAAATTTGGACCCAAACCCCACTCAAACTCAACCCAAAGTTAAAAGGCCCTATTTTGACCTAAACCCAAACCTAACCCAAATGAGCCTAAACCCCAAAATCAAAGCCCAACCAAAGTCAAAACCTTTTTGAAACACTCCCATAAACATTTCTCAACATTGATTTTATATCAATTTTAACCCTAGCCCAACATTAGCCCAAGTTAGCCCAATTTGACCTACATAGGCCCACTTACCAAATAAATCCAAATTCAAACCAATTCAACTCCAAATCACACCAAATTGATTCCAAGCCCTTCATAGAACATCCCTAAACCAATTATGACATTTATTTGACAAAGTTCTTCACAAAATCTTTACCCAAATGCCCATCCTAAAATCAAAAAGCCCATTCCCCTTAAACTTTCCTAAAAGCCCACTTCACCACATCCAAAGGCCCAAAATCTACCCTAAAGCCCACATGACATCTCCATTTGTCATCCACTTAATTAAAGCCATTACCTAAGTCCTAAATTCACCATCAAATTATTCCAAATCAAGCTTCATGCAAATTTTCACCAAAATATCCAAAATTCTTAAAACCCATTTCCATGAAATTGACCAAACCTTTTCCCAAGCCAAAGGTGAGCCATTCACAAGCCATATGAAGCCATGAAAATTTGGCATGTGACCATGCCATTAATGGCAAAACGAGGAGGTCCTTTAACCATCTTCTAAAAGTCATTAGCCTTAAGCATGTTTCCCCTTAACCAAGATTTAATCCAAATATTCTTGGATAAGGACATCACCACCTCTCGACCAGCTAGCCTAACTCGATCTTCTCGACCAAGACCGACCATGGGGAGGTGAACCCAACCCAAACCAATGGATTGACCAATTTCAAGCCAAAGTGACCTCTTCCCCATTCCATTTTAATCCAAACACTTTACACATGTCCAAGCCCAATCGACTTCACCATTGCCAAGCCCTAACCTCCCCGGTCAAGATGGTGACCCATGCCTCGCAGGCCCACCGCTCGGATCGCCGGAAAACACCACACCCGAGAGCTCACATGTGAGCCAACTTTGAAATTCCACCTCGCTGAGCTGCCCCATGCCCAATGGCCACCATGGTTGTTCTTCCCATGACCAGAGCAGCTGATCCCAACCCTTGGCCATCCCTGGGAGGCTCTCCAGCCATCTCTATTTAAACCCGACCCCCTCACGGCCATGAGAGGAGAGTTGCACAAACCTTGCTGAAACTCTGCCAAAATTGTTCTAAACCCTTCTCCACCCTTAAAGCAGTTGATCCCCAGTATCAATTTGCCCTAATCCCCACTGATAAAACCCAATTTCCCAACTGAAATTCCACCCAAAACCAGGACACTTCTCCACAAGTGAGCCAATTCCCAAATTGATTGGTTCTACACCTTCACTGCATCGAGGGAAGGTGTCCACCAAGAAAAGCCCCATCTCCAGTGCCACCCGGCTTGCTCCAGCCTCCAAGCTTTGTGATCGGGCTTGGTCGAAATCACACCTGCGACAATTCACTGCACCAGGAGACTTCATCCGGAGCTTGCCGGGATCCAATCGAAGGTGCAACAACTCTCAGATCGAAGCCACACTTCTCTGAGCAAAGGTATGAGCTAATTCTTCATACCGAGCTTCTGGAGATTCTCCATTTCAAATGCCTTAGTTTCAATGCATGATAGCCGTATAGATGTGTCCGTCTCTTCAAGACGAATCCATAGAGCATAAGAACATGAAAATCCATTGAGTATCGAGTGAGATCTTAGGGATTTAGTGTGGACGGCTCTCGGGTGAGGATGCTCGGGGACGATGAACGGATGTCGTCCATTCAATACACGCGCGGACGAACGGCTCAGATGGCGTCGGACAAGGAGACGGTACGAGAACCGCGGGGCCCGGGCTGCTGACTCAGGTGGCGGCGTCGAATGGGAGCGCGACGCGCGGCGTTTCGGAGATGCCAAGGATGAGTTGGCGCCGCGTGGATAAATAGAAAATTAGGGTATTTTTTGATTTATTTAATTCCCTAAACTTCAAAAATTCATAACTTTGTGTAGAAAAATCAGAAAAATAAAATAAAAATACCCTCTTGCTCAGTGAACAGAGGAGAATAATGTGGAAAAGAAATCATTTAATTTCATCAAGTATTTTATTTTTTATAATTTATTTATTCTCTGCATACTTTTAATTCTCCATGCATGTATACAATTCACCAAGGCATGAGACCATAGGGCTTTTGAAGCCTCTGAATTTGGGAACATTCCCTGAATTTTCCAAAGTCAGAGGCCATCCCTATGAAAAGTTATTGATTTTTCAAATTCATGTTGCTCGTTTTGAGCATTTTAATTCCAATAAATAGCATGTTGTGAAATAAATTCTAGGAAAATTTGGTGATGTTCCTTATGACCAGAGAACCTTAGGAAAAATAGGTTTTGAGTTAGTTCATTTAAAACAATCCTAATTGGCTTAAACACCCAAAATAGGTCTCTAATTAATTAGAGTTAACCATGCATCAAATTGACTTGAAATCAATTCTCCACTGACCTTTAGGATCAGAGGAATCCACCATAAAAGTTTGAGGTCAATTGGACTTGTTTAGCCCCACTGATTGGGTTAATTAAGCCACTAAGCCATTTTAAACTTAAAAAATTCATAACTTTTGAAATACCTTTCAAAAATTCACCAAATTGGTTTTGAAGCCTCTCTGATATTAGGGGAGTCTAAGAAAATTAAAATTTCAATTTTCTAAAAAAGTTGATTTTTAATAATATTTTAATATTTTTAATAATTAAAAAATAATAAAAATCACAAAAATAATAAAATTCACCAAAATGTCACATTTTGAATTTTAATCACATGGGAACAAATCCCACATTTTTCTTAGGTCTATTTAGTGAGATATTAAATTTTAAAGCTTTAAGGTAATTTTAAAATTAAAAAAAATGTATTTTCTAGCATTTTCACTAAAATAATTATAATAAATCATAGAAAAATCAGAAAATTACAAAATTTGATTCTCTGATTTCTTTGATATCAGAGAGATTTTTGAAAAATATAAAATTCAATTTTCAACATTTATTTTATTTTTAAATTAATTAACACTCCAAAACTTAAAATAATTATAATAAAAATAATATAATTCAAAACATCACCAAAATTGGTCCAAGTCATCCTCTAGTCATTAGGAATGTCCCCTAATTTTCTTAAGGACACAAACTTTCCCTTGGTCATGTTATTAAATTTTCCTTGAAAATCTCTATTTTCTACCAAAAATAATTATATAAATAAATTAAATACAGAAAAATCACATTTTCTCCTCTCATGTCTTTATTGACATATGAGTGAAGTCACATAAAAATTTCAAGTTCATTTAAGTTCAATTTAGTGAGTTATGAAATTATTAAGCTTAAAGGGTAAAATGGTAATTAAAATTTTAACCCTTAATTAAAACTTTAGGTTTAATAAAAAATTAACAAGTAAAATATTTGATCCTAATCTGATTTGGATGATTGAAATTCAAATGATTAAAGGGTAGAAACCCATTAAGCAATTTTAAAATGATTAAACTTTAATTAAATGATTGATTAAATTTGGAAGAATAATAAAATTGGAATTATTAAAATAGGGATATTATTAGGAAGAGATTTATTCTTTAATTCAAAAATCCCTAAATTAATTATCTCATTAATATTCAATTCTTAATTAAAATGATAACTCAAATTCAAAACATTAAAAGACTTAATCATTAAACTAAAATTAAATTATTAAACTCTTTTAAAATATTCAATTAAAATTAAAAAAATTAAATTAAATTAAAATTAAATTAAATTAAATAAATTAAATTAAATTAAAATTAAATTAAATTAAATTAAATAATTAAATTAAATTAAATAAATTAAATTAAATTAAATAATTAAATTAAATTAAATCAAATTAAATTAAATTAAATAATTAAATTAAATTAAATTAAATTAATTAAATTAAATTGAATAATTAAATTAAATTAAATTAAATTAAGTAAATTAAATCAAATTAAATTAAATAAATTAAATTAAATTGAATAATTAAATTAAATTAAATTAAATTAAGTAAATTAAATCAAATTAAATCAAATTAAATTAAATTAAATTAAATTAAATTAAATTAAATTAAATTAAAATTAAAATTAAATCAAATCAAACTAATTTAACATCAAATCAAACTCAATTAAATTAAATTAAATTGAATTAAATATAATATCACCTAAAACAGAAAGAAATTAAATATAAAGCAACTTGAACATTATTCCAAATTTAAACCCTTTAACTTAAATCAAATCATTTGAATACCAATTTACCCTCGAAAGTTTTAGTTATCATAACTCCTAAACGTAACAATAAATGAAATGTTACTTCACTTATAGGATATTCAAATGTCCTAGTTCACCGAGCAAGATAACAACAAAACTTGAATTCTCGGACGATTAATTCATTTATATAATTAAATTCATTTGGACTTAAAACAATCCTAGAAATATCGAAAAGATGTTTAAGATTCTTCTTAAGCACTTCCTCAATATGATAGGACATTTATAAGAACAATCGAATTTAATTATTCTTTGATGAAGAAAATCGTCCTCAAACCAAAAACACAAAGTCCTAGCACGTCATAGGAAATGACTAGCTATAGGATTAAGAATTTGGTAGAAAACCATAACCCTTCCCTTAGCTTTACCTAGGAACTTGCTTAAATATTCTAATTGTGTTTTAAGTGCAGCTTGGGATGACGGGAAGACCCTCCAGTGTACGCTTTTATTTTATTGCAATTTACTTTCTTGCAATTTATATTATTGCAATTTCATTAATCGCATCGCACTTACTTTTCTTGCATGATAAACAACTCTTGCATGAAAACCCACACCTTTAGGATAGTCCCTAAAACTGAAACCAAAACTAAGTTAAAAGTCATTGCAAGATAAAATTCACCGCCACAACATTTCAAAATATAAAACAACTCAAAATTTAATCACAAACAGAACACAAAACTATAATTACAACTAAATTAAAACATCATGTTGGATGATCGGGAATACCTCGGATGATGTAACCTACGTGTTGCTAACGGGATTTCCCACGGTCTAAATGAAAGTGTGTAACTCATTCAGTTGAGTTTAGCAAATTCATCTGGACTAAGTGAATCCGATAAAAATAATGATGCCGGAAGGATGGAACCGTGGGATCTTAACCGGTGTCGTTATAATCAACTTTAAGATTTGTTTTAATTAAAACATAAGAAACACTCGGAAATTAAGATTTTCTCTAAACCAAAACACTTTTCTCATCCCCCGATTTATGATTTCTAAAACTAAACCTCTCGCAACAACAAGGAGCTCTGAGCATGGTGGGCAAGCACGGCCATCGTCATCAGCAGAAACCCGAGTCTACTTCAGCAAAACTTTCCTAGAACTAAACAACAAAGCCATAGGACTTCGAGGTAGTTCGCACTAGTGCAACATAAATCCTCAACTCTTCGTTAGGCATTTGCATTGCAAATTAAGCCCTAACCGGTCTTAGGATTCCGAGGTAGTTGTCCGGTACGACAATAAACCCTCACATCTTCGAGGCTATTTGTTTGATTTTATCATACAAATATAAGTCCTAATTAATTAAAATTGGCAAAATCAAAACATCTAAATAAATAGTAGGACTTTCTTAAATCCAAGCCAAACAATAGGATATTCGGGAAATTACCGAAGTTCACTTCGAATCTGTGATTTCTCCTACTTTTCTTCCTTTGGATTCACAAAACAAAATGTTCCAAACTTGATCCATTCCCTATTGAAATTCCAAAATTTCAATCCTCGAAAATCTTAAGCTTTGAAATTCTTGAGAGCGAAATTATCGATTATTATCGAGAGTTTTCTTAGGTGATTCCCATCACTTAAGATGTAATTAACTATAGGGGCTTGCCCTTATAGGGAATTTTAAAGAACCCGTGTAATATAAACCCCGTTTAATGCTTTCATATTAAGCGAGGGAATTTGTCGGCTTATAAAATTGGTTCGCGTGACCAAAAGGATGTCACAAATCTTCTAGTTTATTTAATCGAGCCCCACCGTCGAGCAAGGTGTCTATCCTTAGGGATAGATACACTGTTTGTGGTGCGGTGCTCGTTTATATAAACAATTTGGGATGTGAGATCGGTTTAATCTCATATCTTAAAACCTTCAAATTTAAAATTATTTTCAAAACCAAATACTACTTTTCAAAATTATTTATTTAAATTAAATTAAAAATTCGCCGACAACTTCTGTTAGGCGACCCCCTTTTCAAAATACAACATAACCCCAAAATAAGCCGTACAAATCTCAACTTCAACTAAATTAAATCCCCCTTTGGATGAACGAGACGCAACCTAAATGTTGCTAATAAGGTCTCCCACGGTCTGAATGAATGTACGGAATCCATTAAGTTGGATTTAGGAAATTCATCCGGACTAAGGGAATCCGATGAAATAATATAACCGGAATGAGGGAGCTGTGAGGTCCTAATCGGTGGCGTTCTAATCAACTTTAACATTTTTTTAAATAAAACACTTAGCCACCTCAATTTTTAACATTCTAAAACACACTACTTCTCTCACCCCCCCTACATTTGTCACCTCTAAAACTGAAACTTCTACAACAACAACAACAAGGAGCTTGAGGCAACACACCGAGGGCAGCACGTTCGATGATGTGGAAGGACATGTTCGAGAGAGTAAACAACGAGTCTACAATAGCAACCTTCTTTCCTTAGTAATAAAAACAAGCCATAGGAATTCGAGGTATTTGCCCAGTGTGATATAAACCCTCACCTCATCTTTCAGGCCTTTGCACCTGGTGCACTATAAGCCCTAACTCGTCTAGGTTTTCGAGGTTATCATTCCAATACGACATAAATCCTCACATCTTCTAGGCTATTCACATGATCAACATCAAGTGAATGTAAGTCCTACTTAATTAAAATTGGCAGGATGAAACATAAATTAAATCTTTCCCTAAATTAAGCCAAACAATAGGATAGTTTGAGAAGTCACCGAGAATCTTATTGAATTCGTGCCTTCTCCTAGTCCTTCCTCCTTTGGATTCCACAACAACTCTTTCTCAAGACTTGACACCACTCACTTATTGGATTCTGGCTATCACATTTCGTTGAAGAAAATCTTAGCCTTTTAAAGTCGTAAGAACATATTTTTTGTTTTGTATCGAAAGTTTTCTTAGGTGATCCAAATTATCTAAGATGTAATTAACTATAGGGGCTTGCCATTATAGGAAAATTTTCCGATCCCAACTTAAAATAAACCCTATTTAATCCTTCGTATTAAATAGGGGAACTTATCGGCAAATAAAATGGTTTCGCAGACCAAACGGATGTCATTTACTTCTTTAGTTTATTTGATCGAGCCTCATCCTCAAATTTTATGTTTATGCTTCGGGATAGATACAATGTTTGAGGTATAGTGCTCTTTCATTTGAACTTCAGAAAATATGAGATCAGTTTGACTTCATATTTTTCTATACAAAATTTATAATTAAATTAAAAATGTCCTTCTGAAGCGGGCGACGATATTTCGATTCTGGCGGCCGACAGCTTCTAGTGGGCAACCCCAACCGAAATACACATTAAAAATTTATACTTTTTACGCGTCGACAGTCACTTCCCTGTGCGATTGATAACCAGGACTCCATTAGAGCCCTGTATTAATTAAGACGATACGTATACTTGCGTTGAATGCTTGGACTTTACAAGATCACAAGTGTGATATTATAGAACTCCTCGAGCAGACAACGCCCACGAGGACGCTTTAGCTAAACTCGCTAAAGATTTGGCTTCTCAACCCGAAGACTCTATAGATATTACAGTACAGGGACATCATATTTTGTCACAGATCAACCTCGACAGTCTAACTTGCTTGGAAAAGAAGATATTATAGCCACAGTGTCAGATGATACAAAAGATTGGCATCAGCCATTAATAGAATATTTGCAAACAGGAAGGTTGCCAGAAGACAAATTAGCAACGCATCAGATTCAGAAGAGAGCTCTCTCATATGCATTAATTAACAGTGTTCTGTATAGAAGATCCTTCGATCAGATGTGGCTCAGATGCCTCAGCAGAGTAGAAGCACAGAAAATCATCAAAGGAGTGCATGTCGGATTGTGTGGTGCTCACTAGTCAGGACCGAAAATGAAAACGAAAATTAAGAGGCTCGGATACTACTGGCAGACAATGATGATAGACTGCATGGACACAGCAAAGAAATGTCATCAATAACAAGTGCACTAAGTGGTCTTGCACCAACCTCCGAATGTTCTACACCCCACGATTGCCTCGTGGCCATTCGAGTGTTGGGGCACGGATATAGTGGGTCCGATAGACTCGTCTTTGAAAGGACACATATTCATATTCACAGCTACAGACTACTTCTCCAAGTGGGCAGAGGCAGTTCTGCTATGGGAGGTTACAGTATAGCAAGTTCTACAGTTCTTCAAGAATCAGGTTGTCTACCGCTTCGGTGTACCGCGCAGGATCATTTCTGACAATGGGTCCGCCTTCAAGAGCACCAAAATCAATAACTTCGTCCGAAGACACGGGATAGATTGGAGATACTCTACGATCTATTACCCCAAAGCAAATGGCTTGGCAGAAGCCTTCAACAAGATGCTCGTTCAAATTCTAAAGAAGACGCTCGATGATAACAAAAGTGGATGGCATGAGAAATTGTTAGAAGCTTTGTGGGCCTACAGGACGACAGTCATAACGCCGACGCAGTCTACACCATATGCACTTATGTATGGGTATGAGGCAATCCTTCTACTAGAAGTTCAGCTACCGTCACTCCAGATCACCATCGCCAATCAAACTACAACAGAAGAGAATGCTAAAGTACGACTGGCAGAACTAGAGAGTCTAGAAGGAAGAAGGTTGCTCACACAGCAGAATTTGGAACTCTACAAAATAAAGATGATTCAAGCCTACGATAAGTTGGTCCACCCGAGGTCGTTCAAAACTGGTGACCTCGTGCTCGTTCTCTGAAGGCCTATTCTTGCACACCGCAAGATAGGTGAAAATTTTGAACCGACCTGGGAAGGACCATTTGTGGTGGAAAAGGTTTACTCTGAAGGATCATACCAGTTGATAGATTCTCAAGGGGAGAGACCTATGTTGTCGATAAATGGATGATATCTCAAGAGGTACTATGTGACATAAGGAATCTGGAGAAAAATTTCCATTCCGATGTAGAATAGGACCAGCATCTGTGACTGGGTCCAAATCTTGTAATAAAATAAAATTAAATAAAATAAAGTGAATTTCCTCACAAAAATAAAATACGCTTATTGAAATTTCTAAACCTAAATACCATAAAATTATAATAAATAAGATAATGGCATCAAAACAATTATAAAACTTATTAAAACTTGAAAGATAATAATTTTTGTCCTTGTTCTTGTTCCTGCACAACATCACCCACTGACATTCCCCATGTTTACCTGTGCAGGTGGTGTCAGGTTGCGAGTCGGTGTTTGCTTCCCTAATTGGCTTGGACTTTGCATATTGAAAAGAAGCAAATGAAAATAAGCCTACAAACATGAAGTCGATGAGGAAAAGTGGTTGCAGAGAGACGGACAGACGTCAGGATATGGAGGAACGGGGGGATTTGTCAACCTACACCTCCTCGATGCGAGACATACTCAAGTTCCATCCATGATCACTACACTGGAAGGTAATCTTGTTACTGCCTCAGCCGAGAAAGCTCCAGATGCGCCATTATCATGTACAAAGAGAAGAAATGCAAATCGCCACAAGCATTGCCTCTTGGACAGAATAGAAAGGAGACAGGCTCGAGAGCTGTTCGCCATGATATCTCACATTCCAGAAGACTCTTATAGTTTTGAAATGAGAGAGACTGACGATAGTGCACCGCGCACCGATATCGAGCCAGATACTGCAGAAGATCTCGTGCCTACATTTAATCTAATGGAAGAAATTTTGACTGGGTGTCTGACTTCCAACTCGGGTTTACCCAGACTGCCTACAGTGTCAGGAGCATTTTCAGAATGCCCGAAATGTCATGTTTTACAGATTAAAGAATATGGCACATTTGAGGCATATGCAGCTGCCTCAATGCTACTCAAGAGTTGGGAATATCCTGAGGTAGAGCTATACGTGCCACAGTTTGTTCTACCACCGTCGCCACCGCGAGGAGTTCCAGACTACATCATGGTAAAAATTAGAAAAATCAAAAAGCACAACACTACGATGACATACAAGGAAAGTTTGTCAATATTCTGAAAGGAATCGAGCTATACACTGGCGTATTCTCGAGGAAGGATGAAGAAGAAACTTTTTACTGCATTGACACTCTACAGGCATTAGGCAGAGCAGGCCGTCTGAGGCCAAGGACATATACAGAGTCGTCAAAATGGAAAAGAGGAAAGGGTGGGTCACTATTCAGTGTGGTTGTTGTTATAACTTTGCAATAGATTGACAAGGCAATTCCTCGGGGATCTTGCAACATGATAAGGTGGATCCAATGCCGCCACAGATTAAGAAGATGATAAAGAGGATGGTCAAGTGGCACGTGTTGCCTACAGACTGTATTCCTAACAACTGCATCATAAATATTTCTGAGGACGGGGATTGTATCCCGCCTTATATCGACCACCACGGTCTCCCTTATAAGTAAAAGCAATATCATGTTTGGACGAGAAATCCAGATTGTCGGACCGGGAGAATTCTAATGTTCTATTGAAATCCTCCTACCAGTAGGATCAGTACTGGTGTTAAAAGGAAACGGAGCAGACTTAGCAAAGCACTACATCCTAGGAGTTTGAAGAAAAAGGGTGTCGACTACTTTCATATGAATGGATGAAGACAAAGCGCCATTTTACTATGAGCCAGATCCAGAACTGAAGAACTTTCTTCCTTTGCCACTGTAACGGTTGTACCTCCGGGTGTTCACGAGGGGACTTTTGTTCCGGAGCGTAACCTTGGCAGGTTGGCTCGTCTCCACAACAGTCTCAGATAGCTGAAATCTACCCCCTTACAACGTGTCACGACAGTTGGTGTCACCACTTTTTGTAGCAGCCAGATGATGTGATATGTCAGCTCTATTCTGTTTTGTACGCATGATCTACTTTGGATGCTTGTCAGCATATGATCAGTTTTACTACTTCCAGCAGAATTAATAAAGATTTATGTTTTTAGAAACACTTTCTTTTCAGCGCGTTATTCGAAAGCCGTTGAACAATGTGTTTGGTTCCAAAATAAAAAGGACAAAAAATAATAATGCAGAAGAAAAGGATAAAAAGAAAATATAATGAAATTAAAATTGAAATGAACCCAAAACTTAAACCAAATGAAAATGAAAATGAAATGAAATAAAATTTAAAATTTAAAATCTAAACTTAAATTGAATAAAACATAATGAAACAAAACAAATTGAAAGAAAATGATAAATTAAAAAAAATAAAGAGTGATGATTCTCCCTCTAGAAATCCTGAGTCTTTACACTCATCTTCAAATCTCTTGCATTCGCAGGCACTCCGCGAAATGTGGCACTTTTCATATAACACCATTCCTCACAAATCTGAAATATCATGAAATTCTACAAATTTTTCAATGGTAACCGGTCTCGGCCGAATTGCACCAAATTCGCTTTCTTTGAAAGTCAAATACCAAGTTTTACCAAATTCTCCTCAAATGAAATTCCGAGATCAGTACCTAAATTCTGATTCTCCTCTGTCACCTCTTAGGTTGGATATGAGTCATTGAGCTTACCCCTTATGATGTGACACCTTGGGCCAGATGTGAATCCTTGAGCTTTCCTCCCCACGATTTTTCACAAAATTCCCTAATTTTCCATCTCCCTTCCGAGAAATTTTTCAGCCTTCCATGAAATTCCGATAATTGAGCTTAGTATTCCAATTCCCCCAAAATTCTATAATTTTCCATCTTCCTTCTGAGAAATTTTTCCATCCACCATGAAATTCCGGCAGCGAAGTTTAGTCGTCTGATTTCCCCCAAAATTCCTTAATTTTCCATCTCCCTTCCGAGAAATTTTTCCGCCCTCCATGAAATTCTAGGAGCGGAGCTTAGTCATCTGATTCCCCCAAAATTCCCTACTTTTCCATCTCCCTTCCGAGAAATTTTTCCATCTTCCATTAAATTTCGGGAACAAAGCTTAGCCGTCTGATTCCCCCGAAAT